>JAJQKT010000046.1:4800000-6300000 GCA_030512225.1 Rauvolfia tetraphylla
ATTTATTTTTTACAAATTTTAAAGATTATTTTCCTAAAATTACTTTTACTATAAATATATAACTAGTTTAAACCCGTGCGATGCACATATATATTTTAAAATTAAAAATTTTAAAAATAGATTTTTCAAAATAAGTATCTTATGAAGCCCTAAGACCTCATATGATATAGCTATAAGATTTGTGACATCTATATAACCATGGGCCTAGATATCTATAGTCAACTTAAAATATCTATTTTGGCATAGCAAAAACAGTTGTCAAATAATTGGCTATACTTGCTGCTAGGCTCACGAGTCCAGCTCGATCTCACAAACATGGGGTGTAACATATCCAAAGAGAAACTTTTTTACCTCGTAAAATGAATGTGTCTAGGGGAAAAAATCGAATCATATAAAATATTAAAATCATTGATTGAAAAACATCCAATACATTCTTTCTCATCTTAGATTCTTAATATATAATTTTTACCTCTTTTGTTTCTTCAAATACCAAACGAATACCAGGCGAATTATTAGAATATTAGAAATATATATTATGAACCATACCATTGTGAAACCACAAAAATAACTAAATTTATGTTTGTTGCAGCTATTAAATAATTAAAGTTTTATTTTTACAAAATAATTGAATGTATGAAATTCAATTTCTTTAAAAAATAAATACATAAATATGCACAGCTTTTTTATTAAATACATAAATATGCACAACGTTTTTATTAAATACATAAATTTGTTTTATATTTTTTGTAATAACTCTAATAACTATTTATATAATATCCCGTATTAATTTTTTGACACTTTTTGTGAAAGAAAAATTGACTTTGTCACTATAAAAGGGGGCTTACACCTAGTCGTGTTATTAAAGTTATTTTTTAATGATATTTAGAATTAATTTTTTTAAAAAAATTATTATTCCGTGTAAAGTATGGATTTTATGCTAGTATAATAATATGCAATGAGTGTTATTTTAAATAATTTGTTCTAAATGGACAACTCGTCATTATTATGTGTATCAAAATTCAGGGTTTTTTTGGATTGGATTTCAGAATGCATGCAAGTTTTTATTTTCAGTCTCATCTCTCTATTCACAAATAATGTATTTTTGAAAAATCTACAATTGAAAATATCAAACTTAAATTCTATTTAATCCCACCATTTTATTAGTCCCTATTATCAAAATATAAGGCCTTTTATTCTTTTTTATTTTCAAAATATTTAATCTTTTATAAATTTTAAATATTTTTTAAAAGTTACCCTCACATTAAATATGATTATCTTATTTTTATTATATTAATAAACTTAATTAAAAATATAATAAAAGATATTTTTATTAATTTATACAAAAATTAAAAAGTGTTATATTTTGTAATGAGATTCTATATACAATTTTTAATTTGACTATATACAATATAAAAAAACTTTATTTTAAACTTTTCACTCTCTAAATTCCTTCACTTTTTGATGAAGTTCTTGAAAGCTAAAGTTCATATCTATGAAAAAATATTTTTAATTTGTATGAAAAGAGTTAAGTTATTTGAATTACATCTAATTTTTTATGTTTGTATACTAAAAATTCATAAAATTTTATTTTAAAATATTCAAAATAAAAGAATAGAAAATTTTGGTGCAAGTTCTGTGGAAACTGAACTAGCGGCCAACTTCCGCCACATATGGGCGGAAGTATTTTTTAGTATCCTTCTTTAGGGTGGAAGTCAACATTAAAGCACCAAAAAAAAAAACAAAGAAAGAGAAAAGAAGCCACTAGGGGGAACTTGCATGTTCCATTAGAATTGTTGGAAATTGTATGAAATTTTATTATTTTTTAAAATTTTAAATTTTAATAATTTTTTAAAAAATTTTAAGTTATAATCGAAGTCATTTGGTATAAATTTGTCATTCATTATATTGTATAAAATTTTTATTTATTACATTTTATAATATTTTAAAATTTAAAATTTAAAATTTTAAAGTAAATTTTTTAAAAATATATATATAAGTCAGGAAAAAATAAATTTTAAAAATAAAAAATAAATATATTATATATAATAAAAAAATTATATATAATCATAATGTTTTGAAATGGAGAGAGAGTATAAAGTCATCAGCCTCAACCACAAACAGCAGCCGTCCATGCTACGCGAGGAATCGGGAGTTTACGAAAGCAATCTCTTGTAATCTTTGGCGTGGTATCCTTAATCCTTGTTAGGCAACTACAGAATTGAATGGTCCAGGCTGCTGCAGCTATTGGAACCCTTGATTACGCTTTTGCTTTTTCAAGGTGGCTTTTTCCCAACCACACAAAGATCCAATCAGTACTTGCTTTTGTTTTTTAACACTATGTGCACAGTGCAAACTCGGTTCATAATCAAACGATTAAAATAAGAATTTTAAACAATTATTTAAAATTTTAAAATTTGAATAATTATTTAAAATAATTATTTTGACTGTCCGATCATAATCGAAAGGTTAAAATTTAGTCATACAAATGCTGTGAATCTAAATAATTATCTTGAATAATTGTTATGATTGTTTGATTATAATTAAATAATTAAAATTTAATTATACGTAAAAAGTAAGTATAGAATCGGTTGACACGCTTTTTTTGTTTCTTTTATTTTTGGAGCGAGTCACGCCTTTTTGTTCCTGGTCAATACGAGTAGCTGCTTCGTCGTTCCAATTGCAATGCAAAAGGCCTGCGTTTTTCAATATCTTTTCCCGGAGATACGTTTTAAGGGTGTCACGACTTCTTAAGCCGTCAGCGTATTTGACTAGTTGACGAGGTTCATTAGATGAGATAGCTTGTAGCACTTGTATTCCTGCCATCAATATCTTTTCTCTTCCTTTTTATAGGCTATATTTGAGATAAATTTCACCATTTGAATTGCATAGCAATTCAATCCCGTTAAATTAAAGAGTTTTTTTCTTTAATACAAGTATTTTTTATTATTTCTGTAATTATTTATATTTTTATTTAAATTAAATCTTTTTATAAAACAGTATTTAAAATTTTTATTTTGAATCATACTCTCAGTCTTCCAAACCATTCTTATTTCTTTTTGTGATAAATTCATTTATACAAAATTTAAAAATAAAATATTTTAAACCCAAATTCTATTTAATGCCACGTTTATTTTTTTACCTCCAAAGGATAATATTCCTACTTGTAGCTCAATTCTTGGCTCTCAATCCTCTCTATGTATCAAGTATAAATGGCTTAAGAAAGGATTTTACTAACATGGAAGTTGGGAAATTTCCAGTTTTGTGGAAGTAGGGTTAACGGAGCCCAGAGGACCATATCAAATTGACAAGAGAACCTCAAAATCAAGAAGTCCAAATTCATGACCAACGACCGAATAAGAGACAATTCTTCTCAGAAGTTCAAGTCCAATGCGTCTTCTTGGGGATAATTTGGTTCTGCTCTTACCACCTATAGCAGTTACATTCGGGTGGTTTGGTGATAACAAAGTCAATTAACTTTCTTACTTTCTAACACATAAACTTGGTTAGCAATTTGAAATTTGTGACGCTCTGTAACAGTTTAGAATTTTCTTATATATATATATATATATATATATATATATATATATGTGTGTGTGTGTATTTTTCAAGATGTGGTGCAATGCAAAAAGAATTAAAAAGAACAGATTTTGTTAGTCAACATTTGTTTCTTTTCCTTTTCCTTCTTGCTTGTTGTATTTCATTCGTTTTAAAATGTAATACTTTTTAATTTTTAAAAAAATATTTATTTTTTAATATATTTAAAAATTATATTTAAAAGTTTGTATTACCATAAATATAATTGTCTAAATCTCTATTATATCAATAAAATTAGTTAAAAATGTAATAAAAATTATTTTTTATTTTTTTTATTAATACAAAAGGGTTAAAAAATATTATATTTTTAAAATAGAGGGATATAGTTATTAGTCCAAGTTGATGAAATTAGGACTGGTCTAACGTGGTTTTTTTTTTCTTTGTAGACCAGTCCAACACCTTCTCCAAAAACAGAAAAAGAAAAAGAAAAAGGAAGATTCGTTTAACGTGTTTGCATGTTCTTGCGTTTTGCTGTCACAAAAGACACAGGGGTAGTGGTTTAACATTTTGTAAATAACTATAGCTTATTAATCTAAAAAGAAAAAAAATATATTAAGCATATATTTGGATTAAATTCTATTATAAAATTTAATCCAAATTTTTACTTTAGGTCACATATTTTTTTTATAAATAATTAATTTTTACAAAATTCAAATAAAAAATCTCAAATACAAATTCTATCTAATTATATCATAAATAACGAACAAAATAATTTATGCTACAAATATCATAAATAACGAACAAAATAATTTATGCTACAAAGAATGTAAACCTTCTTCCAAATTATTGTTTGACCGTATCTACCTACATTACGAACAAAGTAGTTTAAAGGCATTACTAGAAGTTTTGTCGAATTAAGTGATTTTAAAAAATTTACCCTCTTTCATTCATCATATTTTTTGTATTAAAAAAAAGAAAAAATCAGTATTTACCAAGATTAATGCCTGTTTTTTTAATAAATTACCAAAATTAATGTCGTAGCCAGCTTCTTTGGCCATTTCTCACAAGTGCCCACGTAAAATAGACTTCTACAAAAGCAACGGTTGTCACTTGTCGGGTTGGACCTTAATTTTATTGCTTCGGGGATTCTTTGTTTTCCTCTCCCCGCGTTCAGGATTTCCCTTCCACCCTTTCCTCATCCCCCAATCGCCCTCTATAAATTCCCTTCTCCAATGCCTTCTTGCACTCGCCCTCTTCCTTCGGCAGTAGCCTCAAGAGCCTTCCTTTTCTCTCCCTGCTCTGCTGTCCGCATTCGTCTGCGCTCTGCCACCACAAATCACAAATCAAAATCTCTCTTCACTTGCCCAAAGATAACGTTTTGTCATTTCTCTGATCTTTCGTCTTTCCCAATACAGATAATTCCCGTTTTCTTTTTCAAGAATTCCTTTTGAGATTTTCATTTTCCTAGCCATTTTTTGGGTCTATATATATACCCCACAGGTTTTGTGCCTCTCCCCCTTCTCATCTCCAAACCCTAGCCATGTTCTAGCCTTCCAACTCTTATCCCACTTTCTGCCCGAGAAATAAAGAAAGAATCTTGTGCTAGATATACAAATATTTTTTGGGTGGTATAGTAGGATATCTTTAGCATGGCAATTGCATACCCGCATTTTTTGGCTTCGGAGAAGCCCACGACTGTGGAGCCATTGATGGTTTCTTCACCTACTTCTTCAAGCAGGGCTCCTGTTATTTTGACCCAAGATGAGCTGAAGAAGATGGCAGCTTATAAAGCCGTGGAATTTGTCCAGTCTGGCATGGTTTTAGGCCTGGGGACAGGGTCCACGGCTAAACATGCTGTGGATCGAATTGGGGAGCTGTTGAAACAAGGGAAATTGAAGAATATTGTGGGGATACCTACTTCTAATATGACAAAGGACCAAGCTCTGTCGTTAGGAATCCCTTTGTCGGATCTTGATACGCATCCTATTGTGGATTTGGCTATTGATGGAGCTGATGAAGTTGACCCGGAGATGAATTTGGTTAAAGGGAGGGGAGGCTCGTTGCTGAGGGAGAAAATGGTAGAGGCGGCAAGTAAGAAATTTATTGTCATTGTGGATGAATCCAAGCTTGTGAAGCATATAGGGGGGAGTGGTTTGGCTATGCCAGTGGAGATTGTGCCTTTCTGTTGGAAGTTTACGCTGAAAAGGCTTGAAATGTTGTTCATGGAAGCAGGTTGCGTGGGGAAGTTGAGGTTGTTTAAGGATAGTGACAAGCCATTTATTACAGATAATGGAAACTTTATTATTGATTTGTACTTTAAGAAGGATATGGGGGATTTGAAGGCTGCAAGTGACGCAATTTTGAGGCTTGCAGGTGTAGTTGAGCACGGGATGTTTCTTGATATGGCCACAACCTTGATTGTTGCTGGTGAACTTGGTGTCACCCTGAAGAATAAATTGACTTGAAGTTGGAGGTAGTCCATTTTTCAGGAAGTCTTCTTCTTTTAGTTAACATGTAGGATCTAGCAACCTTGGGCATTTTAGGTCTTCATCAAACTGGATGAGTTCTGATGCTTCATTAATTGATGTATCAGGGGAACAATATTGCAGCTCTTGCAGTTGACACAAGTTGTCCTGAGACATCTTTGATCAAAGAAATGAAAAAAATTTTTGAAGTTTGAATTTCTTTCGGTTGATTCTCTGTGCTAATTCTCTAGTTTGCTTTTATCTTATTTGATGGTTACCTAGCGACTAAAATCCGTTGCACTCATAAGCATCATTATTGAGTTTCAGTGCAATAGTATACATTTATCTAGCAATTAAAACCCATCACTCTCTCTATCCTTTTTTTATGGATTTACTTAGCAATTAAAGCCTATCAATCTCTCTATCCTTTTTGTATGCGCGCTTTATTCAGTTGTACGGCAATACAAATTCGGAGTTCTTAATTTTTTCAGACTGAATGCTAGCCAACGTTGTCTGTTGCTTTTTGTACACGCCATAGTATAACATCCTTGTTTTATAACTCTAGTAGAACTCAGCTTGAATTGTTCTATAGTTGGAGGTACGAACTTGCTCTCAGAGGAGATTTTCCTTTGGCATGACATGCTCAAGATGAGAATGATTGGTGCACGTTCAGCATTGCAACATTAAAGTGTATAAAACTACAACCTTTTCTATGTAAAAGAATAGTTTCTCTCCGCGCTTAGCCAAAATAGTTGAGTTGCTATATTCTAAAATACAAACAGATGGCACTGGTTCGAAATTCTGAATGAGGTATTTTCAGCAAGAAATTCTTCTAAACAGATGATTTCTTCTGGCGCTGCAACTTAGCAGACCTTAGTTGAGCACATTTGTTGAATACTTTACAGGTTCCCATGATTCTAATGTTTTATTAGTTTTTTCCTGCCCGATATAAAGCACATAGCTGGTACATGCATGAGTTCAAGCTAAACTATTTCAAATCTGGATTTATGAGGTGGCTTCCATTATCTCTGTTTTTGAGCATTAGCAGATATAATATTGTTAGTAGGAATGGCCTTTGAGCAGTGAATCGTTCTTGTAATGTTCATAAGAAAAGAAAAACATCACACTCTTATCTTGTTCTGCTTAAAGAAAGGCCTCGGAGCAGTGAATTGTTCTTGTAATTTTCTGAGGTAAGGGTTTAATGGCGATATTGCAGTATTGCCTTCATTTTAGATGTTCACACACACACACACACACACACATATTTTTCTTGTAGATTGCTCTCTGCCTAATAAATATCATGGAACCGAAGATTTCTGCATCACCTTCCATCTGTTCTCATGCACCCGAATAACATTTCAATTTCATAATTCTATTGAAAGGTATTGTTGTGAATTTATGCTTTTGAGTTTCTCCTAACTCAACAGTGCCTGGAACCTGCAGTCTTCTTCCTTTCAGAAGAATAACAATACTGAATGATAATCTTGAGATACTTAGTACCTTCTGTCAATTGGTTTTCTAATATGAATGTTAAAGCCCTCATGCCAATTTGAACTTATCATAGAGAAACTTGCATAAACAATGTGACTATATGTGCATAAATCATTTGTAAACTAATAAGCAATTTGAAGACAAAAGGTACATTTTTTTGTTTGCTTCTTTGCGCATGTTATGTCATTATTAAGTATGGTAGAAGTGTATCTTCTTTTTGATATTTGTGGGGATTGGCAAGGATAAGAACTTTTCAGTTTGTTAGTAGGTGTAGATCTTTCTGTTTATGCATTTTGGTGTTATTTGAAGAATTTCTGATACTTTCTTTATGGCATCTGTCATGAGATGAGAGTTTAGAGTCCATGATGCATCTCTTTCTGGAATTTTTATCGGCTTTAGGTTATTTCTGGAATGTTTCCATCATTCTTTGTATCTTTGGAGAAATAACCATTAAAGAGCTACATCCGAGAGTCTTTATCCTTGCTTTAGATCAGACACTTCATGAATGTTGGATGAACCAAGGGGAAAATATTTAGAACAAATCGGGAACCTGATAATTTGTTAGATTTTGATGGTGACTTTGGTTCTCTCCAAGACGTCAGTATATATAAATGAAGTTGATCTGTGAAATAACTCCTCAGACCAATGATTCCCTTTCTTCCAATATTTTTTGTTTTTGCTGGTAAATGCACTGTACTAGAAATTAACCCAGCTGGTTTGACAGAGAAAGTGGGCAGCAGCCTATGATAAATGGAAGGACCAAAGCCAATGCTGCCTTTGTATGATTTGGCCCAAAATCCTTGTGTTGGAGTGGCTTGTTTTCCAGAAGGTAGATGAATTTGTTTTGGTAATTTCAAGTATGAGAGTTTTATAGGCTATAAAACAGCACTATTGCTACTTCTAGATAGCATTATTAACTTCTATGGTTCAAATCATCGAGGCAGTCGGCATTTAAAAATTGAATTAGATTCTTGTGTTTCTTTAGATTTCTGATTTCTCTTTATCTTTGCACTTATGATCTTGTTGCTTGTCACGGGATAGGAATTTTACAGGGTAGTGGATATTCTTATTGAGGGCAGAGATGAATGAATGAATCTTGGATTGCTCTATACATCTAACTAACATGCATCTTTTTCTTGAATGGATGGCTTCTGTAAAGTAGTCCGTCTTGTTCTATTAGGGCAAAGATATTCTGAACCTTGAGTTAAACAACCATTCCTTGATTAGATGTTCTAGCACTTCACTGAAGCATCAAGTGAAATTTTAGCCATTTCGTTTACAAACATTGGCTGCCAAAATTCGGTCTTGGACTTGCCTGTTTTCTCCTGCAGGAAGTTAAACTAGAAACAGATGATATTTGTTGAAATCAGTCTCTGTATTATAACGTTCTTTACTCAAATAACAGGCACTATTCTAATGCAAAGAAGTTTCTTTAGTGAGATTGGCAGCTTCTTTGTGACAGGCAATTGTTGGTTTTGGGGCAAGAAGGTGAGCAGTAATACGAAAAAGCCTGGGATATTTCTTCCTAGTTTTCTTAGATTGTTGCCCTGGCAATTTTGGAACTTTTTCATAGGACAGCAAATTTAGAGTTTCAGTAAATATTTGTGCCTTCGATTTCAAAATGTACTGATGTTGTGCTCCAAAAGATATGGTTAAAATTTATTGATTAATGCAGATAATGAGTTATTTCATTACCATTGCAATTCTTTCTGCTATCTTCTAAGTGCCATCATTTGAGCTTGAAATGCAATGAGAGAAGGGGAAAGAGAAAACAGTGAAAGGTTCCTCAAAGTGGAAACCTGCAACTGCATTAACGGTCACTCTAGCTTTAGCATATTTTTCCAAATTGTACCTCTGTATTCTTCAGGAGACTGATTATTTATATTTCAGTAAAGAAAAGATCTAGCGAATTATATATAGATATTGCATGGTCAAGATTTCAGGACGCAGAATAACTTGGACCAGTTTAAAACTTGTAAAACTATCACTCTAAACATGCTAGGATGTTTTTTTTTTTTGGGGATGAAAAACATGCTAGGATCAAATGTTGATATTGGAATGAGTAGCGTCTGTAAGTATAATCAATAAAATGGTAAAGAAGTTAAGATCCTATAGCAATTGCCATAAAACCAATTGAACTAGCAGACACAGAAGAACACTGAAACTTGTTGATGCAGCGGCCGTGCACTGGCCAAACCCAGATGGAAGAACCGCAGGAAGCGAGCATTCCTCGCCATTGAAGAAAACTTTACTGGGAAATCCATCGGCCAGAGCCACATTGATTCCGGGTGTCCGCTTCTTTGTAAAAGATATGACTGACTGCTGCGAACCAGGTACTGGGAAATCTTTCCTTGGATTGGAGCCCTCTCTTTCCTGGATTAGGTAATTCAATCCTGGAAATCCATACAGAAGTAATGTATCAGTAGACTCGGGCATTGTGGTTGAGTTAATAGAATACACCCCTTCCAACCCAGGCAGAGCTTTGTCTAATTTCACTGCCGCAAACCAGTGCGCAATGTCCGTTTCACCCCAATTGAACAGTGTAATTCTCGCAGTCCAACCAGCTTTGAAATCAGAAAGCAAGTGCCAGTTAATGCTGACTCCACAATTATCTCCACAGGGCAATGGATTGGGCACAATCCGGTGTTTCCTCACAGCATATGCAACGGTTGTTTCAGTTCGGTTGTCAAACGGGATGAGAAGCTGATCAGGTGAAACAAGAAGAGCAGATGCTGTAGCATTGCAGACATTTTCTGGGTTTGCATTGCAGCCACAAGCGCAAGTGTTGCATGGAATTGCAGAGTCGTTGAAGAATGCTGAAAATGATACACAACATTTTGGCTTCTTCTCTGGAGAACGTGTGATGTTGCAGACTACTTGCCAACTAGCTACAGCTGCAACTTCAGAAGATAGTCCACGAGGGTTCGGGAATGAGCTTGGGCTGACGCGTATTGGAGGCGCACACTGATAGCCATAGTTGGAATCTGAGACATCCCTGATCATCCAGTTCTGGGGAGGACTAAACGCAGTTCTGTTCAAGTCTGGATCCATTTTGAAAACTTGCATCTGGAAAACTGACTTAGATTTGCTTGAATCCATTGCCCGAGGCAAAATTGTTCCATTCCGACAACAGAAAGGAATCGTTCCAAGTTCAGTATCATTTGTTCTATCAAGAGGAAGATCAATGATTGTAGGCCTTCTTTCACAGTTTAAGACCGCAGAAAAATCCATCTCCTGATAATGCCTACCCTGGCTACCAAAAATGCATTCTGATGCATCAAGAACAGTAGGATAAGCACCTCTCATGGTGTAAATGAATTCATCCCTCATCCAATCCCAACTTAATTGCCAACTATCAATTCTGCTATTGTTGTTATGATTGGAGATTGTCACCTCTGCCCAGTAATCGGTATTATAAGCTCTCAGCACATCATACATTATAGTTAGATCACCAACCCGGCGAGATTGGAAATCCTCTTGTGCGATGTTGGGTGATGAACTGCTTGAGTCCTTGATGCAGCAGACGCTTGTCACATTGTTCCCTGCATTACCCAGAAAGCATTAGCCATCATACGTAACTTCTATCGCTACTCTTTGGGTGTCATTAAGATAAAACACCTCTCCCTAGCACCCATGGAGCTTCTCACAACCCTCCCTCCTGGGGCTAAGCCAACTTAGTAATTGGAGATTAAAATACAAAGAGGGAAACTACTTTTACTACCTTCTGATGTATCAAAACTAGAACAGGAGTAGCCATCATTAACCAGGGTGATATTATTAGGCAAAGGAGCATTGGAAGGCGCCACACCAAACACAGTACCCACCAGCTGAATACGAGCCTGCATCTTGCTGAAGTCACCAGCGGTCTGGATCGCTGTCTTCAGGTCTGTATCTGGCAACTTCCCGGCAAAAACTGTTCCATTGCTAACATCAGCAGGCAAAAGTCTGCCATCAGCAAGCACAGCACGATCAGCTGATACCAAGATCTCTCTGTGCTGAAACCCCACAAAAACCTGCCAAGATTTAAGCTCCTCGAGGCCATTGTTCTGAAGAAGTAATGTTGATCGAAAGCTGTAGGGCTGTTGAGCTGGTTCAGATGGCAAAAATGTTGGTGGAACTCGAGAGCCCGAGTTGTAGGTGTAGGATACTAATATCCCATTGCAAACACCAGCGACGGCTGGTGGCTGCTGAGTTTGAGAACTTGAGGATGGAAGAGAAATGGTGATTAATAGCCCTGTGAGAATCAAGAAAGTGAAGGATGCAGAAAATTTCTGCATTTCAAGCTGAATTGAAGGAAGAAATGGTTTACAATATGAACAGCAGAGGAAATTTTCTTCTGCGGAAGATGAAACGTGATCAAATTAGTTGATTTACATAGCGAATGGTGTTTGTAATCTTTGCAGAAGAAGCCTTTTTCTTTGTATTTAAATTCTGATCTGTGTTTTGGCATGCCGGCTTGACTTGTTCTCAAGAACTGGTCCTTTTCACTCTCTTCTGCTGATTCCTTCTCCCTAAAAGTTTCCTTTTAATTATAATACTAATCTGGACGGCATGAATGTAACATCAAAAATTAATTTCTCCATGCATGGCTGAATCGTTCAATTTTAGCAGGATAAATGGTTATTTGGCAGCAGAGAAGAGTTCTGGTTTATGTTTCTCCTATTGGTTCTAGGAAAGAAGTAGGAAGAAGAACACTATTCTACAAGGACTGGAGCCATTGGCGAATTGTGGTTGCACACGATAAAGAACAATAACCTTTCTATACATTGTTCAAATGTAGTGGACCAGAAGAGAGATACTAATATGTTCTATTCACTAAGTGAGAATCCTGGGAATGAACCCTCTCTTCTACCCTGCATTTGGATTCAGTTTGAGCCTTAAAATAAAGATAAGAGCTCAATTAGAAATTCATACACAATTGAGCACCATTGCTTAAATTTTGGCAATTTTTATTTATTTATTTATTTTGGTACTTGAAAAATGTGGAAAGTTTGTCAGCTTGGCACTTTGGCTATTCTCTTCCCAGTTTCGACTTCCAAAATCAGGGACAGCCATCAGCAATCAACAGTAATTGCAGTCAAATCAACAGCAGCAATCTTCCACTGTAAGCCAACTCCCATACTATTCCAACAGCAAATGATTGCCGGGACCAATTTGAGAAGCACTTGAGCTTCCGCCAAGAGCCATTCCCCCAACTGTTGCACGAGGTTCATCCGCAACCCCTTGAACGATCGCTGTAGGTAAGCTCTGCAATTTTTAGTGTTAAATGTTTCAATCCCACTTCCGTAAAAGGTTGTTTCAGCCCTTTTCTATGTTTTAAGCATTCATAGTCGGAAATGAGTGACCTTAGACTGTTAAAGGTCTCATCTTTTTTGCACTATTGGTGCTCTTCTTTGAGAATGCGACGGAGAGGTCTCCTAGTGGCCAAAAATTGTTGGACAGTTCAAATGAAAGCTGGAGTTAGTTTTTTGTTTTGCTTTGGAAAAATTGTTGGCCTGAGACTGAAGAGCTCTCAAGATTGCAGAAGAGGGAGAAACATAAAAGCTGCAATTACTAAACACTCTGATCTCATCCTTTTCCGGAGATTTGTCAAGAACTGGTCTTCACAAGATGGTTCCTAGAGAATCGCTTAAGAGGCATATCTGATTAGGCATTGATTGTAGCAAACAAATGTCTATAAAATTAAGGCAATTTGAACGTCCCGACCCCCTGCGTTATAAATCAATACTAGTAATAGCTTTACTAATATACATCAGGTTGTTCATGATAGAATTAGCAATCGGGATTCTCTACAAACTACACTTTAAACTAAAAAAACAACGTGATACAGTTTTAGTCGTATTGCATCTACTTGGTAGTCGAATTTCCATTAAAAAGGTTGTTCTTTTGCATCTATTTGGCAGTAAGAGCAACTTGAGTTTCGCTTGACACCAAGAAAAAATTGATAACATGTAGTAGTAAACGGAGGTTATACGCACCAGAAAGCATAAGAACATCAAGGGGGGTTTACTAGGATCACCTATGAGGTTATTGCAACTAAGATTGATCACGTCTTGTTCATATGTAAAAGGTTATCCCGGTGAGATGGAACATTTATAATAGAACAGAAACTGTTTGTCAATTGCTTTGCAAAAGGGACACCGAAATTCATCTCCATCTTGAAATAAGTTAAAGGGCAATAAGAAAATTCTATGTCTAGAGAAGGGATGAACAGATACTTCACGTTACAAGTTCAACTTTGCTAGTGAAAGATCAAGAGTGTATTTGGATTATGTTTTTGTTTGAGTTGAAATGTATTCGAAACTGTAAACGTGAATTGTTTGTGAGAGAAGAAGTGTGATTCAAAGTAAAAAAATAAAAAAAAAGGTAAACTTTTTTTTATTTAAAAACCAATGCAAGTTCACCCCAAAAGACTCAGGATAATCTCATGTTACATTCTCCTACCCATACACCACTTCTGATATCGACATTAAGATCATCAACTTGTTCTTGTATATCTTTTACAGAATTCTCTGCTAATTCACTGCAGTAGTGCAACTCAATTAGCCTTAGGGTAGCAATTTCTGCAATACCATAAGGGATCTCCTCCAAGGACTTACAGGACCTCAAAGCGAGGAGCTCAAGGCGAGGAAAGTGAATACTTGTGGCTTCGAAATGCACTAAATTGTGGTTCTCAATCAGCAAGTGTTTTAGACGAGAAAATCCCTCATTCTGGTCCTTGGAAAGCACGATTTTTCTGTTTAAGCACTTCAACGTTGGGTAACATAGCAACAGGTGTCATATTCTTCCATGCTATATAGCTCCAGCTTAAAGTCAACTTCTAGAGACTTAATAGCAATACCCAATCTAAACTGTTCCTCGGATTTTCATTTTGCAGATAAGGAACATTTCAATGCTTCAAGGTATTCCAGGTGGCCAAGATTCCTTAGCCATTTGCATGACAAATCAGTTCTGTAGTCTTTCTTCAGATTCAGAGATTCCTAGTTCCTTGAGATGGGGCTTACTCGAAAAGACTTCTACAGAACAACTGGAAAGTCTTATCATTGATAGATGTTGTAGGTAGTGTGGTTGGAAAGGACAGCGAAGACCCTTTTGGGCAATGAAAGGATTACTCAAAGACCAGGCAACAGTGGTCTTCAGAAGTATAATATAAGGGTCTTCAAATTGAATTTCGGTTCGATTTTAATTTTATTATTTAATTTTATCATAATACGTTCTTATATTTATTTTTAAAAAATAAATAGAAGAATTCATTACCATAATGCATTCTTGTATTTTTTTTCTAAAATTTTAATTTTTCAATTCAATAACCTAAACTAAAAACTAAACTGAAATTTATATAATTTCAAAAATCGAATCGAATCGAACCGAATAACTACAACCGTCGGTTCTTGAACACCCCTAGCCTCAACCAAGGCATGTTCCAATCTTCCAATAGCAAATTCAGGCTTTCGTGATGTTCCCCGCGGATCCAAGGACCATGAATAATTAAGGTGCAAAGATTCCTGAGTTCAGACATTGATATTGGAAGCTCATAGGTAGCAGTGAATGCCAGAAACCTCAAGTGAACCAGTTTTAGTATCTCAACAGGGAAATGCTGAAATGGAAGAAAAATAATGTCCAACACTCTGAGCAACTTAAATTCTAACTGGAGAAATATGGTATCCGGTATAATACCAAAGCCCAGGCTAAAGCATAAAAATGATCTGACAAGTGGCATTGGATGTACAGAATCTAAACTGCCCCAGAAGTTGGAATGGAGACTGAGCCGTCGCTCACCACTCATTCCGGCATGAAAAGCTTCATAATCCCTTCTTGTTACATGCATAAACTTTTCCTTTTGCGCTTCTCTTAAGCACAATTCCTGCACGAGATCATGAAGGCGGCAAGTTTTAATTTTTCCACTGAAACTTCTCTTTCCAACTAATACTAGGTTTCTATCAATAAGATCTTCCAAACAAACCTCAGCGTCAAGTTCCAGTCTTAATCTTGAACTGGTCCGGGCTAGATATACTAGTGATCTCCGATTATGATCATGCAAAAGAGAATATTTCACAGCTTCTGAACTCCGTGGTAATTTCTTATCCAAGAAGCCCTCCGCAACCCACAAACTAATCAATTTCTGAACTTCTATTTCACAATCTTCAGGGAAAGCTCCCAGGTAAAGGAAGCAAGCTTTCAGATGAGAAGGTAAGCACTTATAACTCAATGCAAGTATTTCCAAACATTGTTCTGGATCACTACATAAAACAGAATTTACACTTTCTGCAATACCTTCCCAGCAATCACATGTTCTTGTCACCTTGCAGAGAACACCGGCAATAACAACAATAGCTGGGGGTAGTCCTTGGCACATTCTTGCTATTCTTCTCCCAACATCCCCTAATTCAAGAGGGCAAGGTTTTTCTCCAAACAACTTCGGCAGCAGCAGCTTCCAACTTTGATGTATATCTAGAAGATTCACACAATGAGGAGGCTGTTTGGGATTCACATAATCAGCCACTTTCATGAGTCGTGTCGTTAGAATTATTCTACTGCCATTTTTATCATCAGGAAAGCATCTTTTGACATCATCCCAAGCCTTAGTACTCCATACATTGTCCATGACAATAAGAAACCTCTTGCCTTTTCAAATTTCTGCACAAGTCTTCAGCTAGTTGTGCATTGCTCTTTGCAAATATTTATCTTTAATCTGGTTAATGCAGCGTAGAAGTCCGATGAAGATATCTCTCACTTGATAAACCTGAGATACTGTAACCCAAGCACGAATATAGAAATGATGGCACGTGAAAGGGTACTCGAAAACTCTTTGGGCGAGAGCTGTTTTACCAATACCACCCATCCCGACAATTGAAACCATCTCTGGTCCAGATGGTATTCTTATGACTCTATCCAAGACGGACAAGAAACCATCATCAATGTCGAACACTTTGTTTTTCTTGGTTGGCATATGTTGCAATGGATCTGCAACTTCAGTGCTTTGTCCTATTTGCAAATTTTCAGTAAGAATTGGAGCTTCATTATAAATCTTTCTCACCTCTGTCTTGATCACATCAATCTCCCTCAACGTCTGCTGCAAATTTATCTGCATTCCCCTCTTGTCAAACATCTTAAGGACATCTGCTACAAAAGGAAACTCCTGTTACGATCTTTGGCTCTAGGTTGAGCACATGATAGATGAAGTCGAAGGCCCTTGAATTAATTGAATGATCGAAGACAGATTCTTGAACTGTGTCCTCTGTTCTATGAGCCATGTTGACTGAACTTCTTTCCAAGTACCCAATGTTGTTCTTATGGTGATTGCAAATACTTGTAGAGTCCAAGAGAAAGACCAGCAAAAGACAAAGGTCCGGGCAGAGATGTGATATTCTTCTGGCCCTTACGATTAAGAAGTATTCTGACTTCCTCAATGAGTCTATGGATTCAACTCCATCTGCCAAAGCTAGATCGTACGCACAACCAGTATATTGTAAATAAAAAATCTCTCCATTTGGACGTGTCGGAGTGCACATTAAACACTTCCACGACACCCGCTGCCAAATTCTGAACATGTTTCCTGCATCATTCTGCGCAGGACCTCTAAGGGCAATCTGGATCTGCCATCTATTAATTTCTAGAGCCAAATAAGTGAAACGCAGCAGATCCTCCAGGTTTCAATTAGAAAATTTACAGCTGCAAAAGCCATCTATGCTTTTCGCACAAAAAGGGAGCACTTTAAAGCCTTTCCACTTCGCCTTCTGATTAATCAACCAACAGGCAAATGCATGCATAAATCGATAATAGGAAAACGCAAGAACAGGAAAAGGTACAGAGAAATGAGAACGAAGATAATATAATTAGTAACAGAGAGGCACCGGCCAGCGTTGGAGAACAGAAATCGGAACAGAAGGCAGGGTTGGAGAAGAAGGCTACATCCATGACATTTTCCACAAGGAAGAGGGGAAAAAAGCCTCAAAGGTGTCGTTCTCTTTCTGCTTGCGATATAATTAAAGCTGTGAATTTGTCTGTCCTTTTTCAGTCATTAGTTGTAGATTAGAGCTTATAACAATGCATGAACAAGGAAGTCGTCATCTAAGTCTTATCCGTGAGTTTTGTAGTCGAGGAATCCTTTCTCACTTTGACGTAGTCTGATCTGCTGGTGTTTGGTTGGATGAATTCATGAATTGTCAGTAATTTATTTGGCACGTCTTATGCTAGTAATAATTGGTTGAAAGTGATGCTGGAACAGGGCTTCTTTTTCTCTTTATATTTAGGCTAATCAGCAATAGCATGTCCTTTTTGGCTTTTCACAGGAAATGATATGTGCCGGTAAGGTTTCTACTTTATAGTGGCTGGGAACAAATATTGAAACTGGCTTCTCTTTTTGGCTTTTGCTGGGGAATTTTCCAGTGAATATTGCATTACTGAGGCATCGTGTAACTCCTTATAGGATTATGTTGCATGTCTTGCTCTGCTTAATGCTGGTGTTTGATCTTTTAGATCTCAACTCTTACTCCAGCTGCCAGATTATCTTTTACATACTGGACCTCCTATACTGTTTTATATGATAGCTTTGGAAAACTGAAATTCAGAGGCGCAAGCACCTTTTTTTTTTGGTAGAATTAAGGAAATTTATTAAGTGAGGAAACAAACATAAGCATCCAAGCACTAGCATAAACTGGGATGGATGATTTGTGACTCGGAAACAGCCACATCTCTCACATAGAAGAAACACAGGGTGAAGGGTAAGCGATACATGTATGGGAATTGAACGTTCAAACTAGTTTTGCATGTTAAAATAATAACAGGCGAGACACTCATCCCATTTGATAGTACATGACTTCATTAGCATGTTTTGGGCAGCAGGTTGTCTATGAGGTGTCCAAGAGTGTTGTATGATGAACCTTCCTGCATAACGCTCGTCCTGCTCTTCTCTTTCATTTCTTCCACATTCTTCCTTACTCCACTGTATCTCTGCATCACACTTCTAATTCCTCTTTCAATTGCCTCAGCTGAAACTAGCTCCCTTTCCACGAGCCTTTCTTGATAATCCAAAGTTATTTCCACAGCTAACCCCAGTTCCTTTACCAATTGGAATGCATTTAACTGCTGTTCCGAATGCAATGGCCATGTAGCTATTGGAACCCCACACCAAATGCTCTCTAACACTGAGTTCCAACCACAGTGCGAGATAAACCCTCCTACTGCTGCTTGTGATAGTACTGCCAACTGTGGCACCCATCCAACCACCTTTCCAATACTTGCTGTTCGATCCAAGAACCCCTCCGGCAAGACTTCCTGGTGATTCACATACTCACTTGGGAATACAGCACGAGTATTATTTGGAGAGGTCTGGCGTAGTGAGCATAAGAACCGGTAACCACTCCGTTCAAGCCCGTAGGCTAGCTCTTTCACTTGATCCTCATCTAAGCTTCCTTGACTGCCAAAGCACACATAGACCACGGATTGTAGCGGTTGCTCTTCCAACCATTTCATAATTTCTGAATGTCCATCGTTGGATGCATGTTGTACTCGGTTCAGAATTGGTCCGATTGGGTAGAGTCGTGGAATTCTTTGAACACCATGTGCAGTTTCTAATATTTTGATAGAATTAAAAACATCTGATTCCAGATCAAGAAATGAGTTGATTATAATTCCCTTAGCTTTTCTGTAACCTCGAGCATAATGAAGGAATCTGCCTAACCAAGATTGTTTGTCCACTAAAACAAGAGGCAAGACAGTGGGTGGGATTGGATTGGCAAAGCTCGGGACAGCCAGAGGAGTACGTGAGCTCGAGAACTCGGAGATGTCCAGATTGTGATGATCTTGAAGAGTCTGACAGTGAAGCATGAGACTGAGGAAGCCAGCACCTGAAGTGAAGAACACATAGCTGGGGACTCCAAAATCATCAGCCACATCAATCATGGTAGTGCACAACATGTCAACAACGAATCCAGTAATGTTTGATTCCTTCGACAGATGAACAGAGGAATTCCGAATCAAATCTTGCACATGTGTTTTCTGACTCTCTACCAGCCTATTGGTGAAATGCCCCCGAGTTCTTGAGCTCCATTCTGGATCTGGATCTGCAGGTGGGAGGTAAAGGAACTGAAGGCCTTGTGTAGCGGATGAAGCTACAAAAGAATCTATGATGACTCCACCGTCAGGATCAATGCAATCAGGTAGCTTCATGATAAGAACTGTGATTGAAAACTGGTTGCACCTACTGATGATGAGCTTTGCAAGCTCCACTAACTGTGCTAAATGACCCATAGTTGGCCAGGGGATGAAAATCAGTTCTGCTTTCTCCATTGAAGACTTAGCACTGATAGGAGTAGCTGTTTTCCTCCCTTTTGGTCAATGATCTCTTGCTCTTTGTACAACCCCTCTTCCATTTTTTACTCAATCCGATAAGCTCTATTGGTTGTCTGAGCTGATGAAACTCTGATTCCTGTCGGCTTTGCTTGTTTACTTTAAGTACATAGAACGTGATGCTTTTACTTGCAGGCCATAGCTTTTCTTTCTTTTTCCTTTTTTCGGTAAATATATCAAGAATGAAAATGTGACTCGAATTTAACGTTTATACCGGATATAGACTAAGGTTCCTGTCCTCTTGAATTAGGGGTCGGCACTTTCCTGCTAATTCATTGACTTTGAAATAGTTATTATTTTTTTTTACACTTTATTTTTATTAATAAATAAAACAAATATATAAATAGGTGAAGAGTAAAAATTTATCACCTATATGATAACAAAAAATAAAATGACACTTTAAAATCTTTAAATAAATAAAATATAATAAATCAAAATAAAAACAAATATATAAAAACTTTTTTTCTTGATACCGTGAAGTTACTATTCAGCAGTGCTGACATAAAAACTCTTCTGTTTATCATCTTGATCTTCTAAAATCATGACATTTATAGTTGCATATGTGATGTGATGCTAGTGTTGACAAATCTTCTTAACGGAACTTCTTGTCGCTTTTAGTTAAATTGCAAATTCCTTAAAATATAGAGAGGAGAGAGCAAGTAAAAGTTCTCTATATAGAAGCCTCGCAAAAATTGGCCTAAGAAATCCATCTGCAATAGCCCAGATTAGACCCTGGGCTTTGGTTGAAATACTGAAGAGTCCTGATTTATTACCTCTGAGTATTGGGCTCCAATAGCAAGGGCTGGTCATAGTAATTAAGGTTGTAATTAGATTGATTTTTAAATCAAAAAATTTATTTTCTTTTTTTACTTTTTTTTAAATTTTGAATCTTATTTTTCATTTATAAATAATTTATTTTTATAATTTTTAATACAATTAAACTCAAACAAAATCTCGTTCTTTTCTTTTACTTTTAATCATTGAAGACATTTGATCAATTAAATTCTCGTGTTAGATGAAGTAGCACTACAACAAAAGTTGATGAATCTTACATAAGACACACTAATCGGATCAAAAGAAAAAAGAAGATAGGTCCTCAAAATCTCCAACTTCTTCAACCCTATGATGAAGGTTCCTCCTATTAAGGCCTAATTTGTATAGGGCAGGATTAGAATACACCCGATCTAAAACTCAAATGCTAAAACTTCTCCTTATCCAGAGGGGATTAAAAATTTTTTCCTCTTCTCAAAATGGCATCATTATAGAATAATGTTAGAAAAATGGAGCAAATATCGAGCAAGATCAATATTGTGTGGTATAGCAATGTTTTCCAAGTATAATGATGCTCTGACTTATATGGCATGCAATCATAACTCTTCTTTTATTGTCTCTATGTTGATGATCATGAATTGCCTGGGAATAATGATAAGGATCCACAATCCAAGCAGTCCAAGATGTGAATAAATTTGAATAGTTTCAGGTCATAAAGATGCCCATCTTACTATTTTGAGATGGTACAACAGCCTAAAGGAGTTAGGGTTACTATTTTCAGTCACTGATTGCAAACTCAATTATACTCTTGTGTATTGCAAAAGGGATTTGCATTTTGCTAAAATCTCCGTAATCTGATCTTCTAGAACTTATAGAAAAGAAAAAGGTCACTTGATCCCCATATTTGCTGAAGAATCAACGAAAGAAATAACCTCATTTGTTAATGGTTCATATTGAGTAAATTTAAAGTTGTTGATTATTTAACTTCACATAAGGATTTCAAAATTTAAATTAAAAAAAATTAATTTTCTCCATACAAATTGAAAAATGCCATTTGCCACCCATTGAGATTTTCCTCAAGAGAAGTAAGAAGTTCAAGGGTTCTTTCATACGATCTTTTCCCTTTTCCTTTTCTCTCTTTTCCTTCTGTTTTGAGGTTCTTGCCTTCTAGCAAAGACCAAACAAAAGGAAAAGGAGATTTGGAGGCAGAGAATTTCAAGAAATTCCTCTTTCTCCTTCATTCCCTTCTTGTTGAATCCATGATTGCATTGTTTTTCGCCTCATGCAAGCCCTTACTAGCCTTAGCACAAACAATTCACGGCGTTTTTGTAATTGGGCTCATGTTGTTAGTTTTGTTTCTTTTTACAACAATAACTGTGAAAGTCACGATCTGCATTGGGTATTTTATTTATTTATTTTTCAAAAACATTTATGCATGCATAAGAAAGCAATCCTTCGGCAATCATGGCCATGAACATGAAGAAGGTATTATTTGACGAGGGCAAAGAACCAATGATGCATGGTTAGATCAAGAGCTTTAGAGGAACCTCCATTCAATTTCAATTGAATGAAACAAGACTTCATATTGATATAAAAAGATACAGAGGGAATCCAACTCCTCTTTGGCAGCATTCTTTGGAGTAAGCATTTTGGTTTTTTTGTTCCTTTTTCTCCTCCCTCTCTTTTCAGGAATTTCGCAAATTAAACTTAGAGGATTGTTATGGCTTCTTCTTTTTAAATTTTGCAAACCCTTCTGAGTTCTGAGAGCTAATATGCAATATGCTTCCAAATATACGAAGAAAAGGATTATCCTTTATTATGTATAAGTTTGGCAAACTCATCAAATGCATACAAGAAATAGTAAACCACATGCATTCATGAAACATATCAAAAAGAAAAATAAAAAATTAGTGTATAACCCCGTATCAAAGATATTTTAACCTTAGGTAGTTAATAAAAAAAATAGTATGGGCACCTTTATGTAATCTTGGGGGGGGGGGGGGGGGTATTGACAAATTAGAATCTTGAAACAACTTTATATATTCTGCAGCTGCATAGTGCTCAATTTGCATATTGCATTTGGATGGGGATTAGTTTACAGCCGAATTCATTGACAAATTTCGATTTCCTTATGTTCATGTTGCACAATTTGCTAGAGATACTGTTTATAATATGCTTTATATGGATAAGATGCTGATTTAAATATTGGTTCACAGTTGTTATTTTTATATACATATACATTCGCATATGATATAGTTATTATAAGTAACTTTTCTTAGGCATGCAGACAGCATAAATTGATTCTCTCTAAATTTTCTAATCAATCATTTTAGCTTCTTTTGGATTGGGTTTCGTTTGAACTGAATAATAATCGCGTTTCACTTTCTCTCTTATAAAAATTTATTTTTGTATAATTTAAAATAGAAAATCTCAAATTCAAACCTAATTCAAATTAAGCCTTCATAAATAACATATGCAATTGATAAATATTATGATAAGACATGATAATATGAACAATTTGTATTAATATGGCGTATTTTGTTCTCAACAAGTAAGATTGTAGCTTGCGCTGGATGAGTTTTAAACCCTTCATGGTTTTTTCATTATGCTAATGCAAATGCTAATTAAGCTATTCCAAGCCATTGAACAAAGCCATTTTTTGGCAACTCTAAAGTGCCACTTGTTTGAGTAAATGCAGAATCCCATTGAATAATCCGAGCAAGAAACTGAAAGCAAAATTAGGCAAAAAGTCCTCCTTTCTTTTCTTAAAGACTAAGGAAGAGAACATGAAAGCGAAATCAAAGGGAAAAGATGTCGTAAATGGACTAATGCAAACACGGCCTTTGCCTTTGGCTTTTGAAAAATGAGACCCTAAAATAATCAAATAAACAGTTTCTTTCCCCAGATTACGTGCGTGTTTGGATTTCCATTATACGATTCCTAATCTATGCACAAGCTAAATTAGCCTATACGGTCCAACACCGAAAGGCGGAATAAAAAATTTTCTATATAAAGAGTCCACCAACGTCGACTTGATGCAGTCTTGATGGAGACTTAAAACAAACCCATTTAAAGAAAACGGGTACGATAAGCCTATGACCACGTTTGCATGGATTTGCTATATACCCTTTTCCATTTCCGGCATTTGATATATATATATATATATATATATATATATATATATATTCTCTTTCTTTATTTCACTGTTTGTTTCTGTTAATCCTGCTGGTTGGCTCTTGGATGTTGAAACATTTTTTAAACTGTTAAAAAATAAATATTCTTCTAAAATTTATATTTAAGGATCAAAATAGTATTTATGTTTAAATAATATTCTTATTTAAGATTAAAATTATCATAATATTCTTACTATAATAAGCAAATACAGTTATGAAAAATCACTTCTCAGTAGTTTCTCAAAAATAAAAAATTTAATTTATTTAAACTAAAATTAGGAGAAAATAAACAGTTAAGAATAATTTAAAAATAATTTTTAACTTAAAAATAGTTATAAGTAGTTTCTTTTAAGTAATTGAGAAGAGGATCGCATGTAAAAATATGAACTTTTTGTGCATAGTATTAAAAAAAACTTCTTTTTTATAGGTTTCTCAAAAAAACTTATAAGTTATTATACACAAAATACATATAAAATGTTTATTCAATTTCTCAAAGTACATATAAGAGATTTACATAGCAAAATCATTTGATAATACACAAATACTATACTTTAATAAATCAGAATCATATTCACTTTCTCTCGCCATGTACCTAATCTCAACAAGTAGCTAAATTCAAATGCAAAGAGAAGTATAGACCCTTTGTGGGGTGGAAGAAAAGAAGAGGGATACCTATCTGCAAATTGCCCTCCAAATTGGAACGAAGCCCCCTAACTCTGTTCATGCGTTCCATCAGCATTTGCTATGTGTGAAATTAATGTTGACTCTAGAATTGGGTAGAAACTAGCAGATGGTGACAGAATGTGAGGTGAGGGGGACAAATTCCTATGCAGTTTTGGATATACACATAATATTGTATAGTATTTTGTATTGCGTAGACAATGCATTTGAATGAATTTTAGAGATAATCTCAAGGTGTTGTGTACAAGCTTTGCTGATGCATTGCTTTTGTGGTGGTTAATTGTTTTCTTATACGGAATATTTCCTTCTTTGCCTTTTTCCTTTTTCTACTAATCCTTGTACTATACTATAGAAAGAGGATAGTGAAAGGATTTATATTCAACTCCACATCTAAAAAGCACTTTAAAAGGAGATGATTGATTTTTTTATTTTTATAAGTGATTAACTATTGAGATTGATTTTTTTATTTTTATAAGTGGTTAACTATTATATTAAAAAGATAATATGTGATCTCACTACATTCCCTTCATGTCAAAGACTGAATATTTAAAGTGTAAAGTTTAAAAATAAGTAGATGGCTCAGTGTTAGGATATGTTTAAGTCGGCTCCATTCTACTCGGTTTCGGTGAGGGTGTTGACACGTTTAGCTCGCATCGACGGGTAGCTGGTTCGGTACGTGCCAAGACGGAAGGAAACAGTCAGTTGTGGGAAGTCATCGGCTAACCAGAGAATGCCTTGATTCATGGTTTCAGACAAGACAGCATGCGGTTAGGCTGGTCTGAACGTCGGCAGTTCCAGACAGTTACGTGCGGTTGGCAGTTGTGTGGGTTGGCTGTCTGAACCTTATCCCATCGGCTGAGATGGCGTGCTCTAGTTAGTTATGGGTGTAACCAACACATTTTGTTTCCTTGTCAAATAGCATACTTGCTGACGGACTTAGACAAGAGTGTTGGATGTGTGGAAACTAAGTCTGCTAGCTTTTGTAACAATTGCTCCTTATATTTTTGTGAGTTAATGCAAGGTTGAACTTTGGCCTGTAAATTGTGCGTTCTTATCGTTTTTGTATTGGTTTACTATTTTTCCTTGTGAATTTGTCCAAACTAAGTGTTGGTAAAGCTGACTAACTTTTTGGTTGGTACCAGTGCGAGACTAACGTGAGTGTGAAAAATTAATCCCGTGACACTCAGCATCACTCATTTACCAAATTAAAAAATTAGATTTGGGCATAATTTCACCCAAAAAATGCACCTCACCCTTGATAAAGAGGTACCATGGCAAAAAGTTTAGATATTGCACTCATACAAGCATCTACTACACAACTTTTCTTTTGGTAATTCCATTTTTTGTCCTATATTGAAGGGATTTCTTTTGGTAATTTTTTTAGTACTATAAATATATAATAGGTGAACTAAAGAAGTTATGGCGTATTTAGATTAGTTTTTTTAGTTAACTTATATTGAAAATTGTAAAAGCAAATTATTTGTGAGAGAAAAAGTAAAGTTTAAAGTGAAAAAAAAGAAAAAATTGAAACTTGTTACTTTGAAAACCAATCCAATTACACCATTATTCAACAAATTGTGAAAGTTTGGATAAAGAATATTCTTTTTGTTTTTGTGGGGGAAGATAAAGAAATACTGATCTTGAAGTGCGGAATATTTTCCATAAAAAACGGATTCTACCTCTACCGTCGAAAAATATATGGAGGCATAATGCTGCTCTGATCACTTGCCGAACAATTCAATTGGGTCGACCAGTCAATTATAGCTCGAAATGAATTCAACAATTTCGGCTTTCCTATTACTTGAATTTGAGACCATAGAGTTCTATTGGCAAAGAAAGAAAGTCAATGAAAAACCTGTTTTCCGCTGAATTTGGAGCTCTGCAGTCGGCAGGTCACACTCACATCACGTGCTCGTCCCAAGATTAAACGCGGCGGGTGCATTTGGATTGATTTTCAAAGTAAAAAACTTTTATTTTTTAAAAAATTTACCATTTGTTATGAAATAATATGTGGATGTTCATATTAATCAGTTTCCTGAAGAGAACTGAACTCCCAAAATATGACTTTCTAATCGATTTGATTTCCTTTTTCCCATTGAAATTTGAGTTTTCATAAACTTCTGTATATGCACTCTATAAATAGCGCCTCAGATCGAGGCTGTTGGATACACTCATTCATCTGATTGATTTACTTTCTCGGAGAATTAATAAAGATCTCTTGTTCTTTCTCTCTATTTTCTCTCATAGTTTTCTCTATTCTCTACATTATAATTTCTTTATTAGCTCTCTACATTAGTATTACGATTTTATCGTGCACGATTGACGATCGCAAGCATCAACAAATTCATAACACGTTATCAGCACGAGTCTTCGCTACCAAAGTTGAGAGTTTAATCAAGAGAAAAAGAGGTATTTTTTTCTATCTTTGAATACTCATGACAAACTTTTCAAAACTCGTTTTTACTCTTGATATTTATAGAAAAAAATTATATGTCATAGAAAACTAGATGCTTAAATTTATTGAGTTGTAATGGGTCCAGCAGACATTTATTGTTGAATATAATACATCATCATCTCAAAATCGCATAAAAGCTATGATTTTTCTCCGCTATAATTTTCATGAGGATCTAAAGCGTGAATATCTTATTTTGAAAGATCAACTTTTTTTAATGATCTAAAAAGAAAGATTTGACTACTCGGAAGATAGTCATTCTACAAAAACACAGCTTACTTTAAATCGTGAGTGAATGCATTAGAACCAATGGTTATGACCACTGGAAGAGGTCGTAGTCATGGTCGAAGGCGTCAACATAGACGCAGATATGGTAAAAATAATTCATATAATCACGCAACTAAAATATATGCATCTCGGATATTGTGGGTCTCGAAGACACCATTTAAAAATAATACAAAGCATCAAAGCTACTTGATTACTAGCAAATTGTGAATGAAATATACAATCATCGGAAGATGATTGTTATATAAATGCTAGTTATGATTTGTTATAAAGTGTGCCTATAATATTTTATGATCTATCAAGTATGCAAAAAATTTTATTACATTTAAAATTTCTCTCAATTAAAGTTATAAGGAAAAATATCACTAGTAATGTGATGGATAAAAGATTTTTTCCTTTCTCATATTTCTAACATGCTCTCAAGTAGCAATATTGAGAAGAAATTTTTCAAAAGTATTTTGAATTTATATCTTCGAGATTAAATGAGTCCTTGATAAAAATATTTTGACGTTCGACCAAATATTTTTTATATCATTCCTCAAGTGAATGACATTAGAAATTCTAATATATTTATATACGAGATTTTAGTCGCAACTAGTAGAAATACACTTTGTTCTTATACTATAAGAATGACTCATTAAATCCCTCAGATGAATAAATACTCACTGAAGTGAGAAAATAATGAGAAGGAAAAAGGGAAAGTAATAATTTAACATGTTATCGATGCAATATGAAAGTTTGTCACGCATATGTAATACGTCAAGCATGTTATGAATTTCTATTAATTATTAATATTGCTTTACTTTCCTAAATCATGCTATCGATAGTAATGATGCTTATGTCAAAAATATTAATATGGCATATGTGAGCGTAGCCAATTCTTTTGAATATCTAGAAAGAGTTTTTTAGCATTTTTGAATGTCAATCAAAAATTTTAAATTATAGAATTGCTATTTTTCTATGTTATTTTAGTTTATTTTTGGATCAAGAATGGTGAAGATACAATTTCTCAAAACAATATTTGTGTTTATTTGGACAAAATTTAAAATATATGTCCAAAATATAAATGGTAGTCATGAGGTTCTCGAAGAACTAATTGATAAAATAACTCTGAAGAGTTAATTGATTTAAAACTCTAGAAGAGCTACATTATCTTCACTCAATGGTCAATTTCTGCAATGCATTGCTTCCATATAGTCTCGTAAAAACTTTTTGAGCTTTGATTATATTATCAAGTATATCGAGACATTGGATGAATGAACTTTTGAGGCATATGCATTACTATTATGACATAAAATATACGCCAATTATATTTACTACTATTTATCTCTCTTGATTTATATTGCATAAAATTATAAAATTGAGATGCGATATTGAGTAAACTTTCAAGTTTCATCGATAAATAATTTATTAGTTGGCATGATCAGGTTGGATCATCCCGGATCATTAAAATACGTAATTATGATTATGAATTTATTATGGAACCGTAGTTTCCTAATATGATGAATTTATATGTGCTACTTGTTTTTATTTAAAAGTTACCAGTATTACTTAGGGGTTGAATATGTTATTTTGGAATGAATATGAAAAATTATTAGTTGATGCATCAACAAATCAGTCGCATGTATATTGTTGTTTTTTGCAGCTTTCGTAGTTTGCACAATTTATTGATAATGAGCTCATGTTTTAAGATTCTCCCAAAGATATAATTTGTCCTAATAATACTGATCAGTATTGAGATAAAATATTAAACATCCTCGTAGAATGTTTATGACTATGATATATTAATGACTTATTTCGTATTTTTGCCAACACATTATAATTCTCCTCATAGTAGTTAGTTTGTAGTCGAAACCAAATATTTCCCATCTTAAATTTAGAGATGCACTATGTATGTTGCTCCACCACAAAAGTAATGAGATGGGTTCTCAAAGAGATTATTAAATATGTTGGGAGCAAATCACGAGGGAGAGATTCGTATTTTGTTAATTTTGAATATGTTGCTCAACATAAAGAGGAGAAATCATGATCGTCGGATAAAGATATTAGTACGTGTCCCATTCGATCTTCTATTTTGATCCTCATAGAAGATACATTGAACCGTAAGTTCAGAGGATAATTTATATAGCTGGAGTATATTAACTCGACCAATTCTCGAAGGATAATCTACTACTACAAATAAATTTGAGACACAACTCGAAATGTGGTAGATAAGTCGGCTCCAATCGCTGGGATATTGGTCGGCTTAATATACCTGCTATATAAATTATCCTTTGAACTTCCGGTTCAATGTATCTTCTATGAGGATCAAAATAGAAGATCAAGATTGAGCACACGTACTTAATATCTTTATCCAGACCTCATGATTTCTCCTCTTTATGTTAGGGCAACATATTCCAAATTAACAAAATACTGAATCTCTCCTTGAGATTTTCTCCCAACATATCTAATAATCTCTTTTGAGAACCCATCTCATTACCTTTGTGATGCATGCAACATACATAGTGCATTTTCTAAATTGAGGATAAAAATATTTGGTTTTCGACTACAAACCAACTACTATGAGGAGAATTATAATATGTTGGTAAAATACGAAATAAGTGCTAATATATCACGATACATGAACATTCTGCGAGATATTCAATATTTATCTCAATGCAACCAATATTATTAGGACAAATTATGTCTTTGGGAGAATCTTAAAACATGAGCTCATTATCAATAAATTGTGCAAACTACAGGTTGCAAAAATAACAATATACATACGACTATTTGTTGATGCATCAACTAATAATTTTTCCATATTCATCCCAAAATAACACATTCAACCCCAAGTAATACTGTCAACTTTTAAATAAAACAAGTAGCAGATATAAATTCGTCATATTAGGAAACTTCTGGTTCCATAATAAATTAATAATCATAATTCGTATTTTAATGATCCGGGATGATCCAACCCGATCATGCCAACTAATAAATTATGTATCGATAAACTTCAGTTTACTCAATATTGCATCTCAAATTCATAATTCTATGCAATATAACTCGAGAGAGATAAATAGTGGTATATATAATTGACATATATTTTATGTCATAATAGTAATGCGTATGCATCAAAAGTTCATTCATCCAATGTCTCGATATAATGATAATATAATCAAAGTTCAAAAAACTTTATGAGACTATATGGAGAACAATGCATTACAGAATTGACCATTGGGTGAAGATAATGTAGCTCTTCTAGAGTTTTAAATCAATTAACTCTTCTAGAGTTATTTTATCAATTAGTTCTTCGAAACCTCGCACTACCATTTATACTTTGGACATATATTTTAAATTTTGTCCAAATAAACACAAATATTGTTTTGAGAAATTGTATCTTCACCATTCTTGATCAAAAATAAACTTAAAATAACATAGAAAAGTAATAATTCCAAAATTTAAAATTTTGATTGACATTCAAAATGCTAAAAAAAAATCTTTCTAGATATTCAAAATAATTAGCTACGCTCACATATGCCATATTAATATTTTCGACATAAGCATCATTACTATCGATAGCATGATTTAGGGAAAGTAAAACAATATTAATAATTAATAGAGATTCATAACATGCTCGACGTACTTGCAAGTACGTGACAAACTTTTATATCGCATCAATAACATGTTAAATTATTACTTTTCCTTTTTCCTTCTCATTATTTTTCTCACTTCAGTGAGTATCTATTTAGTGTGGGATTTAATGAGTCATTCTTATAATATAAGAACAAAATATATTTCTACTAGTTACGTACTAAAATATCGTATATAAATATATTATAATTTCTAATGTCATTCACTTCAGAATGATATAAAAATATTTGGTCGAAAGCGTCAAAATATTTTATCGAGGACTCATTTAATCTCGAGAAGATATAAATTTAAAATACTTTTGAAAAACTTTTTCTAGATATTGCTACTACAGAGAGCATGTTAAAAAATATGAGAAAGGAAAAATCTTTTATCCATCACATTACTAGTGATATTTCTCCTTATAACTTTAATTGAGGAAAAATTTTAAATGTAATAAAATTTTTGCATACTGATAGATCATAAAATATTATAAGCACACTTATAACAAATCATAACTAAGCATTTATATAACAATCATCTTCACAGTGGTTGTATGTTTCATTCACAATTTGCTAGTAATCAAGTGGCTTTGATGCTTTGTATTATTTTAAATGGTGTCTTCAAGACTCATAATATCTAGATGCATATATTCTAATCGCTATGATTATATGGATTATTCTTAACATATCCGGGTGTCTATATTGACAACTTCAACTACTGACCTCTTCCAAGGCCATAGCCATTGGTTCTAATACATTCATTCACGATTTAAAGTAAATCGTGTTTTTGGTAGAATGACCATCTTCTCAGTAGTCAAATCTTTCTTTTAGATCCTTCCACAAAATAAGTGGATTTCTCACGGTAAGATATTTCGCCTTTTAGATTCTCATTAAAATAATGACTGAGAAAATCATGACTTTTATACGATTTTGAGATGATGTCTCATGGACTCCATTATATCTCAATAAATTTGAGCATCTATATAATTCTTTCTATAAATATCAAGAGTAAAAAAACGAGTTTTGAAAAGTTTTCCATGGGAATTCAAAGGTAGAAAAAATACCTCTTTTTCTCTTGATTAAACTCTCAACTTCTAGCAGAGACTCGTGCTGATAACGTGTTATGAATTTGTTGATGCTGCGATCATAGTCAGCATGATGAAAATCGTAATACTAATGTAGAGAACTTAATAAAGAAATTATAATGTAGAGAATAGGAGAAAATATAGAGAGAAAATAGAGAGAAAGAACAAGAGATCTTTATTAATTCTCTGAGAGTAAATCAATCAATGAATGAGATAGTATACAATATCTCGATCTAGAGCTCTATTTATAGGGGTCATAATACAAGAGTTTATGAAAACTAAAATTCTAATGGGGAAAGGAAATCAAATCTGATTAGGATTCATATTTTGAGAGTTCAGTTCTCTTCAGAAAACTGATTAATATGAACATCCACATATATTATTTCATAACACCATTTAGTTTCTCCTTTATTAATAATTTATTTTTATAATTTTTAATACAATTTAATTTAAAATAATCTAAATAAACCTCATATACATATAGAAATGGCAAGTTCATTTTGGTCAATTTTTTTTCTCTTAATTAAAAAACTCTACTTTCTTTTGTATAGGTATCAAAATGATAATATGATTTTGATCCAACTAAAAATTTATTGTTAAACTTCTAATAATTAAAGTCGAATTATAGCCTAATTTAGTAAAACTATTCTTACAAATTTAATTTTTAACACTTAATAAAGTTTTTTTTATTATTTTTATACATGAGTGGTATAGAAAATGTAATTCGAACGAAGACTTATAATTTAGTAAAAAATGCTTCTAATCACTAAACTATCACGTTATCGGATCTGTATATATAGAACTTGTGCAACAATCTTGCTGCTCAGTGCAAAATTTCACAAAAAAAACATCCAGCAGCTTCTCAAAAGTAAACTTTTAATTTTATTTCAATTAATATTTGTTATGAAAATTACTCATGTTTTTGTTATATACTCTTTTTTTTCTCTTTTTTGAAACTTTTACATCCACATACATTGCTTCAATTAGGTCCAACTCGATTGAAAAATAATTAGTCTGTACAACTTCATTTTGTTGATAAAAGGATCGACAACTATTATTCGTAAGTGAATACTGAAAATAACATTATTTTTTAATTTTAAAATATAAGATTTTTGACTATTTTTTATAAAGATTAAAAAAAGATAACAAAAATTATTTTTTATTATATTCTTAATTAATTTTACTAATATAATAAAGAATAAGAAAAGTATATTTAATGTAAAAATAATTTTAAAAATAATTTTTAAATTTTTAAAAAAGACTAAATATTTTTAAAAAAATAATTAAAAATTTTATATTTTCAAAATCTTGAAAAAGATCTTGAATATAGACGAATGAAAAAAAATTCACTGATCCTATTAACTCCACAACGCGTGACATCTTAAGCATGGAATTATATAGTTGGTCTTATATTAATTAGCACGTTAGAAGCTTTGGTCGTGGGTGGAGATCTTATTCTGCGCGGCGCACAGCTTTTATGGCACAATAGGTCCCGCCACCTCGGAGCGGAGCCCGCGAGGAGGAAACTATTGTCCCTCACGAGGTCCCATTAACTTCGTGTCACGTGCTCACCGCATCCGTGTTTCCATGCACATATACGCATACACATACGTATCGATATTTTATTATAAATTCCTTTTTTTAATTTTTCATAAAATTTATAATAATAATAATATTTTATTATAAATTTCACGAAAATAATTTCAGGTGCGGTTTAAATTTTTTGATTAAGATTGATAACCACCAACTAGTGACCATCAGATTCCGTCAAGCAGTTCGCAAACAAGGGTCCAAAGATTCGTAAGGGGTCCACCTTGTTAACTAACATGATTATTTTGCTGCACCTAACACACTTGATTCTCCCTTACTAATTTTATTTATTCAGTGTGATAATAATTTAATATTGGTAACTTTACTAGCTTCTCAGCTAATTGGATAATTAGAACAGATTGCATGTACGACTACTTGGTGTATAGTCACCTGATTTTTTCTTTACCTTTTTTTTAATAAATTTTTTTCTCTTTTGCATAACTTGTGATTGGGTTAGAAGATAGGGATCAATTTGCAATATATTTTTTTTGCAATTTTTCCTTTTCAGTATTGAGAGAAATCTTTTTTATATCTATATATAATTTAGTTAAAAAAGAGAGATAATTTTTATAAACTAGAATTTGACACAAAAAAATTCTAACTTAAATGATTTTCTTTTTCTGGATCGATTAAATTTTAACTTTTGACGGATGATAATAGATAAAAATGTAGTTTGTAAAAAATAAATTATGATATTATAGTTTTATTAATATTTTTAAATATATAAAATAATAATATATTTACTCTAGAAAGAAAATCTTGTAAATTGGATCATGTGGTCTACTCAATCAAAAGTAGAAACAATGCACAGAATTCCAGTTTAAGAGATAGCATGCTTGCATCAGATTTTGTCTTGATTGGAAAGTGCTTCTAAAAGGTACTGTTTAAAGAAAGACCACAATATTAATATTTAAATTAAGTGAAAATTTTAAAATTTTTAATACAAAAATTGTTACATAATGAAGATTATATAATTAATTAATAAAATAAAATTTTAATTATATTATATTATTTTATTATTATATCAAAATATCTTAAAATAAATTAATAATTTTTATAAAAATATTTTAATATATTTTATATTATTAATTAACTAATAACTTTATTATATATTATTTTTATATATTTATATTTGATATAAAATATTTATTAATTCACAATTAAATATAATTAAATAAAATAAAATAAAAAATAGTATATATATTTAAATATAAAATATTCAATAAATAAGAATTAAACTTTCTGCCTCATTATTAAAAGGCCCAACACTTGCCACGGTAAAAATTTGGATTGATTAAATACCTTTCTAATCAACTAATTAAATTAATTAATTAATTAAAGAAGAGTAAAAAGGGCAAAAGTCCAAAAGCCGATGGTCATCTTCATCAGTCAGATTCAGCTCTCAAAGCTTTGCTGCCTCCTCCTTAGTCCTTTCCTTCCCTTGCTTTTGCTTTATTGATTTCCCAATTCTCTCTCTCATTCACACCGGCCTTTTTAGTACGCTCTCATCACTTCCCCATGTGACCTTCTCTGTTGATGTCTATAAATAATATGCACAATCACAAGTGTAGCAAGATCTTTGTGTGTTTGTGTCACTTCAAGATTTTGTTCGTGTGTATGTATATAAGGAAGGATCAAGGTGGAGAAGCAGAGTTGCGCATAGGACAAATATACATGTAAAATCTTGTTAAGGGCCTGCTGATGCAGTGCCTTCATGTGCGGTTACTGCAGTGAGATTTGCAGAGAGGCTTCTTCATGTGAACGTGATGAGGCCCTTCTTGTTTTTCGTCTTTTTCATTGCTTTCTCCAGTTTTCTCAACTCAATTCCAGCTCATTCTCACCCCAGAGATCCTTTCAAGTCGATTTTAGGTCCGTCCAATTGATCTTTACATTGTTCTTGAAGTGTTGAATTTACTTTCCGTGTTCCAGCCGTCTGATGAAAACTTGTTCTTGAATTGGGAATTGAACATTTACTCTTTTCATTTTTGGTTTTTGGGAACTGGGTTTCTGGTGTTTTCCTTGTGTAATTGCTAAAGTCTGCGAGAACAGGATTCTTGATCGTATTGGTCTATTTTGTGTGTGTGGATGCTAAACTGATACAGATTTGATGATTTTAGGAGCTGGAGAACTGCTGTCAGGAATAAGTTTGACAATTGAATATTCTTGAATGGAGGTTGATTTTATTACTCGTCGCATGAAATATTTGTTTGATGTCTTTTCCTTCATCTTCGAGTAGCTTTCGGATATCTTGCTGTGCGTTATTTTGAATTTCTAATTCTTATGGTTGTTGGTGGTATGCAATCTTGGTAAGGTCCTAATTCAAGGAATTGTTTTAATTTGGTGAATATTTGCCGTATTTCTGCAACGGTAGTTCTATTGAAGTCAAAGTGTTGGGCGCTTCCTAAATTGTTCAGCAGTTGATTATTCATTTCGTGGTTCTGGTATTTGACAGTGTTGCTGAAGTTGGATTTTTATTTGGTAAAGAATATCTACGCCTATAGCGGTTTTGCAATTGATTTGTTTCATCCAAATTGATGCCATTGCTTTTGTCCTTTTCTTCCTTTGTCTTAAGAGGGAATCTTGTGGAAATATGTAGGTCAGCAGAATTTGGGATCCTGGAAGAATGGAATACTAAGTGAAACTTCTGCAGAATCTGCACAAGCACCAGGGCCTTCTAATGAAAGCCCGGTCAACACGCTCATATTGGCTGGGAACAGGACGAAGAGGCCAGACATTCTTTCTGGTTTTCGGAAATATAGAGGTGGATGGGACATTGCCAATAAGCATTACTGGGCTGTAAGTTCCGTTCTTCTCCTTCATGTCATTTTATCTTTACAGCAGAATTACTGGCAATATTTAGATTTGTAATTGATCTTCTGAGACTAGATTTTAGGATGATTAATCATGTTGTAGTTGAAAAGTGGCAATGAGTGTAAAAACTTTCTGATGGAAGTGAAATTATCTTTGTTTGTATCACAACCAAATCTAGGACCGACTACAGAATTCAGTCAATAATTCTCTTAATAGTTTCCTTATGTTTGTCATTAACAGAACTGTCTTTATATATTTCTTTTCTTTCTAGCTGGATAATTGATTTGTAAAATTTCATACTTAATATGACTAGTTAAGTTGATCCTAGACAGGAAGGTGATGAATGGGTACGGCGTAAGAAGAAAAAAGGGGTAATGGTGATAAGAGAAAATCTATATGCTTTTTGTCTGCAAATATGTTGTTGTTTCTGGCTAAATTCTATACTTGTCTTGTAGGGAAAAAGGATAAGCTTCTATGTCTCTTCACCCTTATGTGGTGATGAGTCCTGAATATGTCCTAACTATCCAGATTTGTTCTGGAAGTTGTTCGAGTTATTTAAGTGAGTGCAGGACTTAAGAAACTCAAAATTTTAAAGTTAGCTCACGAATTATGACTATAAATTTCACTAGGGGTATTCTTACCACGAAGTTAATGATGCCTCGTCGTTACACATCCAAGTGGATCTTAAAATGGTATGTTCTGATAATAATTTGAGCAAAAATGCCACCAACAATCTGGCAGCAAGGATATATGAGTCTTCACTATCTTTGTTGCATTTTAACATTTGAGTGGGCCTTCCTTTTCTGCAAATACTGAAAATCATTCCCTTTTGTAATATTCATGCACTATGTTGCCTTGAAATGACAAATAAAGTGGTACATTACTTGATTGGTAATTGGGGATAACCTCTGTCGGAGTAGGAAATAAATAGCAGACTTTCATAAAGATTATTATTAACTTTGCCCCGCATCACCTTCCCAAGAACCTAGAAGAGTGAAAGGAAAAAGAAAATGTGAATCATGAGAATTACGCATCTTGTTTATCAAAAAGATAAATAATAGCTTAATACGAAGTTCACTGAGTGAACCATTGACTAATGATCTTTTCATAAAGTTTAACCACAAGATCAATCTTTGGTTAGGACATATTCTGGACTCAGAATGCTTAGATTCATCTTTAGAGCATGTTTAGAGTAAGCACTCGTAAAGACTTCATTTTCTCCCTATTGTCAACATCCTCTGCTTGATTAATTGGGTATCTACTTATCTTCTTGACATGCTCTTATGCTTGCTGAACTGGTAGTTTGATGGATCTGTCAAGCAGTCAACTTGGGTTGCTTTTTAGTCACGATGTTCACTTCATTTATCTGCAGTCTGTAGGATTCACAGGAGCTGCTGGTTTCATTCTTGCGGTCCTCTGGTTTTTCTTGTTTGGCTTGGCTCTTCTGGTTCATCATTGCTGTGGCTGGAGGATAGATATGAAGGGCCAAGAATCACGCTATCCACAGAAAATTTGTCTGATAGCGCTTATTATCTTCACATGTGCTGCGGCGTAATTTTCTAGCTCAAACTTATTCCATACCGCCAAAATTGTTCGAATGTTCTCCAACCCAACTGAATCTGACACTTCCTTTCTGGGTTATCCCAGAGTGGACTTCATGCTGTCAGATAAATGTATTTTTTAATATGAATTTCTACCACTGATCTTTGCTAAAATTAACATAATGTTTGATACTATTATTATACACCATTTGTAATTCATGTAGGGTAAGATGGTAAAGGTAACGTGCTCTCCAATGTCCTTTGCAAGTCAATGAGATAAGCAATTTGTGATGAAGCAGAATTATTTGTTCGTGAACAATTACATGTGCTTGGCTGCAAATCTTGCTTGCACTTACTTGACCAGTGGCTTTCTGTTTTCACAGCATGCATGTACACCCTGTTGAAATTTTAGTTACTTTTGCTGCCTGCTATTCTTCGTTTTGTATTTTTCTTTTCATGCTTCTGTTACCATTGGTGTTGCATGGATTCCAAAATTTGCATTGCAAATTGTGCTTATCATAAAGTTCTCTGCTGAGATATAGTTGGCGTGTATTTAAAGGATCTTAAATAATGGTTCAATAAATAACATGTCAAGTAGTACTGTAAACGTACCATTTGTTATATGGAAGTAGGTGTTCGGGGTGCTTCTCATTAGACTGATTCTAAGTTCTGGAGTTCCATGATGTTGCTGAGCCAAAACTACAATGGTTTGGTGATTAATGAATCTTACTTCTCTGTTTTCTGTTCCTGTAACTTATAAAGCAATTTAATAACTTTTGAACTTCAGTCATTAGCTTAACATCTTATTTGCTGTTACCAGGATCGGATGCATTCTTCTTTCGGTGGGGCAGGATGAATTTCATGATGAAGCATTGCACACACTAGATTATGTTGTCAATCAGTCAGACTACACTGTGCAGACACTGAGAAATGTTACAGAGTATATGTTACTTGCCAAAACAGTCAACGTGGCCCAGGTTTTCCTCCCTTCTGATGTCAAAGATGATATTGATCGTTTGAATGCTCAACTGAACAGTGCAGCTGATACATTGAAGGAAAAAACAAATGAAAATTCCAGCAAAATTGAGAGAGTATTCAACACTGTGTATGATATAATAATCTCAAGTATCTCTGTTTTGGTCATGCTTTTGTGTCTAATTGGTTTCTAACGCCAATATTTTTCTAGGTGGTCATCATTGATCTCAGTTGCAGTGGTGGTTCTTGTCATATCCCTTTTGGGTCTTGGTATGTATTACAGTGTCTAATTGTTGACCTGTCCTGCTTTCTAGCTGACTAAAAGAAAATGGAGGGGAACAAATATAGGAATATAGAGAAAAATATCTCGCTCATTAATTTGGCTTTTTCCTGTTTGTATGGTGCTGATGTAATATTGTCTTACTGCAGTGCTATCTATACTTGGGCATCAGCATACAATCCTCATGTGAGTTTTATTTCTTGAATCAGCTGAGAACTCTCTCTATTTGGTTAATTTGTGACAGTGTATCTAATATGGTAGATTTTGCAGATTCGTTATTAGTGGATGGTTACTCGTAGCAGTTACTTTTATACTATGTGGAGTATTTGTTATTCTCAACAAGTGAGTATTAACTCCAAAAACCTTCTCCTTTGACACACCTTCCTAAAATAGTGTTACAGAAACGATGTGCTCTTCTGCCATAAATTACATGTACGATATAGTTCATTGGCTTACATTAAGCACAATTTTTTGATATTGGAAATTGATGAAAGCACATTGAGTTGTTTAAAGGTCTGTTGAAATTCTGTGTCTTGGATGAAATTAATGTTGGAATTTTTGGTTTCAGTGCAATTTCTGATACCTGTATGGCCATGGAAGAATGGGTGGATAATCCACATGCAGAGACTGCTCTTAGCAACATCCTTCCTTGCGTTGACCAGACTGCGACCAACCAGACCCTTTATAAGAGTAAACTAATCGTGAATGACATTGTAAATATTGTCAATGCCTTTACAGACTCCTATGCCAATTCAAATCCACCACCTCAGGACATTCCATATTATTACAACCAATCGGGGCCAATGATACCTCACCTTTGCTATCCATATGATTCTCAGCTACAAGATCGTCAATGTACAGATCAAGAGGTGTCTACTGCAAATGCTTCTGTGGTAAGTTGTCAGTACCATGCATTAGTTCAGAAGCTTGGTTCATAAATCCCTGCATGGTTTGGGATGGTAATGGTCAGTTTGAAGCTAAACCGATTGTAATCCATTATTTAGTTGAAACCAAAATAAAAGAAAGAAACGGGTAAACTTCCTTATCCCCTGGGTTTAGGATGATAGCTGAAGCATAAAAAACTGAACTTGCTAGTAGGAGTAGAAACATGCTCCCAGTTTTACTTATGAATGAAAACCTTTATGATTCATTCATCCATAATCCGGTTCTCTGTCATCTTTTCTCCCATCTATGATGGGAATCTTGGCGTTACTGTATAATCATCCTAGTCATTCTGGTACTCTCGGGGCTTGCCTAACTCGAAATTGAGTTAACACTGTTAAATGTTTGTTTGTCATCTTAGTCATATCTGGTGAACTCAGAGTTTCCAAGCACCCGAAATTGAGTCAGAACTATTAAATGTTTGTTTGTCCTCTGAAGCTGAAAGTCAGATTTGTTGCACATTCTCCTCTATTTTCTTTATTGGCTGCCATGCTAAGTGGACTCTGCCGTTTTACCCCTGTGCAAACTCAGGTTTGGCTGAACTACACCTGCACTCCATCAGCATCCGGACTTTGCAGCAGTGTAGGGAGGTTGACCCCAGATATGTATAGGCAAATGGTGGCAGCACTAAACATCAGCTACGCTCTTCAACATTATACTCCACTATTACTTAATCTTCAGAACTGCAACTTCGTCCGGGATACATTTCGAAACATCACCACGAGTCACTGTCCGCCATTGGAACATGATCTTCGAATTGTAAATGCAGGACTAGCCATGATCTCTGTAGGAGTTATGCTGAGTCTTGCCCTTTGGATGCTATATGCAAACCGCCCCCAAAGGGAGGAGGTGTTTGCTAAGCTTTCCCTTCGAATAAAAGGCAGCTGCAATGACAAGGGAAGTTACACTACCAACGGCGATTTGTCATCGAGAGGTACAACCCCAGGAACTGGGGTTTAGGATAGAGTAGCATTTATACTAAATCTAGAGAAGAAGATCTTCAAGTTCAATGGCATGAGATTTTTGTTTCTCTTGTTTGCCAAGCTCAAGATGGAGCGAAGCACCATTTGAGCTGTGTGCTCCTAGCCATAAGTGTATGCTAACGGTCTACCGATTGTGTGTAGTATATATTCAAGTAGCGATATCTTTATTATTTTACACAAAAATTATGTCTACATCTCAGTGCTAATGGCTTTGCAAAGTCGGATTGTCCGTTGAGGATTCAACATCAACAATGGCAGACATATCTCAAGTGCATAAACATTTTTCCCATTTCATCTTTATTCAAATGGTACACTAAGGCAAAATGAAATAATGATTAATTTGAAAAATTCCTTAGACTACAATATCATTTATATAAAACCACAGCTTTAATTTAATGTATCCAAAAATGGAAGAAAAGGTCCTAAGCTTACTTTTTCATATTGGAAAACACTTTTTGTGGAAAAATATTTATCTTAAACGCCATGTTTGTCTTAATGGTGTATTTAGATTGGTTTCATTCTAAAATTTAATACAAAAATTTTATTATGAATTTTACATTCTCCTCTCATAAATAATTTATTTTTTTAAAAAAATTAAAATAGTAAATCTTAAACACTATTTAAATACATTGTAAATATATACAAATGAATTTGTTTTTTAAATTTATTAATTGTAATATATTTTTTATTTAAAAAATCAGTAAATAGTAACTCCAATAGTGCCATCAGGGCTCATTTATGAGAAGAGAGTTATCAGTTATAATATACTAAATCACTAATTGTAATGTATTCTTTTTTATTTTTTAAAAAATAGTAAATAGTGACTCCAAGAACGCCGTCAAACTCATTTCAAAGAACCTTATCACAATTAGCAAGTCTCTGTTTCAAAGTGTCCCGCCCAATTTTTTTTGAAACAAAGCTTATTGGAAATTTAAATTTTTTTATTTTGAACTACTTATTTATAATTAAAAAAATTAGTAATACTTATTTATATTTAAATTTAAGAGTCCTATCAAATCGACTCTTTTGGAAAAATATTAGTTTTCAAGATTTTGTACGAATATGTGTGAAATAAATTAGGAGAATTAAGAAATTAAATTTATTTCATTTAAACTTAATATCAAACGATAAATATATATGAAATAGACAAAGAAGATTAAAAAATTAAATTTATTTTTCTCAAATATAATATTAAATGTTGAAGAAGCTTTGAAAAAATTAATTCATAAATATAAAAAAATTAAAATAAGAGAAAAAGAAAAAATAAAAAATAATACATTACATCATTAACATAATTAGAAAGTGTGTCTGAAAATTACAGATATTTCGACCACTGAATCGAGGAACCAAAAAAAAAAAAAAAAGAGAGGAATTGGTTGGAGGGGATTGTTGTTTGGTACATGCAACCCCACCATAGCATACCAGCCGTGCACGACGACGCACCAAAAAAAAAATGGTGCCAAAACCAAGCGAGTCCACTGCTCCCTCTTAACGGTCTGACGTATGACATGTCCTGCAAGGTCATCTATGCCTTCGAAGAAAATTATCTTTTTTGTTTTAAGTAAGACTGAAGAAAATTATCCTATGTTATTCCAACCATATTTTTCATAAATTTAATTAATTGTGTGTATTCGATTTTTTCATTCGAGTTTAATTTTATTATTTTATTTTTAATTTAATTTTATAATTTTTTTAAAAATTAAAATTAAATTAAAATTTTTATAAAATTTAATAAAATACTAAATTGAAATAAATTAAATTTGATTCAGTTCTATTCGATTATAAATTAAATTAAAAAAATATAACAAAATTATATTTAATTTTATTTTAAATTATAATTCTATTATAATTACTATGTATTATAATTATAATTATATTTTAAAATTTTTTAATTTTTTAATTTAAATTTTAATCTGAACATAAAATTAAAAATCCAACAAAATTATAAATAATTTTATAAATAAAATTAAAATATTAAAATATAAATTATAATTTAATTTAATTTAATTTTTAAATTATACCAAATATTCAACGCTCCTAAACTAACCACTAAAATAACATCTATTATTCCCATAGCACGTGGAGTCGCACTCGCAATTTCATTGGTTCGGTCTACCAGAAGCCGAATCTTCCCGGTAAACAGCCAGCCTTGCAGTACTTCGACGGCGGTACAGTGTTTTGGCAAAACCATTTAGATCGCACCATCACTTTCCTTAAAAACCTCAGTTTGCTTTGCTCCCTCTCTCTCTCTCTCTCCCCCGCCCCCCATACATAAAACACGATGCTTATGTAGAGAGAGAAACCCATACCCGCACGATATAGTTGTACCGGATTTGTTATTGTTCTTGTTATTCGATGTCTTCTTCTTCTTTCATTCTATTAGGACTCATTTTTTTCATACTTTCTTTGAATTGCAAAGCATCATCGTTTATAGATGGATCTCTAAGTTCTCCTCGGAGATCGATTCTTCGCGAAATCTCCGGCAGTAGTGATGGAAAAAGTGCCGAGAAACCTGATTACGCAGTGGAATTGAACGCCACGAATTTCGATGCGGTGCTTAAAGAAACTCCGGCTACTTATGCTGTCGTTGAATTCTTTGCACACTGGTAAGTTATTGTTAAGTCTGAGGTCTTCAGCTGAACTTAATTAGTCTTTCTTTTTAAATTTTATCTTCTTTGATTTTTAGGAGTGAATTCTTAGTTTAGAAAGTTTGGAACTTTTGTCTTTTCTTTTTCTTTTAATGTGTGGGAAATGATTAAAGTCATAAAGAGGATAGTATTTGATATCCATCTACGTGAATAGGGACGCATTGGTGTTTCCTGGGTCATGTATCTTTTAAAGGAAAAGAATTACCGGGCGAACTGTTATAAATGAATTCATACAAAGGGAAAGATTAACCACTGACGGAAATTTCCTTGTCTGTTTGCTATTTAAAAGTCGGCTAGTTGTCACTTCCATAGCAGTCATGAACTTTTTCTGGCCCGTTGTGACAGCAATTACAAGAAGCCAGTTAGTAAATTTTACAGGTTGCCTTTACCTCTAATGTAGACTTGCTTTAGATTTTAAAGGGACTTTGTTAGAAGTGGTTAGATTTTCATCTTCATACTATATTATAATGGCAAATGCAAAGAATATAGTATGTGGTTAAACTGATGAAGAAAGATGGGGCTTTAAGGGAAGTTATTCATAGATGTCCTAAATGGGGATTATTGTAGTGCCTGAAAGTTGTTTTTAGATCATGGATGTGTACTAGAAAGATTGCGTCTTGGCCAAAAGGAAAAAAGAAAAAGAAAAAGAAAAAAACTTATGTAAGCTCTAAGAGTAACAAAGTCTTACAGAGATAGAGGCTACAAATTGGTGGTTCAAGTATGAAAATGAATAAGTAGCAAGGAACGCTTCACTTGTAACTAATATCAGAAATGGATAAAATGGCAATCATCTTTCAGTCTGTGTCTTTCATCTTTTTCCATCTTTTGATTCTTTGCTGGCAGGCCCAAGAACTGTGAAAAAAGTAAATACTGTCAGGGGCTTTTATTCCCTTGTGATCTAGGATTTCCAAGTGTTGTTCTTCTTCCAGTTTAGTAGGGATTGCTATTTGGTTATCTCTGTAGTATTTCAATTTATGTTATTCTGGATATAATTGTAAATTTTTATGCTGCTGAAGACAAGCTATGTTGACATTTTGACCCTGTCTTTAGTCTAATGCTTGATTGAATGGAGTTAAGAGTTAAGAAGTTTCTAGAACTCTTTTGACAAGGTTCCTTGGTTCCTCAATGCGGCACAGCTTAACATGACCGAATGGCATTACATGATTTGGTCTGAGTATCCTCAATAAATAGGAAGCTATGTATTTGAAGACATTTTGGCAGAAGGCAGTTAGTCTTTGAATGACCTTAGATACATGTATTCTCTTCTTATGACGTTATTATTTACGAAGATCATGGTTTGCTTCGACGATGTGCATCAAATGATGCTCAAGATGTGTTATGCATCTGTTAGCCCATATGAATATTCTAAGTCTGAAAGTAAACCAACAATCCCGCATCATATGTACTCTTTTTAGAAAAAAGGAGATCAATATGTTATGAAAATAATAGAAATGCAAGGAGATCAGTAGCCCCTTTGCAGAGGCCGCCCTCCCTTCCCAACAAACCAACTCCTTTGCTCTTTTACATAAATTGTAAGCAAATATGCTACGAGGTATCAAGTGTCTTGAGATCCATATAAGAAGTTACGTCTAGTCATACAAATGCCTTGAACACCCTTGCGGAAGACATACCTCCATGCCAGTTTGTGACCCTGAGCACCCCTACTGACTTTGCTGATTTATATCCACCTGTTGATCCATGTCCATATTTGCTAAAAAACTTTGAGAAAAGGATGGTGATATCAGTTCTTTCCATACTTCCGTAGCCCACTGGCGGTCATGTAGAGCATGCATAGTAGTTTCTGAGGCTTTCACGCACAACTGGCAGTAGGGATTGGGGCATGCATTTCAGAGATACAGCAGATGCCTAGTAAGCAAGTGGTCGTATGGTATGATTAATTTGTTGATTGTCACGCCTAAAGAAGAAGAAAGGTTGTTCGGGTTGGGGGAGCCAGGGAGGTGCAAATAAAGGGATCCAAGTTGTTTATTTATAACAAAATTAACTGTTTGTATCCTGTGAGGGTATAGTGATGAGCTTATGAGTTAATAGGTATTATTGAATCCACCATAGCATTCAATTCCAGCATTTTTTATTATTTGGTTACGTAGTTTGCTTTCATCTTGCTATTAATGTGCTACAATTGGTCTTGTAGGTGCCCTGCTTGCAGAAATTATAAGGTACTTACAAGCTTTATTATTTTAGTTTATTTTGACTTCCTCTATATTCTCCTTCCTCTGCACCAAACAGAAAAAACAATAACAAAGTAAAAGAATTGCTCATAGTTTGAGTGGGTTTTTGCAGCCGCATTATGAAAAAGTTGCAAGACTTTTCAACGGCCCAGATGCTGTTCATCCAGGAATCATATTGATGACGAGAGTGGATTGTGCTTTATCGGTATAACGGCTATGCTTTCTAGATGCTTGCATTTTATCATCGTTCTAATGGGTTGGAAGCCTTTCTTCGTCGCTATACCTTAAAGACCGACTCTAACATAGATCTAATATTCAAGGTTCCCAACTTATAAAACATCGTTGAGCATCAAATGACTTTAAATTACCATACTTCTGACAACTGTATTGTGCTAGCATACATGTCATACCGCTACAAATAATCACATTTTTTGACTAATTTCATAATTATTATGTTTTGTTCAGCTTAGCCTTCAGTTACTGTACTTAACTGATATGAAGTGTTATTTATATCATGGCCTAGACCAGGTGTTGTCTGTGCACATGAACAGGATGTTCGCTGTGCATTTGAAGTCTCCCTCTCTGTGTGTGTGGGTTTTGTTTGTTTCTTTTCAGTTTTAGAACACCTAATAGTTGCATCCATTAGCACTAAAAATTGGTAATTTCATGGTTTGTGGCACTTGATCTACAGGACATGCACCTGATACTTCTTTTGTTGGATATTCACTTTATTCCTAGCATTTTAATGTGATTTTTAGCCTACTGATTTCTTTATGGTCTTTTCACTTGTTTGGCAGCACAGATGAATACCAATCTTTGTGATAAGTTCTCTGTAGGACACTACCCCATGCTCCTTTGGGGTGCCCCTTCAAAATTTGTATCTGGTAGTTGGGATCCAAAGCAAGAAAAAAGTGAAATACGTCAAATCAGTGATGGACGGACAGCTGATCGCTTACTCAATTGGATAAACCAGCAAATGGGCAGGTAAAAAAAACTGTCTTTGAAACTTTTATGTTGCATATGTTATTATATTATTCATTAAGAGCTGTTTTTGATATTTACCTAGGTAGTCTTTCATACTTCTGCAAAGAATTTATCATGTGTATTAGCTATTGCAATTTATGTAGTGATCAATACACATGTAACAGAAAAACTTGTAGATCCATAATTCGTTAACAAATTTTTTAAGGATGCATGTTTAAGTCCTGGTATATACTTAAGAAGGTTATTTAGACTAAAAGCAACCTGTTTATGTCGAACAAATTGGCGACAAGATAGATTGCTAGTATTGAAGGAGTAACAAATAATTTATCTTCACCAACTAAGATTGATCACTTGATTTATTGAAAATTATCTGAAATTTGTCCTCAGAATGTGCAGTTGGGGGTTGGGGGGAATGCCAAGTAGAGTGTATTCTTGTACTTTACAGATCGTTTTTCTTGCTGGTTGCATTCTTGAGTTTCCTTTGTAATCTTATTTGCATTTTAGTGATTGATTTTCTAATGCAATTTTAATACACAGTTCATATGGCTTGGATGACGAGAAATATGAGAACGAGAATACTCAAACAAATGCATCAGACCCAGGCCAGGTTCTTTTCTCTTCTTTTGATTATTTCTGACGAGCTTTCACATTACTTTATATAATATTTAAATTTTTGTATGTTCATTTTTGAAAGATTGCGCGTGCCATATATGATGTTGAGGAGGCAACATCCACTACCTATGACATTATTTTACGACACAAGGTGAAGTCATCTAACTTTTTCCTAACCTATATTGACTTCTTTTATATTAGTTTTGATGGTTGTTGATTTTGTACCCCCCAAAAAGAAAAAAAGGCGGTGTTGATTTATTTACTGAAATACAGATGATCAGGCCAGAGACTCGAGCATCACTTATATCATTTCTTCAACTTTTGGTGGCCCATCACCCATCTAGAAGGTTAGGACCCTCATTGTTTTCCTTTGAATATGATTTCTTATCTGCTGCTTTATTCATTCCTAAAGTTGTCTGTTTGATAATAGGTGCCGGAAGGGAAGTGCAGAGGTACTTGTAAACTTTGATGACTTGTATCCATCTCCAATGTGGTCAACCAACAAACTTAAATCTGTTACTGATGGCAAAGAGGGTGTTCTTCAGAATATTCACATTTGTGGAAAAAAGGTTCCTCGGGGATATTGGGTGTGTACATGAATATCTTTTACTTGGTAAAAGGAATTTCCGTTTTATTTACATCCACTATTAAAAGTTGGCTCATTTCTCTATATCTTGTTGATTGGTTTTATGGAAGTATCGGAACATGTTTCTGAATGAATGAGTAGTGATCATATTTGTTAAGATACAGGGGGAAGGACTTCCTAAACGGCATGCAAGTTTGGATGTGTTTTTACAATTGCTTGTACTGAAATTCTTTAGTTATTATTTTACTCTCTAGTAAGCGAAATTATGTGTATGCTTTCTGCTAAATATGATTCTATATCTGTTTGGAGTTCAATACGGATCGGTATTTTCTGTGATCTATCTGTGTTATCTCAGGCATACAATCATGGAGAATATAAGGGTACATATCGTCACCCATATGTCAAACAAGATTGTGGCTTTATTAAGAATTAAATCGGTGGTCAGTTAGCACCCTTGCTCCTTGATCATAGGCTAAAGGCTCAAATCACAAATCCAGCATCCTTCCCCTTTGCCCTGGTTAGTTCCCTCCCCCAAAAAATAAAATAAAATAGGGAAAAAAACATTGAATGTATGTCTTCGTTGCTTTAACTTGCAAATTGGTCTCAAATTTCTCATTCAGTGATTTGGTGACACAGTGCTTTAAGGGAGCATAAGCAGAAATGAATACTGAGGAGGTAGAGACAAATATATGGGTCAATGTGGGTTGACAAAACCAAAAAAAAAAAGAAAAAAAGAAAGAATGAAAAAAAGAAAAAGGCATGATTTGAACTTCCCAGTGCTGTTCTCCAAATAGGAAGAACAAGACTTACTGCTTAAGTGACTCTTTTGTTCCTGAGCCTTGTCCTCTTCGTAGTACCATGCATTCATTTGTTTATATCTCAAGCTCAAGTTTAGATATAAGGACACGGGAGACATTCAACCCTGATCATGTAGGCCTTGAGGTATAAATTTTAGCTAAGAATGTAATAGCCTTGTAGTTGGATATTTTGTTATCTGATCTCTCTTGCTTCTCTCTGTGGAGAACATGTACACAATGGCCCCTGGAATGGCTACTGAAGAGCTTTTTAAATATATCTGGCAATGCGAAAGTGAAGCAAAAGGAGAGATAAATCTCATATTTGACGTCCTATAACCATTTCTTATAAATAAAACTACTGCTGCATGTTATCCTGACTATGATATTATATGCTTGCTAAACTAATCAGCTCCTAATTGTTTCTCTGGTAATGTTTTTGTCTTCTGCACAGATATTTTGTCGTGGCAGCAGGAATGATACTCGAGGTTTCAGGTAATATGGGTTTCAATGGGCCTTTATACTAGAAGTTACCCCTTTTGTCGTTGATTGATGAGAAAAGCTCTTCCTTCCTTCACCTTGAAACAAGGCTCTCCCCGGTCTTGTCACACCGAATGTCATTTTTTGTCTACTGAAACTCACATTTTAATTACAGATGTCAGCATGTGGGTCAGTTCAGAATATAAAAATACTGGGAAACGTGGACCTTGCCACTTTTCTCCTGGTCAAAATATTTTTATCTCTCATTCTGATTACTCTTAATCCCTATGTTCTTGTGTAACAAATCATAGAAAAAAAATGCTGGACTGAAATTTTACTACATCTATCATTGAAAATATTCTAAACATTCATTTGTTAAGTGCATACGACTTTGTAAATTCTTCCTGGATAAATGAAACAGTTTTATGGTAATTAAACTAATCTGTGCTTTAATTGAGTGCCTAACAACTATGAAATTAACATCATTGAATTCTAATGGTTTCGTGTGTAATAAGTTGAATATCTGGAGGTTTAGCTTCTCATTTTCTCTTTCCGATTTGTTACATCCGCTGATTACTTATACACGTTTTACAAACTTTATGAAGGCTGGTGCTTTGTTCTCATTGTCATCTGAGAAGTTCCAAGCTGTCTCTTGTTCTGATGAGCAGCCTGCACAATGTAATTTTCTTCAAGACTCTAAGCTTAATAAAGTGATTCTTTGCTTCTTTAACAGTTGTGGACTGTGGGTTTTGTTACATTCGCTTTCTGTGAGAGTTGAGGATGGAGAAAGCCAGATGGCATTTACGGCTACGTGTAACTTCATTCACAATTTCTTCGTTTGTGAGGAGTGTCGGCAACATTTTTACAATATGTGTTCAAGGTACCTTCTCCACTGGATTATATGTTACTTCTCTTCAGATTCTTGTCATCTCAGTTAGTTTTGTTAACTTGCAGCGTCTCTAATCCATTTAAGACTGCCCGTGACTATGCTCTCTGGTTGTGGGAAGCACACAACAAAGTCAATACGAGACTGAAGAAAGAGGAAGAATCTGTTGGAACTGGTGATCCTAAGTATCCAAAAACGATATGGCCTTCGAAACAGCTATGCCCTTCTTGCTATCTTGGCCGAAAGAACAAAGAGATTGACTGGAATAATGACACAGTCTTTGAGTTTTTGATTGACTACTATGGAAGAACACTAGTATCTGTGTCCAAGGACAAAGAACTTATTGCGGAGGATCACAATGCAGCTGCTGAAGATCTGGTGACCTCAACAAATGCAGTTGCAGTTCCTGCAGGTGCTGCTTTTGCCATTCTTGTTGCAAGCTGTGCATTTGGAGGCTTAGCCTGGTTCTGGCGCTCACGGCAAAAGAATAGAAAGTACAAACACCAACTACACTCTTTGAAAAACATATGATTACACAGAAATTTTACAAGGCCACTGAAAATAACCTAGTGAAAATATATGGAATAGAACGCAAAATTAGAGTGGTTTCCTTATTTTTCCTTTTTTCTTTTACACCAACATTTCAGGCAAAGAAGAAGCTGGAATTGAGCTCTTCTAGACATGGTAGCTCCAGGCCTGGCAGTTCGATAGAGTTCGCATATCAGCAGATAGAATGAAGCTTATAGCTTGAATACCATAACGCCGTAACACCATATGTATGTACTTCAACAGGCCTTTTGTTGGTCCAGATTGTATAGTTTCACTTTTAGATTGTAATTTCATCAAGCAAATCAATCTCCCCTATTTTCACTTTTCCTCCATGCCTTTTTTTTTGCCCTTTTTGAAATTTGTAAAATGAATGACGCCAATTTTGACTTATCCATAGGTTTACAGCCGTCAACGGTTGATTGTGGTTCAAAATGCTGAGAATTTTCTGATTGGATATATAAAGCTTCTTATCTAGTATATGTATTTTGTTCTTTCTTTCTTTTAATCAATTAAGTGCCTCTCTCGTCTCCAGAGTTACTTTTGAGTCAGTATTGTGGGTACTCTCGTGCCCTTTTCTCGAAGTTTCCACACAGATTTTTGACGACTTCGAAATCAAATTCAGTTCTGGTTTAGATTCTTTGTTCATTTGACGACACTTCTATTTTCGTTTTCTAGACAATGAAATGTTCAATTTTGCTCGTCGGCCTTTTAAGTTTGACTTTGTCAAATCCGTAGACACCCTCTCTACTGCTACGTTTGTATACATTAAGCTTTACACCTTCACAATTCAGATCATCTGTTTTAGAGTATATTTAGATTGTATTTGATTGAAAAAAAATTTATTTTAAATTTTATAAAATTAAATTTTTTGTTGACAAAAAGTATAATTTAATTGTGTATTTAGTTGGGTAAAATAACTTTCTAAATAAATCTTTAAATTTAACTAGTTTTTAGACACTTACATAGAGTCGCGCTTAACATTTATGTGTTGGAGAAATGCTTCCAGAGTTGGTTTGAAAGACACTTTTTTTTTTTGGATTTTGAAGATTTTAGTAAAGAGTAATAATACAAGGGATGTTCTATGATGAGCACATACCAATCAATTTAACTTAATTATAATTGCTTCTTAAAAGGGCTTTTTTCTCGGTTTTTCCCTATCATTGTCTTCCAAGTGATACCAGAATGTAGCGCAAAGCATGGAAAAGCTTACTTTTTGTACACATGCTTTTGAAACAAGTTCAATGTTTTCTTCTAGAGTATACGAACAAAGATAAAACCATAAAACAACTGACAAAATTAGAATTAAAGGTTTAGTAAGAACTTTGATTTGAGCGCTTTGTAATAGTATTTCTTCTAAGAAACAATATGTACAGAATTCGGCAAAGGTTGGATTGTACAAAGAACTTCTGACAAGGTGCAATTAACTAATTCACACCTCAAAGACCTACATGTGTATTAAGGGTACTGATTTTTCTTCAGTACCATCAGGATTCATCCTAGCAAAGGCGTAAAACTTGATCTAGCCAAACTATAGTGTTCCTTTGTTCATTCACCGCTTAAAGCTTTTCAACCTGTCACCATGTCCTGAATTTGGTACTTGAACTCATTGCAGGTCATGAAAGACCTCAACAATTTCACACCAAGTAGATTTCACCATTTTTGAGTCAGCACCAAAGAGCTCATTTTCTTAGGGATAAGTTCAGATGCATAAGACCATTTATCAAACCTCAGCGACATCATCTTGATGCTGCACCGTTGGTAAGGCAGCTTGTTCATCTGGTGAAGAAAGGGATAAATTCACCTGTATGAGGCCATCCAGAGCATTGTATGAGAATACATGAGAAGAGTCTTCATAGGCTGTGTTAAGCACTACATCACAAAAGAGAATTCTAGAGGCTACAGCTCTTACACGATTGTGGCGGCGATGGAGGACACCGGTCACTGCTTTCATTATGATGTAGATTGGCAAAATAATTCCAGCAATTCGTAGAAGCAATAGCTGTGACCAGAAATAACAAATAAGGAATTTGGAATGCAGATGTATACTTCAATCCAGTCTTGGAAAACCAGTTTAACTTACCATCATAAGTGGGAAAGAGTAGTTCCCTGCTCGATTTACTATTACTGGAAGAGTATGCCGTAGAACTAGAAGAACCATGAACTGAAAAGGAAAATGAAAGAAAAAAATAATTAAGATGAGCAGCTATCAGAGTGCAAACACAAATTTACCTAGCCTGATATCTCCACTCACTTTTCGTATTTATTAATGAAATCAAGAAATACAAACAAAATGAATTCCGCACAGAATTTCCTGAAATAAAGATATGAATTTACAGGAAAACACTGCCTGTATGAGAAACTAGTACCCCTTGCACCTCCAAATACACAAAAGAAATATCCCACAAACAATACAAAAATGCATCTGCAGGTGTATGTGCATGCGTGAGAGAGAGAGAGAGAGAGAGAGAGAGAGAGAGGTTACAATTAGCGCAACCGTACGACAGCACATCATGCTTCTTGAGGTGGAATCTTCATACTCATTATATTCAGGATCAAGTAAACCCTGATCAGCCGAGACCATTGCAATAAGGCGAGGATTGTTCAAGTCCCTTCTGGCAATTTCCCAATTTCCTCTGACAAGAGCATTAAGAGATGCATCAAGAAATATTAGTGCAGCTGAATGGGAAATTATTTTTAAATTATATGCTTTGCACAGAGTGGTTTTAGTGGAACTAAATATTACATATAAACAAAGTACCTAAAGTTCATAGGAATACCACCGAGTCGAAATATAGGGGGTGGTGCTGTATAACCTGGCTTGAAATGCTGCAATTACCAATACTCAATAGAATCAATATCTATACTTTGAGATTAAAAATTACTTTAGGCAAAGCATAAATTCAAAACCAAGGAATCCAAAGAAGGAATAAAAACTATATAAAACAGATGACAGCCCACCTGGTGGCAGATCTCGCATACGGTATCCCCCTTTTCATTACACCACCTCTGTACACATCGCCGATGAGCATACTACAAGAAAAGCAAACATGAGCCATCTTCTAAATGAAGATACAAGAGGAAACCAATTAGTAAAATATACTGAAAAGAGGCTGCAAAAATGCAAACCTGCTAAAGAAAGAAGAAGCTAGTTAAGGGCTGATGAGAACGGAGGGAACTAATGTTTCAAAGGAAGCAAAACAGGCACCATGGTTTACAGTGGCTATAATCCAGAGATACAAAATGCAACTTTTCACACATCTCCACTTTGAATAAGTCAATAAACAACATTAATAGAAGTTTCTGCTTTCTAGGTTAGTCAAAAATATCAGAACAACACTTTTTAAATGTCTAACTAGAATAATGTTTCTGAAGGAAAAGTTAACTTCTATATCTAGGCAGATAACTAACCTTCAAGCTGCCACAACAAGAGCAAGGAGTCTCCATATTTGAATCCCAATCTTCATCCTGGCAAATCCTGCACTCTACCATTTTTCTTGGAGTTAAATCAGCTCCAGAATCCTTGGACGGACAATCAATTACCACGTCATCAATTGTTGAGGTCATTGATTGTTTCAACCGGTTTCGGCTTTCAATTGCAGCCTCCAAAGTTGATTCAGTGAGCAAGCGATCAACCAGCAAAACAAAATGATCCCCCATCCTAGGCAGCAACTTTCTAGCAACAAACTCACTGTACTCGGAAACAAAACAAAGCTGGTTCACCACGATTCGACGAGCAGACTACCTTATCACAGTAATCCTGAAATTCCCGTGTCCATCAAAAGGACTAAACCAAATTTAGGGAACACAAAAACACAAATATTTAGATACAAATTCATGTCTTCAAGAATTTCCAATATATCACGAATCTGCAGGCAAATAAGGAGGCTTAAATCCACAAATTCGTTCCTACATATAGCTACATTATTTTAGCAGAGGTATCTTATCAGCAGAAAAAACTACACCCAATAGGGAAACCTATATCAAGAGTCCAAAAAAGATGGAGAAAAAACCAAATATACCTAAAAATACTTCAAGCCCCAAGAGGGTTCATAAGTACACACAAAAGCCATAGAAATGATAAAGTAAGTTCGTTTAGAAGTCAAAAGCTGGATGATAGCTTGGTCCAAAACCAAACAAAATTTCCGAAATAAACAAGGAAGAGGCAAAAAAATTTTAGACATGTTGAAAAGCAACTTCACCTTTTCTTCATTAACAACTAATTAAAAACAAACACTTTCACTTTTGGAGATAAAATGAAAATTCAAAACCAGAAACTTCAACAATCAATGGAAGGGGAGAAAGCCGATTCACAAGAGCACCCAAAAACCACACAGAAAAGCCAGAATAGGCAAGAGGACAAGAGAATACCCAACAAGGTAAAGAAAGAACTGAGAACGTGAAAAGATCCCAGATGGAAAAAGTGATCTTTTTCATCAACCCAAAGATTTAAGCAGGAAAACATCAGCAGAAAGTAATGAATTTAAGAGGATATACTGAGAAAGGAAAGCAAAGAAAGAAAGGGAGACTTACAAGAAGGGGATCGGATATCTTCAAGCTAAGAAAGAAAGCTTTCTTCTCCCTAGTTTTCTCTCGCAGAAATCAGGAAATCCCTGTTTTGGAACGAAGCAAGAGATTGTGTGCAGTCTTTATCAGCATTCAGGATTCAAATTGCAAGTGCGTACAAGGGATACACAATACAAATACAATCAGTATATAAAGGACTTGAAATTTTCAAGAAAGAATTTGAAAAGTAAAACAAAATGAATACCATAATAGAAAAGTGCGGGTGGTGGGGTGGGGCATACCACAAGAAGAAATTTCCCTAAAAGGCTTTGAATATGTGTCTCTTTCTAGTCTAGTCTTTCATGGTCTCTTAATGCTAATGCATTCACTCGTCATTCTTTTATCTTTCTTCTCCAAGACCTCCAGATTTCAAAATTTACCTGAGTCTTTGAAGAAAAAATTTGGAAATTTACATGTGATAACGATAATAAGTCAGAGAGAGAAAGAGTGAGGGAAAGAATCTCTAACTGTAAATTCAAACACAACCGCATGGATCCACTTTTCACTATACACATTTCAACCACAAAGGGATTTATTTACCCTCTGTCACTCTGGTTCGAGTAATTACTAGTACTTCCAAAATATCACAGTAATTGTTAAAGAATGAAAAAATATCATAATAATTTGAATACTATGGTCTTTTTTCAAAAAAAGAAAAAGAGAAGTACTCTATATATGGGCATTGTGTGAAGCAAGAATATCAAAATTTATTTTTGGTGCACAAAAATTTCTTGAATTTCCATTGTATTTTCGGAAAATAATCAAAGTAGAAAAACACAATTCAAAATCATTAAAATTTTTTAACAGTTTTTTTGAATTCGAAGCTTTATTGACACCATCATCTAACCATCTTTTCATCCTGTAAAAATGTGGAGTAAGATTGGATTGCAATTTCAAATTTTTTTTAAAAAATTTACTTTTTTATTTTGAATTCTATTTTTCTTTTACAAATAATTCTCTTTTATAATTTTTAAATAAAAAATCAAATACTAATAATCACTTTATAATTTTTGAGAGCATGTACACAATGGCCGCTGGAATGTCTAGTGAAGAGCTTTTAAAATATATCTGGCAATGCAAAAGTGAAGCAAAAAGGAGAGATCAGATCACAAAATATCCAACTACAGGGCTTTTACATTCTTAGCTAAAATTTAAACCTCAAGACCTACATGATCAGGGTTGAATCTCTCCCGTGTCATCCAGGCATGGAATTCTTGTAGTCTGACTGCTCATTTTGCTGGAGGAATATCATCGAGTTGAAATGTGAATGTGCCTGAAGTAGTCAATTTCTTGGAAGTTTGTATAAACTTGAGCTTGAGATATAAACAAATGAATGCATGATACTACAAAGAGGACAAGGCTCAAGAACAAAAGAGTCACTTAAGCAGTAAGTCTTGTTCTTCTTATTTGGAGAACAGCATTGGGAAGTTCAAATCACGCCTTTCTTTTGTTTTTTTTGGGTTTTCTCAACCCACATTGACCCATATATTGAAAATTATACTAAGAAGAATATAAATTGTATCAATATTATGTATCATAAATTTTTATTTAACCCAATAGCTCGCAAGCAAAATGCAAGTTACAAGTTCGATTATTGTTTATAGCACCATGTTGAAAGAATTTTTAAATTGAGGCGTCTCTGAATTCGGATTAGTAGTCTAACTAATTGGTGAGGATATTATGTGCTTTAAACAAAAAAATAAAAAATTTTATGTAACCAATATCTTAATCTTATCTTTTGTATTATGTTAATTACATGGTAAAAGATTGTAAAAGGAAGTCTCCTTCAATTTTTTCTTTTTTTTAAAAAAAAATTCTGGATCCAATTTCTAATTGCACAAGTTTTGTTTATTCAAAATTATATTAAAAACAGTTTAAAATATATCAATATATTTTTTGTAATTAATACTTTAAAACTTATTTTTAATACTCTATGCTTTATACCGTGTATGATATACTATCACAGCACGTTAAGTCGATTTGTGTGGCCTCCATACTCTGATGCCGTTTTGAGTTGAAAGTTTGATGGTACATATAAGGGTAGAGGCCTTGACGTTACAATTTTAGTGGTGATTTGAGTTCCACAAATCTGAGATTTTTAAGTGGTTTTTGTAATAAGAAAAAAAATAACCCACAAATATGTGATGTTAACCTCGCAAAAATTGACCAGTTTTTGATAGGTCCAACTGTTCTTGACATTGCTAACCAAATCCATTGTCTCATATTGGTATGACTCATAAAAGAAAGGATCAATGTCACAACAGCAAGTCAAAATCAGTTCATTGTTCATTGACTATTGGAAATTGTCTTCTATGTCTATTATTATTTGCATATACCCTTTTCTTGAAGAAATTCAAAGGTTCCCGCCTTGAGAGTTCGAACCAATACGTAGAACCTTTCTCATTAAAGAGTTACTATAAGATTGTGCCTGAATTATCGATTCATAGTGCTGATATGACGAGACATGTCTCTTTTTATTTGAGCTTTGGTAATATTATTTTGACGGAATCAGTACTTACGCTAGTTATTTAGCTTGTCTGATATGTTCGCGAGATGAACACATAAACCTATCCTTTTATTCAGAAAAAAAAAAAAGAAAACTCAAAGCTTTCCTTAACTCGGGGAGGGGCAAGTGGGAGACGCATTATACAACATTGTCAAACAAAGAGATGCTGCAAAATAGTATACCAAGCCAATTTGACTCTTTCAAACCCGTGTAACTTTACCGGTCTCGGATTCTTTCTCGTTGGGGTCAAAGGAGGAATGCGATATTTTGGCTCCAATTTTTCATCAAATGAATAATCATAATCCTCTCATCCGCGAAACCTATTCAAAGCTATAAATCTAATTCTTTTGGCAAATAAAACAAGTTAACATTTTACACAGCGTAAATGCGTAAAAGTTCTTAAACATACATGTTTGGATCAGTGCATCCGTGACAAGTAATCATATAATATAACTTTATTTAAATAAATTCATTCATATTATTAATATATAAAATTTCTTCTGAAAAGCTATACGTCTATGTTTTCTTATAAAAAATTAGATAATTTAGTCTCTTTTAATTTTACGTTTAAATATTAAAGGATATCTTAATTTTTTTTAATTCGTTGTATCGCTTTTGTTTTTATATTTCGACACTAAAGAATTTCATATTTTTTAAAACTTTTTAAATCCTTATAGTTTTTACAAACTGCTTTATTGAATCTCATGATAAAAAATTATAAAAAATATGAGGGCATTTATTGTTTAAATGTAAAAAATGAATTATAAGAACTTAACAAGTTAAAAAATTTGAGAGGTAATTTATCGTCCAAATATAAAAATAAGAGGGATTTAGTAAGTTAAAAAATAAAAAATCCTTTAGTGTTCAAATATAAAAATAAAAAGAATTAAATTAGCTTAAAAATCCTTTAACGTTCAAATATAAAAATAAAAAGAATTAAATTATCTAATTTTTCATTTTTCTATCAAAGAGTTGGACATATATTTCCTTTTGAATGAGTTCCATTTTGAGTTATTGATGAAAACATTGACCGCCGACTCTCCAGAAACCTTATAACGTATGCAAATTAATTGGTTAGTTTTTTCTGGTTGAGTTCGTTTATTGTGACTTCGTCATTGGTCTCTTCAAACTTTGCGTGTTTCGTTGACAACAAAGGAATACAAAAAGAGCTATGTATGGCTTTAATTGGATCGGTTGGTTACCATCTAAAACCAATAACCAAATAAGTACGTTATTCTGCTTTTTATTTTTTCTTTTTATAAATAAATTAGAGAATGAAATAAGTGTTGAATCCGTTAAGTATAAAAATTCGAGACCTTTCAATCTGGTAAGAAACGCTCTACTAATTGAATTACTATCTTCGCTTCGGTATTTTACTTTCCCATTTCATGCATCATCAAGTAAAATTCTAATTACAAAGCCCAAAAACACAACGGCTCAACTTTTCATTTCTAAAAAAAAGACCAGCGGACTCTTTCAAAAATATTTCTACCTCTCTAGCATACACAGGTAACGTGGAGCTACCTAAATTTCTACCCCTCGAAGTATGAAAGATGCACTTGTGTCACTTTGTGCTTTTTCTTTTTCTTTTTTTTTTGAGTTGTAATTACTCATTTAAAATTCGAAAAATTGATCACTTTGTCAACCAAACTGCATGAATTACAACAGTTTGGATTTATATATTGTTGCATGAATTATTTCTTATTGTGTACGTAAGGAGAGGTCGTACATATATTTACTAAAAATATAGGTATAGTTGAACAACCAGATTAGATTAGGTTTGCATGGAAGAATCTAAGTTGGTAGGCCAAAATGACTTTTCTACGTAATTGAATATTAAAAATAAATAAATAGATTGTGTTCCAAATGGCAAGGCAAATAATGGATGCATGACCTGATTAGACTTTATAATTGAGTTTTTTTTTTTTTGAGACTCATTAGAGTTGAGTTGGTGAGCTTGATGATCAAACGCTATATAAATTGTAGTGGTTAGTTTAGATTTAATTAGTCATAATTTATTTTGAGAGTTCTTTTTTTTTTTTGCGCGAGATAAAAGGGTTTAAGAAATATTGCAATACCTAACTTTATAATGAATTAATGGTGGACTTAAATAAGGAAAAATAAAATACAATTTAAAACCTTTAAAGGACTCCATAAAAAATCAATTTGTATGGTTTAGTTTAATAATAAAGGATACTGGGTAAATTTTTTAAAAATAAATATTATTTTTATAATTTGAAATAACATGTAATTTTGAAAAAAAAGTGAAAGAAAGCGAAGCTTATTTGAGATAAGAGATAGTACTATAAAAAATATCATTTAATTACCACCTCCTCCCTCCGTTCGAAAGTAGAAAAATAAGTTGAAAGTATATATATATATATATATTGTAATTAGAGATTATTTTTTTATATTATGTAATTTTTATTAATAGTGTAATAGTTTTTATACTAAAAAAATAAAAAAATAAATCATATACTATATAATTTTGTAACAAAAATTCAACAAACACTACTCTTTAGCTAATAGTTTAGTGGTCAAATCTTTCACTCATAGTCATAGGTTGATATAGTTACAATTAACTTTAACGTATTAAAAAAGAAAGGAGAAAAAGTCCAATGGAATTCACCGGCAAAAGCCCTACTCTTTTTATTTTTAGTGGCTGATCATATGAAAAGTCAATCTAAGTTATCGAGTAGAAAACCTATTAATTTTTCCAATACTTCACCTCTCAAAAAAAAAACAAAAAAACCAACGTTGTAAGTCCATCAGACGGGTTTCATGCTAATAGTCCAATGGATAATTTAGGCAAAAAAAGCCCAATGGATAATGCAACTAGTTGGTCCTACTTTCCAAATTGTGGATTCCATTGGTTCATCGTGATTAGTTTTGAATTTCATTTTCTTTGTTCAATATTTACGTGCATGCAGATGAACGCAACTGTAAATTATAAGAAATTGAATATTTCTGCACCTTTAAGAAAAAAGAAATGAATATGTCTGAAAAATGTGAATACAGTTTGAAAAATTGAATAGTTTAGGTAGAATATAACTTACTTGATGGGGTTTGATTTTAAAATCGAACCTAAAATTTTAAGTGTGGGACTTACATCTCCTCTCATAAATAATTTAATTTTTACGAAACCCAATACAAAAATCTCAAAACCAAACTTTATCTAATCACACATATTTGGGATGAAATTTGATAAAGTTTGTGTTTGAAATTTTTTATTTTAAATTTTATAAAAGTGAATTATTTATAGAGAAAAGTAAAAAATTTACATTAAATTTCGAAACGGAACTAATTTAAAATATGTACTTGGTATCTACGAATGAAGATGTTTTCACCAATCGTGTTGAATTTTATGTAAATGAAAAATAAGATATTTCTGGATTCTTCTTCGAGAAAATATAGGATTTACCAGATTGTTAAATCAAGCAATTATTCTCAATATCTTTTGCCTTAGAAAATAATTTCACTATGAGTCATGTTGAGAAAAGGATAAAATAAAATAAACTTAGCAGTCTGCTTTAGAAAAGATGAAGGCAGAAACTGTTTCAAGGAATTAACCTTAGATGCTAAAAACGTCATCAGACAATGTAGCTAATCGGTGGTGTAGTTATGCTTTTGGTTTTCAAATGGCTTATTGAATTATTTATCTAGAAAATTCTATTTCCGCTTTCACATTTATTTATTCTGAGAGAAATTTTCCTGAGATTGTAAGAGGTTTAACAAATGTAGTGCTGTCAAACGGCTGACTTGCGGTGAGTTGTCCTTAAACTGGGCTAAGCCTATTTTTTTTTTTATGAGTTGAGAAACTTTTAGTCTATATTCGCTTTAAGTAGCCCTGCCAGGTCAAGATATTTTTTAAAAAATATATTAATTTTCTCTTTATTTTTTCTCTTTATTACGTATAAGATCATATAAATTTATAATCGAGATAAAAATAATCTTCGATCAATCACTAATATTTTTAAAATATTAATTATATATATATATATAATTTTTAATTTAGATAAATTGATATAAAAAATTTAAAATAATATAATGATTGATTCATGAAATTAATCGATCAACCCTAATATTATGAATGCTTTTCGTTTTCTATTATATTTTTAACATTTAAGAATGTTTTTATCAAAACTTTATTAAATATTTTAATTTTAAATTAAAAAATATTACATCTTTAACTTAATATTGAAACCTTTATATAGTTAGAATTACATAAAATATTTGAACTAAAGTAAAAATTTTAAAATACTAAACTAAAAATTAACTTTAATAAAAAAAAGGAGAAGAAAATCACGGGTTTGCCTGCATTTAAATGGGTCTGAACCAGTTAGGTCAAAGCCCGTCTAATTTACACATCAAACGGACCAATCTGTTTGACAGTACTAAGTATATGCATGACGTTTAAGAAAATATTTTGTTAAGAATTGAGAGACGTCGAATTAATAATAATCTCATATTAATATTTAGAAGTCTTGAATTTGATACTGATAATTAAGCAAGTATATATATATATATATATTATAGCTGGTGGATCGTCCTCGAGGATTAAGAAAAAAACAAAAAGGAAAGGGAAAAAGTCGCTGCTTTTTTCTATTTACAATATCAGAACTATTTCGCGAAATAGGCAAATCATTCACAATTTTTCTGGTCGTATGAGTTCAAGAGAATAGGGTAACATATGAATATCCTATTTTTACTTGTTCCAATTAAAATCATATTGTTCATATTCAAGAGTGTAATAATCATTTTGTATGAATGCATTAATGGTGAAAATCTCTAGGGTGTATTTGGGCAGCTGAACCCAATATAAATTTTTTATTTTAAATTTAATTATTTTTTTCATCAAAAAATTTTCACTCGCAAAATTTAAAACAAAAAATATCAAATCAAAATACTATTTCAATTCTCCCACCCCTAAAATGCTTGGGGCTTTTTTTGATGGAGTGGACTGTACAACGTGGGTTGATCTCTAATTGAGGCAGGAGTAGGTTTAGTCTAGCCAAAAGAACTAATTGGATTTGTGTTTATATTTAGATTGTATTTCTTTTCAACACAATTAAATCTCACTTTTTCTTCTCATTAAAAATTCACTTTTATGAAATCTAAGATAAAATATCTCTTTAACTAAATACAAACCAAATATACTTTTACTTTCGTGAGGGCTGTGCATGCAATGTAGCAGGAACCACTATCGAAAGGAGGAAGACGATCCGGGGTGAACTTACAGCGGTGTTCTTCTTTAGGAATAGACTGAATTGTTTGAGGAATAGTTATCGTCTCCATCTGTGGGGGGAAAGGAATTTCTGGATGTTTTTGTAAGAAATATTTGTTTGAGGGCAGGTGAATTAGGGCAGTGTTGGGGGACTAGGATCTCCCGAGGGCAGCATTCCCCTTTGCAAACATCTTGTACATCATTGTTTTGCTTTGCAACATTAATATATAGATCATCCTTCTTGCAAAAAAAAAATCAACTAATATTTTGAAATGAAAGAAGCATTTACAACTAACTGAGATTATCTTTTTACCAAATTTATCATTTTCTTCAATTAACCACTTAAATGCTTTATTTTTCTAACGCTATTAGTTTTTCAGTCAATCATGTAAACTATTAATTTTTAATATTAAATTTGACTTTGAAATACTAATTAAAAACTTTAAAATAAGAATATTTTAAATATTTATCTAATTTTATAATAGGATTTATTAAAATAATAATTTTCATATCAATTCAAAATTTACCAAACAGAGAGTGATATTTTAAAATTTCTTTAAAAAGAAAAACCAGGAAAAAAATTTTAAATTGCTTTTGCGAACTCATTCCAAAATTTGAATACTGTGTCGGTGAAAAACGTGCGCCTATAGAGAAAGTGAAAAAAGGAACTTTAGGTGGGAGGAAGCGCTAGTAGTATCAAATTTCAAACGGACAACGCTAAAAGATGGGCAAACATTGACTCTGCACCAAAATCAATGGATAAGGTTTAATCTTCGAGATCTGCATAAATCGGAACGTGAAAGGCCACCTAAATAATTGCTCCCCACTCGAAATTTAATTTTCAAATTCAATTAAAAAATGTAAATTGGAATATTCCAATTAAGGGTGCTTTTGTTGTTCGCTTTTCGTGAACTAAAGGAATCGATAATTCTAAATCGGCCCCCTAAATTGAAAATCCGTTTCTCTCAACTACCAACGTTTCCCTCTCTGCACTGGAAAGGTGAGTTCCTTTCCAAATTCTGTTCCTTTTTTGTCCTGTTTTAGATGAATTCTCTGTGGAGACGGATAATTCTAAGGAGCTATTGGATTTGTTCTGTTGGATTTTGAATTCTGATACGACTGTTATGTATTTCGCGGTTTCGCGGCAAGATTTATGCAATAAATACTAGATTTCGGCGCTAATTTTCAAAATTTTGGTGATTAGTAGAAATTTTGTATGCTATATGAAATTAAGATTGCTTCTATGGGATTTTTGTTCATCCTTTTTGTTGTTGTTTTGGAGTAAAATTTGGCGTTAGTGTGGGAGTAATTTGATAGGACGTGCCAAATGGGGAAAGATCTTTCTTTTGTGTTTGGAGCTAAGAAGGAGGCATAAGAATTTAAGTTCTTAGTTTACGAAGGGGAGGACATCGTTGTTTCAGTGTAATTACGGCAGTGTCGATGGAATTATTTCAGGGTAAGAGGCTTAAAAGTTTGGCTTTTTGGTTACGACGTGACAATTGTGGTTTAATATTATTCAGAAGGATAAAATTTACGCCAGTCATCTTTAAATATAATGGGATTAGGGGAAGAATAGATCTGAATTTTTATGACTATCTTAAATGTGAGTCTGAACTTCGGCACCGAGGACTTTTGTTGATGGTTTGCTGCATTTGATGAAACTTTGGAAATGAGTGTTGCATCAAATTCTTAAAATGAGTGGATAAGTGATGCTCTAAGTTTTCAGTAAATCAGATAGTTGGAAGGATTTGACACACACTGCATTTCCCTGAACGAGTGATAGTGCAGGTGGCAACAATTAGGCAACTTCTAGAAACAGGGTCATGTTATCTTTACAAAGTTCTGATCTTTCGCTCTAACTGTTGCCTTCTGAAGACTGATTTTTTTTTTTGAACTTGAGATCACCGGTGAACATGTGGCTTATACTGTATGCCCAAATGAGTTAAATCTATTAACTATTGGGTTCCTTGTGGATAGGAATAGGCAGAAGGATGCTGAGTTGGAGAATTCTTAAAATAATTTTTGTCATTCCAATTTTGGATAGGTTGGAAGTGATTATATTATGAAAACAAGTTATAGTACCATGAATAATAATACCATAAAGATAAACTCGCTTTTCTTTCTAGTATTCCCTGAGGACCATACTTGGGATGAATATAGAGGAACCTTCCGTTGGGCGTATTATATTAGTAGAATCGTGTCCTTTCTTGTATTAAGTCCAGCAGAAGAGCTAGTGTCCCTTATCGTGTCTTTTTGGTTGCCTGGATTGGGTTCTATGGTTATGATGTTCGCAATTAACTATCTGTTTGGCTTTAGTGACTAATGAAAGCATGTGGATCTGATATTCTTTGCTGTAGGACATCTATAAGGAACACGCTGATCTTGGTGTTGTATGATAATTAAACATGAAGTACTTGGAATACACTCCTCTTGATCGGTACATTCTCGTTCTTGTTATATGTTTTCACCTTAAATTCATTATTTTGGATTAGATGCCTGTTTTGGTTTTTTAATGTTCTTCTCAATGAAATTTTTTTCATTTCCTGATAAGTAAATTTTGTTTGATATTTTTTTCAGTATCAATGATTTCTTGAGTCAGCTAAATCTTGGAGAGCGCACTATCAAAGGGTGTCTTGAAGCTTACTCTTGTAAGTGTTCTTTGCAAATTTGTAGGGACGGGTCTTTGGCTTTGTCTCATATTCCTTTTCCAACAGTGCTTTCATCTGGGACATTGCAGCTGCATGACATGAAATATGTGTTTATGTGTACTTTCTTAGGCAAACACACAGGAACTGATAAGAAGCTGTCACTCAGTTTGGAGAATGAGGTGATTTCACTTTGAAAACAATTTTTTTCTCTTTGGTTTATGTACTGTATTTTCTGCAACCTACGAAGGTAGAAGTAATTGTACACTGAAAATTTTGCTTCTGATTTGGTCATTTTTCTCCTTTCCTTGGAATGTGGTATGATCTACATGACTTAATTACAATCTTGGCATCCTGAAAGAGTAATGAAGGATAAGACTGCATACATCATATGCTTGTTTCATTGCTTAACAAAAGAAATGACACAGAAGTGATGGAGGGGGGGTCTATACTGCGTTCTTTACTTGTCATCATGCAAAAGAAAATTGATGAGTTTGAGACCAGAAATGCCTATATTATTTGGAAAACTGAGTGCAATTCAGCGTTTTCTTTTGTGCTTTTGTTTTTATCTTATTTCCTATCTTGATGTTAGGTAGTCTGCATCAGTATCTTCAGTATTATTTTCTGAGAACATTTTGAATAATCATAGCAGAATATGTAATTGTGTTTTCTTTTTCTACTTCGAAATGACCAAGAGTTCACTGATCTTTTGTTTAATGATTTTCTTCACCTAGATTCTTGATTATCTTGGTAAATCTTCAGACACAGACTCCTCTTCCCCAGTGGAATATGCTTGTCGATCCAGGTTTAACCTAATCAAGTGTGTCTTATTTGCTTATTATGCCATTCTTATCACTATTATTGATTTTAACTGTCTTCTTAAACTATATATACCAGCCGCAAGACGTTGATATATCTGCTTCTTACTCTCCATCACATGTATCCGGATTATGACTTCAGGTAACTCTGTATCCATGTTGTTTCATATTCATTTTATATCACATGAAGCTGAAAAGGAGGATTATGGGCACTGTCACTGTCAGCTTTATCGGCGACTTGGCATCCCACTATATAATCCTCTGTTAGCAGCCCTGGGAGTGTTGTCAGAAGGTTTGACAGGCAGTTCATACAACTGTTGCTCTTCAAGGAGCTGAGAGTTCAAGTCTCTCCATTTCCCAAACCCAAAATTACTGTCTGTCTTGATCTGCAGTTGTACTAGTGTGTGATGACCAACATTGCTATGGGTTTTCTGGTTCGACTTTGTTTAAAATTTGCCAACTTTTTGCTTGACCGATCAGTGCAGTGAATGCTCACCAGTTCTTCACAGAAGAAAGCTGGGATAGTTTCAAGCAGATTTTTGACATTTATATGTTTGAAGCATCAAAGGTATCTTTGATTCATCTTGTGATTCAGTTTCCAGTGTGTGTTTTGATTTAAGTAAATAGTGCCGGTTCCTTCCTATTCTCATATTGTCTGGATAAACCAAATTTGTGATCTTCTATAGAGCTGACTACATGTATTTGAAAACTAAAAGCACTTACTGTTTGGTCTGTCTCAATTTTCCTCTACCTTTTACCCGCAGGAATGGCTTGAGGCGAATGAGGGCAGCCCATTGTTGGATATTGTGTATAAGGCTTTAGATGAGGTGCGTTCTTTGTTTGAAGATTGAAAAGAAAAACAAAAAGAAAAGCGACTGGAAACAAAACTAAAAAGAAAACCATAAAGGAATGGACGAGGAGAGGTTTGTTGACATGATAGAAATGCAGGTAGTGAAAATAGCAGAATGTGAAATATATAGCTACAATCCTGACGCTGATGCTGATCCATTTCTTGAGAGAGGAGCCATGTAAGCTTTTATACTATTTCTCAACGAATTGTAACACTTAAGCCTTAGAATTCAGGATATCATATGATAGTCACGTATTTCCTTTTTCAGATGGTCATACCATTTCTTCTTCTACAATAGGAAGCTGAAGCGCGTTGTGAGCTTCCGTTTCAGCTGTTTAAGGTAATCTAATGTAATATCTCAGTGTGGCTACTGGATTCTGCAAATTGCATAGAACTTTGGTGTTCATCTACCTTCTTGATTGCTATTGCTGGCAGCAACTTGGCCGGTGAAGGTTTTGTAGCCGATGAGCTTGACTACGAGGAAGATGAGGAAATTTTTGATGGCATGGATATCTGATCTGACTCCCAAAATGCTGTTCATATGTTGATATTGTTAGAAGTGCATTTATCAACCTCTCGTTGTGTTGTTCTGTTCCTAGGATCTGAAAATGCTATTAAAGAATAAAAGCAACCCTCTATTTAGTTTAGGGGGCTAAATTTTCTGATTAGTTCCTAATGTAGCTTTTACTGCATAAATTGTAAAAATCGTGTAGACAAGTATGATGTGATTCTGTAGCTTCTCTTTCCTGCTTCATCCTCTTTGTTAATGTAAAATCGGTTCTAGGTGTCGCCCCTTTTAAGCGTGAGCAAACTCGATGAACTTACGGATCAAATGCTAAGGTTTGAACTCGACTCATTTGTATTAATGCTCTAAGCAGGCAGATCTATTCGGATGAGAAATCATGCTCCTGAGTTCACAAAATAACTTGTTTAATTTTGTTAAAGAAGTGACATTTTTACGTTCTTTTTTAGTTTTTTTTGCTCTTATTTTATTTTTTACATAATTAAAAAGATCTTAATATTTTTTTTAAAAAAAATAAGAATATTAAAACTTTTTTATTTGTAAAAAAAATTAAAAGTGACGTGAGAATATTCTTTTTTTGATTTCAAAAACTTTTTATACTTTTTTGGGTTAGATCGGGAGGGGGGAAAAAAAATGTAAATTCATTTTGGTCAGAATCTTCTTTAGCAATTGAACATTAATCAATAAATGGTTACAGGTCATTAGCTGGCAAAACCTTCAAAAGCTTCTTTTCCCCAATCCACCCAACCTGATTTTAGCACTTGTATATGTTACCTCAGAAAATAAAAATTAATGGAATCTGCCAAATTATTGGTGTGGGCTGCCGAATCCTTTTGTGGGTCTATATTCTTAGTAATAAATTACTCCTAACCTTTCTGCTTTTTGCTTTTCTAAATGAACTTCATAAAAAGCAAACATTCAGACGCCTCCAAATGTTAAGCATTTCCTTTTGAGACTCTCAACTTCTGGTAGAAAATTAAAGATTATTTGTGGAAAATGATACGTGTCACAATAGTCCTAGTGTGATGATTGAAAGAAATATATCCCACTTGCTACCATCTTACCACTAAAAAGATTCGGACTAAGTGAAAAACTTGTGCCCTCTACATTCCGGAGAGATGCGAGACAGGATGATTCGGGATTGAATAATTAATTCTAGTAATAGGGTTTATAAGATTTATTTTTAATCTTATTCTTTTTTGAACAATTCAAGATAAATCAATTATAGTGTGATACTTTCATCTTATCTGAAAAAAATATAAGTAAAAGAATTGACATATGAATATGGATTTAAATATTTACTGTCAACTTAGAATATCTATTTTGATATAAAAAATGATAACTAAGTTATTGACCGTGAGTGATACTAAATCTGGTCCATAAGTTGCGCATGACACATAGGATGAAAAATTGAGATTCTATATTTTGTTTAAGTAAGATTTTATTTTTCATTTCAAAATTTAAGGTTTTTAATATTTTTTCATAGATTAATAAAGAAAAAAGTAAGAGATATTTTTTTTAAATTTTATATTTAATTAATTTAATTATTTTTTACTAACATAGAAGATAAATGAAGAATTATTTTTATATTTGAAAATCGCTCTAAAAAAAACAAAAGGTGAAATATTTTGATAAGGTTGAAAGGATTTAAAAGATTTTATATTTTAAAATAAAGAAAATAATAATTAAGTACGAATTCGTAGTTCAAAATATCAACAATAAAATCTCGAAAACATTAAAAAAATCAGATTGCTATATGCTAATAAAAAATTTAAGAAACGGTATATCATTGCATTCGAAACTGTGGCTAACCTCACTGGGGAAAACAAGGGTGACTTTTGGAGAATACTACGTGGCCTTATAATTAAGTTTGGGTTGGTAAAGTTTTTATTGTGATGCTAACCTCAGATAATAAATTAGTACGATAATGTCTCTTCGTGATATTGTTTAATGGCAATTATTCTCTCTTAACGTCAAATCAGGTACTTACGGATTTGCCACTTATGTAGCATTGGCTTTTTGTTGGTTAGCTTTCGTCATCTTTTCCTTTTTAATATTTTATTTATTTCAAAAATATATAACTTCTTTTTTACAAAGAAATTAAAAATAGTTTTAATAATTTTTATTAAAAATTTAATTATTTTCTAAAATATTCACATTTAAAAATAATTAATTAGTGTGTCATACACACACACACACACACACACACATATATATATATATATATATATATATATATATATATATATATATATATATATATATATATATAATATTTTCTTTCTTATAACTTCAAATCTCTCATTTTAATTTCTTAGATTTTTTAATTTTTTAACTAGTTTTAAAAAATTTAATTAGTTAAGATCATTTTTCATCTATTAAAATAACTTTAAACTACTTATCTTTTATCATTTTTTGTTTAATTCAATCTCTTAACTAAATTATCACTTTAAAGCTAAAATTTTAATTTATACATTAATTTAATTTTAATTTTAAATTTTCTATATCAAGTTACTTTATAAAAATGTGAGACTTTAATTATTATTTTAAAAATTTTGTAAAACTACTTATATATTAACTTAAATTTTGAATTTCGTATTATTTTAATAAAATTAAATTTTGTATATTTAATTACTATGTAAAAGTGAAACTTTAATTATTTAATAGTTATCAAAAAATATAAAATTAGTTATTCTTGGATACTTTGATCATAGGCTTCAAAGCATAAAATTTTACATTAAGTTTTCTACTTTATTATTTTGCCTATTCTTTTTTTAAATATTTTTCCTTTACTTTTTAAATTAATCTTAAAAATTTTGATTACTTAGGATTATTTTTAATCTATTAAAATAATTTTAAATTACTTATCTTTATCATTTTTATTTAACTCAATCTCTTAATCAAATCTAAATTCGGTAAAGCTAAACTGCTAATTATACATTAATTTAATTTTGATTATCTATACTAAGTTACTTTGTAAAAATAGGAGACTTTAATTATTACTTTAAACGTTTTATAAAACTATTTATATATTAACTTGAATTTTAAATTCTATTTTTTTGATAAAATTTAATTATTTATATTCAATTACTCTATAAAAGTAAAATTTTAATTATTCAATAGTTATCAACATACATGAATTTAGCTATTCTTTGAGTACTTTGATAACAATATTCAAAAATTTAAAATTTTACTTTAGGTTTCTTACTCCATTATTTTGCCTATTTTGTATTTTTTTAATATTTTACATTCTTTTATTTAGTAGTATTATAATGACATGGTTCATAATATTTACTTCTAATAATTTTATTATTTCTTTCGGTATTCTTCTGGTATTGGGAAGAATAAAAGAGGTAGAAAATCATACACTAAAAGCTTAAGATAGGGAAAAAGGTATTGGATATTTTTGAACTAATAAAATTTTAATATTCTACGTAATTCGATTTTTTCACCTCACCACATACATTTTGGGAGGTAAACAAAATTTCTCTTTGAATACTTATTTTGAAAATCTAATTTTAATAGTTTAAAATTTTAAATATATTTGTGCATTGTACGAGTTTATACTAGTATATATATTATAAAAAAATAACAATTTCTTTCTTATAGCACCAAACCTCTTATTCTAATTTCTTAGAGTTTTTACTTTTTTAAATTAATCTTTAAAATTTTGATTGGTTTGGATCATTTTTAATATATTAAAATAATTTAAAACTAACTTATATATTAAACTAACTTTAAACATGATCTTTATCTTTATTAGTTTTGTTTAACTTAATTTTTTAATTTAAAAATAAATTTATTAAAACTAAACTTCTAATATCTGTCCATTTTATAATTTATGTTCTTTTTCTTCCCTTCCATATTTTTCCCATTTTATATTTTCTTTTGTTCTTGCATCTCCCGACCTTATTCTTGCTTATATTTGTTAAACTATTGTACCAAAATAATTATCTACTTATTAGGAGAAAATAAACAAATAAACGCTATATGGTTTATAATAGAATAAATGAACTTTTCTTTAAATCTCAATGTCTATACTTTGTTTAAATTTTCATTTGCTTTGATTTACCCCAAAAGAAAAAGCCTAAGAAATGAGAAATCATTCGGATACATCAACTTTCAAATCTTTTGTTAAGTAATCCATTGAAATCATTTTTGAAATTGTCTATTATTTGGCTTAATAGGTTAATTGAAAAAGGGTATTACAAATTGCATCTAAAATAACTAATAATTATAATTTCTATCCATTATTGATGAAGGGAATAGATTTTGCTATTAAAGAATTTTTTCTTTTGGAAAAACAGAAAAAGAAATTTTTATTAATAAGGCAAATAAGAGAGCTTCTTCAAACTAAATAAGGGTTTGGATAAGCTCAAATCTTTTCAAACTAATAAATGATACATGCTATTTATTTTTCACAAAAAGACACCAGTGCTATTTGTATGTGAATTAGAGATTTTAAAAAAGTTAAAAAGATGTAGATTCAACGTAACCAATATTATTTCTGTTTTTGTATTAGAAGGAACAAAAGAGGTATAAATCACATGCTAAGAGTCTAAAATAGGGAAAGAAGATATTGGGTGTCTTTGAACCAATAAAATTTTAATATTTTGTATTATTTATTTTTTCTCTAAATACATATATTTTGAGACGTAAAAAAGGTTTCTCGTTGGATATTACTTTTGAAAAATCTAATTTTAAATATTTTTAATTTAAAAATATATCCTTACATTATACGGGCTTAGACTAATTTAATATTAAGGATTAGTATTTCAAGTGGTTGATTGAAAAATTACTGACTTTTGAAAAATGGAAACATTAAAATAGGTGATTGGAGACAATGGTAAAGTTGAAAACAAAATAATAAATAAAATCTTTATATAACAAGATGTCATATATTTTAAAATAAACTAAAATTGAAAGTAAAATATATATTTTTTGAAATAGAGAAAGTATATTAAGAAACACGGATGAATCAAATTCAGGAAGGCCAACCGGTGAGGATTCAAGGACCAGCAGCCCCAAAAATTTAATATATTTATTTTTATTTTAGTTTTCGATTCCTTTTCTAAGGAATCGCTTTTGTTGAAGTTGTGTACTAGTTAAGACGTTTGCACTTAATGAACAATTATTCTTTCAAACATATATTAATGTTCTAATAAAGTGGTTTGTCTTGAACTATGTTCAATACAATTTAAGGTTGAGCATACCTTTACAAGTGGTTGTACTTTTTTTATTTTAAAATATAAAGTATTTTAATATTTTTTATATATAAATTAATAAAGAAAAAAATAACGAGTATACTCGTGTGTGCATATGTGCGCGCAAGCTTGCATGTGTAAAACTGCAATTTGCAAAATCTCTGAAGATGTCGGAAACAATATTTTTTACATTTAATTTTGACATAAAATGGAAGTAGAATGTTGAATATAGTGTGCTTAAAAAAAAAAAAAAGATAAACAGTTGCCCTTATAGCAGCGTCAGGGCCGCCAAAAAAGGTCCCTGCTAGCCGTCGGTTGCTGTCCGAGAAACGCCCCTGCCGGCGCCCTCGGGAGCCCCTGGGGGTAGCCCAGACCAGAAAATCTGGTTACGGCTGTCCCTTAGCAGGGCTCGATCGTGCCAGGGGCCAGTGTCGTGCAATTTCAATTTTCTTTTTGTGTTCTTCTTGGGGGGCCAATTTTTCTTTTCTTTCATCTTTTTGAAAGGTTCCCCAAGAAGAAAATCATTTTTTCCTTTCCTATTTTTTTTGCATTTTTTCTTTTCTTGGAGAACCTTTTGATTCCACTTATATGCAAAATTTATTTTAAAGTATAGATCTCTTAGAATTATTTAAAATAAAATCAAGTGAGATGATCAGAGAGTGATAAGAGAACATGATCTATTACTTTGTCAATTAGTATACGTTGTTTATCATTCAATGCAATAGATGTATATTAAAGTATTTTTAAAAAATTTAAATATCTAAAATAGGCTTAAATTTTAGAGAAAAATGAAGAAAAATTTGAAATTTAAAGAAAGAAATATTTTGAAAAATGAAAGATAATCGTATTACAGTCAATAATTTAGCTAACTACAATCAATAAATGTGCTCTACTTGTGCTTGTAACTTCTAATTCCCGAAATTATAAATGAGACGTTTTGGTACTTTTACTAGAATTTAAAAGAGAGGATATACATAAGATTCCTCCGAGCTGCCACCAAAAATAGCAAAGGATTTAACATAGCCAAGTGTGTGAAATGAGCATTGCGGTTTGCAAAATCTTCGGAGAGGCTGGAAACAACATGCCCTTTAGTTCTACATAAGGTGAAAAATAGAATGCTAGAGTTTATGCCTCCTCTCTTTGGCTTTCTGATTTTCCTTTACATATTACACTTGTAGTTACTCGGATTCCAATTGATAAAATTTTCTCCTTTTGCCTTCAAAAAAAGAAACAAAAGAAGGTAGGGTGCCTAGTTCAGGCACCACAACTCTCTCTTTATGGGCGACGCCTAAGCTGGGCACACAATGTGTGGGTATGGTGCCTAGCTTGGGTGTCACTCACAAAAAGGTCGTGCCCAAGTTAGACACTTCATATTTTTGCACTAATTTTTTTAAAAATAAAAGTAATTATGGGTTAAAATTATCAAAAATTATTTTTCATAACTTTGACTTCAAGCAAGATCTTTCTTTCTTTCTTTGTTTTTTACCCATATAAAGAAATTTCAAAATATGTTGGGGGAGAATTTGAGAGGAAGGGACTAGAAACTAAAAAAAATAAATAAATATCGAAAACTTCGTTTTTAAAACTCTTAGGGGCGGCTGCCACCTCCCGACCCTTTTTGTTGCGTCTATACAAAAGGGGGATATTATTTGAAGAAAATTAAATGTGTGATTAGATAAGAATTTTTTTTGAGATTTTTATTTTAAATTTTGTAAAAATTAAATTATTTGTGAAAGAAGATGTAAGTTTCATACTTAAAATTTTAAATTTGATTTTGAAATTAAATTTTATACAAGAATAATCTAACTTAGATATTTTTTCTAATCTAACTTGAATTATTAATTTTATTTATCTTATAATATTTATTTTATTCATAAATATTAATAAAAATTTAATATTTTTTATTCTTCTTCTTCTTTTATTACTACTTATTTTAATTTTAAATATTTTAATTAATAAATTATCGTTAAAGTCAAAAAATACTTAAATTTTTATTTTAAATATTATAAATTTTAATAAAAATATTAAACAGAGCTCATATTTTAAGTGTGAGAGAGGATTAACTTTAGACATGATTGTATGGCCTCAACACCTTTCTAGTTCGCGGGTTACAATCTCACCAAATCCTGTCCCGAGTAAACCGGAGAGCCCCTTTGAGGTGTCATAAATCTACGTGCATGGCATGTACACATAAATATAGCATGCAGAATAGTCGGCTCCCAAAAATGTTTCCTTAATGCATGGTAGGCAACAGTCAGATCTTCGTGAAAACGATGCCCCCATAGAATTTAGCACGGCGCTTACACTATCGATTTCCACGTACGGTCCTGGCTGCAGCTGTGCGTTTCACTGTTTCACAAATGGTGGCTCCGTCTCATTGGCTCTTCTTCTTCAACCTGAAGCCTGCAATACTATCTGGTTCTTCATTTCGCTGTTGATTCTTCAAGAGAGAACATGAAAAGTACTACTATTATATATATCTGAATCTTCCAGGCCTTTGTCACAGCTGATGTATTCTCCTTCCTTGAATTAGAACTTCTCTTGCATCAAAGCCCTCAACAGCTGACCAAATTCCCGGTAGCTCCAGGGTGACAAGACACATGATATCTGCATCACTATGTTGAACTTACACGTCTCCACATATTAGTTTTTGGATTCTTTTTCTGGGTTCAGCATACGGGTAAGAATAATCCGTTTTAGGATAAAGTGCACCGGTGGCCCCTCAGACGTTGATTTCATTTTTGTCTTTAAAGACGACAATTTCAGGCTTCATATTTTCTGTTACGCAACTAATGAAGTTTTTAATTCTTTTTGAATAAGGATCAATAACTTTGCTCATAAACAAGTACCTACCTTAACCTTAGCTTTTTGTAAATTTTAATGGTATCTAATTTAATAAAAATGATAAATTTCAAAAAGAATATGATAAATTTTGTTAAAATTCATTAACGTGGTTAGGTAGTGTATTTTTAGCTTTTACTTTATCAAAATTTTCAAAGAAGACATTACTTTTTGTACCAAATGATTACCATCAAATTTACAAAATTTAACAAGTATTTTCCTTAGCAACCTCTTAGCCAACCGGAGCATTGATTATAATCAAAATATATTAAAGGCAGTTGCGATGGAAACTATGACCATACTCTTAAACCCTCTAAATTGCAAGATCAAATACTTTATTGAAATTCCAGAATTAAAGAACAAGGACGCAAAAACGATAGATCATGCTGATTAATTTACAATCCCCACCAGTAAATTTCTTCAAGGGAAAAAATGAAGGAAAAACTAGGAAATAAGAGGGAAGGGAACTACACGCAGATTTGGTTGATCGGATTAACTTTGACTTTGAGTATTGAGAAGAAGGGAGAGAAGGAAGATGAAAACAGAACCACTGAGAAAAACAAGGCCAAAAGTCCTGCTAACCAAAGCTGCAAGTTGAATGGATTCTGCTAACAATACGCCTCTCTTGTGCGTGTCATCATATCCGGGCTTATAGTTCCATCCATTTTCTAGTCTGTAACAAGTGTTTAGTCTTTCCTTGTTCCTCATCTGCTCCATTCTCTGTCTCAGAATGTTCAAATTTGCATCCACAATATTTGCAGAGTTTCCTGCAAAACTCAAAGCAGAACAAATTTCAATCTAATATTTCACCAAAATATCCTTGAGAAAATATTATCCTTAAGAAAAGTTGGCTAATAGCAAAATCTCCTCATGTTGGTTCCATTTCTGGCCATTCCGAAGAACCAGTAGAGCCGAATCGACTGTGAAACTTGTTCAAGATTCTGAGACTAATCAGATACAAATTCCCTCAAGAATAAGATGGAAGCATGAATGCAAAGATTGAGAGAGAAGGAAGCTTATATTAATACGTGGTGTTAAGAGGATGGGAAGAGTACCTTCGTCACGTAATCTTTGGGATCTAACTCGAAGATATTTTTGTGTTTTAGGCAAAGGGAATGGAGTGAAACTCCTGGAGATGGAGAAAGAAGCCATATGTGATTGTGAAAACTGACTGGCACCTAACTCAGAATCAATGTCCTAGTCTTTATACATACACATACTCATATGGCATGCTAACGTGGCGACTAATCATCCTTCGTTTCATTCTTTTATTTATTTATTTTTCATAGAAGATCAGATGAATCAGATTTGCTGCTCCAATCACGATTTCTATAATTTACTGGCATGCTTTTCAATCTCTTTAGTGATATTTTCCATGATAATTAGCTGACATATGTTAACCTTCCCACACTAGAGCTTTTGAGGTCTATTTGATCCGAAAGGGAGATGCAGAGGCGCACCAAACTCGTAGTTGTGTTAGGAGTCGTTTAAATCAATTGGATTATTATCTTGTCAAAACTTATAGCTTATTAAGAAGTATAAGAAATAGAAAAATCAGTTCTGTCTACTTATCAACTATTTGATTCTTTTTTCTTAATTAAAAATTTTTATTTTTAACTTGTACATGAATTTTTTTTAAAATAACTATATCTATTAAATTATAAAAGTTATAAAATGATTCGATGTAGAGAGTCATACTATAATAGTTGAAGGTTAAGTATAACTAATTTCTCTAAAAAATATATAACACAAAGTATGTGTTGAGCATTTTTAATCAATTGCACTGTTATCCTGTCAAAACTTGCGGTCTATTTAGAAGCACAGGAAGTATATAGCACAAAGCATGCACTGCAGTAATATCAAATAGATGGAATTTTATTGATTGACCTACCAATAATTGGTAGGCTACTGCCATTAATTAGGATATTCATATAGTACTACATCTTATTTATTTGCCTTCTCACTGTCATGTAGGCCTTGGAAGTAGCCCTTGGGATCTCTTTCAAAGCCGTCTCTGGAGATGTGGGAGCCATCCCCGCCAGGAGCCTTCATCATACCTGTTCCACCTCCACTATGGCCACCTTTGCCGTCAAAACCACTGCCGTGGCCAGAACCAGAGCCTCCGACACCTCCACTGCCTTTGCCACCTCCTTTGCCTCCCGGGCCTCCGGAATTTCCACCTTTGCCGTCCATTTGGATGCTCTTTCACTTGCAGGTATGAATGTAATTAAAGTAAGGCTTTGTTGAGAGTATGGAAAAATAAAGCGAGCAATAGTGGCCTTATATAGGAAAACTTTGATAAGATAAGAGCAGAATCAATTAAATGTCGACTCTTTCAAATTACAAATTTTTTGGTAAAACTCATTTTCACGAGGTGGCATTTGTCCCCAAGAGAACTATTCAGTTCCATTCAAGAGCTGGATTTGGACTGGCATTTGCTAAACAATTTCTTGAAATTATTTTTTGATACTCTAATTGCATTAATTTAATTTTTCTTTTGCACTAGTCATTTTCATGAAGAAGGCGAGGCTTCAAAATGAGGAGAAAAGAAGAAATCAAGAAGAAGAACTATAATTATGACATCTGGACCAGAGTATTCCTTCAATGAGAAGGGCTAGACGCGGAAGGTCTAGTTGAATGCCATAAATGGAGGAGGATAACGTTCTCAATTAGGTGATTTAAGAATTTGGATTTTTTCTCTTAATTGGTTCATTTCATTACAAGAAAATATTGTTCCCATGCAATTTCAACTTTATATAATTTTTTTTATACATCGGGAAGACAATTACATGGAAGGAGATTAGAAAGGCTACACTATTCCTAAGATAACTAAAATATCTAAAGTCTATCACTTTTTATTCCCTTAAACGGATCTATATTTCAATTAATAAATATTATACGTGCAAATGTGCAATACCTGTGTTTATATATAGTATAGTGAAAAACTTGGCACTATTTATCACTATAGAGTGTGTCACATAGATTAACTAAATTAATTAAAATTTTCTTATTTATAGAGTTAAAAGACTCTTCTTAAGATTTACTCAACAATAAATACACCATATTATCTCTTTTCATTTGTTAAAATTTGAATGGAAATGATTAAAATAATTCCAAATTTAAAGAGACGAAAATTCATTGCACAAAGAATTCCGTAATAGAGATTGACCAAATGACCAATGCATTCAACACACTTTGGGTTGTGTAAAATTAAGAATTGGAGCGTTTATCATGATCTTGTAAATTGCAAATATAATTAATGAGTCTTTGATTAATTGAGCATTAAATCTAAGGGCAATACTGGCATTTCATGTGCTTGCATTCTTAAGTCACTTAGCACTTAGCACTTAGCACTTAGCGGACTGTTGAATGAGGAAGATTAGAAGACGTTCAACTACTTAGATTCTTTTGATGTGAAGGATTTTAAAGATCTAAAATTGGGTGACTCAATAACATGCCGAAGCCTTATTTTAAAGATACAAAGTTGACTAAGTCCTTCACTTCCTTAGATGAAGGAAAAACCAAGATAACTGCTAGCTGTTACAGCAATTAAGCGGAAGGAAGGCATGGGTACCGCAACTGGAGGAAATCATGAGAAGAAAGAAAATAAAAGAGCACCACCTGATGGCGGCTTCTTTAGATGGAAGTAAATACTAGAAATTTAATTGGTTTAGAGATTAAAGTAGAATAATTACTAGGAATATTTCCACAACGTTGTGGCCAAATTACTGGGTAAGAAACAAAATATGTTACTGATCAAGGACATCTTCATTGGAGCATAGTTCCTAATTACATTTTACACCACAGTAATATTAATATTGTTGAATTTAGAGAGACATATTTATACACACAGATTTATAAAAATTATTTGCACAGCACTAGAACTATGTCGTACATTCTAGACATGGCTTTTGATGGAAACGCTGTAACCGGTTTGATCATCATAGTACTTGGACCAAAGCATGACACCTCCATATTTGTTGGAGCCCTTAATAGATGGAAGAACTTTTGATGTAAGATCAGCTACAGGAATAAAGCCGCTTCCGGCAGCATCAGGGGCAGCTGGTAGCCCAAGGAAGATCTTAGTTGCAGGAATGGATGAAGTCCATTGCTTCCATGAATTTTCAAGATTGGCAATATCTCCTGCAGAGTATTGGCAGGGTGGATTGTTGTAGAACTGAACCCAGACATAGTCAAATAGGCCTGTCTTAAGGGCACCTCCAACCCAAGAATCAGGAAAGGGACACTGGGGAGCTGCAGTCAAGTAAACCTTCTTGCCTCGCTTGCTGTACCTAGACAGATACCTGGCAAGGTCATCCCAGTATTGGCCTGTTCCTCCTTCGATGTCGAAGTCAATTCCATCTAGAACAGCATAACCAAGAGGGCGGTTGGATGAGTTTCCGCCCAAGAAGTTGTTCCAGAGGTAAGTAGCAACTTGTCTAGCATCGGCTGAGGAAGAAAGAGAGTAGCTTCCAGCTCCACCTCCAATGGAAAGTATCACTTTGATCCCTTTTGCTTGACATGATTTTATATCAGAGCTCAACCCAGTGCATGCATTACTATATGGATCGCAGTGACCAGCAAGATTGATCATTGGCGTCCGTCCATCTCCAAATGTTGCAAGAAATGCTAGGTTAACAAAACCATAGTTGCCGGTGGCACAAGTCTGAGATAGCGTTCCTTCGTTTCCATTTTGTCCCCAGTAAATAGCAATATCTCCACCTTCAGAATTTGCCACTAGTACTACCATCACCAAAGAAAGAAGAGCTAGTGTACTTGATTCCTTTTGCGCCATTTCAAGCCTCCGGTGACTTCGAAGTCTGGCGAGAATCTTTATGTATAAGTATATTTAGCTTTGTACGTTTGAACTTAGCATAAAATGCAAGGTTTTTATAGGTGAAAGAGCAGCTGAGAGACAATGGCAACATTCCATACTAGTGAAATAAACAAAAAATGCCGTTCCGTTCTTATACTATATATATATGCGTAGACGAACAGTTGGTTAGTTTACTCATTTTTTGGATTCTTTAAAATGCAGTTTGATGCATCACAAGTAGATTAGGCACATCGGGTTTCAAATTTTGGCATACACGGCTGTTTTAGAAGATTGTTCTGTCCTTAGCTTTTGTTGTCATCAGTATTTCCGGGTTAAAGGATTATTATTATTATTACAATTACCTTTTAAGTTCTGAAATTTGCTTCAGAGTAGCTATCAAAGATCAATGACTGCCTGCTACATCAATTGTGTTTCCATACTATTTTCTTTCCCTTTTGAGGGGATACATGTGTGTTTCCAAAGAATTGTTCTAATAGTTGAATTGATTTATGGCTTGAAGAATACCTTTAGTCCTCATCCAAGATCATCGAGTCGTTCATCAGCATATACCAAGGACTATATATACATAAAGTAAATTTATCCTCAAACGACAAGTGTTTGGGCTCCATGGAATTTTGTATATTTTGAAGTGGATCAATAGTTTACATTCCATTTGGTCTACGAAGGCTATAGTATAGGTAGGGCAATAGAGAAGTGGGTCCACGCACACCACACATGCATATATATGTTGTGTAAATGTTTGTTTGTTATGGTACTCTTATTCAAGTCTATAATATTGAATGGGCACTCCACTTGATGGGCCATTTCCATTTTAAGTTTCGGTTTTTTCTGTTTACAGTGAACATCATGGGCTTACTGGGCCTAATGCAAATATCATCAAGTAGGGCTGTTTTTGGTTGACATAGAATTCTTTCAAGATGAGTACTCAGAAATTTGCGTACTTTGGATTGAAACTCAAACCGAACATTTTTTTTCAATTTTTTTTTAATTTTTAGTAGGAGGTGAAGTTGGGATTTGAGCACGTGAATTATATATGCACTTTCCTCAAATAAAAGGAAAGAAAGGATCCATTGATTGTATAGAAAGTTGATTGATTGCATTCGCGCCAAATCATGGAGGTTGAGCAAATTGTATATGGCGAATTTGAAGTAACATACGTTTAAGTGTGTGAACGCTATAAATTAATCTTCTTATAATATAATGTAGAAAATAATAACAAGATTTTTTAATTTTTTAATTTGATAATATTATTCTATATAAAATATTTTTATTAATATTTAACCCAAAAACTACATGCGTTTTATCATCATCCTTATCACAGATAGTGAAATTTTGATAAAGTTTAATTTTGAAATTTTTATTTTAAATTTTATAAAAATTTAATTATTTATAAAATAAAATATAAATTTTATATTTAAAATTTTAAATTTAATTTCGAAATAAAATTATATCCAAGTCGAGCCTTTTCTGCCAGTTTCTTTCTATTTTGTTTGATGAGGTCCATTTGACAAGAGATGCGTGCCACCTAAAGAAGACCTTTTGCATTGAAAATTACGGAGGAACTGAAAGAGAAAGTAAAAGTTTGAGGAAAATGCAATGGTTTCAAAAAAGTCTTATCTCCACTTGAAAATAATAGCCATCTTGTTGAAACTTTTTATTTCAAAATATTTGTTATAGTGAAAATTAAAAAACGCAAATATATATAATCTTATAATTTTACTTATTAACGCTAATGATATAAATAAAATCATAAATCACGAGAAAGAGAGAGAGATGACTTAAAAATTTATCTTTTTTTTCAAATTTTTTTTTATAAACGTATGTCGTATGTAAAAGGATAACTTTTGGATACATTAGAATAGAGGATGAAACTCAAAAATAAAAATTTTTAGATTATAAGAATTTTTTTATGCTAAATTACTTTCTCTCTCTACAGATGGAAAATTGAATCACTCTTGGTAGGTTGGGAAGTAAAATTTTGTCAAGAAGTGAAAAGATATGTTGTAAAAGCAAAATTGTTGTGCAACTCTTCTTTGTTCGGTCAAATTAAGCGTTCGAATACCCTTTCTTTTAGTAAATATTTTATCACTTTTGCACCAAAATTAGTATGTTGTTAATTAAAGGCAAAAGTTAGCGGCTGTCTCCACGTGGGATCCACTAATTTAGCCGTAGGGCCGAAATCTATTATCAACCAATTTAGGTTTTAAAGTACACTAGAGTGGACTTAACTCTTTTGTTTTTATTTTTGATTTTTTTGCTTGGAATGCAATATTTACAGTGGTATCAAATGGGTCAGTTTACTCTAATTTGATTCAGCCCGTCACAGGCTGACTCTTGAACGGGTCAGAATGGGCTGATCCGTTTACCCTGTATATTAAAAATTTTAAATTCGTAATACATAATGGCTAGTCTGCAGGGCTAAACAGGTTAGTATGCGAGTCAATATATTTTTCTTATATATATATTTTAAATATATAAAGTTTATTAAATTTTAAATATTAAAAAAATATAAAATAATATTATTTTAAATAAATATTTTTTAAAAAAATAATTAAAAAATACGGACTTTACCTGCTCCAGCCAATGTTGGTTTGTGGGCTGAACTAAAGCGGGCTAAAAAACGCGCGTTAAAAATGAACTTGGACTTGCTAATCCAATCTCGTTTATTTGAACTCGCTCACGGACTAATCTGCGAGTTTAAGCCCCATATTAACAATGCCAGATATTCATATATGTATTAAGAAAAGTAAAAATATAAAAATACATACACTTATAAAATATGAGTTTTAAAAAATCATCTACTCTAAATCAAATTTGTTCAGCTAACATATTATTATTATTTATATCATTAAGAATAAATATATTTCTTCTTTTTATATTATATAAACTTTTTTAAAAATATATTTTTAGTTTTTCAGATAAATATCTCTTCATTGAGATTTCTTCTAGTAAATGTAACTCTAATCCTAACATTTAGTGGATAAATAGAAATCTTGTCAAAATCTTAAATATACTAGAACAAAACCAACTTGAATAAAAAAATAAAGGGGAACAAATCAAGGTCCAAAAATAAAACTAGAGAGCAAGAGCGCATCAACAGAGACGCACTTTCCACCAATAACAAGGTTAATGAGTTGTGGGACTTTTTAGAGGGGAAAATATATTTTTTAAGTATAAAATATTAGAACTTTCTAAAATTGTTGCCCCCTAAATCCGCCGTTGGCTGTCTCGAGTCTTGTCAGGGTCTTCAGAAGAAAAAGGACTATCATTTCTTAAGAATGGTTGATGCCTCTACATATATACTTTGAAATTTTCTATAGCCGATGTTGCCCAGAACATAAGACTCCGAATATTTCTCAAGTTGAGACCACTTCGTATAGATCTGTTAGCCAATTAAGGAAAGCAATTGTATATATGGAAAGAAAGCTAAAGCCCCGAGACCACTGATTTTGTGAGTTCATTTGTTTAAATCGAAATTGCATTCGTCTAACAATTCCTAATCAAAATCAAAAGTCAAATTGAAATGCAAAATTGCCTACCTGATTGATTGATTGGTTGACAATGAAACGCCAAACTTTTGGCTCAACAAAACGCAGAAGATTTAAAGGAAAAAAAAAATCGCCGACAATCTTAAAGACCCTTTTGCAATTTCACCATTTTTCTACAATATATATATATACACACATCTCTTTCTTGTTTCTTTTTCTTTCACAAAACAAACAGCTCACTTTCCCACAACATTTTTCTTTTCTGTTTGGCCTTTTTGGCCGAGCCAGGGCTCCCAGCAGCGCAATCAGTGTGCCAAAAACCACACCAAAAACAGGAAAAAAGGGAAAAAAAAGCCCTATAATTTTCGTGTGTAAAACAAAAATATACTTGTTGTACTAAGATAAGTAGTAGTATATTTTTATCTTGAAGAAACAGGCTCTTCCGTGATTGTATCCAACAAAGGTTTTCTTGACCTACATGCTGCTAATCTATACCGGTACTCCGGCCCCTGAAGCCCTTCAATCTCATCGGTATTCAATCTGGGCCGTCCACCTTCGCTCTCCTTAACACTATCAATCGCTGCTGCCACCACCTCCGGCTTCACTTTTCCACCGGATATCCGCCTGGCCGCTGAGTTAGCCGCCATGAGAACCACCGCCATATCGGCTGCCGTAACAACTGAATTCACTCTCTTCATGGGAAAGATGATATAAACATTTCCAAACTCCAAATCCTCATCAGCAGAAAGCGCTGAAAATCTTTTCCCAATTTTCAAAGCCTTGGAATTCACCAAGAAACAGTTCGGACACTCCAGCATCAGCTCTGCGGCCTTCACCGGTTCCCGAAACTGCCTTACTTCACCTCCCGGAAGAATCACCCGGGCTGCCCTCGTGCTTTTCATCATCGGAGTCACAAGACTAGTGCAAGACACGAAATTCCCCATGGCAAAAGACGAAGAAGAAAAACAGAGATTGTTTGAAGTAGTTTGAACACGAGACTTGAAGTCGTCTATATATAGAGGACAGTTTTCACGGTGGAAAGTTATATTCAAACCCAAAAACCATAGGTTTTTCGTGTGAAAATGGGTTCAGATTTAAGAGATTAAAAAACGAGGGGGCACACGGTGGTTTGATATATTTTTATGGGAGAAAAGAAGAATGTGCGGATGACGGTTGAGGCTGCAGAGTGATACGGTTTGACGGAGACGTACGCGTTAGGCGAAATTAGTGGAAAAGTAGAAGGAAGTTGCGCTTCAAGATCTCCCGTTTCTATTCCATCACGAGTCCTTCGGCTTTATACTGGTGGGGACTGCCATTGTTTGTTTGCGTGCTTGGCCACGGTTGTGATTAAAAAAAAACTAAGATATATAGTATTAGTATGCAAATACGATAGAATCCATAAGGGGAGAGTTTATCCAAATGTGGAACCTGCGGTGAACTTGCATTGGTTTTAAAAATAAAAAAATTACTTTTTTTTTAAATTTTAATTTTTTTCTAACAAATAATTTATTTTTATAATTTTTAATACAACGTAATTCAAACTAATTCAAGCTCTGCTTACATGTTTGTATGACAAGGTAAGAAATAGGTTATATTACCAAGTACAAGGAAACATCTAAGAAATTTCCAAAAGCAGAGGGGTAAAAATTGCTCCCCGATCTACCATTTAGTGTCAATTTTGCTATTCTTATAATATACTTGGACAAATAAATCAAATTTTATTCAATCACACTTTTAGTATCAAAGAAAGACCAGAATGAAGGGATTAAACTTTTTCTTTTTATCTTTAAGAGCAATCGGCCACAATCCTCTTCTATGAAAGGAAACCTCTAAATTTTGGGTCGTTTATTTTCAATTTATAGCTGAATATATAGGAGAGAGTACGTCTATAGAATAAATAAAAAGATTAATGGATTATCCAAAATCATTTTCCTTTTTGTTTTCTTTGGATTTATTAGGTCAGTTGTCAGTCAACCGATGTGAATTTAAAGTTAATTTTCTAATTATAAAGTTTTTTACAAGATATGAAATCTGTATATTTAATGTGGCGATGGAACAAAGTTGTACGTATATTACAAACCGCCGGGGGAGCAGGGGCGGAGGGGAGGGGGGGAATTGCTAATTGCAAATTAACTATTCTTGTAGTGGTCTTTGTGGCGTTGCTTTCCAACAGCTGCTTGTGAATTACCCAACTTTACTTTTGGCCACCTAAGCTTTGTGCATTAAAGTTTGGGTCAGAAAATGATTGCCCATCTAATGTTTGTATGACACATTTTGGTGCAATATGAAAGTGGGGAACGAAGTTGCAAATGACGTGTTTTTTCAAGTGGTAAGAGTTGAGTTTGTGGTTAGTGAGTTAAAAGTTTGATTTAATGTTTAATACTATTAATTTGATATCTAATCTTTATTAGTAATATAACTTTTATTATAATAATAAAAGAAAGAAAAAAAGAAAGCGTGATAAGATAGTAGAAATATTTTTTATTAAATAAAAGTTTCGAATTTTAAATTATATTTTATATAAAAAAGTGTGAATTGAAATATAATATGATAGATAAGACTGTCAGTGCTACTTTTATTTGACATAAACATCAATTTCATAATTGATTGATATCATGTCTGAGGTCAAATACATTGAGATATGTCACTTACCGCTTTGGCATAGCTTCATTTTCCAATGGCCTAATTTGTCGATGAAAGATGAGATAAGATAATATACATAATTTAACTTTACATAGGAGAATCATTATGTTGCTGAATTATCTACCGTTAATAGGGCTTTGATTTGGTTCTACTGAATGATTTGGCAGGAAATCAAGATCAGAAGCAGAGACTTTGGTAGTTTCATCTTGAAGGCTTTCATCCGACTCTGAGCTTCTAACTTAAGCATTTTGATGAGTCCAATTATTTGCTTGTTAGGGTAGATTGAAGTAACATTCTTGAAACACTTCTGCATCAAATAGTAAAAGTAATATTGTCAAATGAAGTTGGTCTAGTGGGAGGATGGATGAAATCCCCTACTCTTCATCAAATCATAGATAAACATCTTATATGTTATGAGCCTATGCCATAGGACTTGACTTGTTTAGATGGATTTATCTAGTTCATACGTCGGGATAATGGCTACGGTTTACTTGAAAAAAAAATTATTTGACAAGAAGTTAATTTTCTTGATATTGTTTATGAGGCACAGCAATCAATCATTTTTCCTTCTAAAAAAGAGAAAGAAAAAGAGTCTTTCCTTGTCCTCTTTAACAATTCAATTACTTTACTAAGCACTTGGATTATGTATTTTCATGAATTCCATTACAATTTTTTTTCCTTCTGAATTTTTGGGTGAAATTAACCAATCTAAAATCAACCTCAAAATCCGTCCTTAACCAACCTTTCATGTCACTAGAAAGCAAGATGGAGAGAGAGAGTGTGTTGATTTACCAAAATTTCAATCTACGCCTCAAACCCCACGGCGAATTGTTGCAATCTTACCAACGTCTCACTTTATGGAAATTAAAAATTGGTTATTCAATGACAAGTATTGTTCCTGTCCTTTAAATCAAGAATGCTAGTTCAGATAATTTAGATAAAAATTTATACTTATTTTATACAGTAATATTTAATTTTAAATATTTTAAATAAAAAAATATAAGGACGCTCAATTTCGGACTGCATAAGTTTTTTTTTCTTTTTTTTAAAAAAGTGCAGAAGATTATTAAATTCAGTTAGTAGAAAAATATTCATTAATGGTTATTATATATAAAAAAGAAATTTTTTATAATTTTTCGAAGCCGGTGGGTGACTTGACGTAATATGCAAAATTCTCTAGTGTCACGAGCTGAACAACCACGTTCGATTCTAAGACCATGACACCTTTTCTTGTGAGGGAATGGTATCACGTGATACCATTCAGTCCGCTCAAAATCCTCTTCACTAAATTTCTCACCCATCATTTCTCTCACCCTTCTCACGTTGACACGCGTCCTGATGAAAATTCATCTCTCTAAGAGTTCTTTCAAAAAGATCTAAAGAAAAAAAAAGAAAAAAAGAATAAAGAATAATGTTACTTAAATATGAGATGTTTTATTATGGAAAATAAAATATGTAAAAAATTTTTATATTATTAAAAAAATTAATATATTTTATTTTTATTAATATATATAATTTATGTGATGCATATAAATAACTGTGTGATTATAATAAAATTATTTAATATAAAATATTTTATTATAATTACTGAATAATTTATATGCATTATTTTTTATAATTTGCAACCTGTTGCTGCATGTAAGGAAGGGCAATCAGCTAAGATACTATTGTTGTATCTCTGTTGTCAAAGGTCACGAGCTAACTATTTTGGGCTAGCAAAGTAGTGAGGATTTTTTTTTCCTTTTTTTAAAGGCAAGGAATGGGTTATAATTCTCCTATTTTGTATGATTAATTAGGTAATCTTTTCTCTTCTTAGAATTGATATTGCTTGCAAATAGATCACAGTTTCTTATATATATTTTTTCTTGCCCTAGAAATGATGAGTCAGTAGAAAAATAAAAAGAAGTTATATAATGGTGTATCTAATCTAATTGACTCAATTCTCAATTTGGATCACCACAAACGTGCTGTTAAAGACTACTATTTTATATGGTTAATTATTATATTAAGTGCCAAAAAAAAAAACAAAGATAGCAGAGTTTTTCAAAGAGTAAATAAAGTCTTGTTTCTCCTCAGTAATGGAAAATTAGTCCACATGAATTATTGTAAATTAGGGAGGGTAGTATTGGCCAGAGTCTTTATATTCATCGGTCGAATGCTGGTTCGACCACCCGCCCACAGGGCCTTTGATACGAGCTTATAGGTTCTTTCTGACGGATGGAAATAATCCCAGAACAAGAATCTATCTGGCTTTGAACAGACTGTATACCCTTCCTTCCCACATTGCAGCTGACCCCCAAGGATTCCATAACCACAGCATGCATTGCTCACATCGTTGAAACCTATATAATAGTAACAAAGTTGTAAAAGGGTGCGGAGACTACCAAAAAATGGATGAGCAAACATAAATGTAAATGTTTTTATCAGTTCACATGAATACGTAAAATCCTAGTAGAAGGAATTTGCCTTTGGTACAATGGACGAATGCATCTATACTCCTGGAAATGAGTAAATTAGAAGTTACTTTGAGTTGTTCTAGTGGTTTTGGCCACAGTTTCCCTCCCATATAAGATCACTGAGAAGGAGACGGTGCTGCCGTGCTGGGGCCAAGAAGTGGGATTGCCTCAGTCTAAAGATGTGCAGAAAAGGCATGAATTAACACAGAAACTACATAGACAAGCATCAAAACAAAAGATTACCATAGTGGCTTGCACTGGCTCTGAAAAGCTGGACACTCTTGTAAACTGCACCATAAACGGCAACTGCACCAGGGTGCTTGGTCGGAATAACCTTCACAATATTCTCCAATCCCATGTTGAAATTCTTGGCCATCTTATTCATCTTCCCATAGCATCTGTTGGTTGGTGCACCAGGCAAAAGGGCTCTTGCAGGAACACAACCAACAGGGCCAAGTGAAAACAGAGCGATCCGACGAGCTCCGAGTCTGTAGAGCTGATCCACAAAGCTTCGTACTCGTCTCAACATTTCTCGTACATATGCATCTGGGGGGAGAGTTGGAGTATCGAAGGGGCTGAAATAGTTGAAGACGTCGTTGGAGCCTGATTCCAGGAAGAAGAGCGACTGTTCGACTTGGTCCTTGGGTATGTGATTCTGCTCTATCAGGGATCGGAACTGTCGCAGCTGGACTTCCAGTGAGGTAACGTTCTGCAGTTTCAAAGTGCATATTTCTAATGAAATTCGTCAACTTTATCCTATAATTTATTCCGGAAAATGCATGACTTGTTGTAGGGATCATGTATTATCAAAATCTCTCACCAAGTCCTGATTCGTTGTAGGCAAAACACCACTGCCAGCGCTTGCAAAATTGATGCCATTAGATGGATAACTTTTTCGAGTCCCATTGACAAACTCAAGTTGTGCCTCCAGGAATGGCTTTTGTAAAGGCAAGCCAAGAAACTGAGCTGCAATTTACATTCACAATTTCAAGGAAAAAAAAAAGAAATTTACCGGTGTTCATATGTTAATAATTTCCTCTGCAAGAAATTCTAAAATGCTATATTAATGCAATACATCATTAAAGAGTAACCTGCTTTGATGCAAGGAGTTTGACAAGAATCGAATTGAAACCAGAACTTTACCGGCCGGGAAAGAGGCAAGAATCACTCACATAGAAAGTCTGCAACAGTTCTGCCATTGGTGAATCTACCAGTAGGGTGGTGAAAGAAGCTTGATCCATAAGGTGGAAAATCAGCTTGAGCAGTGCAAAACATGTTGTAATGATTGTTTCCGGCATCGAAAATCGAATCCCCAAATATGTAGACTGATTTCACATTGAACCCTAATGAAGAAACAGAAAAGCAAAGAAGAAGAGAAATGATCAACAGATTTTTCTCCATTAAAGCTTCAGTGATGAAGCAAATTTTGATGGGCCTGGCTAGCTGTTGCTGAATCCTTCCATGGATGGTGTGTGAATTTATGTGACAGAAAAAGGGAGGAGGAAAAAACGAGAAGAATGAAGAAAAGAAACGGAAGACACGAGCTCAGTCCATGCATGACAAAAGCAATGCCTTAATTCGTCAAAATTTCATTACTCAACATTATCAATAGCCAACAATAAAATTTGTCTTCTTGCCAGATTTCTTTGCAGTAATATTGTGATAAGAGTGAAGTTTAATTGCATAAAAATACCTTTTGTCAAGTAAGTAACTAATTTTACATTGAATCTACATCTCTTTAATTTCTTTTGATTTACGTCTAAAAGAAACAAAAATATACTTTTTCTATATATGTTGAAAAATAAAGAAGTCTCTTAGGTTGCAAATTTACTATAATTTCATTACATTATTACATCAAAGTGCTCTAAATCAACTGTTTTCTATTGCACTATTCATTTTTCAATAGAATGCAGAGATCAATGAATTAAAAGGAACCTTATGCTCATTTGTATTGATTTAAAACGAAAACGAATATATCTGTTTGAAATCAAACTTGGACATCATTTCATTTCGAAACCAAACTTAAAATTTTAAGTATAGGATTCACATTTCTTCACAAACAATTTAACTTTTATAAAACTCAAGATAAAAATATCAAAACTAAACTATATTCAATCATACTATACAAACTATTATACATTTTAGAGTTTAAAAAATTCTAACTTTAACTAATCTGTCCTTTACACACCCAAGCTGTGAAGATTTTTTTGTGAAAAAGAGAAAAGATCTAATTATATATTTGATTGAGTCCAAATACTATCCCAAATAAATCTCAAAATTGCTTTAAAAGTCTCTAATAAGATTGAAGTTAGCCTATGCCCATTAGCATCCACTGACAAAGCTCTCCTAATTAAAAAAAAACAACTATTTGCACATAATGGTCCTATGTTTTTATTATTCTACATTATGTATTTTTTAGCAAATATAACAGTATAAAAGTAAACATCCTACAATATATAAATTTTACTACTTGTCTAACCTCAGTTTTCAAATATTGAGCATCAACCAAAATATTAATTTTTAGTAAGCAAGCATATTCTTAATTGTTTCTTCATTTAAGAAAATCCAAAATATTTCATGTATGTCCTCTCAATTTAAATTTTTTTAAATACAATTCAACCCAGGAAAAATTTTTTTAAATAGGATGGTAAATAATCATGAAGTGTTGTTTCCAAATATACCCTATATTTTCCAAAATAGAACTTGTAATTTCCATTTTTTGTTAAAATTGTAATTTCACTTCAGTTGAACGTCACGAATCAACGACATTGGAATCCCGTCCTGCCCCTTTCGGTACCTTCACTGCTGACCCTCCTTAGACCCCAAATCTGGGGCAACCCACTTGTTCTGTCTGTGGAAATCGCCACGATGAGCGGAGAAACTCAAGAAATCGAAGAGGATTTGCTTGCAAAGGCTGAAAGAGCTGCAAATGAGCTTTACACCATCCGGGACTCTTACTTTCCTGCTGACTCAAATGACAAAACTTCCAAACTGCAGACTCAATCTGATCTGGCCCTCCAACTTCTCTGTTCTATTCCTCTTGGTACATTGACTGGGTTGCAGATAGATTTGGATTATTCTGAATTTGTCATTTACTTTGTGTAGACATAATGCATTTGGTTTTTGGTTGATGGGCAGAAAAGAGGAAATTGCAATTGCAACGAGCAAAGTATGAGTATTTGAGAGGGAAGATATTGGATGTATTTCCGGATTACAAAAAGGAAGCGGAGGATCATCTTTCTAAAGCTGTGAGTAAAAATAGAAATAATTTTGATTCGTGGGCTATTTCTAGTTTTTAGTATATGTGCTTTTTTTTTTAATTATTTGGTTTTTGTTCAAAGGTTAAGTTGAAATCCATCTCTTGGAGATGCTTGGCTTAGCTTAGGCAGTTGCATTTGGAAGAAAGGAGATTTATCTGCTGCAAAGAATTGCTTTATGCTTGCTTTAAGCAAGGTCAGACTGCTGCTTGTTCCTTGTTTCAGCCTTTGTAGTTTTCTTGAAAAGAAGAAAAAACAAAACGAGACGAATTTTGCTAGTTCCAAGAAATGTAGTGATGATGGCTACTGTCAGCTGCTGATTTGGGTGGTGTTCTCTTTTCTGTTTAGGGCCCGAACAAAAAGATTCTCTGTCAGTTGTCCATGCTTGAAAGAAAAATGGCTCAAGGCAAGCACTTTGTTTTGCGGTTACTTTTCCTGCTTTCCTTTATTGACTGATGTTGCTCATCATCTCTATACTTCAAAAGTTGCATATATTCATATTCTTCAGTTAGGTTTTCATTAGAGAGATTGGTAGGCAATTGTAAAGTTAAATTTATTAATGTGGTTGCAATATCTTAATAGAATCGACGATTCTTTCTGCTATCCAGTGGTTTTGTAGTGTGTCATTTAATGTAATGTGGGGAGGATTTTGATTTGAGAAATAAACAAGTATACAATTTAAGAACAGATGATACCAGAAGAAGCACGTTCGGAAGAATAGTTATGAATGCATTGCCTACGGTATAGAACGAATGCCAGAAACTTCACATGATAGGCTTCTGAATTTTGCTTTTAGAGAGTTTCCTGTATAACACCAAAATCATACATTTTATTGTGAACTTTTAACAGAAGTAGCCTTTTCAATCAACGCTAATCTCTCAGTTGTTCACCTCTAATGTCTTGCTTAATAATGTGATTGAAACCTTCCCTTCAGAATCTTGGTAGTTCATACACTTGGAACTCTGCATTTACTATAGGGGCTGAGCTTGGTTGATAACTTTCGTGTGTTATTTGCTCATCAGATTGATTATCCACATTCCAGGTGCTGAAAATCAGGTAGAAATAGTTGAAGAAAGCATTAAACATGCAAAGGAAGCTGTTACCCTCGATGTCAAGGATGGGAATTCCTGGTGTAAGAATCTTTGTTCAATCTGATTATGTAGAATAGAGCTTCCTAATTTTCTCAAATATTTTTGATTCATTCTATACATTTGAAGAAATAATTTATGTTCAGATGAATAAAATAAATTAACTTAACAATTATATGGCTATGGATGATCATAATGTCCTTATTCTTTGTAGAACATGCTCATTTTACATCCATATACGTGATATCCAATGGGAAAAGGAGCAAGACTACTTATGGATGAATTTTAACTCTTGCAGTACATATCAATAATTTGAATATTTCTCGGCTCTTGCGGAACTTGCTCAATTGATGTCATATGCATTATAACCAAAAGGAGAAAAGAAAAAATGTATTATAAGGAAATCTACAAATCCATTGTATTATTTTCTCTATATCAGTCAGCTATACCTTAAGACATGAAGAAAATTTGAAAATAGAATAATTAAAAAAATAAGAGCAATTACAAACTGTAATGGATACAGTTCATGCAACTGCAGCAGGTTCATATTCCCATTTTGGTTATTGTTTTTCCTGGCAAAATTTCTTTCTCATTTCTAGAGATCTTTGCATATTCTACATATCCTTTTGGAGGGAGCGTGAGTGCATAGAATCTAAACTGTCAATTTCGAAGCACCTCCCTTTTCCTTTGCATGCTTATGAATAGAACTTCTGCATTAATTGGAAAGGTTCTCATTTAACCTTCAAAGAAGCAATGCAAGTAATTTCAGTTCAGCTTATGTAGCAGAAAGAGAAAACAAGAGAACATCTGTGACCTTAGAACCATCAATCCGTTTCATCTGATGTTAAGTATTTCTGTGTCTTTGGATACTTGAATCTCATTCACTCAAGTATAGAATTGGTAATAAGATTCTAAGAGTCCAGTCTGATATGAATAGCCACAAGAGAATGCTTCTTAACTTAGAACCAGCAATCTCTAATTTTGTCCCCTCCTCTATCATGTCTAAGAGATAATATAAAAACATGCCTGTTGCAACAAATTATCTCTTTTTTCTGGATACCCCAAGTTCGTATTTGCTTTAGGTGGAACGAGTTTCCAATATAAACCCTGGAAATCAACTATTATTTCAAAATAGAAGCCAGAGCAGAATAAGCAATCCTATATGTAATTGATAATCTATAATAGCTAAATTTGAAATCTTGTTATTAGGCTTAGTGAGGTTGCATACTTTGTTTCTCCTGAAGTTATGTTGTCCATTGATCTGATCTTTTCAAATATAGCTAATGTCTTAAACTTGGCAAATGAATTTTACCCATTTAAATCTTTTAATCTTTCACATTTTTCACTGTGTAATTCAGAAAGTCTATTTATGATCTTTTAGTTTTAGTTTAACTGATTTTTCTTCGTATTTGATTGTCAGATAATCTAGGTAATGCATGCATGACCTCTTTTTTTGTAAATGGAGCATGGGATCACAGCAAACTTCTTCAGTCACTTAAAGCATACCAAAATGCTGTATGTAAGCATGATAACTTTATGATATCTTGATGAATTTTCTATGAACATGCAGAACATAGACAACATTTCTAAATTCTAGCTTAATCTTTATTTTGATTTTTGAGCCTCTTCTAATTCTGTGATGCATATCAGGAGAAGGATGAGAAGATGAAGTCTAGCCCTGATCTGTATTTCAATTGTGCTACGGTGAGGCTAAATAGAGAAAATCATTTTCTGTATGTTTACCTATGTTTACATCAATTTTTTGTTTTTTACTGTTCTGGTTTTGACAATCTCCTAGAATTATTTTTGCAACTTGAAATATTTTAATCTGAATTTCTCAAGCTGTGTAGTTCTGAGAAGTTTGATAAATCATGTGTAAGCATCAGACTACTCCAGGTAGTCACAAGGAAGATTAGAACATCTAAAATAGCTCAAAATTTCCTTCTTTTCTCTCTGAAATTAATTTTGGATAACTGCCGATTCCCAAACTTTGTTTACTTATTCAGTGTAACTTTTCTAGTATTATTAAGTAACTCAGCTTCATAAGAAAGTAATTAGCCAAGGCAACAAGAAAAGCAAAGATCAGAAATTTGTCAAAGACAGCATTCGTAGCAGCTATTCTAAGTTTTTCCTTTCCTCCTTCCCTTTGCTAGTGGTGGGTGGTAAGTTTTTTCTTTCCCAATTTTCTTTGGTGTTGAGGAGAGTTATGATTTAGAAGTATTTTACATCAAGTAAAGAAATTTAGGATTAAAAGAAATATAGATAACGATAGTTATAGACAAGCATGTAAAGTTGAGTACCAGCAATTTGAATATGCATCAAACTACTGTCAGCCAAAAAGTTTCTGTTGGAAAATACACAAAGTAGATCTGGATTCGTTTCCAAACTGCAACTATTTTATAGAGAAGCTTAATGGTCTGGTAGCTTTCTCTCCATTGTGGTGGGACTCTTTGCACACTTAATTATTGTCTGTTATTTGATTTATGCACTAGGTGGTTCCTCTTGTCCTTGTGGTCTCTTTCAAAATTCAAAAATATACAATGTCATATCCTTTGCTTGTATACTTCTTAACAGTTCACGAGTTTGTTAATCTTTGACATGGCCTAGCATAGTTTTAGCAACTGTCATTTTTGCTTCCTTTTGTTCCCCTACTTCCATTTCATGTCCTTCGCGTATTGGTTTCTCTATGTAGAATCAATGCTCGTTAAATTTGCTTCTTCTTCCTGATGCTTTTGAAAGAAAATGCCGTATCTATGGAACATGGCTGGTACTTGATTCTTCAGGTAAACAAATACTTGGAAAACTATGAGAGAGCCCTTAGTGGATTTGAAGCAGCAGCTTCCAAGGATCCCAGTCTAAATGCCGGTGAGGAAGTTCAGAAGATAGTGCACCTTCTTGACAAATTGGAGAGCTTACTGAGGGTAAGTACTTGTATTAATTGGAAAGCATGCCAAATGAATTAATTTTTATTTTGTACAAGGGGACATCACTCTGGTCTTCACTGTTCTTTGCTTTTAACTGGCTTTATCCTTTGCATATCATGTAAATTAAAGAAAATGCCTTTATGGGGCTTGAAAATATGTAGTACAAACTTAAATGGAGAAAAGAAGCCTAGTTAACATGATTAAGAAGAAGTCCTTGCAGATCAGAGGAAGCAAGGGCGCCATAGTTCAAACATCTGCTTTTCTACAGAATTGGGGAATAAAATTAAATTTATATCCTATTGTGTTTAAAGATTCTAGCTACAGCTTAGAGTGGCAGGATAGTTTCTGGGTACTGTGAGTCCAAAAATCCACTTGAAGAATTCTTTATGTTCCCCTGTGTTGGGGTTTGCTATCTTCTCTGCAGCCTCTTGAAAAGGAAAATCCAAAAGGGCTATGCATAGGGTCTATAAATGTGTTCTTTTGCAAGATATGTTTTTAAGGTGCCCTATTTCATTGGTTTCTGAACAAATTCACCTTCAAAAGTTGCTAGTAACATCCTGAAATAATTGGTATTCGAAAGGTTTAATATGCTATGGCTTTAGCAAACCACTTAATGAGGAATGACCTTTTAAATAATCTACCGCATCTAATGCAGTGTTGTTTTACAGGGACAGACCAAGTCAAAACGACTTGCCTCACTAACTTCGTCATTAGCCACTGTAAATTGTAAGGGAACTGAGCGGTTCTGCTTCATCTTCTAGAAAATGAGAGGACTTATTTTACTTTTTAACTTAATGGTTGGATGTCATTTGAAGTTAATGTGGTTATAATATATGTTGTATTCTTTGCAGTAAATCCATCATACAAAAGAACCACAATAGATCATTTATTGGAAGGTCTAAATAAAGGACTAGCTGTTGTGGGAAAAGTTCTATTCTTTGTGAGGCATGAGAATCCAGCTCCACTGTAAGTTTTCTGCTGAACACACTGTTCTGTTTTGTAATTTTGTGACACGGCATACACACTTATGCATGTAATATCAGTTCATATATCTCGATGTCTGGAAGCATAATGTTCTCAATCTCTTATTGCATGCAGATACTGTTTGCTCTGTGATGCAAATCAAACATGTTACGTATTAACAATCTATGGGATACGTGATGATGCAGTAAGTACTGCCTCACAACAAACAAAGCCTCTTCCAGTTTTTGTTGTTTCTTCGAGAAGTAACTCTGAGAAATAAAAATTGAACCTCATTAGGCAAACAACATAAACTGAAAGCTTTTCAGTTTTGCACAGACTATTAGCTACTTTGTGAAAAAAATTCTTTTAGTATTCGATGTTCTTCTGTTCCTAATGCTGTATCTCTCTTTTACCAAAAATAGGCTGTATATACAGACACATATCTTGTCACTAACACTCACAGACTTCTTCAAAAATTAACTACACTGAAGCGAATCTGTAGTGGGTAAAGTATCATTATCCCTTCTCCTTTTGGAGGGAAGAGAAGCAAAAGGAAAAAGTTTAGCTATTAGCTTGTCTTAAAAGTTCATGCTCTGTCTTACCTTCCCATAGTGATGGTTATTTCCAGTTTAATTTCTTTCGCTGCCGAAGAACCTTGCTTGAACTTTCTTTCTTTCCATTCTACCACAATGTGATAAATTTTCTTTTCTGCTGCCTCGATCATTTGCCTTCTTATTGTTGCATTAAAGATGCAACATTTTTCCTTGCAGATTAAAGAAGGTGACCAATTGATACTACTGGAACCTTGCTACCGTCATATTGATTTTTCTTGGATGGAAAAGGTTTGAATTTGTGATCTTTTGAATATTCTTAACCACTGCCAGAACTGCAAACCTCAGGAGTATATCCTTTCACTTGTCAACATGGGCGGATGTTAGCATTAATGATAAGGATATTAGTGATGGACAGTAATTCCATGAGTACTAATATTCTACCAATAAGAGATTGCTCGCTCCTTTTTGTATTCCGGCCCCCTCTTTTTTCCCCTTGTATGCTTAGAGTGTGCAAAACTTTGAAATTTCCTTTCTTTCTTTCTGCTAACAGTCCTACCAGTTCAAATCAGTTCGTGTTGACTTCTTGGAGCAAGTACTTGTGAATGGAAAAGCTTTGTCACCAAACCATGCAGTTAGAGCATCAATATACGCACAGCACAAGGCTTGAGGTGTATTTTTCGTGTTTGAGGATAGTATTGCTTCATTGTAAAAATTAGAGGTTACATTGTTTCTGTTGGGCATATGGCTTTTTAGATCACCAAGAACGTCTCTGTTGAGAATTCTGTGCCATTTGGATGTGAGCTACTGTAATGTTTACGTATTGATTGTGTTACCTCGTATACTCTTTTTCATTGCGCTGTTTTCAAAAAATTTTGCGAAATAGATCTGCTGATCATTCTGATCTGTTTTTGTATTCACATTACTCCATAATGCTCATCGAATTTGTATTGAATAAAATGAATCATTCCATTGTTCTATGAAGCCAGGCGATGCTTTTGATTTTGCAGATTTGCAGCAATTGTATTCAACCTATTTACCATATTTTTGCACCATCTGCTTGGCAATAGTAATGGTAAAAGAGTGAAGAAGAGAGCATGAAACTAAGAAAATCACGAAGATCACAATCACATGAGGCTTTGTTCTTGAAGACTCTTAAGCATCGAATAATTAATGCCCACACGAAACATTTCTTTGCTAGAATTGTTTGGAGACTCTGATTAAGAAAGTCTTGGAAATAAAATTACATGATCAGCAGGCCAGTTGTTCTTGAGGATCTATTACTTAATTCCTACGTCAAAGATTAGTTTAGTTAAATAAATGGCATATTGAATCCTTCAAGTTTAAAACAAAATATTAACATCATTAAAGTTTTTTGTACTATTATAATCACTAATAAATTTTTGCTCTGCTAAAATACCCCAACTACCAATCTCTATTCAGACTTCTGTAGTCGGAAACAACTATGTCTGTCGTCATGTGTTGATTTTTCAAGAGTAAATTAGACAATTCACATCATTTTCCTCCAAAACTATTCCACCTGCTCAACACCTAATCACATTCAACCACAGTCCCTTCTATTTCCCACCGGTTGACAGAAAAAAGAGAGAGAGAAAGAGAAAGTAGAAGTACTACAAACAATCAGCTATAGAGAACAACAATCAGCTTTTTGGGGGACAATTAACTCCAAAATAATACATTGTGCGAATGTGCTGCTCCGAAGTTGATTCTAAGTTCAACTAATATACATTCATATTTAGGTCCAAAACGATCAAGAAACATGGATTAACAACATCCCGCAACAAATTAAGCTGCAAATCCACCTCTGCATCTGCATATGCACTTTTACAGGAGCATCAAAATCAACAAGATCAACCATGAAAGCAGTAGTGCTATCTATAGAAGCCTCCCCTTTCTTTTTAGTTCTGCATTTTTTCTCTCAAGAGTACTCAACTCTAGCAGAAACCGGGAATGACTTGAGTAGAATGTCCACACATGCGAGGGTCATACCATGTGAAAAATCCACAGCCCCCAGCCTAATTTGCCAAAAGAAAAGTATTTAATTAAAACAAATAGAAACAATCCTAAGTGTTGCATATGCTATAACTCATTCACATTTCTTACCCTGATTTTCTCACAGCCTAATAATCTTCTGGCTAGATAAAAATCTGTCCATGAAGTTCTAATGAGGATAGGTCGTCCCAATAGCATTTCGCGGTCGAAACGCTAGCCATTGTCTTTCTTCAAAAAGGTCAGCCACTTCCGGGAGCTTGGAGGCGCTAAGTGTCTTCTTAAGATTTGCAATCGGTGGTCCACAAAGGGGGGAAAGGGTATAATCTCAACTTTTTTGCCTCCAAATGTGATCATGTGTTGAGTAGATGGAGTAGTTTTGGAGGAAAATGAGGTGGATTGCATATTTACCTTTGAAAAATTAATATGCATATCATTGGCATACTTGTTTCTGGCCAGATGTCTGAACGGAGATTAGTGGATGAGGTGTTTTGGCTGATCAAAAAATTTATTAGAAATCATAATGGTTGATTTTTTTTTTTTGAGAATGTTAATATATTTTTGCTTCAAAATTTATGGATTAAAGGGGCCATTCTCCCTAAATAATTTGGCCTCAAGAAGGATCCTTCTTTCCAAAGTCCATGGTGAAATCACATGAACTCGGGCTTAAACTATCAAAGTCGATCTTTTACAAAAGTATTGATCTATTTACTAGAGGCGAAGGAATTCAATCCATATTCAGTAGTTTTTTTTTTTTTTGCTTAGAATTAAATGTCAAAAGTGAGTTTAAAATTTAATTTTCTCTTTTAACATTCAAGCTGATACAATATTAGTGAATGTATTTTTACTCCACAATATCATGCATTCCAAGGCAAACGATCCATTATAGGCATGTAAACCTAAAAATATTTCAAGTCCAATCCAATAACTCTGATTTTCTATTCATCCACATATATTTGAGACGTACAAAAGGACTTGCAATTTAATGTTAAGGCCAGAGAAAACCAGTAAATATACATTATGAGCAGAAGGAATGGAGAACTCTATAGCATGAATGGTGGAGATGGCCCCAACATCTATTTCAGAAACTCGTGAGTCCAAGTAAATGGCTATTTGCTCTATTTCTCCTCCAATAGCTTCAACAGAATATAAAGATGGCTAAATATCTCTTCAGTTGCTGTTCAATACAGGAACGGCGTACAAAAAAGGCAATGGTGCTGGTAAGAAGTAGTAAGCAAGAGTTTCTTGAACTGAAAAAGGATTTGAAGGTCTTCAGAATAGGAGATGATGCTTAGTTGGTCCGAACACGTTCTCCTCTGTCAACAACATCATAGAAGCTGTCCAGAACGAGCATCGAACTCATGGGGATAAGCTGCGAGTACCTGAATTTCATGTCTTCTTCAACGGTCATACTGCCAACGACTTCAGTACACTATTCAAAGCATGCACTTACACCAAATAGGCCATACATGGCTGTTGGAGTTTCAGGTTCTTTTCATGGCCGACTCTTCCCGAAATCATCCTGGCTCACCTGCGTCCCGGAGGACGTAACTAAAGAGGACTCCTTCCAGTACCGTGGAAGAAAGGAAGAGTTATGTCTTGAGCTCTACTGAGATAGGAAAGGCTTTCAGAGCTCAATTTCCCAGGGATACGGAGGCTTCTTCAGAGCAAGGTTAGAGGAACTAGCCCCTGGTGGACTGCTGCTGATCGTGATACCTTGCAGATCGCCAGACAGAACTTTGCCTTCTGAATTAACTCTTCCTCACACCTTTGGCATTTTAGGTGATGCACTTGTAGATATAGTAAGAACTGCTAATTAAACCATATACTGTTCCATCCTTATTGGTCAACTATGGACTCGAAATACTCGCTCAAGTTTCTGTTCATTCACTTTAATTTTACAAACCGAATACCAAATGATTTTTTTTAAAAAAAAGCTAAGAAAAGTCGTCGCTCTCTTCCATTCCAATCCCTGAAACGTACCATAGGAGAATAGGGGCTTCTGGCTTCAGGGGGGAATATGACATAACACGACTTCCTATTTGACTTTGTAGGGTCCAGCAAGTGAGAGTCTTGCAGATTCTTGCAACATACCATTCTTCTTTCCAACTGCCTCCGAAATGAATCAAGTGGTTTCAAGTAGCAAAAATCTTCAGGACTGGGAATAATTTTGAAGTAATAGACCGTATCCCCCAAAGCTTAGCACTCCAGAAGATGTCCAGAGTCCTGAATAAGCATACTTGCGTGGCTGAAGCTTGCAGACTTTTCTTTCTTGAGTGTGATTCTTGCTTGATACAGAATAACACAATCCTCCTGTAGAACATAGGTTCAGTATCTATGGCCTTCATCGACTTAATCAAGATACACTTTCATAAAGTTCTGAAAATGATGAATGGCAACTCAAGTGCTACTAATTATTTTTAACAAAAGAACTCGTCGACTAGTAAAAAAGAATTATAAGTCCTAAAATTAAAATCTTGCATTAGATTTCAAATAGAGATGCTATCCAAATACACCTTCAGAAGTGCATTTGGGTTGAAACTCAAAGCCAACAATTTTTAGCTCTTTTCAATTTTACATTTTGCTTAGTTGCGGTGGAAGGAGGAAGTAAAAGTAGAGGGGAAGTAAATGGGGAGATAAATGATGAAATTCCCTTGTTTGATTGAGAGGGAACATGGACGAAAAGTAAATGTGGAGGGTAAGAAGGTATCAGCAAAACCATCTTTGCAAAAGTTGAGGGATTGAAGATTTATTTTCTTTCCATTCAAACCAATCAAAATGAAAGTAAATGCATTTACTTCTCTATTAACATAAGAAAGTAAACTGTGCCACTCCCCTCCCCTTTTTCCCTTGTGGACCAAACATAGTGTCAACGAAGAAGAAAGTCCCTTATTTAGTTGGTAGGGGATATGGAGGGGAAGTAGACGTGAAGGAGGCTCCTCTCCACTTCAATAAAACCATTCCCTTCTAGAAGTGAATGGTTGAGGTGTATTTGGTAAATTAAAAATTAACTAGTCCCTAGTATTTTTATCTAATTCCTTCGATACTCTCAATCACGCTATTCCCTTTGAAGACAAAATATGTTTAATGGATAAAATTATAAAATTATCACAATATAATTTTTCTCCCTTCCACTTTTGACTCTAATCAAATAAGAAAAATTATTTACAATTTACTTTCCTTCTACTCACACTAAATAAAATAAAATGAATGTATTAATAGAAATAAATGGTGCCACTTATCCTCCTTTTCTCCCTCCTCCTCCTCTCTATGAACGAAACAAAGTGTTAGGTAGGTCTACTTTTATGCTTTGTAAAAGGAAAAAAAAATTGGATAGAAGACATAGAAAAAGAAGCGAAATGGTACTCAAAAAAGCAAAAAAAAAAAGACAAAATATACATTAAGACAAAATGAACAGAAACTCAAAGCGAACTTCAATTTGGCTACCTCACAAACCTTCCCCAGATTTCCCCTTCCTATAAAGAGAAATCGTCAAATAACCGAGAACGACTGCTGGGTGAAGGCCTTCCATACATAGTGACTGATGAATTAGCCTGTCACATTAATGCATATTACTCTTTTTTCCTCTAAATATTAAGGCGTATTATTTGGTTAACTGGAAATTCATGTCCATTTTATGATCTATAACTAATACTTCCTCCGTCTTGAATTACTAATTCAATAAATCTTTTTCATTTGCTTATAATATTTGGTCAATTTTTAATTTCAATGAAAATTGAATGAGTTTTTAACATTCTTATCCCTTTCTATCTACTACTTATTCCACATTTTTCTAATTAACGAATTATACTTAAAGTCAAAAGTATTTAAGCCTTTTCGTTTTGAATGTTACAAATTTTAGTGGATTCTTAATCTGTATGAAAATTACAAATAAAGCTAGTATTTCAAGACGAAATGAGTATTAATGCATGATATTTGATGTACAACAAGAAACTTAGGAATTATTTCATCCCAAAACCAAATTCAAAATTTTAAGTATGAGACTCATATCTTCTCTTACAAACAGATTTAATTTTTACAAAATTCAAGAACTGAAATCTCAAAACCTAACTCCATCCAATTACACCATACTCTCATTATATAAGGAGGCCACTGCCTATGGAGAAAGAGCACAAGAGAACTGAAATGGAGAACTCAGTTGTAATGAAGGGTGGAGAAGATGGCTACTTCAGAAATTCCAAGATTCAGGTATCTCTTGAAGCTTCTTCTTTTTAAATTTCAGTAAACAAGACAGTAGCCAGTGTTACAATGGTTCATTCTTTATATGTATATAGTTTCATTATTTTGTGACAAAAAATTCCTTAGTAGAAGATTTCCTGAATATCACTGATTGCAGGAAGCAGCAAACAACCGGGCCAGGAACCTCCAAAGGAAGAGTATTGAAGAATTCCTTGAACTGGAAAATGATTCAAAAGTTTTCACCATTGCGGACCTTGGATGTTCAGTTGGTCCCAATACATTTTCCAGTGTCAAGAACATAATAGAAGCAGTGAAGCACAAGTATAGCACTTGTGGCCATGATCTAAAACAACCTGAATTTCAAGTCTTCTTCAATGATCAAGTTACTAATGACTTCAATACTTTGTTCAAAGCATTACCGTCAGATAGGCAGTACAAGGCTGCTGCAGCTCCAGGCTCTTTCCTTGGCGAAATATTTCCAAAATCATCCATGAAGATAATGAATTCATCTTTTACTCATCACTTTCTATCAAGGATTCCTGAGGAGGTCACCGAACAAGGCTCTCCACAGTGGAACAAAGGACGAATCACTTATGCGCTGAGCTCCGGTGAAGTTGGGGAAGCTTTCAGAGCTCAGTTCTCCAAGGACATGGAGACTTTCTTTAACGTGAAGTCAGCAGAACTAGCCCCTGGTGGATTAGTGGTAATTTTTGTGCCTGGTAGGCCCGAGGGGACTTCACCTTGTGAATCAATTATTATTCACACTATCGCTTGCTTAGGCGATGCTCTTGCAGACATGGTAAAAGAGGTAAGAGTCATATTCTTTGGACACCTCAACACGGTTAACAGTTAAGTAATTAACGTTTATATTGAGTATGACGTCTTCGAACCTCATTAAGAATGAAAAAATCACTACTTTATAAATATACTACTATTAGATGGCAATGGCCAGCCCATAATGCTTGGCCGGTAGAGTCAATGGCAAGGCTCATCGATATATTCACCGGGCTACAATAAACTAGTTGAGTTTAACCCCAATAAGCCTCTTACCTTCTGGGCAAATAAAACATCTCGGTTGTTTAGTTCCCTTAATTGGAGTAACACAACGAGATTTATGTTGACCTATCCTTTGGACACTAGTCATATCTTTCCTTATAAACTACTAATTAAGTGTATGTTGATTACTTCCAGGGTCTAGTAAGTGAAAATCTAGTGGACTGCTTCAATCTACCGCTCTTCTTTCCGACATCGTCGGAAGTGAAACAAGCAGTTTCGAGCACCGAGCATCTCAGGATCGAAAGATCCGAAGAAATACAGTTCCCAGCGAAGCTTAGTAGTCCCGGAGATATTCACGTTGTCGCGTTACACGTACGAGCAGTCCTGGAACCAGTCCTGTCCAATCATTTTGGCCCTAGTCTCACTGATGAACTTTTCAAAAGATATCCAGAGAAACTCGACAAGTTTTTCAAGACTCCGCGATTCGCTGGCGTTGAGAAGCTGGAGTGTCTGTTGCTGGTCGTCAAGCGTATTTAAGCTTCCCGATTCTGCAGAAGATCTGAAGTGCAAATTGTAATTTTTCATTAATCAGTGAGTGCTATTAGAGTGTGAAACAGAAAATATAATGCATGAAACAAGAATTAAATAGCGTGTGAGCTCTTTATCAAGGGTTTCACTACTGTTTGAAGTAAGTAGTGTGGTGTGGTTTAATTATTCAGAAAAAAAACAAAAAACATGGTGTGTTTTAATTTGTTTGCTTGCTGTTGTATTTTACTTCTTAATTTGGAGTGGTAATTATCAATATTATCAATATATGAAATCTCTCTCTCTTTCTTTTCTCTATTCTTCAAAATGAGAAGGACTACTATCTTAGCTATTTTATGTCGCGTGAAAGAAAAAGCAAAATGAAATTGGACTGATAGAACAATCTTTGAATAATCATTAATTAAGTCATTAATTAAAAATTAAGTAATTAAGTATTTATTCATTAAAAGTGATTTTAATTATCGATCAAATTCTTATTCACTTTAATTTCATTGAAAACAAATTTTTGTTAAATTAATCGTTTGATATGTAATTAGATATAATTATAAGAATATCCTATCCAATCATTTTTTGGAAAATATATTCAACCAACTCCAATCGTTTTACGTACCCATTAACATCTTAGAAGATTTCAAATCTAAGATGAAAGCTATGCTTTTCTTTCAAGTACTACGGAGCACGAATATGCTAGTCTTTCATCCAATCATTTTAATTGCTTTTCTTTTCAAATTAAAATGGTGTATGTTAATAAGAAAACAAAGGAGAGAAGGAAAATTAGTTTTGCTCCAGACCAAGGAATGAGTTTACTATTAATTTGAGGACTATTTTGATTGTAATGGATTTGATCATTTTACTATTAATTGATATTTCTTTATTCATAAAAAAAGGAGGAACAAGTACTCGTCCCATGCCCTACCAGGATATGAGCTGGCATGCCTGTAGTATTTAAATTAAATGTCATATTTTGACTTAAAAATTAAGAAAGTAGTTAGATTATAAGTAAATTATTATAGTATTTTTATTAATTAAAGAGATTAATAATGAAACTCATAATTTAATTAGTAGAGTTTAAATAGTTTAAATTAAGATAACTAAATATGTCAGACAATAGTAGATCCATTATACGTTAATAAAGTTTAATTACTTTAATAAAAAAAAAAGATAGTGGTAGAAGTTTATACCAAAATATATAACTATTTTAAAAAAATATATATTTAATTTTTTGCATCTTAAAAAGAAATTATGAATACTCAATTCCAAACGGAAGTATTAATTTCAAGGTTTATACAAATAACTTGCATAATACGGCCAATCTGAGACAAGTCGTCCTTGCAGTCACTCCCCACAGCACAATTCCAAATGCCAAGCCCATTAGCCAATCTGATTCAAGGATTGCAACACTTTCACATGATCTGGGGAAGAATAGTGACGAAGGGGTTGAGAAAGCGATGCTGCCAAAAAGTCACACCTGCATGGTCCCAAAGGATATAGCTCCAAAACCAGCGCCCTCAGCAGTTCATCAGCCGTCAACATTAAGCTTGAAAGAACCTCTCTCTAGAGCATTCCACGCCTAGGTTTCAGTTTGCCTTATAGCTTAACGTTGTGTGGTTCGCAGGCTCTGGCAAGGCCGTGCCGTTGAGTTCGCTTGCAATCTTTCTATCCTTAATATATAGCAGCTCTCTATTCATTTGCTTGGAATTCCTCAGTAAGTCTCTGAGTGAAAACTGGAGAATTTCACTGGGTGTTTTCCAAACGCACCACAGACCTAACCAAACAAGGAAGCTCTATCAACATCAAAATTAATTAAGGGTGTCAAGCACATTGAGAGTATAACTTCCACATTCAATCTGAAGTCTGAGAAAGATGAGATTAGCCATATTCCCTTAGCTATCCTACATTTGAAAAGTGCATCAAAAATGGTTTCGAATGATGCATGAAATATAGTTTATGCTCATGCATGAAACATTACGTAAGCTTCTTGATACTCTAGTCTGATTAACTATTCCTTTCGTTGAAAACTAATTTTTTACTTTACTATAGAAAATGAAAAAAATGTGAATATTCAATTTTGGACTAATAGAGTATCTTGAATTGCAAATAAAAATTAGACAAGAAAAAAAAACTTATGGTAGTTACGAATTTATGAAAATCAAGAGTTTGCGCATGGTTAAGATAATGAAGGATATGGATTCTGGTAGATACTTTGGTTAATGTCCACAGGAATGCTTAGGGCTAGGGTTCTTGGAGTCATTAGAGGCAGGTGGCACTTGAGGAAGGGTCGAGTGGCAAAGGTGACACTGTTCTGGGTTCAGTAGAGGAAGGGGCATGTTGCAAGGGTCAGTGTATGGAAATGTCATTCGTGTGGGGGAAGGAATATGCACGGAAAAGTCATTCGTGTGGGGGGAACGCATATGGGCAGGAAAATAAATTTTCTTGAAAAATGGTTTAAAATTTTTTATTTTAAATTTTATGAAAGTAAATTTTTTATAAGATAAAAAGTGAGACCCAATTATATTTGGGTTTGAGCCAAAATGATATCTATATACACCCAGAGTATAGAAGGAGGGAAGGACCTTCTATATCATTTTTTCTTTCTTTGTTTTTGTGTAGTACATAAACCGAGGACAAATATAAGTTAATATATAATCTCTTGCAGCACTTGTTCTTTTTTGTTATGGGCTTACAATTTAATTTAAATCGTATACAGAAATTCGTTGCAATGATTAAAAATGCATTGCATTTTCGTTATGAGGTATGCATTGCTTTATGACTTTACGTTGTTTGGTTCGCTGGTTTTGGCAAGGCCGCGCCGTTCAGTTCGCTAGCAATCTTTCTATCGATGCATGCCTACTGTCCTCTCTATTCATTTGCGTGGAATTCCTCAGTAAGTCTTTGAGGCACGAAAGGCATAACGATCTGGGTACTGTTTCGGAGAGTGGCTCGGTGAAATCGACATGCCTGTGAATCAGATCCAATTTGAAGGATTTTGTAGATTCATTGATCGGGTTTTGACGGAAGAACTTTATAAGTTTCAAAAAATGACGTTGTTCCTGCGGCACAAAACGCACCGCAGACCTAATCGCACATGGAGGCTCTATCAGTGTCAACATTAATTAAGGGTGTCAAGCACAATGAGAGTATAAATTTCCACATTCAATCTGGAGTCTGAGAAAGGGGAGATTAGCCATATTCCCTTAGCTATCCTACAATTGAAAAGTGCATCAAAAATGGTCTCGAATGATTCATGAAATATAGTTTATGCTCATGCATGAAACATTACATAAGCTTCTTGATACTCTAGTCTAATTAACTATTCCCTTCATTCAAAACTAATTTTTTACCTTTCTATACAAAGAGAACATAAAAGTGAATATTTAATTTTAACAAAAGGAGTATTATGAATTGTTGGGGGGGGGGGGGGGGTGAGGGGGGTTGGAAAGAACAAGAAAAAAACTTATGGTAGCTACGAAGTTATAAAAACCAAGGGTCTGTGCATGGTTAAGATAATGAAGGATATGGATTCTGGTAGATACTTTGGTTAATGTCCACAGGAATGTTTAGGATTAGGGTTCTTGGAGTCATTAGAGGAAGGTAGCACTTGAGGAAGGGTCATATGGCAAAGGTGATAGTGTTTTGGGGTCATTAGAGGAAGGTCACTCTTGAGGAAGGGCCATGTTGCAAGGGTCAGTGTATGGAAATGTCATTCGTGTGGGGGAAGGAATATGCATGGAAATGTCATTAGTGTGGGGAAACGCATATGGGCAGGACAATGAATTTGCTTGAAAAAAGAGCATAGGAGAACGGGAGGACCTCTATTTCGTTTTTTCTTTCTTTGTTTTTTATTTAGTATACAAACCGAGGACAAAGATAGAAATAAAAAAGATATTTTAACCAATTAAATTAATACATCATCTCGCTCGTCATCAACTCTTGTAACACTTGTTCGTTTTTTTTGTGGACTTCCAATTTAATTCAACTCGTATACAGAAATTCGCTGCAATGATTAAAAATGCATTGCATTTTTGTCATAAGGTATGTTTTATAGTTTATTAATCTTATAATTTTTTAATATATATTTTATTTATTCTTTTAGTGATAAGAGTTATTAAACTTTGATTTATTTTATCTTTTCTAATGAACCTAGGTTTGTCAAGATCACTGGCTGCTCCAACGTTTTCAAAAACCACAATGCAATATTAAAATAATTCTTATTTCAGTTAATGGTTAACCTGCTAGCCTAGCAGCAGACTAAGAGTTCATAAGAAAGGAGGCGAAATAATGAGTAAAAAGTCTTTCATTATATATTTTTTCTAAAATTAAATATTTAATTTTTATTAAAAATAAAATAAGAAAGTGAATGTTGAATAACAGTTCTTTAGAGTATAAGATTGCTTGGATCATGATGGGATGAATTGGAAAATTTTTTAAGATAAATTTGCCTTTCAAATTAAACTCATATGTGTGATATATGTGAATTTGAACCAAACTTTGCCATGAGACTGATGGCGATAGACTATATTTTTTTAAAAGAAATAAATTTGAGGCTAACATTACAGAAATTAAAGTTAAAAAATACTTAGGACAAGAATAATTAGGAGATTAATATTTTTGTGAATTGCTCTCGTTGAGTATTTAAACTCGTAAAACATCTGCAAACCAAACAAAGGAATTGTTGTCCATCTTCTATGGTCACCATACAGAAAATTTGAACTTAAAGAACTAAGGACAAAGCTCGGAAAGCAATCAAAAAATTTAAGGTCAAACTAGCATGCTTACTTGGACCTAGTGGATGATTTATTGATCTTGATTTCAATTAATTCAAGGAGTTTTACTGAAGAATATTCGGTTGGGTTATGAAGAAGGAATACAGAGGAAGAGTTTTGCAGAAAGGTTTCAACTATTTGTGGGATAGATTCAATCGTGAAATTAGGGTGTATTGGACGTCGGCAATGCAGTAAGGGAAGGAGAAGAAGAGGGAAGGGTGGGGACACAGGTTACGGTAGAGATGCGGGAAGACAGAAAGGAGGAAGAGGAAGAAGTAGGGATGTGTATTGTTGGAGAAAACTAGAAACTGAACTGAATTGAAATTTTATTCGACTTTCGATTCGATTTTTTCAAATTTTGATTTGAAGAAATTTGATTTTTCTCTTCTAAATTTTTAATGTCAAGGTAAATAGAAAAAATTAATTGTTATCTAAATTAGTAACTAACTATGGTGATCCCAATTAAGTTAGATTTTAATTAAAGTTATCTTAAAATTTAAAATATTTAATTTTATACAAACAATATTTGAAAGCTAATAACTCAAACTAAATTAGATCTTAATTAAGGTTATTTTAAATTTTAAAATAATTAATTTTATATATTTTATTCACAAACTGTAAAACCACAAATTTTACTTTTACTAAATAAAATTTTCAAGAGGTTCTACTATATATATATATATATATATATATATATATATATATATATATATATATATATATATATATATATATATATATATATATATATATATATATATATATATAACTATAAATTGCTAAACAAAATCTATTTTTACACATTCTTAAAATGAAGAGAAATATATACATTATGAGTTTTAGAGTAAATCTATAATTATAAAAGAGTTGAATGTTAATTTTACAAATTAAAAAAAAAGGCAGCGGATCAGCCCTGGGTTGATCCTCCCCCTTCCCCCTATTTTTCCTATTTCCTCTTCTCTTTTCTCTCTTCTCTCTTCTCTATTTCTCACTTCAATTTTTAACAAATTCTTCTCCAATTCTTCACACACAAATTAAATCCTTCAAACCTAAGTTTAGAACTACATCAAAAGTCTTCAAATCAAGGTAAAATCTTCAATTTTTTCTCATTATGATTGAGTTTAATTATTTTCGAAAATTACTGTAGCAATAAATTTGTATAAATTTTAATAAATTGTTGGATACTCCGATTTTGTTAAATTTTTGAACGAATGTTCTTGTTATCATATTTTACCTACAAAAAAAGTTTTGTTAATTTTTAAGCATATTTGATATATTGCTGAATTTTTGAATAATTTGGACAGACTTAGTTATTTTTGTAAATTTTTATTCTGATTAAATATTGAGCATTTAAAAGTTTATTATATTGTTATAATGCAAAAGGAGTATGAATATATATATATATATATATATATATATATATATATATATATATATATATATATATATATATATATATATATATATATATATATATATATATATATATATATATATATATATATTTATATATATAATAATTTTTCCTTAATTGTTTATTAAGAATAAAATAGAATAATATTTCTAAATTGGTATATTAAGAATAAAATTAAATAATTGAGATTTTTGTGGAGAATGACAGATTTTATTAAAATTAATTATTTTAATATTTTTATTCCTTTGAAAAATGATTAGTTTCTGTTTTAAAATAATTTTATCAAATTCAATAATTTTTCATATATATATATGTGTGTGTGTGTGTCAATATTTGTGCATTTTAGAGTGACATTAAATTTATTTGTTACTACGTAATTATATGTTAGGTACTCAGATTGTTGAAGTAGAACCAAGGGTGGAGTAGCATATGTTTATATTTTTCACTTGAGGTGAAATTTCTAACTTACTTGTGCATGTTGAGTACCACAAAATCTTATCATTTTACGTTATTGTTATTTTAATATATTTTATTTATATATTTGACGCTAAGTAAAGTATTTATTTTGCCGTGGTTCAGTTTTGTGAATATATGTTGTGGAAACTTTGAATTTATTATTTTGCCGTGGTTCGGTTTTGTGAATATATATTGTAGAAACTTTGAATTTGTTATTTTGACGTGGCTCGAATTTATGAATAATTGTGTTGTTAACCTTGAATTGTTATTTTACCGTGGCTCGACTTTTGTGAATAAATGTATTGTTAAGTTTGAATTGTTATTTTGTCGTGACTCGACTTTTGTGAATAAATGTGTTATTAACTTTAAATTCTTATTTTACCGTGACTCGACTTTTTGTGAAAAGATATAGTAGTAATATAAATTGTTGTTTTGTCGTGGCTTGGCTTGTATATTTATATAATATACTAAACCATGAGAATTGATTAGTTGTTAATAAGTTGTAAATATAAATTATGTATAAACTCTATCATCAGGATATGAATTGACTTCCCTGCAGGGTGAGATTATTGATTTGTGTGGAGAGTCCCTTTGCATCGTGTGTGAGAAGGCCATTGGGAGGTGTTGCGTGGAGAGTTCCTTTGTGCCACGTGTGAGATGGCCATTGGAAGGGCGGCGAAAGTTTTTATGTGTTTGTATGAACTTGTAAGAGTCGTGTGAATTGTGTTTGTTAATTTTGCCATTATTTTTTAAAATAGTGATTATTATTTGAAAGTACATATATATAAATATATTCTATTTCACGTGATTTCTAAATCAGAATATTTTGTTATACTAAACGAAGTTATTCTCAGAAAAAGTCAAGGATAACTTATATCTATTTTAAAAATATTATAAACTCAATACGGTATATTTGCTCTCAAACTGTATAGGTACCTATAAATTTCATTAGGTTCCGTAGCTCATTATTCTCTCATTATATTTCAGGATTTTCATAATTGAATTCAGAGTATAGTTCTCTTTCTACGTCGACGTGATGATTGAATCTCACAGCTGCCTAATATTGTAGAGGCCTTTATCATTTGTAATTATTTTTTGTCTGTCAATGCATTGTAACATTTCAAGTGGCTATTAATTTAATTAGTATGTATACAGAGAGATTTCAATCTTTCGAAACAATTATATTTTGTATAAACCACTTTATGTACTCTTTTACTACAGAACGGCTGGTGCACCTTATATTATTTTTTGTTATTATTTATTTAGAAATTATTAGAATTTACATTTGTATCATATAGTGGTATCACAAGTTGCATTACACTTTTGGAACAGAAAAGTGATTATTCATTCCTAAGTAGGGCCCGTCCTGGAGTGGGTTGTTACACAAACTCTATTTGAAGTTAATAATTTAAACTAAGTTAAGATGTAATTAATATTAATTTAAAAATTAAAACCTTTAATTTCATATTTTTTTATTTTCTTCCAAACCAAAGTTTGGAAAAAATGGGTTTGAAAGTAAATTATATTTGGCAAAGGCCTGGGCTAGGGTTGTGAGAGAAGGAAGAAGATGGGGAGGAAGGAGAGAGAAAAAAAAATACACCCGACAATTTTCCCTTTTTTTAATTTTTTCCTTCAACTCATGCATTCTTTTAAATTAAAGACATTTTTAATATTTTTCTACTTGTGGATTCATTTATTTTTCGACCAAATCATTGGGTTGGCAGGCATAATTATTACTAACTACAAAAGATTGGTTTGCCTGTGAAGAAAGAACACGAGAATAGAAATGGAGAATTCAATTGTAATGAAGGGTGAGAAGGCTCTAATAGCTACTTCAGGATTCCAAGATTCAGGTATATGTTTCCTAGCCTCTTCATTTAAGTTCAGAAAACTCAAAGATAGGCAGCTCATCCTTTAGAGTTTCATTTTTCAGTAGTAAAAGTTTATAAATCGAAAAGTTTCAATCACAGGAAGCAGCAAACAACCGGGCCAAGATCCTCCTTAGGAAGAGTATTGATGAGTTCCTTGAACTGGAAAATGATCCACAAGTTTTTACAATTGCAGACCTTGGATGTACGTTCAGTCGGTCTCAATACGTTTTCCACTGTCAAAAACATTACAGAAGCAGTGCAGCACATGTATAGAACTTCTGGCCGTGATCTTAAAAGTACCTGAATTTCTAGTCTTTTTCAACGATCGTGTTACTAATGACGTCAATACTTTGTTCAAGGCATAAGGCTGCCGGAGTTCCAGGCTCTTTTTCCTTGGTTACCTATTTACAAAATCATCCATGAAAATACTGAATTCAGCTTTTACTCATCACTTTCTATCAGGGATTCCTGAGGAGGTCACTAAACAAGGCCCTCCATTGTGGAACGAAGGAAGAATCACTTATGCAATTAGCTCCGGTGAAGTTGGGAAGCTTTTAAAGCTCAGTTCTTGAAGGATATGGAGGATTTCTTTAACGAGAGGTCAGCAGAACTCGCCCTTGGTGGGCTATTGGTAATTCTTGTGCGCCTGGTAGGCCTGAGGGTGAGGGGACTTCTCCTTCCGAGTCAATCATCATTCACACCCTCGAGCGTTTAGGCGATGCTCTTGCAGACATGGTAAATGAGGTAGGAGCTGTACCTTCAAAATTTCAAGCCTGAGAGTATAACCTAATTCTTGGGTTTGTGTTTGTACTTTAGCCATGTCAAGACAAATTCAATTCAGAGAGCTCGCAGTTGTTACACGCGAGATAGAGAGAGAGGATGCCTGAGACATATTCCATGACTGGGGGAGATGGACCTCAAAGCTATGCCCAAAACTCATCCTATCAGGTAAGCTGTTTCGTTGTGTTTGTGCGTCTCTCTGTGTGTCTCTGCGTGTGTTTTTCTTTTCTTTTTTTTGTTTTTTCTTTGCTGGTGTTTGTGGGGATACGAGAGATATTGGCAGTAATGGAGGGGATGGAGTATTCCTTGGTGCCTAAGTTGAGTGTAATAAGCAGTTTGTGGTGGAGCTATTAGTCACTGCAAAGCTTAAAGTATCTACAACTCAGATAATTGAGCTGATTGTCTGGCAGAGGAAGTAGTTGATGCTGCAGAATAACTCATCAAAGGAGAGATCGACAAAAAACTCTACATCCCAAACCAATCTGCGACCTCTACACATCCAATCTGCATTGCAGATTTCGGGTGTTCGACAGGTCCCAATACACTAGCAGTGCAAATAATAATAGAAGCTTTGCCAGAAATATTCAAGAAAGAAGGAGTTCCTGAGGTCCCAGAGTTTCAAGCCTTCTTTAACGACCAAGTGTAATGATTTCAATACTCTTTTTGTTTGACTTCCACCGGAAAGACACTTCTTTGCAGCTGCAGTTCCTCGTTCTTTTCATGAAGTCTTGTTCCCAAAGGCCTTCTTCAACGACCAAGTGTAATGATTTCAATACTCTTTTTGTTTGACTTCCACCGGAAAGACACTTCTTTGCAGCTGCAGTTCCTCGTTCTTTTCATGAAGCCTTGTTCCCAAAGGCCTTCTTCCTTCAGCTTGCTTATTCTTCGTGTACGCTTAACTGGCTCTCCGAGCTACCAAAAGCCATCACTGACAACACGACTCCGGCATGGAATGGTGGAAAAATTCACTACGGAGGTGCCAGAAAAGAAGTCTTTGATGCTTATGCAGCTCAGTTTGCCAAAGAATTGGAGTCATTTCTGAATGCGAGGGCTCAAGAGCTGGTAAACTGCGGGTTGATGACACTTCTCGTCCCTGCAGTCCCTAACGATGTCCGTGACTCTCACACCACCACCAGCTCAGAGATAGACATGGAACTTCTGGGATTTTGCCTGATGGGCATGACTAAGAAGGTTAAAAGTTCTCATTCGCCTGAAAATTTTTCAGCTAGATTAAGAACAATGATCACAATCTCTTCACCGTGACTTGAGAATACCACATGCTTTACGCGTTGCAGGGGCTAATAGATGAAGCAAAAGTGGACCCCTTCAACCTGCCCTTGTACTACGCATATGCTAGTGAATTGAAGGCTCTGCTTTTGAGAAATTAAGATTTCACGATTGAGAGAATAGAGGTGATTCAAAACCAAGGGAAGCAAGGATTTCTGTACAGCACCAGAAAGCTCTCTCTGTACTTCAGGTCTATTTTTGAAGGACTTTTAAGGAAGCATTTTGGAGGTGAAATCATGGAGAAGCTATTTGAGAAAGTTGCAGAATCTACCTACCTTATAGAGCCTGATAGTGAGAGACAAGTAATGACTTGTTTTCCTCAAGCCAAAAGCGAGAGTATGAGAACTCTGCTAGTCTTTTAGGAGCCTTTGCGTATTGTGTCATTCCAAGTCCCATAAATTTTTCCGACTAGAAAGTAAAGAGCAGAATATGAGAACTGAAGAGAATTCAATATAGATGTTGGCAACCGCTACTTAAAAAGGTATACAATATAGATGTTGTCTTTATGAATGTCGCAATGTGTGATCAGGAAAGGAGAGAATTCAAAAGTAAAAGAACATTAAATACTCTGCCTATACATGCAGGTCTGATCGGTTGCGAGTTGGGCCTCTCGTTTATGAGGTACAATAGGAACAAGAAAGAACTAAAATAGTGACGCATAATCTGTTCTATATCCAACCCCGCTCACACAGGGGAAACTAAAATGATCTACACAATACACAAACTAAGCAGGAGAGTATCATTGTCTGTAGTAGCCACTCTGGTGAGGGGGAGGATATGGAGATGAAGATGGTACGGTGTAAGGAGGCCTGGTAATGGACCCCGGCTGGTGAGAGGGTTGCTGAGGAGGTGCACCATAATATGGTCCCCGCCACCCAGGATAAGCGGGCTGGCCATACTCGGGGGCAACAGGTGGATGTGGTTGATGTTGGGGAGGGGGATATGGAGGACTAGAAATAGGCACATGGTAAGGAGGTGGCTGCTGGGGTGGAACAAAATGCGGTTGAGGTTGAGCATAGCCAGGCACTGCAGGCCGCTGAGGGGGTTGGTAAGCAGGAGTTTGTGGGTGTGGAGCATTAGGCATGTTCCCAGAGTCTGCTTGCTGTTGGGATGTGGATCTTTGAGGCTGTCCAACTGAGGGATAAGTGTGACTGCCTGAATTTTTTCCATCCTGAAAACTAAGACCTGAAATCTGCCTCTGGACATCTTCAATCATTTCTCGGCACTGGATATTTCTAGTCATGACATAATCACTACAATGTTGCTTTATTTTTGTAATTGCATCCTGTTTAAAAAAAACCACAAGAATCAATGAACATATTCCCTATGGAAATAAATATAATTAGGGGTAACTATCAAAAGATACACACACAATATATTAGGGATAGCTTAACCATTGGGCCAAATGAATTTTTTCCATATAATTAGGGTTAGCTTCATAAAATCAAATACACACTAAATGAATACAACAGAAATTAAGCCAATGATGAATATTCAAAATAGGGATAACTGCAATTGAAGACAAAAGGAAAAAAAAAAAAAGGTACTTCTATCCCCAGTTTTACATTGGTCACAATCTTCAACAGTTGCACATCACGAGATTTTTCATACAGTATGATCCTGCACAACGAACGTCAGGAGGCAAGGCTACCAACCCTCAAAACCCCAATCCATGTATTAATTGAAGAATTTTGAGCATTGGTTGACTGCTACAAACCAAGTGAATCAAGGGAGACAGCCAAACTCGCCATACCATAGAATGTGGAACAATGACTCAAATGGGAAGAACTTGAACGATTTTCTAAATTTATCTAATTTAACTCCTTTACCTATTATTATTTTGTCCTTCATGACTGACACAGCATTAATTTCTTTGAAACTGAATTCTTTCATATCTCTTTCCTTTTCACTACATTCTGTTTGGGGGGAGGGGGGGAGGGGGTGTGGGGGGCGGCAGGGAAAGGTGGGGCAGAGAGGGGTATCCATCATGGCCTGAACTGACTGGTAGGCATGACAAGAAATTGCCTAGAAGTTAAAACCCGGGTTTTTAGTTGAATTAATTACTTCCAATACCCTTTAGGTGCCTAAACCATTCCACCAGGCATCCACAAGCAGAAGCCTAGAGCTTGTGTATATAGGTTAAATTATTTCTCATTAGTCCATTAACGCAAACCAAGAAACCTGGATAGAGACAACTAGGAAAAACACAAGGCAGAAAATTTCATACCTGAAGAGTAATATAGAACTGCAGACCTTCATTAATGTTCTCCTTAATTTCTTGAAACTTTGCTATTGCAGCCTCTATCTGCTTATATGCCTTCTCACGAGATGCTGAAAACCCAGAAGAATTGTTGGTGTTCACGTTAGTTGAAGCCCTTAGGTAGAAGGCATAAAGAAGAAGTTTCATGTAAATCATGACCGATGCAAACTTCTGGTCTACAAGAAATGGGTACATGAGTCGTTCTTATTTCAGGCCTTCTATTATGTTATGTTTTCTCTTAATTTGCCAATCTGTAGAGCAACGACACAATCAACGTGGATCTTGAGGGCTAGGGTTCAGCAGTTGCTCCTAAAAGTTTTTTTTTTCTTTGGGAACACAAAAATTTTTCATAGAATATCCCTTAAAATATTAACTTTCGCCCTCGCCTCAACCCCCCCCAAAACATAATATCTCTGATTCCACCCGCACTTTCACTGACAAGATGAGAGGCAATAAGAATGCGGAATGTGATAATTGCACGTGGCATTAATTTAACTAGATTTATTGCGTCAACATTAATTTAACTAGTAGTAATAATTGCAAAACATGCAGTAAAGACAGAAGATGAAAATCAAAATTCTGAATGAAAAAACAAATAAATACAAAGAAAATGCAAGTGGCATAAGGCTTCAACAACTAAACCTCAATTGTAGATCAACATAAAGGCACAAGAAACCATGCCAAGCCAAGTAACAAGTTTAACTTTGCCAAAAAGAAAAAGAGATAGTAACTGGAAAGACAAAATTCAGCAGAAAGATAGGTACCCCCATAGAAGTCAGACTGGGTGCACTAACTCAAAATTCAACAGAAAGCAAAACATGTATTGGATGATAAAAGATTTTCCACGTTCCAAGAATAATACATAATTAAGCAAGATAATTTAGTCCAACAGGTAGAAAACAGAAATCACAAATTCTATATATTTTGAATAAATATTCGAAAGGCTGTTCAGAAGCAATGTTCAAAAAGGCATATACCTCTATAGTCCTCAAGATTGAAGACAGCAGCAAAATTAGCATTTTGAGCCTGTAAAATGTAAGAAAAAATTACTTTTGACAGCACATAGAGCATCTTATTCAAATAACCATGTCCAAAATGCAAATAAAAGGAGACATTAAAGAAGAAGATGTTGGAACCTACTCTGCATATTGATTTGAAGACAATTGGATATTTAGCTCACTATATCAGGATAGAACTATACCTTGAATCATTAGATATCTATAAAGCATAATTCTAAGAGATGCCAACAAAGTCAATAAAAGAGACACTCCTCAAAGGAAAAAATATCCAAATGGTGCATAGGAGACCCTAATTCTCAACATAACATGTCGATACCAATGGACATGTTTCAGAGAAGGAACTTTGTATGCGGACCTGAATTTGCATCAAGAGTTGTTCTTGTGTCTCAATATTTTGGGCAATTTCTTCACAAATATGACTATATTTTGTTATCTCCTTTCTGAATAAATCCTCATGTGAACCAGCATACGTCATCAACTTGGGCAGAATATCATCCTGAGCCACCACAAGTGTGTGCAAGTTAAAAATATTTCCACCTAACAATGAGAATTGCTGAATAAAAAGCAAGAAACAGAATGATTCTGAAATGCAAGCATTTATGAACTGAAACAATACCAAAAACCAAAGTCAGAAGTATTCAAGTTCGCAATATCTCCTTTTCTCTTGCTGCAATAACAAAGTGAAATGTATTTGAAAACAATGTGATCAACCCTACATTTGAATACATTTGAATTGAAGGAGAGGAGAGGAAAGAAGAGTAATCAAGGGAAAGGAAAAGATAGGAGAGGGAATGAGAGAGTTGAGTATTTTCTGTGCTTGGATAGTTAATATGAAGGAATGGAGGGATACCCTACTACTTACATCTTTATCCATATTTTGTCTAAGCATCTTAGGATAAGGGTAATTTATATTCACTGTAAAGAAAATCATTAAAGTTGGTCTCCTTTCCCTCAATTTCTGTCCACTTTTGGATGGAAAGAAGACCGAGCTTTTAATATTACAACTAATGCCTCCACTCTCCTCCCATTCCTTACCTTTTCTAAAAAAAATTATTAAAAAAAAACCAAACATTAAAAGCGTAAATCCTCCATATCCTCTCCTTCCCTCTTCTTCCGTTTCCCTCAAACCAAACAAGCGGAGGGCCAATGAACCTCTCTCCCACCCCAAAAGAAGAAGAAGAAGAAGAGGGGAAAAAAAAACAGGTCCAGGGTTGCTAACAATATTTGGTAGTTTTTTCACCCATGAACTATGAGGACCATTAGAATGAAAATAAAAAGGAAAATGGAAGAGGGTGGTGAGTATCATGAGTAAAGTGCAGCAAGAAAAACTTCTCACTTCACTAGAACAAAGAACTAAAACAATTGAAGATTACTTGAGTATGTGTAAATTCTTCACGCTCATAAACTACCAAGGAAAGGAGCAGATTAAATCAATAACCAATGGTATAAGAGACTGCTTGCGAGAGCAACTGAAATGTTCATAACATAGCAAATAAAGTAAGATCACTGTTCCAAAGCTCCAAGATCACCATACCAAAGCAATAGAACTTGAGAAATCCATTAGAACTGATTCAATTTAAGCTTAGAGGAGTCTCACGTTCCTGATGAGGAACAATCTTAGGGTACATTTGGATTGGTTTTCTTTTGAAAATTTTTGTTTTGAGAATAAAAAAAGTATTCTCCAAACTACAGATTGTGAACCAAAAACAGAGAAGGTAATAGTTTTCATCAAGTGGAAGCATTGGTTTGAAATTTTCAATATGTTACAGCAACTCAACAAAAGGAGTATTTTCAAGGCATATATTATGTAACTGTCGGCCACACTCTTCCAAAACCATAAGACACAGGCAGGGCCGCTCAAGAGAGAGCCTTAGTTCACAAAATACATGGGAATGAATTATAAGACACACAAGGTCGCTGAGCAAAGAACCACATCACTCAGAAACCAAGAAGATTGCAATAGTAGCATGCAGATCTTAGAAAGGAAGAAAGAAATTCAAAGCAGCATGCAGAAAGGGAGAATTCATTGTAGTGGAATCATCTGAGCTTCATCTTGATAGGACATGACAACCATTCGCCATACATTAAAATTAGGAATTAAGAACAGTTATCACCCCTCCCCCCCCCCCCCCCAAAAAAAAAAGATACTAAATAAATAACACACACACAGAGAAGAAGAAGAAGAAGAAGCAGCTAGTATAAATACCTTTCTCTTCATCTCTTTCAGCATATCTTCAAGGCCTGCCCTCTGAGCACCAAGACACTCCAATTGCCTCTACAAAAATCAAAAGCACAAGTGAGTTAATAAACGAATTAGTATAACCAATATAGGGATACAGCCCAACCATAATGTATGTAAGAAAGTAATCCTATCATTTACATATAAAATACTTGAGCTGAATAAACACAAATACTCCAGCTGAATAAAACAAAAAACTAGGACATTCAGTGGAAAAGAAGAATTATCCATCCCAAGTTTTCTTTCAGATAAAAGAGAAATTAGAATTCTCAATGCAAGAAAGCACTGGAAGACGAAGCTGGGATATTCACTTTCTTAACTAAATATCTAATTTTGTAAATAACAGGGTGGTGAAACAGTTGCAGAGCTACAAGAACCTCATCAACAAGGTCAGTGACCTCAAATCTAATTGAGTTGACTGGAGCACCAGACCATAGATCCTTACTAACTTTCATCAAACTCAAAAAACTAGATATCCACATGCCTGAGGAAATATAATTCTTTACCTATGAGACATATCACATATGTATTTAGACAAAACACTAGAACTTTTAGCAAATAGAAAGCAGCCCAAGTCTACAGGGACAGAAATTAGTTGATTCTTCAAAGTTGTAGATGGCATGGTTCAGATGTATTTCGCAAATACCTTTCCCATTTCATCGAAAGTAACAAGAAAAAGAAGACTAAGAATAATTATCCCGAAACCTTATGCACATATATGTTTGTGCTGTGTGCATGATAAATCAATCCCAAAAATTTGTATTTGCATATCAACTTACCAAGCTCTGTTTAAGGGCTCCCACTATGGCATCTTCATTGGCATCTAAGGACATTATTGGTTTTGCAAGGGTTGGTAAGGCAGATTCTATCTGTGAAGAGCAATAAGAAAGCATAAGAGTCAAGAGGTTAGATACATGGAGAGTACCATACGAAGTTTTCAAACTTTTAACCTCTATATGATAGATTGAAAATGAATTATAAATGCTTCCAACAATTAAACATTATTATCACAAGCAAAATATTATGCATCCATTCTAAAAAACAAAGAAACATGCTAAAATCATGCCATACAAAATGCAAAATGCAATACATATCTAACTCCAAGCTAAAAACATGTGCTAACAACTGAAAAATGCAATTCCCTAAATAGTCTCGTAGCATTGGGGATAATCATCAAATTGCAGATATTATGATAACATTAATATAGAGATGTGTGACTAGCTAATACATATAACTTTCCTTTTGGGGCTGGTTAAAAACCAGAAAATTACAAAAATTTACAGAAAGATCCATCCTCGGTAGAGACTTCTCCCAAAAGGAATCAATTTATCAACCCAGTCTACAGTAACCAAGATGAAGGTTGACCTAAATCGCTCACAGAAACTTACCGGGCGTCGGTCAAGAATTGCCATCAGTGCTGAATGCTCTCTCACAGATCGCTCAATTCGACCATCACTTTCTGCTGCCTGCTTCAGATTAGCAGCAAACCTGTTTAACCGGTCTTGCAAATTCTTCGTCAAAGTACTAGATTGAGGTCTAGTCCAGCGTGTTCCAAATTGACTTCTAAACTGTGCATCTTCTGTTGCCTCTTTCTGCAGGAGCTCTTCGGCCTGAACCAATAATTCATGGTCTACCCTTCTCAAATCTTTTAGTTGTTGTAGCTCGGCCTCCAAACCAGCTGGGCCGCCACAAACTTGTACTGCCTCTACATCTTCTTTAAGAGCTGCAGGCAGACTTAAATTTCCTTCCAAAGCCAGAATTGAATCAGGCAAGTCCATCTCTTTAAGCCTCACTCGTGCCAGTTCACTTGCCTGTTGCAACTTCTCGGCTTGTGTCCTGATGATGTCATCAACCATTTCAGTATATCTTGAAAGTGCTTTTGCACTGTTGTCAGGAACAAGACTAGCAAACATCTTTTCCCTGCTGGCATCCAGAACCTCATTCATTGGCATAGGCTTGACCATTGAAAATGCAGGAAGGGGAGTTAAAGAACTTGCTGGAGGAACTCTTATTAGGTAGACCCTGTCATTCTCCTTTATAGCTCTCTCCAAGTTATGATTTAGGTTGGCTTCTAACTTACTAATGGCATCAAGGAGCTGCGGAGCTGCACCCCTTGAAGAAGATTTCTTTGCATCAGACAAAGCACTAATCCCACTCTTCAACCGTGCAATTTCCTCACCTATCTCTTCCTTTTCGTGCAGTTCCAAACCATATCTGTAGGATGCCTCTCCATAAAACAAGGCCGCTTTCAGCTGAACATGAGCAAGCCAGTTCTTGTCGAAATGCTGGTTAAGAGGTGCAACATTCAATGCAGCCAAGGCTTCCTCGTAATAGAGCCCCACCTATCACAATTGCACTACATGAATTCAATTTCAGCAGCTACTGCCAGAGGCAAACCAACAAAGAATACGAGCACTAAGGACATTCATGTGTTGCTATTGAAGAAAGGCACACAGTACACATCCTAATAAAACTAAGAAGCATTAGAATACCAGCAACTGCCAACTTAAGAGGGACCTTCATACGCTGAAACATAGTACATTCCACAGGAACAAGATCATATGATATATTTACTTATATATAGGATAAAGGATGTATCTTCTGTACTCGGACAAAAGTCCTGCAATCTTTAGATTATAATAACTAATCCTGTTACCCTTTTTTATTTCCTACTCTGTAAAACTAAATACCAACTTGCCTATTCACTTCACAAATAATGAGCCACAGCAAAATTTATATCAGGTTGCACTGATCAATGAAGAAACTCAGAATAAAACGTCAGAAATCATGGAATCAAAATGAATCTAGCCACCAAAAAATGAAGAAAAAAGGGAAAAGAGAAAGAAGAGGAAATTCATGATTGATATTGCAGTTGCAAATTTGACTTCATAGAATGACATAAGGTTGACACCTTAGCTGTAATCAAGCATGAACACCAATCAAATACTCTTACCATTTTAAATACAGAACCATTAGCATCTTTGATCATAGATCAATCAATATTAACATTTACGGAAATTGTGGAAGGTTTTTAAATTAATATCTACATCAACAGATTAATAAGTTATCCAGGAATTAGGTATCTCGTTTCTTATCTGCCAAACTTGATAAGCACGCAACTAATGTATACCAACTAGCCATCAATCCAAAGTAAACTAACAACCAACAAGAATACGCAGAAGGACACACAAAAGGGAACTGAGCAGAGAAGAGGAGGGGGGGGGGAGTGTGGAGGGAGGACTATAAATCTAAGAATCCAAACTTTTGACAAACCTGTCTGGAAATCTTCGCACAAACCCCAGGAGTGCTCCCTTTAGCAATAGTATTCTCAAAAACACACTCCTGAGCCTGAGCAAGCATCAGTCTCTCCAGCATTCCTACACACTCTACTGACACATCCACAGTTGTCGAACTCCCAATAGATGCCTTCATTGCAACATTATCCCTTAGGAATGCAAATGCCCCAGCTGCAGCAATAAAAGCATGAGATGCCTGTCTCCGTCCCTCAACTGCTGATCGGTCAAAACTTAGCCCTATTTGACTATGCACTGCCCCCAAATTGAACAAAACTGCAGCTTTCTCTAGAGAAAAAGAATGAATAATTGTCAAGTAATGGACTAAAATATTTTCCAAAAAGCCCAAGCACGTCCACCAATTATCTATACAAATGAAACAAAAGTCCCCAAATCACTCATTTCCATCCCTTAGGGCAAGTAACACTACATTTTTTTTTATGGGGTTTGCTTTAAAGAAACCTCTTTTGCTCAGAAATCCAACACGCAACACGGTGATAGATGAAAGTATTACTCTTTCAAAGAACAGTAAAGAAGGATAGGCTACCCTGTCTTTAGTTTCTGATTCAGCATTTATACCTTGGTCTTAAATTATCCCGATTATATTTTATAAAAGATGCATTACTGATGCATCTAAAGGAGTCCAGAAACTGTTATTCGGCCATTTCTACTGCAAAATTTTGTGAAAGATTAATATGCCTAATGAATCATACAGGTACTTGATGTGAGTGACAATCAATTAAATCAATATTTGTTGCATTCTTTCCAAGAAATTGCACTTCATTGTGGAACCCGAAATGCCAAGAAGAAAACGACAACGAAAAGTCAATCTTTCCGCAATCAAATGAATACAGAAGCCAAAAAGTACCCTAAATGACGATGTTATACCAATCACATTAGCAAGAGCAGTATCAAATATCCAATCAGCAATATGAAAAGTAAGAGAAACAAATCTTGACGCTTTTAAATATTACCTAAATGAATGTTCTGTTGAGCAGCTTTCTGCTTATTCTTGAAAGCATCAAACCAAGTAAAGGTCAGCGAATTGACGTGATCTTTATCTGGCGAAATAGGAAACCGCGACTCAACAGCACAAAGGGCTTTATAATAATTCTGGAGGAGGTCACGGCGGGCAGGGAGAGAAGCATCCGCCGCAGTCGGCCCACGTTCGACGTCAGACCGGAGTTGCTTCAGTGTCTGGAGATCGTCCTCCAAGTTTTGCGCCTCTCTTTCGCCGTAATTGATCACTATGTAGTTGCGCAAAGGCCGATAAAGGTCCAGAGTGATTGTTTTCTTCTCGAATATTGCTAACATGATGTTCGTCGTTGACGACGACGACATGGTTTCTGGTGATTACGATAACGCTGGTGCTCCCTATGCGGTGGCGGTGGCCGGGAAAATGAAGGATTGGATCGATTTGGGGGGCTTTGGGTGAGAAATTATGCAAATGTTGGTGATGACGACCGGCAGTTAGGCAAGTCAAGGAGAGTTGGGAATGAAGTGTAGAAGGGGAAATTTGGAGCGTGTCATTTGCAAGTGCGTATGCCTTTTTCGGCTGAATGCGTGTGCGTTCTGTTAGTTTGCTTAGTTGGAAAGAAAGGCGAGGCATGGCCTTGGATCCGAACGTTTTTCAAACGGATCCGTCCATATGATGGTGGGGCTGGAACCTGAGGAACGGAGCCAAATTCCAAGTCAATCACGTCGAAATCAGTTAAGACAGACTCGCTTAATTTTAAATAATACTTAAATTAGATTTTAATTTAAAATAAGACTCGAGTATAATTAGATAAAAAAATTCTAAAAATTCGGCTCGAATCGAAAGCTCGAGAATTCAAATGTAAGCCAATGTTTTTTTTGCTCGAATTCAACACCGCACTCAAAACTTTTGAAATTGGGTGTGATATTAATAGAAAATATGTTTGAAAACACAACAAGTAACATAATACTCCTTTCATTTTAAAATATATAATTTATTTTTTTCTAAAGAATTAAAATTTTAAAAAATAAAAGCATTAAAATAATTAGTTAGAGACAAGATAAAATTGAATAAAAAGAAATAAATAAAGAAATTATTCAGAAAGAAGATTTATATTTTAAAATAAATAAAAATAGAAAGTATGACATATATTTTAAAACAGAATGAGTAAATTTTATGTTTTCTAAAAATAGAAAACATAATAACTATACAATCAAGCGTATTCGTTAAGAAGATATAATAAATGTACTTATTCTGTTTTCAAACATCCGTTAATATTCGATTCAAATATTTACTTACTTTCAAAAAATAAAAAACACAATAAATTTTATTTGTTTAAATATACAATCAAATATATTCGGTGAGGTTTGATTGATTTTTTTTAAGTTGAATTGTATTGAAATTTGTAAAAATAAATTATTTATGAGATAAGAAATAAAACTCAAAAGTTAAAAAATTAAGAGAAAATTTAAAAAATTAAATTAAATCTCAATCCAAGTAAATAGTTATTTATGCAAATCCAACTCGATTGAAAGTTGAACTTGGGATTATGTTTGAATTTGAGCTTGAGCCCAAAGATAGTTACTGTAGCTATAACACAAATATGTAGGGGTGTTCACTATATGAGTTGATCCAAAAATTCAAACCGATCCGAACCGAATTTTCGAATTCGGTTCGGTTTTTTATTAATTCGGTTCGGTTTGGTTCGGATTGTCAATTTTTAAAAAATTTCGGTTCGGTTTTCGATTCCAAAAAACCAAATCGAAAACCGAAAATTTATTTCTAAAGAATTATTAATGACTATTTCTTGTGTTTTTCTAGTTTCAGTTTCTTAGAAATTGTTTTTTTTCCTCTATTTTTTTCCCTTTCTTTGTATTTCGGTTTTAGCTCAAACCGAACCGAACCGAAATTCATTATTCGGTTCGGTTCGATTCGGTTCCTGTTAATAATTCGGTTCGGTTTGATTTTCTTTAAAAAAAATAAAACCGAACCGAAAACCGAATTTTCAAATCGAAATCGAACCGAAAAACCGAATGAACACCCCTACAAATATGTTCGGTAAAAGCTCGATTTTAATTGCAAATAATAATTTCACCCTTACAAATTTTGATTTACTTTATTTTTATATATTGAGCAAGGAGATATGAATTAATTTCGAAACCCTTCCCTACCACCCTTTGTCAATTATACTATTGCCTTACTACAACTTTTGACTACCTATCATATTACTATTGAATTTATTTTTTTACTAATCTTTCTTTCTTGATTACCTAAAGAAATGACCTTCATTTTTTTATTGATGTACATTATCTTTGCAAAAAATTGTTACAAATGAAAATTCTCTGCAGAAACATATCTTCGATTAGTGTAAATACCCTTCTTATAGTAGGATAGTATGGACCCTCAGGAAGAATACTAGTAATAGTACCCTTCTAGATATGGGCATAATTTGCACCCACATTTCACCTCAACCAAACTATTCCTGTGGTTGGAAAGTAATGTTGAAGTAGAAGGAAAAAAAGCAAAAACTAGCGTATACTACCTACTTTCCTACCCCTTATTTGCTAAAAATCACATTTTTAACAAAGCTATCTCCATATGGCGACATAATAAGAGAAGCTTTAACTAAAGATTCCACAAGATAATCTTGAACAGTTGATCAATCCAGGAAATAATCCTTTTACAAATGTTAATTCAAGCTCTGGCAAATATAAAGAGCAACCCCAAAATGCTCATAAATAATGACAATAACAACTGATACACCATCTACTGGAGTGCCTTAAATCTTAGCATTATTTTGGTCTTGAATAGCTCCATCAAGGTTTCTCCCACTAGCCTCAGGTGAATCATGCTTGCCATTTGCTTCCACGGTCTTCCCAGGCCGCAACTGCTGATCTGGTACATCATCGGAATGGCAGTTTTGGGGGTTGTGATGATTATGGTGGTTATTACCGTGGCAATGATGTTTCTTCTGCTTCTCTTTTCTACCTATTTCATCTTCATCAGATGACCTTCCCATAGATCCGCTCCTGTCCCATCTCAAACCATCAGATTCTTTGTAGTCATGACTATGAGATCTCCTGTGATGTTTGCGGTGCTTTGAATGACTCTTTCTCTTTACTGTATCCTCATCACTTGATGTGTCTGAAGCACTTAAGCCCGAATGCTTGTGATGTTTGTGACGCTTGTGACGCTGCACATGGCTTTTCCTTCTACTTCCCCCATCATCATCTCTTCCAGAATCCGAGTCACTAGTGTGTGATGATCTCCTATGACGCTTATGATTCTTTGTGCGGTTTCTTCTTCTACAGGCATTGTCACTTACATATTCTGAAGAGTCTGAACTAGATGACTCAGAACTTGAATCATGATGCCTACGCTTCCTGTGGCTTCGCTTCTTTCTCCTCATCTCCTCAGAATCACTATCATACCCATCACTGCTATCATCAGAGTCAGAGGATCTCCTCTTAGGCTTGTGCTTGGATTTCTTTTCCCTCCTCTTATCATTTTCACCTGAGTCGGATTGATCGTGCTTCTTATGCTTCTTGTGGGCCTTCTTCATTGACTTCCTGCCTTCGTCACTGCTTTCGCTGCCACCATCACTGTCAGATCCCGATACAGATCTTCTCTTGTGCTTAGCAGCCTTCACCCTTTTCTTTGCTTCAGCATCAGCTCTTGCTTTGGCTGCAGCTTCAAGTTTTTGCTCCCATTTCAATGGGGCTTCTTTCCTCTCCATAATTCGCTTCTTTTTTTCCTCGACCAACTGGATAAACTTCTTGGCATCCATTCAGATGTAAAATACAACTTAATACCTGCATTTGGGTTTGATGATGACCGGAAGTGCATCTCAAAGAAGAGAAGGAAACAATGTTAGTTCCTCCACAAGGAAAAATTAGTCCTCAACAAAACAAAAAAAGATCACAAAGCACGCAAGGCAATTTATTGAAATTGACAGCCATGTAATGCTTGACCGCGAGATGAATCCAGCAAAAGGTCATATCAAGCAAAACAGAACAAACCAGGCAAGAAATCTAGAATGAAGTGCAAACCAGATAACCTCAGACTGAAAGATCTTGATTTGTATGACAAACATGAGATTTGAAACAATTATCTTGATATGTGTGTGTGTAAAGAGGAGAAAGCATCAGCACTCCTAAAAACTAGAGATGCTACGGAGTAGGGAAACCACACAGAGCATACTAAAAAGAAGCAGGCAGATATATTGTCAACATCTTGGGGTATAATGTTGAAAAAAATTAGTTTTAAAAGAAAAAAATTACAAATAGAATTAAGACATCGGCAAAATGAATTAGAAAAAACAGAATTTAGGCATGAATTAGAAACACGAGAATTGAGACATCAGCAAAATGACCAGAAAGAATGAGTGTAATAGCTTTTCAAAACTTGCTCTTATTCCTAACCATGGCACCTTATTTCTCTGGCTTCCAACAGTCTACAGAGATTCCACCACAAGGTTTTCTCTTTATCTTAGGAAGTGTTTGGAACTGTACTTTTACATAAAATTCAATGAATTTTTCTATGATAAATTCCATTACAGCAGGCACGGTTAACATAGTTATATTGTTTCAAGTCCCACATTTATGTAAAACTACCCATACATGCATACGTAGTCTGCGCGCGCGCGCGCAAAAAACATTAAAATCTTCTAAGGTCCATCTACCCAAAGCATATGCGCATCCAACAAAATTAATACTATTATTTATAACAGAAGAAAAGAAAAGAACATACTATGAATCTGAATCGGGTTTCTTACCTTATAACTGAGTTGAAGTATCAATCCACCAATTCGTGTCCAAATAATAATCTCCTCTGAAGCTTCCCGATCAAATCTGCAGCAAAATAGCACCCAGATTTGTTCATACACCTCATACAAAGAACTCGGAACTCAAAAGCAAAATGAAGCTAGACACTGGTATAAGAAGGAGAAATAAGAAGGGGGAGAGAGAAACTTTTTCCCAAGATACATTGGTGAAACGGGGCAGCATCAAGCAAATTCTCCACAGAACTGAAACCTAGGTTTTCCCTTGGATATTAAAAAGGATGCTTCTTTTCCAAAAATAGAAAAGCAAAGCGGAGTCACATTAAAGGAATATTTCTCTACCCAGACAAAAACCCTAGGTTTAACCCGAAAATTATCCAAAGGCGATGAGAAAAGAAAACATCGACAAAAAGAGAACTGAAATTCCAAGAAAAATTATCGCAACACAAGATGGTGAAAATCCATGAACCCCAGAGAAGGAAAAATCAGTCGTCGAATTTGCATACCTTGTGAATACGAAGAAGTTAATAAGGAGAGAAAAAGTGATAGAGATCTGGAGCTGCTTGGAGCTGAAACAATTGGCCTAAGGGCCCTTGACTTTGAGATATCTGAAGAGCGCTCTCTCTCTCCCCCCCTCAAGAGTCTCAGCTGCCTAATCTGAACGTCTAGAGAGTTCGGCGAGCATTGGTAAAGGGGTCTTTATAGAGGTTGAGAGAGGACCTGCGTGGAGGTTACTCCAACGCGGTTTTTGCGTATTCTTTTTCTATATTTCGGCCGTAACCCGGTTCGCGGACCTCTAGCGGTTTTAGCATTCTGTTTTCTCCATATACTTCATTTCCAGTGCAGTTATCTAAACAAACCGAACTCAAACGTTGTTCCTGTTGGATTATTATTCATTCGTTTAATTTTTTTATAAAAAATAATTTATTATTAATTAAATAAATATGAATTTATTCGCGAACACAGAAGACACACCTAAAAGTATTCATTATTTAATATAATCTAAAAAATAGAACCAAAATATACATTTCGATTCGATTTTTTAAATTTTTGTTTTAGTTCGATTTGATTTTTTGAATTATATTGAAATTCGATTCGATTTTTAATTTTTATTCTCAAATTTAAAATTGAATTGAAAAATTAAATTTTAAAAAAAATTATATATGAACGCATTTTGATAATATATTTTTTAATAAAAATTAATTTTTTAAATAAAATTATCTCAAAAATATATTACCGAAATACGTTCTTTTCTTTTTTTTTAACTTTCAATTTTAATTGAACCGAATCGAATTATTTTGGTTCAATTCAGTTCAATTTTTTTATAAATTCGTTCGATTTAATTTTGTAAAATTTTAAAAAAATCAAATTAAAAATCAAATTATCCCACCAAAACCAAACGCTTAGACACAACCAATATATATATATATATATATTATAATATTATTTAATTTTTATCAAATTCTACATTTATATAATACTTTTTATATAAAATATCATATATTTTATATAACATTTATATTAAATTTTTTATTTTCTTGCTATTTACTTTTTATTTTTTATTTAAATAATTTAAACTCAAACATTATTATTAAAATAATTTAAATAACTTACAAAAATTTTTAAAAAATTAAAAATAAAATAACTTTAAACTTTACTAACAAATAAATTAATAAATTTAAATAAAATTTCAGGTTCAAAACACTAAGTGAACAAGCTCGAATAATATTCGAATACTACAGAAACTAAGTTCAAAAACTTGATGTTCGATTCGTTCGTGTTCAAATATATCTCTATTCATCATGTATATGAAAATCAATAAAAAATATTTTTATTTTAAACCTACAACTCTTCTAACAAGTAATTTATTTTTATAAAATTTAATAAACAATTTTAATTAAAAACTCAATCTAAATATAAATTAAACTTTTATTATTTAGATGTAAGAAATCGTGCATGAACAATGGATAAAGATACCTAATTCTATAAAATCATAGTATCGGAAGTACAAGATTTGCATAATAAAATATCCTTTTTAACAGTCAGAACTTACCCGAAAGAACAACATTTGAGTATCAAAACCGGTCTAGCAATGGCAAATATTGTACTCTTGAAATAGCAGTGTGATTTGCTTGGTTCTCCTGTCCTCCGCTGAGCGAAGCACCTTTTGAAGGAATGGGGAAAAAAGTTTATTCTGCTGAGCGTCCTGTCTACTGCCCGAAAGAGGAATCATGATAAAGAAACTTCAATTGCTGAAGGCAGTTCTCCAAAGAAACGGCAACTTTGTGTGCACCAAAATTAGCAAAATCGGAGTTATTCTGTAGTATAATACTGAGACCTCGATCTCAGCAAATGTAAATAATGAATTGTGGTTACATGATAAAAAGGAATACTATTACAATCAGTTTGCCATCAGAAGTTCTTCAAAATCTTTTCACTGGAGACTCCATCAGCAACAAGAAGAGAAGTGACCTCCTGCAAGAAGCAGAAAAAAAAATAAAACATCCATATGGTTACGCTAATTCTCCAACGGTACATATTTGAAGTGATGAACAGTTTACCAAATGCTGAAGAAAGATTGAGAAACAGCAAATTTCCTAGAGTAGAAGCATATCCATTAATTTGTCAAATAGCTCCATAAACCTTAGACCAAAAAGGGGGGAAAAGAGCTTCGCAAACCCATCCATGCAATTCAGAAAGCCTTAACATTCTTAGGCCCAAACAGGGACCAGTACTGAGTGCTCACACATACAAAATCTTCCAAAGAGAATAAGTTCACTGCGTCTTGTGGACTTCAGACAAGCAAAACATTTATAAACAAGAAACCAAGTAAAATTGTAGCATCGTGATTTGGCTTTTAGACCAAGTGGGGAAACAGTCTTGAAGCATAGCTGGAATGCCAAGTTCTTGCTGATTGATAGCATGATATGAGCTCCTTCAAGATGGAAATCGAACAGCTAGGTGTAATAAACTGTAAAACCATTCATGTCAACTAGAAAGCAGATGATAGGAAAATATTGCAGTACCTCGGCCATTTGTTTCTGTCCACAAAGCACAGCACCTGTGGACTGCGGACTAAATAACTTTTTTGCCCTAGCAAAAGCGGCCTGCAAAAGCCATTGCATATGAATACACAGTATAAGGGAACCTAGGAACGCTAACCACCCAGCAATAAGAATAACACATTAAGACATAAGTTGCAAGAAATGGGCATAGATGAACTGACAGCAAATGTAATTTATTATCATCTGGGCTCACAAGGTTTTCAATTTTGCATACCTGGACATAACCTTGCTCCCCTCTCCAAATCTCATCTGGTTGAGATAGTACAGGCACAATTTCAACTCCAGAAGATTCCCATTCTTTAAACCGGTCCTATATAGGTCAACAGAAAAGTAAGTCACTGGAAGGACTTGAACAGAGAGAAAAGCATATATATCTAGATCTATATCAGATCAATGAAGAAAAGACTAATTAAAAAAGGGAGTAATATCAAAACCTGATACGCCATCCTCTTGAGATTTCTTGCACCATAATATAGTCTAACATCGGATCTCTTATCAGCGTCGAATCCAGACTCAATCAAAGACCTTATTGGACTGCACTTCAAAAATAAGTAGGAAGTGTCATATAGAAGAACAGTACCCCAAAAAAAAAAACGAATAGATATGTCCATAGTGTTTGCTAATTCATGATTGAGCAAAGAGTTTCGAAAGGCTGAGTGCTTATGCATGTCAGGATTTCTGTCTGTTGATTTATTGACATCCAAAAGACTTTATTTAGCTTCAAGGCTATCATTGTTGTCCAAGAGAAAATGGATAATAGCTGAAAACATTTGTCAGCCAAAACATTTGACTTCAAATGGAAACACAAAGGTTTATGGAACTCTTGTACAATGTTTACATATTACATTTATTTGGATCTGTACCCTCAGAAATTGATTATTGTCACTTCATACATAAATTAATCTTCGACACTTCAGGAATTTTCAGTAAATCAATGGAGAGAATTACTTTAACACTGTTTAGCTAGCCTTTTTAATATTTTTTGCATTCTTTTACATGATAAATAAATGGTGATGAACAACTGCATCTAGTATTTCTTCACTTCCATTTTGCTTAAGTTGTGCAAGGGAGAGAAGATGAGGCCCCCATGCTCATACGATAGATGTTTTGATTAATTTCTCTAGGTCATGACATCTTAAACAAAAGGATGATTTTACTATCTCTCTCTCTCTCATCTCTCTCACATTCATGTCCTAAAGTCTAGAACGGAGTTCCACCTTAACTGAAAACTTGTATATCATTTGAAGTATGCCTCATTTTAGTCAAACAAGGATAAGTAACTACTATCAGAAGAACATTAGAAAATGAAAGCTAGACAGGCAATTCATATATCCAAGCATAATATGTATTTCTAGTCAATCTGAAACCAGTCAAATGATATAAGTCTCAGAACTACATTAGTATCGTTATTATATGCATGTAAGCTAAGGCAAGAGGCTCCTTTCATGGCAGGATCTAAGGTGGTGGAATACATGCTGACTTTTCCTAACACTTAGGAAAATGAGCCAAAAGGATAAAACACCTTCATTTTCTGTACTTAAAACAAATTTACTGGAAAATATTACCAACAATGGTAGTTTAGGTGGTCCCACGAGGCTCTCAACTTCAAAAGGATAAAAGCATTGGTCGCCCTAGAATTTCACTCCAAGAACACCAGGGAATCCTTCCTAATAGGGAGAAGGGGGAAAGATGAAAAAGAAAAGAAAATGTTATCCTATATCCTTGCCTTGCCACTTCTCACCTTCAAAGATCATAAAAGGAAAATTCCATATGACACCTTTCAGCATGTGAACCCCCCCCCCACCAACAAGTAGAACAAAATCTCAGAGACATTTTTGTTCTACTCTCCTGAAAATTAGAACTACATAAAGTAATGAATGAATTCTCTATTACAAGAGAAAATTGTGGAAATTAACTATCTCATCTAGAAGCACTATTCTATCCTCCTTCCTAACAAGGAAAACTCAGAAGTATTACCTATCCGGTGCATAAAATAGAACTACTTGACTATTCAACAACTTAGAAACAGATTGAAACAAAGGAAAAACAGAGCCATAGGCCAAAACCCACAATCTAATTTTGAACACTAACCTCTTCAACACTGTCTCAAACCTCTTCAACACTCTCATTGTTTAAGTCCATAGTGTGAAGATACGCTTGCTATCTACACTCTTCCTTCTCTCAAATCTTCCAAAAGATTCAATGGCCTTGTCTTTGTCGCCCTCAAACAACAATCCTTCCCTTTACACACTTGCTAAAGAACAAGACCCACATCATCTAATCAAGAAACAAACTGAACAGCTTTATAAGTTGCCCTCTTAGAATTTTAAAATTCTCAATAGAAAGGAACAAGACTGTAAAGATAAAAGAGCCAGTTTATAAATATCAACATACTTGCGTACTATACATTCCTCAATCAGATGAAGTATTCACCCCAAGTATGTGGCTTTAGAATACATCGAACAGATTTCCAATAGCAAAAGCAAAACCTAATGCTTTATTTGCACGAGGAAATGGCTCCTCAATTAAAACGAGCCCGGAATCCTAAAATCAAAAACTTAATCCAATTTACATATTATTAGTAATATATCTATACATTTGGCCCAATATACTGATTTCTAGAGTACAAAAATTGTTGCATTTACCAAAAATGCTTTTGATTTATTTATAAACCGACTCGTGCACTCTCATGATATTCATGTTCTAGGATGATGAATTTGATTGCTAAATTCAAAGTCTAAAGTATACCTAAAAGCAAAACGAATTCTTTGAGATTACTTAATCCTTTTCACCAATAAAACAACTCGAATACTTTTGCTTGCTCTAACAAAAAGGAAGGAAAACAAATAAGTAATAGATTGCTAGTGTTAAAACCTGATTCCAGATCCAGTGGCGAAAACAAGCACCGTCTGATAATTCTTAGGTGGGGAAATTTGATCGATATCGAAACCGTTCCCCATAGCCGGAGTCAATTCCACCACATCCCCCTTTTGGAGTCCGCAGAGCAGCTCAGCGGTGGAACCAGCTAAGCTCTTCACGAGAAACTCAAAAACACCTTGAGCTGCCGCAAGGGAAGGTGGCGAGGCGATTGCTAGAAATGACGGCTTAGGCGAATCGGGAACACGTAGCTGGAGGTACTGGCCGGCCTTGGTATGTGACGCGGCGAGGTCAGGATAATCGGATACGTCGATAGTAACGTGGAACAAAGACTCGGCGGCAGGGGAGACAGTGAGCAGAGGCGCAGATATCCAGGTAGTGGTGTCCTGGCGGACGGCAGCGGCGGAAACGGAAAGGCGGCGGCAACGGAGGTGGGGCAGGGGTTTAAGTCTGAGGAGGTTCATGGGTAGGGCGGCCGAGAGAGGTGATTGGGAGCGGTGGGTTGCATGGGAACGTAGATGAGGAAGCGAGGATGTTGTTGGAGGAGAAAGAGTAGTTAAGGACATGTTTTTCTTGATTTTAATACGACTTGAATTGGTCGGGGCGGAGGTTAGAAAGCGCCGCCGGGAAGATGGGAGGAGGTAAAAGGGAAGACGGCGTTGGTGTTAGAGTCCGCGGCGAGTGCAGTAAGCCATCAGGTAGCATCCACGTGTTGCATCATGATAAGCAAGACGATCCTACTAAAAAATCTGTTTCTTTTTCCTTTAACAAAAAAAAAACTTTTTAAAAAATATATATTATTTATTTAGTTCCCAAAGTACTTTTATTTTCATTGGTATAGTATTTAAAAGTTTTATTTGGTATTTTTGAAGTAGTAAAATTTTAGGGACTATCATTAAGTTACATAAACTCTATGATTTTTTTTTAGGCAAAATAAACTCTCTAACTGTTATCTAACTTTAGTTTCAATATATATAATATGTATAGATTGAGTTTGAATTTAAGATTTTTTATATTAAATTTTATAAAAATTAATTTTTTATGAGAAAAAAATGAGATTCAATTACCTTTTTGTCTTGAAGAAATTCAACACATATGCACCCATAGATTTCATAATTGGATAACTTCAAGTTCAAGTAAAATCTATAATTGAATTAACTAAGCCTTAAATAATTAAATGATCGGTAAAATTCTTTATAAAATATAATAAAATAAATAAATAAATAGTATCCTTTGCAAATACCCTTAACTTGATAAATATTTTAAGAAAGTGATATTTTTATTTCACTTTTAAACTTTTTTTGCTCTATTCTCACTTTTTTTTATAAATAAAAAGACTATAAAGTCCCTTATTAATTTTTCTAAAGAAGGCTTAAGCTAAAATATTGAAGCCTTTTTTGAGTATTATAGTCTTTCTAATTATAAATAGAATAAGAAGAGAATGAAAGAAGTTAAAAACAACATAAGAATATCATTTTTCATATTTTAGTAATTAATTTTAAGCATACCGGACCTTTTTGTACAAATTTTTCATAAATTATAAAAGAAGTCTTGCGCACGTGTGTATTTCTTTTTGAACCAAAAAGGAAAAATTATAGAAACCTAAAGTTTCTCGGGCCAACAACTCAATTCTTGTCCTTCAACAGCCTTTATTTATTATTATTATTTTTTTTTTGCTGAGTATTCAACAGCCTCTATCCCTTTGTACCCTTTTTCTATTTCATCAGCATCGATTCGTTTAACAATAGCCTCTTTTTTGACCTTTGTTCTATGTTTTTAATTATCCCAACTGCATTGAGTTTGGAACTTGATCAACTTCCTTCTCCTTGTGGACACTGGAGAGCTTATATATCCCTTCTTGGCCAAGTCTTTGATTTCCTTTTTTGGTTACGATTTGGTTTCAAGCTTCCTTCTAATTCTAAATTATATAGATTGTCTTATCAGAGCCCCTAACTCTAGTTTTCACGTACCGTTTTCGGGGGAAAAGAGAACAAGATAGTGGGAACTGAATTAAGCCACCAATGGCAGAAGCGCAAAGGCAAAAGAGGAGAATGAGAAGTGAATTGATGGCGGAGGCAGTGATGAAAAGGCAGAAGACGACCGCAGAAGAGATCCCAGACGACGTTTTGGTTCATATACTTTTAAGACTTCCAACAAAATCTGTCGCCAGATTCAGGTGCTTATCCAAGCAATGGAACAGTTTGATTTCTGATCCTTGGTTCATCAACTTACATCAACAGAATTCGAAGCAAAATCTTGAACTTTTCTACGTTACTTCCGGAGCCAACTATGACCGCAGTTTCCAATTCACATCCACTGACATAAAAGGAAAGATATTGGAAAAATTCACTTTCAGAGTAGGAATTCAAGGTTTTCGGGGCGTCCGTTTTGTGGGCAGTGCCGGTGGCCTAATATGCTTCGAAACAAGGGAATACCCGCAAGTTTATATATTTGACCCTGCGACCCGTAAACTTCTGCTACTACCGCGGCAATCTCCATCCACAAGGGAGTTTAGGCCGGCGGGCTGTGCGTTGGGTTTCGGATATGTAGCTTCTACGGGCGAACACAAAATCTTGAGATCTGTCGTGGGTAGGGACGAATTACATCGCGAAATTCTCAGCTTCCATGCAGGATCAAGATCATGTTCTTCTTGGAGAGCCATAAATAAGAAGATGACATGGAACCTGAAAAGTGAATCAGCTGTCTCAGCAAACGGATGCCTGCATTGGTTGTATAAAACATCTTGCCGGAGCAAGCTTATTCTTTCCTTTGATTTGGGAAGAGAGAAGTTTGGGTTTCTCCCCAGTCCACCAATCGGAAAGTGGCATTGCGACCAGTTTCAGTTGGTCGATTTAGAAGGTAATCTGAGCCTGGCTAGTATTTTTGGTCCCATCTTAACCATATGGAAGCTCCAAGATTATGAGAAGCTCAGCTGGATCAAAGCATACGACATAGATCTATATCCTGTAAATCCAAGAATGTCTCGTTTACGTGCAATCCTGCGAACTAAAGATGGCCACTTATTGATCATCCCTCAATGCTCGAGTAAAATTTACCTCTACAGTAAAGAACTCAGAGCAGTTGAGGTACCCAAGCAGAAAGGGGAGCTCTGTTTTGAGAGCATGAGATGGCTTTGAAGATGTCCTACAAGGCCCAAGAACGATTTTACCAGCGGTGCAGTCTGATCGGTGATTACAGCAGTTCCTCCTCAAACTTGCTTCAAGGGGAACGTTTATACATATTGGTAAACTTACGGTTCAATCTATAACAGCCTACCTACCTGGTGCCAGTAGACAAGAAAGTTTTTCTGATGTGTTTGGATTCCATTTATATATTTACATAAGGTTTCTTTTTCTCCGTTTTGAATGTAAAATTACAAAGCCTTTGCTTCTTCTAAATCAACCATTCACTCTCTATTTGACGTCTGTGCAGGTCTAGTAGGATGCGAAAGAAGCTTAGCAAGGAATTGTCTCTTCTCCCAATCAAATGAGTTTCTCAAAAGGTCAGGTCAGAGCAATGCTTGCTCTTCCTGCCTGCAAAGCCAGCCCATCAGAGAGGTCTCAGATTGAATATCAAACTGAAAATTTTTCTACTTTTGTTCAATTATAGTGAAGTCTATCTAATTTGTCGTTATCTTCTCTTCTGCATTTTTTACCCCTTTTCCTTTGATTTGAGAAGACTTATTCAAAATTCTTCCCCATCCATTGGATGACACCAGAATGATATTGTGTTTGGCCAATTTTGGAGGGATTCTGAGCCTTGCTACGTTTTTTTTTTTTTTTTTGACAGGAGGCGGGCCGCAAGGTTTTTAAATTCAGGTCTTTAAAACCACTCGGAGCCTTTTTACTCGACAGTCCCACTTATCCAAGAGTATGCTTTGTTTCGTGAAAAGTTAAAAACGTTTAACGTGTCACACGCACAAGAAGCTGGACACCTGCAAATATTTAGATGACATATGCCCCATTCTTGGAATAGGCCATTCAGGAATAAGGAAACCTATTCCAAGAATTATTCCACGAGCAACCACCAAAGTGACGAGGAAAGAGAATATTTAAGTTCAGATGGCGAACACAATTGAGCGTTTCGTGCCAATGGTGGGCATTCAGCTGGGAGGCTTATGGATGAAAGCAAAAGAACGGTAGGATCAAAATTTTTCATAATTTGAGAATGAGAATCCAATAATCTGGAAAGAAAATTTAAGGAAAAAGATATACAAGTCCGCCACTTTCACCGCCCTTATTGTATCAACATGACAAAACAGGGGGGTTTGGCAGGGAGGACCTTGCCTCCATTTCTCTGTCACAATCCCGAGTTTTTGTTTGATATTTAAACCCAAAAAAAAAAGGGAGAGCTGGACTCCTCTGTTTGAAAAATAAAGCTCCTGACCGTCACGGCATATGCCAGAAACTAAATTATTGATTTTCGGAATTATCAGTAGAAGGGTACAAAACAAAAGAAATGGAATATTCATTCCTTTTAGGCTGCAGATTCCTTGGCAATCTTTTCTGCCTTGGCAATGACCTCCTCGATTCCACCAACCATGTAGAATGACTGTTCTGGAAGGTCATCATATTTGCCATCTAAGACTCCCTGTTTCAAATCAACAGAAGAAATTAGCATCACAAGAACACTGTATCAGAAAGAACTTGCAAGGAGAAACAAAAAAGAAGCATAGTTCCAATTGAAAGTAACAAGCAACATAACAACCAGCTATTAGTTCTATGTTACCATTGTATGTACTTCGTATAAACACAACAGTAAAGGAGACTGTTGAGCCTGAAGAACTTTCTTGCAACAGCAGAACGACGTGTTTGTGTGTGAGTGAGTGTGTGTGTGTGTGCCCGGGTGGGTAAGAGACAGAGACAGACAGAGAGGAGGGGGCAGAGAATGTGTTAATGACGTGAAGAGTCCTACTATAGAGGAAAAATGCAAAAGGACAGGGCACCAAAATCCGAACATAACTTTGACAGCCAACAGAATTATTAGCAGTAGAAGATTACTCAGTCCAGGAAATATGGCATATCATACATCAATGAGAATCAAGACGTAATGGAGACTTAAGATGCGAAATCAAAGCATAAGATTATTACCTGGAAGCTGGTAATGCTCTCCTTCAACTCAACATACTTGCCAGGGGCACCCGTGAACACTTCGGCCACGTGGAAAGGCTGACTCAAAAATCTTTGAATTTTACGTGCACGGGCCACTGTCAACTTGTCATCTTCACTTAGCTCATCCATACCAAGAATGGCAATAATATCCTGAAGATTCTTGTAATTTTGGAGAACCTTCTGTACACCACGAGCGGTATTATAATGATCCTCTCCCAAAATGTGAGGGGAGAGCATACGAGAAGTAGAGTCCAGTGGATCGACAGCAGGATAGATACCAAGCTCGGATATCTGTCCAATATTGAGATAAAAATTATTCCTAGTTGGTAGATAGTGTGTAGTTGCAGAAAGTAATTCTAAAGACCTGTCGAGATAACACGGTTGTGGCATCCAAGTGAGCAAAGGTAGTTGCAGGAGCAGGATCTGTCAAGTCATCAGCAGGCACATAAATAGCCTGGACGGATGTAATAGAGCCCTTCTTGGTGGTTGTGATACGCTCTTGAAGGCTACCAAGATCAGTAGCCAGAGTTGGTTGATAACCGACAGCAGATGGAATACGACCCAGCAAAGCGGACACTTCGGAGTTAGCCTGCACAGTACAAAAGTTAGCTCAAGTGAGCTCAGGCGAACAAGAGAGGAGTATTTTTTGGCCTAAAATGAAGCAAACAGTAAAAACCTTGGGTATGATAACAAACAGGGATACGGGGGATCAAGCTCCTATGGGAGACAAACACACCTGAGTGAAACGGAAAATGTTATCAATAAAGAGAAGCACATCTTGCCCTTCAGCATCTCTGAAGTGCTCAGCAACAGTCAAACCAGTAAGACCAACACGAGCACGAGCACCAGGGGGCTCATTCATTTGCCCATAAACAAGAGCACATTTGCTATCACCCTAACACATTCATTAGGACAGTAAGTACCAATTGGCATAAAAGAAGCATAAGATTCTTCAGAAACCACTAGGACTTAAGTTTTGTTTACCTGCTTATCACCAAGCTTAATAACACCACTTTCAATCATTTCTCTGTACAAATCATTACCTTCCCGAGTGCGCTCTCCTACACCAGCAAAGACAGAAAAACCACCTGGCAAAGAGAATGACCAAAAACATCAGCACACTAAATAAAGTAAGCTTGCAGATAAGACTTCAGAAGTGCAGGTATCTGATATGACAAAAACTAACCATGTGCTTTTGCAACGTTGTTGATCAGTTCCATGATAAGCACAGTCTTCCCCACACCAGCACCACCAAATAGTCCAATCTTTCCTCCTCTTTGGTATGGTGCAAGCATATCTACGACCTGAAAGATTATGAGTCACCAAAAACTCAAAAGTTAATAAAATAGAAACAAAACTAAAACCGTGTCCTCCCCGTAAATGGATATAAGCTCAGCAAATAACATATGATCTATGATTAACTACCTTAATTCCAGTAACAAGAATTTGTTGTTCAGTAGCCTGCTCAACAAAGGCAGGAGCCTCACGGTGAATTGGCAAATAGTGTTCAGTTTCTGCAGGGATAACAGTAGGTCTATGAGGCTAAATCCCTTCCAAATGATAAAGTAGGTTTCTTGTCATGGTTTCCACAAATGACTTACTAATTTCGCCTCTCTGATCAATGGCCTCTCCAATAACATTGATGATACGGCCCAGAGTGGCTCTACCAACAGGCACCTGCAGTACAAGAGGGGTTATCAAAATATGAGATTATTGAGACATGAAATCAATAAAACATAAGGCAAGGAAGGTTATCAAGATATAAACTAGGATTTCCAATAAAAAGAAAGCCCACTCCTTCTAGATATAACTGAAACGTACATCCAGGAAAGAAAGAGAAGTGAACAAGATAACCAAATATCCAAAACTTTCATGTGCAAAGAAAAAAAGCTGGTCAATGAGTTAACAAACTCGAAGGTAAAGGCATGAAAAGCGATCTCAAACTAAAAGACTTCAAGCAGATACTTGGGTGGGGGGGACATGCCCAGATATCGGTTCCTCTCATAAAAAACATATACTCTTGTCGTCAATAATATACAAGTTATGTAAGCTATGGAATAGCAGAAAGAGAGAGAGGGATGACCAATTTTCAGTATTCACGCCAATCGTTCACCAGCAATTTCTGTCTGTGAAACCCCCCCCCCACCAAAAAAAAAAAAAGAAAAGAACTTGCCAGAAGTTTTCTACTTTACTCCAAACTGAAACTTGCTAATACGGTAATAACTTCCACCAATCTCATTTCTGCTCAGTACAAGGCATTCAGAAATTTTGAATTTGAAAAGCAATTGAGTTCAGAGCAAAATACAATCTATACACAGTTCAGCAGAGATCACCTTCTACTGTGGGTGAAGAGCTAGAATAGTTCATTTTAGAAGAACTAAAAGAATAAAAAATTAAGATCATCGCAAATAAAATAATCCAAATATAGCTACAGCGATCTCACATTAACTTAGCACTCAAACCACAATTCAGTCAATTAATCAAAGAATACAGATCTAACTCAAAAACACCTACAGAAAAAAACCCCTCTAGTCTAAAAGCAACCATATCTGTAATTAAATAAACCTAGATAAATCCAAAAATTAAGCACAAGCCATTCAATCGCAGAATATAAACCCAATTCTCAGCACTCACAGTTATGGGGGAGCCAGTGTTGAGCACGCGTTGGCCACGGACAAGACCTTCAGTACCATCCATAGCAATACACCTTACAACATTCTCACCCAAATGCTGAGCCACCTCAAGCACCAGCCGGATCTGATTATCAAGAACTTCCAGAGCGGTCAAGATCGGCGGCAATCCTTCATGGAATCTAACATCGACGACGGCTCCAATGACCTGGCACACTTTCCCGATCGAACCCTTTCCAGTGAACTCGTCGGTGATCTTTCCACTTGGACCGCTCGACGGCTTAGCTGGAGGAGCTGAAGGCTGAGACGATGGAGCCGCGGCTGAGGTAGCGTACTGAACAGCGCGGTTTAAGAAATAGCCGGCGGGGGATGGTTTGGAGGCTCTTTGAGCAGTTGCAGAAGATGCGCGACGGAAAGTGGCGGTGGAGGAGCGGAGGATTGAGGCTAAGAGCCTCCGTGAAGCCATGGTGACCTTAGGGTTTGGTCTACAGAGAGAGAAAGCAGAGAGAGACAGAGAGAGGGAAAAATTGGAGCTAGGGTTTGTGTATATAAGGAGGAGGGGACTATTTCTAGAGATTAGAGTGAGAGTGAGAGAGAGCAGAGAAGAGTGGGCTTTTTACTATGCTGTAAAATGCAAAGAATCCGATTTTTTAACTTTCACTGCGGCTATGGATATTCTGATTTGCTTGCCAGGATGCTAGGACAACATGGTATTAGGCTTTCGGTTCTTTTCTGATGCGTTTATTGGGCAAAAAAACGCGTCAAAAACGCTAACGCTTGAATAAATCGAAAACCAAATGGAGAGCGTATCGTACTGCTCCAACTTGTATTTGGATCGGGTCCAAGTACAATTGCCATCAATTCGTTTATTCTTTTTACAATTTTTTTTTCTTGGAATGGAGATAGAGCTTCATTCTACCAAAATACCAAAAAGAACGCAACCAACTATAGTGGGATTATTCATTTGAGTGCCTTATAATTTTATCAGCATAATCATTTCTTCAGTTATACAATTGTAAAATAAATAAAATAATTTAATAATTAAATTTATCAAATTTTTTTATAAAAAATATTTGAATTTTTGTTCACAGTTAGCAACGCGAATGACTTGGATTTCTTCTTATGTTAGCTTTAATTAGGTCCGTCAACAAGTGTTTGTTTTTTTCCATTTTCTTTTCTGGATAAAAGAAAGCAAAAGAAGACGAAGGGAGAAAAAAAAACGAAAAGAAGGCTTTGCTAATTCCACAAGGTACATTAGGGCCTATGATTCCATTATAATGCTGAAATTATTTTTTCAATACGTACTGAATAAATATTTAATTATTATATAATTATTTTTGATGATTCTATGGTTGAAAGTTTCAATGTGTTGAATAATTATTTATTGTATGATTGAATAATTTAGATGTAGAAATCAATTATATTGTTAAATATATTTTTTAATGCGTATTAAACACATTTAATTTTTAAATTGATATCTTTGTTGATCTAAATAATTATTCATGCTTTCAATTATTAAATTAAACTTCAATGTCTAATAATTCATTCAATACATACTAAAAAGAAATGGGCAATATACTAAATAGGTCACAGATTATATGTATAATAGCAAGTGAATAATGAGAGTTTTTTTATTGTCATATCCTATTAAGCTGTTGGGGTGACAAAAAATAATAGAGAACGCTAGTGAAAATGCTTCCATATTGAAAGTACGCGATGTATTTTCAAAATAATTAAAAGATAAGTATTTTTTAAAAAATTTATAATTACAATTAAAATTAAAAATTTTATTTTTAATAATTACAATTATTTCAAAATAACTCCTTAAAAATAATTTGTAAAAAAATTAAAAATAATGTTTAATTTTAAAAATTTTATAAAGATCTTATTTTTATTGAGAATTAGTCTTATGTTGTCTATCATATCAAAAGAGAAAATTTTCAGTGCAGCTGCCGCACCACATCATCACTGACTACATGGTGCAGCTAGCAAGTAAAATTTGTCCACATTAGTACCTATTCAACTTAGATGAAAATTTTATGTACAACTTAAAATTTCTGAAAATTAATTTAACACTATCCTCTTTGTCTCACACCAAAATCTTGAATCCGGAGTGTCCTGCAAACAAGAGCAAACCTTGTATCTCGATCCTTCATTTCTCTAAAGCATCTCCATTCTCCATTCATTTTTTATTTTACTGGCTGCACCACACACACAGTGCTGATGTGGTGCAGTAGCAGTACTGGAAATTATCTCCTATCAAAACCTTTAATAGCATGGACGCACGTCGCTACACGCGTCTAACTTAGAATCGAGCTTAAATAAATGCGTTTCGGAGGTCAATTCCATGGAGCGCCCAAATAATGGCGGGTTCTCATTAGAGAAAGAAAGAGAGAGAGAGAGAGAAGGCAAAAACTCCCGCCAAAACTGCAGAACTCCCAAGTTTATATACTTCCGTTTAAGATCTGCAGGGTTAATCGTTTCTATTCTCTTCAGCTCCGACTGCTATTTCCTCTCCTACCGTTAGGGTTTCCTTTGGTTACTAAAAGGCTTCAACACTTTCTTCTCGGACCCGAATTCATTTCCAGAAACAGTAGAGGAGCAGTCAGGCTTTGCAATTGTTCTTGAAACATGAGTGCCGTAAATATTACAAATGTGACTATTTTGGATAATCCGTCTCCATTTCTTAATCCTTTCCGGTTCGAAATCTCTTACGAATGCTTGATACCCCTCAAAGATGGTAACTTTTGCTACTCCTTTTCTTTTAATTCTGAAATTTTACCATTTGGGATACTGTTTTATAAGTTTTTTTTATGGGCAATTCCTTTTTTTTTTCTTTCCTGGTAAATTTCCTTATGATTAAAAAAAGTGGTTGAGTTGGTTTGGGAGGTCAAAGTGACCACTGATCATTGACATCAGTCATGGTTACCACCTGATTCATATATCTTGTTTATTTTATTTCTTTCTCAACAAAATTTGATTCACTGGTTTAGCTGAATATCTTATTAGTCAAGCAAAGGAAGAAGGTCTGATGGATATATGGGACGAAAATATCTGCACGTCGTTGAGAAAGCTCTATAAATAAATCCGTAATACAAATATTAGTACTTGAAGAGAAAAAGTGTACAGCTAGCTACTTGGTTGGAAAAAAATGAATTGCTTTCCGGGGCTCTTACTCGCCTTTCTTTATCTATATTAGGGGAAATTCTACTAGACCTGGACAATGATTAAGTGTCTCATTTGCAACATTTCACGTGTACTGGATATCCGTTCGGGTAAGATGGTTGGACACTTAGACTTGACAAAACTACTAGTCTTTCAAGGCTTCAGAAATTTTGACTTGTCAATTCGTATTTTGCAGTAAGATGCCTGCTTATTTGGCTTCTCTTGCAGTAACATTTCATTTTGGTTAGTGCAGCAAGCAATGTTACACTATTGCAGGAAATTGTGCAATTTGTGTTTTTCTGGTATGCTGGAGAACAGTTAGGGCAATTGGAAGTAGGCTTCTCAAGATTTACATGGAAAAGCAATCATCTAGGAATGGAGGAAATTGCTTTTGCAGAAGATACTTATCCTGCATGTTCTAGAAATAATAATTTCTTATGCCTGAAATTTTAGTAACTATAGCATTGCAAAGTAGTAAAAATACGTTTGGTTTGGTTACTATCTTGAGTTAATTTCTCAGACTTGACAGCGTAGGCTTGGTAAAATTAATTTAAAAGGTTAGACTCGATCAATTACTCATTTCATCCTTGTTTAAGCAAAAGAACTATCATATGGTTTGTTATCTAACACCTGATGCATGCTAATGGGACTTGGCTTCAAACTTTTCATTTACTCTTCACTGTCTGAAAACCTCTTGAAACATTTGACATTGGTGCCAAATTTAGTCGGATATTCTAGATTGATATAGTACAAATCCTATGTTACCATTTGAATATGTTTTTCTGGCATTTATGAGTGCAATGCATTGTTCTAGATTGCTACTTAAGGAGGTTGGTTCTGCATAACATGAAACTATAATCTCTTCCATAAGATTGTTGGTTCTTGATTCGGATTCAATCTTGATGTGTTAATCTCATTATAAAGTTCTATGTGATGTGAAACATAGTGCCATTTTTAAATTCATACTTGGGTTATAGAGACTGTGGGTTGGTAACTAGTATCAGAAATATCCATATTTAATTGATTTGTACCCAGAAAAAGAGTTCAAGATGCAACTTTTGGGATCAAAAAGCATTATTCTAATGTTTCCACCTCAAAGCAGGTTACTAGTGGTTTCGGCAAAGCCACCTAGAGAAACTTAGGCAGCTTTTGGTGGGGCTGGAGGATTGAGGTTTACTCGGTCAGAACATTAGAACTTCTTATTAGAGAAGCAGAAAAGAATAGATTAGGAACACAATCTTTTACCACTCTGCTTTCAGTTATTATTTTCTTCCCTGCCTTAAAGTATGAATAGTTTGAAAGAAAACTAGGTGTTAGTACATGAATATTTTTGGCCAAGTAGAGTTATGAAGTGCTGTGGGAACTCAATCAAAAAGGCACTTCTGCATCTGGTTGTCCTTTACTGCTTGGTGATCCAAGAAAATGCATGGAATCCTGTTCTTTAAACTCGTTAAAAATCTTCCTTCTCATTTTGATTCTTTGTCCACAAATTGGACATTGAATGCTTCATGTAATTTGCAAGAAAGTGGACTGTAGTTATTAGCCGAGCAAATGAGAAATTGGGATAGGATTATTTTACTTGTGTGCCATTCACTAAATATGATAATTTCTGCCAGAATTGTATCTGCCATCTAACTATCTGTAATTAGTGCTGTTATTAGAATTTTCAGCTGGTTTGGTTGGAATTTCGTTATGAACTTGTACTGTTATCCACCTGTCTGGTTTCCTTGCAAATGTTGCTTCTTGTGTGCACCCTCCTTCTTTGGAAATATACTCCTTGTTGTAAGTTTTACCACTAGGTCTGAGCTTCATATTGCTTTGAGGATTTGAGTGGAGTATCAGTTTGATTTACCAGCAAGAAGACCACACTTGGCATTTTCTTTTTGACCAGTGGATGTTGGTTATTCCGAGAGCAGAAACTCATCCTAATAAGAATGAATCAATTGTTTATTGACTTTGCTGTACAGTTTGGTGGTTATTAGATGACTACTCAACACTTATTAAGTGTCAAATTCTTGAAATGATTTTTCTCAACATTCATCAAATGTACACTCAGAATGAGTTTAGATAATCTTTTTTGTAGTATATAGTTGACAAAATAAATAAATTTTCTTCAAGTTGTGCACTTGAACTTTAGATAAAAAGGTATAGGGTGCAGGGTGTATGAGGTAATGGCTCTTCTATAACCTATGATGTGCATGACTGTGAGGCAAATATAGATTGCACTCCCCTTTTTATCTATACATGCAAGTTACAGTTCCAATAATGCAGTAGTTTCTGGCTTTCTTATAAGTTTTGGCTGGCTTTGGTTGATTTCCCAAGATTCTCCATTGCTATTAACATTTTAGTTGCATGGACATGCTTGTTTCAGACCTGGAATGGAAGTTGATTTATGTCGGATCTGCAGAAGATGAGACTTATGACCAACTCCTAGAGAGTGTACTTGTTGGACCTGTTAATGTTGGTAAATACCGCTTTGTTCTTGAGGTATCTCAAGTCTTCCCCCATTTAAGCTCATCATATTTGGTTATTCTTCTGAACGGCAGATAATCATTACTGTCCTTGTTGATCCTTTTTTATTATGATTACTTTCTCTTCTTGCATCTTCATTGATTGTTTTTGGGGATTGGGATATATGAGCAGGCAGATCCTCCAGACCAATCAAAAATCTGCGAAGAGGATATCATTGGTGTGACTGTGATCTTACTAACATGCTCATACATCGGGCAAGAATTTGTTCGAGTGGGATATTATGTCAACAATGACTATGATGATGAGCAGTTAAGAGAGGAGCCACCTCAAAAGGTTCTGATAGATAGGGTTCAAAGAAACATTTTGGCAGATAAGCCCCGAGTGACTAAGTTTCCGATCAATTTCCATTCCCACAACAATGAGAATGGAGAACAACTCCCTCCTCAATCTCCTGATAATGCTATAGAAATCTCTCTGCCTGGAGAACCAAGCAGCTTGCCTGTTCATGCCTCTGATGTGCAGCAATTTTAATCCCAAGAACTGAAAGTTTTGACTTGAAATTATATGAATACTTCAGTTATTTCTTCACTTGATTACTGATTTTGCAAATGTTGTTTGTACCACTGTGTGATTATTTAAGAATCACACTTCATACAATATCAATTGGCTTTCTTCTGCTATGCATGGGCTGGTTGAAGTTTTATTTTTTCCCCTAATACTGAAGTTACAGAAAACCTGTGGGGGAAGCTGTGGGGAAATTATCTTCCCCAGAAACCTGTGGAGGAATATAATTTCCCCTCAGGTCATAAAATTTAGGCTACTTTTTATGCAAAACGAACAAAACAAATATATAAGATACTTATCAATTTTGCTTGGGTTCTAATATATTGGGCGCTTTCCCTAGATTGTTTTGTAGATGTCTATTTACCACCCGACAATCCAACACTCAGTTATTTACAGTGAATTTTCAATTTTTTTATTACAAATTTGCTGTGTTTACCGGAAGCTTTCCGGGCTTCCCATCTGCCATAGTGTGCTAAACCACCTCATTTTTGTCCGGGAAGCCTATTAGTCGCGGAGATCTTCTTTCCGAGTCATAGAAAGAAGGTCTTCGGTAGTCCAGAATTTTCCTTCTAGGATGGAACTAAACCCATACTGATTAGGAAAAAAAGAACTAAACCCATTTTGATTAGGAAAAAGTAAAAGAAAAAGAACTAAACCGATACTTCTATTTTCCTTTTCCCGTTAGGATAACAAAATCTCAAACTTCTCTTTTCCTTTTGCTGTTAGGAAAAAAAATTTTCTTATATATATATACATCTCAATCTCATTCTTCAAGGTCATTCCACATCATTCTCTCTTTCGTCTCTCATATACATCTCATTCTCCATTCTCCATTCTCCATTCTCCATTCTCCATTCTCATCCTGCAAAACACAAAGTCAATCTCCCTTCCGTCTCTCATGGCTGTGCGAGAAGTATTCGAAAACAATATTCATCAAGAATTTAACCTTATAGAGTTGGCTCTTCAACAAGACTACACTTTTGCCGCTTTGGACGTTGAATTCCCCAGAATTGTGTACAAGCTCGAAGAGCCATACTTTCTACTCGACATTAATGAAAAGTATACTCATATGAAAAAAAATGTGAACGCATGCAAGATTACCCAGTTGGGGTTAACACTTTCAGATGCATATGGAAACTCTAGGGTTTGGCAATTTAATTTTGGTGGATTCGACGTCGAAGTTGATGCGCGGAACCCCTCTTCGATAGAGCTTTTGAAGAGTCAAGGAATTGACTTCGATAGGAACAGGATGGAAGGAGTAAGTGTCAGCCACTTCGCCAAGCTTTTTCGCGAATCAAGATTGGGAAGCTCGGCCCTTGGAGGTCGTGAGTGGGGAGGCATTACTTGGGTTTTGTTTCACTCCACATTCGATTTAGGTTACTTGATCAAGGTCTTGTTACAAAAAGACCTTCCCGATGATCGAATGAGTTTCATTTTACTGGTATACTGCAATCTTGGATTTTCAATTTTCGACGTGAAAGAGATTGCAAAACCTTTAGGATTACACGGAGGACTGGAAAAGGTAGCCCAGGAGTTGGGGGTTTCGAGGCAAGCTGGTAAGGCTCATCAGGCTGGTTCAGATAGCTTGTTAACCATGCAAGCCTTTTTGAAGCTGAGGGAGAAATATTTCAGTGGTCGAAACAGCTATTTAATGGAAAAGTTTAATCATAAACTTTACGGGTTAGAGGAATCGTCGGCTGATCCTTCTGAAGTTCTGCAAGTACTCTGGAGGCTGATGATAATTGGTGTGGTTGGTGACAATGAAGAAGTTGAGTCTGAATTCCAAGAGAAAGAGGAAATTGAGTCTGAATTTCCAGGGGATGATGAAGTTCCTCACACGGTTCAAGTTCCAAGGTTTTGCTCGACGCCGTATTGTGCTGCCCTTCCCAACTCATGCTACTCATGCCATTATAGAAGCCATTGAGTCACCAGTGGTCATTCGGTTATTTGAAGATCTAGGATCGTCCCTGCGGTGCCAATTCAGGCCATTGTCCCCATGGCTTATTATTGAAGTTGTAAAACAGATAGCAGAATGTAAATATTTTAATTTTTTAGTGAACAATACAAGTATTTTTTGAGTTTGAATACCCTCCCCATCCCCAGAATGCATCCCCTGTTTCAAAGAATTTCTCTCAATCCCGTGGTTAAAGGCAATTAATTCAGTAACAAATTGCACCACCATGATAATCCTCCACTACGTCACTTTTAAAAAGAAAAAAAAAACATGTGATGTGAAGATATAATACTAGATTGAAGACCCCCCAAAACCAAAAAGCTACAAGAAGATCAGGAGAGTCTCTGTCACAAAAAAAAAAAAAAAAAGGTTATTTGCTGAGCTTACAGAAATTGAAAAACAAGGTCAAAAATCCCGTTTTGCGGTTCTTTCCTCATTCCCCCTTCGTCGGGCGGTGCTCGTGTGGGGGTTGCGCCAGCAGAAGTTGGCCTTGAAGCTTTCAGCTTACCAGCAAGCCGACAGCAGATGGCTGTTGGTCACGACTACTGCCAAAGAGTTCCAATCAAGATAAATATTTCACAAGGAAGAGTATGCATCTTTATGTTGGGTTTTCTTCTTTCGTGCGACCAGGCCAAAAAGCAAGGCAAGACGCCGGCGAAGCTCTGATTCAGTTGTTCGTTTGTCTTTTTTTTTTTTTTGGACGAGGGTCTATTTGTCTTCACGGAGAGTTCTTGGGGTTATTACAATTAATTTTTTGATTAATTATAATTCAATTAATATTAGATTTTCTTTATTTATTAACAACAAATGTTCTAATGAGAAACAATTAATTTGAAAAGTATGGTTTAACTTATGTATGTACAATTAGTCAGTCTCATCCCTTCAAAAGAAAAAAATGAAAAAGTAGTTAGTCTCAAATTGGACCAAAATTCCATTCCCTCAAGATTGCCAATTTGAGTTTATTCGTTAAACCAGAGGGGATATTTTGGAAGAAAAATACCTTATCACACCATTTAAGCACGTCGAAGATTTGACCATGAACCAACATAGGTAAATATTTTCAAGACTATTTGGTTGCTTGATAGTAGTTTGCCTCTTCTATAAATATTTTATCCAATATGACACCAATGAAAATGCAAATTGAAATTAAGGTGTGATTAGATAGGATTTGGTTTTGAAATTTTTATCTTGAGTTTTGTAAAAATTAAATTGTTTGTGAAAGAAGATGTGTGTTCCACACTTAAAATTTTGGGTTTGATTTTGAAACCAAACCCTGTCCAAGTAGAGCCTAATATTATCTTATAATAAAGATTATTTCTAACTGATTGAATTACTATCTTATGACTATGTAATAAGAATTTATCATCATTTAATGTCTATAGTTTATCATCGTTTTTATCATCTTGTGATAAATAGTACTAAAAGTAAAATGTCAAAAGAATAGTGAGGAATACGAAACTAACTAATTGCGCTAATCGTCTCTGTAATATACCTTTATGATTGAAGGGTTTTCATCAATCATCAATAGGGATCTTCCAAATTGCTAATTCTGCTGCAACATTCAACTCTCTCAAACTCTTGAACTCTATTTGCAGCCTTCCTTGCCTTAGAAGGGACAAGAAGGAAGAAAATAGATCATTGCGTACAAAGAAGCTATATATTAGAAAAGATCATATAAACAGTCCTTTTCTCTGATCTGTAGTACCATTAAAGTTCAAGATATTGCTAATTGCTTCATTATGTTAGATTAATTGGCGCGTGCTTACTTTAGTTTATAAGGGACATAGGTGGACATAATAGTTTGGAAAGTGAAATGAGAATGCACCATATGTAAAATGTACTAAATCAAAGTGGCCTTTTTCTGCATGTAGGAAGAAGTAAAGTTCGCAGGCTCACCTCAGAATCCCATTTGGCAGACAGGTTTATTGTGACAAGTGCCACAACTTGTACAAAAAGTGCACAAATGATCCCCAGCCAAAGTCCCTGGTGATAGTTTGAAAGTGACGAAGTCTCAGAATAGTTCAGAGGCAGGTAGAGAGCAAAAGAGCCATTCCAGAGAGAAGTAGACGGATTACCATGCCTCCAATATGAAAGAAAAATGCTAAGAGCACAGCAGAAGGTATTCCGACAATATAATAAGCCCCAAGATTGATGATCGCGCAGAGGTTTTGCCAACCACACCCTCTTGCAGCCCCTAAAATCAAGTATGTGAAACAGAGAATTGGTAAAATTCTTAGCTGTGGATATAAATGAAAAGAAAAAGATGAAAGATTGTGTTCTGTTGTCTAAGAAGTTTATTTGAAAATTTTGACCTGAAAGGACACATTGGAATCCGTCAAAGAAGTCTGACAGTGCAAGAAGCGGCAACATTTTAGCAACATATTTGATCACTTCCTCTTGTCGCTATAGAGCTTCCCCCAGACATGGCGAACTAATATTGTGATTGTTCCAACAATTGCTCCCTCTGAGATGGCCACTATCACGACAACACATAAGGCTAAACGCGCACCTTTTGGATTTCCAGCTCCTAATTCATTTGAAATTCTTGTACTGGAATGATTAGAGGACAACAATATCAAATACTGTATGCTCTATACTTCTGAAGTTCTTCAGTGTGACACTCATGGAACTCATTCAAGTAGAAACAGAATTGTGCATAAGCTAACCTTATTGCAGCACCAAGACCAACAGATATCATGTAGACCATCCAACATGTGTTGAGGCTGTAAAAGTTAATAAAAAAGAAATAGATCTGATTAAATAGAGCTGTTTCTCATTTTCCATGTATCAGTCGTTCACTTCCATGAGCTGATAGATTTCTATTTGGGTACTTCGTCGTTTATTGTAATCAAATACAGACCTTATTGACAACACCGATGTCTCTAGTTTTGGATTCGGAAGAAGACCAGATAAGAGAACAACCATCTCAAATGACCAGTACTCAAAACTGCATCTCAAATAGATATATAGTTAGTTATCAAACTACATAAAAACCTACCAGACTCATCAATGGGGAAAGCGAAAAAATTTGACCCATTATGTTTCAAAAAATTTCTTCAAGCTTTTGCAACAAATAAATTATAATGATTTCAAGTATTGCTGGAATGAGTCTAATATTTCATTGGCAGTGCTATGAGTAATCGAGCAGCCAAATTCAAAACTGTTCCATCTCTTAAGATTTATTTGATCTGATAGTAGTCTATGTAACATTTCCAGAGGAAAAATCATTGCTAGTATGATGACTTTCTGGATGACCTGCAACCGCTGGTGATATGTTTTCATGGTGATTAATTTCTGATATATTAAAGATCAATTCTTCAAAATGCAAGAACACGTCAAAACCATGTCTTCCTCTTGCCATGCTAGCAAAAGCGATCAATTTCCTAAAATCTGCTAAGTACTAGGTCAGTCCTATGGAATTTGGTCACTGAAGTTCACAAAGGCGTAAATCCCCTGGAGCAGTCCAAGATGGTTAGAAATATGCTAGAATCATTTCTTCTAGCCTCAATTTTAATATATTGATTTCAAATTCATAGTTTTTATCAGCAATAAGGAAAAAAGACTTGGACTTACCAAATCATTACTGAAGAAGAAATCGCCAGCTTTAGAAAATTGAGCGTGTCATGCAAGGCCTCTTTTGAGAAACCAATCCAGGTTTTTGTGCAGTCTGAAGAAAACCTGATGTATATTGCTAATAAAGCCACATTAATCCAATAGGAGATGGCATTTGCCAAGGCAGCTCCTCTACTTTGAAATCCAGTTTTGAACACAAGAAGCCAACACATAGGAATATGGAGCAAAGCTGTGATCCCGGAGCTCAACATCATTGGAAGTACAATATTTTGTGTCTGTAAAAATCTATTGACACATTGAAGGAGGGCATAGGCAAAAAGGCCAGGAATCATTGAACGGTTAAACTTTCCTGCTTCAGCAGATATCTCTTCATCTTGACCAAAAGCTTTGAGAATATTGCCAGTACAGAACCAAATAAATGCAAGGAAGATGCTTAGGACAAGAAGAACTAACATCGCTCGCTGTGTATAGATACCAAGCATATGAAATTCTTTGGCTCCATAAGCTTGTCCACATAGTGTTTCCAACGCACTCCCCATCCCTAACTATCAAAATTATGTTAAAACAGGCTAGGATCTATTTAGAAGTATTATAAATGAAAGAATTTGTTTATTCGGCCAAAAGAAAAGATCAAGATGGCCAACTAATACCAGTTCCACCACTTATGCCGCAGATTAAATTGTAGAAATCCTTGTTTTCATCAAATAGGATCCTTACAAGGACCGAAACTTCTGTTCTTAGTTTCTGAGATCAGTGATCAATACTGGAAAATTTGTTGTTAACACGTTTTAAAATTCTCAAATCTAGATGCACCAAGAAGGTGAAGGAATTGACTCCAAGGGGAGTTAACAAGTAGGAAAATTGCCTAGTTCACTGAAGGCACTTATCAATCAACTAGTTGCTAAAGAAGACTGTACTTCCGAATTCTCAGAGTTGTTCTCCAGAGATAATTCATGTGCATCTTTGTTCTCTAAAATCAGTTTAAGCTTTCTACAACCTTTTCCCTTTCTACGCAGAGGGGCATTTGGAACCTATATTATGTTTATTTAGAGGGGCATTTGGAACCTATATTATGTTTATTTTGACTTGGTTCATCTAGAAAGCCGCGATTATTCTTACAGAGTTTCAGGTATATATGTGGGAATTAGGCCATGTAGCATTATCAACTTTACGAGAGACATGCCATTTTAATTAGTCATAGCGACAAGAATAAGTCATCCTTCACTTCTCAATAGTGACTGATCAGCATTTATGCATTTTACTTATGCTACAGAAGGCATCAACCATGATGATTTGCTTCTTTCTCAATGATTTCAACCTCTTATACCAGACTACATTCACCACATAAAAAGTAAGAAATCAGTAAAGCTTGAAGAGCAGACACTTACCAGTACCCTGAAGCCTGTTACCGAAGCAAAGGAAGTGGCAAGGGATGCACTTGCGAGAGGAAGTTCCCCCAGATGACCAACAAACATGATTGAAATGACTTGTAAGCAATACTGCAGGAAACTAACTGCGATAAGAGGCAGTGCTAGTCCTAGCTGCCTCTTTAGTTCTTGAATAATTTCTCCTCTGCAACGACTTTCTTCATTCAGATGTTGATCAATATCTTGGGTTCTTTCTTGGCTTTGTATTAAAGGGACTTCAGGACCAGATTCATATCTTTCCATTCTTCTTCTTGTTCTGCAATCAATAGTATTCTCCACTCAAGAATCAAGAAGGGTATCTATCTTAATTTTCTTGCTCATCACTGGCTCTTCTTTAATTGCAATGAGATGATGAAAGCATTAGGAGACAATGATATGCATAAACTGAATCAAAACGTTAATTTTGAGGGCTAAGAATCTATATTAAGATATATAAAAAATTTCAAAAAGGTTAAAGAAACGAAATAAAGAAAAATATAATTAGTAAGCTTAAAAATTTTATACCCATAATAGAGATGTTGAGGGTGGCAGCCGCTTTACGCCTTCCCCATGGTTCCGTGCTTAATAGCATTATTGTAGAGGCGTGGTTCCCACTTGAGTATTGTGTGTCCCATATTAAACAGCGAGAATCAGCAGCCAAAGCCTAAAAATGCAAGAATCTACAGAAATACACTAGATTTAGCATTACCTAGTCGTGAATTCATTAATAGTATGAGGTCAACAAGTATCCCAAATGTTCAAGAAAACTAACATTACATGCTATCATTCTCACTCCAAAATTGGATTAAACAATTACGCATCTTTTTATATTTTACTTCCATCCAGTAAGCCAATTCAGATACATGACAGATGACCTAACCTCGAAGAAGCAAACCAAACTAATCATTTTCATAATGGGTGCAAAACCCTCAATTTTGACAAATCTATATCTATCGATCCATATCTATACTATACTTACTAAAAATATAAACAGGGATAGTAGAGATTTAAACTTGTATGATTCTTTCTTTTTAAATACCCTAAAATGCCCGTTAAAAAAATTATGTTTTTATTTTTTTGAAATACATTATTGTCATTTTGATCATTATATATAAATATAAATATATATATATATATATATATATATATATATATATATATTATAGAAATGTAACCCTTTCTTTCTTATGACTTCAAACCTCTCATTCTAATTTTTTAGAATTTTTATTTTTTAATTAGTCTTCAAAAATTTGATTGGTTAAGATTATTTTCAATCTATTAGGATAACTTTAAAATATTATTTTTATCATTTTTATTTATCCAATCTCTTAATTTAAACTAAATTTATTAAAACTAAATTCTTAACTAATACATTAATTTTAATTTTTGAATTTTGTATAATATATATATATATATATATATATATATATATATATTATTTATTTAATAAAAATATAACCCTTTCTTTCTTATGGTTGCAAACCTCTCATCTTAAATTCTTCGCATTTTTACTTTTTTAATTATTCTTAAAATTTAATTAGTTGTGATCATTTTCAATCTATTAAGATAACTTTAAACTAACTTATTATTTAATTTTAATTTTAAAGTATCTATATTAAATTAATTTATGAAAATAAGAGAGTTTAATTGCTACTTTAAAAAAATTTATTAGTTAGAATCATTTTTAATTTATTAAAATAATTTTAAACTAACTTATAAATTAATTTAATTTTGAATTCGTAAAAGTAAGAGATCTTAATTATTACTTTAAAATTTTTTGATTGGTTAGAATTATTTTTAATTAAACTATCTATATATTAACTTGAATTTTAAATTATCTTAATTTCTTAGAGTTTTTAATATTTTAATTAGTATTCAAAATTTTGATTGGTTATGATCAATTTTAATATATTAAAATAATTTAAAACTAACTTATACATTAATTTTAATTTAGCATTCTATATATTAAATTACTTTGTAAAAGTATGAGACTTTAATTATTACTTCAAAAATTTTTTATTGGTTAGAAATATTTTTAATCTATTAAAATAATTTTAAACTACTTATATATTAAATTTAATTTTAAATTATTCTAATTTTTATAATTTTTTTATTTTAATTAATTTTCAAATTTTAATTGGTTAGGATCATTTTCAATCTATTAAAGTAACTTTAAACTAATAAATTAATTTTAATTCTGAATTTCGTATATTAAGTTACGGTGTAAAAGTATGAGACTTCAATTATTACTTTAAAATTTTTAATTTGTTAGAACCATTTTTAATCTATTAAAATAATTTTAAACTATTTATATATTAACTTGAATTTCAAATTTCATATTTTTTTTGATGAAAATGAATTATGTATATTGAGTTACTTTGTAAAAGAAGGAAACTTTAATTATTCAATTTGCTTAAATTTTTTGTAATTAGTTGGGATCATTTTAAACTACTTATATATTAACTCGAATTTTGAATTTCATATTTTTTAAAAAAATTAAATTATGTATATTCAGTTATTTTGTAAAAGTAAAACTTTAACTATTTAGTAGTTGTCAACAAACATGATCTTTATATTTATAATTTTTGTTTAACCTAATTTTTTAATTTAAACTAAATTTATTAAATCTAAACATTTAATATCTTCTCATTTCTTCTACACATAGTGCACATCATCATCATTCTTTTCTGCATATTATTTTCTTCTTCTCTTCATATGTATGCTTTTTTGATGTTTTGTTTGTTTGATATAATTTTTAGTTGATTTTTTTCCTTTGATGATATGTGAGAACAATTTTATGAGGATATAACATAATCTCACAGTTACCTCTGTTTGCAAATTTAAGGCCTTTGGAGAATCTTATACGTAATATAAATTAGCTTCTTTGATAGACTAAGAGGTACAGTTTTGAACCATATTATGAAAAATAATGGATTTATCTTTTTCATTTTTATCTTTTTTTGTGTGAATTTAAGCTTCGTATACGTAGATGTGAATTGGAATAGGTGATCCGAGGTTCCCATACAAAGATTTATTTCCTTTAATCTCCAAGGAAATAACCTAAAATGCTTCAACTATAAGAAGAATATTTTAAATTTGATTAATTAAGGAAATTGCTCTACAGGATTTCCAAGTCAAAGAAATTAGACTATGGCTTTACAGGATAAGCCATTATGTAAAATGAAAAACTCTTCCTATTCTACGATATCAATCTCATAGTTATTTCCTAATCTATGTAGTGTATAAGGAAACTCTAAGAATTTGACAAATATAGTACTCCATTTATTTTCACTAAGTTTGATTCTAATGTAATGTTTAATTTTTTATAAGTAAACCTATATTACTTCAGATACATTTGTGCTTGGGTTTTTATATCAAATGCAAAGACGTGAGAACCATAAGAGAACACAAGGGCAAGCTAACTAGGAGAACGCAAGGTTAGAAGGAAAAATTATTAGATTTGATGGTTTTAATTTGTCTGTTTTCTACAAGGGCATATAAGGCAAAAGTTTTTTAACTTTTGAGTTAAATAATCCCAATTTTGGAGTGTTCTTACATGTCCATCAAATTATAGTATGGCAAGTTTTTATTTTTATTGTATGATACACTTATCAAATTATCTGTAAAGAAAAATAAAAAAAATATTTAAGAGATTTAAGAGATGATTTCTCCATTTTCTATTAATGCTTTTTTGTCCTCAAACATACTTCATTATTGTTTAACCTCTTAATTGGTTTCGAGAAATACAATTAGTTAGTACTTTTTTTTCCAAAAAAAAAATCCTTAATATGAATTCAATTGGCTCTAAGCCTTTGAACTTCATTATTGTTTAACGTCTTAATTGGTTTCAAGAGATATCATTAGTTAGTGCTTCTTTTTTAAAAAAGAAAATAAAATCCTTAATCTGAATTCAATTGGATTCAAGCCTTTGAATGTGTTTCTGATTTGTTTTCTTTGTAAAACTCAATATTTGTTCTTACTCTTTTTCATTTTGAAATATTTCGAATCATAACTTGATAAGATATTAAAAATTGTAAACTATGAAATAGAGATGATATTTTACTAAAAGATAGTATATATAATCATATTCTTTCCATTTTTATTTTACTACATAACTATCATTTTCTTTTTCAACTATCTCCATGGTGCTCTCCATTGGTACTCTACATCTAATTTTTTGCATTCAATAATCACCTACTCTATTTTCTTTTTCTTTTCAATAAGAATCAATAATCTCCTTTTGTGATTAAATTATAAGCCATGCATGTTTATGGGTTGAATATGTGGACTATAATAATTGGGTAGGAAAGCAAATATTCCAATCAAAATTCATTTCACTCTAAAATCTACCAAAAAAGTCTCGATATTGGCAATGCGTTTTGTAAAAGAGTGATGAAAATTTTGGAGGATATTTACTACTTATTCCTATTGTTACCCATGATCACTCCTAAGTGAATTTTTTCCCATTAAACACATAAATTTGTGTCATAATTTATTGGCTATGTAATTAAGAATAAAAGTTTTATTAAATTTATAATGCAATTAGTTGTTAATTTTTTATTAAATATATTTCAATAATTATAATTAGAAATAAAAATTTTAATATCCATGCTTATAAGATCATGATAAGATGCATGTTCCATGGACCCTGTAGTGATACTTTCCCAAATACTCCATGTATGGTAAATAGTAAATACTCAAAGCACTACCCGAAAAAATTTTGTGATGCTACAACAATAAAAAATGATAGGTATGTAGAATACAGACGCCAAAATGATTCAAGTAAAAGAGTTACAATAAATGGTTTTACTTTCGATAATAGGTGGGTTATTCCTCATCTGAGAGATTTGTTGGTATTGATGGATGCTCTCATAAATTTAAGAGTATCATCAAATATTTGAACAAGTACATGACCAAAGGATTTGATAAAGCACATATTCTTCTTGAAGTAAATATATACATTAAACAATGACCAACAACGATATCGAATTGTTAACGAGATTAAACATTATTTAGATTGTTAATATGATCATAAAATATTATAGTGCAGAAATGAATATTACTCTCAAAGATAGGCATACAGACTTTGCACTAAGGTGTTCAGTTGATCATCTAAATGAAATGCAAAGACAGGTATTGATATATTCATACTTCTGATAAATTTTTTTGAGCACATAAAAAAGTTATGTGATTGCTCAGATATTTTTAATTTTATAGATTCAACTCTAAAATATAATATTTGTGTATCGAGAAAATAGATTAAAAAATTTTCATAAACATATCAATTCATGCAAAGATTGTGCGTTTACATTGATGGTTCGAGCATTACATGATGTCAAAATTACAAAAATTTATCACAGATAATGTTTATTTTATGTGTCGATTGGTGTGAAGAATGTTCTCATCTGTAAAAGAGAATCACAATATAACATATTCATTTGTGAAATTCTCGTTGAATAATATGTTTATGCCTCTCTACTATGTATTACTTATCATAATATTTATTTTTTAATTTTTATTGAATTGGCAAAATTATCAATAGCATTTATTAAAACTTTCATACTGGATATCAAATTTTAATTAATTAATTAATTATTAGATCGATTGTAATGATTTAGTAATTTGATAATTTAATTTATTAATTAAAAAAAGTTTAAAGCTTCTTTAGAATTAATTTTTATTTTACTAGATACATTACTACAAGAGTTGTATTTAAAAAATATATATATTACCGTGCATAGCACGGGTTTTTTGGCTAGTATATATATTATAGAAATGTAACCCTTTCTTTCTTATGACTTCAAACCTCTGATTCTAATTTTTTAGAGTTTTTATTTTTTTAATTAGTCTTCAAAAATTTGATTGGTTAAGATTGTTTTCAATCTATTAGGATAACTTTACACTACTTATCTTTATCATTTTTGTTTATCCAATCTCTTGATTTAATTTTAATTTTTAATTTTTTATATTATATATATATATATATATATATATATATATAAAATAAAAATATAACCCTTTCTTTCTTATGATTGCAAACCTCTCATCTTAAATTCTTAAAAATTTTATTTTTTAATTATTCTTCCAAATTTTAATTGGTTGTGATTATTTAATTTTAATTTTAAAATATGTATATTAAGTTACTTTATGAAAGTAGGAGACTTTAATTATTATTTTAAATATTTTTTATTAGTTAGAATCATTTTTAATCTATTAAAATAATTTTAAACTAACTTATACATTAATTTAATTTTGAATTCGTAAAAATATGAGATCTTAATTATTATTTTAAATTTTTTTGATTGGTTAGAATTATTTTTAATATATTAAAATAATTTTAAACTACCTATATATTAACTTGAATTTTGAATTATCTTAATTTCTTAGAGTTTTTACTATTTTAATTAGTATTCAAAATTTTGATTAGTTATGATCATTTTTAATATATTAAAATAATTTAAAACCAACTCATACATTAATTTTAATTTAGAATTTCGTATATTAAATTATTTTATAAAAGTATGAGACTTTAATTAATACTTCAAAATTTTTTGATTGGTTAGAATAATTTTAATCTATTAAAATAATTTTAAACTACTTATATATAAACATGAATTTTGAATTATTCTAATTTCTTATAATTGTTTTTAATTAATCTTTAAAATTTGATTGGTTAGGATCATTTTCAATCTATTAAAGTAACTTTAAACTAACTTATACATTAATTTCAATTTTGAATTTCATATATTAAGTTACTTTGTAAAAGTATGAGACTTTAATTACTACTTTAAAATTTTTTATTTGTTAGAACTATTTTTAATTTTTTAAAAATAATTTTAAACTATTTATATATTAACTTGAATTTTGAATTATTCTAATTTCTTATAATTTTTACTTTTTTAATTAGTCTTTAAAATTTGATTGGTTAGGATTATTTTTAATCTATTAAAGTAACTTTAAACTAACTTATATATTAATTTTAATTTTATATTTCGTATATTAAGTTACGTTGTAAAAGTATGAGGCTTTAATTATTACTTTAAAATTTTTAATTGGTTAGAAACATTTTCAGTTTATTAAAATAATTTTAAACTACTTATATATTAACTTGAATTTTGAATTCTATATTTTTTGATGAAATTGAATTATGTATATTGAGTTACTTTGTAAAAATATGAAACTTTAATTATTCAATTTACTTAAAATTTTTTTAATTGGCTGGGATCATTTTAAACTACATATATATTAACTCAAATTTTGAATTCCATATATTTTTTAAAAAATTAAATTTTGTATATTCAGTTATTTTGTAAAAGTAAAATTTTTACTATTTAGTAGCTATCAACAAACATGATCTTTATATTTATAATTTTTGGTTAAGCTAATTTCTTAATTTAAATTAAATTCATTAAATCTAAACTTTTAATGTCTGCCTATTTCTTCTACATATAGTGCACATCATCATCATTTTCTTCTGCACATTATTTTCTTCTTCTCTTCGTGTGCATGCTTTTTGATGTTTTTATTTGTTTGACATAATTTTTATTTGATTTTTTTTCCTTCGATGATATGTGAGAACAATTTTATGAGGATATAACGTAATCTCACAGTTGACTCTGTTTGTAAATTTAAGGCATTTGGAGAATCTTACACGTAATATAGATTAACTTCTCTGATAGACAAAAATACACGATAACAAGAGGTATAGTTTTGAACCATGTTATGAAAAATAATGGATTTGTCTTTTTCGTTTTTATCTTTTTTTTTTTGTGAGAATTTAAGCTTCGTATACGTAGATGTGGATTGAAACAAATGATCTGAAATTCCCATAAAAAGATTTCTTTCCTTTAATCTCCAAGGAAATAACCTAAAATACTTCAACGATAAGAAAAATATTTTAAATTTGATTACTTCAGGAAATTGCTCTGCAGGATTTCCAAGTCAAAGAATCAGACTATGGCTTTACAGGATAAGCCAATATGGAAAATTGAAAAACTCTTTCTATTCTACGATATCAATCTCATAGTTATTTCCTAATCTATGTAGTCTAAAAATAAACTCCAAGAATTGGACAAATATAGTACTCCATTTATTTCTACCAAGTTTGATTCTAATGTAATATTAAGTTTTTTTTATAAGTAAACATATATTACTTCGAATACATTTGTGTTTGGGTTTTATATTAAATATAGACGCATGAGAACCATGAGAGAACACAAGGGCAAGCTAGATAGGAGAATGCAAGGTTAGAAGGAAGAATTACTAGATTTGATGGTTTTAATTTCTCTACTTTCTACAAGGGCACAGAGACAAAAGTTTTTTAACTTTTGAGTTAAATAATCTCAGTTTTGGAGTGTTCTTACATGTCTATTAAATCATAGTATGGTAAGTTTTTATTTTTATTGTATGATACACTTATCTAATTGTCTGTGAAGAAAAATAAAAACATATTTAAGAGATTTAAGAGATGATTTCTCCATTTTCTGTAAATGTTTTTTTGTCCTCAAACATACTTCATTATTGTTTAACTTCTTAATTGGTTTCGAGAAATACAATTAGGTAGTACTTTTTTTCCCAAAAAAATCCTTTATATGAATTCAATTGGTTCCAAGTTTTTGAACTTAATTATTGTTTAACCTCTTAATTGGTTTCAAGAGATACCATTAGTTAGTACTTCTTTTTTTTTTTCTTTAAAAAAAAAATAACATCCTTAATCTGAATTCAATTGGATCTGAGCCTTTGAATGTGCTTCTGATTTGTTTTCTTTGTAAAACTCAACATTTGTTCTTAGTCTGTTTTATTTTGAAATACTTCGAATCATAACTTGATAAAATATTTAAAATTATAAACTATGAAATAGAGATGATATTTTACTGAAAGATAGTATATATATTCATCTTCTTTCCATTTTTATTTTACCACATAACAATCAGTTTCTTTTTTCAACTATCTCCATGGTACTCTACATCTAAATTTTCGCATTCAATAATCACCCACTCTTTTTTGTAATAAGAATCAATAATCTCTTTTTGTGATTAAATTATGAGCCATGCATATTTATGAGTTGAATATGCGGACTATAATAGTTGGGTAGGAAAGTAAATATTCCAACCAAAATTTACTTCACTCTAAAATCAACACAAGTACGATCTACAAAATTCTACCAAAAATGTCTCAATATTGACAATGCACTTTATAAAAGATTGATGACATTTTTGGAGGACATTTACTACTTATTCCTATTGTTACCCACGATCACTCCTAAATAGAATTTTTCATTAAACACATAAATTTGTTTTATAGTTTATTGGTTATGTAATTAAAAATAAAAGTTTTATTAAATTTATAATGCAATTAGTTATTAATTTTTTATTAAATATATTTCAATAATTATAATTAAAAATAAAAATTTTAATATTCGTGCATAGTACGGACTTTTACGCTAGTGATAATTATTTAAAAATTATATAGAAATAATTAATTTAAAAAAATTAATTGTAAATTAGGTGTATAAAGATAACTTAAAGAATTATCGAGAAAAGTAAGTTAAACTTGTATATTTCTAAGTCAATCAAATCCTATCAATTTTTTAAAACTTAATCCAAATCTAATAATTTTCAATCCAATCTAATCTAAAATTACAAAATTGGATTGAATTGGATATTTCGTTTCGGATTTATTTTGGAACAGCCCTGTATGCCAAGGGATACTCGGGAGAATCTCTAACAATGGATCTAAACGATTTTTCTCACTTATCGAGGCTGCATTAAAAGTTTCAACAAGTATTTACAAACATTTACAACTTTCGATTTATAACTTTTTTCTTTTTTCTTTTTTCTTCTTAGTTTCGAAGAGATACTGCAGAAAGGCAAAAGTAAGAGGATTGCCTCGTTCCAATGAATGTTAGATTCAAAATTCTTGATATTATTAAAAGTGTTTTGTTAATTAAATAATTGTCTAAATTAAGCGTAACCATTATGTAAAATAAGAATAAAGAAAAAAGATTAATCAATAATATAGATAAATTGAAATAATTTTTTATGGTGATTGTACACGAAGAACATGCAGCTAATTTATAAAGATCCAAATGGGAGATAAGAAATAGAAAGATCAAATTAATTATAATTGTTTCTGCATCAAATATAAATATATTTTTTGTCGTCTTCTATTCATGTGAAGACGACGATAAGTCTTTTTCCTCTTTCTTTTTTCATTTAATGGGAAAGACGACAAAAAAAAAAAAAACCTAGAGAAAACAAACTTTCGGATGGGATAATGTACAATTCTATTTGTTTTTTAAAACTTTTTGTGCTACTATTGCAATCTATATATATATTATACAAATGTAACCCTTTCTTTCTTATAACTTTTAACCTCTCATTCTAATTTTTTAGAATTTTTATTTTTTTAATTAGTCTTCAAAAATTTAATTGGTTAAGATTATTTTCAATCTATTAGGATAACTTTAAACTACTTATCTTTATCATTTTTGTTTATCCAATCTCTTAATTTAAACTAAATTCATTAAAGCAAAATTTTTAACTTATATATTAATTTTAATTTTTGAATTTTATATATTTTTATTAAATATATATATATATATTTATTTATATATTTACATATTTATTTATTTATTTATTTAATAAAAATATAACACTTTCTTTCTTATGGTTGCAAACCTCTCATCCTAAATTCTTAATATTTTTACTTTTTAAATTATTTTTAAAAACTTTAATTAGTTGTGATCATTTTTAATCTATTAAGATAACTTTATACTAATTGATGTATTTAATTTTAATTTTAAAGTATATATATTAAATTAATTTATAAATATTAAATCAATTTATGAAAATACAAGAGTTTAAAAATTTTTTATTAGTTAGAATCATTTTTAATCTATTAAAATAATTTTAAATTAACTTATAAATTAATTTAATTTTGAATTCGTAAAAGTAGGAGACCTTAATTATTACTTTAAAATTTTTTGATTGGTTAGAATTATTTTTATTATATTAAAATAATTTTAAACTACCTATATATTAACTTGAATTTTAAATTATTTTAATTTCTTAGAGTTTTTACTATTTTAATTAGTATTCAAAATTTTGATTGGTTATGATCAATTTTAATACATTAAAATAATTTAAAACTAACTTATACATTAATTTTAATCTAGAATTTTATATATTAAATTATTTTGTAAAAGTATGAGACTTTAATTATTACTTCAAAAATTTTTGATTGGATAGAACTATTTTCAATCTATTAAAATAATTTTAAATATTAAATTAAATTTTAAATTATTCTAATTTCTTATAATTTTTTTCTTTTAATTATACATTAATTTTAATTTTGAATTTTGCATATTAAATAACTTTGTAAAAGTATGAGACTTTGATTATTACTTTAAAATTTTTGATTGGTTAGAACCATTTTTAATTTATTAAAATAATTTTAAACTACTTATATATTAATTAAATTTTTAATTATTCTAATTTCTTATAATTTTTAATTTTTTAATTAGTCTTCAAAATTCGATTGGTTACAATCATTTTCAATCTATTAAAGTAACTTTAAACTAATATATTAATTTTAATTTTGAATTTCGTATATTAAGTTACGCTGTAAAAGTATGAGAATTTAATTATTACTTTAAAATTTTTAATTAGTTAGAACCATTTTAAATCTATTAAAATAATTTTAAACTACTTATATATTAACTTGAATTTCAAATTTCATATTTTTTTGATGAAATTGAATTCCGTATATTGAGTTACTTTGTAAAAGTAAGAAGCTTTAATTATTCAATTTACTTAAAATTTTTTTAATTGGTTGGGATCATTTTAAACTACTTATATATTAACTCGAATTTTGAATTTCATATTTTTTAAAAAATTAAATTATGTATATTTATTTATTTGTTAAAAGTAAAACTTTAACTATTCAGTAGTTGTCAATAAATATAATCTTTATATTTATAATTTTTGTTTAACCCAATTTCTTAATTTAAACTAAAATTATTAAATCTAAACATCTAATGTCTGTCCATTTCTTCTACACATAGTGCACATCATCATAATTCTCTTCTGCATATTATTTTCTTCTTCTCTTCATATGTATGCTTTTTTGATGTTTTTGTTTGTTCGACATAATTTTTATTTGATTTTTTTCCTTCGATGATATGTGAGAATGATTTTATGAGGATATAATATAATTTGACAAATATAGTATTCCATTCATTTCCACCAAGTTTGATTCTAATGTAATGTTTAATTTTTTATAAGTAAACCTATATTACTTTGGATACATTTGTGCTTGAGTTTTTATATCAAATGCAAACACGTGAGAACCATGAGAGAACATAAGTGCAAGCTAGCTAGGAGAACGCAAGTTAGAAGGAAGAATTATTAGATTTAATAGTTTTAATTTGTTTGTTTTCTATAAGGGCACACAAGGCAAAAGTTTTTTAACTTTTGAGTTAAATAATCTCAATTTTGGAGTGTCCTTACATGTCCATCAAATTATAGTATGACAAGTTTTTATTTTTATTGTATGATACACTTATCAAATTATCTGTGAAGAAAAATAAAAAAATGTTTAAGAAATTTAAGAGATGATTTCTCTATTTTCTATTAATGCTTTTTTGTCCTCAAATATACTTCATTATTGTTTAACCTCTTAATTGGTTTTGAGAAATACAATTAGTTAGTACTTTTTTTTCAAAAAAACTCCTTAATATGAATTCAATTGGTTCCAAGCCTTTGAACTTCATTATTGTTTAACATTTTAATTGGTTTCAAGAGATACCATTAGTTTGTGCTTCTTTTTAAAAAAAGAAAATAAAATCCTTAATCTGAATTCAATTGGATCCGATCATTTGAATGTGCTTCTGATTTGTTTTCTTTGTAAAACTCAACATTTGTTCTTAGTCTGTTTCATTTTGAAATACTTCGAATCATAACTTGATAAGATATTAAAAATTGTAAACTATGAAATAGAGATGATATTTTACTAAAAGATAGTATATATAATAATCTTCTTTCCATTTTTGTTTTACCACATAACTATCATTTTCTTTTTTCAACTATCTCCATTGGTGCTCTACATCTAATTTTTCGCATTCAATAATCACCCACTCTTTTTTCTTTTTCTTTTCAATAAGAATTAACAATCCCCTTTTGTGATTAAATTATAAACCATGCATGTTTATGGGTTGAATATGTGGACTATAATAGTTGGGTAGGAAAGCAAATATTCCAATCAAAATTTACTTCACTCTAAAATCAACACAAGTACGATCTATTAAAAGTCTACCAAAAAAGTCTCGATATTGACAATGCACTTTATAAAAGAGTGATGACATTTTTTGAGGATATTTACTACTTATTCTTATTGTTACCCATGATCACTCCTAAGCGAATTTTTTCCCGTTAAACACATAAATTTGTTTCATAGTTTATTGGCTATGTAATTAAAAATAAAAGTTTTATTAAATTTATAATGGAATTAGTTGTTAATTTTTTATTAAATATATTTCAATAATTATAATTAAAAATAAAAATTTTAATATCCATGCTTATAAGATCATCATAAGATGCATGTTCCATAAACCCTATGGTGATACTTTCTCAAATGTTCCATGTATGGTAAATAATAAATGTTCAAAGCACTACCCGAAAAAATTTTGTAATACTACAACAATAAAAAATGATGGGTATGTAGAATACAGATGCCAAAATGATTCAAGTAAAAGAGTTACAATAAATGGTTTTACTTTCGATAATAGGTGGATTATTCATCATCTGAGAGATTTGTTGGTATTGATGGATGCTCATATAAATTTAAGAGTATCGTCAAATATTTGTACAAGTACATGACCAAAGGATTTGATAAAGCACATGTTCTTCTTGAAGTAAATGTCAATACATTAAACAATGACCAACAACGATATTGAATTGTTGACGAGATTAAACATTATTTAGATTATTAATATGATCATAAAATATTATAGTGCAGAAATGAATATTACTATCAAAGATAGGAATGCAGACTTTGTACTAAGGTGTTCAGTTGATCATCTAAATGAAATGCATAGACAGGTATTAGTATATTCATACTTCTGACAAATTTTTTTTTTAGCACATCAAAAAGTTATGTGATTACTCAGATATTTTTAATTTTATAGATTCAACTCTAAAACATAATATTTGTGTATCAGAAGAATGGATTAAAAAATTTTCATAAACATATCAATTCATGCAAAGACCGTGCGTTTACATTGATGGTTCGAGTACTACATGAGTCAAAATTGTAAAAATTCAGCACGGATAATGTTTGTTTTACATGTCGATTGGTGTGAAGAATGTTCTCATCTACAAAAGAGAATCATAATATAATATATTCATTTATGAAATTATCTTTGAATAATATGTTTATGCCTCTCTACTATGTAATACTTATCATAATATTTATTTTTTTATTTTTGTTCGATTGACAAAATTGGCAATAGTATTTATTAAAACTTTCTTAATAGATATCAAATTTTAATTAATTAATTAATTATTATATCGGTTGTAATGATTTAGCAATTTGATAATTTAATTTATTAATTAAAAAGAAATATGAAGTTTCTTTAGAATTGATTTTTTATTTTACTAGATTCATTACTACAAGAGTTGTATTTAAAAAATATATATATTACCGTGCATAGCACGGGTTTTTTGGCTAGTATTAACATATGCGTAAGTGTATTTGGATTAGATTTGAGTTTGAAATATTTTATTTTAAATTTTATAAAAATAAAATTTTTATTAATGAAGATGTAAAATTTAATTGCGTGAATTATTTCCGTACAAAAATTCGAATATAAGACCTTCAAGGCGGTATGATCAGAACAAGTCTTAATTCTACGAAGTTTAAACTCAAAATTTTTTAATTTTTCTTAATTAACAAGAACTATCCAGTTGATCAAATCATATTGGACATAGTAGTTCAGTTTGGTTAAATGGCAAAAGGAGGAAAAAATTTTGTGACTTTAATGCGTTGCTAATGATTACATACATTGTATGTGATTAACTATATAAAATTACTCGTCTATAGTTTAAAATTTTCTCCCATCAAGTGAATTTTGTAGATTGAATTTCATTCGAAATCCAATGGAATTGAATTTTTTTATTAATGAAGATTGTTTTGTAGATGTCTATTTACCACTAAACAATCCAACACTCAGTTATTTACAGTGAATTTTTATTTTTTAAATTATAAATTTGCTGTGTTTACCGGAAGCTTTCCCAGTTTCCCATCTGCTATAGTGTGCTAAACTACCTCATTTTTGTCCCGGCAGCCTATTAGTCGCGGAGATCTTCTTTCGGAGTCATAGAAAGAAGGTCTTCAGTACTCCAGAACTAAACCCATTTTGATTAGGAAAAAGTAAAAGAAAAAGAACTAAACCGATACTTCTATTTTCCTTTTCCCGTTAGGATAACGTTATTTCTTATATATACATCTCAATCTCATTCGTCAAGCTCATTCCACATCATTCTCTTTTTCGTCTCTCATATACATCTCATTCTTCATTCTTCATTCTCATCCTCCAAAACACAAAGTTCGTCTCTCATGGCCGTGCGAGAAGTATTCGAAAACAATATTCATCAAGAATTTATGGCTGTGCGAGAAGTATTCGAAAACAATATTCATCAAGAATTTAACCTTATAGAGTTGGCTCTTCAACAAGACTACACTTTTGCCGCTTTGGACGTTGAATTTCCCGGAATTGTGTACGAGCTCGAAGAGTCATACCTTCGACTCGAAAGTAATGAAAAGTATAGTTATATGAAAAAAAATGTGAACGCATGCAAGATCATCCAGTTGGGGTTAACACTTTCAGATGCATATGGAAACTCTAGGGTTTGGCAATTTAATTTTGGTGGATTCGACGTCGAAGTTGATGCGCGGAACCCCTCTTCGATAGAGCTTTTGAAGAGTCAAGGAATTGACTTCGATAGGAACAGGATGGAAGGAGTAAGCGTCAGCCACTTCGCCAAGCATTTCCGCGAATCAAGATTGGGAAGCTCGGCCCTTGGAGGACGTGAGTGGGGAGGCATTACTTGGGTTTTGTTTCACTCCACATTCGATTTAGGTTACTTGATCAAGGTCTTGTTACAAAAAGACCTTCCCGATGATCGAATGAGTTTCATTCTACTGGTATACTGCAATCTTGGATTTTCGATTTTCGACGTGAAAGAGATTGCAAAACCTTTAGGATTGCACGGAGGACTGGAAAAGGTAGCCCAGGAGCTGGGGGTTTCGAGGCAAGCTGGTAAGGCTCATCAGGCTGGTTCAGATAGCTTGTTAACCATGCAAGCCTTTTTGAAGCTGAGGGAGAAATATTTCAGTGGTCGAAACAGCTATTTAATGGAAAAGTTTAATCATAAACTTTACGGGTTAGAGGAATCGTCGGCTGATCCTTCTGAAGTTCTGCAAGTACTCTGGAGGCTGATGATAATTGGTGTGGTTGGTGACAATGAAGAAGTTGAGTCTGAATTCCAAGAGAAAGAGGAAATTGAGTCTGAATTTCCAGGGGATGATGAAGTTCCTCACACGGTTCAAGTTCCAAGGTTTTGCTCGACGCCGTATTGTGCTGCCCTTCCCAACTCATGCTACTCATGCCATTATAGAAGCCATTGAGTCACCAGTGGTCATTCGGTTATTTGAAGATCTAGGATCGTCCCTGCGGTGCCAATTCAGGCCATTGTCCCCATGGCTTATTATTGAAGTTGTAAAACAGATAGCAGAATGTAAATATTTTAATTTTTTAGTGAACAATACAAGTATTTTTTGAGTTTGAATACCCTCCCCATCCCCAGGATGCATCCCCTGTTTCAAAGAATTTCTCTCAATCCCGTGGTTAAAGGCAATTAATTCAGTAACAAATTGCACCACTATGATAATCCTCCACTACGTCACTTTTAAAAAGAAGAAAAAAATATATGATGTGAAGATATAATACCAGATTGAAGACCCCAAAACCAAAAGCTGTCAGAAAATCAGGAAAGTCTCTGTGCAAAATAAAAAAAAAGAAAAGAAAAACGGGGTTATTTGCTGAGCTGAGTACAGGAATTGAAAAACAAGGTAAAACTGGTAAAAATCCCTTTTTGCGGTTCTCTCTTCCTTCCCCCTTCGTCGGGCGGTGCTCTGAGAGGGCCATTATCACAACGAAACATAAGGCTAAACGCGCACATTTTGGATTTCCGGCTCCTAGTTCATTTGAAACTCTTGTACTGGAATAGTTAGAGGACAACTATGCTTTATCCTTCTGAAGTTTTTCATTGTGATGCAGATGGAACTCATTCAAGCAGAAACAGAATTGTGCATAAGCTAACCTTATAGCAGCACCAAGACCAACAGATATCATGTAGACCATCCAACATGTGTTGAGGCTGTAAATGTCAATAAAAGAGAAACAGATCTGATCAAATAAAGCTGTTTCTCAATTTCCATATATCAGTCGTTCACTTCAATAAGCTGATAGATTTCTATTTGGGTACTTCCTAGTTTATTGTGACCAAATACAGACCTTATCGATAACACCGATGTCTCTAGTTTTGGATCTGGAAGAAGACCAGACAACAGAACAACCATCGCAACGGGCCAGCACACAAAACTGCATCTCAAATAGATATATAGTTAGTTATCAAACTACATAAAAACTATCAGAACTCATCAATGGGGAAAGCGAAAAAATTCAACCCATTATGTTTCTAAAAATTTCTTCAAGCATTTACGACAAATACATTATAAAGATTTCAATTATTGCGGGAATGAGTCTAATATTTCATTGGCGGTGCTGTGAGTAATTGAGCAGCCAAATTCAAAACTGTTCCATCTCTTAAGATTTATTTGATCTGATAGTAGTCTATGTAACATTTCCAGAGGAAAAATCATTGCTAGTATGATGACTTTCTGGATGACCTGCAACCGCTGGTGATATGTTTTCATGGTGATTAATTTCTGATATATTAAAGATCAATTTTTCAAAATGCAAGAACACGTCAAAACCATGTCTTCCTCTTGCCATGCTAGCAAAAGCGATCAATTTCCTAAAATCTGCTAAGTACTAGGTCAGTCCTATGGAATTTGGTCATTTGGTCACTGAAGTTCACAAAGGCGTAAATCCCCTGGAGCAGTCCAAGATGGTTAGAAATATGCTAGAATCATTTCTTCTAGCCTCAATTTTAATATATTGATTTCAAATTCATAGTTTTTATCAGCAATAAGGAAAAAAGACTTGGACTTACCAAATCATTACTGAAGAAGAAATCGCCAGCTTTAGAAAATTGAGCGTGTCATGCAAGGCCTCTTTTGAGAAACCAATCCAGGTTTTTGTGCAGTCTGAAGAAAACCTGATGTATATTGCTAATAAAGCCACATTAATCCAATAGGAGATGGCATTTGCCAAGGCAGCTCCTCTACTTTGAAATCCAGTTTTGAACACAAGAAGCCAACACATAGGAATATGGAGCAAAGCTGTGATCCCGGAGCTCAACATCATTGGAAGTACAATATTTTGTGTCTGTAAAAATCTATTGACACATTGAAGGAGGGCATAGGCAAAAAGGCCAGGAATCATTGAACGGTTAAACTTTCCTGCTTCAGCAGATATCTCTTCATCTTGACCAAAAGCTTTGAGAATATTGCCAGTACAGAACCAAATAAATGCAAGGAAGATGCTTAGGACAAGAAGAACTAACATCGCTCGCTGTGTATAGATACCAAGCATATGAAATTCTTTGGCTCCATAAGCTTGTCCACATAGTGTTTCCAACGCACTCCCCATCCCTAACTATCAAAATTATGATAAAACAGGCTAGGATCTATTTAGAAGTATTATAAATGAAATAATTTGTTTATTCGGCCGAAAGAAAAGATGAAGATGACCAACTAATACCAGTTCCACCACTTATGCCACAGATTAAATTGTAAAAATCCTTGTTTTCATCCACTATGATCCTTCCAAGGACAAAAAGTTTTGTTCTTAGTTTCTGACATCAGTGATCAGGACTGGAAAATATGTTGTTAACACACTTTAAAAGTCTCAAGCCTAGATGCACCAAGAAGGTGAAGCAATAGACTCCGAAGGGAGTTAACAAGTAGGAAAATTGCCTAGTTCGCTGAAGGCACTTATCAATCAACTAGTTGTGTAGATAATTAGCTTAAGCTGCTAAAGAAGACTCTACTTCTGAATGCCCAGAGTTGTGCTGCAGAGATAATTCATGCACATCTTTGTTCTCTAAAATCAGCTTAAGTTTACTATAACCTTTTCGATCCTGTTATACGCAGAGGGGCATTTGGAACCTATATAATGTTTATTTGGACTTGGTTCATCGAAAAGGCCGCGATTATTCTTACAAACTTTCAGCTATATATGTGGGAATTAGGCCAAGTAGCATTATCAACATTACAAGAGACATGGCATTTTAGTTAGTCCTCACTAAAAGAATAAATCACATTTGCTTCTCAATAATGACTGATCAGTATATATGCGTTTTACTTATACTACAAAAGACATCAACCACGATGATTTGCTTCATTCTCAATCATGTCAAACAATTATATCAGACTATATTCACGACATAAAATTTAATAATCTAACAAAGCTGGAAGAGAAACACTTACAGTACACTGAAGCCTGTCACCGAAGCAAAGGAAGTGGCAAGGGATGCACTGGAGTGAGGAAGTTCCCCCAGATTACCAACAAACATGATTGAAATGACTTGTAAGCAATACTGCAGAAACTAACTGCAATAAGAGGCCGTGCTAGTCCTAACTGCCTCTTTAGTTCTTCAATAATTTCTCCTCTGCGACGACTTTCTTCATTCAGATGGTGATCAATATCGTGGGTTCTTTCTTGGCTTTGTATTAAGGGATTTCAGGACCAGATTCATATCTTTCCATTCTTCTTCTTGTTCTGCAATCAATAGTATTCTCCACTCAAGAATCAAGAAGGGTATCTATCTTCGTTTTCTTGCTCATCACTGGCTCTTCTTTAATTGCAATGAGATGATGAAAGCACTACGAGACAATGATATGCATAAACTGAATCAAAACTTTAATTTTGAGGGGTAAGAATCTATATTAAGATATATAAAAAATTTTAAAAATGTCAAAGAAACGAAATAAATAAAAATATAATTAGTAAGCTTAAAAACTTCATACACAGAATAGAGATGTAGGGGCGTAGGGGGTGGCTGCCGCTCCCCGCCTTCCCCATGGTTCCGTGCGCGAATTGATATGTCAAGTATATCAAAATGGCATTACTGTAGACGAGTGGTTCCCACTTGAGTATTGTGTGGTCCATATTAAACCGCTGAGCCTAAAACTGCGAGAATCTACAGAAACGATCAGTTTTAGCATGAGGTCAACAAGTAATTCATTCTCCCTTCAAAATTGGATTAAACAATTACGCATCTATATATATATATATATATATATATATTTATTTATATATATATATAAATATATATTTATTTATTTATATTACATCATCATCAAATATATATATATATATATATTACCAAAACACTTTTATTCTCTCTCCTCCTCCAAAACTCTTTTACCTCCAATCCTAATTTCTAAAATTTTAGATTTTTGTTATTAGTTAGAAAAAATCTGATTAGTTAAGATAATTTTTTGTATTAAAATTATTAATTAATTAAAATATTTCTCATTTGAAATTTAAAAAATCATAATTTCTCATTACTTATCTACTTACCCATTATCTCCTACTTACCAACTAACCTATTATCTCCCATTTCTTTATTTGGTTCATTTGTGACATTCATCTTTTTTTCCTTCTACATCCATTTGTTTTTTTTTTTTGTTTTAAGGGAAGGTTTTCTTTTTACAGATTTTGGAGTGATTGAAGTCTCTTCTTTTTTAACCAAAATTAAGATAATAATTTATTCTTAAGGCCTCATTTATTTATAAACTTTTATAGATAAAATATTTATTATGTATCAGATGATGAGTAGTAAACAAAATATTATTGTTTGAATAGAAATGCAGAAAGCACATACCACCGAGATCAGAACATGTATTTTGATCACAAAGCCTTTTATTTTTTTCTTTGAGTGGATAATTTATAAATGTTTATCTATTTAGATCCTTTGTATCTATTACTTTAATTTAATCCTTCATATGATAAAATTTAAGGACAAAAGTGTCTAATTTCTTATTAAAATATTCTGCATCAAAATATGCATGACTTTACAATACATTAGAGATGAAATATAATGGTCAGTGCTTTTTGAATTTTTTCTTTTTTTGATCTTTTCATCAAGTGGATTAAAAGAAATAAATAATTTTTGTAAAGTATAATAAGTATAATAATTATGATTTCTTTCTGGTGGATCAAAAATACTATTTTTTTAAAAAATTGAGCAATGTTCTTAAAATTTTTTAATTTTGGTAAAAATCTTTCTTTGATGTTTTTAATATAAAATACTAATATTTTTTATTTTATAAGTTATTTATTTTTTTAGAGTAAAGAGACAAGGTATGAGAAAGGGATTTTAATATTCATTATGATTTTATTACAAATATATATATATTTTTCTTATCAGAGGCTTTTGTTAAGAATTTATTAAGAATTAGTGTACAAATATCACAATTAAAATAAGCTTACTTTCAAGTTTTAATATTAATGACTTTTTTTAATTTTAAATTTGTTCTTGGAAGGAATGAACTTTGAAAACATAAAATAGTTTGATATGATTTAGAGAAAAAAATAAAATAATAAGTAAGTGTGACATATCAACATAAAATTAGTATTTTATAAATCATTAATATATTTTTAAGGGGTTTTAATGAAAAAGTATCAATAATCTATACTTATATATATATATTAATAAAACACTTTTACTCTCATTTCTTATCCAAAAGCTTTGGAGTCTTCATTCGTATTTTTTAGAATTTTAAGTTTTTTTACTAGATAGAAAAGTTATTATCTATCTAATAACTTTAATCTTTTAAATTTAAAAATTCTAATTCTTAGCCCCACTTTCCCCATTAAATCTCCTAATTTGTGTTATTTATGTTTACCTTATTCACGTTTTCTCCTTCTGCATTTTTCATGTATTTTTTATTTTAATTAGATTATGTACACTAATATATATATTTTCAGTTATTTTAATGAAAAATTATTAAGTTTTTGTTTTCTTTGGCAAGTTTTAAAAATTCATATATTCCAACAACTTCGTTTTGATCACAAATTTTTTTTTTGAGTGGATGATTTAGAAATATTTATCTATTTAATTATTGGTATCTATTACTCTAATTTGATCCTTCAAATAATAAAATTTAAGGATAAAGGTGTCTAATTATCTATTAAAATATTATGCATCAGAATATGCATGACTTTTGTAAAGTACATTGGACGTACGATGTAATAGTCGATGGTTTTTAAATTTTTTTCTTTTTCTTTACTCTTTTCATCAAGTTGATTAAAAGAAATAAATAATTTTTATAAAGTATAATGTGTATAATTACACTATGATTTCTTTCTGGTAGATCAAAAATACTATTTTTTGAAAATTTTTTTAGCAATGTTCTATGAACTTTTCTATTTTGGAAAACCCTTTCTTTGAGATTTTTAGTATAAAATACTAATATCTTTTATTTTGTAAGTTATTTATTTTTTAAGAGTAGAGAGAGAGAAGGAAGGAGAGAGGGATTTTAATATTCATCATAATTTTATTGTAAATATATTATATTTTTTATTAGCGTAGGCTTTCTTTAAGAATTAGTGTACGAATATTACAGTTAAAATAAGCTTACTTTGAGGTTTTAAAAAAAAAAAAGATAAGTAAGTGTGACATATCAACATAAAATTAGTACTTTACAAATCATTAATCTCTTTTTGAGAATTTTTAATGAAAAAATATCAATAATTTTATATAATATAAAGAGTTTATACTATCATATTTGACAAATTTATTATAATATAGATAGTTTGTATTGTAATCATTCAATTTTGAATAGAGGAAACAATATGAAAAATAAATTGAACTTGATATTACAATAGTTTTTATCTCTTAAAGATTTGATCATGATAATATTTTAGGAACATTTAGTGGTTAAAATATAATTAGTTTGTTTTAGGAACATTTTAGTATTACAATAATTGTTTAAGTATTTAATTTCTTTTCTTTCTAATTCTTATAGATAGCTTTATAAATTAGTATTTAAAGTTTTAATCATTTTACTATTCGTGTAGGTATCTAGGCGGATTCATATTTTTTTTCTTTTCTTCAAAGAGCTCATAGTTGTTTAAGTATTTGATTTATTTTCTTCTGATTTTTATAAGTAATTTCATAAATCAGCATTTAAAATTTTAATAATTTCATATTTTATGCATATACCCTCACCAGGCGGATTTAAGTGTTTTTCCTTTTTCTTTAAATAGCTCATAGTTATTTAAATATTTAATTTCTTTTCTTTCTAATTTTTATAAAATTCAAGTTTTTTTTTTCATTTTCTTCAAATAGCTCATAGTTGTTTAAGTATTTGATATCTTTTCTTTTTTATTTTTATAAGTAACTTTATAAATTAACATTTAAAATTTTAATAATTTCACCCTTCATGCATGTAGGTTCTGGTGTTTCTTACTCAGTTCTTTATTTATTTATTGTTGTTTAGGAATTTATTGTTATTTTTAAATATACATAATAATAGGCATGTATAGTTTTTTTTATATAATTTCTTCTTATTATTATCTATAATTACTTCTAAGTGAATAATTTTTTAGTAAATACATAAATTGACTTCATAGTTATAATTTTTTAAAATATTTTTTAGTATTTATTATTAGAAATAAACAATTTAATACCCGTGCATAGCACGGGCTTTTATGCTAGTTATATATATACTCAGATTGGATTGAGATAGTTTGAAATTTTTTTAAAACTTAATTGGAATCTAGTAATTTTTTATCTAATCTAAAATTACAAAATTAGATTGAATTGGATATTTCGTTTTGGATTTTTTTTGGGAACACCCCTGTATGTTACGGGATACTCGGGAGAATCTCTAACAATGAATCTAAAGGAGTTTTTCTCACTTATCGAGGCTGCATCAAAAGTTTCAATAAATATTTATAACCTTCGATTTACATAATCATAATCTATCGGATAACCTTTTTTTTTCTTTTTTAGGTTCAAAGAGATATTACATTGTTACAGAAATGTAAAAGGAAAAGAATTATCACGTTTCAATAAATGTTAAATTCAAAATTCTTGATATTATTAAAAGCATTTTATTAATTAAATAATTATCTAAATTAAGCATAAATATGTAAAATAAGAATAAAGAAAAAAGATTAATCAATAATATAGATAAATTGAAATAATTTTTTATGGTGATTGTACACGAAGAAAGTGCAGCTAATTTATGAAGATCCAAATGGGAGATGACGTAAAAGAAATAGAAAGATCAAATTACTTATAATTGTTTCTGCAGCAAATATAAATATATCTTTTGTCGTCTTCTATTCATTTGAAGGTGACAATACGTCTTTTTCCTCTTTCTTTTTTAATTTAATGGGAAAGACGACAAAAAGGTCTCCAAGAAGGCAAAAAAAAAACTGAAGAAAACAAACTTTCGGGGTACACTACGATTCTATTTGTTTTTTAGAATTCTTTGTGCTACTTTTTGTAATATTAACATGATGAATTAAAATTTAATATTTTTTATTTTAAATTTTATAAAAATAAAAATTTAAAATTTAATAACATCAAATTTTCGAACAAAATTTAATTTAACTACACTTAAGATAAACTTTAAACTATAAACACCAAATTTTATATAATTAAATCACATCGAATGGATGTATCGCGTGTAGCGTTAGCATTCTATTAAAAGTAACAAAAAATTTTCCTTCTTAGGCCATTTAACCAAACTGAAGTACTATGTCCAATATGATTTGATGAACTGAATAGTTCTTGCTAATTAAGAAAAACTAAAAAAAAAAATCTGAGTTTTAGTTTCGTAGAATTAAGATTTGTTCTGATCATACTGTCTTTAAGGTCTTAGATTCAAGTTCTTGAAAATTTAGAAATTACTGTTCAAAAAAAGAAAATTTAGAATGCAACTGGCCGAAAAAAGAAGATTCAATTAAAACAAAATTTTGAATTTTTTAAGAATAATTAATTAATAAAAAACTTTTGAATTTGAGAGGCTCAAGCTATATAGTAATACGAGGCAAGCAAGGAAAGGGCAACTAATTAAGCTGCCATATGACTGATGAAAGAGTTTTTTCTATTGATTTAATAATTTTATCAAAAAAAATTATTAATTCAATAATTTTCATTTAGCTTTCTAGATGGGAAGGATTAGACTCACTCCCTACCATTAATACGTCATAATTAAAAATACCATTGTCTTCTTTACTGATAAAACCCTTCCCTTCTCCTTCTATCTTTCACCAACTATTTTAAGGATTTTTATAATTCTTTTAATGCTGAATTTATTTTAGAACTTATATTTGATACTTTTCCCATACATTTTTGTATTGAAGAGAATTTGGTTCATTTCGTTGAAGAAATCATCCCTCCATTACCAAGACCATTATGCAGAAGGAATCATTTCTTCAACAAAATGAAAGCCAAAAAAAAGTAATTGATCTTCACTAGCCAAGATGATCTAATTTTTTGCATTTTTTCTGAACTGTCTCAACACTATGATAGCAATACCAAGTGCACTTTCTGCTGCAGTAAGGTATGACAGGATTGTCAAAAACACATTTTTACTTGAGTCTTGTTTTTTGTTGCTCAAAAGTTAAGAATTGCTTTAAGCACGAAAAACAAGAAGCAACTGTTGTTTATTCCGATTTACATAAATGTATAGAAGAATAACTCTTTAGCCAAACAACTCCTTGATTTTGGCCAGCACTCGAGTTTCAAATGAGTTAGGAGCTGGGAATCCGAGAGGCGCTCAACTCTCTGTGTTTGCTCTCATGTTTCTTGCTGCCACGGAGATAATAATATTAGACATAGCCCTCTTTGCTAGCAGACATGTTTTTGGCTACATTTTCAGCAGCGACAAGGAAGTTGTGGATTATGTAAAAGACATGGCTCCTCTACTTTGTATAGCACTGTTTATGGATGGGATAAAAGGCACTCTTCCAGCTTAGTTTCTCACTTGAAATTAATCTTGTTTGGAGGTTAAGGAAGTAAATTGAATAAAGTTCAATGCTCTTGAAAAATTTTATGTCAAGTCAAAATAAAATATTCAATTCAAAAAATGAGTAATAAAATGTTGTTATGCCACCAATACCTCTTCTGTTTATGTTGTTATTAAGTTCCCTAAGTTATTGTTGATTCTTTTTGTTATTAGTTAGAAAATTTCTCATTGGCTAAGAAATTTGTTCATGTTAAAATGATATAACTACAAGGTCTTCATGTTCTAAATTGTGGAGGTAATCTTTCGATTCTTTTTTTGATATATATTCCTTTTATTTTTTCCTTTTTCTTTTTAATTGTAATGTTTGATCTCTGAATTTTATAAATAGTATTATATATTTGATTTTTTTTCTCATGAGTTTTATATACGTTATGTGCATCAATTATTTTTAGATTCTTTCAATTTTTTATTCAAATGTCTATTTTAATTTTACTATATTTTTAATTTTTTATAATACTATAAATTGAGCCTTACTGTTTTTGAGGCATCACAGAAACACGTCTTAAAATCTTCTTTAGTTGGATCCAACAAAAAAAGAGAAACACACCTTTTTAAAAAAATTTTATTTTATATTTTTCTTTTTCAATATGATTTCATATAATTTTTTTTGGAATAATATATAATTTTTTAAAAACTTTTTGAATTTTTTGATCATCAAGAGGTTTGGGTGTTATTTATGACTTCATGACTTCCATATTAGTTATACAATTGTACACGAAGAACATGCAGCTAATTTATAAAGATCCAAATGGGAGATGACGTAAAAGAAATAGAAAGATCAAATTAATTATAATTGTTTCTGCATCAAATATAAATATATTTTTTGTCGTCTTCTATTCATGTGAAGATGACGATAAGTCTTTTTCCTCTTTCTTTTTTTATTTAATGGGAAAGACAACAAAAAAGGTCTCCAAGAAGACAAAAAAACCTAGAGAAAACAAACTTTCGGATGGGGTACCGTACGATTCTATTTGTTTTTTAAAACTTTTTGTGTTACTATTGCAATATTAACATATGTCTCAGTGTATTTGGATTGAATTTGAGTTTAAAATATTTTATTTTAAATTTTATAAAAATAAATTTTTTATTAATGAAGATATAAAATTTAATTACGTGAATTATCTTCGGAGTACAAAAATTTGAATATAAGACCTTCGAGACGGTATGATCAGAACAAGTCTTAATTCTACGAAGTTTAAATTCAGAATTTTTTAATTTTTCTTAATTAACAAGAACTATCCAGTTGATCAAATCATATTGGACATAGTAGTTCAGTTTGGTTAAATGGCAAAAGAAGGAAAAAATTTTGTGACTTTAATGCGTTGCTAACTGAGTACATACATTGTATGTGATTAACTATATAAAATTACTCGTCTATAGTTTAAAATTTTCTCTCATCAAGTGAATTTTGTAGATTGAATTTCATTCGAAATCTCCAATGCAATTGAATTTTTTTATTAATGAAGATTGTTTTGTAGATGTCTATTTACCACTAAACAATCCAACACTCAGGTATTTACAGTGAATTTTTATTTTTTTTATTATAAATTTGCTGTGTTTACCGGAAGCTTTCCCAGTTTCCCATCTGCTATAGTGTGCTAAACTACCTCATTTTTGTCCCGGCAGCCTATTAGTCGCCGAGATCTTCTTTCCGAGTCATAGAAAGAAGGTCTTCGGTACTCCAGAATTTTCCTTCTAGGATGGAACTAAACCCATACTGATTAGGAAAAAAAGAACTAAACCCATTTTGATTAGGAAAAAGTAAAAGAAAAAGAACTAAACCGATACTTCTATTTTCCTTTTCCCGTTAGGATAACAAAATCTCAAACTTCTCTTTTCCTTTTGCTGTTAGGAAAAAAAATTTTCTTATATATATATACATCTCAATCTCATTCTTCAAGGTCATTCCACATCATTCTCTCTTTCGTCTCTCATATACATCTCATTCTTCATTCTTCATTCTCCATTCTCATCCTGCAAAACACAAAGTCAATCTCCCTTCCGTCTCTCATGGCTGTGCGAGAAGTATTCGAAAACAATATTCATCAAGAATTTAACCTTATAGAGTTGGCTCTTCAACAAGACTACACTTTTGCCGCTTTGGACGTTGAATTCCCCAGAATTGTGTACCAGCTCGAAGAGCCATACTTTCTACTGGACATTAATGAAAAGTATACTCATATGAAAAAAAATGTGAACGCATGCAAGATTACGCAGTTGGGGTTAACACTTTCAGATGCATATGGAAACTCTAGGGTTTGGCAATTTAATTTTGGTGGATTCGACGTCGAAGTTGATGCGTGGAACCCCTCTTCGGTAGAACTTTTGAAGAGGCAAGGAATTGACTTCGATAGGAATAGGATGGAAGGAGTAAGTGTCAGCCACTTCGCCAAGCTTTTTCGGGAATCAAGATTGGGAAGCTCGGCCCTTGGAGGACGTGAGTGGGGAGGCATTACTTGGGTTTTGTTTCACTCCACATTCGATTTAGGTTACTTGATCAAGGTCTTGTTACAAAAAGACCTTCCCGATGATCGAATGAGTTTCATTCTACTGGTATACTGCAATCTTGGATTTTCGATTTTCGACGTGAAAGAGATTGGAAAACCTTTAGGATTCTACGGAGGACTGGAAAAGGTGGCCCAGGAGCTGGGGGTTTCGAGGCAAGTTGGTAAGGCTCATCAGGCTGGTTCAGATAGCTTGTTAACCATGCAAGCCTTTTTGAAGCTGAGGGAGAAATATTTCAGTGGTCGAAACAGCTATTTAATGGAAAAGTTTAATCATAAACTTTATGGGTTAGAGGAATCGCCGGCCGATCCTTCTGAAGTTCTGCAAGTACTCTGGAGGCTGATGATAATTGGTGTGGGTGGTGACAATGAAGAAGTTGAGTATGAATTCCAGGAGAAAGAGTCTGAATTTCAAGGGGATGATGAAGTTCCTCATACGGTTCTAGTTCCAGGGTTTTGCTGGACGCCGTATGGTGTTGCCCTTCCCAACTCATGCTACTCATGCCATTATAGAACTCATCGTCACCAGTAGTCGTTCGGTTATTTGAAGATCTAGGATCGTCCCTGCGGTGCCAATTCAGGCTATTGTCCCCATGGCTTATTATTGAAGTTGTAAAACAGATAGCAGAATGTAAATATTTTAATTTTTTAGTGAACAATACAAGTATTTTTTGAGTTTGAATACCTTCCCCAATCCCCAGAATGCATCCCCTGTTTCAAAGAATTTCTCTCAATCCCGTGGTTAAAGGCATTTAATTCAGTAACAAATTGTACCACCATGATAATCCTCCTCTACGTCACTTTTAAAAAGAAGAAAAAAATATATGATGTGAAGATATAATACCAGATTGAAGACCCCAAAACCAAAAAGCTATCAGAAAATCAGGAAAGTCTCTGTGCAAAAAAAAAAAAAACAAAAAAACAAAAAACAAAAAAAGAAAAAGAAAAACGGGGTTATTTGCTGAGCTGAGTACAGGAATTGAAAAACAGGTAAAACTGGTACAAATCCCATTTTGCGGTTCTTTCTTCCTTCCCCCTGCGTCGTGCGGTGCTCTGAGAGGGCCATTATCACAACAAAACATAAGGCTAAACGCGCACATTTTGGATTTCCGGCTCCTAGTTCATTTGAAACTCTTGTACTGGAATAATTAGAGGACAACAATATCAAATACAGTATGCTTTATCCTTCTGAAGTTTTTCATTTTGATGCAGATGGAACTCATTCAAGCAGAAACAGAATTGTGCATAAGCTAACCTTATAGCAGCACCAAGACCAACAGATATCATGTAGACCATCCAACATGTGTTGAGGCTGTAAAAGTCAATAAAAAAGAAATAGATCTGATCAAATAAAGCTGTTTCTCAATTTCCATATATCAGTCGTTCACTTCAATTAGCTGATAGATTTCTATTTGGGTACTTCGTAGTTTATTGTGATCAAATACAGACCTTATTGATAACACCGATGTCTCTAGTTTTGGATTTGGAAGAAGACCAGACAACAGAATAACCATCTCAACCGGCCAGCACTCAGAACTGCATCTCAAATAGATATATAGTTAGTTATCAAACTACATAAAAACTATCAGAACTCCTCAATGGGGAAAGCAAAAAAATTTGACCCATTATGTTTCTAAAAGTTTCTTCAAGCATTTACGACAAATACATTATAAAGATTTCAATTATTGCTGGAATGAGTCTAATATTTCATTGGCGGTGCTGTGAGTAATCGAGCAGCCAAATTCAAAACTGTTCCATCTCTTCAGATTTATTTGATCTGATAGTAGTCTATGTAACATTTCCAGAAGCTGCATAATGGGCAGGAAAAATCATTGCTAGTATGATGACTTTCTGGATGACCTGCAACCGCTGGTGATATGTTTTCATGGTGATTAATTTCTGATATATTAAAGATCAATTTTTCAAAATGCAAGAACGCCTCAAATCCATGTCTTCCTCTTGCCATGCTAGCAAAAGCGATCAATTTCCTAAAATCTGCTAGGTACTAGGTCAGTCCTATGGAATTTGGTCATTTTGTCACTGAAGTTCACAAAGGTGTAAATCCTCTGGAGCAGTCCAAGATGGTTAGAACTACGCTAGGACCATTTCTTCTAGCCTCAAATCTAATATATTGATTTCAAATTCATAGTTTTTATCAGCAATAAAGAAAAAGGACTTAGACTTACCAAATCATTACTGCAGAAGGAATCGCCAGCTTTAGAAAATTGAGTGTGTCATGCAAGGCCTCTTTTGAGAAACCAATCAAGGATTTTGTGCAGTCCAAAGAAAACTTGTTGTATATTGCCAACAAAGCCACGTTAATCCAATAGGAGATGGCATTTGCCAAGGCAGCTCCTCTACTTTGAAATCCAGTTTTGAACACAAGAAGCCAACATATAAGAATACGGAACAAAGCTGTGATCCTGGAGCTCAACATCATTGGAAGTACAATATTTTGTGTCTATAAAAATCTATTGGCACATTGAAGGAGGGCATAGGCAAAAAGGCCAGGAATCATTGAAAGGTTAAACTTTCCTGCTTCAGCAGAGATCTCTTCATCTTGACCAAAAGCTTTGAGAATATTGCCAGTATAGAACGAAATAAATGCAAGGAAGATGCTTAGCACAAGAAGAACTAACATCGCTCGCCGTGTATAGATACCAAGCATATGATATTCTTTGGCTCCGTAAGCTTGTCCACATAGTGTTTCCAACGCACTTCCCATCCCTAACTATCAAAATTCTGTGAAAACAAGCTAGGACCTACTTAAAAGAAATAATTTGATTATTCAGCCAAAAGAAAAGATGAAGATGACCAACTAATACCAGTTCCACCACTTATGCCACAGATTAAATTGTAAAAATCCTTGTTTTCATCCAATATGATCCTTCCAAGGACAAAAAGTTTTGTTCTTAGTTTCTGACATCAGTGATCAAGACTGGAAAATATGTTGTTAACACATTTTAAAAGTCTCAAGCCTAGATGCACCAAGAAGGTGAAGCAATAGACTCCGTAGGGAGTTAACAAGTAGGAAATTTGCCTAGTTCGCTGAAGGCACTTATCAATCAACTAGTTGTGTAGATAATTAGCTTAAGCTGCTAAAGAAGACTCTACTTCTGAATGCTCAGAGTTGTGCTGCAGAGATAATTCATGCACATCTTTGTTCTCTAAAATCAGCTTAAGCTTACTATAACCTTTTCGATCCTGTTATACGCAGAGGGGCATTTGGAACCTATATAATGTTTATTTGGACTTGGTTCATCGAAAAGGCCGCGATTATTCTTACAAACTTTCAGCTATATATGTGGGAATTAGGCCAAGTAACTTTATCAACGTTACAAGAGACATGTCATTTTAGTTAGTCCTCACTAAAAGAATAAATCACATTTACTTCTCAATAATGACTGATCAGTATATATGCGTTTTACTTTGTTAAAATGAAGATAATTTTCAACCATGGAGGCTACTATTCATTTGGAGATTTCACACTACCTTTGAAGACTTCAAACTTGAAACTATTCAAATGGTGGCTAATGTGAATGTTCACATTGATGTTTCACACTACTTTGAAGATTTCACACTTGGAACTATTCAAATGGTGGCTAATGTGAATGTTCACATTGATGTTCACATTTATGCATTTACATTGGAAGGAATTCCTATAAATAGAGACATCTTTCATTCATTTTAATCATCCCCAATTTTGTGAGAGAATCCTAGAATTGTAAAGGGGGAAAATTAGTATATTGTTGGGTATATTTTGGGTTCTAGGTTTGAGAGTTAGTCACCATCAAATTTGTATCATATTATCTTTAGTGGATACATTTGATCCGTCTTCGCCCGTGGACGTAGGCATATTGTCGAACCACGTTAAATCCTTGTCTTTCTTTTGTGTGTGTCATTTTCTTTCTTACATAATTTCTCTTTCTCATATACAACTCCAAATTATTCGATCATACCTAGAAATATTATTCATTTCTGGGTCCATTTCCATAACAAACTGGTATCAGAGCAAATCAATATTTATTTGGAGTTTTTCGAATATGTCTACAAAATATGAGATCGAGAAATTTGATGGGAAAACCAGCTTCAGCTTATGGCGTGTCAAGATGCATGCCATGCTGGTTCAACAAGGATTGCAAAAGGCACTTTGGCCAAGAGAAGAATTGCCCGAGGAAAAGAAAGCTGATGACAAGGCTCCAGTTGCGACCACGACTGCAACGACAGCTTCAACAAGAGTTGTATCAGCTGCGGAGCTTGCAGAAATTGATGAGAAGGCTCGCAGTGCAATCATTCTCAATCTGGCAGAAAAGGTATTATGTGAAATTGTAGAGGAAGACACCGCGTTAAAGATGTGGCAAAAGCTCGAGAGTTTGTATATGACAAAGTCTCTCACCAACAGGCTGTACTTCAAACAAAATCTTTACACACTTCGGATGAAAGAAGGTACGCCTATTAAAGAGCACATCGATGAATTTAATCCAGTAATTATGGACTTAAGAAATATTGAGGTTAAAATTGAGGATGAAGATCAAGCCCTTATTCTGTTATGTTCTCTACCCCCTTCGTATGAGCATTTTGTTACTACTTTGCTCTATGGTAAAGATTCTATTAGTATGGAAGATGTTAAGGCATCTTTAAATTCACAGGAACTAAGAAAAAAGGTTTCTGGCAATAATTTTGATGAAATTGGAGATGGCCTTATTGTGAGGGGGAGGAGTTTAAACAAGGGATCAGTAAATAAAGGCCGGTCTAAGTCTAGACCAAAGAAAAATGTGGAGTGTTACTATTGTCACAAGAAGGGGCACACTAAATGGGATTGTCCTAAACTCAAGAAAAGTAATAAGTCAGATAAAAGGGACAATAGGAATGACAATTCTTCTGTTGCTGGAGTTGTAGAAAATAATTCATCTACTGCTGAATATGTTCTTTCAATTACCGTTGTTGATTCTAGCTCTGAAAATGAGTGGGTTCTTGATTCGGGTTGTTCCTATCATATGTGTCCCAATAAAGACTGGTTTATCACATATAAATCAATTAATGGTGGTACCGTCTTAATGGGTAATAATATGGCTTGCAAAACCATTGGAATAGGTACAATTCAAATTAAGATGTTTGATGGTATTGTAAGAACTTTGACAGATGTTCGGCATGTTCCAGAGTTGAAGAAGAATTTGATTTCTCTGGTACTCTAGATTCTATGGGTTGTAAAGTTTCACGCCGAAGGTGGAGTATTGAAAGTTTCAAAAGGTGCACTAAGCGTGATGAAAGGAAATAGAAGAAATGGTCTTTATTTTTTGCGAGGGTGATACGGTTCTTGGTTCTGCTTCAGCGTCTTCATCATCCCGATTCGAATCCGGACACTACTCGATTATGGCATATGCGATTAGGGCATATGAGTGAGAGGGTATGACCGAATTAAGCAAACGAGGTTTGCTTTGTGGACAAAAAGACAGTACAATTGACTTTTGTGAAAATTGTATCTTTGGTAAACATAAAAGAGTTCATTTCGGTACTGCAATACATAGGACCAAAGAAACCGTGGACTATATCCATTCTGATCTTTGGGGTCCTTCACAAGTTCCCTCTATTAGTGGTTCTCGGTATTTACTCACTTTTATTGATGATTTTTCCCATAAAGTCTGGGTTTATACCTTGAAGAATAAAAATGATGTGTTTCAAAAATTTAAGGAATGGAAGGTTATGATTGAAAATCGAGTCGGCAAAAAGGGTGAAACGATTACTGAATCGATAATGGTTTAGAATTGCATTTCAGGGAGAATTTAATGAGTTACTGCAGAATAAAGGCATCGTTAGACACCGTACGGTAAAGGGTACTCCGCAGCAAAATGGAGTAGCAGAACGCATGAACAGAACTCTTTTGGAGAGAGCACGTTGCATGCTCTTTACTGCAGGTCTGCCAAGGAAGTTTTGGGCTGAAGCAGTGAACACTGCTTGTTATTTGGTCAATAGGTCCCCATCGACTGCTATTGATTGTAAGACACCTGAGGAGTTATGGTCAGGTAAACCTGCTGATTATTCTTGTTTAAGAATTTTTGGTTGTCCAGCTTATGCTCATGTTAATGAAGGAAAATTGGAGCCTAGAGCTAAGAAGTGCATATTTCTTGGATATGGACAAGGGGTGAAAGGCTACAAGTTGTGGTGTCCTAATCCTAAATCACCCAAGTTTCTAATCAGCAGGGATGTCACTTTTGATGAATCCTTCATGCTTCACCAGAAAAAAGATTCTAATGATGCAGGTTGTAATAAAAGTGACGAACATCAGGTAGAGTTGGAATTTGATACTTCAAAATCGATGCATGAAGTATCCACAGATCAGCTCATTGAGGAGGAGGAGGTGCAACATGAGGAAGCACCACCACCGCAACAGGACAGTATTGCTATTAGAAGACAGCGCAGACAAATTAAGCCACCCCAAAGGTATGCTTATGCAGATTTAGTTGCTTATGCTTTATCAATGGCAGAATCTTTTGAAGATGAAGAGCCTTCCACATATCGTGCTGCCATTATAAGCAAAGAATCTGTTAAATGGACTGTTGCTATGACTGAAGAGATTGAGTCTCTTCATCGAAATCAGACATGGGAGTTAGTTAAACCGCCAAAAGGTCAAAAGATTATTGGCTGCAAATGGGTTTTTAAAAGGAAAGAAGGAATATCTGGAGTAGAGGATGTTAGGTACAAGGCATGTTTGGTAGCAAAAGGCTACAGTCAGAGGGAAGGTGTAGACTTCAATGAGGTTTTCTCACCTGTGGTAAAACATACTTCAATTCGTGTTTTACTTTCTATTGTTGCCTTGTATGATTTGGAGCTTGAACAGCTCGATGTTAAAACTGCTTTTCTTCATGGTAAGTTTGAAGAACAGATTTACATGCATCAACCTGAAGGTTTTATTACTCAAGGAAAAGAAGACCATGTTTGCTTGTTGAAGAAATCACTCTATGGGTTAAAACAATCTCCAAGACAATGGTATAAGCGGTTTGATTTATTTATGATTGATCATGGTTATTGTAGGAGTAACTATGATAGTTGTGTGTATTTCAGGAAGCTCTCTGATGATTCTTTTATTTATCTATTATTATATGTTGATGACATGTTAATTGCTGCTAATAACATGTCAGAGATTTCTCAGTTGAAATCTCAATCGAATTCTGAGTTTGAGATGAAGGATTTAGGTGCAGCTCGGAAAATTTTGGGCATGGAAATTTATCGTGACCGTCAAGCTGGAAGATTATGCTTATCTCAGAAAAATTATATTGAGAAAGTGCTTGAGCGGTTTGGGATGGAAACTTCCAAGCCTGTTTGTACACCACTTGCTACTCATTTTCGCTTATCAGCAAAATTGTCACCACAAACTGTTGAGGACAGGGAACACATGTTACATGTTCCATATGCTAGTGCTGTTGGCAGTCTTATGTATGCCATGATTTGTACCCGTCCTGACATTTCACATGCTATTAGTGTTGTTAGCAGGTATATGGAAAATCCAGGAAAGGAACATTGGAGAGCAGTGAAATGGATACTGCGTTATTTGCGGGGTACTTCAGAAGTTGGTCTGGTGTATGAACGTAACCATATTGACACTTCTAATAGTGTCACGGGATTTGTGGACTCAGATTATGCAGGTGACTTGGACAAGAGGAGATCTCTGACAGGATATGTCTTCACTTTATCAGGATGTGCTGTTAGTTGGAAAGCAACCCTACAACCAATTGTTGCTCTTTCCACTACAGAGGCAGAATATATGGCACTGACTGAAGCAGTGAAGGAAGCCATCTGGCTTCGCGGTTTGGTCTCTGATTTGGGATTAGAACAGAATTTAACTGTTGTTTATTGTGATAGTCAGAGTGCAATACATTTGAGCAAAAATCAAATGTATCATGAGCGGACCAAACACATTGATGTCAGGTTTCACTTTATTCGGGATATTATATCTAACGGTTTTATCAGTGTTGAAAAAATTGCTACTACAGATAATCCAGCAGATATGATGACAAAGCCTGTTCCGACGATCAAGTTCAACCATTGCTCAAACTTGGTCGGTGTTCGCACAACATAATTTCTTATTGGCATCTTTTGGAGAAGATTGGATTATTTTGTCCCCATATCTACTGGAGGGGGAGAATTGTTAAAATGAAGATAATTTTCAACCATGGAGGCTACTATTCATTTGGAGATTTCACACTACCTTTGAAGACTTCAAACTTGAAACTATTCAAATGGTGGCTAATGTGAATGTTCACATTGATGTTTCACACTACTTTGAAGATTTCACACTTGGAACTATTCAAATGGTGGCTAATGTGAATGTTCACATTGATGTTCACATTTATGCATTCACATTGGAAGGAATTCCTATAAATAGAGACATCTTTCATTCATTTTAATCATCCCCAATTTTGTGAGAGAATCCTAGAATTGTAAAGGGAGAAAATTAGTATACTCATCCTTGTTAGGATTGTTGGGTATATTTTGGGTTCTAGGTTTGAGAGTTAGTCACCATCAAATTTGTATCATGTTATCTTTAGTGGATACATTTGATCCGTCTTCGCCCGTGGACGTAGGCATATTGCCGAACCACGTTAAATCCTTGTCTTTCTTTTGTGTGTGTCATTTTCTTTCTTACATAATTTCTCTTTCTCATATACAACTCCAAATTATTCGATCATACCTAGAAATATTATTCATTTCTGGGTCCATTTCCATAACATACTTATACTACAAAAGACATCTACCACGATGATTTGCTTCTTTCTCAATCACGTCAAACAATTATATCAGACTATATTCACGACATAAAATTTAATAATCTAACAAAACTGGAAGAGAAACACTTACCAGTACACTCAAGCCTGTTACCGAAGCAAAGGAAGTGGCAAGGGATGCACTGGAGTGAGGAAGTTCCCCCAGATGACCAACAAACATGATTGAAATGACTTGTAAGCAATACTGCAGAAACTAACTGCAATAAGAGGCCGTGCTAGTCCTAGCTGCCTCTTTAGTTCTTCAATAATTTCTCCTCTGCAACGACTTTCTTCATTCAGATGGTGATCAATATCGTGGGTTCTTTTGGCTTTGTATTAAAGGGATTTTAGGACCAGATTCATATCTTTCCATTCTTCTTCTTGTTCTGCAATCAATAGTATTCTCCCCTCAAGAATCAAGAAAGGTATCTATCTTCGTTTTCTTGCTCATTACTGGCTCTTCTTTAATTGCAATAAGATGATGAAAGCATTACGAGACAATGATATGCATAAACCGATTCAAAACTTCAATTTTGAGGGCTAAGAATCTATATTAAGATATATAAAAAATTTTAAAAATGTCAAAGACGCGAAATAAATAAAAATATAATTAGTAAGCTTAAAAACGTTACACACATAATAGAGATGTAGGCTGCCGCTCCCCGGCTTCCCCGCCTTCCCCATGCTTCCGTGCGTGAATTGATAAGTCAAGTACGTCAATATGACATTACTAACTAAAAAAATCCGTGCAATGCACGGGTATATAATATTAATTTAAAAAAAATACAAAAATAGTTCAAAGACTACATAATATTAATTTTTAATAAAGTTTAAAAACTTCAACTTCAATGCTTAAAATAATAATATTATTGGAGAAAAAATATATTCTTAAATAAAATTAAATGTTTGTTGGCATAATAGAATTCTAAATGAATTAAGAACAAAAGGCATACAAAGCAAGTATAATAAACCTAAATATACCTTGAAAAGAATGGTTTCAAGAACTGCAAGTGAGAATATTGAGAAACTAATCAAACAAAGAAAATTTAGAATATGAGATAGTTTTATAATTATTATTCTCCTTCCTTCTCTCCATTAGATCTTTTAGACTCCTTTGAAAAAAAATAAAAAAATAATACATAACATGACCAATAACAAACGAAAAAGGAATAATGTATAAACAAATGAAATACAATATGCTAAACTCACAATACCTACTATAGGGTCTTCATTCTCCTAATGAAACAGCCAAGCAAACCTAGAAGATCTGCAATGATGCTAAGCAAATCTATTAGTCCAAACATTAAAAATATGAAGCATGTAAATTAATTTGAGTATCAAATCCGAACGTACCTTTTTTTGCTTGATCTATAACCTTCAAAGGAGGAAAAGGAAATATTTATAGATTGTTGTATAAGTGATAAGTTATTGGATAAACTTTAAATTTTTTTTTTTAAAAAAAGATGTTAGTAACTAAAGAACCTTTTGTGCCTCAGTTAAGCATAAGAGAAAGAATCCGTAAGATAATTCATAAATCATAAATTAAAGAACCTTTTGGATCTTGTGATATAATAATGTAAATTAGGGATAGAGTTTTAAGCATTTTAGGGGAGGAAAAAGAGTAATATATGTATTTCAATATTACTCACAATCCAAGAAGTAACTGTTAAAGAAATAGACACAAGGTAGTCATATTCTTTTCTCTTTTTAGATGAAAGTTTCTATTTCTTCTTCTTTTTTTTTCTCCTTCAAAAGGAAAGAGTAATTGTTAATATAACTATGCATTAGGAGAATAGGAAGTAAAGACTTTATGAATTTTGTATTTCTTTATCTGGATGGTAGCATGGTAGCAGTAAGCAATTATTTTAAAACTGATTTTAAAATTATATTAATTTCTTAAATTTTTACTTTTTGAATTTTGGTTGAAATCATTTTTAATCTATTAAAATAATTTTAAATTAATTTATATATTAATTATAATTTTTAATTTTATATATTAAGTTACTTTGTAAAACTTTTAGACTTTAATTATTACTTTTAAAATTTTTCATTGGTTAAAATTATTTTCAACCCATTAAAATAATTTTATACTTATATATTAAGTTAAATTTTGAATTTCATATTTTTTTTAAAAAATAAATTATATATTTCTAATTACTTTGTAGAAGTAAAACTTTATTCAATAATTGTCAACAAAAATAATTTTTATTTTTATCATTTTTATTTAATACAATCTTTTAATTTAAATTAAATTTATTAAAGTTAAATTTTGAATATCTACCCATTTCTTCCACACACAATGCACATCATTACTATTCTCTTCTATACATTCTTTTCTTCTTCTTTTTTCTTTCCTAAAATGTAACCACCTTTTTTACTTTTTTTTAGTTTAATTATTACTTAAATCTCTTCATATCCAAAAGTTACACTCTTTATACTTTTTCTTTTTATCGTTAATCTTAATATAATTTTTTCACTTCTTTCTTTCTTTCTCCATATGATTTATAGGTTTTTTTTTATAAGCATTTGAGTATTGTATTTTATCAATTCTTTTGGAATCCTTTTATTTTTCTCTTAAATGATGTATTTACTTTAATTTGATTGAATTACCTAAAACTTCATTTAAGGTTTTTATTTTTTTAGATTGAACTCCTTCACTCGATATCTAATGTGTGATTTATTTTGTAATATAAAATTTGATAATTTATTTGGTGTATTTTATTAGTGCATCCTTAAGCAATACAAATGAATCTTTTTTATTTATTTTATTGCACTTAAATTTGTTTAAATTTTGGATTAGAATTGTTGCCTACATGATAGTTTTTTAAACTTGAATTTTGGGTGTGCTTCATAAGTATATGTAAGTACTCTATTTTTTTTCTTTTTTATTTTAAAAATATCAGAGTTGATCCCAGGTTTTAAGACTAAAAATTTCACATTATGTTTCCTACTCTATTATTTTACATATTATGTACTTTTTTGTTAATATTCTGCCTTATTTGGTTTCCTAATACCACAATAGCATTACTCATAACATTTACTTCTAGTGTTCTTCTAATTTCTTTATTTTTTCTTCTCTTTCATACTTTCTTTTCTCATTTTATGTTATATTTTATTATTGTATCTCCCGATATTTTTGTTACTTATATTTATTAAACTATTATACCAAAATAATTATCTACTTATTAGGAGAAAATAAACAGATAAAATTATATAATTTACAGTGAAATAAATAAATTTTTATTTAAACCTCAATATCAATACTTTGTTTAAATTTTTATTTACTTTGATTTATCAAGAAAAAAAGCCTCAAAAATAATAAATCATTTAGATATATTAACTTTTAATTCTTTTATTATATAATCTGTTAAAATCATTTTGAAACCGTTCTTTATCTGACTTAATAAGTTAATTAGAAAATACTGTTACAAATTAAAGTTCAAAAAAATTAATAATTATAATTTCTCTTTATTATTGATAAAAGGAAATAGATTGTCATTAAGGATTTTTTTTTTGGAAAAAAAGAAAAGACAACTTGATTAATGAAGCAAATAAGGGAGTTTTTTCAAACTAATAAGAGTTTAAATAAGTTAAAATTTCTTTGATTTAATAAATGATACATGTTATTTATGTTTTACAAAAAGAAATTTATAATATTTGTATGTGAATTAAAAATTTTTAAAAAGTTAAAAGTATATTCGATGTAATCAATATTACTCTTGATTTTATATTGATAGAAATAAAATAGGTAAAAATCAAATGTTAAGAGTTTAAGATGGGAAAGAAGGTATTTGATATTTTTGAAAAAATAAAATGTTATTGTTCTGTGATATTTAATTTTTTTTTCTAAACACATATATTTTGAGAGGTAAAAATATTTTTTATATATTTTAAAAAATATAATTTTAATATTTTTTATTTTTAAAATATATCTGTGCATCACACAGGTTTAGGCTAGTATGTATGTGTAGATGTATATTTGGAAAAAAATGAATTCAATTTTAAGTAATTCTAATAATAGATAAGTGGCAAGAGATATGGAGATGTAATAAGAAGTTTAAAAGTTTTAAAATTTAAAAGTTAAAAATATAAATTTAAATAAATTTAAAAGTCTAAAATATCTTGGCTAATCAAAATATTTTTAACTAATTAAAAATTTAGAATTTTATAAAATAAAAATGGAAGTACAAAGCTTTTATAGGAGGAGAGATATTAAAAGTGTTTTAAATATATATATATAGAAGTGTGTGTGTAGATGTATGTATAGATGTATAGTTGTATAGATATGTATTTAGAAAAAAATAAATTTAATTTTAAATAATTCTAATAATGAGTAAGTGATAAGAGATGTGAAGATGTGATAAGAAGTTTAAAAGTTTTAAAATTTAAAAGTTATAATATAAATTTAGATAAATTTAAAAGTGTAAAATCTTTTAGCCAATCAAAACTTTTCTAACTAATTAAAAAATTTAAAATTTTAGAAAATGAGAATAGAAGCACAAAACTTTTATAGGAGGAGAGACAGAGTAAAAGTGTTTTAAATATATGTATAGATGTGTGTGTGTGTGTGTGTGTGCATATGTATGTAGAGATGTATAGATGTATAGATGTGTATTTAGAAAAGAATAAATTTAATTGTAAATAATTCTAATAATGAGTAAGTGATAAGAGATGTGGAGATGTGATAAGAAGTTTAAAAGTTTTAAAATTTAAAAGTTATAATATAAATTTAGATAAATTTAAAAGTCTAAAATCTTTTAGCCAATCAAAACTTTTCTAACTAATTAAAAATTTTAAAATTTTAGAAAATGAGAATAGAAGCACAAAACTTTTATAGGAGGAGAGAGAGTAAAAGTGTTTTGGTAATATATATATACTAGCATATTGCCCGTGCTTTGCACGGTGTATATATTATTTTCTAAAAAAATAAGTATATATAATGAAAATAAATTTTTAAAAAGAAAAATTTATTCTAAATGTCATTGAAAAAATATCTTTAGTAGCACAACCATGAGTAAACCCATTTTTTTTATTGACAGAGTCAATTTTTCATTAAAAAAAGTAACATAAAGAAAAATTATTATATAAATAGTTATTAGAGTTATTACAAAAAATATAAAGTAAATTTATGTATTTAATTAAAAAAATATTCACTAATGTCATAAGTAAATTAAGATGAAAAAATACATCACAAATTGCACTTTTTTTATATCTTTAAAGTAAATTAACTTTACGACATTGTCTTTCAATTATCTGTCGTATTCACCTCATACTCTCATTATATGTAAGAGAAAAAGAGAATTTCTTATCATTTAATAATTTATTTTGACTTTTTAAAAAATAGAATATATTTACAATAAAATTCTCTAGTCATTGTTAAATTTTTTTTCAAAAGAGCTTGTTCTTGATCCATCACAAAGAAGTCATAGTGTTAACGTACTTTACAAAATTATTTTTTTTAATATTTACTTGGTAAAAAGACAAAAATAAAAAAATAAAAATCATCGATTATTACATTTCATGTCTGATGTACTGCAAAGTTATTCATATTTTGGTACAAAATATTTTAACAGGCAATTTGAAGGATCAAATGAAGGATCAAATTAGATGGTAATAGATATTAATCTAATTGGTTTAATAGATACTGAAAACTAAATAGATATTCCTGAAGTTATCTCCTTAAACAAAAGGAAAAAAAAAGCTTGAATCTTCAAAACCTATCAAAGAAAATAAAAACTCAATAATTTTCTATTAAAACAACTAAAAATATAAAATATAATACATCATTCAATCAAAATAAAAAAAGAAAAGACATGAAAGATGTAAAAAGAGAAAAAATCAATGATGTTAAAAATAAAACTAAAAAAATAAAATAAACTGACAAAAAATAGGACAAAGGAATAACTATATATGAAAGTCATGTACAACTTGCAAACTTATTGGTAATCAAAAATTTTAAAAAGTTTTAAAAAATATATTTTATTCTCAAAAGAAATTAAACAGACTCATATTAAAGAAGAAAAATATAAATAAAAAATTAAAAGAAAAGTGCATACATCTCATTTTCCCAGATTTAACTCAAGAAGCATCTAAAATATATTTTAAAATTATAAAAAATAAAACAAAAATATTTATTTAAATAAAAAATTAAAATATCCTAAATGTGATGATGCCTATAACGTATATAATACTCATACATTTTCCTTCATTTTAAAAGAAAAAATTTGAGACAATCTTTCCATTTTGACCTCTATCCCAAAAAATTCTCAACAAAAAAAATTTTTAAAAATAAATAAATTTATAAATATCTCACATGTACACAAATAAGTTCTCAACAAATTAAAGAAAAAACTATTTTTTAAAAATAATTAATTTATAAACATCTTTTGAACAATAAGAAATGTATCAGGCATTGATAAGCTCCTCAAGAAAATTAAATTTATAATATTATTTATTAAATTCAGAGGTTAAATATTAAAGTGAAAGAGAAAAATGAAGAAAATAAGAGTAACATGCATCAAAAAATGAATTGAAAAGATTATCTCTTCAATTTGGAAAAAGAAGACCCTAATCAGAGAAAAATAAGAGGATCTGAAGATAAAAAACTTTATAAGGAAAAGTTTGTAAAAAAAGAAAAGGTTTGTGGAGAAAGTAGCAGTAGATAAAGTTATATGGAGATAGTGAAAATTATTAGTAATTTGATTTAAATTAAAAGATTTGTTTAAGATTAACTAAAGTTGTTATATTATTTTATCTCTTAGCTATTAAAACTCTTCTAACTATTAAAAAAATTTAAAATTCTAGAAATTAGAATTTGAGATTTGAGAGTTTTAGAGGAGGAAAGAGAGTAAAAGTGTTTTGATAATATATATCTATATATATAGATATATAGATATAGATTGTAGAGGAGTGGTTCCCACTTGAGTATTGTGTAGTCCATATTAAACAGCGAGAAACAGCAGCTAAAGCCTAAAACTGCGAGAATGTACAGAAACGCACCAGTTTTAGCATGAGCTCAACAAGTAATTCATTCTCACTTCAAAATTGGATTAAACAATTACATATATATATATATATATATATATATATATATATATATATATATATATATATATATATATATATATATATATATATATTTATTTATTTATTTATCTTACATCATCATCAAATTATATATATACTCAGATTGGATTGAGATTGTTTGAATTTTTTTTAATTCAATCCGATCGATTCGATTTTTTTAATTAATTCGAATCTAGTAATTTTTAATCCAATCTAATCTAAAATTATAAAATCAGATTGAATTGGATATTTCGTTTTGGATATTTTTTTGGGAACACCCCTGTATGCCAAGGGAGAATCTCTAATAATGAATCTAAAGGAGTTTTCTCACTTATCGATGCTGCATCAAAAGTTTCAAAGAAATACGAGATGGTGTGATTGAGTAGGGTTTGATTTTAAAATCAAATTTAAAATTTTAAGTGTATTATCCACATCTCTTCTCACAAACATCACAAATAGTTTAACTTTTACGAAACTCAAGACAAAAATTTCAAAACCAAACTCTATCCAATCATACCCTGAATCTATCGGATAACTTTTTTCTTTTTCTTTTTTTTTAGTTTCAAAGAAATATTGCATTATTACAGAAGAAAAGTAAAAGGAAGAGGATTGCCACGTTTCAATGAATGTTAAAATCAAAATTCTTGATATTATTAAAATTATTTTATTAATTAAATAATTATCTAAATTAAGCGTAAATATACAGTATATGTCTAATCATTATGTAAAATAAGAAATAGAATGATCAAATTACTTATAATTGTTTCTGCAGCAAATATAAATATATCTTTTGTCGTCTTCTATTCATGTGAAGGGTTTTCCTCTTTCTTTTTTAATTTAATGGGAAAAGACGACAAAAAGGTCTCCAAGAAGACAAAAAAAAACTGGAGAAAACAAACTTTCGGGGTACACTACGATTCTATTTGTTTTTTAGAATTCTTTGTGCTACTTTTGTAATATATATATATACTAGCATAAAAGCCCGTGCTATGCACGGGTATTAAATTGTTTATTTTTAATAATAAATACTAAAAAATATTTTAAAAAATTATAACTATGAAGTCAATTTATGTATTTACTAAAAAATTATTCACTTAGAAGTAATTATAGATAATAATAAGAAGAAATTATATAAAAAAAACTATACATGCCTTTTATTATGTATATTTAAAAATAACAATAAATTCCTAAACAACAATAAATAAATAAAGAACTGAGTAAGAAACACCAGAACCTACATGCATGAAGGGTGAAATTATTAAAATTTTAAATGTTAATTTATAAAGTTACTTATAAAAATAAAAAAGAAAAGATATCAAATACTTAAACAACTATGAGCTATTTGAAGAAAATGAAAAAAAAAACTTGAATTTTATAAAAATTAGAAAGAAAAGAAATTAAATATTTAAATAACTATGAGCTATTTAAAGAAAAAGGAAAAACACTTAAATCCGCCTGGTGAGGGTATATGCATAAAATATGAAATTATTAAAATTTTAAATACTGATTTATGAAATTACTTATAAAAATCAGAAGAAAATAAATCAAATACTTAAACAACTATGAGCTCTTTGAAGAAAAGAAAAAAAATATGAATCCGCCTAGATACCTACACGAATAGTAAAATGATTAAAACTTTAAATACTAATTTATAAAGCTATCTATAAGAATTAGAAAGAAAAGAAATCAAATACTTAAACAATTATTGTAATACTAAAATGTTCCTAAAACAAACTAATTATATTTTAACCACTAAATGTTCCTAAAATATTATCATGATCAAATCTTTAAGAGATAAAAACTATTGTAATATCAAGTTCAATTTATTTTTCATACTGTTTCCTCTATTCAAAATTGAATGATTACAATACAAACTATCTATATTATAATAAATTTGTCAAATATGATAGTATAAACTCTTTATATTATATAAAATTATTGATATTTTTTCATTAAAAATTCTCAAAAAGAGATTAATGATTTGTAAAGTACTAATTTTATGTTGATATGTCACACTTACTTATCTTTTTTTTTTAAAACCTCAAAGTAAGCTTATTTTAACTGTAATATTCGTACACTAATTCTTAAAGAAAGCCTACGCTAATAAAAAATATAATATATTTACAATAAAATTATGATGAATATTAAAATCCCTCTCTCCTTCCTTCTCTCTCTCTACTCTTAAAAAATAAATAACTTACAAAATAAAAGATATTAGTATTTTATACTAAAAATCTCAAAGAAAGGGTTTTCCAAAATAGAAAAGTTCATAGAACATTGCTAAAAAAATTTTCAAAAAATAGTATTTTTGATCTACCAGAAAGAAATCATAGTGTAATTATACACATTATACTTTATAAAAATTATTTATTTCTTTTAATCAACTTGATGAAAAGAGTAAAGAAAAAGAAAAAAATTTAAAAACCATCGACTATTACATTGCATGTCCAATGTACTACAAAGTCATGCATATTCTGATGCATAATATTTTAATAGATAATTAGACACCTTTATCCTTAAATTTTATTATTTGAAGGATCAAATTAGAGTAATAGATACCAATAATTAAGTAGATAAATATTTCTAAATCATTCACTCAAAAAAAAATTTTGTGATCAAAACGAAGTTGTTGGAATATATGAATTTTTAAAACTTGCTAAAGAAAACAAAAACTTAATAATTTTTCATTAAAATAACTGAAAATATATATATTAGTGTACATAATCTAATTAAAATAAAAAATACATGAAAAATGCAGAAGGAGAAAACGTGAATAAGGTAAACATAAATAACACAAATTAGGAGATTTAATGGGGAAAGTGGGACTAAGAATTAGAATTTTTAAATTTAAAAGATTAAAGTTATTAGATAGATAATAACTTTTCTATCTAGTAAAAAAACTTAAAATTCTAAAAAATACGAATGAAGACTCCAAAGCTTTTGGATAAGAAATGAGAGTAAAAGTGTTTTATTAATATATATATGTAAGTATAGATTATTGATACTTTTTCATTAAAACCCCTTAAAAATATATTAATGATTTATAAAATACTAATTTTATGTTGATATGTCACACTTACTTATTATTTTATTTTTTTCTCTAAATCATATCAAACTATTTTATGTTTTCAAAGTTCATTCCTTCCAAGAACAAATTTAAAATTAAAAAAAGTCATTAATATTAAAACTTGAAAGTAAGCTTATTTTAATTGTGATATTTGTACACTAATTCTTAATAAATTCTTAACAAAAGCCTCTGATAAGAAAAAAATATATATATTTGTAATAAAATCATAATGAATATTAAAATCCCTTTCTCATACCTTGTCTCTTTACTCTAAAAAAATAAATAACTTATAAAATAAAAAATATTAGTATTTTATATTAAAAACATCAAAGAAAGATTTTTACCAAAATTAAAAAATTTTAAGAACATTGCTCAATTTTTTTAAAAAAATAGTATTTTTGATCCACCAGAAAGAAATCATAATGTTATTATACTTATTATACTTTACAAAAATTATTTATTTTTTTTAATCCACTTGATGAAAAGATCAAAAAAAGAAAAAATTCAAAAAGCACTGACCATTATATTTCATCTCTAATGTATTGTAAAGTCATGCATATTTTGATGCAGAATATTTTAATAAGAAATTAGACACTTTTGTCCTTAAATTTTATCATATGAAGGATTAAATTAAAGTAATAGATACAAAGGATCTAAATAGATAAACATTTATAAATTATCCACTCAAAGAAAAAAATAAAAGGCTTTGTGATCAAAATACATGTTCTGATCTCGGTGGTATGTGCTTTCTGCATTTCTATTCAAACAATACTATTTTGTTTACTACTCATCATCTGATACATAATAAATATTTTATCTATAAAAGTTTATAAATAAATGAGGCCTTAAGAATAAATTATTATCTTGATTTTGGTTAAAAAAGAAGAGACTTCAATCACTCCAAAATCTGTAAAAAGAAAACCTTCCCTTAAAACAAAAAAAAAAAAAACAAATGGATGTAGAAGGAAAAAAAGATGAATGTCACAAATGAACCAAATAAAGAAATGGGAGATAATAGGTTAGTTGGTAAGTAGGAGATAATGGGTAAGTAGATAAGTAATGAGAAATTATGATTTTTTAAATTTCAAATGAGAAAGATTTTAATTAATTAAAAATTTTAATACAAAAAATTATCTTAACTAATCAGATTTTTTCTAACTAATAACAAAAATCTAAAATTCTAGAAATTAGGATTGGAGGTAAAAGAGTTTTGGAGGAGGAGAGAGAGTAAAAGTGTTTTGGTAATATATATATATATAGATTATAGAAATGTAACCTTTTCTTTCTTATGTCTTTAAATCTCTCATTCTAATTTCTTAGAATTTTTACTTTTTTTAATTAGTCTTTAAAAATTTGATTGGTTAAGATCATTTTCAATCTATTAAGATAACTATAAACTAAATTAAGATAACTATAAATTAACTTATACATTAATTTTAATTTTGAATATGTATATTAAGTTATTTTGTAAAAGTATGAGATTTTAATTATTACTTTAAACATTTTGATTGGTTAGAATTATTTTTAATTTATTCAAATAATTTTAAGCTAAATTATTTTTAATCTATTAAAATAATGTTAAATTAACTTATACATGAATTATAATTTTAAATTTCATATTTTAAGTTATTTTTCAAAGTATGAGACTTTAATTATTACTTTAAAATTTTTCGATTGGTTACAATCATTTTTAATTTATTAAAATAATTTTAATTGATTTATATATCAACTTGAATTTTGAATTATCCTAATTTTTAGTCTTTTATTTTTTAATCAGTCTTCAAAATTTGATTGGTTGGAATTAATTTTAATATATTAAAATAAATTTAAACTAATTTATACATTAATTTTAATTTTGAATTCTGTATATTAAGTTATTATGAAAAAGTATGAGACTTTAATTATTACTTTAAAAATTTTTAAATGGATAGAATTATTTTTAGCCCATTAAAATAATTTTAAATGACTTATATTAACTTGAATTTTGAATTATCCTAATTTTTAGTTTTTTATTTTTTAATCAGTCTTCAAATTTTGATTTGTTGGAATCATTTTTAATATAATAAAATAACTTCAAACTAACTTATACATTAATTTTAATTTTAAATTATTATATTAAGTTACTGTGTAAAAGTATGAAACTTTAATTATTACTTTAAAAATTTTTAAATGGATGGAATCATTTTTAACCCATTAAAATAATTTTAAAATATTTATATATTAATTTAAATTTGGAATTTTATATTTTTTTAAAAATTAAATTTTGTATTTTCAGTAACTTTATAAAAGTAAAACTTTAATTATTCAATAGTTGCCAATAAACATAATTTTTATTTTTATAATTTTTGTTTAACTTAATCTTTTAATTTAAACTAAATTTATTAAAGCAAAACTTTGAATGTCTACCCATATTTTCTACACACAATGCACATAATCATTATTCTTTTCCGCATATTTTTTTCTTCTTTTCTTCTTTTTCATAAAATGTAACTACCTCTTCCACTTTTATTTTGTTTAGTCATCATTCAAATCTCATCATATCTAGAAGCTCCAATTCTTATACTTTTTCATTTTATCGTCATTTCCTAATATAATTATTTCGCTTTCTTCATTTTTTTCATTTGATTTAGGTTTTTTATGAGTATTTAAGTGTTGTATTTTATAAATTCTTTTAGAATCATTTTATTATTTTTCAAAATAATGTCTTTACTTTAATTTGATTGAACTCCCTAAAACCTCATTTGAGTTTTTTCTTTCTTGATATTGAACTTCTTCACTTGATATCTATTATATGTTTTATTTTGTAATATAAAATTTAATAATTTCTTTGGCATATTTTATTAGTACATCATTAGGCAATGCAAATGAATCTTATTTATTTATTTGATTACACAAAAATATGTTTAAACTTTGGATCTACATGATAATATGTTTAAACTTTGGATCTACACAAAAATATAGTTAGTTATTATCTACATGATAATTTTTCAAATTAGAATTTTAGGTATACTTCATAAGTAGATGTAAGTGCTCTATTTTTTTTTCTTTTTAAAATATCAGAGTTTTCTACTCCATTCACCTTTGATCATGGCTTTAAGACTTAAAATTTTACATTACATCTTCTACTCCATTATTTTATCTATTTTATATTTTTTTAATATTCTATCTTCTTTTATCTGGTGTTACCACAATGGCATGATTCATAATATCTAATTATGATATTCTTCTAATTTTTTTACTTTTTCTTCTCTTTCATAATTTTTCTCCATTTTATGTTATATTTCGTTCTTGTATTTCCCGACATCTTTCTTCCTTATATTTGTTAAGATATTGTACTAAAATACTTATCCACTTATTAGAAAAAAATAAATAAACATTATATAATTTGCAGTGAAATAAATAAACTTTTATTTAAATCTCAATGTTAAACTTTCTTTCAATTTTTATTTGCTTTGATTTATCCCCAATAAAAAGCCTAAGAAATAGGAAAAGAAATCTTCATTGATGAAGCAAATAAAAAAGCTTCTCGAAACTGAATAAGAGTTTGAATAAGTTCAACTTTTTTTGATATAATAAATAGTACATGTTATTTATATTTTACATAAAGATATTAGTGATATTTGTATGTGAATCAAATATTTTAAAAAAATTAAAAAGTAGATTATACGTAACTAATATTACTTTGAATTTTATATTGAAATAAATAAAAGAGGTAAAAATTCTATATTAAGAGCCTAATAAGATGAAAAAGAATGTATTGGATCTTTTTTAAAAAATAAAATTAATATTTTATGTTATTCGATTATTTTTTTAAATACATATATTTTGAGAGGTAAAAATATTTTTTAAATATATTTTTTTAAAATTTAATTTTAATATTTTTTATTTTTAAAATATATCTGAGCATTGCACGGGTTTAAGCTAGTATTAACATGATGGGCTTGTGTCTACAGTTTATTTGGATTGAATTTGAGTTTAACCATTTTTATTTTGAAATTTGTAAAAATAAAATTTTTATGAATAAAGATGTAAAATTTAATTGTATTGAATTTTAAACGAGATTCAATCTAAATACATTTAAGATAAACTTTAAACTATAGACAATAAATTTTATATAGTTAAATCACATCGAATGTATGTATCGTGTGTAATCGTTAACATTGTATTAAAAGTAACAAAAAATTTTCCTTCTATGGCCATTTAACCAAACTGAAGTACTACGTCTAATATGATTTGATGAACTGAATAGTTCTTGTTAATTAAGAAAAACTAAAAAAAAAAATTCTGAGTTTTAACTTCGTAGAATTAAGATTTGTTCTGATCATACTGCCTTTAAGGTCTTAGATTCGAGTTCTTGAAAATTTTAGAAATCACTGTTCACAAAAAGAACTCGAATCTAAGAAGATTCAATTAAAACAAAATTTTGAAAATTTTAAGAATAATTAATTAATAAAAACTTTTGAATTTGAGAGGCTCAAGCTATATAGTAATACGAGGCAAGCAAGAAAAGGGCAACTAATTAAGCTGCCATATGACTGATGAAAGAGTTTTTTCTGTTGATTTAATAATTTTATCAAAAAAATTTATTAATTCAATAATTTTCATTTAGCTTTCTAGATGGGAAGGATTAGACTCACTCCCTACCATTAATACGTCATAATTAAAAATACCATTGTCTTCTTTACTGATAAAACCCTTCCCTTCTCCTTCTATCTTTCACCAACTATTTTAAGGATTTTTATAATTCTTTTAATGCTGAATTTAGTTTAGAACTTATATTGATACTTTTGCCTTACATTTTAATTTCGAAAGAAAGATAGTTACACAAGTATTTGACTTGACAAAAATTAACACCTAATCTTTTTTAATTAAGGAAATTAATGATAAAAGTATATTTTAGTGAAAATTTATTTCTCTTAAAGGGTGATTTACGAAAGTTTAGAAGAAATGTATATTCTTTTAAAAAAATAAATATTCAATTTGGCCATTTTAATATTAAATTTTAAACATAATCGGAGGTAGCATGGTAATTTAAAATACCAAAACGTTGGCAGATGATAATATGCATACAACCACATTGCAAAAGAAAACAAACAAAACTTTGTCTATTCCTCTGTTCAGTGATGTTAAATTGTGTCAATATTAAGCTCATCTGAGGTGAATTTCTCTTGGTTCCATTTTGGTTTGGAGATAATCTTGCAGGCCATCACACACGTCCAGACTTAGCATCATTTAGAAAAAAAAAATTGTTTTGTTTGACTTCCAGCAACGAGTACTTAGTTATAGTTAACATTGTAGTCATCAATGTTTAATAAGTTGAAAGTTCATAAATCAATAGAATTTTAGAAATAGCAAATTTCTACTGAATAAAGTTAATAATCAGTAAGTGACAATAAGTTATTGAGGATATTTGGGCTTTACCTGGTTTTAGATTAAACTTATTTCTTGGTAAAAAATGGAATATGTGGTGACATAGCAGTTCGGTTCTTCTTTGTTTCATATAAATCAAACATAGTTTAGAAGCAGGCTTGGTAGATTCTCTTATAATTTTAGTAAGGTGTCCAGTGTCAAGATGCTTCTTGTCCTATGTCTGAACCAGCATTTTTTGTTTTTTTTCCTCCTTTGATTCTTTTTGTGACTCAAGTCCTCAACTTGCTCTAGAGCTTTCTAAGGTCTTGGTCTGGTATAATGAATACGAAGAGAATATTTTTTGACTTGCATCGACATTTTAATTCACAGTGTATGTACATAGTTTACCATTTACACCTGAATTATGTTTCTTACTACTTTTTCCCTTATAACTGTTATAGAATTGAATATTAACTAGTGTTCTTGAAAAAATAAATTTTGGTAATTTTCTTTATGTCTAGTACTCCCTTATTTTATTTTTTTTGTATATATTATCTTATATTCTTTTTTGTTTGAACTACTAATTGACTTCTTCTTTGTCTAATTTCTCAGAACTTACAAAATTGGGTCATGAATCAACCATTTTGAATATTTGAAGGAAAATTTGAGTTATGAATCTAAAATCACCGCTTTCTTGATTTCTGTCATGAGTTCTCGCTAATTGTTTGCAATTTTCTGGTTCTACCGTTGATATTAGAATGAAAGTTTTTTGCTCCCATCAACCATATTACTTTAGAGAATTTATATACAGGCATACGCATGAGGGAAATCTATTTTGCATTCTTTCATCTTTTAAACAAAAAGATATTGTCTGCACATTCATTTCTCTTTGGTTTTCTCTTGATTCAGATGAAGCATGGTTTTGGAGAGGGTCTCTAATTAGAACAGCAGTATAATCACTAAAGTTTACATATTATGGTCACAAACTCCGGTGTATTTAGACCTTTTCCAGTTTATCATAAACCAAAAGCATATTATCTCAGTGCAAAAACAGCTTTTAGAGCTGAATTTCTTCTTCTTTTTTGTGTTATGTAGGCCCCATCGTTGCAAGGAAGATGAACAATTTCTAGAAACAACTCAAGGATCGAAACCAACCTAATTTCTTCTTCCTTTTGTTTTCTAATTTCTTTGGTTGGAAAGAGCAAGATACTTTCTTTGTTGCCGGCTAATTGCTTGTATTTTAAAAATTTATCCTGCTTTTACATTAAACAGTATGTGCATTTTACATTAAATAGGCTATCTAATTTTTTTTCTCTATGAAATTCGATTTTTTGCCCAAACCGAACTAAACCGAAATAATATAATTTAGTTCGGTGTTAAAAAATTACGAAACCGAACCAAAAATCGAATTATTCCACTGAAATCGAACTAAAAATCTGAATGAACACTCCTGGGTGTCAACAGTCAAATTTCACTAACACATATGTTATCTTCTAAACTTTTAAAGAGCATAATAATTTTTTTATTTGTTTCTTTAATCTATAAAACATAACTAAAAAGTTCTATATTTTGAAATAGTAAAAACAATATTCTTAAGAGTAGCAATTACTACAACTTGTTCTACGACCTTCGTATCAAGGATTCCCCTTTGCCAAGTTTGGTGTTCACGCTATGGATTGGCATAGTTTTATCATTTTTCCTAATACAAAAAATTCAATTCTGGACTTTTTAGTTCAATTTCAATATATTTAAAACTTTAACCCCGTTTAGTTTGGATTATAATAAATTGAATTAGAATAAAATAAATTGATCGATATTCTTAATTTGAAAAAAAATAAGCATAAATTATATGACAATAATAGAAAATTTTAATATAAACACTACATGTTTCTCCTAATGTCAAATATATAAATTATATATTAATAATAAAATACATCAATTACATATAGCTTTAAAGTGGTAGTTTAGAGTATAGTAAAGATAAGAATATCGTATATTGTAAAGAGCTCAATGTTGTGGTGCGAAATATGAAAAAGAAAATAGCGAAATAGAGTATATAGAGCGAAGGTGGTAATTATTGGTAAAAAATATTAAAAACATTATGGATACCAAATATATATATATATATATATATATATATATATATATATATATATATATATATATATATATATATATATATATATATATATACTTTATTTCATCTTTTAAAAACTTTAGAGTCCTCATTCTTATTTTTTAAAATTTTAAAATTTTTTACTAGATAGAAAAATTATTATTGATTAGAATTTAAATTCTCAGCTCCAGTTTCCTCATTAAATCTTCAAAATTGTGTAACTCCTATCCTTAACCACTTCTCCTATTAAGTTCCCAAAGTTATTGTTCATTCTTTTTGTTATTAGTTAGAAAATTTCTCATTGGCTAAGAAATTTGTTTATGCTAAAATGATATAATTACAAGGTCTTCATTTTCTAAATTATGGAGGTAATCTTTTGGTTCTTTTTTTGATATATGTTCCTTTTATTTTCTTCTTTTTTCTTTTTAATTGTAATGTTTGACCTCTGAGTTTCATAAATAGTGTTATATATTTGATTTTCTTCTTCTTATGAGTTTTATATACGTTATGTGCATCAATTATGTTTAGGTTCTTTCAATTTTTTGTTCAAATGTCTATTTTAATTTTACTATATTTTTAATTTTTTATAATACTATAAATTGAGCCTTCTGTTTTTGAGGTATCAGAGAAACACATCTTAAAATCTTCTTTAGTTGGATTCAACAAAATAAGTATTTAAAATTTTAATCATTTTATTCTTTGCGCAAATATTCTCACCAGACGAATTCAAGTTCCTTTTTCTTTTTTCTCAAAGATCTTGTAGTTGTTTAAGTATTTAATTTTTTCTTTCTTATTTTTTTAAGTAACTTCATAAATTAGTATTTAAAATTTTAATCATTTCACCCTTTATGTAGGTAGGTTGGAGAGTTTCTTACTCAATTCTTTATTTATTTAGAATAATAAAGAAATAAGGTTGATAGTTTATTGTTGTTTTAAAATATACATAATAAAGGAAATGTGTAATTATTTTTACAACTTCTTTATATTATTACCTACAATTACTTTTAAAAAGATAAAATATTTTTTTATTAAACACATAAATTTACTTCATACTTATATTTTTTAAAATATATTTTAGTAATTGCTATTAGAAATGAAAAATTTAATGTCAGTGCATATCACGATATTTTTCGCTAGTATATTTATATTGCATTATTACCAAATTATATATACACTCAGATTGGATTGAGATTGTTTGAAAAAAAAAATTAAGTCAATCAAATCCTATCAATTTTTTAAAACTTAATCCAAATCTAATAATTTTCAATCCAATCTAATCTAAAATTACAAAATTGGATTGAATTGGATATTTCGTTTTGGATTTTTTTTGGAACATCCCAGTATGTCAAGGGATACTCGGGAGAATCTCTAACAATGGATCTAAGCGATTTTTCTCACTTATCGAGGCTGCACTAAAAGTTTCAACAAGTATTTACAAACATTTACAACTTTCGATTTATAACTTTTTCCTTTTTCTTTTTTCTTCTTAGTTTCGAAGAGATACTGCAGAAAGGCAAAAGTAAGAGGATTGCCTCGTTCCAATGAATGTTAGATTCAAAATTCTTGATATTATTAAAAGTGTTTTGTTAATTAAATAATTGTCTAAATTAAGCGTAACCATTATGTAAAATAAGAATAAAGAAAAAAGATTAATCAATAATATAGATAAATTGAAATAATTTTTTATGGTGATTGTACACGAAGAACATGCAGCTAATTTATAAAGATCCAAATGGGAGATGACGTAAAAGAAATAGAAAGATCAAATTAATTATAATTGTTTCTGCATCAAATATAAATATATTTTTTGTCGTCTTCTATTCATGTGAAGATGACGATAAGTCTTTTTCCTCTTTCTTTTTTTTATTTAATGGGAAAGACAAAAAAAAAGGTCTCCAAGAAGACAAAAAAACCTAGAGAAAACAAACTTTCGGATGGGGTACCGTACGATTCTATTTGTTTTTTAAAACTTTTTGTGTTACTATTGCAATCTATATATATATTATAGAAATGTAACCCTTTCTTTCTTATGTCTTCAAATCTCTCATTCTAATTTCTTAGAGTTTTTATTTTTTAATTAGTCTTTAAAAATTTAATTGGTTAAGATCATTTTCAATCTATTAAGATAACCATAAACTAAATTAAGATAACTATAAACTAACTTATATATTAATTTTAATTTTGAATATATATATTAAGTCATTTTGCAAAAGTAAGAGACTTTAATTATTACTTTAAAAATTTTTTATTGGTTAGAATTATTTTTAATTTATTAAAATAATTTAAAATTAAATTATTTTCAATCTATTAAAATAATGTTAAATTAAATTATACATGAATTATAATTTTCAATTTCATATTTTAAGTTATTTTTCAAAGTATGAGACTTTAATTACTACTTTAAAATTTTTTGATTGGTTACAATTATTTTTAATTTATTAAAATAATTTTAATTGACTTATATATCAACTTGAATTTTGAATTATCCTAATTTTTAGTTTTTATTTTTTAATCAGTCTTCAAAATTTGATTGGTTGGAATTATTTTTAATATATTAAAATAACTTAAAACTAACTTATACATTAATTTTAATTTTAAATTATTTATATTAAGTTACAGTGTAAAAGTATGAGACTTTAATTATTACTTTAAAAAATTTTAAATGGATAGAATCATTTTTAACCCATTAAAATAATTTTAAATGACTTATATATTAACTTGAATTTTGAATTATCCTAATTTTTAGTTTTTTATTTTTTAATCAGTCTTCAAATTTTGATTTGTTGGAATCATTTTTAATATATTAAAATAACTTAAAACTAACTTAGACATTAATTTTAATTTTAAATTATTTATATTAAGTTACAGTGTAAAAGTATGAGACTTTAATTATTACTTTAAAAAATTTTAAATGGATAGAATCATTTTTAACCCATTAAAATAATTTTAAAATATTTATATATTAACTTAAATTTGAAATTTTGTATTTTTTGGAAAATTAAATTATGTATTTTCAGTAACTTTATAAAAGTAAAACTTTAATTATTCAATAGTTGTCAATAAACATAATTTTTATTTTTATAATTTTTGTTTATCTTAATCTTTTAATTTAAACTAAATTAATTAAAGCAAAACTTTGATTGTCTACCCATATTTTCTACACACAATGCACATAATCATTATTCTCTTCCGCACATTCTTTTCTTCTTTTCTTCTTTTTCATAAAATGTAACTACCTCTTCCACTTTTTTTTTTTGTTTAGTCATCACTCAAATCTCATCATATCCACAAGTTCCAATTCTTATATTTTTTCATTTTATTGTCACTTCTTAATATAATTATTTCTCTTTCTTCATTTTTTTTCATTTGATTTAGGTTTTTTATGAGTATTTGAGTGTTGTATTTTATAAATTCTTTTAGAATTATTTTATTATTTTCTTAAATAATGTCTTTACTTTAATTTGATTGAACTCCCTAAAACCTCATTTGAGGTTTTTCTTTTTTGAGATTGAACTTCTTCACTTGATATCTATTATATGTTTTATTTTGTAATATAAAAATTAGTGATTTCTTTGGCATATTTTATTAGTGCATCATTAGGCAATGCAAATAAATCTTATTTATTTATTTGATTACACAAAAATATGTTTAAACTTTGGATAAGAGTTATTATCTACATGATAATTTTTCGAACTAGAATTTTAGGTATACTTCATAAGTAGATGTAAGTGCTTTATTTTTTTTTCTTTTCTTTTTTAAAATATCAGAGTTTTTAGCTCCATACACATTTGATCACGGCTTTAAAACTTAAAATTTTACATTACATCTTCTACTCTATTATTTTATCTATTTTGTATTTTTTTAATATTCTCTCTTCTTTTATCTGGTGTTACCACAATGTCATGATTCATAATATCTACTTCTGATATTCTTTTAATTTCTTTATTTTTTCTTCCCTTTCATAATTTTTCTCCATTTTATGTTATATTTCGTTCTTGCATCTCCTGACATCTTTCTTCCTTATATTTGTTAAGCTATTATACTAAAATACTTATCCACTTATTAGAAGAAAAAAATAAATAAACATTATATAATTTACAGTGAAATAAATAAACTTTTATTTAAATCTCAATGTTAAACTTTGTTTCAATTTTCATTTGCTTTGATTTACCCCCAATAAAAAGCCTAAGAAATAGGAAAAGAAATCTTGATTAATGAAGTAAATAATGGAGCTTCTCGAAACTAAATAAGAGTTTGAATAAGTTCAACTCTCTTTGATCTAATAAATGATACATGTTATTTATGTTTTATATAAAGACATTAGTGATATTTGTATGTGAATCAAAGATTTCAAAAAGTTTAAAAAGTAGATTATACGTAACCAATATTACTCTGAAATTTATATTGAAATGAATAAAAGAGATAAAAATTCTATATTAAGAGCCTAATAAGATGAAAAAAAATATATTGGATCTTTTTTAAAAAATAAAATTAATGTTTTATGTTATTCGATTATTTTCTTAAATACATACATTTTGAGAGATAAAAAATATTTTTTTAGATATATTTTTTAGAAATCTAATTTTAATATTTTTTATTTTAAAAATATATCCGTGCATTGCAAGGGTTTAAGCTAGTATTAACATATGCGTAAGTGTAAGTATATTTGGATTGAATTTGAGTTTGAAATATTTTATTTTAAATTTTATAAAAATAAAATTTTTATTAATGAAGATATAAAATTTAATTGCGTGAATTATCTCCCGAGTACAAAAATTTGAAAATAAGACCTTCGAGGCGGTATGATCAGAACAAGTCTTAATTCTACGAAGTTTAAACTCAGAATTTTTTAATTTTTCTTAATTAACAAGAACTATCAAGTTAATTAATTCTACGAAGTCTTAATTCTACGGAGTACAAAAATGGCAAAAGAAGGAAAAACTTTTGTAACTTTAATGCGTTGCTAACTGAGTACATACATTGTATGTGATTAACTATATAAAATTACTCGTCTATAATTTAAAATTTTCTCTCATCAAGTGAATTTTGTAGATTGAATTTCATTCGAAATCTCCAATGCAATTGAATTTTTTTATTAATGAAGATTGTTTTGTAGATGTCTATTTACCACTAAACAATCCAACACTCAGTTATTTACAGTGAATTTTTATTTTTTTTATTATAAATTTGCTGTGTTTACCGGAAGCTTTCCCAGTTTCCCATCTGCTATAGTGTGCTAAACTACCTCATTTTTGTCCCGGCAGCCTATTAGTCGCCGAGATCTTCTTTCCGAGTCATAGAAAGAAGGCCTTCGGTACTCCAGAATTTTCCTTCTAGGATGGAACTAAACCCATACTGATTAGGAAAAAAAGAACTAAACCCATTTTGATTAGGAAAAAGTAAAAGAAAAAGAACTAAACCCATACTTCTATTTTCCTTTTCCCGTTAGGATAACAAAATCTCAAACTTCTCTTTTCCTTTTGCTGTTAGGAAAAAAAATTTTCTTATATATATATACATCTCAATCTCATTCTTCAAGGTCATTCCACATCATTCTCTCTTTCGTCTCTCATATACATCTCATTCTCCATTCTCCATTCTCCATTCTCCATTCTCATCCTGCAAAACACAAAGTCAATCTCCCTTCCGTCTCTCATGGCTGTGCGAGAAGTATTCGAAAACAATATTCATCAAGAATTTAACCTTATAGAGTTGGCTCTTCAACAAGACTACACTTTTGCCGCTTTGGACGTTGAATTCCCCAGAATTGTGTACCAGCTCGAAGAGCCATACTTTCTACTGGACATTAATGAAAAGTATACTCATATGAAAAAAAATGTGAACGCATGCAAGATTACGCAGTTGGGGTTAACACTTTCAGATGCATATGGAAACTCTAGGGTTTGGCAATTTAATTTTGGTGGATTCGACGTCGAAGTTGATGCGTGGAACCCCTCTTCGGTAGAACTTTTGAAGAGGCAAGGAATTGACTTCGATAGGAATAGGATGGAAGGAGTAAGTGTCAGCCACTTCGCCAAGCTTTTTCGGGAATCAAGATTGGGAAGCTCGGCCCTTGGAGGACGTGAGTGGGGGAGGCATTACTTGGGTTTTGTTTCACTCCACATTCGATTTAGGTTACTTGATCAAGGTCTTGTTACAAAAAGACCTTCCCGATGATCGAATGAGTTTCATTCTACTGGTATACTGCAATCTTGGATTTTCGATTTTCGACGTGAAAGAGATTGGAAAACCTTTAGGATTCTACGGAGGACTGGAAAAGGTGGCCCAGGAGCTGGGGGTTTCGAGGCAAGTTGGTAAGGCTCATCAGGCTGGTTCAGATAGCTTGTTAACCATGCAAGCCTTTTTTGAAGCTGAGGGAGAAATATTTCAGTGGTCGAAACAGCTATTTAATGGAAAAAGTTTAATCATAAACTTTATGGGTTAGAGGAATCGCCGGCTGATCCTTCTGAAGTTCTGCAAGTACTCTGGAGGCTGATGATAATTGGTGTGGGTGGTGACAATGAAGAAGTTGAGTATGAATTCCAAGAGAAAGAGTCTGAATTTCAAGGGGATGATGAAGTTCCTCATACGGTTCTAGTTCCAGGGTTTTGCTGGACGCCGTATGGTGTTGCCCTTCCCAACTCATGCTACTCATGCCATTATAGAAGTCATTGTCACCAGTGGTCATTCGGTTATTTGAAGATCCAGGATCGTCCCTGCGGTGCCAATTCAGGCTATTGTCCCCATGGCTTATTATTGAAGTTGTAAAACAGATAGCAGAATGTAAATATTTTAATTTTTTAGTGAACAATACAAGTATTTTTTGAGTTTGAATACCTTCCCCAATCCCCAGAATGCATCCCCTGTTTCAAAGAATTTCTCTCAATCCCGTGGTTAAAGGCAATTAATTCAGTAACAAATTGCACCACCATGATAATCCTCCTCTACGTCACTTTTAAAAAGAAGAAAAAAAACATGTGATGTGAAGATATAATACTAGATTGAAGACCCCCCAAAACCAAAAAGCTACAAGAAGATCAGGAGAGTCTCTGCAAAAAAAAAACAGGGTTATTTGAAAAAAACAAATGTTATTTGCCAATTTGAGTTTATTCGTTAAACCAAAGGGGATATTTTGGAAGAAAAATACCTTGTCACACCATTTAAGCACGTCGAAGATTTGACCATGAACCAACATAGGTAAAGATTTTCAAGACTATTTGGTTGCTTGATAGTAGTTTGCCTCTTCTATAAATATTTTATCCAATATGACACAAATGAAAATGCAAATTGAAATTAAGGTGTGATTAGATAGGATTTGGTTTTGAAATTTTTATCTTGGGTTTTGTAAAAATTAAATTGTTTGTGAGAGAAGATGTGTGTTCCACACTTAAAATTTTGGGTTTGATTTTAAAACCAAACTCTGTCCAAGTAGAGCCTAATATTATCTTATAATAAAGATTATTTCTAAGTGATTGAATTACTATCTTATGACTATGTAATAAGAATTTATCATCATTTAATGTCTATAGTTTATCATCGTTTTTATCATCTTGTGATAAATAGTACTAAAAGTAAAATATTAAAAGAATAGTGAGGAATACGAAACTAACTAATTGCGCTAATCGTCTCTGTAATATACCTTTATGATTGAAGGGTTTTCATCAATCATCAATAGGGATCTTCCAAATTGCTAATTCTGCTGCAACATTCAACTCTCTCAAACTCTTGAACTCTATTTGCAGCCTTCCTTGCCTTAGAAGGGACAAGAAGGAAGAAAATAGATCATTGCGTACAAAGAAGCTATATATTAAAAAAGATCATATAAACAGTCCTTTTCTCTGATCTGTAGTACCATTAAAGTTCAAGATATTGCTAATTGCTTCATTATGTTAGATTAACTGGCGCGTGCTTATTTTAGTTTATAAGGGACATAGGTGGACATAATAGTTTGGAAAGTGAAATGAGAATGCACCATATGTAAAATGTACTAAATCAAAGTGGCCTTTTTCTGCATGTAGGAAGAAGTAAAGTTCGCAGGCTCACCTCAGAATCCCAGTTGGTAGACAGGTTTATTGTGACAAGTGCCACAACTTGTACAAAAAGTGCACAAATGATCCCCAGCCAAAGTCCCTGGTGATAGTTTGAAAGTGACGAAGTCTCAGAATAGTTCAGAGGCAGGTAGAGAGCAAAAGAGCCATTCCAGAGAGAAGTAGACGGATTACCATGCCTCCAATATGAAAGAAAAATGCTAAGAGCACAGCAGAAGGTATTCCGACAATATAATAAGCCCCAAGATTGATGATCGCGCAGAGGTTTTGCCAACCACACCCTCTTGCAGCCCCTAAAATCAAGTATGTGAAACAGAGAATTGGTAAAATTCTTAGCTGTGGATATAAATGAAAAGAAAAAGATGAAAGATTGTGTTCTGTTGTCTAAGAAGTTTATTTCAAAATTTTGACCTGAAAGGACACATTGGAATCCGTCAAAGAAGTCTGACAGTGCAAGAAGCGGCAACATTTTAGCAACATATTTGATCACTTCCTCTTTGTCGCTATAGAGCTTCCCCCAGACATGGCGAACTAATATTGTGATTGTTCCAACAATTGCTCCCTCTGAGATGGCCACTATCACGACAACACATAAGGCTAAACGCGCACCTTTTGGATTTCCAGCTCCTAGTTCATTTGAAATTCTTGTACTGGAATGATTAGAGGACAACAATATCAAATACTGTATGCTCTATACTTCTGAAGTTCTTCAGTGTGACACTCATGGAACTCATTCAAGTAGAAACAGAATTGTGCATAAGCTAACCTTATTGCAGCACCAAGACCAACAGATATCATGTAGACCATCCAACATGTGTTGAGGCTGTAAAAGTTAATAAAAAAGAAATAGATCTGATTAAATAGAGCTGTTTCTCATTTTCCATGTATCAGTCGTTCACTTCAATGAGCTGATAGATTTCTATTTGGGTACTTCGTCGTTTATTGTAATCAAATACAGACCTTATTGACAACACCGATGTCTCTAGTTTTGGATTTGGAAGAAGACCAGATAAGAGAACAACCATCTCAAATGACCAGTACTCAAAACTGCATCTCAAATAGATATATAGTTAGCTATCAAACTGCATAAAAATCTACCAGACTCATCAATGGGGAAAGCGAAAAAATTTGACCCATTATGTTTCAAAAAATTTCTTCAAGCTTTTGCAACAAATAAATTATAATGATTTCAAGTATTGCTGGAATGAGTCTAATATTTCATTGGCAGTGCTATGAGTAATCGAGCAGCCAGATTCAAAACTGTTCCATCTCTGAAGATTTATTTGATCTGATAGTAGTCTTATGTAACATTTCCAGAAGCTGCATAATGGGCAGGAAAAATCATTCTTAGTATGATGACTTTCTGGATGACATGGAACCGCTGGTGATTAATTTCTGATATATTAAAGATCAATTTTTCAAAATGCAAGAACGCCTCAAAACCATGTCTTCCTCTTGGCATGCTAGCAAAAGCGATCAATTTCCTAAAATCTGCTAAGTACTAGGCCAGTCCTATGGAATTTGGTCATTTGGTCACTGAAGTTCACAAAGGTGTAAATCCTCTCGAGCAGTCCAAGATGGTTAGAACTACGCTAGGACCATTTCTTCTAGCCTCAAATCTAATATATTGATTTCAAATTCATAGTTTTTATCAGCAATAAAGAAAAAGGACTTGGACTTACCAAATCATTACTGCAGAAGAAATCGCCAGCTTTAGAAAATTGAGTGTGTCATGCAAGGCCTCTTTTGAGAAACCAATCCAGGTTTTTGTGCAGTCTGAAGAAAACCTGATGTATATTGCTAATAAAGCAACATTAATCCAATAGGAGATGGCATTTGCCAAGGCAGCTCCTCTACTTTGAAATCCAGTTTTGAACACAAGAAGCCAACACATAGGAATATGGAGCAAAGCTGTGATCCCGGAGCTCAACATCATTGGAAGTACGATATTTTGTGTCTGTAAAAATCTATTGACACATTGAAGGAGGGCATAGGCAAAAAGGCCAGGAATCATTGAACGGTTAAACTTTCCTGCTTCAGCAGATATCTCTTCATCTTGACCGAAAGCTTTGAGAATATTGCCAGTACAGAACCAAATAAATGCAAGGAAGATGCTTAGCACAAGAAGAACTAACATCGCTCGCTGTGTATAGATACCAAGCATATGAAATTCTTTGGCTCCATAAGCTTGTCCACATAGTGTTTCCAACGCACTCCCCATCCCTAACTATCAAAATTATGTTAAAACAGGCTACGATCTATTTAGAAGTATTATAAATGAAAGAATTTGTTTATTCGGCCAAAAGAAAAGATCAAGATGGCCAACTAATACCAGTTCCACCACTTATGCCACAGATTAAATTGTAGAAATCCTTGTTTTCATCAAATAGGATCCTTACAAGGACCAAAACTTCTGTTCTTAGTTTCTGAGATCAGTGATCAATACTGGAAAATTTATTGTTAACAAGTTTTAAAAGTCTCAAACCTAGATGCACAAGAAGGTGAAGGAATTGACTCCAAGGGGAGTTAACAAGTAGGAAAATTGCCTAGTTCACTGAAGGCACTTATCAATCAACTAGTTGCTAAAGAAGACTGTACTTCCGAATTCTCAGAGTTGTTCTCCAGAGATAATTCATGTGCATCTTTGTTCTCTAAAATCAGTTTAAGCTTTCTACAACCTTTTCCCTTTCTACGCAGAGGGGCATTTGGAACCTATATTATGTTTATTTTGACTTGGTTCATCTAGAAAGCCGCGATTATTCTTACAAAGTTTCACCTATATATGTGGGAATTAGGCCATGTAGCATTATCAACTTTACGAGAGACATGCCATTTTAATTAGTCATAGCGAAAAGAATAAGTCATCCTTCACTTCTCAATAGTGACTGATCAGCATTTATGCATTTTACTTATACTATAGAAGGCATCAACCGTGATGATTTGCTTCTTTCTCAATGATTTGAACCTCTTATACCAGACTACATTCACCACATAAAAAGTAAGAAATCAGTAAAACCTTGAAAAGCAGACACTTACCAGTACACTGAAGCCTGTTACCGAAGCAAAGGAAGTGGCAAGGGATGCACTTGCGAGAGGAAGTTCCCCCAGATGACCAACAAACATGATTGAAATGACTTGTAAGCAATACTGCAGGAAACTAACTGCGATAAGAGGCAGTGCTAGTCCTAGCTGCCTCTTTAGTTCTTCAATAATTTCTCCTCTGCAACGACTTTCTTCATTCAGATGTTGATCAATATCTTGGGTTCTTTCTTGGCTTTGTATTAAAGGGATTTCAGGACCAGATTCATATCTTTCCATTCTTCTTCTTGTTCTGCAATCAATAGTATTCTCCACTCAAGAATCAAGAAGGGTATCTATCTTAATTTTCTTGCTCATCACTGGCTCTTCTTTAATTGCAATGAGATGATGAAAGCATTAGGAGACAAACTAGTAGTGTCAAACGGGCCGGCCCGCTCTGACCCGGCCCGTCGCGGGCTGACCTTAAAACGGGTTGGCTCGTTTAGCCCGCGGGCTGGAACCCCTAAATCCGCAGCCCGCGATAGCCAGCCCGCGGGTTAAACGGGTTAGCCCGCGGGCTTTTATCAAAATGACGTCGTTTTGTAAAAATAAGTAAAACGACGTCGTTTTGATAAAAAATTATATTTTTTAATATTTTAAAAAGATCCAAACGACGTCGTTTTGAAAAAAAAATTTTTTAATATTTTGAAAAGCTCAAAACGGCGTCGTTTTGATGGGAAAAAAGTCAAAAAAAAATAAAAAAGAAAAACGGGCTAGCCCGCGTTTGGCCCGCGCTAGCCCGCGGGCTAGGCGGAGCGGGCTAAAAAAGCCCGCGATTAAACGGGTTTGGACATCCTAAGTCCAAGCCCGCTAATACGGACCAGCCTGCGGGCCAAAGCCCGTATTGACAGTGATAACAATGATATGCATAAACTGAATCAAAACGTTAATTTTGAGGGCTAAGAATCTATATTAAGATATATAAAAAATTTCAAAAAGGTTAAAGAAACGAAATATAGAAAAATATAATTAGTAAGCTTAAAAATTTTATACCCATAATAGAGATGTTGAGGGTGGCAGCCGCTTCACGCCTTCTCCATGGTTCCGTGCTTAATAGCATTATTGTAGAGGCGTGGTTCCCACTTGAATATCTGTGTCCCATATTAAACAGCGAGAATCAGCAGCCAAAGCCTAAAACTGCAAGAATCTATAGAAATACACTAGATTTAGCTTTACCTAGTCATGAATTCATTAATAGTATGAGGTCAACAAGTAACCCAAATGTTCAAGAAAACTAACATTATAGGCTATCATTCTCACTTCAAAATTGGATTAAACAATTACGCATCTTTTTATATTTTACTTCCATGCAGTAAGCCAATTCAGATACATGACAGATGACCTAACCTCGAAGAAGCAAACCAAACTAATCATTTTCATAATGGGTGCAAAACCCTCAATTTTGACAAATCTATATCTATCTATCTATATCTGCACTATACTTACTAAAACTATAAATAGGGGCCGTAAAGATTTAAACTTGTATGATTCTTTCTTTTTAAATGCCCATTAAAAAAATTATCTTTTTATTTTTCTGAAATGCATTATTGTCATTTTGATAGTTTTTGACATTTAAATGATAATTTTTTAGGAGTTACATAGAAATAATTAATTTAAAAAATTAGTTGTAAGTTAGGTTTGACAAAGATAACTTAAAGAATTAAAGGGAGAAGTAAGTTATTAAAAAAGAATATTAAAGAGAAAGACTTTATTATCATTACCAATTATCAAATTATTTTTCTTTTTTTATGAGCAATTATTAAATTATAATATATACCTCTCAAATCACAACTTGATTATGTTGTTATAAATTTACAAAACAATAAATATCCTAGCACCATTCACATACGAACAACTTGATTATGTGGTTACAAATTTACAAAACAATAAATATCTTAGCACCGTTCACATACGAATGCACTTGATAAAATTGTGAAAAATAAAATCTTTTAATTTATATTTTTTATAATTTTAAATTATAAATACTTTTTGAATTAATTAATTATTTTACTATTACAATATATAACTTTTAAATAATTTTTATTAAATTAAAAATACTAAAGACAGTTAGTATATAACTCTTAAATAACTTTTATTAAATTAGAGATACTAAAAATCCTCAAAATATGTAGATTTTATTCTCTTTTATATCTACCATACTATCAATACTACTATTCTATTATGATATTATATTTTTTAAAAAAATTGATGAAAATTTCAAGTCCTTTACACATGATCAAGTTGTTTTTTGAGAAGTATATATATACTAATTTGAAAATTGCACTTAGAAAAAAAAAGAAAAAAATTTGATAATTACTTATGATAAGAAATTCTTTCTCTTTAATACTCTTTTTTAGTAACTTATTTCTCTTTTTAATTCTTTAAGTTATCTTTGTGAAACCTAACTTATAACCAGTTTCTCAAAATTAATTATTTCTATATATCTCCTAAATAATTATCGTTGAGATGTCAAAAACCATCAACATGACAATAATGCATTTCTAAAGAATAAAAAATAATAATTTTATCACAGTGCCATTTAGAGCATTCAAAAAAGAAAGAAACATAAGAGTTTAAATTTCCATAACTCCCTATCTATACTTCGAGTATACTATAGATAAATTTTGAAAAATAAACTCTTTTACTTTATGATTTTATAGAATAAAAATATTTTTAAATTATAAATATATCTCGAATTAATTGTTTGTTTCACTATTACAATATATAACTCTAAAATAACTTTTATTAAATTAGATATAATAAAGACTTTCAAAGTAATGTATATTCTAATCTTCATTATATCTAACCTACTACCATTATGAAGAATAAACTCTTTTACATTATATTTTTATAGATTAAATATATTTTTAAATTATAAAAACCTCTTGATTCATTAAGTTCTCTCTTTAATTGTTTAAGTTGTCTTCGCTAAACTTAATTATAATTTTAAAAATATTTTTAATCTATAAAAGCATAAATTTATAGAGTTTATTCTTCCTAATGGTAGTAGTTTATATATAATATAGATTAGAAAATACATTACTTTGAAAGTCTTTAGTATATCTAATTTAATAAAAGTTATTTCCGAGTTATATATTGTGATAGTTAAACAAACAATTAATTTGAGATGTATTTATAATTTAAAAATATTTTTAGTTTATAAAAAACATAAAGTAAAAGAGTTTATTCTTCAAAATTTATCTATACTATACTAAAAGTATGGACATAGGTCATAAAAATTTAAACTTGTATGTTTCTTTCTTTTTTTAATACTAAAAATTGTACTATGATAAAATTATTATTATTATTATTAGAAATATATTATTGTCATGTTGATAGTTTTTTACATCTCAATGACAATTATTTAGGAGATATATGAAAATAATAATTTAGAGAAATTAGTTATAAGTTAGGTTTAACAAAGATAACTAAAAGAATTAAAAAGAGGAATAAGTTACTAAAAAAGAGTATTAAAGAGAAAGACTTTTTTCTCTTAAGTAATTATCAAATTTTTTTCTTTTTTTCTAAGTGTAATTTTTAAATTAGTATATATACCTTTCAAAAAGCAACTTGATCATGTTTAAAAGACTTGAAATTTTCAAAAAAAATTAAAAAATTTTAAAAATATAATATTAGAATAGAATAGTGATGGTTAGATATAAAAGAGATTAAAATCTACATATTTTGAGGTTTTTATTATCTCTAATTTAATAAAAGTTATTTACGAGTTATATACTCATGATCTTTAGTATTTCTAATTTAATATTATTTAGAAGTTATATATTGTGATAGTAAAACAAACAATTAATTCAAAAAATATTTATAATTTAAAAAATATAAAAACATATAAATTAAAAGATTTTATTCTTCAAAATTTTATCAAGTGCATTCACACTTGGACGGTGCGAGTTCTGTACTAAGAATGTCAGAAAGGGTCGTGACAATTTAAATTTATTTTGTTTCTTCCTTTTTTGAATGGTCAATCTATATACTATACTAAAAGTGTGGAAATTGGTCATGAGATTTAAACTTATTTTATTTCTTCCCTTTTTGAATGGTAAAAAATATCCTTTGGTTGGATGAATTGTTTTGATTTTGATGGTTCAAATACTCCAAAATTATATATATATTTTGGACAATTTATTTTGGTGTTTTTAACTTCTAAAAGTAACATTTAGAATATGAACAATACACTAAATGGCCCATAACTACTAATTTATTTTTGTATTAATAGAAAATTTTGTTACTACTTATTAATAAATATATACTAACTCTCCACTTAAGTTAAATTTTCTACCCCAAAATATGTATAATGTAATAGAATATAAGAATAAATTATCTAACTTCTATAAAGAAAAGAAAAAGAACATTACTATTTTACAAACATTAAAATCGCTTTAGAAGTAATTATAGTAATTAAATATTTTAAATACTATTATAATTTACAAAAAAATCTAAAATATTACAACGTGAGATTAAGTGATTTCTATGAAAATAGATTTTATAGTTAGTAAAAATAATATTTTTCTTATTACATTAAATTGAGTAGATAAAACGTAAAAAGTAAATAAATATTTATTTCTTAAAAAATGACAGAATTATGAGGAATAATTATGGAAATTTAACAGTTTAAATACTAATATAGTTTATTAAAATTTCAAAATGATAGCATGAACTAAAAAAAAGACTATTTAACCTTTTATGAAGAGACAAAATATGTGTCTTATTCAAATATTATTTAAATATATCAGAAAAATAATAAAAAATGTACTTCAATCTTTATCATTGCTAAAGAGAAAAAATATTATTATTTAAAAAGATTAAAATTGTCACAAAAATGTATAATGTTAATTAAAAAAAATTTTAAAAATAATTTTATTTAATAAAAAAATGCAATGGCATAAGATGTAAAAAATAAATTATATGATCTTCATGTATTAATTTATATAATTAGTAAAAATAAATATTTTATTCTAATATTGTAAAAATAATTAAATAGCAGAAAAATATCATATATTCTTTGTCACTAAAAAGAATTAAAAATTATTATTTTATAAAAAATTAAATAAAATATTTAATACGTGTTATTGCATGTAAATGATGCTAGTAATTTAAAACGTAGCGAGTATTACTATTTACACTATCTCGCTTACCATATGTAAAACAAATTTTAATTTTTTTTGTGTATTTAATTTCTTCATCCAAAAATTAAATGTTCATATTTCTATTTTGAATTATTTTCTTATAAAATTAATTTTTTTCCTGTTTAAACTTTCAAAACTATCTATTTCAACTAGGGGTGATCATTATTCGGTGGAAACTGAAAATCCAAACCGAATCTATGAATTCAGTTCAATTTTCTATTAATTCAGATTGGATCGGATTGGTTTGAATTGCCCAATTTTTAGGATAATCGATTTCGTGTTCGGTTTGTATTATCATATCGAAAATCGAACTAAAAAATTATTATTTTTAAAAAAATTATAAACCATATAACTAATGCGTTCAATTGTTTTCTAAAATAAAAACCTGAGTGCATTACTGTAATGTGTTTAATTTCGAACAAACCTAGGGATTTTAGACATTTTCCCCCTTATTCTCCAGATCCTCTTCGTTGTCTCCACCGAGTACTCCTATCCCTTCTCCTGGTCAAGGATCCCCAGAAACACAGTGAGTGCCCGGCTACCAATCACTGCCAGCGTGTTACTTTCTGGCATCACAAGTATTTGGGGCGAGCAGGCACCTTGTCTCAATCGGCAGCTTATACGAGCAATAGTGATTGTGAGGTGGCGACTGATTGCAATTTTTCTTGATGTTGTCGATTGTGTTAATTATAATTTTTGTAGATAATTCATCTTGGCTAGGATCTATATATTAGTGGCTCTAAAATTTTGGTAGCTTTTCTTTAATTTTTTTATTTTACAACAGAATAGATTTTTCTTCATTTCTGTTCTCTGTTTTATGAAATATTGGGTTGTTTGACTAATGGTTATTATAGCACCTTGTCATGATGAAGGTAGCCAGGTTCGAACCCTTGGCTTTTATAATTCTACTGAATAAGTGGAACGGTGTCGTTAAGATTCAAGCAGTGCTGTTTCGTTAAAGACGGTGAAATTCAATTAGATTGGACAGTAACAGCTAGAAGGCAGGCGTCTTGATCCCCAGTACTCTTCTTGAATAGTATTGCAATGCATGTGGTGTGTCCATTTTCTCTTCTTGAATAGTATTGCAATGCATGTGGTGTGTCCATTTTCAGCTCAGTGCAAAGATGGAAGTTGCAGGTGGTCTTCATTTTGAAGGTTTGCGGGAGAAGCCTGGAGAACCCTGCTATAAAAACTCTTATTTGCATAATGTAATAGTTTAGCTTGATTTTGGTGTTTGTCTTTCAATTGAGTACTGAACTCAGTTGCTTCTTTGCTTGGAATTCCTTCAATCTTATCACCTTCTACCTAATTTTTCATCGTTCCTCTGTTCAGTTATGTTAAATTGTTTCAATATTAAGCTCATCTGAGCTGAATTTCTCTTGGTTCCAGTTTTGGTTTGGAGATAATCTCACATGCCATCACAAATTAGTATCAGAGCGGTGGTATTTTGAGGGAAGATGCCAGCTACCAGGCAACACGAGAAGGAGGAGGAGGCCATACTCAAAACGGACGCAAATATGCAAGAGTTAGCTGAGCAGGTGGCTGACCAGATCAAAAGGCACAGTACTCTGGACTTCAATGTTAAGGAGCAGGGGCATTGAATAGAGGTAATGAGCCAATCTTTTGATAAACTTCAGCTGCAAGTCGAGGGTTATGTTAATCAACTAGCTAATATTACTACTACTATGAACTCTATGTCTGCCAATCTTGCTGCTCTTATGGTTTCTGTGAATGATATGAAACAAAGAGTAGAGATTAGAGAGGGAAAACAGGTTGAGAAAGGGCCAAGTAGTAGAGTGGAAGAGATTTCCTTGACTCCTACACATGGGACTCAGGGACCTGGGGTAATGGCGATAGGACGGATATTATGGGTGATTTGAAATTGCCTAAGTTTGATTTTCCTTCATTTGATGGGAATAACCCTAGAGATTGGAAAGGAAAATGTAGGTGATTTTTTGAGATGCATGTTGTTGCAGAAGAAAGAAAGATGGATATAATAACTGAGTTATATCTGAAAGGGAGGGCTTACATTTGGTTTACTGGGTATAAGAGAACTCATGGGGGTTGTAACTAGGAATAGATGGTAGGGGTTACATGTACTAGATTTGGAGAGGAAGATGGGAAGGAACTGATGGAGGAGTTCAATAAAATTCGGCAAAAAGAAATAGTAGAGGAGCATGTAGATAGATTTGAAGAGTTGAGATCAGAAGTCATGAACCAGATGCCACAACCCAGCGAGGATTACTATATCTCAGTATTTGTGGGGGGAATGAAAGAGGATCTTAAACATTTGGTTAAGATATTTGAACCAGCCACCCTAGAAATTGCTTACAGGAAAGCTTTGCAGCTCCAATCTACTGTTTCAGTGTGGTCTAGAGGCGCTAAAACATTTCAGTCCATGAAAAGTCCATATTCCAACCAAAAATCTTCAGCTACACAAACCAGCCCTTCCAAGAGCCCCAATAACATCAATACAAAGCCTGTCAAAGAGCCAACCAGTTTTAAGGAAATCACCCAAGAGGAGTACCAGTGGAGGAGGAAAAAAGTCATGGGTTATAAGTGTGGGGACAAATATACTCTAGATCACAAATGTCCCAAGAAGTAGCTGAATGTGATAGTAGTGAAGGAGTTACAAGGGAATGAGGATGAGGAGTTCTTGATGTTTGAAGGGGAACACAAAAACACAGAAATGGAGGGTTCAGGAGAGGAAGGGGAAGAGATAGAGTTGTTTGTAAATGCAATAACAGGGATTTTTAACTCCAGCACCATTAGGATCAAGGGTAAGTTTCAGTTCATATAGATACAGGCAGTAGGTTGAGCTTTATTGACAGCAAACTAGTATCAGAATTGCAACTAACAAGAACCCTACTAAGCCTGTTATCATCACTATTGCTGATGGTACCACTATGATCAGCAGATGTATGTGCAAAGGGCTAAAATGGAGTATGGGAGAGCAAGAATTTCAGCAAGACCTGAGAATACTCAGGTTGGGCAGTAGTGATATTATTCTTGGAATGGACTGGTTGAAACAATACATCCCCATTATGTTTGACTTTACCACACTGCAGCTCACTTTCACTAAAGAACGGAAATAGATACTTCTATAAGGGAAGAATTAGGGCATCAATTTACAGGCTGCTAAGGGGGAGATACTATAGAAGATGTTGGAAACATGAGAACAAGTAGTATTGGGGAAGTTAATGAGCTTGGAGATAGAGAGAAAGAATTTTGAAGTTCCAGAAGAAGTGGAACAGCTGCTTCAGCAATTCACATCTATTTCTGATAAATCTCAAGGGTTGCCTCCTGATAGGGGACGTGTACCAGATTCAATTAGTGGAAGGGGCACAACCATTCAAGCTGAGACCATATAGACACCCCCATTTCCAGAAAGTTGAGATTGAAAAATTAGTTAAAGAGATGCTAGCAGAAGGAGTCATCAGGGCAAGCAATAGTTCCTTTGCTCCTCCAGTGTTGTTAGTAAAGAAAAAAGATGGCAGTTAGAGATTCTGTGTTGACTGCAAACAATTGAATGCACTCACTCTTAAGGATAAGTTTTCTATTCCTATCATTGATGAATTGTTGGATGAATTACATGGGGCTGCTTATTTCTCTAAAATTGATTTAAGGGCAGAGTATTTTCAGATAAGGGTAGATGAAAATGATGTGCATAAATTGTATTTAGAACTCATATGGGACTATATGAATTTCTAGTTATGCCATTTGGCCTCACTAACGGGTCTGTTACCTTTCAATCTCTGATGAACAAGATTTTTGTAGAGTATTTGAGAATGTTTGTATCAGTATTTTTTGATGATATCCTAATTTACAGCCCTGATTTGAGCTCACATCTTAAGCATTTGGAGTTAGTCTTTAACTTATTGAGGTTGCATCAGTTATATGCAAAAAAAAAAAACAAGTGTTCTTTTGCTCAAAGAAAGATGGAATACCTAGGCCATATCATTAGTGACAAGGGTGTAGAAACTGATCCAAACAAGGTTAAAGATATGATAGAGTAGCCTCTGCCTAATAATATGACTCAACTAAGGGAATTTCTAGGGCTTACGGGGTATTACAGAAAATTTGTCAAGGGATATGGAGTCATTAGTAAGCCTTTTTGTAAGATGCTTCAGAAAGGGTGTTTCTACTGGATTGAGGAATCTAAGGATGCCTTTTAGAAGTTAAAAATAGCCATAAGTACTACTCATGTGTTAGCCTTATCAGACTGGCACAAAACCTTCATCCTAAAGACTGATGCAAGTGAGATTGGGATTGGAGCTATCTTGATGCAAGCTCACAACCTATTGCCTATTTCAACAAGGCATTGGGAGAGAGACAAAAAGAACTTTCAGTGTATGAAAAAGAGTTATTAGCTTTGGCTTCAGCTGTAGCAAAATGGAGACATTACTTAGAGAGAGAACACTTTATCATCAAAACTGACCATCAAAGCTTCAAACATTTAATGGAACAAAGGATTACTACGTCAGCATAACAGAAATAGATATCCAAGGTAATGGGACTGAACTATGAAATTCAGTACAAGAGGGAAGTTGAGAATAAAGTGGCTGATGCATTATCTAGGAGGGAAGAAGTGAATGCCATGACAGTATTGACTCCAATATGGGTGATAGAAATAATAGATAGTTATGAAGAGATCAAGAGGTACAGAGATTGGTAGCTGAATTTTTAGTAGGCGGGAAATCAAAAGAAGAAGTAGATTATAGGAATGGAATTCTTTACTATAAAGGGAAAATTTATGTGGGAGCAGGAAGAGAAATTAGACAAAAACTAATAGAAAAGTTACATGCAACCTAGCAAGGTGGGTATTCTGGCATCCAAGTTTGCTACCAGAGAATTAAACAGTATTTTTATTGACCTAAAATGAAAAGCAGACTCAAGAGTACATCAACCAATGTGAGACTTGCCAAAGAATTAAAGATGAAAAACTTACACGGGGCTACTCCAACCTCTATCTATTCCTAACAGGTCATGAAGCCACATTTCTATGGACTTCATTGAAGAATTATGTAAGTCTAGAGGAAAGGATACTATTATGGTAGTGGTGGACATGATGACACGTTATGGACATTTTCTGACATTGGCCTATCCATTCACAGCGCAGAAGGTGGCTGAAGCCTTTATGAAAACCATCTACAAACTCCATGGACTTCCAGAAAGCATTGTATTAGACAGAGATAAAGTCTTCACAAGCCATTTTTGGCAAACTCTTTTTCAGAAGCTGGGTACTAAGCTGATTTTGTCCACTGCATACCACACACAAACCGATGGCATGATAGAGAGGCTGAATCAAGGAGTAGAGATGTTCCTTAGATGTTTCTGTAGCTCTAGACCGCACAAATGGGTAGAATGGCTATTCTTAGCAGAATGGTGGTATAATACTACTCCTCACACAGCTATTGGCATGACACTACTTGAGGCTTTATATGGATACATACTTCCTATTCTAGCTTTGGGACCTTATCAGCCAACCAGCAATGCTGCTGCAAATGATTATCTAGCAGAGAGGAGCAGGATTGAATCCATACTAAAAGAGAATTGTAAGAAAACACAAGAGAGGATGAAGTTCTATGTTGACAAGAAGGCAGTTTGAGGTGGGAGATTGGGTGTACCTGAAGCTGCAGCCCTTTAGGCAGACATCTGTGGCCATTAGGAAAATTTTGAAGTTGGCGTCTAAGTACTATGAGCCTTATGAAGTGGTACAAACAGTAGAAGCAGTGGCTTACAAGCTGAAGCTCCCTTCTCATTCACAAATTCAACCAGTGTTCCATGTTAGCTTACTTAAGAAACGAGTGGGAGAAGGAACAGTGGCTTGCCAAGAACTTCCTGTCATTGGATCAGATGGACAACCAAGAGTAGAGCCAATAGCTATGTTGGAGAGGAGACTGGTCAAAAGAAAGAATCAATCAGTGGTGCAGTGGCTGGTTAAATGACTCAATCTTTGTGATGAAGACTCAACTTGGGAGGATGCTAGTACCATATAGCAGTAGCTTGCAGCTGAAACCTTGAGGACAAGGTGTTTGTTAAGGGAGAGAGAATGTCATCACAAAGGTAGCCAGGTTCGAACCCTTGGCTTTTACAATTTAACTGAATAAGTGAAATGGTGTTGTTAAGATTCAAGCGGTGCCGTTTCATTAAATGGGCTAAAATTCAGTTAGATTGGATAGTAACAGCTAGAAGGCACGCGTCTTGGTCCCCAATACTCTTCTTGAATAGCATTGCAGTGCAGGTGGTGCGTCCCATTTTCACTTTCGATGCAAAGATGAAAGTTGCAAGTGGTCCTCATTTTGGAGGTTTGCGGGAGAAGCCTAGAGAACCCTACTATAAATACTCTTATTTGCATAATGTAATAGTTTAGCTTGATTTTTAGTGTGGAATTCCTTAATCTTATCACCTTCTACCTAATTTTTCATCATTCCTCTGTTCAGTTATGTTAAATTGTGTCAATATTAAGCTCATCTGAGCTGAATTTCTCTTGGTTCCATTTTGGTTTGGAGATAATCTTGCAGGCCATCATACACGTCCCGACTTAGCATCATTTAGAAAAAAAAATTTATTTTGTTTGACTTCCAAACGAACGAGTACTTAGTTATAGTTAACATTGCAGTCATCAATGTTTAATAAGTTGAAAGCTCATAAATCAATAGAATTTTAGAAATAGCAAATTTCTACTTAATAAAGTTAATAATCAGTAAGTGACAATAAGTTATTGAGGATATTTGGGCTTTACCTGGTTTTAGATTAAACTTATTTCTTGGTAAAAAATGGAATATGTGGTGACATAGCGAGTTCGGTTCTTCTTTGTTTCATATAAATCAAACATAGTTTAGAAGCGAGGCTTGGTAGATTCTCTTATAATTTTAGTAAGGCGTCTAGTGTCAAGATGCTTCTTGTCCTATGTCCGAACCCAGCATTTTTTGTTTTTTTTTCCTCCTTTGATTCTTTTTTGTGATTCAAGTCCTCAACTCGCTCTAGAGCTTTCTAAGGTCTTGGTCCGGTATAATGAATATGAAGAGGATATTTTTTTGACTTGCATCGACATTTTAATTCACAGTGTAGGTACATAGTTTACCATTTACACCGAATTATGTTTCTTACTGCTTTTTTCCCTTATAACTGTTATAGAATTGAATATTAACTAGTGTTCTTGAAAAAAATAGATTCTAGTAATTTTCTTTATGTCTAGTACACCCTTATTTTATTTTTTTGTATATATTATCTTATATTCTTTTTTTGTTTGAGCTACTAATTGACTTCTTCTTTGTCTAATTTCTCAGAACTTACAAAAATTGGGTCATGAATCAACCATTTTGAATCTTTGAAGTTTAAACTTATGAGGAAAATTTGAGTCATGAATCTAAAATCACTGCTTTCTTGATTTCTGTCATGAGTTCTCGCTAATTGTTTGCAATTTTCTGGTTCTACCATTGATATTAGAACGAAAGTTTTTTGCTCCCATCAACCATATTACTTTAGAGAATTTATATACAGGCATACGCATGAGGGAAATCTATTTTGCATTCTTTCATCTTTTAAACAAAAAGATATTGTCTGCACATTCATTTCTCTTTGGTTTTCTCTTGATTCAGATGAAGCATGGTTTTGGAGAGGGTCTCTAATTAGAACAGCAATATAATCACCAAAGTTTACATATTATGGTCACAAACTCCGGTGTATTTAGACCTTTTCCAGTTTATCATAAACTGAAAGCATATTATCTCAGTGCAAAAACAGCTTTTAGAGCTGAAATTCTTCTTCTTTTTTGTGTTATGCAGGCCCCATGGTTGCAAGGAAGATGAACAATTTCTAGAAACAACTCAAGGATCGAAACCAACCTAATTTCTTCTTCCTTTTGTTTTCTAATTTCTTTGGTTGGAAAGAGCAAGATACATTCTTTGTTGCCAGCTAATTGCTTGTATTTAAAAAATTTCTCCTGCTTTTACATTAAACAGTATGTGCATTTTACATTAAATAGGCTATCTAATTTTTTTTCTCTATGAAATTCGATTTTTTGCCCAAACCGAACTAAACCGAAATAATATAATTTAGTTCAGTGTTAAAAATTACGAAATCGAACCAAAAATCGAATTATTCCATTGAAATCGAACTAAATATCTGAATGAACACTCCTTGGTGTCGACATTCAAATTTCACTAACACATATGTTATCTTCTAAACTTTTAAAGAGCATAATAATTTTTTTATTTGTTTCCTTAATCTATAAAACATAACTAAAAAGTTCTATATTTTGAAATAGTAAAAACAATATTCTTAAGAGCAGCAATTACTACAACTTGTTCTACGACCTTCGTATCAAGGATTCCCCTTTGCCAAGTTTGGTGTTCACGCTATGGATCGGCATAGTTTTCATCATTTTTTCCTAATACAAAAAATTCAATTCTGGACTTTTTAGTTCAATTTCAATATATTTTAAACTTTAAACCCCGTTTAGTTTGGATTATAATAAATTGAATTAGAATAAAATAAATTGATCGATATTCTTAATTTGAAAAAAATAAGCATAAATTATATGACAATAATAGAAAATTTTAATATAAACACTACATGTTTCTCCTAATGTCACATATATAAATTATATATTAATAATAAAATACATCAATTACATAGAGCTTTAAAGTGGTAGTTTAGAGTATAGTAAATATTAGAATATCGTCTATTGTAAAGAGCTCAAAGTTGTGGTGCGAAATATGAAAAAGAAGAGCGATGGTGGTAATTAATGGTAAAAAATATTAAAAACATTATGGATACCAAATATATACATACATATATATATATATATATATATATATATATATATATATATATATATATATATATATATACACTTTATTTCATCTTTTAAAAGCTTTAGAGTCCTCATTCTTATTTTTTAAAATTTTAAAATTTTTTACTAGATAGAAAAATTATTATTGATTAAAATTTAAATTTTTAAAATTAAAAATTTAAATTCTCAGCTCCAGTTTCCTCATTAAATCTTCAAAATTGTGTAACTCCTATCCTTAACCACTTCTCCTATTAAGTTCCCTAAGTTATTGTTGATTCTTTTTGTTATTAGTTAGAAAATTTCTCATTGGCTAAGAAATTTGTTTATGCTAAAAAGATATAATTACAAGGTCTTCATTTTTTAAATTATGGAGGTAATCTTTTGATTCTTTTTTTGATATATGTTCCTTTTATTTTCTTCTTTTTTCTTTTTAATTGTAATGTTTGACCTCTGAGTTTCATAAATAGTGTTATATATTTGATTTTCTTCTTCTCATGAGTTTTATATACGTTATGTGCATCAATTATGTTTAGGTTCTTTCAATTTTTTGTTCAAATGTCTATTTTAATTTTACTATATTTTTAATTTTTTATAATACTATAAATTGAGCCTTCTATTTTTGAGGCATCAGAGAAACACATCTTAAAATCTTCTTTAGTTGGATCCAACAAAATAAGTATTTAAAATTTTAATCATTTCATTCTTTGCGCAAATATTCTCACCAGACGAATTCAAGTTCTTTTTTCTTTTTTCTCAAAGATCTTGTAGTTGTTTAAGTATTTAATTTTTTCTTTCTTATTTTTTTAAGTAACTTCATAAATTAGTATTTAAAATTTTATTCATTTCATCCTTTATGCAGGTAGGTTGGAGAGTTTCTTACTCAATTCTTTATTTATTTAGAATAATAAAGAAATAAGGTTGATAGTTTATTGTTGTTTTAAAATATACATAATAAAAGAAATGTGTAATTATTTTTACAACTTCTTTGTATTATTACCTACAATTACTTTTAAATAGATAAAATATTTTTTTATTAAACACATAAATTTACTTCATACTAATATTTTTTAAAATATATTTTAGTAATTGCTATTAGAAATAAAAAATTTAATGTCAGTGCATATCACGATATTTTTCGCTAGTATATTTATATTGCATTATTACCAAATTATATATACACTCAGATTGGATTGAGATTGTTTGAAAAAAAAAATTAAGTCAATCAAATCCTATCAATTTTTTAAAACTTAATCCAAATCTAATAATTTTCAATCCAATCTAATCTAAAATTACAAAATTGGATTGAATTGGATATTTCGTTTTGGATTTTTTTTTGGAACACCCCTGTATGTCAAGGGATACTCGGGAGAATCTCTAACAATGGATCTAAGCGATTTTTCTCACTTATCGAGGCTGCATTAAAAGTTTCAACAAGTATTTACAAACATTTACAACTTTCGATTTATAACTTTTTCCTTTTTCTTTTTTCTTCTTAGTTTCGAAGAGATACTGCAGAAAGGCAAAAGTAAGAGGATTGCCTCGTTCCAATGAATGTTAGATTCAAAATTCTTGATATTATTAAAAGTGTTTTGTTAATTAAATAATTGTCTAAATTAAGCGTAACCATTATGTAAAATAAGAATAAAGAAAAAAGATTAATCAATAATATAGATAAATTGAAATAATTTTTTATGGTGATTGTACACGAAGAACATGCAGCTAATTTATAAAGATCCAAATGGGAGATGACGTAAAAGAAATAGAAAGATCAAATTAATTCTAATTGTTTCTGCATCAAATATAAATATATTTTTTGTCGTCTTCTACTCATGTGAAGATGACGATAAGTCTTTTTCCTCTTTCTTTTTTTTATTTAATGGGAAAGACAACAAAAAAGGTCTCCAAGAAGACAAAAAAATCTAGAGAAAACAAACTTTCGGATGGGGTACCGTACGATTCTATTTGTTTTTTAAAACTTTTTGTGTTACTATTGCAATATTAACATATGCGTAAGTGTAAGTATATTTGGATTGAATTTGAGTTTGAAATATTTTATTTTAAATTTTATAAAAATAAAATTTTTATTAATGAAGATATAAAATTTAATTGCGTGAATTATCTCCCGAGTACAAAAATTTGAAAATAAGACCTTCGAGGCGGTATGATCAGAACAAGTCTTAATTCTACGAAGTTTAAACTCAGAATTTTTTAATTTTTCTTAATTAACAAGAACTATCAAGTTAATTAATTCTACGAAGTCTTAATTCTACGGAGTACAAAAATGGCAAAAGAAGGAAAAACTTTTGTAACTTTAATGCGTTGCTAACTGAGTACATACATTGTATGTGATTAACTATATAAAATTATTCGTCTATAGTTTAAAATTTTCTCTCATCAAGTAAATTTTGTAGATTGAATTTCATTCGAAATCTCCAATGCAATTGAATTTTTTATTAATGAAGATTGTTTTGTAGATGTCTATTTACCACTAAACAATCCAACACTCAGTTATTTACAGTGAATTTTTATTTTTTTTATTATAAATTTGCTGTGTTTACCGGAAGCTTTCCCAGTTTCCCATCTGCTATAGTGTGCTAAACTACCTCATTTTTGTCCCGGCAGCCTATTAGTCGCCGAGATCTTCTTTCCGAGTCATAGAAAGAAGGTCTTCGGTACTCCAGAATTTTCCTTCTAGGATGGAACTAAACCCATACTGATTAGGAAAAAAAGAACTAAACCCATTTTGATTAGGAAAAAAAGAACTAAACCCATTTTGATTAGGAAAAAGTAAAAGAAAAAGAACTAAACCCATACTTCTATTTTCCTTTTCCCGTTAGGATAACAAAATCTCAAACTTCTCTTTTCCTTTCGCTGTTAGGAAAAAAAAAATTCTTATATATATACATCTCAATCTCATTCTTCAAGGTCATTCCACATCATTCTCTCTTTCGTCTCTCATATACATCTCATTCTCCATTCTCCATTCTCCATTCTCCATTCTCCATTCTCATCCTGCAAAACACAAAGTCAATCTCCCTTCCGTCTCTCATGGCTGTGCGAGAAGTATTCGAAAACAATATTCATCAAGAATTTAACCTTATAGAGTTGGCTCTTCAACAAGACTACACTTTTGCCGCTTTGGACGTTGAATTCCCCAGAATTGTGTACAAGCTCGAAGAGCCATACTTTCTACTCGACATTAATGAAAAGTATACTCATATGAAAAAAAATGTGAACGCATGCAAGATTACCCAGTTGGGGTTAACACTTTCAGATGCATATGGAAACTCTAGGGTTTGGCAATTTAATTTTGGTGGATTCGACGTCGAAGTTGATGCGTGGAACCCCTCTTCGGTAGAACTTTTGAAGAGGCAAGGAATTGACTTCGATAGGAATAGGATGGAAGGAGTAAGTGTCAGCCACTTCGCCAAGCTTTTTCGGGAATCAAGATTGGGAAGCTCGGCCCTTGGAGGACGTGAGTGGGGAGGCATTACTTGGGTTTTGTTTCACTCCACATTCGATTTAGGTTACTTGATCAAGGTCTTGTTACAAAAAAGACCTTCCCGATGATCGAATGAGTTTCATTCTACTGGTATACTGCAATCTTGGATTTTCGATTTTCGACGTGAAAGAGATTGGAAAACCTTTAGGATTCTACGGAGGACTGGAAAAGGTGGCCCAGGAGCTGGGGGTTTCGAGGCAAGTTGGTAAGGCTCATCAGGCTGGTTCAGATAGCTTGTTAACCATGCAAGCCTTTTTGAAGCTGAGGGAGAAATATTTCAGTGGTCGAAACAGCTATTTAATGGAAAAGTTTAATCATAAACTTTATGGGTTAGAGGAATCGCCGGCTGATCCTTCTGAAGTTCTGCAAGTACTCTGGAGGCTGATGATAATTGGTGTGGGTGGTGACAATGAAGAAGTTGAGTATGAATTCCAAGAGAAAGAGTCTGAATTTCAAGGGGATGATGAAGTTCCTCATACGGTTCTAGTTCCAGGGTTTTGCTGGACGCCGTATGGTGTTGCCCTTCCCAACTCATGCTACTCATGCCATTATAGAAGTCATTGTCACCAGTGGTCATTCGGTTATTTGAAGATCTAGGATCGTCCCTGCGGTGCCAATTCAGGCTATTGTCCCCATGGCTTATTATTGAAGTTGTAAAACAGATAGCAGAATGTAAATATTTTAATTTTTTAGTGAACAATACAAGTATTTTTTGAGTTTGAATACCTTCCCCAATCCCCAGAATGCATCCCCTGTTTCAAAGAATTTCTCTCAATCCCGTGGTTAAAGGCAATTAATTCAGTAACAAATTGCACCACCATGATAATCCTCCTCTACGTCACTTTTAAAAAGAAGAAAAAAAACATGTGATGTGAAGATATAATACTAGATTGAAGACCCCCCAAAACCAAAAAGCTACAAGAAGATCAGGAGAGTCTCTGCAAAAAAAAAACAGGGTTATTTGAAAAAAACAAATGTTATTTGCCAATTTGAGTTTATTCGTTAAACCAGAGGGGATATTTTGGAAGAAAAATACCTTGTCACACCATTTAAGCACGTCGAAGATTTGACCATGAACCAACATAGGTAAAGATTTTCAAGACTATTTGGTTGCTTGATAGTAGTTTGCCTCTTCTATAAATATTTTATCCAATATGACACAAATGAAAATGCAAATTGAAATTAAGGTGTGATTAGATAGGATTTGGTTTTGAAATTTTTATCTTGGGTTTTGTAAAAATTAAATTGTTTTTGAGAGAAGATGTGTGTTCCACACTTAAAATTTTGGGTTTGATTTTGAAACCAAACTCTGTCCAAGTAGAGCCTAATATTATCTTATAATAAAGATTATTTCTAAGTGATTGAATTACTATCTTATGACTATGTAATAAGAATTTATCATCATTTAATGTCTATAGTTTATCATCGTTTTTATCATCTTGTGATAAATAGTACTAAAAGTAAAATATTAAAAGAATAGTGAGGAATACGAAACTAACTAATTGCGCTAATCGTCTCTGTAATATACCTTTATGATTGAAGGGTTTTCATCAATCATCAATAGGGATCTTCCAAATTGCTAATTCTGCTGCAACATTCAACTCTCTCAAACTCTTGAACTCTATTTGCAGCCTTCCTTGCCTTAGAAGGGACAAGAAGGAAGAAAATAGATCATTGCGTACAAAGAAGCTATATATTAAAAAAGATCATATAAACAGTCCTTTTCTCTGATCTGTAGTACCATTAAAGTTCAAGATATTGCTAATTGCTTCATTATGTTAGATTAACTGGCGCGTGCTTATTTTAGTTTATAAGGGACATAGGTGGACATAATAGTTTGGAAAGTGAAATGAGAATGCACCATATGTAAAATGTACTAAATCAAAGTGGCTTTTTTCTGCATGTAGGAAGAAGTAAAGTTCGCAGGCTCACCTCAGAATCCCAGTTGGTAGACAGGTTTATTGTGACAAGTGCCACAACTTGTACAAAAAGTGCACAAATGATCCCCAGCCAAAGTCCCTGGTGATAGTTTGAAAGTGACGAAGTCTCAGAATAGTTCAGAGGCAGGTAGAGAGCAAAAGAGCCATTCCAGAGAGAAGTAGACGGATTACCATGCCTCCAATATGAAAGAAAAATGCTAAGAGCACAGCAGAAGGTATTCCGACAATATAATAAGCCCCAAGATTGATGATCGCGCAGAGGTTTTGCCAACCACACCCTCTTGCAGCCCCTAAAATCAAGTATGTGAAACAGAGAATTGGTAAAATTCTTAGCTGTGGATATAAATGAAAAGAAAAAGATGAAAGATTGTGTTCTGTTGTCTAAGAAGTTTATTTGAAAATTTTGACCTGAAAGGACACATTGGAATCCGTCAAAGAAGTCTGACAGTGCAAGAAGCGGCAACATTTTAGCAACATATTTGATCACTTCCTCTTTGTCGCTATAGAGCTTCCCCCAGACATGGCGAACTAATATTGTGATTGTTCCAACAATTGCTCCCTCTGAGATGGCCACTATCACGACAACATAAGGCTAAACGCGCACCTTTTGGATTTCCAGCTCCTAGTTCATTTGAAATTCTTGTTCTGGAATGATTAGAGGACAACAATATCAAATACTGTATGCTCTATACTTCTGACACTCATGGAACTCATTCAAGTAGAAACAGAATTGTGCATAAGCTAACCTTATTGCAGCACCAAGACCAACAGATATCATGTAGACCATCCAACATGTGTTGAGGCTGTAAAAGTTAATAAAAAAGAAATAGATCTGATTAAATAGAGCTGTTTCTCATTTTCCATGTATCAGTCGTTCACTTCAATGAGCTGATAGATTTCTATTTGGGTACTTCGTCGTTTATTGTAATCAAATACAGACCTTATTGACAACACCGATGTCTCTAGTTTTGGATTTGGAAGAAGACCAGATAAGAGAACAACCATCTCAAATGACCAGTACTCAAAACTGCATCTCAAATAGATATATAGTTAGCTATCAAACTGCATAAAAATCTACCAGACTCATCAATGGGGAAAGCGAAAAAATTTGACCCATTATGTTTCAAAAAATTTCTTCAAGCTTTTGCAACAAATAAATTATAATGATTTCAAGTATTGCTGGAATGAGTCTAATATTTCATTGGCAGTGCTATGAGTAATCGAGCAGCCAGATTCAAAACTGTTCCATCTCTGAAGATTTATTTGATCTGATAGTAGTCTTATGTAACATTTCCAGAAGCTGCATAATGGGCAGAAAAATCATTCTTAGTATGATGACTTTCTGGATGACATGGAACCGCTGGTGATTAATTTCTGATATATTAAAGATCAATTTTTCAAAATGCAAGAACGCCTCAAAACCATGTCTTCCTCTTGGCATGCTAGCAAAAGCGATCAATTTCCTAAAATCTGCTAAGTACTAGGCCAGTCCTATGGAATTTGGTCATTTGGTCACTGAAGTTCACAAAGGTGTAAATCCTCTCGAGCAGTCCAAGATGGTTAGAACTACGCTAGGACCATTTCTTCTAGCCTCAAATCTAATATATTGATTTCAAATTCATAGTTTTTATCAGCAATAAAGAAAAAGGACTTGGACTTACCAAATCATTACTGCAGAAGAAATCGCCAGCTTTAGAAAATTGAGTGTGTCATGCAAGGCCTCTTTTGAGAAACCAATCCAGGTTTTTGTGCAGTCTGAAGAAAACCTGATGTATATTGCTAATAAAGCAACATTAATCCAATAGGAGATGGCATTTGCCAAGGCAGCTCCTCTACTTTGAAATCCAGTTTTGAACACAAGAAGCCAACACATAGGAATATGGAGCAAAGCTGTGATCCCGGAGCTCAACATCATTGGAAGTACGATATTTTGTGTCTGTAAAAATCTATTGACACATTGAAGGAGGGCATAGGCAAAAAGGCCAGGAATCATTGAACGGTTAAACTTTCCTGCTTCAGCAGATATCTCTTCATCTTGACCGAAAGCTTTGAGAATATTGCCAGTACAGAACCAAATAAATGCAAGGAAGATGCTTAGCACAAGAAGAACTAACATCGCTCGCTGTGTATAGATACCAAGCATATGAAATTCTTTGGCTCCATAAGCTTGTCCACATAGTGTTTCCAACGCACTCCCCATCCCTAACTATCAAAATTATGTTAAAACAGGCTACGATCTATTTAGAAGTATTATAAATGAAAGAATTTGTTTATTCGGCCAAAAGAAAAGATCAAGATGGCCAACTAATACCAGTTCCACCACTTATGCCACAGATTAAATTGCAGAAATCCTTGTTTTCATTAAATAGGATCCTTACAAGGACCAAAACTTCTGTTCTTAGTTTCTGAGATCAGTGATCAATACTGGAAAATTTATTGTTAACAAGTTTTAAAAGTCTCAAACCTAGATGCACAAGAAGGTGAAGGAATTGACTCCAAGGGGAGTTAACAAGTAGGAAAATTGCCTAGTTCACTGAAGGCACTTATCAATCAACTAGTTGCTAAAGAAGACTGTACTTCCGAATTCTCAGAGTTGTTCTCCAGAGATAATTCATGTGCATCTTTGTTCTCTAAAATCAGTTTAAGCTTTCTACAACCTTTTCCCTTTCTACGCAGAGGGGCATTTGGAACCTATATTATGTTTATTTTGACTTGGTTCATCTAGAAAGCCGCGATTATTCTTACAAAGTTTCACCTATATATGTGGGAATTAGGCCATGTAGCATTATCAACTTTACGAGAGACATGCCATTTTAATTAGTCATAGCGAAAAGAATAAGTCATCCTTCACTTCTCAATAGTGACTGATCAGCATTTATGCATTTTACTTATACTACAGAAGGCATCAACCATGATGATTTGCTTCTTTCTCAATGATTTGAACCTCTTATACCAGACTACATTCACCACATAAAAAGTAAGAAATCAGTAAAGCTTGAAAAGCAGACACTTACCAGTACACTGAAGCCTGTTACCGAAGCAAAGGAAGTGGCAAGGGATGCACTTGCCAGAGGAAGTTCCCCCAGATGACCAACAAACATGATTGAAATGACTTGTAAGCAATACTGCAGGAAACTAACTGCGATAAGAGGCAGTGCTAGTCCTAGCTGCCTCTTTAGTTCTTCAATAATTTCTCCTCTGCAACGACTTTCTTCATTCAGATGTTGATCAATATCTTGGGTTCTTTCTTGGCTTTGTATTAAAGGGATTTCAGGACCAGATTCATATCTTTCCATTCTTCTTCTTGTTCTGCAATCAATAGTATTCTCCACTCAAGAATCAAGAAGGGTATCTATCTTAATTTTCTTGCTCATCACTGGCTCTTCTTTAATTGCAATGAGATGATGAAAGCATTAGGAGACAAACTAGTAGTGTCAAACGGGCCGGCCCGCTCTGACCCGGCCCGTCGCGGGCTGACCTTAAAACGGGTTGGCTCGTTTAGCCCGCGGGCTGGAACCCCTAAATCCGCAGCCCGCGATAGCCAGCCCGCGGGTTAAACGGGTTAGCCCGCGGGCTTTTATCAAAACGACGTCGTTTTGTAAAAATAAGTAAAACGACGTCGTTTTGATAAAAAATTATATTTTTTAATATTTTAAAAAGATCCAAACGACGTCGTTTTGAAAAAAAATTTTTTTAATATTTTGAAAATCTCAAAACGGTATCGTTTTGAGGGGAAAAAAGTCAAAAAAAAATAAAAAAGAAAAACGGGCTAGCCCGCGTTTGGCCCGCGCTAGCCCGCGGGCTAGGCGGAGCGGGCTAAAAAAGCCCGCGATTAAACGGGCTTGGACATCCTAAGTCCAAGCCCGCTAATACGGGCCAGCCCGCGGGCCAAAGTCCGTATTGACAGTGATAACAATGATATGCATAAACTGAATCAAAACGTTAATTTTGAGGGCTAAGAATCTATATTAAGATATATAAAAAATTTCAAAAAGGTTAAAGAAACGAAATATAGAAAAATATAATTAGTAAGCTTAAAAATTTTATACCCATAATAGAGATGTTGAGGGTGGCAGCCGCTTCACGCCTTCTCCATGGTTCCGTGCTTAATAGCATTATTGTAGAGGCGTGGTTCCCACTTGAATATCTGTGTCCCATATTAAACAGCGAGAATCAGCAGCCAAAGCCTAAAACTGCAAGAATCTACAGAAATACACTAGATTTAGCATTACCTAGTCATGAATTCATTAATAGTATGAGGTCAACAACCCAAATGTTCAAGAAAACTAACATTATAGGCTATCATTCTCACTTCAAAATTGGATTAAACAATTACGCATCTTTTTATATTTTACTTCCATGCAGTAAGCCAATTCAGATACATGACAGATGACCTAACCTCGAAGAAGCAAACCAAACTAATCATTTTCATAATGGGTGCAAAACCCTCAATTTTGACAAATCTATATCTATCTATCTATATCTGCACTATACTTACTAAAACTATAAATAGGGGCCGTAAAGATTTAAACTTGTATGATTCTTTCTTTTTAAATGCCCATTAAAAAAATTATCTTTTTATTTTTCTGAAATGCATTATTGTCATTTTGATAGTTTTTGACATTTAAATGATAATTTTTTAGGAGTTACATAGAAATAATTAATTTAAAAAATTAGTTGTAAGTTAGGTTTAAAAAAAATAACTTAAAGAATTAAAGAGAGAAATAAGTTATTAAAAAAAATATTAAAGAGAAAGACCTTATTGTCATAAATAATTATCAAATTATTTTTTCTTTTTTATGAGTAATTATTAAATTAGAATATATACCTCTCAAATCACAACTTGATTATGTTGTTATAAATTTACAAAACAATAAATATCCTAGCACCATTCACATACGAACAACTTGATTATGTGGTTACAAATTTACAAAACAATAAATATCTTAGCACCGTTCACATACGAATGCACTTGATAAAATTGTGAAAAATAAAATCTTTTAATTTATATTTTTTATAATTTTAAATTATAAATACTTTTTGAATTAATTAATTATTTTACTATTACAATATATAACTTTTAAATAATTTTTATTAAATTAAAAATACTAAAGACAGTTAGTATATAACTCTTAAATAACTTTTATTAAATTAGAGATACTAAAAATCCTCAAAATATGTAGATTTTATTCTCTTTTATATCTAACATACTATCAATACTACTATTCTATTATGATATTATATTTTTTAAAAAAATTGATGAAAATTTCAAGTCCTTTACACATGATCAAGTTGTTTTTTGAGAAGTATATATATACTAATTTGAAAATTGCACTTAGAAAAAAAAAAGAAAAAAATTTGATAATTACTTATGATAAGAAATTCTTTCTCTTTAATACTCTTTTTTAGTAACTTATTTCTCTTTTTAATTCTTTAAGTTATCTTTGTGAAACCTAACTTATAACCAGTTTCTCAAAATTAATTATTTCTATATATCTCCTAAATAATTATCGTTGAGATGTCAAAAACCATCAACATGACAATAATGCATTTCTAAAGAATAAAAAATAATAATTTTATCACAGTGCCATTTAGAGCATTCAAAAAAGAAAGAAACATAAGAGTTTAAATTTCCATAACTCCCTATCTATACTTCGAGTATACTATAGATAAATTTTGAAAAATAAACTCTTTTACTTTATGATTTTATAGAATAAAAATATTTTTAAATTATAAATATATCTCGAATTAATTGTTTGTTTCACTATTACAATATATAACTCTAAAATAACTTTTATTAAATTAGATATAATAAAGACTTTCAAAGTAATGTATATTCTAATCTTCATTATATCTAACCTACTACCATTATGAAGAATAAACTCTTTTACATTATATTTTTATAGATTAAATATATTTTTAAATTATAAAAACCTCTTGATTCGTTAAGTTCTCTCTTTAATTGTTTAAGTTGTCTTTGCTAAACTTAATTATAATTTTAAAAATATTTTTAATCTATAAAAGCATAAATTTATAGAGTTTATTCTTCCTAATGGTAGTAGTTTATATATAATATAGATTAGAACATACATTACTTTGAAAGTCTTTAGTATATCTAATTTAATAAAAGTTATTTCCGAGTTATATATTGTGATAGTTAAACAAACAATTAATTTGAGATGTATTTATAATTTAAAATATTTTTAGTTTATAAAAAATATAAAGTAAAAGAGTTTATTCTTCAAAATTTATCTATACTATACTAAAAGTATGGACATAGGTCATAAAAATTTAAACTTGTATGTTTCTTTCTTTTTTTAATACTAAAAATTGTACTATGATAAAATTATTATTATTATTATTAAAAATATATTATTGTCATGTTGATAGTTTTTTACATCTCAATGACAATTATTTAGGAGATATATGAAAATAATAATTTAGAGAAATTAGTTATAAGTTAGGTTTAACAAAGATAACTAAAAGAATTAAAAAGAGGAATAAGTTACTAAAAAAGAGTATTAAAGAGAAAGACTTTTTTCTCTTAAGTAATTATCAAATTTTTTTCTTTTTTTCTAAGTGTAATTTTTAAATTAGTATATATACCTTTCAAAAAGCAACTTGATCATGTTTAAAAGACTTGAAATTTTCAAAAAAAATTAAAAAATTTTAAAAATATAATATTAGAATAGAATAGTGATGGTTAGATATAAAAGAGATTAAAATCTACATATTTTGAGGTTTTTATTATCTCTAATTTAATAAAAGTTATTTACGAGTTATATACTCATGATCTTTAGTATTTCTAATTTAATATTATTTAGAAGTTATATATTGTGATAGTAAAACAAACAATTAATTCAAAAAGTATTTATAATTTAAAAAATATAAAAACATATAAATTAAAAGATTTTATTCTTCAAAATTTTATCAAGTGCATTCACACTTGGACGGTGCGAGTTCTGTACTAAGAATGTCAGAAAGGGTCGTGACAATTTAAATTTATTTTGTTTCTTCCTTTTTTGAATGGTCAATCTATATACTATACTAAAAGTGTGGAAATTGGTCATGAGATTTAAACTTATTTTATTTCTTCCCTTTTTGAATGGTAAAAAATATCCTTTGGTTGGATGAATTGTTTTGATTTTGATGGTTCAAATACTCCAAAATTATATATATATTTTGGACAATTTATTTTGGTGTTTTTAACTTCTAAAAGTAACATTTAGAATATGAACAATACACTAAATGGCCCATAACTACTAATTTATTTTTGTATTAATAGAAAATTTTGTTACTACTTATTAATAAATATATACTAACTCTCCACTTAAGTTAAATTTTTCTACCCCAAAATATGTATAATGTAATAGAATATAAGAATAAATTATCTAACTTCTATAAAGAAAAGAAAAAGAACATTACTATTTTACAAACATTAAAATCGCTTTAGAAGTAATTATAGTAATTAAATATTTTAAATACTATTATAATTTACAAAAAAATCTAAAATATTACAACGTGAGATTAAGTGATTTCTATGAAAATAGATTTTATAGTTAGTAAAAATAATATTTTTCTTATTACATTAAATTGAGTAGATAAAACGTAAAAAGTAAATAAATATTTATTTCTTAAAAAATGACAGAATTATGAGGAATAATTATGGAAATTTAACAGTTTAAATACTAATATAGTTTATTAAAATTTCAAAATGATAGCATGAACTAAAAAAAAGACTATTTAACCTTTTATGAAGAGACAAAATATGTGTCTTATTCAAATATTATTTAAATATATCAGAAAAATAATAAAAAATGTACTTCAATCTTTATCATTGCTAAAGAGAAAAATATTATTATTTAAAAAGATTAAAATTGTCACAAAAATGTATAATGTTAATTAAAAAAATTTTAAAAATAATTTTATTTAATAAAAAATGCAATGGCATAAGATGTAAAAATAAATTATATGATCTTCATGTATTAATTTATATAATTAGTAAAAATAAATATTTTATTCTAATATTGTAAAAATAATTAAATAGCAGAAAAATATCATATATTCTTTGTCTCTAAAAAGAATTAAAAATTATTATTTTATAAAAAATTAAATAAAATATTTAATACGTGTTATTGCATGTAAATGATGCTAGTAATTTAAAACGTAGCGAGTATTACTATTTACACTATCTGCTTACCATATGTAAAACAAATTTTAATTTTTTTGTGTATTTAATTTCTTCTGTCCAAAATTAAATGTTCATATTTCTATTTTGAATTATTTTCTTATAAAATTAATTTTTTTTCTGTTTAAACTTTCAAAACTATCTATTTCAACTAGGGGTGATCATTATTCGGTGGAAACTGAAAATCCAAACCGAATCTATGAATTCAGTTCAATTTTCTATTAATTCAGATTGGATCGGATTGGTTTGAATTGCCCAATTTTTAGGATAATCGATTTCGTGTTCGGTTTGTATTATCATATCGAAAATTGAACTAAAAAATTATTATTTTTAAAAAAATTATAAACCATATAACTAATGCGTTCAATTGTTTTCTAAAATAAAAACCTGAGTGCATTACTGTAATGTGTTTAATTTCGAACAAACCTAGGGATTTTAGACATTTTCCCCCTTATTCTCCAGATCCTCTTCGTTGTCTCCACCGAGTACTCCTATCCCTTCTCCTGGTCAAGGATCCCCAGAAACACAGTGAGTGCCCGACTACCAATCACTGCCAGCGTGTTACTTTCTGGCATCACAAGTATTTGGGGCGAGCAGGCACCTTGTCTCAATCGGCAGCTTATACGAGCAATAGTGATTGTGAGGTGGCGACTGATTGCAATTTTTCTTGATGTTGTCGATTGTGTTAATTACAATTTTTGTAGATAATTCATCTTGGCTAGGATCTATATATTAGTGGCTCTAAAATTTTGGTAGTTTTTCTTTAATTTTTTTATTTTATAACAGAATAGATTTTTCTTCATTTCTGTTCTCTGTTTTATGAAATATTGGGTTGTTTGACTAATGGTTATTGTAGCACCTTGTCATGATGAAGGTAGCCAGGTTCGAACCCTTGGCTTTTATAATTCTACTGAATAAGTGGAACGGTGTCGTTAAGATTCAAGCAGTGCTGTTTCGTTAAAGACGGTGAAATTCAATTAGATTGGACAGTAACAGCTAGAAGGCAGGCGTCTTGGTCCCCAGTACTCTTCTTGAATAGTATTGCAATGCATGTGGTGTGTCCATTTTCTCTTCTTGAATAGTATTGCAATGCATGTGGTGTGTCCATTTTCAGCTCAGTGCAAAGATGGAAGTTGCAGGTGGTCTTCATTTTGAAGGTTTGCGGGAGAAGCCTGGAGAACCCTGCTATAAAAACTCTTATTTGCATAATGTAATAGTTTAGCTTGATTTTGGTGTTTGTCTTTCAATTGAGTACTGAACTCAGTTGCTTCTTTGCTTGGAATTCCTTCAATCTTATCACCTTCTACCTAATTTTTCATCGTTCCTCTGTTCAGTTATGTTAAATTGTGTCAATATTAAGCTCATCTGAGCTGAATTTCTCTTGGTTCCAGTTTTGGTTTGGAGATAATCTCACATGCCATCACAAATTAGTATCAGAGCGGTGGTATTTTGAGGGAAGATGCCAGCTACCAGGCAACACGAGAAGGAGGAGGAGGCCATACTCAAAACAGACGCAAATATGCAAGAGTTAGCTGAGCAGGTGGCTGGCCAGATCAAAAGGCACAGTACTCTGGACTTCAATGTTAAGGAGCAGGGGCATTGAATAGAGGTAATGAGCCAATCTTTTGATAAACTTCAGCTGCAAGTCGAGGGTTGTGTTAATCAACTAGCTAATATTACTACTACTATGAACTCTATGTCTGCCAATCTTGCTGCTCTTATGGTTTCTGTGAATGATATGAAACGAAGAGTAGAGATTAGAGAGGGAAAACAGGTTGACGAAGGGCCAAGTAGTAGAGTGGAAGAGATTTCCTTGACTCCTACACATGGGACTCAGGGACCTGGGGTAATGGCGATAGGACGGATATTATGGGTGATTTGAAATTGCCTAAGTTTGATTTTCCTTCATTTGATGGGAATAACCCTAGAGAGTGGAAAGGAAAATGTAGGCGATTTTTTGAGATGCATGTTGTTGCAGAAGAAAGAAAGATGGATATAATAACTGAGTTATATCTGAAAGGGAGGGCTTACATTTGGTTTACTGGGTATAAGAGAACTCATGGGGGTTGTAACTAGGAATAGATGGTAGGGGCTGCATGTACTAGATTTGGAGAGGAAGATGGGAACGAACTAATGGAGGAGTTCAATAAAATTCGGCAAAAAGAAATAGTAGAGGAGCATGTAGATAGATTTGAAGAGTTGAGATCAGAAGTCATGAACCAGATGCCACAACCCAGCGAGGATTACTATATCTCAGTATTTGTGGGGGGAATGAAAGAGGATCTTAAACATTTGGTTAAGATATTTGAACCAGCCACCCTAGAAATTGCTTACAGGAAAGCTTTGCAGCTCCAATCTACTGTTTCAGTGTGGTCTAGAGGCGCTAAAACATTTCAGTCCATGAAAAGTCCATATTCCAACCAAAAATCTTCAGCTACACAAACCAGCCCTTCCAAGAGCCCCAATAACATCAATACAAAGCCTGTCAAAGAGCCAACCAGTTTTAAGGAAATCACCCAAGAGGAGTACCAGTGGAGGAGGAAAAAAGTCATGGGTTATAAGTGTGGGGACAAATATACTCTAGATCACAAATGTCCCAAGAAGTAGCTGAATGTGATAGTAGTGAAGGAGTTACAAGGGAATGAGGATGAGGAGTTCTTGATGTTTGAAGGGGAACACAAAAACACAGAAATGGAGGGTTCAGGAGAGGAAGGGGAAGAGATAGAGTTGTTTGTAAATGCAATAACAGGGATTTTTAACTCCAGCACCATTAGGATCAAGGGTAAGTTTCAGTTCATATAGATACAGGCAGTAGGTTGAGCTTTATTGACAGCAAACTAGTATCAGAATTGCAACTAACAAGAACCCTACTAAGCCTGTTATCATCACTATTGCTGATGGTACCACTATGATCAGCAGATGTATGTGCAAAGGGCTAAAATGGAGTATGGGAGAGCAAGAATTTCAGCAAGACCTGAGAATACTCAGGTTGGGCAGTAGTGATATTATTCTTGGAATGGACTGGTTGAAACAATACATCCCCATTATGTTTGACTTTACCACACTGCAGCTCACTTTCACTAAAGAACGGAAATAGATACTTCTATAAGGGAAGAATTAGGGCATCAATTTACAGGCTGCTAAGGGGGAGATACTATAGAAGATGTTGGAAACATGAGAACAAGTAGTATTGGGGAAGTTAATGAGCTTGGAGATAGAGAGAAAGAATTTTGAAAAGTGGAACAGCTGCTTCAGCAATTCACATCTACTTTTGATAAATCTCAAGGGTTGCCTCCTGATAGGGGACGTGTACCAGATTCAATTAGTGGAAGGGGCACAACCATTCAAGCTGAGACCATATAGATACCCCCATTTTCAGAAAGTTGAGATTGAAAAATTAGTTAAAGAGATGCTAGCAGAAGGAGTCATCAGGGCAAGCAATAGTTCCTTTGCTCCTCCAGTGTTGTTAGTAAAGAAAAAAGATGGCAGTTAGAGATTCTGTGTTGACTGCAAACAATTGAATGCACTCACTCTTAAGGATAAGTTTTCTATTCCTATCATTGATGAATTGTTGGATGAATTACATGGGGCTGCTTATTTCTCTAAAATTGATTTAAGGGCAGAGTATTTTCAGATAAGGGTAGATGAAAATGATGTGCATAAATTGTATTTAGAACTCATATGGGACTATATGAATTTTTAGTTATGCCATTTGGCCTCACTAACGGGTCTGTTACCTTTCAATCTCTGATGAACAAGATTTTTGTAGAGTATTTGAGAATGTTTGTATCAGTATTTTTTGATGATATCCTAATTTACAGCCCTGATTTGAGCTCACATCTTAAGCATTTGGAGTTAGTCTTTAACTTACTGAGGTTGCATCAATTATATGCAAAAAAAAAAAACAAGTGTTCTTTTGCTCAAAGAAAGATGGAATACCTAGGCCATATCATTAGTGACAAGGGTGTAGAAACTGATCCAAACAAGGTTAAAGATATGATAGAGTAGCCTCTGCCTAATAATATGACTCAACTAAGGGAATTTCTAGGGCTTACGGGGTATTACAGAAAATTTGTCAAGGGATATGGAGTCATTAGTAAGCCTTTTTGTAAGATGCTTCAGAAAGGGTGTTTCTACTGGATTGAGGAATCTAAGGATGCCTTTTAGAAGTTAAAAATAGCCATAAGTACTACTCATGTGTTAGCCTTATCAGACTGGCACAAAACCTTCATCCTAAAGACTGATGCAAGTGAGATTGGGATTGGAGCTATCTTGATGCAAGCTCACAACCTATTGCCTATTTCAACAAGGCATTGGGAGAGAGACAAAAAGAACTTTCAGTGTATGAAAAAGAGTTATTAGCTTTGGCTTCAGCTGTAGCAAAATGGAGACATTACTTAGAGAGAGAACACTTTATCATCAAAACTGACCATCAAAGCTTCAAACATTTAATGGAACAAAGGATTACTACGTCAGCATAACAGAAATAGATATCCAAGGTAATGGGACTGAACTATGAAATTCAGTACAAGAGGGAAGTTGAGAATAACGTGGCTGATGCATTATCTAGGAGGGAAGAAGTGAATGCCATGACAGTATTGACTCCAATATGGGTGATAGAAATAATAGATAGTTATGAAGAGATCAAGAGGTACAGAGATTGGTAGCTGAATTTTTAGTAGGCGGGAAATCAAAAGAAGAAGTAGATTATAGGAATGGAATTCTTTACTATAAAGGGAAAATTTATGTGGGAGCAGGAAGAGAAATTAGACAAAAACTAATAGAAAAGTTACATGCAACCTAGCAAGGTGGGTATTCGGCATCCAAGTTTGCTACCAGAGAATTAAACAAGATTTTTTATTGACCTAAAATGAAAAAGCAGACTCAAGAGTACATCAACCAATGTGAGACTTGCCAAAGAATTAAAGATGAAAAACTTACACGGGGCTACTCCAACCTCTATCTATTCCTAACAGGTCATGAAGCCACATTTCTATGGACTTCATTGAAGAATTATCTAAGTCTAGAGGAAAGGATACTATTATGGTAGTGGTGGACATGATGACACGTTATGGACATTTTCTGACATTGGCCTATCCATTCACAGCGCAGAAGGTGGCTGAAGCCTTTATGAAAACCATCTACAAACTCCATGGACTTCCAGAAAGCATTGTATTAGACAGAGATAAAGTCTTCACAAGCCATTTTTGGCAAACTCTTTTTCAGAAGCTGGGTACTAAGCTGATTTTGTCCACTGCATACCACACACAAACCGATGGCATGATAGAGAGGCTGAATCAAGGAGTAGAGATGTTCCTTAGATGTTTCTGTAGCTCTAGACCGCACAAATGGGTAGAATGGCTATTCTTAGCAGAATGGTGGTATAATACTACTCCTCACACAGCTATTGGCATGACACTACTTGAGGCTTTATATGGATACATACTTCCTATTCTAGCTTTGGGACCTTATCAGCCAACCAGCAATGCTGCTGCAAATGATTATCTAGCAGAGAGGAGCAGGATTGAATCCATACTAAAAGAGAATTGTAAGAAAGCACAAGAGAGGATGAAGTTCTATGTTGACAAGAAGGCAGTTTGAGGTGGGAGATTGGGTACCTGAAGCTGCAACCCTTTAGGCAGACATCTGTGGCCATTAGGAAAATTTTGAAGTTGGCGTCTAAGTACTATGAGCCTTATGAAGTGGTACAAACAGTAGAAGCAGTGGCTTACAAGCTGAAGCTCCCTACTCATTCACAAATTCAACTAGTGTTCCATGTTAGCTTACTTAAGAAACGAGTGGGAGAAGGAACAGTGGCTTGCCAAGAACTTCCTGTCATTGGATCAGATGGACAACCAAGAGTAGAGCCAATAGCTATGTTGGAGAGGAGACTGGTCAAAAGAAAGAATCAATCAGTGGTGCAGTGGCTGGTTAAATGACTCAATCTTTGTGATGAAGACTCAACTTGGGAGGATGCTAGTACCATACAGCAGCAGTTTCCAGAATTGAAACCTTGAGGACAAGGTGTTTGTTAAGGGAGAGAGAATGTCATCACAAAGGTAGCCAGGTTCGAACCCTTGGCTTTTACAATTTAACTAAATAAGTGAAATGGTGTTGTTAAGATTCAAGCGGTGCCGTTTCATTAAATGGGGTAAAATTCAGTTAGATTGGATAGTAACAGCTAGAAGGCACGCGTCTTGGTCCCCAATACTCTTCTTGAATAGCATTGCAGTGCAGGTGGTGCGTCCATTTTCAGCTCAGTGCAAAGATGAAAGTTGCAAGTGGTCCTCATTTTGGAGGTTTGCGGGAGAAGCCTAGAGAACCCTACTATAAATACTCTTATTTGCATAATGTAATAGTTTAGCTTGATTTTAGTGTGGAATTCCTTAATCTTATCACCTTCTACCTAATTTTTCATCATTCCTCTGTTCAGTTATGTTAAATTGTGTCAATATTAAGCTCATCTGAGCTGAATTTCTCTTGGTTCCATTTTGGTTTGGAGATAATCTTGCAGGCCATCATACACGTCCTGACTTAGCATCATTTAGAAAAAAAAAATTTATTTTGTTTGACTTCCAGCAACGAGTACTTAGTTATAGTTAACATTGTAGTCATCAATGTTTAATAAGTTGAAAGCTCATAAATCAATAGAATTTTAGAAATAGCAAATTTCTACTTAATAAAGTTAATAATCAGTAAGTGACAATAAGTTATTGAGGATATTTGGGCTTTACCTGGTTTTAGATTAAACTTATTTCTTGGTAAAAAATGGAATATGTGGTGACATAGCAGTTCGGTTCTTCTTTGTTTCATATAAATCAAACATAGTTTAGAAGCAGGCTTGGTAGATTCTCTTATAATTTTAGTAAGGCGTCTAGTGTCAAGATGCTTCTTGTCCTATGTCTGAACCAGCATTTTTTGTTTTTTTTTCCTCCTTTGATTCTTTTTGTGATTCAAGTCCTCAACTCGCTCTAGAGCTTTCTAAGGTCTTGGTCTGGTATAATGAATATGAAGAGGATATTTTTTGACTTGCATCGACATTTTAATTCACAGTGTAGGTACATAGTTTACCATTTACACCTGAATTATGTTTCTTACTGCTTTTTCCCTTATAACTGTTATAGAATTGAATATTAACTAGTGTTCTTGAAAAAATAGATTCTGGTAATTTTCTTTATGTCTAGTACACCCTTATTTTATTTTTTTGTATATATTATCTTATATTCTTTTTTGTTTGAGCTACTAATTGACTTCTTCTTTGTCTAATTTCTCAGAACTTACAAAATTGGGTCATGAATCAACCATTTTGAATCTTTGAAGTTTAAACTTATGAGGAAAATTTGAGTCATGAATCTAAAATCACTGCTTTCTTGATTTCTGTCATGAGTTCTCGCTAATTGTTTGCAATTTTCTGGTTCTACCATTGATATTAGAACGAAAGTTTTTTGCTCCCATCAACCATATTACTTTAGAGAATTTATATACAGGCATACGCATGAGGGAAATCTATTTTGCATTCTTTCATCTTTTAAACAAAAAGATATTGTCTGCACATTCATTTCTCTTTGGTTTTCTCTTGATTCAGATGAAGCATGGTTTTGGAGAGGGTCTCTAATTAGAACAGCAATATAATCACCAAAGTTTACATATTATGGTCACAAACTCCGGTGTATTTAGACCTTTTCCAGTTTATCATAAACTGAAAGCATATTATCTCAGTGCAAAAACAGCTTTTAGAGCTGAAATTTTTCTTCTTTTTTGTGTTATGCAAGCCCCATGGTTGCAAGGAAGATGAACAATTTCTAGAAACAACTCAAGGATCGAAACCAACCTAATTTCTTCTTCCTTTTGTTTTCTAATTTCTTTGGTTGGAAAGAGCAAGATACTTTCTTTGTTGCCAGCTAATTGCTTGTATTTAAAAAATTTCTCCTGCTTTTACATTAAACAGTATGTGCATTTTACATTAAATAGGCTATCTAATTTTTTTTCTCTATGAAATTTGATTTTTTGCCCAAACCAAACTAAACCGAAATAATATAATTTAATTCAGTGTTAAAAATTACGAAATCGAACCAAAAATCGAATTATTCCACTGAAATCGAACTAAAAATCTGAATGAACACTCCTTGGTGTCTGACATTCAAATTTCACTAACACATATGTTATCTTCTAAACTTTTAAAGAGCATAATAATTTTTTTATTTGTTTCTTTAATCTATAAAACATAACTAAAAAGTTCTATATTTTGAAATAGTAAAAACAATATTCTTAAGAGCAGCAATTACTACAACTTGTTCTACGACCTTCGTATCAAGGATTCCCCTTTGCCAAGTTTGGTGTTCACGCTATGGATCGGCATAGTTTTCATCATTTTTTCCTAATATAAAAAATTCAATTCTGGACTTTTTAGTTCAATTTCAATATATTTAAAACTTTAAACCCCGTTTAGTTTGGATTATAATAAATTGAATTAGAATAAAATAAATTGATCGATATTCTTAATTTGAAAAAAATAAGCATAAATTATATGACAATAATAGAAAATTTTAATATAAACACTACATGTTTCTCCTAATGTCAAATATATAAATTATATATTAATAATAAAATACATCAATTACATATAGCTTTAAAGTGGTAGTTTAGAGTATAGTAAATATAAGAATATCGTCTATTGTAAAGAGCTCAAAGTTGTGGTGCGAAATATGAAAAAGAAGAGCGATGGTGGTAATTAATGGTAAAAAATATTAAAAACATTATGGATACCAAATATATACATACATATATATATATATATATATATATATATATATATATATATATATATATACTTTATTTCTTCTTTTAAAAGCTTTAGAGTCCTCATTCTTATTTTTTAAAATTTTAAAATTTTTTACTAGATAGAAAAATTATTATTGATTAAAATTTAAATTTTTAAAATTAAAAATTTAAATTCTCAGCTCCAGTTTCCTCATTAAATCTTCAAAATTGTGTAACTCCTATCCTTAACCACTTCTCCTATTAAGTTCCCTAAGTTATTGTTGATTCTTTTTGTTATTAGTTAGAAAATTTCTCATTGGCTAAGAAATTTGTTTATGCTAAAAAGATATAATTACAAGGTCTTCATTTTTTAAATTATGGAGGTAATCTTTTGATTCTTTTTTTGATATATGTTCCTTTTATTTTCTTCTTTTTTCTTTTTAATTGTAATGTTTGACCTCTGAGTTTCATAAATAGTGTTATATTTTATATATGTTATGTGCATCAATTATGTTTAGGTTCTTTCAATTTTTTGTTCAAATGTCTATTTTAATTTTACTATATTTTTAATTTTTTATAATACTATAAATTGAGCCTTCTATTTTTGAGGCATCAGAGAAACACATCTTAAAATCTTCTTTAGTTGGATCCAACAAAATAAGTATTTAAAATTTTAATCATTTCATTCTTTGCGCAAATATTCTCACCAGACGAATTCAAGTTCTTTTTTCTTTTTTCTCAAAGATCTTGTAGTTGTTTAAGTATTTAATTTTTTCTTTCTTATTTTTTTAAGTAACTTCATAAATTAGTATTTAAAATTTTAATCATTTCATCCTTTATGCAGAGAGGTTGGAGAGTTTCTTACTCAATTCTTTATTTATTTAGAATAATAAAGAAATAAGGTTGATAGTTTATTGTTGTTTTAAAATATACATAATAAAGGAAATGTGTAATTATTTTTACAACTTCTTTGTATTATTACCTACAATTACTTTTAAATAGATAAAATATTTTTTTATTAAACACATAAATTTACTTCATACTAATATTTTTTAAAATATATTTTAGTAATTGCTATTAGAAATAAAAAATTTAATGTCAGTGCATATCACGATATTTTTCGCTAGTATATTTATATTGCATTATTACCAAATTATATATACACTCAGATTGGATTGAGATTGTTTGAAAAAAAATTAAGTCAATCAAATCCTATCAATTTTTTAAAACTTAATCCAAATCTAATAATTTTCAATCCAATCTAATCTAAAATTACAAAATTGGATTGAATTGGATATTTCGTTTTGGATTTTTTTTGGAACATCCCAGTATGTCAAGGGATACTCGGGAGAATCTCTAACAATGGATCTAAGCGATTTTTCTCACTTATCGAGGCTGCACTAAAAGTTTCAACAAGTATTTACACACATTTACAACTTTCGATTTATAACTTTTTCCATTTTTCTTTTTTCTTCTTAGTTTCGAAGAGATACTGCAGAAAGGCAAAAGTAAGAGGATTGCCTCGTTCCAATGAATGTTAGATTCAAAATTCTTGATATTATTAAAAGTGTTTTGTTAATTAAATAGTTGTCTAAATTAAGCGTAACCATTATGAAAAATAAGAATAAAGAAAAAAGATTAATCAATAATATAGATAAATTGAAATAATTTTTTATGGTGATTGTACACGAAGAACATGCAGCTAATTTATAAAGATCCAAATGGGAGATGACGTAAAAGAAATAGAAAGATCAAATTAATTATAATTGTTTCTGCATCAAATATAAATATATTTTTTGTCGTCTTCTATTCATGTGAAGATGACGATAAGTCTTTTTCCTCTTTCTTTTTTTATTTAATGGGAAAGACAACAAAAAAGGTCTCCAAGAAGACAAAAAAACCTAGAGAAAACAAACTTTCGGATGGGGTACCGTACGATTCTATTTGTTTTTTAAAACTTTTTGTGTTACTATTGCAATATTAACATATGTCTCAGTGTATTTGGATTGAATTTGAGTTTAAAATATTTTATTTTAAATTTTATAAAAATAAATTTTTTATTAATGAAGATATAAAATTTAATTACGTGAATTATCTTCGGAGTACAAAAATTTGAATATAAGACCTTCGAGACGGTATGATCAGAACAAGTCTTAATTCTACGAAGTTTAAATTCAGAATTTTTTAATTTTTCTTAATTAACAAGAACTATCCAGTTGATCAAATCATATTGGACATAGTAGTTCAGTTTGGTTAAATGGCAAAAGGAGGAAAAAATTTTGTGACTTTAATGCGTTGCTAACTGAGTACATACATTGTATGTGATTAACTATATAAAATTATTCGTCTATAGTTTAAAATTTTCTCTCATCAAGTAAATTTTGTAGATTGAATTTCATTCGAAATCTCCAATGCAATTGAATTTTTTATTAATGAAGATTGTTTTGTAGATGTCTATTTACCACTAAACAATCCAACACTCAGTTATTTACAGTGAATTTTTATTTTTTTTATTATAAATTTGCTGTGTTTACCGGAAGCTTTCCCAGTTTCCCATCTGCTATAGTGTGCTAAACTACCTCATTTTTGTCCCGGCAGCCTATTAGTCGCCGAGATCTTCTTTCCGAGTCATAGAAAGAAGGTCTTCGGTACTCCAGAATTTTCCTTCTAGGATGGAACTAAACCCATACTGATTAGGAAAAAAAGAACTAAACCCATTTTGATTAGGAAAAAAAGAACTAAACCCATTTTGATTAGGAAAAAGTAAAAGAAAAAGAACTAAACCCATACTTCTATTTTCCTTTTCCCGTTAGGATAACAAAATCTCAAACTTCTCTTTTCCTTTCGCTGTTAGGAAAAAAAAATTTCTTATATATATATACATCTCAATCTCATTCTTCAAGGTCATTCCACATCATTCTCTCTTTCGTCTCTCATATACATCTCATTCTCCATTCTCCATTCTCCATTCTCCATTCTCCATTCTCATCCTGCAAAACACAAAGTCAATCTCCCTTCCGTCTCTCATGGCTGTGCGAGAAGTATTCGAAAACAATATTCATCAAGAATTTAACCTTATAGAGTTGGCTCTTCAACAAGACTACACTTTTGCCGCTTTGGACGTTGAATTCCCCAGAATTGTGTACAAGCTCGAAGAGCCATACTTTCTACTCGACATTAATGAAAAGTATACTCATATGAAAAAAAATGTGAACGCATGCAAGATTACCCAGTTGGGGTTAACACTTTCAGATGCATATGGAAACTCTAGGGTTTGGCAATTTAATTTTGGTGGATTCGACGTCGAAGTTGATGCGTGGAACCCCTCTTCGGTAGAACTTTTGAAGAGGCAAGGAATTGACTTCGATAGGAATAGGATGGAAGGAGTAAGTGTCAGCCACTTCGCCAAGCTTTTTCGGGAATCAAGATTGGGAAGCTCGGCCCTTGGAGGACGTGAGTGGGGAGGCATTACTTGGGTTTTGTTTCACTCCACATTCGATTTAGGTTACTTGATCAAGGTCTTGTTACAAAAAGACCTTCCCGATGATCGAATGAGTTTCATTCTACTGGTATACTGCAATCTTGGATTTTCGATTTTCGACGTGAAAGAGATTGGAAAACCTTTAGGATTCTACGGAGGACTGGAAAAGGTGGCCCAGGAGCTGGGGGTTTCGAGGCAAGTTGGTAAGGCTCATCAGGCTGGTTCAGATAGCTTGTTAACCATGCAAGCCTTTTTGAAGCTGAGGGAGAAATATTTCAGTGGTCGAAACAGTTATTTAATGGAAAAGTTTAATCATAAACTTTATGGGTTAGAGGAATCGCCGGCTGATCCTTCTGAAGTTCTGCAAGTACTCTGGAGGCTGATGATAATTGGTGTGGGTGGTGACAATGAAGAAGTTGAGTATGAATTCCAAGAGAAAGAGTCTGAATTTCAAGGGGATGATGAAGTTCCTCATACGGTTCTAGTTCCAGGGTTTTGCTGGACGCCGTATGGTGTTGCCCTTCCCAACTCATGCTACTCATGCCATTATAGAAGTCATTATCACCAGTGGTCATTCGGTTATTTGAAGATCTAGGATCGTCCCTGCGGTGCCAATTCAGGCTATTGTCCCCATGGCTTATTATTGAAGTTGTAAAACAGATAGCAGAATGTAAATATTTTAATTTTTTAGTGAACAATACAAGTATTTTTTGAGTTTGAATACCTTCCCCAATCCCCAGAATGCATCCCCTGTTTCAAAGAATTTCTCTCAATCCCGTGGTTAAAGGCAATTAATTCAGTAACAAATTGCACCACCATGATAATCCTCCTCTACGTCACTTTTAAAAAGAAGAAAAAAATATATGATGTGAAGATATAATATCAGATTGAAGATCCCAAAACCAAAAAGCTATCAGAAAATCAGGAAAGTCTCTGTGCAAAAAAAAAACAAAAAACAAAAAAAGAAAAAGAAAAACGGGGTTATTTGCTGAGCTGAGTACAGGAATTGAAAAACAGGTAAAACTGGTAAAAATCCCATTTTGCGGTTCTTTCTTCCTTCCCCCTGCGTCGCGCGGTGCTCTGAGAGGGCCATTATCACAACAAAACATAAGGCTAAACGCGCACATTTTGGATTTCCGGCTCCTAGTTCATTTGAAACTCTTGTACTGGAATAATTAGAGGACAACAATATCAAATACAGTATGCTTTATCCTTCTGAAGTTTTTCATTTTGATGCAGATGGAACTCATTCAAGCAGAAACAGAATTGTGCATAAGCTAACCTTATAGCAGCACCAAGACCAACAGATATCATGTAGACCATCCAACATGTGTTGAGGCTGTAAAAGTCAATAAAAAAGAAATAGATCTAATCAAATAAAGCTGTTTCTCAATTTCCATATATCAGTCGTTCACTTCAATAAGCTGATAGATTTCTATTTGGGTACTTCGTAGTTTATTGTGATCAAATACAGACCTTATTGATAACACCGATGTCTCTAGTTTTGGATTTGGAAGAAGACCAGACAACAGAATAACCATCTCAACCGGCCAGCACTCAGAACTGCATCTCAAATAGATATATAGTTAGTTATCAAACTACATAAAAACTATCAGAACTCCTCAATGGGGAAAGCGAAAAAATTTGACCCATTATGTTTCTAAAAGTTTCTTCAAGCATTTACGACAAATACATTATAAAGATTTCAATTATTGCTGGAATGAGTCTAATATTTCATTGGCGGTGCTGTGAGTAATCGAGCAGCCAAATAAACTGTTCCATCTCTTAAGATTTATTTGATCTGATAGGAGTCTATGTAACATTTCCAGAAGCTGCATAATGGGCAGGAAAATCATTGCTAGTATGATGACTTTCTGGATGACCTGCAACCGCTGGTGATATGTTTTCATGGTGATTAATTTCTGATATATTAAAGATCAATTTTTCAAAATGCAAGAACGCCTCAAAACCATGTCTTCCTCTTGCCATGCTAGCAAAAGCGATCAATTTCCTAAAATCTGCTAGGTACTAGGTCAGTCCTATGGAATTTGGTCATTTTGTCACTGAAGTTCACAAAGATGTAAATCCTCTGGAGCAGTCCAAGATGGTTAGAACTACGCTAGGACCATTTCTTCTAGCCTCAAATCTAATATATTGATTTCAAATTCATAGTTTTTATCAGCAATAAAGAAAAAGTACTTAGACTTACCAAATCATTACTGCAGAAGGAATCGCCAGCTTTAGAAAATTGAGTGTGTCATGCAAGGCCTCTTTTGAGAAACCAATCCAGGATTTTGTGCAGTCCAAAGAAAACTTGTTGTATATTGCCAACAAAGCCACGTTAATCCAATAGGAGATGGCATTTGCCAAGGCAGCTCCTCTACTTTGAAATCCAGTTTTGAACACAAGAAGCCAACATATAAGAATACGGAACAAAGCTGTGATCCCGGAGCTCAACATCATTGGAAGTACAATATTTTGTGTCTATAAAAATCTATTGGCACATTGAAGGAGGGCATAGGCAAAAAGGCCAGGAATCATTGAAAGGTTAAACTTTCCTGCTTCAGCAGAGATCCCTTCATCTTGACCAAAAGCTTTGAGAATATTGCCAGTATAGAACCAAATAAATGCAAGGAAGATGCTTAGCACAAGAAGAACTAACATCGCTCGCCGTGTATAGATACCAAGCATATGATATTCTTTGGCTCCGTAAGCTTGTCCACATAGTGTTTCCAACGCACTTCCCATCCCTAACTATCAAAATTCTGTGAAAACAAGCTAGGAGGTACTTAAAAGTATTATAAATGAAATAATTTGTTTATTCGGCCAAAAGAAAAGATGAAGATGACCAACTAATACCAGTTCCACCACTTATGCCACAGATTAAATTGTAAAAATCCTTGTTTTCATCCAATATGATCCTTCCAAGGACAAAAAGTTTTGTTCTTAGTTTCTGACATCAGTGATCAAGACTGGAAAATATGTTGTTAACACATTTTAAAAGTCTCAAGCCTAGATGCACCAAGAAGATGAAGCAATAGACTCCGAAGGGAGTTAACAAGTAGGAAATTTGCCTAGTTCGCTGAAGGCACTTATCAATCAACTAGTTGTGTAGATAATTAGCTTAAGCTGCTAAAGAAGACTCTACTTCTGAATGCTCAGAGTTGTGCTGCAGAGATAATTCATGCACATCTTTGTTCTCTAAAATCAGCTTAAGCTTACTATAACCTTTTCGATCCTGTTATACGCAGAGGGGCATTTGGAACCTATATAATGTTTATTTGGACTTGGTTCATCGAAAAGGCCGCGATTATTCTTACAAACTTTCAGCTATATATGTGGGAATTAGGCCAAGTAACTTTATCAACGTTACAAGAGACATGGCATTTTAGTTAGTCCTCACTAAAAGAATAAATCACATTTACTTCTCAATAATGACTAATCAGTATATATGCGTTTTACTTATACTACAAAAGACATCTACCACGATGATTTGCTTCTTTCTCAATCATGTCAAACAATTATATCAGACTATATTCACGACATACAATTTAATAATCTAACAAAACTGGAAGAGAAACACTTACCAGTACACTCAAGCCTGTTACCGAAGCAAAGGAAGTGGCAAGGGATGCACTGGAGTGAGGAAGTTCCCCCAGATGACCAACAAACATGATTGAAATGACTTGTAAGCAATACTGCAGAAACTAACTGCAATAAGAGGCCGTGCTAGTCCTAGCTGCCTCTTTAGTTCTTCAATAATTTTTCCTCTGTAACGACTTTCTTCATCCAGATGGTGATCAATATCGTGGGTTCTTTTGGCTTTGTATTAAAGGGATTTCAGGACCAGATTCATATCTTTCCATTCTTCTTCTTGTTCTGCAATCAATAGTATTCTCCCCTCAAGAATCAAGAAGGGTATCTATCTTCGTTTTCTTGCTCATCACTGGCTCTTCTTTAATTGCAATAAGATGATGAAAGCATTACGAGACAATGATATGCATAAACGGATTCAAAACTTTAATTTTGAGGGGTAAGAATCTATATTAAGATATATAAAAAATTTTAAAAATGTCAAAGACGCAAAATAAATAAAAATATAATTAGTAAATTTAAAAATTTTACACACATAATAGAGATGTAGGGCGTAGCTGCCGCTCCCCGCCTTCCCCGCCTTCCCCATGGTTCCGTGCGTGAATTGATAAGTCAAGTACATTAATATGGCATTATTGTAGAGGAGTGGTTCCCACTTGAGTATTGTGTAGTCCATATTAAACAGCAAGAAACAGCAGCTAAAGCCTAAAACTGCGAGAATCTACAGAAACGCACCAGTTTTAGCATGAGCTCAACAAGTAATTCATTCTCACTTCAAAATTGGATTAAACAATTACGCATATATATATATATATATATATACGGGTTAAAAAACTCGTGCTATGCATGAAAAAATAATTTTTAATAAAAATTTATTACATAAATTATTTTAATAATAAATAATAAAATATAAAATAAATAATTAGAATGTCGAATATTCATAAGATGTATACATATAATTAAGTAAGTTAAACCTTATAAGATGTTGAAGTACTTGTTCAATAACTCTTCTAATGTCTTAATAAAGAGATTACTATCTGCAAAATTAGTAAAAAAAAATTTCATTAGTTATATATTTAAAAAATTATAAGTATAGCAAATTGCTTAACATCTTAATTTAATATAATATTACCTAATCGAATGTATTAAAAAATTTTACATATTTTTAAAGGTGTAAACACTCTTCACACTAATTTACTTTAATAATAAAAGTTACTAAGAGCGAAAGATTTTTATCTTCCTTGAATATAGGTACACGCATCACAAATGTAAATGCAAGCCTATGCAGAAATTTACATGGTCTTCTACTAACTTGTGTCCATTTTCTTGAATGTCATGTAAATGAAAATTTCTCAATGATACATATATTGTATAAAATTTATAATTAAATATTATAATCGATAAATTATATATTGAGAGAGATATACACATCTACATAGATAAATACATTTGATTGTAGATCTCGTAAATAACTCGCCAGACAACGAAGAACAAACTCTGCATGTTTGTCTTTTAGAAATGTATACATACTTCTAGTAAAATCTTTCAGTTGAACAAAAAATTAATATCTTCAAATTTTTTAAAAGGAGCACAATCAGTAAAAGGTAACAAAATAACTTATCTATATAATAGTAGTTAGTTACCTTGATATTGTTTCAACTGTATCGCTGCATTCAGTACACAGTTGCTCTCTATAAACACACTATGTTACACTACCACAATTGTTGCATGACTCGTACCACAAATTTTCAATATCTATACTATTTATATAAGCAACTATGCAAAAGTACATTTCCTGAAAAAAAAAAAAAAGAACAACAATTAAAAGTCATATTTAATTATCTTTTTCATTTGCAACAGTTTATTACCTGTGATAGTACTTAATGATATGATATTCGTATTCTTTTAGTATTCGAGATCAATAACAATTGTGTAGTAGAAAAATAAGTTCTCTTCATCCAAGCTGCAAATATCTTTGCACAACAATTTTCATCATACATAAATATAAAAAAGCATACATAAAGAGAAAAAATAAAGTATAATGAATGAATCTATACATATAAACTTACTATCATCTAATGATATTAGCAAATTTCAAATTTGGGTTGATATATTACCTGCTTGATTCATTTGTGCAAAGTGATGGCCCTGTATACAACAGTTGGTATAATATGATAATAATCAAATTAAATTAAGTAATATACCTTGATAATTTTTCACTATGATCTCACATGCCAATAGAACTGTACTTTCATTTACTACAACTGATAGTTGCTCCCCCCTCATTACAGGCAAATTCTCCCCATAGAGTAAGTCTAACAACTGTCATGCTGTTTTAACATGTAAATGGATTTTAATAAATTTACAGATATTGAAATACATTAATAAAAATTTTACATTAATAAAAATACTTTTACTCACTCTCCTCCTCCAAAATACTTTTGGATGGGATATACTTTACTTTTTTAAAAAATAAATATATAATGAGAATAAATTTTTAAAAAGAGAAATTTGTTCTAAATATCACTAAAAAAATACATTTAATAGCACAGTTATGAGTAACTTTTACTCTCTCCTCCTCCTCTAAAATACTTTTGTACGGGATATACATTACTTCTTAAAAAAATAAGTGTATAATGAGAATAAATTTTTAAAAAGAGAAATTTGTTCTAAATATCACTAAAAAAATATATTTAATAGCACGACCATAAGTATGCCTTTTTTTAATGACAGAGTTAATTTTATTTTTAAAAAAGTACCATAAAGATAAATTAATACGTGTTATTATATAAATAGTTATTAGAGATATTAAAAAAATATGAAGCAAATTTATGTATTTAATTAAAATACTATGTATTAATGATTAATCATAAGTAATTAAGATGAAAAGAATGAAATGAAAAAATACATTATAAGTTATACTTTTTTTCTATATATTTAAAGTAAATTAAATTTACGATATGGTATTTCAATTATTCTGTCGTATTCACCTCCTATTCCTCGTTATGTGTAAAAGAAAAAGAGAATTCTTTATCATTTAATTATTTATTTTTGACTCTTTAAAAAAAATAGAACATATTTGTAATAAAATCATTGTGAAAATTAAAATTATTCTCCCCTTAATTTTTTCCCTCTATTTCTAAAAAATAAATAACATAAAAAATAAATAATTAGTATTTTATAATTAAAAACCTCAAAGAAAGATTTTCAAAATAAAAATATTCTCGGTCATTGTTTAATTTTTTTTCAAAAGAATCATGTTCTTGATCCATCATAAAAAATTATAGTGTTTATATATTTTACAAAATTGTTTCTTTCTTTTATATTCATTTGGTAAAAAGACAAAAATTAAAAAATAAACCTATCAGTTATTACATTTCATTTCTAATGTGCTACAAAGTTATGCATATTATGGTGTTGAATGTTTTAATAGTAAATTAAACACTTTTATCCTTAAAACTTAGCAAATGAATGATCAAATTAATTAGATAGTAATAGACATTGATCAAATTGGTGTAATATATACTAAGAACTAAATATTTAAATATTTCTAAAGTCTTTCGTTCAAACAAACGAAAAAAAAACTTGAATCTTCAAAATCTATTAAATAAAACAAAAACTCAATAATTTTCTATTAAAATAACTAAAAATATAAATATATTCTATCATTCGATCAAATCAAAAAAAGAAAATACATGAAAGATGAAAAAGGAAAAAGCATTAATGATGCTAAAAATAAAACTAAAAAGTAAAAAAAGTTGACAAAAAGGGAGCAAATGAATAACTACATATGAAAGTTATGTACAACTTGAAGACTTGTTGATAATAAGAAAATTCATAAAGTTTCAAAAAATATATATATATTAGTCCTAAAAAGAATTACACTGACTCATATTGAAGAAGAAAAAATAAACTAAAAAGAATTACAGGATTTAACTAAAGAAGCATCTAAGACATATTTTAAAATTTAAAAATAATAAAGATAAAATATTTATTTGAATGAAAAAATAAAATATCCTAAATGTGTCTTATGCTTATAATGTGTATAACACTCATACATTTTTTTTCCATTTTAAAGGAAGAAGCATGAGATAGTCTTTCCATTTTGGTCTCTATCCCAAAAGATTCTCAAAAAAAAAACTATATCTAAAAATAAATAAATTTATAATCATCTTACTTGTACACAAAGAAGTTCTTAATAAATTAAAGAAAATAAAATATTTTGAACAATAAGAGATACAATGAGCATTAATAAGCTTCTCAAGAAAAAATAAATTATTTCTTCAAGAGCAAAAATAGAAAATCAAATCTATAATACTATATATTAAATTTAGATGTCAAACATTAAAGTGAAAGAGAAAAATGAAGAGAATAAAGCAATATGTATCAAAAAAGAAATTTAAAATATTATTTTTTTAATTTAAAAAAAGAGGATCAATGATAAAAAACTTTATGAGAAAAAGTTTATGAAGAAAGAAAAAGTTTGTGGAGAAAGTAACAATAGATGAAATTATGTAGAGATAGTAAAAAGTTATTAAGAATTTGATTTAAATTAAAAAATACATTTTAAATTACAATAGTAATAGAATAATTTGTATAATATTAGAGTTAGAAGTGGGTTTTGGTTTTTTTAGTAGTAGAAGAGTTTGTATAGTATTAGAGTTGGAATTGGAGTTAAAAGGTTAGAAAATTATTTTAATTAAAAATTGAAAAACTCTAAAAAATACAATCAAAGCCTTGGAAGGTTTAGATGAGGAGAGAGAGTAAAAGTGTTTTGATAATATATATATATATATATATATATATATATATATATATATATATATATATATATATATATATATATTTATTTATTTATTTATATTACATGATCATCAAATTATATATATACTCAGATTGGATTGAGATTGTTTGAAATTTTTTTTAATTCAATCCGATCCATTCGATTTTTTTAATTAATTCGAATCTAGTAATTTTTAATCCAATCTAATCTAAAATTACAAAATTAGATTGAATTGGATATTTTGTTTTGGATATTTTTTTGGGAACACCCCTGTATGCCAAGGGAGAATCTCTAACAATGAATCTAACGGACTTTTCTCACTTATCGATGTTGCATCAAAAGTTTCAAAGAAATATTGGGTAGGGTTTTGTTTCAAAATTAAATCTAAAATTTTAAGTGTATGATCCATATCTCTTTTCACAAACATCACAAACAATTTAATTTTTACGAAACTCAAGACAAAAATTTCAAAACCAAACTCTATCTAATCACACCCTGAATCGATCAGATAACTTTTTTCTTTTTCTTTTTTTTTAGTTTCAAAGAAATATTGCATTATTACAGAAAAGTAAAAGGAAGAGGATTGCCACGTTTCAATGAATGTTAAAATCAAAATTCTTGATATTATTAAAATTATTTTATTAATTAAATAATTATCTAAATTAAGCGTAAATATACAGTATATGTCTAATCATTATGTAAAATAAGAAATAGAAAGATCAAATTACTTATAATTGTTTCTGCAGCAAATATAAATATATCTTTTGTCGTCTTCTATTCATGTGAAGGGTTTTCCTCTTTCTTTTTTAATTTAATGGGAAAAGACGACAAAAAGGTCTCCAAGAAGACAAAAAAAGAACTGGAGAAAACAAACTTTCGGGGTACACTACGATTCTATTTGTTTTTTAGAATTCTTTGTGCTACTTTTGTATATTAACATGATGGGCTTGTGCCTACAGTTTATTTGGATTGAATTTAAGTTTAACTATTTTTATTTTAAAATTTGTAAAAATAAATTTTTTATGAATAAAAATATAAAATTTAATTGTATTGAATTTTAAACGAGATTCAATCTAAATACATTTAAGATAAACTTTAAACTATAAACAATAAATTTTATATAGTTAAATTACATCGAATGTATGTATCGTGTGTAATCCTTAACATTGTATTATAAGTAACAAAAAATTTTCCTTCCATGGCCATTTAACCAAACTGAAGTACTATGTCTAATATGATTTGATGAACTGAATAGTTCTTGTTAATTAAGAAAAACTAAAAAAAAATTCTGAGTTTTAGTTTCGTAGAATTAAGATTTGTTCTGATCATACTGCCTTTAAGGTCTTAGATTCGAGTTCTTGAAAATTTTAGAAATCACTGTTCAAAAAAAGAACTTGAATCTAAGAAGATTCAATTAAAACAAAATTTTGAAAATTTTAAGAATAATTAATTAATAAAAAACTTTTGAATTTGAGAGGCTCAAGCTATATAGTAATACGAGGCAAGCAAGAAAAGGGCAACTAATTAAGCTGCCATATGACTGATGAAAGAGTTTTTTCTATTGATTTAATAATTTTATCAAAAAAAATTATTAATTCAATAATTTTCATTTAGCTTTCTAGATGGGAAGGATTAGACTCACTCCCTACCATTAATACGTCATAATTAAAAATACCATTGTCTTCTTTACTGATAAAACCCTTCCCTTCTCCTTCTATCTTTCACCAACTATTTTAAGGATTTTTATAATTCTCTCAATGCTGAATTTATTTTAGAACTTATATTGATACTTTTGCCTTACATTTTAATTTCGAAAGAAAGATAGTTACACAAGTATTTGACTTGATGAAAATTAACACCTAATCTTTTTTAATTAAGGAAATTAATGATAAAAGTATATTTTAGTGAAAATTTATTTCTCTTAAAGGGTGATTTACGAAAGTTTAGAAGAAATGTATATTCTTTTAAAAAAAATAAATATTCAATTTGGCCATTTTAATATTAAATTTTAAACAGAATCGGGGGTAGCATGGTAATTTAAAATACCAAAACGTTGGCAGATGATAATATGCATACAACCACATTGCAAAAGAAAACAAACAAAACTTTGTCTATTTCTCAGCAGACACAAACTCTCATTGAATACAATCAATCAGAATATTGATTGTAAGCGGCTGGTTTTGGAATCCAAGAAAGGCAGAAATGGAAGAGGTATTGCTGTTGAAAGAGAGATCAGAGGTGGTGAAGGCAGAGCTACCAACTGGGGGTTTTACTGCAACAGTTGAGGAGGTGAAGAAGCTCTGCTACATAGCAGGGCCTATGGTGGCCGTCAATTTATCACAGTCGTTGCTGCAAGTAGTATCACTGACTATGGTGGGTCATCTTGGGGAACTTTCACTTTCCAGCACCGCCCTGGCAATCTCCATTTGTAGTGTCACTGGTTTCAGTTTTCTGGTGAGTACTGATTATTGTCTTTTGAACAAAACGTTTTAATTTGCCACTCCGCTCTAACATCCCCCCTTCTTTTCTCTCTCCATTTGTTGCTTATGAGTCTGCAATTAAAGCGGTTTTCTGTGGAAAACTCTTGGGTTCCATCGCGGAACAGTTTCTTCCATAAATTCGATTTTCAGTATAATGAAATTGTTTCATGATGAGACTTTAGTAATCTCAATTTGTGTGACATGAGATCAAGGATTTTGTTGGTGGCTGATGTGCTCTCCATAGAGTTGAATGAATTTCGAAATGAATGTTAATAAAATTATCTAAGATGTAGCATATATTGCATGAAACATAAAGAGTTATGGACGTAAAGAAATAATTATAGGAGTCCAGGAATCAATTGAGGCCATTCTTTCTCCTGCTATGCCTAGTTTGGCCAAAAAGCACACTTGACAATCTTCAACCACATTGCAATTGACTTTGCTGGTGATTTTATATGTTTCATATTTCTTTTATCTTGCAATAGCAAAGAATAAATACCTTTTACCAGCTTGTATAGGGTCCATAAATATGTACACTGATTATAATGATACAAGTGCTTTAACAAAGTTTTCCGGATATTTTAAGATTGTCTTAATGCAGTATGCCGAATGAATTAGGACAGATACAAAGTTCTTTTTCTTTGTTTTTTTTTCTTGGCCAAGCCACTCGGCAAATTGGGAAAGGGGGGGGGGGGGGGGGTGGAAATCAGAGGTAGAGAGGTACCGTGCTGCTCTTAATTAGAGGACTCTTGATGGAAACTTGACCTTTTCATATGCGAAACAGGCAGGTATGGCCAGTGCACTCGAAACTCTATGTGGGCAAGCTTATGGAGCTCAACAGTATAAAAAACTGGGCACGCAGACATTTGCTGCTATCTTTTGTCTAATGATCGTCTGCATTCCCCTATCAATCTTGTGGATTTTTCTCGGAAGAATACTCATTTTTATAGGCCAAGATTCATTAATTTCTCAAGAAGCAGGAAAATTCTCCAGATGGTTTCTTCCTGCCCTCTTCGGTTATGCTATTCTTCAACCTCTTCTTCGATACTTTCAAACACAAAGTTTAATCTTTCCCATGCTCATAAGTTCATCCACTACTATTTGTTTCCACATACTTCTGTCTTGGATGATGGTTTACAAGTCTGGACTTGATCATGTTGGAGCTGCATTAGCCATCGGTGCTTCAACGTGGTTGAACGTGAGCATCCTCGGTTTGTACATGATGTATTCGCCCTCTTGTGCCAAAACCCGTGCTCCAATTTCAGTGGAGATATTTCAAGGAATCAAAGAGTTTTTCCGTTTTGCAGTTCCTTCTGCAGTCATGCTCTGGTAATCCTTCGTTTGTATACATAAAAACTTGGAACATTTTTAGTAGGCAAAGGGAATGATTTTGTTTAGTTTTTTTTTTTTTTAATCTCTTTACTGCAGTCTCGAGTGGTGGTCATATGAGCTACTTGTCTTGCTATCTGGCCTAGTGCCAAACCCACAGCTAGAGACATCAGTCCTGTCTGTATGGTATGTTTTGTATTGAAGAGAATTTCGTTCATTTCGTTGAAGAAATCATCCCTCCATTACCAAGACCATTTATGCAGGAGGAATAATTTCTTCAACAAAATGAAAGCCAAAAAGAAGTAATTGATCTTCACTAGCTAAGATGATCTAATTTTTTGCATATCTTCTGAACAGTCTCAACACTATGATAGCACTCTTTGCAATACCAAGTGCACTTTCTGCTGCAGTAAGGTATGACAAGATTGTCAAAAACACATTTTTACTTAAGTCTTGTTTTTTGTTACTCAAAAGTAGTAGTTGTTTTTTATTAGCATATTTTAAGTTAAAGGTAAAGAATTGCTTTAAGCACGAAAAACAAGAAACAACTGTTGTTTATTCCGATTTACATAAATGTATAGAAGAATAACTCTCTAGCTAAACAACTCCTTGTTTTGGCCAGCACTCGAGTTTCAAATGAGTTAGGAGCAGGGAATCCGAGGGGCGCTCAACTCTCTGTCTTTGCCCTCATGTTTCTTGCTGCCACGGAGATAATAATATTAGACATAGCCCTCTTTGCTAGCAGACATGTTTTTGGCTACATTTTCAGCAGCGACAAGGAAGTTGTGGATTATGTAAAAGACATGGCTCCTCTACTTTGTATAGCACTGTTTATGGATGGGATAAAAGGGACTCTTCCAGGTCAGTTTCTCACTTGAAATTAATCTTGTTTGGAGGTTAAGGAAGTAAATTGAATAAAGTTCAATGCTCTTGAAAAATTTTATATCAAGTCAAAATAAATTATTTAATTCTGAAAATGAGTAATAAAATGTTGTTATGACACCAATATCTCTTCTGTTTATGTTTTCAGGTGTTGCAAGGGGATGTGGTTGGCAGCATATAGGAGCTTATGTCAATCTTGCAGCATTCTATCTCTTTGGAATCCCTATTGCAGTTTTATTATGTTTCTTCTTAAAATTAAGAGGAAAAGGTCTTTGGATTGGGATTCTTTCTGGAGGCACCATGCAAAGTATACTATACTCCATTATTACAATTTGCACAGACTGGGAAAAACAGGTTCTTTCACTGAGTTTCTTTGCCTTTCAAACTTGAAATACTGTTTTGATTCCCTTCAAAAATTTAAGTTCTTCTTCTTCTTCTTCTCATTGCAATATGTCACATTTCAAAATGATCGATATATTAAAAAGGAAAATATCATTTTGCAGGCAATAAAGGCACGAGGGAGGTTGTTCGAGGAAAAACCTTTACACAAGGGGCTAGAGTGACTAAAGATGGAGAGAGCCTAAATGGATATATCTCCCTCCTGCGTCCACCATTAATTTGAGGACAAAACAATAGTTCAACAAAATCGATATATATATCATAATGTATTATTATTGTGCACATTTTTTTTGGCAAGAAAGGTAATTATATTCATTAAGAAATATTTGCTTTAACAGCAAAATCAATTACATGGCTCTATCCATTATTATTGGGAACTTATTAGTGAATTTTTATTTCAGATTTTTTCTAATCTTATAGTAATCACTAATTAAAAATTAAGAAATTAAAATTTTGTTTTTAACTATTTGAGTATTCAGGAGAAAATGGGTCAAATTTTGACTAGTTTAAATAGGAAAAGAAAAAAAAAACCTAATTATTGTCAGCACCTTAGTTATTGTAATGGACATTTTCAGCACCTTAGTTATTGTCTTGATATATCACATATATCAAGAGGACTAGAAAGAATTTTTTATACATATAAAAAAAAGGATTATTGTCTGGTACGTGAAAATATTAGAATCTTTTTTTTTTAATAATGTAAAAGAATCATATTTTTCGTTTTTCTTTTAGGGGAAAAGAACGTAAAAAATGACCTGATTTATTAATAAACACATGGATTAATTGAAAAATCACCCTTGAAAAGTCAAAGATTGTATAACTATGAAAAAGAAAAAAATATAAAAAGGAACAAAAGGCGCATAGAAGAAAATTCCAAATAGGTTTTGCCAAAATATCGTCTCAAAGGCTCATGAGAACCAATCATCTAAATTCACACACCTAAGAACGACATTCCAATTTTCTCCAAATCTTCAAGAACAGTTCTCAGGCACCAAGAATAGCAGAAGTAGAAAAAAGTAGTGATAATTTAAGATGGGGAGCACAAGTGCTCTCATTTATAATCTTCATCTGAACAACACAAGCTGCTTTAAATGTTCAAGTTCCAGCGGGATTTCAAGAACTTCTTTGATTACAAGCCAAAGAAAAGCAGCCAAGTTGAAATTTTTAAGCAGAAAAGAGAGCAAGAAATTCAGCAGAATTGTTTGCTGTGCTGTTGAAGAATTCAATGAGAGGCAACCGGAATCAAATAGTGGAACTGGCGGTGGTCTTGGCTCGGCTGTGGAAGATAAGCCTGGTAAGAGTCGAAATTTGTGTTTGTTTCGATATAACGCGAGTTGGGTTTTGGTTATCTGGATGTTTTATGTCAAAGGAACAAATGAATAAGTTTTGACTGTTCGAATTCTTGATATGAAGACTCATTTTATAAGTAATCTCATGTTTTGTTCCCAAAGTCTGGAACTTTGTCAACTCATAGCTGGAAATTGAGGGTGCCAACAAATTATCTTTGTTGATTTTAGTTCAATTTGAAATTAAGCAATGCGATTCATTGGTCCAGGCAGTGCAGGATGAGGGTAATTTTGCATAGTTTTTGCACTATGCAAGCTAAACGTGCAAGATTCAGAGGCAACTTTCAGCCAGCCTTTTGTCTTTCTTTTGTACTCGTTTTTTTTTTTTTTTTTTTTTTGGTCGCGGGGGGGTGGGTGGGGGGGGTGTTGTTTGTGGGGGGTCTTCATTGTGATATTTCGTTACAATTCCTCACTGATTTATTTAATCCTTACGCAGTGTCATAAAAGAGATGCAATGTAAAGGGTTGGCTTTGTACTTATTCTGGTTTAACGATACTCTAGTGGAAGAATATCTAAAAGTTTTGTTTGTGTGAGATATGAAATTATTTATTTGGTTATTTAATGAATTGAAGCAATTGTCCCTTTGTTAAGCATGTTCCTGCAAAGCTTATACTACTTCTTGACCTAGATAATTGAGACGAAGATGAAAAACCAAAACTTGAGGCTGTGCCTGAACAATGCATTTTCTATAAGAGTAAATAAAAGCAAGAACCTGTATACCCATTCTTTCTTTTTCTATTCAGTGTTCAGTTTTTACCCTTTATGAGTGCATTTGATTTTTATAGCATGTTGCTTATGTAAAAAGTTTTTTGGCTCTTGTTATTTAAAGAGAACAAAATGAAAAGGAAAAACCAGAACTTCCTTCCCCAAAATCAGTTTTAATTTTCATGAAGTACTTGTATGCCATAGTTGCCATGAACCATATGGTACTGGGGAAAACCTGTATCTGGAGAATTGAAAGAACTCTTGCTGTAATGTTCACTAAAAAGAGTTTAAGATGTGGTTATTTCATGTCTAGGTGGGTTGTTATAAGCGTGTCCTACTCCCTTCCACTGACAAGCCTTTTTTCTTTTCTTTGGCATTTTTGTTCATCCTCTCCACTATGAAAGCCACCCCACCCAATTTATTTTACATTTACATTTTGTCACTAATATAGGTGGTAATTTTTCTTTTCTACATTTGCATGGATTCCACACCATTGGAAAATCTAAGTTCTCTAAACCATATACTTAAGGTGACATTTTGCCTTCTCTCGACCACTTCTGATATTATCAATGAAATTATAGATGTTGCCGATGTCTCAGAAGAGAACTTATTTCAAAACAATGAAATGCATGATGAAGGAAATGCTCTTTATAATTTTCTTTATCCAAGCAAAGAGCTTCTACCAGATGACAATGAAATGAGTATATTTGATCATCTAGAGGAGCTGCGCCAGAGAATCTTTGTGTCGGTTTTGGCAGTAGGAGGTGCTATTTTAGGATGTTTTGCTTATTCAAAGGAACTTATAATGGTTCTCGAAGCTCCTGTTAGTGCACAGGGAGTTCGTTTTCTCCAACTGGCTCCTGGCGAATTTTTCTTCACCACATTAAAGGTCAGTACATGCCGGACATAGATTTTATTGCTGATTCTCTTTAATGTTCCACTTATGACTCTGATTTGCATATTTCACTCTCCTAAAACTGCATTCGTCCTTTCTCTATTTCTTATTTCTATAATGTTTTTCTTACCATTTCTTTTGACAAAAACTTGGTATAGATAGTAGTTAAATATTTATTTATTTATTATTTGAAGTTTTCACGACTATGTAATGCTAGAGGCATATTATCTATTTTGCTGCCAAAATTGGTCTTACTTAAGTGATGTAATTATTACTCTGCATCTAGATTTTATGAATGAAAGACAGTTGCATACTTAGTCACTTGGAAGTTTATATCCTCTGCAAATCATAAGTTTTCTGGGAAATGACCCAGGAGAGTGCATGGCTCATTTTAGCTGGGTTTTGTCTTTGTGGCTGTGAATGCCGAGTTAGCAAGTCAGCCTGTTTAGTAATTTGTGATAAAAGCCACCCTACAATTTTACCAACCCATAGAGAACTGCTTTTTGTGTTTGTTTTTGTCAAGTCTTCTTTAGGTGTATGGAGTACAATATATATAATTGTAAGTTGTAGTCTGTGCAAAATATATAAGCTTTTGATGCTAACATTTCTTATGAAAACGGTAGATCTTAGGTATTTTTAGCTATGACAGTGGAACTATGTCTTCTGTTGTGCTATTAATAGGATTCATTTAAAATCTTTAATCTATTTCTTGCTTTTTGAAAAGAAAGGTCATATTTTTTTTTCTTTTTTCTCCTTAAAATGATGGAGTTGGAAACCTTTGCTGTTTGACCTAAAGAGGGAAAAGAGACATCTATGCAAAAAATTGACCCTTTTAACTCTTATATGCAGGTATCGGGATATTGTGGCCTTCTTTTAGGAAGTCCAGTTATTCTCTATGAAATCATTGCCTTTGTTATTCCTGGTCTAACAAGGGCAGAAAGAAGATTTCTTGGTCCAATTGTCCTAGGATCCTCAGTACTCTTCTATTCTGGCATCATATTCTCTTATTTTGTTCTCACACCAGCAGCCTTGAATTTCTTTGTCAACTATGCCGAAGGAGTTGTAGAATCCTTGTGGTCAATTGATCAGTACTTTGAATTTGTGCTGGTGCTTATGTTTAGCACGGGACTATCTTTCCAGGTAAAACCAAATCTCTTGTATGTGTGCTTTATGTCACAGGTCAAATTATGCGGATTCAGTTTGTAAAAACTTGTAATCCTTCATTTGTTAACTTGTTGCAGAATTTAGTAGGAGTGATTGCCAGAACAAATAGTATCCTCAAAAGTTGGCATTCTTGTGTTTCTTAGAAATGTTCAAAGTTTCTGCGCGCTCATTTGTATTTCGAAATTGATGCATTCCTTTTGTTTACAGGTTCCGGTTATACAACTGCTACTGGGCCAACTTGTTTTAGTGACCGGCGATCAAATGCTATCAATTTGGAGATATGTGGTGGTAGGCGCAGTAGTTGCAGCTGCAGTACTCACTCCATCAACAGATCCTCTCACACAGGTACTTCTGGCAGGACCTCTCTTGGGTCTTTACCTGGGTGGCGCTTGGATGGTAAAGCTTACTGGCCGATAATGGATTCATCTGACTCCCAAGTCCTTCGGAACCACCTACAAAGACTTCCAAAAGCTCACATTCTCTGAGATGCATTGGCAGGGTTATAGAAGTCCACTGTTATATCTCATTTTTCTGCTACAGACTGATGTAAAAGATGCCCTTTCCGAGTATCTACAAAAAGTTTTGCTATAGCTTCTGGCTTGTCTGATAGAAGGTTTTGTTTAGAAGGATCAATTAGATCTTTATGAATGTAAATAGGACACTTTTATTTATTGACCCAGGTAGGTGCATAGCCTCTTTTCCCCATTTTTCTTGAAAGAATGTGTGTGGTCACCTGATTGTGCAAATGTGACAGAATATCAATTTGTAAGTACCATGTCAAAAATGAATTAAACTTTCTCTATATAAAGAAAATGAACAGGAAAGTTTCAGTTAACTGCAAAACTCTTAATTCTAGCTCCTAAAAAGATATAACTAATTATTCACATTGAGGTTCTCCAATTTGGACACTAGATCAGTTCCATCTGAGCAATGTAATTCAGAATCCAGCAGTCTCAATGTATTCCTCAGATTAGCGCATGTCTGAAGAAAATCTTCTGAAGTGCCTTTCAGATTTTCCAACTCAACCTGTATTTCATCAACAAGGCTAGAAATCTTGTTTGAAGCAGCCTTCATGACGGAAATTTCTTGAGGGGGATACAGACAAGCCCCAAGCTCATCAATCTGTGCTCCGATTCCGTGACAGGACTTCAATATCTTTTCTAAAGAATCCACAAAATTGTCATAATCATCCTTGTTTTCCTTCTTAAGTAAGCTCATAATAGCACGAATAAGTTCATTTACAACCCCTACTGTTTCCGAGACAACTGCAGTAGCTAACTGAGCAATCTTCATCTCTTCATCTGAAAGGTTATTGCCCAAATCTTCAGCACCGGAATCATCACTTCCATTTGCCTTGCTTTCGGTTTCCTCAGAAACCTCATCTACCAGATCAGAAGAAGCTGGTTTCAGCTCCTCCATTTCACGAAGAACATCCTTCACTGAGACTCTAACTTGTGTCAGTGCTCGCCCAATTGCAGTAACATTAGCTGAAGGGGTCTTTTTTAGAGCAGAACATGCATCCCAGACTGTACCTACTAGCCGTGGAATCGAGAGATTTGCCGTTTTACCACTACCTGCACATACAATTGGAATCAGATACAGTGTTACTTTTGCAGAAAAGTTATGCAAGAGAACAAGAATCCTAGAAGGAAGTGTGCATATTTATCACTGCCTTTACAAGTGAAAGGGTGTGCAGCTACCATGAGATGGCTAAAGGATGGGAAACAGATAATATGATTGCATCTGAATATTCAAGGATTTGATGAGCTGAATCCACCAAACTTACTCCAATGAAGGATTTTTCTTTCTAGCAAGTTTGCATCTGAATAGCTATTAGTACACATCAAACCCCACGATACTTGGTATTTTTATGTTTCTTTTATCAAATACAAAAACAAGCTTTCATCAGGTTTATCTTCATAACTGTTACTTTATAATCAAGCACTAAATTAATATGAAATGAAATCCACAACAGGAAGCACAACACACACGTAAAATGCTAGATTTCAAAGCACACCAACAACACAACACTTACAATGAGAAAGCAATAACAATACTAAAAACATTCTTTTTTATTTCATCAACATAATGGCTAACTTTTAAGACTAACAGAAGCATGTCTTTAACTCACACATCATAGAAAGCCAACATGCAGAAAAGGAAGAATATGTTTTTTATTTTAGCTATGGAAGGAGAAGACATAACCATATGAAGAAACAGACTCTTTCATTAGCATGAAGCTGCTATCAACTACTTGCTTCACTGATGTATGGATGCAAGAAGAGAGGGTAGGTCCTGCCCCCACTGTACTTCCATGAGAAAGCAAAAGAAATCCCTACAGTGTATTGAAGTATGCAGCCATGTTTTCCTCAAGTTCTTTGACCACAGGTGCTTTCCCAGTCCAAAGCATTCCAACTGTATAGCAAAAAGAAAATCAAGGCAAGAACAATTCAATATCATGTTGCATGCCTATAGAAATCCAGGTTATCCATAGTCCTCTATCTAAGGGACAAGAAAATACAGCAGAGCAGCCAGCCGAAGGCTTCACATTATAGAATTCCACTATCTGAGTTCAGTAAGTGGCAAAATGTCAGTCTCTATTATCTCTCTCTCTCTCATATGCAACAGCGATTCTTAGTGATTCTCTGTTATTAATCCTAAGCGAACAATGGTAGGCCCTATCAAAGGTATCTTAATTTTTAGGAAAGTGCAAAAGAAAATCAAGTAGATGATTTGTCAGTAGGCGCAACTCTTTAGTATCATGGCACGATTACCTACATATTTGCTTACTGATTTTTTTCCCCTCTTTTTCTGTAAGATAAGTTGTCCTCAGCAGAATGGTATCAGGATCTTGTAATTCTAAGAAAACAAAATTTTTGGCTGTTAATAATTCTAAGAATTTACGAACAGAACTGCTTCAGTTCAAAGACGGACACTGTATCAATCATATCCTTTCTAACTAATAACTGCCCATCCAAAATAAAAACTAGAAATGGTGAGAAGAGAAAGTTCACATTTTTCAAGAATTCACGCCGTTATTACCTAAATAGTGCTTTACTAAGGTTATTCTATACAACTGGAACGCAACAAATGGATGCAGAAAAGCAAAACATCCAATGTGCAGCACATATTTAAGTTCCAGTTCCAAACATGCATTTGGTGATGAAAGACAAATGAAGTTCCAAAAAAATTCATTCTAAACAAGAAATATTATTGTAGTAGCAAACCATAAAGGAGAATCTGAACTTCAATGTTTTTCATCCTTACATCATCAAAATCACGATAAAAAAGGGTTTAGCGGGACCCAAAATAAGCAGCACCAAATAAATGAAGAATTTGACGAACCCAGTTCGAAAAACATAAGAATGCAGCATTTTAAACCAGAAATTCACATTCCGATACGTCTACCAAAACTAAAAAAGATTAGAAATTTGAAATTGCAAGGAGAGAGAGAGTGAGAGACCCTGAGTGGCTTGCTTGGAGATCTGTTCCCCCATTTTAACAACATCGTTCCAGCTGACTTTTTCAAGAGAGGAGGCTGCTGTTTGATCCAATAACTGCACATATTTGACATAATCACCGACAAATATGTCATTAAGCAAGAAGAATTTCACCAATCAAAACAAGAGACACAGCAACAACGAAGCTAACCTGAAGAGTTTCATGGATATTACTGAGATGTTCGCCTAATGCTCGATTTAATTGCTCTCTGTCTGCTCTTCCCATCTCTCTCTCTCCCCGTCTATGAAAGACAAGGCAGAGGGTTTTTTTTACCTGTTAAGCTAATCGGCTGCTCTGTTTAAACAAAGTTGCGGGGAATGCGCTAATTTCAAACGCAGTCGCGTAACGCGTAAAAAATATCAACTTTCTTCCTCACAATATCCTAAAATTATATAACTATTTAACGCTATCAACTCTCTTAAACTCATCTTGATTATGCATTTTAGCCGCAATAAGTGTTAACACCGATATTAATGTCAAACCATTTCCAGTTATTCTTTTTGCTTTTCCAGAAAGAAAAATCTTATACTCATTGAATTGTCCACCTTGTCATTCAAAATGAACAAAAGAAATTAATTCCAGATGAAGGAGTAATGATTTTCAAGTGTTCAAAAAGAAAACAAAAAATTTGGTTGAGATTAAATATAGAGTTTCGGTTTGAAATTTTCTATTTTATCTTGTATAAAAATAAATTGTTTATAAAAAAATAAATAAAATTTAAAATAAAAAATTTGTACTGAAATTCACAATAAAACTATATTCAAATACACCTAAGCAAGTTCCTTGTCGGGGAATTAATAACCATTTGCCGAGGCCAAATCAATAATATGATGAAAAGATATCAATTTGTAATTCTCTAAAATGTTTTCAGATAATTATCTTTTGGATCCTGCAATAACTTTATATGCTATTTTATCATATTAGCAATATGCAAAATACCATAATAGAAGATTGTGTCGCTTGATAATGATATTTTCTGAAATTATTATTACTTTTTTCACGACTAGCACAAAGCACGTGCAATATTTGCACGTGTTAAATATTTCAAAAATTAAACTTATATTAAAATTTTTATTTAATATAATTATTTTTTATATTTATTTAATTTTTAAAATATTAATATTTTATTTTTGTTTTCTTGCTATTATATTTTTTATTTTTCATTAAATATATTTGTATTTGAGTTTTAGTAATCATAATTATTCCTTGTGTCTTTTATTGTAAATCAAAATTATTTTTTTTTTCTCCTTCTTCTTGTTCTTGTAAAGTAGAAGTTAAAGTACATTTATTTACTCTTGATTATTTTATTTATATAATATTTCAATAATAGTATTAATTATATAATCTATTCTATGGATGTTATATGGTCCATTTATATCTTTCATTAAATCATATTTTTGAATTAGAAAAAAAATAAGGTGTTAAATGTTTCAAAAGTTATATTGGTATTGAGATTTTTATTCAATATAATTATTTTTATATTTATTTTATTTTTAAAAATATTAATATTTTATTTTTATTTTCATGCTATAATATTTTTTATTTTTTATTAAATATATTTACATTTGAGTTTTAGTAATCATAATTATTCTTTATATTTTTTATTGTAAAATAACATTATTTTTTTTCTCCTTCTTTTTGTTCTTGCAATGGTAGAAGTTAAAGTATATTTATTTACTCTTAATTATTTCATTTGTATAATATTCTAATAATAATATTAATTATATAATCTATTATATAGAAGTTATATGGTCTATTTATATCTTTTATTACATTATATTTTTGAATTAGAAAATATTTATAACTTATAGTTAAAATATTATTACTTAGTAGTTAAGAACATAGTTAAGAACTTTTCTATTAATTCTTTATGTATAATTATAATTTTTTATTTGTTCATCTTTTAACTCATGTAACTCCCACATAGCACTTATGATTTAAATTTTTAATAATAATTCTAATAGTAATATAACAACAACAAAAACAATGAACTAATAGAGTACTCTTCTTTTTCTAAAAAAATAAAAATAAAAAAGTACTCTTCTTTAACTAACGTAACTCCCAAATAACTCTTATTTTTTGTTATTTTTTATGTAACTCCTAAATAATTAGTAGTTAAGAACTTTTCTATTAATTCTTTATATATAATTATTATTTTTATTTATTCACCTTTAACTCATGTAACTCCCACATAGCATTTATGATTTAAACTTTTAATAATATTGCTAATGATAATATAAATAACAACAACAAAAATAATAAACTAATAGAGTACTCTTCTTTTTCTTAAAAAAAAGAGAAAAAAGAATGCTCTTCTTTAACTAATGTAACTCTTATATTTTTGAATTAGAAAAAATTTGTAACTTAAGTAAAGGAGTTAAAAATATTATTACTTAGTAGTTAAAACCCTAATTAAGAGCTTTTTTACTAATTCTTTATGTATAATTATTATTTCTTATTTGTTCATCTTACTCTTTATGTAACTCCTAAATAATTGTAATTAAATTAGAGTTTAAATGATGGATTTATATGAAATAATTATATTTGTACACTTTGTGTGCTTTTAATGTTCCATGGTTAGTCCATCAAAATAATACTAATTTATTTTTCTAAAGGCATTTTAGGTAATCCAAAAAAGGAAGAAACAACTAAGTTTAAATCCCCATGACCTCTATCCACACTTTTAGTATAGTATAGATTTATCAAAGTCTCAAGGCATAATTTTCACTTTTACAAATCCCCTTTCTTTAATAGGTTCACAAGTAATGGTTCAAAGCTGTTAAGGTTCACAATAGCAATGCTTTAAGGTCAAAATCCACAATTCGAGTTGATCCATTTCTCTTCAATCTGATCAAGGCCTACAAATGTTAAACGCGTTGAAATTCTTCCATTTAGGCTCTTGTTATCACTCTAATCCTTGACTTGAAGATTTCTCCTCGAACATTCTCTCACGAGCCTTTATTGCCTGCAGAAACAAAGACTTTTCATTTTCCATTTCTCACTTTTAACAGACAGGAAGGGAATTATATGAATGAATCACTGAAAGCACAGAGATTTCTTGTTCAAAATGCAAAGAAATTCTATAGAACAGAGAGATATGTAATAGAGGGGACCTGCTTTTCCCAGTTTGTGCAACTTGTTATGATGGAAAGCAGTATACTCTGCGTGGTGGCCCCCGAAAGTGTCCCAATCCAAAGTCCTTTTCCTCTTAATTTTACCAAGAATCCTAATGTAACAGCAATAGGAATTCCACAGAGATAAAATGAGGCAAGATTCACATATGCTCCTATATGCTGCCATCCACATCCTCTTGCAACACCTGAGAAAACAGTCTAATTATGTCGCAGAATTTTTTTTTTGAAGGGAGAGGTGTTGTTGGGTAAGGAAGGGAAAATCAAGATTTGGTGAGAGCCTAACCTGAAAGAGTGCCTTGTAGACTATCCATAGCAACTGATAGACAAACAAGTGGAGCCATTTCTGTTACATAATCAACCACTTCCTTGTCACTGCTGAAAATGTAGCCAAAAACCCGTCGGCCAGCAAATATGGCTATGTTTACTATTACCATCTCGGCGACGGCAATAAACATGACAGCAAAGACGGAAAGTTGAGCTCTTCTTGGATTCCCAGCTCCTAACTCGTTTGAAACTCGAGTGCTGAGAAAAAACAAAGCATGTAGAGCGTTCTTCTTATGCACCTTTAACGCATAAATAATTGAAAAACTAGGTAGCTATGTGTTCTTTTCCTAATCCTACCTTACCTTACAGCAGCAGCAAGTCCATACGGTATTGCGTAGAGTGTTGTGATAGTGTTGAGGCTGTTCAGAAAACATGCAATAGATTTAGACTGTCTCGGCTCAATTAGGTCAATCCCCCAATTTTGGTTGCAGGAGGCTAATAGAGAACATACCATACGGACAAGACTGAAGTCTCTAGCTCTGGGTTGGGAAGGAGGCCAGAAAGTAAGATGAGTAGCTCAAATGACCACCACTCCAGACTGCAATCAGAGATTTAATCAACTTACTCAAATCAATCCAATCCAAGAGGACCATAAACATGCAAGTGTCCAGGTATATGAGGAGGTGCCACGCAAAAAGCAGTAAAAGCAGAATTACCAGACCATGACTGCAGAAGGAATAGCAAAGCGGAAAAACTCTTTGATTCCTTGAAATATCTCCATTGAAATTGGAACACGGGTTTTGGCACAAGAGGGGGAGTACTTCATGTACAAACCGAGTATGCTCACATTCAACCACATGGAAGCACCCATACCTAGTGCAGCTCCAATATTTCCTAACCCGGACTTGTAAACCATTACCCAGCACAGAAGAATGTGGAAACAAATAGTAGTGGTGGAACTTATGAGCATAGGAAAGATCATACTTTGCATTTGAAAGTATCGAACAAGAGGTTGAAGAGTTGCATAACCAAAGAGGGCAGGAACAAGCCACACGGCAAATTTTCCAGCTTCTTCTGCAATTAATGGATCTTGGCCAATAAAAATGAGTATTCTTCCAAAGAACATCCATAAGACTGATAGAGGGATGCACACAATGATGAGACAAAAGATTGCAGTAAATGTCTGAGTTCCAAGTTTTTTATACTGCTGAGCTCCATAAGCTTGTCCGCATAGAGTTTCCAATGCACCAGCCATTCCTAACTGTTTAGCATATCAGAAATCAAGCCTTGATTAGACTCTTTTCAAGACAAGATTGTAATATAGTAGTACCAATAATTTCATTCTCTTACATTCAAACTCCAATAAACATGCACATAAACTTTGTTAGTGTGGAATACTTTGAACTCGTGCACTATATGTACATATCCTAGTATCTGTCAACAAGCTGTATCCAAGTGAATTAGGAACCTCCTAATCATGGCCAGGACACTTCATATGCATACAAAGAAAAATATACTAATCTTCCATCTTTATGTTGGAAGTTCAGTGCAATTGCTCAAATTTTAAACTTTCAAATAGTTTCAATATCACAAATCAGGATATTGAAGAAAAGAAAGGCACATTGATCCGTCAGTAGCACTTAATTATCCTAAGTTGAGAGCAACAACCAGATGATAGAGTCCCACGAACCATTCTTGCAAAATAAAAGCCTACCAGAATCTTTTGGTAACTAGCTTTGTTTTCTCCATTTCATCACAAAATATTCTAAGACGTTATGGAAGGACCAAGTTACCACATCCATAGGATTTTACTCTCTTATTCTTTCAGGTCTGGGATTTTTTAAACTAAAAGTATGTTTCTTTTCCAAACTCAACCTCAAAATGACATTACTAGTTTCAGATGTGAGGCAAAATTTAGCAGAAATGTTGGAAGGCCAACTTAGTCTTAGGCTTGTGTAATAAGATTTCCAGTAGTGTTGCAATTAGTCTTATGCTTGTCTGTTCTATCTCAGAGAGAGAGAGAGAGAGAGAGTCTGACTTAACCGTGACATGGTATAAATTTGCATCAACCTTTGACACGTGTGTGTCTTTCCATACTGATTCTCACTAGATACTAGACTGTTGCTCATTAATTCTAAAGTTCATGTCAAGTTTATCTTAATTGGTTTACTGCTCAGAGCTCAATATCTCAACAAATGTAGTTAATATGCATATTAGTCTCCTTGGACTTCCTAGGTAGTCCACAATACCTTTTGAAGATGTTAAAATGCTACAATTGCACCTCCATAACAGACCTTCATTGAGCAATGACAAACATTTGTTATACATTTGACAAGGGAGATAAGACTAAAAAGAGTCAAGCCTAAAATAAAGCTAACCATTCATTGCTACTCTGCCAGAGTGAAGAAAATGAAGATTGACCCTCCATTTCCTTGACAGCTACCAGAGCTTTTGCTCTTCATTTACATTTCTAATTATCTAACCAATACTGACGGAGTCTAAAAGGATCAAGTTCAATTCCACTTGATTCAAGGATGTAAGCTTATGGTCAAGATATCCATAATCCCAACCTCCCCAAGAAATAATTGACCATATTATGGAAACTAGGCCACAAAAAACACAGATGCTTTAGCTAAGAAACGAGAAGAAAAGGGAAACGGGGGCATTGAAGTGAAAGAAAAAACATTGGAAGCAGTGGTCTTTCAGCCAGATACGAAACTATTGGAACCAGTGATCTTTCAGCCTGATACGAAACTATAATCAGTTGCGATCACTACCGTAAATATCTGTTCCCAGTCCCACTAATGTGGTCTATACAAATGCCTTTGACACTTATACCCCCTGTAGCCGCCCTGCCCACCTAACACACCCCCAGTAGCCGTCCCGCCCACCAAACACACCCTCTTCTCGCCTTTCCGTGATTATATGCATTAGACTATGATCTCTGGAAACATTAGAAATCAGCAAATCAAAAGAATCACTACAAACATTCAACTGCAAAATCTCAAAAATCCCATATTTGTTATAGCCATGTGGAAGAAATATCAAAAGACCAAATTACAAGCAAGGTCTTGCAAATTTAAATGAAGAAGATACAAAAGGTCATCAGAATAATTAAGACTACACTGCCAAAAACCATGAAAGACAAAAAACAAAGTCCAAGAAGGAACTCACAAGAAAACTGAAACCGGTTACATTACAAAGAGAGATGGCCAAGGCGGTGCTGGAAAGTGGAAGTTCACCCAAATGACCCACCATCATCAGCGATATAACTTGCAGCAAGAACTGTGATAAAGTCACAGCCACCATAGGTCCAGCTAAGTAGCAGAGCTTCTTCACCTCCTCAACTATTAAACCGCATGTTGGTCTCTCTGGTTTCACCACTTCTGCTCTCTCTTTCAACAACAATCCCTCTTCCATCTCTCTCTCTCTCTCTCTCTGTTCATATATTAGAGGGAACTTCTTGTACTTCAAAGTTGGCCACCTTGCTATTCTCTGATTGATCACAGAGCAAACATAAATGGCACTGAGTGGCTGTGGAAAATGGCCTATCTCGCGGAATGTTCGCACGTATTTGACGAGTTTTGCTACTATCCGTCATTACAATAATGGGAGACTTAACTATTCACGGGTCTCACAATGGTCAATTTCTACTAATATTTTTTATTTTTTCAAAAAAAGACTATATGTGTCCGAATATCATTCTTATTTTTTATTTAAATATTACTTTTTCTGTTTTATTTTTTAACCATATACAAAGTTTATAAAAAAATTTAAATTATATTATAAAATAATATAATATAATAAAAAATAAAAATATATAAATTAACTTACATTTAATATTAAATTTAAATACATTAAAAATAATATATAATATATTAATTTTTTATAAAAATATTAATTATTTTAAAATAATAAAAATAGAAATGAAACGGATATAATAATAAATTTTAATAAAATAATTTATAAACCAGGTTTGTATAAATATTTTTCTAATATTTGGTTGATCTTTCCACATTTCTTGGTTGACAAGAAGTACTGACTTCCGTCAACAGAAAATTATTAACCATATTGGACCCTGTTGGAAATTTGTCCATATTTTTTTTTATCATGGATTTTTTGCTTTTTTCATCTTCCCCCATCAAAGAAACACATACCAAAAAAAACATAAAGATCCAGTTCTGCATTTATTTTTTGTAGCATATGCAGATTCAATTCTGATAGGTCGATTGTAAATAAAAATTTTGAATAATTATTTAAAATTTAAATAATTATTTAAAAAATTTATTTTAATCATCCAATTATGAATGCAGTTACTTCTGCCAAAGGAAAGCATTTGTGTAGGGTTATCATTTACAATCATTTCAATGCTAAATGATGAAAGAGAATTTTGCACGGCTTTCTAACAGACCACGAGTTTTCCGTTCAATGCTTCAAAAGTTCCCAAATCTGGCTATTTTACAGATACCAACGTCTGCTTTGGTTTTCAAGGTACGGATTCTGCTACTCACCGACGGATGCAAAGTTAAATATTTTAGGAGACTAAATAGAGAGAAAAAATTAAGGATAAAATATAAATGTCACAGTAGACTAAATAAAAGTTTTGGAAGGTTAATATATAACTAATTTATATATTAATATAATTAATTAAAACACACATCATAGCTCTTTTAAATTATTGAAATTGTTTATAAATAAATGAGTTTATATTAAACTTTTTAATAATTTATTTTGGATACTCATATTCGTCATACTCTCTTTATAACCTCTTATACTCTTTCTTTTTTTTTCAAGAAAAAATCTTTAATACTCATAAATAGTTTATATAATATTTGAACTAAATTTTTAGATAGTTTGTTTTAGGTATTAGAATCAATTCAATTATTCAAAAAATTAAGAAGCAACTGCAAGAAGTTAAAACAAAATTTTGAGTATCGCTTCTCTCTCTTTTTTTTTTTCAATATACATTAGTAAAAGCTTCATCTTTTCTCATTAAAGCAAAAAATTCAAAAGTAAAATGTTTTAAAACAAAAAGAAGATATGCTTATACTTAAGGGCCAATATATATATATATATATATAAGGTTTTGTTTTACAAAAATAGACATAAACATACGTGTATTATATATACCCGGTTTTCACAAATAAAAGACAAATCACATGTCTCCTTTGCTTAATAGGTTCACAAGTAAAGGTTCAAAGCTAGCTACGTGTCATAGTAGCAATGCTTTAAGGTAAAACTCCTTAGTTGGAGTTGATCTATTTCTCTTCAATCTGATCAAGGCCTACAAATGTTAAACGCATCGAAATTCTTCCATTTAGGCTCTTGTTATCACTCTAATCCTTGACTTGAAGATTTCTCCTCGAACATTCTCTCTCGAGCCTTTATTGCCTGCAGAAACAAAGATTTTTCAATTTCCATTTCTCACTTTAACAGACAGGACAATAATTATATAAATGAATCACCGAAAGCACAGAGATTTCTTGTTCAAAATGCGAAGAAAGTCTATAGAACAGAGGGAAATGTAATAGACGGGACCTGCTTTTCCCAGTTTGTGCAACTTGTTATGATAGAAAGCAGTATACTCTGCGTGGTGGAGCCCGAAAGGATCCCAATCCAAAGTCCTTTTCCTCTTAATTTTACCAAGAATCCTAATGTAACAGCAATAGGAATTCCACAGAGATAAAATGAGGCAAGATTCACATATGCTCCTATATGCTGCCATCCACAGCCTCTTGCAACACCTGAGAAAACAGTCTAATTATGTCGCAGATTTTTTTTTTTTTTTTGAAGGGAGAGGTGTTGTTGGGTGAGGAAGGGAAAATCAAGATTTGGTGAGAGCCTAACCTGAAAGAGTGCCTTGCAGACTATCCATAGCAACTGATAGACAAACAAGAGGAGCCATGTCTGTTACATAATCAACCACTTCCTTGTCACTGCTGAAAATGTAGCCAAAAACACGTCGGCTAGCAAAGATGGCTATGTTGACTATTACCATCTCTGCGACGGCAATAAACATGACAGAAAAGACGGAAAGTTGAGCTCTTCTTGGATTCCCAGCTCCTAACTCGTTTGAAACTCGAGTGCTGATGGAAAACAAAGCACGCAGAGCGTTCTTCTTATGCACATTTAACGCATAAATAATTGAAAAACTGGGTAGCTATGTGTTCTTTTCCTAATCCTACCTTACCTTACAGCAGCAGCAAGTCCATATGGTATCGCGTAGAGTGTTGTGATAGTGTTGAGGCTGTTCAGAAAACATGCAATAGATTTAGACTGTCTCGGCTCAATTAGGTCAATCCCCCAATTTTGGTTGCAGGAGGCTAATAGAGAACATACCATACGGACAAGACTGAAGTCTCTAGCTCTGGGTTGGGAAGGAGGCCAGAAAGTAAGATGAGTAGCTCAAATGACCACCATTCCAGACTGCAATCAGAGATTTAACCAACTTAGTCAAATCAATCCAATCCAAGAGGACCATAAACATGCAAGTGTCCAGGTATATGAGGAGTTGAGATACACAGAAAGCAGTAAAAGCAGAATTACCAGACCATGACTGCAGAAGGAATAGCAAAGCGGAAAAACTCTTTGATTCCTTGAAATATCTCCATTGAAATTGGAGCTCGGGTTTTGGCACAAGAGGGGGAGTACTTCATGTACAAACCGAGTATGCTCACATTCAACCACATGGAAGCACCCATAGCTAGTGCAGCTCCAATATTTCCTAGCCCAGACTTGTAAACCATTACCCAGCACAGAAGAATGTGGAAACAAATAGTAGTGGTGGAACTTATGAGCATAGGAAAGATCATACTTTGCATTTGAAAGTATCGAACAAGAGGTTGAAGAGTCGCATAACCAAAGAGGGCAGGAAGAAGCCAGACTGCAAATTTTCCAGCTTCTTCTGCAATTAATGGATCTTGGCCAATAAAAGTGAGTATTCTTCCAATGTACATCCATAAGACTGATAGAGGGATGCACACAATGATGAGACAAAAGATTGCAGTAAATGTCTGAGTTCCAAGTTTTTTATACTGCTGAGCTCCGTAAGCTTGCCCGCATAGAGTTTCCAATGCAGTAGCCATTCCTAACTGTTTAACATATCAGAAGTCAATCCTTGATTAGAATCCTTTCAAGATAAGATTGTAATATAGTAGTACCAATAATTTCATTCTCTTATATTCAAGCTCCAATATGCATGCACATAAACTTTGTTAGCAGTGGAATATTTTGAACTCATGTGCACAGTATATACATATGCGAGTATCTGTCAACAAGCTGTATCCGAATGAATCAGGAACCTCCTAATCATGGCCAGGACACTTCATATGCATAAAAAGAAAAGGATACTAATCTTCCATCTTTATGTTGGAAGTTCAGAAAATACAATTGCTCAAATTTTAAACTTTCAAATAGTTTCAATATCACAAATCAGGATATTGAAGGAAAGAAGGGCGCACTGATCTGTCGGTAGCACTTAATTATCCTATGTTGAGATCGACAACCAGTTTATAAAGTCCCACGAACCATTCTTGCGAAATAAAAGGCTACCAGAATCTTTTGGTAACTAGCTTTGGTTTTTCTGTTTCAGCACAAAATATTGTAAGATGTTATGGAAGGACCAAGCTACCACATCCATAGGATTATACTCTTTTGTTGTTTTAGTTCTGGATAATTATTTAAATGTTTCTTTTCCAAACTCATCCTAAAAAACGACATTACCAGTTTCAGATGTGAAGCAAATTTTAGTTGAAGTGTTCAAAGGTCAACTTAGTCTTATGCTTGGGTAATAAGATCTCCAGTAGTGTTGCAATTAGTCTTATGCTTGTCTGTTCTATCTCAGAGAGAGAGAGAGAGAGAGAGAGAGTCTCTGAATTAACGATTAAATGGTATAAAGTTGCATCAACCTCTGAAACGTCTCTGTCCTCCCATACTGATTCTCACTAGATACTAGAATGTTTCTTACTCATTCTGAAGTTCATGTCATGTTTATCTTAATTGGTTTACTGCTCAGAGCTCAATAACTCTACAAATGTAGTTAATATGTATATTAGCCTCCTTGGACTTCCTAGATAGTCCATAATATCTTTTGAAGATGTTAAAATGTTACAACTGCACCTCCAGAACAGGCCTTCATTGAGCAGTGACAAACATTTGTTATACATTTGACAAGGAAGATAGGACTAAAAGAGTCAAGCCTAAAGTAAAGCTAACCGTCATTGATGCTCTGCCACATACTGAACTATAAGCAGTTGCAATCACTAACGTAAATATCTGTTTCCACTAATGTGGTCTATACAAATGTCTTTGACCCTTAGAGAGATATTTTACTTTAATTGACTAATTGAAAAGTGATTTGCTAAATGATAAGGGGGACCAGACCAAAGGTTTAAATCCCAAAGTCTGAGTTTTGCCTGCTCTGAGCGGTAGTTTCATATATGAGAAAAAGAAGCATAGAAAAGAAGGGAAGAAAAGCAGAAAATATGACTCCTCTCCCTCTGCCCTGTAACCCCCGTGCCCGCCAAACACACTCCTTTCCCCCCTCTTCGTGATTATATGCATTAGAATATAATCTCTGGAAACTCTAGAAATCAGCAAATCGATAGAATCACTACAAACATTCAACTAAGCATTGCAAAATGGTAAAAATCCCATCTTTGCTATAGTCATGTAGAAGAAACATCAAAATACCAAATTACAAGCAAAGTCTTGCAAATTTAAACGAAGAAGATACAAAAGGTCATCAGAATAATTCAGACTGCACTGCCAAAAAGCATGAAAGACAAAAACGAAGTGTCAAATAAGGAACTCACCAGAAAACTGAAACCGGTAACGCCACAAAGAGAGATGGCCATGGATGTGCTGGAAAGTGGAAGTTCACCCAAATGACCCACCATCATCAGCGATATAACTTGCAGCAAGAACTGTGATAATGTCACAGCCACCATAGGTCCTGCTAAGTAGCAGAGCTTCTTCACCTCCTCAACTATTAAACCGCATGTTGGTCTTCCTGGTTTCACCACTTGTGATCTATCTTTCAACAACAATCCCTCTTCCATCGGTTTGTATATTAAAGAGAATTTCTTGAACTTCAAAGTTGGCCGTCTTGCTATTCTCTGATTGATCACAGAGCAAACATATATGCCAGTCAGTGTCTGTGGAAAATGGCCTATCTCGTGCAATGTTTGTACGTAACTGACGAGTTTTTTTGGCAATTTGCAATTACAAAAAGGAAAATGAATAAATTATTTACGGGTCTTATTCGACTCATATTTTTTATTTTAAATTTTTATATTCATTAATTAAAATTGTGTATCAATTAACAAAATACCACTCATCCATATGCCGGTTTCCTGCAAATTTTAAGTTATAATAAAACTCTGATAAATAGTTAGAATGTATAATAAATTTTTTTAAATAATTAGTGCATAATTACATGAAATACACGAGTATTAGATTGTTAAAAATTACTATGTTAGTGGACAGTGGTAAAAATAAAACACAAAAATAGTGTAATAGTACAAAAAAATTAAATTTAAATTTTTAAATATAATATGACTTCTATAAATAGTTGGTGAATAATTACAAAATTTTTCCTAAAATAAAAGATTTCATTATCAACTAACAAATCTGATGCTAAATTAATATATTCTCATTTTCTTTTCATGTATTACTTTCTTTCTGTTCTTCTGAAAAAAGTACTATAAGATATGAAATAGGAGATAGTACAAATTTATAAAGCATGTCATTCATAAAAATTCTCATTTTTCCTTGCCATTGTGGTTGAAAAATTGAGAGATACTATGAAGAATATTGTTATGTGTTTATTTATTTTATCAATATTAATATATTTGATCCTTCTTTTAAGATATGAGATATTATTTATTATCTTTCTGTGTAACTTTTATTTTTCAAATTGCAATTTCAAGATTATCTTACTTTCTCAACTCTATCCATGACTGTTGAAGAATGAGTTTAAGAATTATTTTGACTATAATGACCGTAACTATTTCAACTTTAATGGATAATTTTTTATTTAAAAAAATCTCAATTTTCTTTTTAAATTATAAGACTTTTTCGTTTTGTAAAATAGTTTTCGCCCTCCAAAATAGATTATGAATAAAGTGGATAATGCAATATCGATTTCATTCATATTTTTCATTACATTAGGGATTAAAAAAAAAAAACTACTACGTCAAGTGATCTTCTTGGGCGCTTAACCTCTTCTACTTTTCTCTCAAAACAAGAAACCTTTTTTATAAATTATCTTTTCCTTTTTGTTTGATATTTCATGCATTGAAACTTGACGATTCATTTTTTCTTTTTGTAAAGGAAATTTGATGATTCTAGAAGTTTTAGAATACAAAATAGGCAACGGCATAGTTGGGCTTTGTTTTTCAGCTGCCTTCTCAAATTCCATAAGTTTTCTTTATTTTTTTTCTTTTTATTTAAGCTTACAAAATATTCAAATCTTTGTTTTAATTAAATACACTATATATTCTTTCTTTTTTAATGATCACATCAAGCTTTGATATTAATTACACATCAGATATTTGTGAACCGTATGCAAGAAAATCTAATACTTTATTTTTTTAAAAAAAATATAACATATTATACATAAAATATAAATGTTAATAAAAATGATCTAAAAACTAGACTTACATAAATAATTTTCTAATATTTGAAGGATCTTTCCACATTTCTTGGTTGACGAGAAGTACAACTGAGTTCCGTCAACAGAAAATTATTAACCCTATTGGAAAATTGTCCATATTTTTGTCTTTTATCATGGACTTTTCGATTTTGTCAGCTTCCCTTATCCTTTATAATCATTTCAATGCCTTAGAATTCTATTTAAATTTTTTTATTTTTTATTTTAAATTTTATTTCTCTTTTAAAAAATAATTCAATTTTATAATTTTTAATATAATTTAACTTAAAATAAATTCAATCCAAATACACCCTAAATTTTGAAAGAAAATTTTGCACGGCTACATCAGAGCACGACTTGTCCATTCTATGTTTCAAAAGTTTCCAAATCAAGATTATGAATTTAGTTCCAACCGTTAACTATGAAAGACAGTCAATGCTCTATTCTTACCAATGAGATAAGCCAGAAGGTACTAGTAGTAGTAGTATATGGTTTAGGAGTGGTTCCGGTTACAATGCATGCGGACAGGATATCCTTTTAATGTATAATGAATAGATTTTAATTATTAAATTTTAATTTAATAATTAAAAATTTATATAATAATTATTTAATTATAAAGTGAATAATTATTTAAATTAAATAATTATTTATAATATATAAATTATTAATTATTAAAATAAAATTTAATAATTAAAAATTAATTTAATTTATGTTAAAAAAATGTACTATCTAATCTACACTGTAGCCAAATTGGTCATCTTTGCGTGCATTGTCTTAGTCCATTAGAGTAAAAATACGAGAACGAAAAGATGATTGGGTTTTGCCAAGTTTCCAACTATGTTCTGACAGCCAACGCCAGGTAACTTTCTCATAAACCAATTCACCATCTCCCTTTTTCACCCAAAAAAAAAAAAATAATCTCTTTCTCCTCGTACTGCTGAGTTTTTTGTTGGATTTTTGCTCTGAAATAAAACCCTCAGTATCAATATTTAATCACCTTTCAAGGGAGGAAATAGCATTTGCAAAGTAACTTTCTCAGAGGTCCAAATTTGCATGAACCAACACACTTGAATGTTCTTCTCTTAATGAGGGTTTCTTGGGAAGTTTATCAATAATACAGGCATATTAAGCATGTCCTTCACAGATAATGTTTCTCCATTTTTAAGCGACCAAAATCCTAGTAGTATACATCTTGTTTTGCCTTCTTGAACTGATATCATTTAAAGCTTTTCCAAAGAGTTGATTCTTCTGTACATTTGAGACTAATCAAGGATTAATGAGTCAAGAATTACCTCCTATATTTTACAGCAAATTAAATATATCAAGCACACTGTATCAATTACTGGCATAAGATGTACTGACACTCTATGTCTCAACAAATTAAAAGGATGTGTTTTTTTAAGCTTTTCTACATAAATAATGATCGTAATTTTTCTGCAGTTTAATTGCAATTTCATGGGTCTTTGTTATTTTTTTTCGTCTTGTAATTATTAATTCTTGTTATTCATGAAATTCCTTTGACTTCCAACGATACAAACTCCAAGAGATAAGACAGAAGAAGAAATCCAGCATTAACAGTTCATAATGCAGTACCGCTTATTGATTTGATTTTATACCAAAATTAAGACTGTGATAAATATCATTAAAAAAATTAGACAAACATCTTAAATATTTTTATTTAAAATTTTTAGATTAGTGTTTCAAATTCAAATTTAATATTGAAGATTAGTGATTTAAATATTTGATTAGAAACTAATAATATTGGAAAAATATTTAAATGGTAAGTTAGTTAAACACAAGAGTAAATATAAAAAAATAATAATAAATGAATCTTTTATATAAAAAAAGATAAATATTTTAAAATAGATAAAAAAATTCAAACATATATTTTGAAACAAAGTATGTAGTATTAATTCACCAAATTTATTCATGAAAAACAAGATTATAAAAACATATGACGTATGACACGAATACGAAAGATTACTAGTTTCATATAATTATAGTCACACTGAGTTGTTAGAATGACTCTTTCTGTTTGCAAGTAGAATCTCTATTTTAAAATATATATCTGAATTATTATTTTGGCATGTTTTAAAATAATATTTGTTATATTCTTATAAATGCTTATTTAATACTTTCACTGTTTCAATTTAAGTATTATTTAAAATTTTTTTATATATTAATATATTAATGAAACTAACTAGTTTGTCTTTAGTTAAATATTCTTTCTTATCACGAAACTACAATAATTTACTACACAATCCTCATTACTTTGATATGAGGATAAATAAAAATTAAATTTAAAATTTTGTTTAATGATATTAATTTCGCAATAAAGTAAAATTTTCACTACAACACCTAAATTGAAACGGAGAAAGTATTTTTTTTCACAACTTTATCCCCATTTAAATGCTTTTATTTTTTTCAAACATTATTGTTTAACAAACCTTTAAAAAACTAATTCTTAATGTTAAATTTAAATTCTAAGCACTAATTAACAACTTTTAAATAAAATCATTTTAATCTTTTATCAAAATTTTTAATGACATTTGTCAAAATCTTAATTTTGGTGTAAAACAAAATTAGGACATACTCTATTCGTTTCAAAATATATGTTATATTTTTTTGGTCTATTTCAAAATATAAGTACCCTTTCTATGTTTCATTTATTATTTTGTTTTCATCCGTTGAAATCAGTTTTGTTTTTCATTTTCCTTAAGCGGCCAAGTCTTTGTTTATCATTTCCCGAGATGCGATTGGATCTGGTCACTATTACAAACCCTTTTCCAAGAGTTGACAATTAACGCTATATATGAATCGTCTTTAAGGATGGATCTGCTAACGAGTTGCCATTTCCGGTACTGAAATCTATCATCGATGTCTTCCTAAACTTCTTTCTTCTGCTCGCAGCAGTTGATAAAAGTTGAGGGTTGAATCCATATATAGTTGTTGCGGCTGTTATTTGCTGCCTAGCTTAAGTAGGTGCCGGCATGGGTGAGTAATACGTCCCTTTTCTGTGACTAAATCTATGATCAACCTGAAGGATAATACATTAGCACTGACTGAGAAGTTCTTTGATCTTCCGCACGCAGTTGAAACTTCCCATTTCAAGGTTCCAAAATCCATGATCGACAATCCTAAACTTCTTGAGGGGTCGATCCATATATTTAGTTGCTGCACATTTCAACCAGCAATTCTTCCTCAAAATAAGTTGTGATTTTCTGTCATAATCTTTTCCAGAGCCGTAGGAAACTGCATAAGAATGGAAGATTTTGTAATATGAATGGGATAAAAACTTTGACAAGTTATAATTTGACAAAATTGACAAGTTTCATAGGACTCTATTTGTTATTTGTTATTTGTTAATGTTACTATTTTCGTTTTAAAATATAATTTATTATTTTATATAAAAATAAAAATTTTGATAAATTTTATAAAAAAATAAAAATAGAATAATAAATACTTTCTTTCCATTTCTCAACACAACCAACAAAATAAAAGTATTTTTTATTTATTTCCCCCACATTCATATCAAACAAAAATAAATGTACATTTATTTATCTCCTAAAGTAGGTAAATGCCTCCACCACTTTCGCTAGCCAAAAGCTAGCTCAAATCTTTCGTTCTTGTCTTCCATCTCAGTCCACTGCCTTTAATCGAAATTTTTAATGAAAACCATCAAGTCTCTCCAACTTCTATTGTCTATGAGATCGAATTTGAACCAATAGTTCAACAGAAAGCATCGATCTTGAAGTAGAACTTCGAGTTTGAAAGTTTAGTAGATTCCTTGGATGTCTATCATTGACCTTATGTTTGTTCATTACTGTAAACAGGTGACTCGGCGATTTTTGGCCAATTCAGGGTTTTGGGCCGTTTGATTCTTGTCTGGTATTTGAGTTAATTCTTTCATCTGCTTACAATGGAGATGGGATCTCTTAAATCTTCCTGCTCTAGCTTAATTGTTTACTCTGCTTGCAGTCAAGACGTGAGAGTTGCTCGCATCTAGCACCTCTGCAAGATGAGTTGCGAAGCCATCGACAATATCTTGAAGTTTCTTCAGCAGCTAGAGAACCAAGGACAACTGAGTACAACTGCAGAGAATCAGATACAATCCATTAAATTTGTACTAAGGTATTTTAGGATACATTTCAAGTGGGCGACAACCTTCCGTTTCTACATTGACACAATGCGAACATGGGTAGAAGACGTCGAAATGCGCCTCATTCAACCAACAAGGAACGGGAGCATGGCCCCTGACCTCTTGGAAGAAACCCTCTCGAGTTTGTTGCAGAACAATGACCAGCTTAAGGAAAGTCTCCGTCTGTATCCTTGTACTTACTATCAAGATGAATACTACAGACAAGGTCCTGGTTTCAAATATGAGCAGATTGATGAGCTCTTGACGGATTGGCTTAACCCAGTACTAGAGAATCTGAGGCATCTGATTCACTGTGACGATCCCAGTTTGCCAGTTTCAAGAAAGGAACAAGTCACTGTACTTCAAGAGAAGTTGATATCTCTAAGGAACTTTCTTGAGATTACAGGGAAGGAACTTGAAAGCATAAAAGATATTACGCCAAAGCAGGGGCTGCTGCATAAGCCATCACGGGATCTATTAACTCGAGTGAGTTTTTTTATTCAAAATGCAACACATCTCTCTTTTGAGACGTGGTTGCAGCTTCAAAGGTATAATATGGACAAGCTGTTTTTTGATTTGCTTGCTAAGATAAATCATAGTGAGCCAGAGATCAGAATGGTTTATGTCCAATTCTTCAAAGCTTCAAAAGCAGAAATTCCAAGCTATCTTGGAATTGATCTGCGGGCGTTGCTCTCTGTGGAATCTCTGCTAGGCAATCTTGAGGAGATGCAAAATGACCAAGATAATGGTTCAGTTATTCCTTTGGATGCCCGTCAACTTGCATTCCTTCATCAGGAGCCAAGTCTCTTGAGGTATTTCCTCATGGATCCCCACGTGAAGCAGTATACCGAGCCCAACCCGGAGAGCTTCACTTCTCTCTTAATGCAGCTTGAAGCTGTGGCCACGAAAGAAGCATCACTTATCCAATCCATCAGTGATGGCCGAAAGGAGGATCAAATGGTCAAGGAAGTGAATCTGGCGCATTCCAACTTGCTAGAAATTGCAAGCCTTCTTAAGTTCAAAATTAGAGAAATGTATCTGAAAGTTCCGAAGCCATCAACTTCAAACTTCCCTCGGACTCCAAAATTGGGCTTTCTCGAATTTCTCGTGCAAAATTTGGAGGAATTACTAAAGCATAGCCCTGATTTAATTGCTTATGTGAAGAATGAAATTGAAACAGTTCAGAGTGAGTTAGCATGCCTAAGCTCCTTTATCAGGGATACCACAGGGAAACCCGAATATGAAAAAATTGCCAGGGATATTTTGGATGTGGCTTATGAGGCAGAACGAGTCATTGACTTGATCTCGGGAAGCCATTTTCCCAGTTGGTACAACATGGTTTGGCTTTCTGATGTCATTGACAAGATCAAGCTTCTGAGGAAAGAGTTCACAGACATGTGTAGCAAGAAGCCTAGCGACATCGGTATGCTCAACATGGAGAAGGTTTCTATTCAAGCTCACCCACAGGCATATAGTCTGACACCTGAAGAAGAGGTGGTGGGATTTAATGATGAAGCTGAAGAGATAATAAATCAACTTACTGGAGGTCCACAAGAGCTCGATATTGTTTCCATTGTTGGAATGCCGGGATTGGGCAAAACAACTCTTGCCAAGAAAGTCTACGGACACACTTCAGTCACCAGGCACTTTCATGTGCGCTCTTGGTATTGTATTTCTCAAGTATATGAGAGGAGAGATTTGTTGCTTAGCATATTAGGCAATGTTATTGAGCTCACAGAGAATATCCAGAAAAAGGGTGATGAAGACATCGCTGCAGTGCTGTACAGAAATCTGAAAGGAAGGAGGTATTTCATTGTCATAGATGACATATGGAGCATAAAGCCATGGGATGACATACGCAATTCATTCCCGAATGATTGTAATGGAAGTAGAATTCTATTTACCAGTCGAATCCGGAAGGTGGCTCTGCAAGCTTATCCGAGAACTACCGCTCCACATGATCTTCGCTTGCTCTCTGAGGTTGAAAGTTGGGAATTGTTGGAGAAGAAGGTATTTAAAGGGAGGAACTGCCCTCGAGAACTCTATGATACCGGGAAGCAAATTGCGGAGAGTTGTAAAGGACTGCCTCTTTCGGTTGTTGTGATAGCTGGAATTCTTGAAAGGAAGGAAGAGAGTGAAGATTGTTGGGGAAAAATTTCAGAAAGCCTGGGCAAACAAGTTCGTGATTCAAGACGCTGCACAGACATACTAGAACTGAGTTATATGCATTTACCAGATCATCTGAAACCCTGTTTTCTCTATCTTGGGGCTTTTCCAGAGGATAGAGAAATTTCGGCTAGGAAATTGATCCGGCTATGGGTTGCCGAAGGTCTGGTGCAGAAAACCGAGTCTGAAAGCATGGACGACGTTGCAGAAGGTTACCTGAAGGATCTAGTTGCACGAAGTTTGGTATTAATTGCCAAAAAAAAAAGCATTGGAGGGATCAAATCATGTCGCCTTCATGATCTTTTGCATGAGTTCTCTACGGAGAAAGCTAAAGAGGAAAATTTTTTTATGCTTTCAAAGCAGTTGGTGAACCCTGAGCAATATCGGCACTGCTTTTATAAGCAAGATGGCTTATATAGATGGACGCCTGACGATCCATATGTTCGATCCATATTGTGCTTTCCAACCGACAGAGCCAACTATTATGACATAAATCATCAGGGTTACTATACAGATCTTTCAGTGCTTCCTTGCTTCTTGAAACTTCTCAGAGTGTTGGATTTGGAGCGTGTTTATATAGGCTATGAATTTATCCCTGAGATAGGATTAATGGTTCATCTTAGATATTTAGCCATTCGAGGACCGATAATTAATCTTCCATCATCAGTGGGAAACATTTGGAGGTTGGAAACACTAGTTGTCCGCGGAACAAGAGGCGAAGTAACCTTACCGGAAACTCTTCTAGAGATGGCATACCTGAAGCATGTGTATGTCAACAAACGGGCTGCTTTTGAGCTGTCTGATACTTTTCAACCAGAGAAATCATCCATATCGGGTATACAGAACCTTTCTACGCTAGCATTTTGTGGAGGACATGCCACCACAAGGAAGTTGATCAGGAGTTTGAGAAATATAAAAAGGTTGAAATGCATATTTTTTGAATCATGGAATAGCTACAGGCGCAGCAATCAGCTTCCAGTACTAGATTCGCTAAGTGAGTTGGAGTCCCTGAACGTGACTTTCCAAGGCTTGGTGAAACTTCCCTACGAGTTTAGCTTTCCCTCACACCTTAAAAAGCTCACCCTCTCAAAGTTTCGCTTTCCTTGGAGTGAAATCTCAAAGATTGGAAGATTGGTATCGCAACTTCAGGTTCTCAAGTTAGTCTTCAGGGCTTCTGAGGGACCAAGATGGGACGTGAGTGATGACGAGTTCCTCAATCTCAAGGTCTTGAAATTGGAAAGTCTAGACATCGTGGAATGGGATGTTTCCTGTGATGCATTTCCATGCCTCGAGCAACTAGTATTGGAAAGATGCAAGAAGCTTCAAGAGATCCGTTCTAATTTGGAGAATTAGCTACACTAAGAAGGATTGAGGTGCAATGGTGTAGCTACTCTGCCACCAAAGCAATATGTGAAATTCAGGAACAACAACAAGAGCTAGGAGGCGATGGACTCAAGGTGCTTATCCAACCTTCAGATTGGAATTCTGCTCTAGCTTCTTCTTGATCCGATATGCTGCTGTTATCATGTAAGTACTAGAGAATCTCTACCATTCAGAGTTCCTTCTTTAGTTACTTGGCTATGTTAATTAGCTGTCATTGCATCTTGGAATTTACTAAAAGCTGTCTGGTTTGACATGCATTCTGCCTTCCGTTCTCCGTTTCTTTTTCATTTTTCTTTTCTTTTTTGTCGTAGAGAAAAATTTCCTTATTCATTTCAGATACTTTGAGTTCAGGCGCTGGTAATGGCTCATAGTGATAAGGCAACAGCTGAAAGGATAGACAGGAATTTTGTTCTCTCGAAATTGAGCTATTAAACATTCAGAAAATTCTGGTAAATTTGCTACGTTGCAGGAGCAGCAATTGGCTAACTTGATTTTTTTTGGTTCTAATAGGGCCAAGTTGTAAGTGCTGTTCATGGTTGAAGATGCTTAAGGATGAGCAGATTCTCTTTTACAGTTTCTGAATGCAGTTCAGACCAGTACTTGACAAGCTCTCCAGCATGTCGCTTTCTTGTTTTGCTTTTGAAGGGATCTTATATTCTGTGCGAGACAAGGTTAACCTCAAGCAATGAAACCGTTGTTGCTTGGCCTAGGGATGCCAAGACTTTCAGACTGTTACACAGCAGCCGTTGTTTGTTCTCTTTCATGACACTATTCTCTTTGTGATTTGTAATTTTCTAAGACCGACTTCTGCATTGTAAGGCTGATAGAACCAATTGGGTGTGGTATTTCTTCTGGCTTCTCAAATAAATTTTGATTTCAAGAGATGTCTTGATCATATTCTTCTTGCTTTGAGAATTTTGGGAAATTCTCAAATCTTGATCCAAATCAGAATAAAGAGTGATTGATATTCTGTTTGCTATGAAATGACTTTATGAACCAAGTATATCAGTTGATTTCGGGTTTGCTTGATCGGTACAGAATAGAGAAGCTATTCTTTCTTCGTTCAAGACAGAATCAGTTTTTTAATTCTGTTTCTTACTATTGCTTTCTCAATTATTTCCTCATTATTACTTTTGAAACTATTCTACACGGCAGATTTCAGTGAGAGATGTAACTACTATTACGTCAGAGACTTTAAAATGCAGAAAAATAGTTGAGAAATATAAAAAAATAAAAATAAACTTTGTGAGTATTTTGTACAATAAAAAATTAATTTAAGCATAATTATAGTAATTTTCTCTGAACTCAAAAGGGTGAAATAGTTAAAGTATTAAATTAATAAATTATTGTATATTTCATGATAATAATTAATTATATGAGCCCGATATCAGTTTAAGAGTACCCAGCAAAAAGAGAAAAAGGACTACAAAGCAGCAAGGAATGGAAAGCCTTATGGCCATTCCAAGGACCTACTAGAGCCTCCTTTCTTCTTCGGTTGATAAGGCATGAAAGAATGGGATCCAACGCATATCTGTTCAACTGTAACATCCTACCCTCCACTGCACGTGACTTCTGTTCTGCTGGGGTAGAATGCATCGTTCATGCACTGCGCGATTGCGGGTGGTGCAAAGCAGTATGGCGACAAATTGTTCCAACTGAATATTCCCAGACCTTCTTTGACCTCAACTCTGCAGTGAGATGGACCGACTGGAATTTGCAGTTGCAAGTGGAGGTAACAGCAAAAGAACCTCCAATGGAGCAAGGCATTTTGAGAGATGGTACATTCCATTTGGTTTTGGAGGGACAAAAGACTCTATTTTTTGGATATTACAAAAAAGTTAAATATTCGAGAATTTTACTATAAATGATAATTTTTGTATAATATCGATTTTTTTGTCTCTCAAATATTTTATAACATTTTTAAATTCTTCACATGATACTTATTTCATTCTTTTTTAAACTATAATTGATTGTGACCGAATTTTTAATTAATTTGAAATAATTGTAATTGAATTACGATTTTAAATCCTAATATAAAATTTAAGAAACTTTAATAATTAAAAATAATAAATATAAATTTTAAAAAAAAGAAATTATTAAAAATAATATTTATGAAAAAATTACTTATTATTATTTTTAAAAAGTAAAACAAAAAAGAGGAAAAAAATAGGCTTGGATCTGATAATGATCTGGAAAGCGGAGAGGAACGGTAGCTTTGCTGGAATTCTTTTGATCCTCGGAGTCCTACTATCACTCATTTATTTTTTGCCGATGACAGTATTCCTTTTTGCAAGGTTGAACCTGAATTTGCTTTAAACATAAGAAATATTTTACAAGAATATGAGAGGCTCTAGAGACAGCTTGTCAACCTAGACAAATGTCTCATCTATTTCAGCAAATTTATCCCAGATGTTGTGTCTAATAATATTGCCTCTCTGCCAGGAATGAAAATCGGGCATAGCGGCAGGAAGTATCTTGACCTTCCGTTTATGACCGGCTGCTCGAAGCAAGAAGTATTCCACTATGTTAAGGACCGAGTGTGGGAAAAGCTGAATGGTTGGGAGGAGTTTCTCCTTCTCGCAGCGCAGGCAGATGAAGAAGCTCTACTCAAAAGTGTTATCCAGGCAATCCCTTCTTATATGATGTCTTGTTTTTATCTTTCTACCAAAATTCAAAATTCTATTAAGTCTATGATGATCCAGTGGTTCAGGAATACAAGAAGAATTTTTAAAAAGCTGCCAGCCACCCATTTGTTGAAGAAAATATTTGTTTTTTGTCCCGGGGGTTCTTTTTCATAGTATTATATTTTGCCACCAAGATGGGTTCGCTCAGGTTTAAATTCTCTTTCAAAGAAGAAGCCTTCCTAGTCATCCATGTATAGGAGATTAATCAATAAAAGAATATATTATATTGTAGTATCCTATTACTAGTGTAAAAAATTCTATATCATGTATGGGTATTAAATTTTTTTATTTTTAATAATAATTATTAAAATATTTTTTTAAAAAAATTACAACTATGAAGCAAGTTTATATGTTTAATAAAAAAATTATTTACTTAGAAGTAATTGTAGGTAATAGCAGGAAAAAGTTATAAAAATAACTATACATGCATATTATAATGTACATTTGAAAACAATAATAAACTTTCAATCTTATTCGTTTGTCATTTTAAATAAGTAAAGAATTAAGTAAGAAACGTCCCAACGTATATAATGTGGAACAATATAAAAATATAGTGTCTTATTATTTCAAAATATAAATTGTTGTTTAAAAAAGAGAGAGTTGTTTTGTACACTTTCCATCCCGAAATATTAATGTCATTTGTTTTATAATAACTGCTATATTTATAATATTAATAAGACTTTAATAAGATTTTTTCATTCTTACTCTTTTAGAACCACTACCTATTTTAAATTTTTAAATATTCTAATTAATAAATTATAGTTAAAGTAACAGAATACCTAAATCTTTTTGTTTGAATGTCAAATTTTAGTTAATTCTTAACTCGTGTAAAATGGCAAAGGAGATAGTATTTTGAGACCGAGGGAGTAATATAAATCATTTTAACCTTTCAAAAAATATTTATTATGATTTTTTTCTTTTTATCCCTTCTCTTTCCTAATTTTTTACTAGCTTTCTCTATATTTCTCTCTCTCTCTCTCTCTCTCTCTTGCTTTATCTCTTTCCTTATTTATTAATAGTATAAAATATATTTCGTTTTAAATAAGTAACGTGAAAAGAATTCTTAATTTTTATAAAAAAATAATACATTTAAATTTTACAATATAATTTTTTTTTTAATCATGCTTCCTCTCTCACTAACAATTTACTCCTACGAAATTTAAGACTCTAAACTCTGTCTAATTCACTCTAAAAGGACTTATATTTTTAAAGATGGGGAGTCCTTGTGAAAGATTATCAAATATTTGAGATGTGAAAGATCACCAAATATTTGAGAAATAAACAATGCAGTGCCAGCTGCTAATTCACCAATATTCAAGAAAATTGCCAGCAATCCATCCATATTGACGTACGGCAAGTCCTTGTTTATCAGCTTTTCCAAGGACCATTGAATCTGGTTAGTTTTATAAACTCATTTCCCCAGAGTTGACAATTAATGCGATGAATCATCTTTAAGGATGGATCTGAATCATAACAAGTTGCCACAGGTGAGCATTTTACTTCTCATTTGAAGGTTCTAAAATCCATGATATCCATCATCCTAAACTTCTTTCTTCTGCTCACAGTTGAAAATTGAGGGTTCAATCCATCGTTGCTGCAGCTTAACGAGCTTGGTTGCCATGTGTGAGTAATACATATACCTTTTCAGTCCGGAAATCCATCGTCATCCTAAAGGACAATACACTATTACTGAGAATTTCTTTCTTCTGCTCGCAGTTGAAATGCTCCAAGATCAATGATATCAGCATGAACTTCTTTCTTCTGCTCGCGGTTGAAACAATTAAGGGTTCAATCCACAGTTGCAGGTACAATATTTGCTTTAATACTTCCAAGATTAGCTTATTCGAATAGACACTACTCCTCCTTTTCAAAATCTTCGTGAGTTTTCTCTTTTTTTTTTTTTCTTCTAATTTTGTCATTTCAAAATTATTAATCTCGTAAATTCATGTTTCTTCTTTTTTTACGCTTCATCATTCTCTAATCTTGTAAATAAATGACGCATTTCATGAGACTATTTTAGGGTAGGACCGAATAGAATTTATTTTTAAAATTTTTATCATGAATTTCGTAAAAATTAATTTATTTATAAGAAAAAATATGAATTATATACTTAAAATTTTACTTGAAATTCGAAATGAAATGCTTCCCAAATACAATCTTTTCTTTTCTACCAAATTTTACAAGAATTTTCTCAAAACCTTAATTGGTGCATCTAATCCAAAAGTTTTTTACATGGCCACTGAATGGGCTCATAAGAACTTTAGAGCCAGACTTCGGTTTTCAGTTATAGCTAGTCTTTTCCATAATCTTAGTAGTAGGAAACTTGGAAGATGCTATGATACTAGTGTGCATCTGCCCGAATAAAAGATTGTGTGAATTCTACGGTAATTAATTTAATGAAAAGGATTTTAAGAAAAAAATTTAATAAAAAAGATAAGTTTCAGAATCCATGATCTCCTGATATAATTATGTTGATATGCCGAGTTCTAACCAGTATAATAATGTCTATCCACAATGTCTATCAAGCACACTGTATCAATTACTGGCATAAGATGCACTGACACTCTATGCCTCAACAAATTAAAGGGATATGTTTTTGAAGCTTTTCTACATAAATAATGATCGTAATTTTCCTGCACTTTAATTGCAATTTGATGGGTCTTTATTATTTTTTTCGTCTCGTAATTATTAATTCTTGTTATTCATGATGAAACAAAGGGGAATTTTTGGATTAAAACTAAGCATAGGTTAACCCTTTGATAACAAAACTGAATTCCTCTATTTCCTTTCCTTCTAACTCCTTCATTAATCCAAGCACATTGACTCTTCCCAAGTCTCGACTTCTAGCACCAAAGTTGACTCTTGGCGTTGTTAGCTCAGGTATGGGCTACACGACGGGCATCACATTCCTTTGACTTCCAAGGATACAAAATCCAAGAGATAAGACAGAAGAAGGAATCCAGCATTAACACTGCATAATGCAGTACCGCTTATTGATTTGATTTTATACCAAAATTAAGACGGTGATAAATATCATTAAAAAAATTAGACAAACGTCTGAAATATTTTTATTTAAAATTTTTTGATTAGTGCTTCAAAGTCAAATTTAATATTGAAGATTAGTGATTTAAATATTTGATTCGAAACTAATAATATTGGAAAAATATTTAAATGGTAAGTTAGTTAAACACAAGAGTAAATATAAAAAAATAATAATAAATGAATCTTTTATATAAAAAAAGATAAATATTTTAAAACAAATAAAAAATTTCAAACATATATTTTGAAATAAAGTATGTAGTATTCATTCACCAAATGTATTCATGAAAAACAAGATATACAAAAACATATGACGTATGACACGAATACGAAAGATTACTAGTTTCATATAATTATAGTAGAATGGAGTTGTTAGAATGACTCTTTCTGGATAACGATTCGCAAGTAGACTCTCTATTTTAAAATGTATATCTGAATTTTTATTTTGGCATGTTTTAAAATAATATTTTTTATATTCTTATAGATGCTTATTTAATACTCTTGGTGTTTCAATTTAAGTATTATTTTAAATTTTTTATACATTAATATATTAATTAAACTAACTAGTTTGCCTTTAGTTAAATATTCTTTCTTATCACATACAGGAAACTACAATAATTTACTACACAATCCACATTACTTTGATATGAGGATAAATAAAAAATTAAATTTAAAATATTGTTCAATGATATTAATTTTGCAATAAAGTAAAATTTTCACTACAACACCTAAATTGAAACGGAGAAAGTATTTTTTTTCACAACTTTATCCCCATTTAAATGCTTTTATTTTTTCAAAAATCATTGTTTAACAAATCTTTAAAAAACTAATTCTTAATGTTAAATTTAAATTCTAAGCACTAATTAACCACTTTTAAATAAAAGCATTTTAATCATTTATCAAAAATTTTAATGAAATTTATCAAAATCTTAATTTTGGTGTAAGTACTCTTTCAAAATATATTTTATACTTTTTTTAGTCTGTTTCAAAATATAAGTACTCTTTCTATGTTTCATTTATTATTTTGCTTTCAACTTTACCCATGTCCCAAGCAACTATTTTAATGTCGCTATTTTTTAAAAATAATTAATTTTTAACCAATCACTTAAAATACTAATATTTAATGTTCAATTAAAATTTGTCATAATAACTAATTATTTTTAAATAGCGATATTTTAGATATCTAACAAACTTTATATAAAATTTATCAAAACTGTAATTTTAGTATAAAAAAATATGTTCTATATTTTGAAATTCTATTATTATATATAATTTAAAGAACTCAAATATTTTTTGACTTGTTTCTATTCAAGCAAACCCATTCGCACTCGTTCTCTCTGTGCTACCATAAGTTTCGCTTTCAAGTACGGAACTCACTAATAAACTTCACCCTAGAACACGGAGCTTGCTCAGAATTCAAAATTAAATTATTGAGTAAAAAAAAGAGTAAAAATAATTATTCTTTTATTATATATAATTAAATTTAAAATTTTATACAGCAATACCCTTTTCAAATGGAGGATCTAGAAGATACAAACAACCATGAAAATCGGAGTTTATGCATTACAAGTTATTCAAGAAAATAGCTGGCAATCCATCCGCTGAAATCAGTTTTGTTTTTCATTTTCCCTAAGCGGCCAAGTCTTTGTTTATCATTTCCCGAGATGCGATTGGATCTGGTCACTATTACAAACCCTTTTCCAAGAGTTGACAATTGACGCTATATATGAATCGTCTTTGAGGATGGATCTGCTAACGAGTAGCCATTTCAGGTACTGAAATCTATCATCGATGTCTTCCTAAACTTCTTTCTTCTGCTCGCAGCAGTTGATAAAAGTTGAGGGTTGAATCCATATATATTTGCTGCGGCTGTTATTTGCTGCCTAGCTTAAGTAGGTGCCGGCCTTGGTGAGTAATACGTCCCTTTTCTGTGACTAAATGCATGATCAACCTGAAGGATAATACATTAGCACTGACTGAGAAGTTCTTTGATCTTCCGCACGCAGTTGAAACTTCCCATTTCAAGGTTCCAAAATCCATGATCGACAATCCTAAACTTCTTGAGGGGTCGATCCATATATTTGGTTGCTGCACATTTCAACCAGCAATTCTTCCTCAAAGTAAGTTGTGATTTTCTGTCATAATCTTTTCCAGAGCCGGTAGGAAACTGCATAAGAATGGAAGATTTTGTAATATGAATGGGATAAAAACTTTGACAAGTTATAATTTGACAAAATTGACAAGTTTCATAGGACTCTATTTGTTATTTGTTAATGTTACTATTTTCGTTTTAAAATATAATTTATTATTTTATATAAAAATAAAAATTTTGATAAATTTTATAAAAAAAATAAAAATAGAATAATAAATACTTTCTTTCCATTTCTCAACACAACCAACAAAATAAAAGTATTTTTTATTTATTTTCCCCACATTCATATCAAACAAAAATAAATGTACATTTATTTATCTCCTAAAGTAGGTAAATGCCTCCACCACTTTCGCTAGCCAAAAGCTAGCTCAAATCTTTCGTTCTTGTCTTCCATCTCAGTCCACTGCCTTTAATCGAAATGGTTAATGAAAACCATCAAGTCTCTCCAACTTCTATTGTCTGTGAGATCGAAGTTGAACCAATAGTTCGACAGAAAGCATCGATCTTGAAGTAGAACTTCGAGTTTGAAAGTTTAGTAGATTCCTTGGATGTCTATCATTGACCTTGTGTTTGTTCATTACCGTAAACAGGTGACTCGGCGATTTTTGGCCAATTCAGGGTTTTGGGCCGTTTGATTCTTGTCTGTTATTTGAGTTAATTCTTTCTTCTGCTTACAATGGAGATGGGATCTCTTAAATCTTCCTGCTCTAGCTTAATTGTTTACTCTGCTTGCAGTCAAGAGGTGAGAGTTGCTCGCATCTAGCACCTCTGCAAGATGAGTTGCGAAGCCATCGACAATATCTTGAAGTTTCTTCAGCAGCTAGAGAACCAAGGACAACTGAGTACAACTGCAGAGAATCAGATACAATCCATTAAATTTGTACTAAGGTATTTTAGGATACATTTCAAGTGGGCGACAACCTTCCGTTTCTACATTGGCACAATGCGAACATGGGTAGAAGACGTCGAAATGCGCCTCATTCAACCAACAAGGAACGGGAGCATGGCCCCTGACCTCTTGGAAGAAACCCTCTCGAGTTTGTTGCCGAACAATGACCAGCTTAAGGAAAGTCTCCGTCTGTATCCTTGTACTTACTATCAAGATGAATACTACAGACAAGGTCCTGGTTTCAAATATGAGCAGATTGATGAGCTCTTGACGGATTGGCTTAACCCAGTACTAGAGAATCTGAGGCATCTGATTCACTGTGACGATCCCAGTTTGCCAGTTTCAAGAAAGGAACAAGTCACTGTACTTCAAGAGAAGTTGATATCTCTAAGGAACTTTCTTGAGATTACAGGGAAGGAACTTGAAAGCATAAAAGATATTACGCCAAAGCAGGGGCTGCTGCATAAGCCATCACGGGATCTATTAACTCGAGTGAGTTTTTTTATTCAAAATGCAACACATCTCTCTTTTGAGACGTGGTTGCAGCTTCAAAGGTATAATATGGACAAGCTGTTTTTTGATTTGCTTGCTAAGATAAATCATAGTGAGCCAGAGATCAGAATGGTTTATGTCCAATTCTTCAAAGCTTCAAAAGCAGAAATTCCAAGCTATCTTGGAATTGATCTGCGGGCGTTGCTCTCTGTGGAATCTCTGCTAGGCAATCTTGAGGAGATGCAAAATGACCAAGATAATGGTTCAGTTATTCCTTTGGATGCCCGTCAACTTGCATTCCTTCATCAGGAGCTAAGTCTCTTGAGGTATTTCCTCATGGATCCCCACGTGAAGCAGTATACCGAGCCCAACCCGGAGAGCTTCAATTCTCTCTTAATGCAGCTTGAAGCTGTGGCCACGAAAGAAGCATCACTTATCCAATCTATCAGTGATGGCCGAACGGAGGATCAAATGGTCAAGGAAGTGAATCTGGCGCATTCCAACTTGCTAGAAATTGCAAGCCTTCTTAAGTTCAAAATTAGAGAAATGTATCTGAAAGTTCCGAAGCCATCAACTTCAAACTTCCCTCGGACTCCAAAATTGGGCTTTCTCGAATTTCTCGTGCAAAATTTGGAGGAATTACTAAAGCATAGCCCTGATTTAATTGCTTATGTGAAGAATGAAATTGAAACAGTTCAGAGTGAGTTAGCATGCCTAAGCTCCTTTATCAGGGATACCACTGGGAATCCCGAATATGAAAAAATTGCCAGGGATATTTTGGATGTCGCTTATGAGGCAGAACGAGTCATTGACTTGATCTCGGGAAGCCATTTTCCCAGTTGGTACAACATGGTTTGGCTTTCTGATGTCATTGACATGATCAAGCTTCTGAGGAAAGAGTTCACAGACATGTGTAGCAAGAAGCCTAGCGACATCGGTATGCTCAACATGGAGAAGGTTTCTATTCAAGCTCACCCACAGGCATATAGTCTGACACCTGAAGAAGAGGTGGTGGGATTTAATGATGAAGCTGAAGAGCTAATAAATCAACTTACTGGAGGTCCACAAGAGCTCGATATTGTTTCCATTGTTGGAATGCCGGGATTGGGCAAAACAACTCTTGCCAAGAAAGTCTACGGACATACTTCAGTCACCAGGCACTTTCATGTGCGCTCTTGGTATTGTATTTCTCAAGTATATGAGAGGAGAGATTTGTTGCTTAGCATATTAGGCAATGTTATTGAGCTCACAGAGAATATCCAGAAAAAGGGTGATGAAGACATCGCTGCAGTGCTGTACAGAAGTTTGAAAGGAAGGAGGTATTTCATTGTCATAGATGACATATGGAGCATAAAGCCATGGGATGACATACGCAATTCATTCCCGAATGATTGTAATGGAAGTAGAATTCTATTTACCAGTCGAATCCGGAAGGTGGCTCTGCAAGCTTATCCGAGAACTACCGCTCCACATGATCTTCGCTTGCTCTCTGAGGTTGAAAGTTGGGAATTGTTGGAGAAGAAGGTATTTAAAGGGAGGAACTGCCCTCGAGAACTCTATGATACCGGGAAGCAAATTGCGGAGAGTTGTAAAGGACTGCCTCTTTCGGTTGTTGTGATAGCTGGAATTCTTGAAAGGAAGGAAGAGAGTGAAGTTTGTTGGGGAAAAATTTCAGAAAGCCTGGGCAAACAAGTTCGTGATTCAAGACGCTGCACAGACATACTAGAACTGAGTTATATGCATTTACCAGATCATCTGAAACCCTGTTTTCTCTATCTTGGGGCTTTTCCAGAGGATAGAGAAATTTCGGCTAGGAAATTGATCCGGCTATGGGTTGCCGAAGGTCTGGTGCAGAAAACCGAGTCTGAAAGCATGGACGACGTTGCAGAAGGTTACCTGAAGGATCTAGTTGCACGAAGTTTGGTATTAATTGCCAAAAAAAAAAGCATTGGAGGGATCAAATCATGTCGCCTTCATGATCTTTTGCATGAGTTCTCTACGGAGAAAGCTAAAGAGGAAAATTTTTTTATGCTTTCAAAGCAGTTGGTGAACCCTGAGCAATATCGGCACTGCTTTTATTGTAAGCAAGATGGCTTATATAGATGGACGCCTGACGATCCATATGTTCGATCCATGTTGTGCTTTCCAACTGACAGAGCCAACTATTATAACTTAAATCATCAGTTTTACTATACAGATCTTTCAGTGCTTCCTTGCTTCTTGAAACTTCTCAGAGTGTTGGATTTGGAGCGTGTTTATCTAGGCTATGAATTTATCCCTGAGATAGGATTAATGGTTCATCTTAGATATTTAGCCATTCGAGGGCCGATAATTAATCTTCCATCATCAGTGGGAAACATTTGGAGGTTGGAAACACTAGTTGTCCGCGGAACAAGAGGCGAAGTAACCTTACCGGAAACTCTTCTAGAGATGGCATACCTGAAGCATGTGTATGTCAACAAACGGGCTGCTTTTGAGCTGTCTGATACTTGTCAACCAGAGAAATCATCCATATCGGGTATACAGAACCTTTCTACGCTAGCATTTTGTGGAGGACATGCCACCACAAGGAAGTTAATCATGAGTTTGAGAAATGTAAAAAAGTTGAAATGCATATTTTTTGAATCATGGGTTAGCCACAGGCGCAGCAATCAGCTTCCAGTACTAGATTCGCTAAGCGAGTTGGAGTCCCTGAACGTGACTTACCATGGCACAGTGAAACTTCCCTACGAGTTTAGCTTTCCCTCACACCTTAAAAAGCTCACCCTCTCAAAGTTTCGCTTTCCTTGGAGTGAAATCTCAAAGATTGGAAGACTGGTATCGCAACTTCAGGTTCTCAAGTTAGTCTTCAGGGCTTCTGAGGGACCAAGATGGGACGTGAGTGATGACGAGTTCCTCAATCTCAAGGTCTTGAAATTGGAAAGTCTAGACATCGTGGAATGGGATGTTTCCTGTGATGCATTTCCATGCCTCGAGCAACTAGTATTGGAAAGATGCAAGAAGCTTCAAGAGATCCGTTCTAATTTTGGAGAATTAGCTACACTAAGAAGGATTGAGGTGCAATGGTGTAGCTACTCTGCCACCAAAGCAATATGTGAAATTCAGGAACAACAACAAGAGCTAGGAGGCGATGGACTCAAGGTGCTTATCCAACCTTCAGATTGGAATTCTGCTCTAGCTTCTTCTTGATCCGATATGCTGCTGTTATCATGTAAGTACTAGAGAATCTCTACCATTCAGAGTTTCTTCTTTAGTTACTTGGCTATGTTAATTAGCTGTCATTGCATCTTGGAATTTACTAAAAGCTGTCTGGTTTGACATGCATTCTGCCTTCCGTTCTCCGTTTCTTTTTCATTTTTCTTTTCTTTTTTGTCGTAGAGAAAAATTTCCTTATTCATTTCAGATACTTTGAGTTCAGGCGCTGGTAATGGCTCATAGTGATAAGGCAACAGCTGAAAGGATAGACAGGAATTTTGTTCTCTCGAAATTGAGCTATTAAACATTCAGAAAATTCTGGTAAATTTGTTACGTTGCAGGAGCAGCAATTGGCTAACTTGATTTTTTTTGGTTCTAATAGGGCCAAGTTGTAAGTGCTGTTCATGGTTGAAGATGCTTAAGGATGAGCAGATTCTCTTTTACAGTTTCTGAATGCAGTTCAGACCAGTACTTGACAAGCTCTCCAGCATGTCGCTTTCTTGTTTTGCTTTTGAAGGGATCTTATATTCTGTGCGAGACAAGGTTAACCTCAAGCAATGAAACCGTTGTTGCTTGGCCTAGGGATGCCAAGACTTTCAGACTGTTACACAGCAGCCGTTGTTTGTTCTCTTTCATGACACTATTCTCTTTGTGATTTGTAATTTTCTAAGACCGACTTCTGCATTGTAAGGCTGATAGAACCAATTGGGTGTGGTATTTCTTCTGGCTTCTCAAATAAATTTTGATTTCAAGAGATGTCTTGATCATATTCTTCTTGCTTTGAGAATTTTGGGAAATTCTCAAATCTTGATCCAAATCAGAATAAAGAGTGATTGATATTCTGTTTGCTATGAAATGACTTTATGAACCAAGTATATCAGTTGATTTCGGGTTTGCTTGATCGGTACAGAAGAGAGAAGCTCTTCTTTCTTGGTTCAAGACAGAATCAGTTTTTTAATTCTGTTTATTACTATTGCTTTCTCAATTAGTTCCTCATTGTTACTTTTCAAACTATTCTACACGGCAGTTTTCAGTGAGAGATGTAACTACTATTACGTCAGGAACTTTGAGATGCGGGAAAATAGTTGAGAAATATAAAAAAATAAAAATAAACTTTGTGAGTATTTTGTACAATAAAAAAATAATTTAAGGATAATTATAGTAATTTTTTCTGAACTCAAAAGGGTGAAATAGTTTAAGTAGTAAATTGATAAATTATTGTATGTTTTATGATAATAATTAATTATATGAGCCCCTTTATCAGTTTAAGAGTACACAGCAAAAAGAGAAAAAGGACTACAAAGCAGCAAGGAATGGAAAGCCTTATGGTCATTCCAAGGACCTACTAGAGCATCCTTTCTTCTTTGGTTGATAGGGCATGAAAGAATGAGATCCAATGCATATCTGTTCAAGTGTAACATCCTACCCTCCCCAGCATGCGACTTCTGTTCTGCTGGGGTAGAATGCATCCTTCATGCACTGCCAGATTGCGGGTGGTGCAAAGCAGTCTGGCAACAAATTGTTCCAACTGAATACTCCCAGACTTCCTTTGAACTCAACTCTGCACTGAGATGGATCGACTGGAATTTGCAGTTGTAAGTAGAGATATCAGCAAAGAACCTCCAATGGTGCAAGGCATTTAGAGAGATGTCACATTCCTTTTGGTTTTGGAGGAACAAAAAACTTCATGTTCCGGATATTGTTGTCCCCTTGTAGATGTCTTTATAGATAAACTGATAAGTAGTATTCATCATCTTCTTTTTCATTCTTTTTTTTACCATTCTTAATCATCACGTATTTTTTTATTACTTTATTTTTAAAAAATTCTTTTTAAAAAATATTTTAAAATAAAATTATGTGACAATATTTTATATTAATAAAAAAACTGTATATAATAGTATCAAGATGAATTGAAAATCAAAAAGTGACTCGTTTATCTCAACATAATTTGTTCATATCTATTTAAATATGAACCTACTTAGCCATTCAGTTTAATTCACGAGTCTCGCAATTTTTTTTACTTATTTACTTTTTGTCTTATGTATTAAAAATATTATAAAAAAATATAATACTCTTAGCACCATATTTGTCTCAATTATAAATTTTAATTATGTTTATAATTAAAATTAATTAATTTAATTATATTTTAAATATATTCTCTTTATATATATATATATATGTATAATTATTTTTTATTTTAAAAATATTAATAATTAATTAAAAATTATTTCTATTTTAATAATAAATTTATATATAATAAAAAATATAAAAAATTTATAAAGTAAAAAAAAATATTAACCCGCAAACTAGTGACGAATCACGGATTGAACATTTTCCAGCTCTGTGCAAAAAATAAACCAAGTACGACCAGTTTCATTTTAGGCTAACCCGCGACGCGGGAACGGCCGTTTGACCGTGCAATTTGTTCAGCGTAAGTAGGACCACAGCTGTCTGCGCGCGCCAAAAATGGGATCAGCCTGCTGAGTTCTAGGCAGGCGTGTCTGTCTCGTTCTAATCCGTATTCTTTCCTTAAAAAGAACCAAAAAAAAAATGATGGCAGTTTAATAATGAATCATAGTAGACGACCGTCGAAATGACACTTCAACAATGGAGTGCTAGCTGTTCATCACTTGAAGAAAATTGCAGGTCAAGTCTTTGTTTATCATTTTCTCAAAGACGATTAGCCTTTCAGAGAAGAGATTGCAATCAACGCTACGAAATCTGAATAATCAAGTATGGATCTGATAACAGTTGCTGTGGGTGGGAATTTTCAGCTTCCCATTTCAAGTTCAAGATTCCCAAGTCCATGATCGGCCTATACCAAATTTCTTTCTTCTTCTGCTTAGCAGTTGAAAATTGAGGGTTCAACCCATTGTTGTTGCTCTCTGCAATTCCTCCTCTCTCTCAAGGTAAGAAATTTTCTTCAAACGCTTCCTGACTTTTCTTATTACAGTAATTAATAGTATCAATCATTCACCAAAATTCTGATTTCCTATTAGTCTTTCCCATGTACTTACTAGTACGAAAACCTAATACGCCAGAAGCGGAAGATGTTGTGACATGAATCGGTATCTATACGAAAAATATATTTAACTTTTGTGGATTCTGTGATGATTAATTTGATAAAACGATAAGTTTCAATAAAAAGATAAATTTTCATGAAGAAGGCCAACATTTTTAACTTTGAGCGGAAAAGAAACAAAACTTTATCATTTGATTCATGATGTATTACAAAAATGAGGCCGAAGCTTATTCTGACCCAAACTAATTGTGTAAAGTAAGAAATTGTAACATTCCTTGAAGGGTTTGAATGTTTTTATGATGTCAAATATAAATATTATACCCAAATATTGCACATGCATTTTTCTACTTCCTGAATTATTTTAATTTGAGTTGCCTGTAACTTTGCGTTATACTTTATTGATTGTGTAGTCTCCACTGACAATATCTTGTAATAAAAAAAAAAAAAAGGAAAAATTTGTCAGTGTTTAGTTAGGTCTTATTTGATACATTTGAAAGTACAAATACTAAATTGACGCGTCACAGATGTAAGCACGGTTTGTGGCACCAACCCTTTTAAATCAGCATTTCATATAACCAACTAAAACAATAAAAGATTTCATAAAGATCAAAACTGAGTTTTTCTTTTTGTACCCTTAATAAATAGGGAGAGGGAGGGCCGGAGGGGGGAGATAGAGAGAGAGTGTAATAAGTACTTTTTGAAAGACAGAGAGAGAAAGAGAGTAAGAGACAGACAGAGAGAATGTAATACGTACTTTTTAAAATGTATAGGTTTACATTATGATAAAGCTCACCCCCAAAAAATGGCTTTCATCTTGAAATGGGGGGAGTAGTACTAAAGTTTAGGTTTTTCACTCTTCTTGCAGTTGAGACTTCTTCACAAGATGAGTTGTGAAACCATTGACAATATCTTGTGTTGTCTTGCGGATGTAAGGAAGCAATGGCAATTGAGTATGAGTGGGGAGTACCAGTTAGAAGCCCTTATGGTGGAACTAAGATATGCAAGTATACATCTGAAATGGGGAACATCCCTTTTCCTTCAAATTCAACATTATTTGCAGACTTGGCTAGAGGATGTTGAAAAGTGCCTCATTCAACCGGCAAGAAATGGAAGAATGGAGCCTGGTCTCGTCGAAGAAACACTCTCGAGTTTGTTCCAGGATCATTCCTGGATAAAGGAACGGTTTCATTTTCATTGTCTTAATTACTTTGGAGGGCTCATCCAAGGCGGTGGTTTTGCTTATAAAGATGTGATGATTGATGAGCTTCTGATGGGTTCTCTTGACCCACTGCTAGGGAGTCTGAAGTATGTAGTATATAGTGGTGATCATCCCAATTTGTTTCACTTGCCAAAGAAAGAAATCAGAGCCCTTTTCGAGAAGCTAAAATATCTAAGAGAATTTCTTATGATTGCAGGAGAGAAAGTTCAAAGTGTAGATAATGTTACACCGAGGCAGGACCAGCTTCTAAAGACATCAGAGGATCTATTGACTCGAATCAAGTTTCTTGTTGAAAATGCAATATATCTCTCTTATGGTTTATGGATGCAGCCTAAAAGACTTAGTATAGACAAGTTGTTTTTTGATTTGCTTGTTAAGATGAATCATATTGAGCCAGAGATCAGGATGATCTATGTACAATTCTTCAAAGCTTCAAAAGCAGAAATCCCAAGCAATCTGGGGATTGATCTACAGGCATTGGTCTCTGTGGATTCTCTGCTAGGCAATCTTGAGGAGATGATAAAAGATCAAGGTGATGGTTCAATTATTCCTTCAGATGCCCATCAACTGGCACTCCTTCATCAGGAGCTGAATTTCCTGAGATATTTCCTTATGGATCCCCAAGTGAAGAAGTACATCGAGCTGGAGAATGAGAGCTTCACTTCTGTCTTACTACAACTCGAACCTATGGCTAGGAAAGCAGCATCACTTACTCATTCTATCTGTGCTGGCCAAAAGAAGGATGACATGGCCAAGGAAATGAATTTGCTGCATTCCAATTTGCTAGAAATTGTAAGCCTTCTTAAAGTCAAAATTAGGGAAATCTATCGGACAATTCCAGAGCCATCAAGATCAAACTTCCCTGGGACTCCAAAATTGGGTTTTCTTGAATTTTTCATAAAAAATTTGGAGGAACTGCTAAAGCATAGGGCCAATTCAATTGCTTATGTGAAGAATGGAATTGTGACACTGCTGAGTGAGTTATCATTGCTAAGCTCCTTTATCAGGGATACCATAAAGAATCCTGAAGAAGACAAAAATATTTTAGGGCAAATCATGGATGCTACATATGAGGCTGAACGAGTTATTGACTTGATCTCAGCAACCCCTTTTCCCAGTTGGTACTATATGCTGTGGCTTTCTGATGTCATTGAAAAGATCAAGCTTCTGAACAAAGAGTCCACGGAGGTGTGTAGCAACAGGACAAGCGACACCCGTTTACTCAACATGGAGAAGGATTCGATTCAAGCTCGCCTGAAGGCTTATACTTTAGCACCCGAAGAAGAGATGGTGGGATTTAATGATGAAGCTGAAAGGATAATAGACCAACTTATGAGAGGTCCAAAAGAGCTGGATATTGTTTCCATTGTTGGCATGCCGGGACTGGGTAAAACAACTCTTGCCAATAAAGTGTACAAACATCCTTCAATTACAAGGTACTTCCATGTCCGCTCTTGGTATTGTATTTCTCAAATGTATGAGAGGCGAGATTTGTTTCTTAACATATTAGGCAATGTTACTGAGCTTACTGAAAAAATCCAAAAAATGAATGATGAAGACATGGATGAAGAGTTGTATAAAAGTCTAAAAGGCAGAAGGTACCTTGTTGTCATAGATGACATATGGAGCATAAAGCCATGGGTTGACATACATAATTCATTCCCAGATGATTGTAACGGGAGTAGAATTCTGTTTACTAGCCGAATCAGAGAGGTGGCGTTACAAGCTAAGCCGAGAACTACGGCCCCACATTATCTACGCTTTTTCTCTAAGGAAGAAAGTTGGGAATTGTTGAAGAAGAAGGTTTTTCAAGGGCGGAATTGCCCTCCAGAACTCTATGCGATTGGAGAGCAAATTGCAGAGAATTGTAAGGGCCTGCCTCTTTCAGTGGCTGTGATAGCTGGAATTCTCAAAAGGGTGGAAGAGACTGAAGCTTATTGGAGAGAAATTTTAGAAAGCCTGGTCAAACAAGCTGTTAATGTTTCAAGACAGTGCACAAACGTACTAGAACTGAGTTACAACCATTTACCAGATCATCTGAAACCTTGTTTTCTTTATCTTGGGGCTTTTCCAGAAGACAGAGAAATTCCAGCTTGGAAATTGGTACGTTTGTGGGTAGCTGAAGGGCTGGTAAACAAAAACGAGTCTAAAAGCTTGGAGGAAGTTGCAGATGGTTACTTGAAGGATCTGATTGCACGAAGTTTGGTATTACTTGCCAAAGAAAAATGCAATGGAGGGATCAAATCATGTCGTCTTCATGATCTTTTGCATGAGTTCTCCATAGAGAAATCAAAAGATGAAAAGGTTTTAATGCGTTCAAAACAGTTGGTGAACCCTGAGCAATATCGGCACTGCTTTTACTGTAAGGAAGATTGTTTAAATGAATGGATGCCTGAAGATCCATATGTTAGATCTATGATGTTCTTTCCAACTGAAACATCTTCCCTTTACGCCATTGATCTCTCAGTCCTTCCTTACATGTTGAAACTTCTTAGAGTGTTGGATTTAGAACGCATCAATACTCTAGGATGCATATTTCCCATTGAGATAGTATTGCTGGTTCATCTAAGATATTTAGCTATTCGAGGACCAATAAATCATATTCCATCATCAATAGGAAACCTTCGGATATTGGAGACTTTCCTTTTCTATGGAACAAGAGGAGAAGTAAACTTACCAGACACTCTTTTAAAAATGGTAGAGCTGAAGCATGTGCATTTCAATACACGGGCTGCTTTTGTATTATCTCCCACTTTTCTACCTGAGAAATCCTTCATGTCAAGCATACAGACACTTTCCAAGCCAGCTTTTTGTCATGGAGATGACACCACAGAGAAGGTAATCAGAAGTTTAAGAAGTCTGCACAAATTAAAATGCATATTCTTGGAATCATGGGATAGCAATAAGAACTGCAATCAGCTTCCAGTACTAGATTCTCTAAATGAACTGAAGTCCCTCAATGTGACTTACCATGGCATAGTGAAACTTCCATGTGAGTTAAGCCTTCCTTCGAATCTTAAAAAGCTTGCTCTCTCCAAGTTTCGTCTTCCCTGGAGTGAAATCTCAATGATCGGGAGACTGCCGCAACTTGAAGTTCTCAAGTTACTCTTCAGGGCTTTTGAGGGACCAACCTGGGACGTGAATGACGACGAGTTCCTCAAACTCAAGGTCTTGAAATTAGAAAGCTTAAACATTGCGGAATGGTATGCTTCCACAGATGCATTTCCTTGCCTTGAGCAACTTGTGCTGCAAGGTTGTAAGAAGCTTGAGGAGGTTCCTTCTAGTTTTGGATACTTAACTACACTGGAAATGATTGAGATGCGGTGGTGTAGCTACTCTTCCACCACATCAGTGTGTAAAATCCGTGATGAACAAGAAGACTGGAAACCTGACGGGTTCAAGGTGCTTATCCAACCTCCAGAATGGGATTCTGCACTAGCTTCTTGATCCCATGTATGCTTTCTCATGTTATCATGTAAGCAATCTTTATGATTCCTATTTCTTTTCTATACGGTGCGTAGAACTCATAATCTTTTTGTTATCTTGGAACTAACTAAAGGCTGTCTGGTTTGACGAGCATTTGATGTCACATTTCTAGCACTACCTAAGCAGAAGTCATCTCTCTCTCCCCACCCCCCCACCCCTCCCTCCCTTTTTTTTTTTTTTTTTTTGTGGTTTACAAGTACCATGCACATGGAAGAATTTTCATATGTTATAATGGTATTTAAACTTTTCAATTAGCAGAATTATCTCGGGTCATTTTAAATCTTTTTGAAAACAACATTCTTTTTCCTCACTTCTTTTTTTTTTTCTTCCTTTTTTTTTGGTGGGGGGGGGGGGGGGTAATTAATTGGTCGAACTGCATTGTATACCCTTTGTTTAATTATTTTTATAAAATTTCCCAAGACATATATTTTAATTAATTATGAATTCTATCACGGAGTTTATATATAGTCTTATATCTTATACCTATTTTAGTCCTTTGAAAATTGGCAAATTTGTTCATTTGCACTAACAGGGGCTGGCTAACTTGATTACCACTTGTTCGAATGTTAGGGCCAAGCTTGAAATGTCATTCATGGTTGAAGACGATCAGCAATTCTCTTCCATTGCTTTCTGAATGGTTAAAAATGTTGGACATAGGCTTTCCCGTTTCCCGATCTCTTCTTGTGAATAATTCTTTTTGCCATCTTTCAACAATATCAATACATACATATATATATATATATATATATATATATAGATATATAGATATATATATAACTTTCAGCAACTTCTTTGTTTATCATGACTGGGTAGTAATTCAATTTCTTAAAAGCACCTATTATCAGACAATAATAGGAAGAGTTTCAAGCAAGGGAGTTACAACAATGGGGTTTTTCGCATATTGGGTATGTTTATAGGGGATTTGGATCTTCTATTAACAGTTTTGTGTATAAAACATTTTGTAACATTTTTAATTGTAAAAATTTTTATTCGTACATTCTAAATTAAACAAAATACTTTTAAACTCTCAAAAATAAATCTTAAAAATATTGCCGAAAGTGTTGTAAGACCAAGCTGCTCGTGCTTTGGCTGGTTATGGGTTAGGGTGCTTAGAACAGGTTTCTGGTTTGGTGAAATTCCTTCATGTATTTACTCTGCCGGTTAGTGCAGATCTTTGCTCTAATGAATGTAATTCTTTTTCTCTAAAAAAGACAACAACTCCTAGGTTCAATCCACATCTTAGACCCCAATGAACAAAGAAAACAAAAAATCTTCTTTTGTCTTTTTGCTTCCCTTCAAGTGTATTTAACCTTTGATTATATCCTTTAGACAATAATATTGACAACATCTTCAAGTGCCTTGAGGAGTTAGAAAGCCAAGGAAATTTTACTGTAACTGCAGGCAATCACATAAAAACCATTAAATTTGTCCTAAGGTACTTGAGGATACTTCAAATCCAGCACAAGTGGAAGACATGCTTTTACAATGGTCGCAATACAGGAACATGGCTTGAAGATATTAAAACACTCCTTATTCAGCCTACAGGGAATGGAAGCATGGCTGCTGACTTCTTGGAAGAAACCCTCTTGAGTTTGTTGCAAATAGTCACCAACTAAAGGAGGATCTCGCTTGGCAATGTTCTGTTTACTATCTAGATGAATCTGATGGCTGAGGTCCCAGTTACAAAGATGTGCAGATTGATGAGCTTGTGAAGGATTGGCTTGATCCCTTGCTAGAGAGTTTGAAGCATCTGATTCACTATAATGATCCTCATTTGCTTGTTTTGACAAGGGATCAACTCAAGGAGATTGAAGAGAAGTTAATATCTCTAAGAAGCTTTCTTCATATTACAGGAAAGGAAATTAAAATAATAAACGATATTACGCCAAGGCAGGGTATGCATAAGCCATCAGCGGATCTATTAACTCGGGTGGAATTTCTTGTCGAAAATGCAACATATCTCTCTCTTGAGGCATGGTTGCAGCTTCGAAGGTTTAATATTGACAAGTTGTTTTTTGATTTGCTTGCTAAGATGAATCATATGGAGCCAGAGATCAGAATAATTTGTGTCCAATTCTTCAGAGCTTCAAGAAAAGTAACTCCAGGAACTCTTGGGATTGATCTACAGGCATTGGTCTCTGTCGATTCTCTGCTAGGCAATCTAGAGAAGCTGCTCAAAGACCAAGGTGATGGTTCTGCTATTCCACGGGATGCCAATCAACATCACCAGGAGCTGAGTTTCCTGAGATATTTCCTCATGGATCCCCACCTGAAGCAGTATGCCGAGCCTGAGCCAGGGAGCATCACCACTCTCTTAATGTATGTTGAAGCTATGGCTAGGATAGGTGCATCACTTACTCTATCCATCTCTGATGGCCAACAGAAGGATAACACGGCCAAGGAAATGAATCTGGTGCATTCGTATTTGCTAGAAATTATAAACCTTCTGAAGGACAAGATTAGACAAATGTATCAGAGAGCTCCAAAGCCATCCGCAGCAGAACTCCCTTGGACTCCAACATTGGGTTTTCTTGAATTTTTCATACAAAATATGGAGGAACTGCTAAAATGTAGGGTCGATTCAATTGCTTATGTGAAGAATGAAATTGAGATTGTGCTGAGTGAATTAGCATTGCTAAGCTCCTTTATTAGGGATACCATAAAGAATCATGAATAAGACGAAAACATAGCAAGCCGTATCATGTATGCTGCTTATGAGGCAGAACGAGTCATTGACTTGATCTCAGCAAGCCCTATTCCCAGTTGGTACTATACCCTGTGGCTTTCTGAGGTCACTGAAAAGATCAAGCTTCTCAGAACAGAGTCCACAGAGGTATGCACCAAGAAGACAAAGGATGCCAATGTGCTCAACATGGTGAAAGCTTCTATTCAAGCTGTCCCAGTGGCCTATACTCTGGCAACTGAAGAAGTTCAGGTAGTGGGGTTTAGTGATGAAGTTCAAAAGATAATAGATCATCTTACCGGAGGTCTGAAGACCTCGATATTGTTTCCATTGTTGGCATGCCGGGACTTGGTAAAACAACTCTTGCTAAGAAAATGTATGAACGTCTTTCAATTACAAGTTACTTTCATGTCCGCTCTTGGTATTGTATTTCTCAAGTATATGAGAGGCGAAATTTGTTGCTTAGCATATTAGGTTATGTTACTGAGATCACTGAGAAAGCCAGGAAATGAACGATGAAGACCTGGCTGAACTGTTGTATAGAAGTCTCAAAGGAAGAAGGTACTTGATTGTCATAGATGATATTTGCAGCATAAAGCCGTGGGTTGACATACGCAATTCATTCCTAAATGATTGTAAAGGAAGTAGAATTCTATTTACGAGCAGAATCAAAGATGTTGCTTTGCAAGCTTACCCGAGAAGTAGAGATCCGCATGATCTCCGCTTGTTCTCCAAGGAAGAAAGTTGCGAATTATTTAAGAAGAAGGTATTTCAAGGGCGGAACTGTCCTCCAGAACTCAATATAATTGGAGAGCAAATTGCAGAGAATTGTAGAGGACTGCCTCTTTCAGTGGTTGCAATAGCTGGAATTCTCACAAGGACAGAAGAGAGTGAAGATAGAAAAATTTTAGAAAGCCTGGGCAAACAAGTTGGTGATTCAAGCCAGTGTAGAAACATACTAGAACTGAGTTACAAACATATACCAGATCATTTGAAACCTTGTTTTCTTTATCTTGGGGCCTTTCCGGAGGACAAAGAAATTCCAGCTTGGAAATTGATACAGCTGTGGATAGTGGAAGGTCTCGTTCAGAGAACTGATTCTGAAAGCTTTGAGGAAGTTGCTGAAAGTTACTTGAAGGATCTAATTGGGCGCAGTCTGGTTTTAGTTGCCAAAAATAAATGCAATTGAGGAATCAAATCATGCCATCTTCATGATCTTTTGCGTTAATTCTCCATGGAGAAAGCTAAAGAAGAGAAGGTTTGGCTGCGTTCAGAACAATTGGTGAACCCTGAGCAATATCGGCACTGCTTTTATTGTAAGCAAGATTGTCTATATGGAATATGGATGGATCCTGATGATCCCTATGCTCGATCTGTGTTGTGCTTTCCAACTGACTCAGCAAATCATTATGCCTTATACCAGCATCTGTATTTCCGTGCTGATCTTTCTGTCCTTCCTTACATCATGAAACTCCTTAGGATTTTGGATATAGAACGCATTTATCAATACTCTAAAATTGTCTCTGATATAGGGTTACTGGTTCATCTGAGATATTTGGCTATTCGAGGACCAATAAATCATGTTCCGCCATCGATGGGAAAGCTTTGGAGGTTGGAAACATTCCTTGTCTATGGAACAAGAGGCGAAGTAAACTTACCAGAAACTCTTCTCAAGATGGCACACCTGAAGTATATGTACATTAAGAAACGGGCTGCTTTTGTTTTGTCTTCCACTTTTCGGCTAGAGAACTCCTTGGAATCTAGCATACAGAACCTTTCTACACCAGCTTTTTGTCATGGAGATGGCACCGCAGAAAAGGTGATCAGAAGTTTAAGAAATCTACAGAAATTAAAATGCATTTTTGGAATCATGGGACGGCAATAACCATTGTAATCGGTTTCCAGTACAAGATTCGCTAACTGGGCTCGAATCCCTCAACATGACTTACTATGGCATAGTGAAACTTCCATTTGAGTTGAGCATTCCTTCAAAGCTTAAACAGCTGACTCTCTCAAAGTTTCGTCTTCCTTGGAGTGAAATCTCTAAGATTGGGAGACTAGTACGCAACTTGAGGTCCTCAAGCTGCTCTTCAAGGCCTCTGATGGACCAAGATGGGACGTGAGTGATGGTGAGTTCCAGAATCTTAAAAGTGTTGAAATTCGAAAGTCTAGACATTGTGGAGTGGGATGTTTCATATGATGCAGTTCCATGCCTTGAGCAACTAGTGTTGGAAAGATGCAAGAAGCTTAAGGAGATCCGTTCTAATTTTGGAGAATTAGCTACACTAAGAAGGATTGAGGTGCGATGGTGTAGCTGCTCTGCCACCAAAGCAATGTGGGATATTATGGAACAACAACGAGAGCTCGGGGGTGATGGGGTCAAGCTGCTTATCCAACCTGCAGATTGGGATTCTGCACCGGCTTCTTGATCCCATATGCTTATGTTATCACGTAACTACTCAAACATCTCTAGCATTCATAATTCGTGCTTCTTGGAATTTACTGAAGGCTGTTTGGTTCGACAGGCATTCGCATTCAATTGTCTTTTTCTTTTCCTTTTTTTTTTGGGGGGTGTGGGGGTGGGGGGTTGAGTTTAGAGCAATTTTGCTCGTTCATTTTAAATTTTTTGAGTTTTGGAGCCGGTAAAGGCTCACAATTATGGGGCAATAAATGAAAGTATGGACAGGAACTTCTCTCACAATTTCCCTGTCTTGAAGTAGCAGCAATTACCTAACTTGATTTTCGTTCGCTCTCTTAGGGCCAGGTTAGAAGTGCTGTTCACGTTTGAAGATGGCAAAATTCTCTCCTATTGCTTTCTGAATGAAATGTACGTAGTTTCAGGCTATTGGCTCTTTGCTTCATAGACAATCGAGAACAAAGGAATTTATGTCCCAGTACAATTTAAGTCCCAGTACTTGTTGAAAGGGCAGCTCTTCAACATCTCCCTTTGTTGTTATGCTTTTGTGTGGGTGGATTTTATATTCTCCTGCATCGAAAAAGTTTTGATGGCAAACGGTGGAAACCATCGTGGCTATTAGATAATGAAGCAATTGGCTGTGATTTTCTTATGGCTTCTCCAAATAAACTTTGATTTTGGAGATGTCTTGTGCTTGCTGTTTCTGAAAATTTTCCGGAATCGTTCAGTTTCTAAAGCTCAGTGTGCCGCTAGAAGTGCTAGTTCTGCTGCTGTAGTAATATGATTGCTTAGTTCCCTTCATTAATTTGTTTGGTAATGGTAAAAAATATTGGATCCTCAGATGCTCGGGCATAGAAATATGTTGTCCTATGATAACCATGGAGGCTATCCTTTTCCTAATACATCCTTCAAATGTTGTGATCTATCCAGTAGAATTCACTTGCAAATTCCCAAACAAAATCATAAAATCATACTATATTGCTTTACTTGGATCGAGTTTTATTTTGAAATCAAATTTAAAATTTTAAATGTGAAATTTATATCTATTTTTACAAATAATTTAATTTTTAAGAAATTAGAACAAAAATTTTTTCCTTGCGCTGGAGCATAGGTTCAATCAATAGAGTATATAAAAGTCAAAAGAAAAATAAGGAACGGTGGACATAACGTTTTTGTATGTAGTCCTAAACCATTTTTGAAACAACTAGGATTAAAACCAAAATATTGACTTTCTTGAAAAGTTCTTTTGTTAATGGACTTGTTGATTACAGTGCCATAAAAATAAAAATAAAAATAAAAATAAAAAAAGAAATAGCAACCCAACTGCAAATCAATTGGGGGCAACAGTGAGCTTTCTCGATTAGGATTGCTAATGGGTCAGGTTTTTACTCGACTCGATTTGTTCCGGTCTCGACCTGATTAGCTTGGGCACAGTACAATATATATATCTATTTACTTGATTCAGACACAGACTCGATAATGCATCTTCTAAATAGATATATGTACGTTAAGCAAAGTTTCAAACCCGATAGACTTGAAATCTGAATAAATTTTTAATAATAAATTTTTTATATATTTATTTTTTTGAGTTGAAAATATTGAGTTTGTTTTTTTATTTTGGTTAATAAATATATTTAAAGATTGTGCATGAAGATATTAAATTTATTATTTTATTGAGTTTATAACATAATATTTGAATTATATTTTATATTTATTAAAATTTTTTATTTTTAAAATTTTAATATGGTCTACTTGAATTCAAACCGAGACTCTCTAATATAATATCTAAGTCCATCCTATTGAAAGGTAATAAGGTCTGATTCGGGTTGAAAAAAGGGTGCCTCAGACCCGATTACATCCCTAACCCCGATGTTGTGCAGTCGGGGAATAATTTCTCTGATTGCAGCTTTTCTTCAATTTTATTTTTTCCCTTTTTCTATAATTTTTTTGCCTTTTCTTGGAGAACCTCTATGCATTTTCTTTTTCTTTCAATTTTTTGTTTTTTACGTTGTTTTTATTTCTTCTTGTATAAAAAATTCAATTCAAGATATGAATCTTTTAAAATTTTTTAAAATAAAATTAAGTGAAATTAAGTTTTTTTAAATAAAATTAAGGTTAAATTAAAAAATTTTTAAAATTAGATCTCTAACTTATATACATATTTATCATTCATATAATAAATGTATTAAAATATTTTAAAAAATTTTAATTTTTAAAAATAAATTTAAATTTTAAAGAAAATAATAAAAAAATTTTAAAATAAAAAAATATAACCGCACTAAAATTAATAAATTAGTTGGCTGCAGTAGTAATTTTAATTTTAGGTAATCAGCCTATTACTCCTTACCTACAATTAATAGTCCTACATAATCCTTCCTCACTTTTTCCCTCTTTTCGCGCCATTTCTCCAACTCTAACATCCCTTAAGAGAAGCCTAATCTTTCTGCAAAGTCGGATAAAATTACAAATGGGTCGGAAGAATCCGGCGGAGGAAGCCTTGGTCCTCCTCCGAGCGAGGCTCTGCAACCGCAATTTCATATTCACTCTTTTCTCAGATTCTCCTGATAGCAATTACAGGTTCCATAATCTTGGAAATTTTGAAATTTTCTCTTTGTTTTATTTTCCCTTCAATTCTTCTTCTTCTTCTTTTCCTGATTTTTGCATTTCATTTCTCTGCTCTCTGTGCATAGAAAATAATGGACATAAATAAAAAAGTAACAAAAAATCTTTCTTTTTTCTTGAGACAGCAAATTGAAGTATGTATTGTCAAGCTCAGTGACTGAAGCGTGTAACAACTCAGTTCTGCTTCTGGGACCACGTGGATGTGGAAAAATGGCTGTGCGTTTTGCATTTTTCTTTGAAATCCTAGATGGGTTTTGTAATGCAAATCTAATTTAGAGATATTGTTGGTTTATTTAATTAATTTTTTCGTTCTGGTTTTTCTTTATCAGGTTTTGGAGCTTGTTCTTCAAGGTTTATTGAAAGAGTACCCTGATATGATCTCTGTGGTATTGCTTTACATTTTCGCAGTAACATTGATTGATTCTTCACATAGGAGTGAAGTTCTAATATTTTCTTTTTTTCTTCTGAGGAGTTTGTTTGAGAGATTTTGTAAGACGGATGAGAACTTTCGATTTGGTTAACTTTTTATACGATCTTTTGGGTTTCAGATTAATCTCAATGGACTTTTGCACAGTGATGACAACTGTGCTCTAAAGGTCTGCTATTTAATTTCGAGTTGTCCTTTTTATCTATAATTCGTCTGTTCAGATGCTTTGCTTAATGGCATAACTGTCTTTCAACTGTATGTGCTGCTACAATATCTTATAGCCTGTTCTCTATGGTTTCAGTGTCTACATTCTTTAGGAATGAAAATAGAAAAAGAGGACCTTTTTGCATTTATTAGTTTTGTTTTATCCTTTGGCAATTTGTTTTGAACTTTTGATGAATCCTTTTCTCACTTTCTGCTCCATTGTCGATGATCTGAAATGTAGTGAACCAACATCCCGCATAGATTGGTAATAATGTAGATTGGAAAAGAAGATAACCCTCTAGAGAGTGCGCGCACACACATACACACACATATATGTATATATTATACATATATATGTGTGTGTGTGTGTCTGTGTGTATGTATGTGCATGTATAACAAATTATTTATGTATAGGATTAGCAGTGACTCTGTTTCTTGAGCAAGAGTGCAATATTTATCATCGAGAATGAAAAATTAGTAGCTTGATCTCTTGCAGCAATATGAGGAGTATGGAAGTTGGTTGTAAAGCCATTTGTTATCTTAACTAACTTGAAAATGTTAACTAATTCTGAAAAATGGTAGCAGATTTCATTTAGGTAAATTGCTGTGGCTAACTAGAAACATACAAAATATCATGATTCATGCTGCCAATTTCATATTTTTCTTTTGCAAAACTGGGGGAAGATGTTGCTTAGATACAAAGGACCTTGCTATAGTCTGATCAAGCATATTAATGGCTTCTCTGTCAATGCGCTTGCTTGTTTTATCATGTCACCACAGCTCTTGTAAGAATGTTTTTGCACCTCTGCATGAGCAACAATTCTTCCATGTACTTAAAAGTTTTATCTTTTGCTGCTTATCTTGCCATCCTTTTCTGATGACGCAGGAAATTGCTAGGCAGTTGTGTTTACAGCATGACTTGGTGTTCTCTAAAATGGTAAGAGGCCAGAGCTAATTAAGAGTTTTTTATTTTTTTAATTATCTGCCATATTGTTGTAATCTTGTTTACTGTTGCAGGCATCTTATGATGATAACTCCGAATTCATCATAGCCATGTTGCGGTCAGTAGATATTACTGTTTTTATCCAGGGCGTGTTTCTGGAAATCTTACATTTCCTTTCCTGCCACCTTTTCTCTGTTTATTTTTATTCTTAAATTATTTTATTTTATTTTACTTTTTATCTTTTCCTTTCAGGGAGTGCGGATTAGCACATAAAACACTTATTTTTGTTCTAGATGAGTTTGACCTTTTTGCACAGGTGATGTTTGCAAAACCAGAATATTTACTTTGGAGGTAACAATTTAGCTCATTGGATGAAAAATTTGATGTCTTTATCTCACTGTTTGCAGGGTAAACAACGGTTACTCTACAGCTTGCTAGATGCTATGCAGTCGGTAACATCACAAGCTGTCATGATTGGTGTTAGTTGCAGACTGGTATCAGCCTGTCCTGTTTTCTTTAGTTATTAATATTATTCCCAAGAAGTGGCCTAAAAATGTGCACTGAGATCAACATCCAAACCCACCCTTCTCCTGCGGTCCCACTAAATAAAGCTCATAGTATTCTGCAAACAGTGCATAAGAATTCCTGTCACATGTTCGGCTTGACTTGTCATCAGTAATTAATATTTATTGGCCACCATAAACTTTTACATTTGATTGAAGTTCAAACTAGGGAGATTATTGTTTCTTGTAGTTCAATGAGATATAAGTTTGGTTGTGCTATCAAGTATTTAGGTCCTTCCCATTCACTTGAGTTGTGCACCAGTAAAAAATTTTGCAATCTATGGTCTGAGTGGGGAAAGTGGGCGCTCAGGAAGTTATGGATCCTTTTCATCTAATGACTTGTTGGTTTATGGCTATTCTGCTGAACCTTTCTATCAAAATTCTTATGTTTTATTTTACTTTAGTAAATCATGAAGGTGTCGGCATCTTAAGAAGGTGGTGATGAGGGAGAGGCTTTCATAATGCTTTGCTTTTAGTTCCAGCTTTAATTGTTGTTACATGTACTACCTGACAAATACTCGAAAGGTTGCTGAGTTAATAAATCACGTTATATCATGTAGGATGCTGATCAGCTCTTGGAGAAAAGAGTAAGATCTCGTTTCTCACACAGGAAACTGTTATTTCTCCCTCCCATGAAGGACGATTTACAAAGGTAAGTCTCTGTTTATTTAACTTTCCACTGCATTTATGCTTGTCGAAAGCTTCAACCTTGATACTTACTTGATATGCAGAATTTTTGAGCACATTTTGCTATTGCCAGTGGATTCAGGCCTTCCTCATGATTATGTAGCTGATTTTAATTCCAGGCTTCATGTATCCTTCCCTAACTTGAAATTTTTTGTGATGCAAAAAAATAGACTGAAAACTAAGAATTTTGTGTTGCTTAACATGACATTTCTTTTGGTGGCCAATTGTTGATGTTTTTGGAGGATGAATTTGCAGTTCCAGTGCATGGCTTCTATTTGGATCCCAGATATCTGCATGCCAATGCTGAAATTGAATACGTACATTACTCCCAGTCAAGGATTTCTACTTCTTGGTCTGGAATAAATAACTCTTCCATTAGAAAATTTAAGAAAAATGGTAGGCTCCATTCAAGGAGAATAGACAAGGAACAGGGAACAGGCTAAGCACAAACTTTAATAACCGAGGGAAGCAACCTACATGTCAAGCATTAACTAGCTTTTGCATGCTGCTTCTATAAATGTCTCATTCATTCCAAAACCTATGCTGTCTGTCAAACAATGGATATTTCCTTGTCAATTCTTAATGTCAGCATGACCTTCCTCTTCCCTCTTCTTTTTGGTACTAGACACAACACAGCTCATAATCCTTCTAACTGTTGCTCTGAAATATGTTGGTATCTGCGCATGAATCCTATTTGTTTTATCACCAACCATGGAAATGATGTCCTTGATGGTTCTTCAGAATATGTTAGCAGATAAGAAGTTCAAAGAAATCATTGATACATTGTTTAATTCTGAATCTACATTCAACCATCTACTGAGATTTCTGTGAGTTTGCCACTTTCACATCCTAAAGTAGACAAAGTTACTTTGGATATATACCACATCTATAATTAGCTAAAACTTATCACCTGGTGCTTGTAGGTTTTCTGCTCTTTGTCACATGGATTTGAAATCTGGCTTCCTATCACTTGAGAATTTCAAAACTGCACTGTCAAGTATCCAAAGACAGCCAAAACTGGAAAGTTTGAAAGGTTGAGCATATCTCAATAATTGCAGTCATTACCTGGAATTCATATTTTAATAATTTTTAGTTCCTGTCCATATCCAACTGCTATGAAAACTCATGAGTCATATACTAATTTTTGTTCATCCAAATTTAGCAGATTATTACTTTCATCATTTATCAGGCTAGTGTTCAATAATGTAGTTCATTTAGGAACAATATTAAGATGTACTTTCTATCCATACTCGCTTTATTCACTATTTTTCATTTCTCTTGCACCTTTTTGAAGTAGTGCATATCTCTTGCTGTGCTAGTGAGAAAAGCAAATACGATGTGCATCTTGGTTTTCCCCAACCCATCCTCGGGATAAATGTAGCCATGATGAGCATCTATCAAACTTGTTAATGCAGATTGTTCTATATTAGAGTTCTATATCCTCGTCTGTATGAAGAGGTTAGAAGTCAAAGAGCAAGAAACCTGCAACTTCAACTCTATTATGAAAGGTGTACCTTCTTTTCAAATTTTGTTCTGTTATGGTTCTCATATCTCAATCTTCACCGCTTAACCTTTTTTCTTACCCCTTCTCTCTCTTTATATTTTGCAGAATACAAAAATATTCATGAATCTTTCCAAACATCTGATTATTATGCACGGAATGTTTGTCTGCGGGTGTGTATGCCACTTTATTAGTATATAAACTGATTTAGCAACTGACTGACTCTGCCAACAATAGTTGCGCTAACCTGCTTCTTTGTAGGCATTTGAGCACCTTTTACAACGTGAACTGATATCCTTCTTGGACAATAGAAGTTATGGCCAATCCATTGAATTTCGTCCAGTGAAGTTGCTGATTTCATGGCATGAACTTCATCAAGCACTGAAGCTATATCGTTCTTGTCCAGTAAGTTACTAAGGATTTCAAATTTTCTGCCGTCTAATGTATAGCAAAATTTAAATCTTCCCATGCATATTTTTATGGTCATATGATGGTAGAAGTTGATCAATCTATTGAGTTGGTTTCCCTAGGATACGTATATAGTTTCTCAAGAAATTTCATGATCATTTATAGCATCCGTGTCTGAGCAACTCTTTTCTCTGTTGACTTTCTCAAAATCATTTCGGTATCAACTCTATTCATCGCAATGTGCTCTGCTGACTTTCTCAAAATCATTTCAGTATCAAATCTGTTCACTCACATAACTGCATGCCAAACAAGTTTGTAAAAATTTAGGCCATTCATATCCTTCTGAAGTTGAAACATGTTCCATGTCACTGCAGGCAATATTGTATAAACTAATCGAGCGTGAAGGGTGAAGAAGCTAAAGATAGTAAAGATCTACACTTATGGTACAGCTTGAGTTCTCTGTGGGAAGAAAGGAGGACATGAATATATAATCTGTTGTAACAATTTGAACCTTCTGTTGATGTGTACAATAAAAGCATCGATTGTACTATTCTTTTCTCTGATTATCTGTTACCATTTGTCTCTCGTCTTTTGTGTTATGATTCTAATTTTTTTTTTTTTTTTTGCAATCATAGTCTCAAAGAACTTCTATGCAGCCAATAAGATTCAATTAACATGCACTGCCGTTTTATAAGCGTTTGACATTTTGAATTTTATTGGTTGTGTGAAAGTTTTTTAAGAATTATAATGGCAGAAGGGAAGACTTTTTGAAATTATAATATATCAAGTACTTAACTTTTGAAACTAAATTGATCAACTTTTTTTATAAATATATGAATTTCACTACTTCAATAGGGGTTGAATGCTAATCTTTTCTTAATTTTTTCTGTTAAGTTAAATTTATATATTTTATTATGAATTGGGAAAGTAGCTTTTATGATGACAAATTTTTCTTCCCTTCAAGCTTGAACTAAATTCAAGTTTGCAATGATCACGTTTTGTTTTTAAGAATTACTATTGATTGAGCTTTGACAATGGTTTTTAAAGATTGAATCAACTCAAAAAGTGGAACTTCTTATTCATATGTCATAGTTTACAAATGAATAATTTGCAAAAAAAACCTTCTTAACCCGAACTTTTGTATTAAGGATGTTTCTTAATTTTTATTTTTATAATTTTAATTTTAAATTTATTTTTTAGAAAGAATATAGTTTTTGTAAGCAATTTTACAATATAATTTAGTTAAAATTCAAATATAGTACATATGGATTTGATTTAAAGTACAAATTTGTCATATCCTAAAACTTTCTAATATAATTAGAAACAAAGATTATATGTATTTTTCTCAAATATACTACTACTAAATTCAGATGATTCATAATTGAATTTGGAGTTAAATTAGAATTATAGAATTCACGTAATACTTATATGTATATATTTTTTAATAAAAATAGGTAAAATATAACATATTTTAAATTAAACTCATTTATGTAATAATGTGAATTTGAGTTTAACTCTACCCTTAAATTTGTATTAAAAATTATATTATTTTTAAAAAATTAAAATTAAGTAATATTTTTAAGGTAAAAAATAATTATAAAACTCTTTTTAAAACCACTCTTTACAAATTTCAAAAATTTGTTACCATAATATTTTAAAAATTAGAATTGTAACTCAAAGAAATTCGAGGTCTTAGCTCAAACTATTAACTTAAATTTAGTATTTTTGTAGCCTATAAAGGTTAATGACAATTTAGTCGTGAAAATATGATGCTATGTCAAGTTAGTCCCGACCCGACTTGATTTTGTTAAAAAGGTTTCGGGCTTCTTTAATAGCACTCGGATAAACACGCTGCCGTCTGCGCAAATTTCCGCCGCTGGCTGCTTAACAGCAGCACCACCAGCCTCTCCTCCTCTTTCCGTTCTCTGTCAGCGGCTCCTCCGTCAGCAGCTCATTTTCTTCGTTCATTCAGTCGTTCTTCCTTAATCCGCGTACCGTTTGCTTCATCAATCTCTTCACTACATGCTTATAATTTTTCTCCAATTTTCTCTTCACCAATTATTCTTTTTCAATCCATCATAAGATGACCCTTTATGGCAAAGCTTCCAAATTCATCAATCTCGGGAATTATTCCCAATCCTTTACACTTCATTTTCAACATCTTAAGCTTAAGGTACGTCTTGTATTCTTTTCTTCTTTCCATCAGTCTGATTGCTCCTCTGCATTGGTGAAGGATATTGATACTTTGAACATTATCAATTTTAAGACGGTGTCCCCAGTTATATACTCATACAATAAGCATTCAGATAGTTATTTCCAAAATCTAATATTGAGGGCGATTCTAGAAAAGCCGCATGTTGCTGGTAACAGTTTATGGATTTTTCCAGATTATTACCATGCTGATTCTGAGCTGTTAATGAGGGTCATTAATTCGATACGGGACCGGCCTAAGACAGCTTTGAAGTTGTTCCGATGGGCAGAAAAGAAACCTGGGTTTAAGCATTCAGAGTTTGTTTTTTGTACTATTCTTGATGTTTTAGTACAGCATGGTTTTACGAGGTCCGCTTATTGGGTGGTGGAAAGGGTCGTCAGTGTGAATTTGCATGGAATTTTTGATATTTTAATTGATGGTTATGTGAATTCTAAGGTCTCTGCTAAGGTACTTGATCTGGTGTTGTGGGTATATACTAAAAGGGAGAATGTGGAGCTGTGTTTATTACTATTTGATAAGATGGTGAGGAATGGTTTTTTGCCAGATGTCAAAAATTGTAATAGGATTCTTAGGGTGCTTAGGGATAGGGATTTAGTTGGGGAAGCAAGGGAAATCTATAAATTGATGGGTGAGTTTGGTATTGGGCCAACCATTATCACTTACAATACCATGTTGGATTCGTTTTGTAGAGAAGGGCAAGTGCAGGAGGCACTGAACCTTTTGTCAGAGATGCAGAGGAGAGGTTGTTACCCGAATGATGTTACATATAATGTGTTAATTAATGGACTCTCGAAGAAAGGAGAATTCAACCAGGCTAGAGAATTGATTGGGGAAATGTTGAATAAGGGATTGAAGGTCTCAGCTTATACATATAACCCCTTGATTTCTGGGTACTGTGAAAATGGTATGCTTAATGAAGCCTTGTGGCTTAGGAAAATGATGGAAGTAAGTGGAACTTCTCTGACGCTTTGTTCTTATAATTCATTAATCTATGGCCTTTGCAAACAAGGGAGAGTTAGTTACGCCAAGCAATGGTTTTCTATCATGTTGAAGAAAAATATCATGCCAGATATAGTTACATACAACATTCTGATTTATGGCTATTGTCAATTGGGGAACATGAGGGATGCAATAATATTGTTATATGAGTTAAGACACATGCATCTTATTCCCACTCTTGTAACTTATAATACAATTCTTGACGGGCACTGTAGACTGGGAGATATTGAGGGTGCGAGGCAGCTGAAAGATGAGATGAGCAATTGTGGTATTTTTCCTGATGTAGTTACCTACACTATCCTAGTCCATGGTTCTTGCAGGGCTGGAAATATATCAATGGCAAAGGAATTCTTTGATGAGATGTTGCTAAAAGGCTTGCAGCCTGATCGCTTTGCATATACAACTCGTATTGCAGGTGAATTAAAGCTGGGTGATATATCCAGGGCATACATTCTGCAAGAAGAAATGCTAGCAAAGGGATTCCCCCCTGATTTAATCATATATAATGTGTTTGTGGATGGAATTTGTAAATTAGGAAACTTGGAAGAAGCGGGTGAGTTGTTGCATAGGATGATAAGCAATGGCATTGTGCCTGATCATATAACTTATACTAGTATTATTCATGCTCATTTGGAACTGAGGCATCTTGGGAGAGCCAGGGAGTTATTATCGGAGATGCTGAGAAATGGCCTTTCTCCAACTGTGGTGACTTATACAATGTTGATTCATGCACACGCTGCCCTTGGGAGGCTGGAGCTTGCATTTATGTATTTTACAGATATGCAAGAGAATAGGATTCTGCCAAATGTGATCACTTATAATGTGCTTATGAATGGTCTGTGCAAATGTGGAAAACTTGATCAAGCATACACGTATTTGGCTGAGATGAAAACAAAAGGAATACCCCGAAATAAATATACTTACACCATATTGATAAATGTGAACTGCGAATTGGACAATTGGCCAGAGGCTCTGGGATTGTATAAAGAAATGATAGATGAAGGGATTCAGCCTGATTCTTGCACACATAGTGCATTATTGAAACGTCTAAACAAAGACCATAAATCATACACTGCTGAGTTCCTTGACCGCATAATTCTTGGAAGTGAAGACACAGCTGAAACAAAACATTGAACCAGCTTGTTCACGTTGCACTGGAAATTTTTTAAGTTAAATGATATGAATGACAGATCATTGCCTATGGTCCTAAGATTATTTTGCTCCACAAAATGAGCTGAGTACTCGACAAGTTAATTGGTATGAATTTCAATTTTTATTTCAGGAAAATTGTTTACATTTGAGTGCAATCTCTATCAACTTTAATGGGATTCAGGAAATTTTTTATCTGAAGCAGTATTCAAATGTGAATTTTTCAAATGCTTTGTTCATTTTAGAGTCAAATCCTACTTTTACTGCTTGAAAATAATAAGGAAGTAGGATATCCATTGTAGTTTCTTTTTAAATCTGGAAAGGTATAGAAGATTGCATTCAAAGGCAGACTTATACTGTCGTTCAATGTGGCTTCCTTTAGGACATTTTATAAGACCCCTCTAAGAATCAAACTTTGAATCCATAACGAGAAGAATAGAATGTTGCTTGATTTATTTCTTCTGGAGTGAGGAGTCTTCCCTTGGCTAAATAGATCCTTGGCTACATTCTATTGGAAGGCTTTCCCAAGTGTACTTCTAGGATTCTTTATTATGGATGAAATAAAAATTTAACCAACAGTGTAGGTTTGAGGTTAAGTATATGATTCTGTTTACTTCATATTAGTTATTCGTTTTAGTCTATTGCTTTCAAGGGTTAGAAATCCTTTATCTTAATTGCCCGTGAGATTTGAGTTCTTAGGGTATCAAAAGCAGCCTTATAGTGGAGTGTAACACTACATAATAGTTATTGAAATGCATAATCAAGAGTAGGGTATGTTCTGGATCTTCTTTTAGCTACTAAATGTTGTGCCTTAACTTTTTCGATATTTGGATGGATATGATGAAATTTCTTTTTCATCTTTCTCCTGCAGAAGAGTAGGCTCTGCTCTGCTAGCATTTTCATGCTCTGAATTTGCAACTTCTCTTCAATTGACGTTGGCATATTAAAATAAATCATGCTTCTTTGATCTGCTTTCTTTGCAGGTGGACCCTGATTAATCTAGGTCCGTGAGGCTCAGTGTGAATTTGAGAAAATATTTTAGGCTGCAGTTTTTGATGTAACTTCTGCTCCTATTCTTGCTATACTTATAAATTTCTATTTGATTTTTTTCTCCTCCTCTTTTGGATGTTGATTATCGTAATAGTTTATTAAGTTAGAAAATCTTGACCCTGTCAATGAATTTGTTTACTGGTGCTTAAAGAATATGCATTCGATCCAAACATTACTTTGCTCCAGAAGTGGAGCCCTGTACCCACACAAGTAAATGATTACAAATTTCAATCTCTTTCTTTTGTTTTGTATTCTATTTGGACCGTATTTACTTTGTTCTGCAAGTAATAGTGTGTAGTATCTTCATTAGTTGAATTTGAATAAGATGCAGGATATGAGAAGCAATATCCTGCTTTGGCTTGTTAAAAAAACTAATAAGGGACTAGCTGATCTATTTCTGGTTCTTTTTAGTCATCGGTTATCCCATATACTGGCATATAATCTTAAAAGCAACTGAAGATCACCTTTCCAACTTAAACTTATATTACAGTCGAATGTTGCTTTCTCTAGGACTCGAATGAAATCCAAATCCCTATTATGTTTTAACTTTGTTTCACCCTGTAATAGAAGAATCTATGTAGTTTGATCTAATTTTTCTGTAGTGGAGATTCTTCTGTTAGGATATCTGATATTGAAATGTTACTTTGGAAGAGGGTTTTTATTAATTTTGTGCTATTTCACTTTCAGAACCAGCCTTGCTTTTGGATATGGTAAGCACTGGAGAGAATGTTGTCTCTGCAGTTTACCAAGGATGTTGCAAGAAAGGTTAGTATAATCATGATGTGTTCTTTTTGTTTTTTCCCTTTTTATGGAAAGAAATTCAAAAACAAATCTGTGTTGGTTGTGTGGACTCTTCTAAACTACATCAATTTGTTAGGGTAATAAACAGTTGGTCATGGATGTGGAACATTGATTAGGCACCTCCCAGGGTAGATGAACGTGGATCCTAAATCTGAGTTGGCGTTTTCAATCTATACATAGCTACCGTCTGTGTGGACATCTCAGTGATACAGAACTTTGTCATTATTGGTGGAAATCTGATTTGGAGCATTTGCATTACAGGAATTTGTTTTCTCATTTAGAACGGGGGTTAAAAGAAAAAAAATGGATGGAGGGATAGGGCCTGGGGGAGAGAGAACTAAATTAGGAAAAGCTGTACTCGATGAAATCCTACTAGGTGTATACAAGATGCACCAGCATGAGCTATTTCCTTTTGCCTGTAGGACAGCAAATTTGGCATGTGTACCAGAGACTGCAAATCATTTTCTGAAAACTCTGAAGAGGCAAGATATGACTGGGTTTTCTTACATTTTTACTTCGTATGGCCTAGTTCGTTAATGTCTAAGAACATACTGCTGGACCTTTGGTGGATTGAACGGCAGTTTAGGTATAATGCCTGGTGATTTGGACAATATCAGAGCACCTCTATATTTAATATATTGACCCTCCAAATGGAATTAAATAGGGAATGCATTGAAAATGTATAAACTAAGGTAGTGGGCACAAGCTAGAATCCTTATTGAGGCTGCAGGGTTTCTCGTCTTTTCAAATATGGGCACTGTTTTTCTGGATATATATTTGTCCTATTTAAGGTGCAAAATGTAAGCAAAATATCAAATACCAGAACTCCTAGTTGTTTGGTTTTCTCCCTTGCTTGCAGTACATGAATTTATGATAGTGGAGATTTTAGAAAGAGAAAGAATTAGGTGAATTTTAGAGTGGGTTGCAGGTAGAAAAGTCAGGATTTCAAGAATTCAGGCATTCGCTGTCATACATTCTAGGGTTGGGAGCAACCTTTTGGTGCCTACTACATTACCTTTTTGTATTCTGGTTCGTTAGGCTTAAAAATTTGAGGACCTTTAGTAAGCTGCTGGAAGGTTAAGGGAGCCAAGCAAAGAGAATAAAAACCGTGAGAATACATACTTGGTTCTGTTGTGACTTGTGGAGAGAAACTGTTGGAGAAGAGCCAGTAACTTCCACAAAAATCCAATCAAGAATAGTAGGAGCATTTTCTCTTTGTATATATTTCTATTTTTTCTTAACTTTCCGGGTCTAAACATTTCATTCCAATGTATATGCAAGCATTATTCTTTTTTATTTATGTAAATGAAATACCTTACCTGCCCCCTCCCACCCAAAAGAAAAAAAAAATGGAAGCAAATTTGTAAAATTGTCGTGAAAACTATTCAGTTACTGCTCATGCGGGGATTTCCCTCGGATTCCCAGAAGAAGTTTGCCAATAACAAATTTCTAATTGCACCCTGTTTGGAATATAGAAAATTTCTTTTTCTCAGTGTAGAAGTTTGTGGATGTATGAGGTTGTGATTATGTTTAAGGAATAGATTTTTTGGTCTTGACAACAGGATCTCCATTGTTTGCTGCTTGGATTGCGATTACATTCCTTAGATTGATCGAGTACTTGAAATTGCATTTCCAAGAACCAAAAGACTGCTAAGGGCTTCTAAAGGTTTGCTTCTTTCCAAATATCGTTGTTTCGTGTTTTCCAAGGTCATGCAGTCCTTATTGACTTTGTTTACTTTCTCTTCATGTCTAGGACGTGTAATAATTTGTACTCAGGAGTCCATATTTTGCTGTTAACTATCTTCAATTTGGACTAAAATTCTATTGCTGTCTTATGAAATATATTATTCCCTTATTGTTTTAAAAAAATTGTATATTGCTTCTAATTTTCTTGAAAGAAGAAGGTTTCGTTGGTTCTTGCATTCCATAGTGGAATTGAGCTCAATATTCGTTACTCACACCTGAGTTTCTCAACTTGTCCTTCTATTACGTATTTGCAGAAGGTTTTGATACCCCAATTTGAGGCCAAGTGTCCAAAATAAAAATCAAATTTGCAGCAAAGTAGGAATTTATTTGTTAGCTAGATAATACCTTTTTTGATAAATAACTAGGCATTCTAGAACTTGCTTGAACAAAATTAAGGGGAAAAAGAAAAAGAAAACAATTGGAAGTTGAAATCCTAAATAAACTCTCCGAACCATGATCTCACTTGTAATCCTATTACAAGGTCAGTAGTTTTTATCTTTTTCCTCTACTCAAATGTGAATGTTTCAAGTACCTCATTTAAGGGCCTAACTAAAAGGCAGAAATAATTTGATGATTTTAACTCGTTCATTTAACTTCTTTCCCGCAAGAGCATGCAGAGATATTTGCACTCGGATGGTTCTGGTTTTGCTTTATTTTTCAGGCCGTATGTTATTCTTTACCATACAGCCCCATGAAGAAGTTCTTATCCACTTCACATTTTGCTTTCAGAGCTAGATGGGCCCCCAAAAATTCTTAGTATTTGAGGGTTAGATGGTAGGTAGTACTGATATTCCAAAAACCCCATGTCATATTAATGGATTGATTTGGTTAAGTTCTAGCACTCATCTTGGCAGACTCAACAACGGTTGAAAGCAATAAGGGGTTGAAAGAGTGTGAGGTAGGATATATAATTGGGTAGAATGTGCTGAAAACAACCTGCTCTTCTTTAGGGTGGTCGAATGTGTATTGGGAAGGTGGCTGCCACTAAGAGTTGTTGCGTTTAAATTTTGATTGATGCATCATACTCTGATGCGAGGTCCATAAATTGAGCATATCCAAGAGGTAAACTGCTGCAGAGCCTAAATCTTGGATTCATCTTCAATAATCTATTGGTTTTGTCTTTTGCTTTGTTGGAATAAATCTTGTCCAATTAAGTTACTGTACTAGATTCCTTGAATAAGTCAGTGGGGAGGATTCCTTTTCAAGTTCATTTCAGATTCATTTCCTTGGCTTTCTTGTCCCTTGATTAATTCCAGGCTAATTCCTAGTACTTGTAGTTCTCTTGCCTCATTTGTTACAATAGGATTGCATTGGATTCTCGTATTCTCCGGTTGCTCAATTTCTAACTCAGGTTCTTGTCAAAGGCATCGGACAGCTACATTACAAGATTTCACTTTCAGTATGGGGAATACACTGCGTAGAATTCAACTCAAAGAACATCAAGATCAGGAAAGTTGCTTGTGCATTCTGAGTCCGTGACATATATTCTTAGCTAAAATCTTGAGGGTGGCTGTGATGTGATGGATATAGTACCTTCCTGGTGCTCCATCTTGGAAGCGTAATTTTCTCATTATCTTCACCAAAAACTTTTGTAGGATTTACTCCCTTATTTCTTTGGGAACATCCGAAATTCTCTTCTGGTATTTTACTGGAATCATCTAACTGATATAAATTCCCATGGTTGTCAATCAATTCTTTCTGAGATTCATAGTATTCTGGGCTTCTTGGTCTCTTGGAATTTTGATTCCTTCCAACTGCTTCTACTTTTGTCTAATTGAGTGTTCTTGCAACACTATTGGGCGTATTTTTTCTGTACTTTTTTGTTTTGGGTTTTTTTTTTATTTCCTTCTTTTTTGTGTTTTTGCCTGCGGCTCTGCAACACTATAATGCTTATATTTTTGTAGCATTAATAAGCAAAAGCAACTCTCTTCGAGGACTTTCCTGTTATAATAGTTTTAACTAAGGTCTAATGACTATTTAGTCGCGTCAATTTTATTCCTAAAATAAAAATATATTAATTTAGTCCGTAAAATATGATGATTTTTAGTTTTTGAAAAATAAAACTAGATTCATTTAGTCCTTAATAATTGGAAACTATGTCAATATGTTCCTTTTGTCTGAAAGTAGTTATAAATTAAGGTATGGTAAACTTAGGTTCTCTTGTAGAATTTGTTAACAAAAAGTAATTTAGTCAAAAGTTTGTTAATTGAATATCACACATAAAAAAAAGCCATAGAATAATTTGTGTACAGTTCTTTTTTTTTTTTTTATGTGTACAAATCTTAAGTTATTGATATTTTATCACTTTTTAACTTAAGTTATGTTTAGTTAATGAAAGTTTTCACTACGTTGCTCTTTACGTTTAATAACTTGAAAAGTTTTAGGTTTGTGATGCTATCAGAATATATTCGAACAAGAGATCAGATTGATGTATTCTTTTGAGTGGAATTAGACATATTTTGAATTTAAAATTTTATATTTTAAATTTTATAAAAATAAATTTATTTATAAAAAAATATAAAATTTAAAATAAAAATTTTTACGTTGAATTTCACTCTAAAACTCAATTGAAATACTAATCCTGCTCGAAAACGGCTATGCTCTCATGGCCAATTGAAAAGATAACTGCCAAAGAACAGCAACCACCTACTAGATTTCTTCACTAAAAGTCAAACACTAAAGTAAGACAAATGATTAATGACTTATCAAAATAAGTTAAAAGGTAAGGATTAGAATAATAACCTCAGGACTAAATTGTCATTAATCTAAATGTCATCACCGTGAAAGAGGACTTCCTATCTTCATTCTAACAATGCCCCTTTTCCTAAGCCAATGCCAAACTTGTCCTCTATTGATTAGAACCAAATACTTCATATGAAAAATGTAAAAAACATGTTGAGCTTCCAAAAGGCATTTTTCTTCTCTTTTCTTTTTTATTTTAAACTCACAATTTCTTAATAAAAAATCGTCTGCGAGGCTTTTTTACCTTAACTAGCATTGTTCACATGCATTCGCACTTGATAAATTTTTTTTAAAATAAATTTTTTTTAATTTATATATTTTTAGATGAAAAATAATTTTTAAAATTATAAATATCCCTCCGATTAATTTATTTGTTTTACTATCTACTTTATATAATTTTTATTATACTATATATAATTCTTAAATAATTTTTATTAAATTAAATTAGAGATACTAAAAATTCTAAAAGTAACATAGGTTTCTATCTCCCTTTATATCCAACCTACTACCAGTTGTTACCACCACTATTCTATTGTGATATATTCATTTCATGAGTTTTTTCTTATTATATCCTTAACTAATTTCACTAATATAATAAAAAATGAGATAATTATTTTTAAAAAGAATTTGATAATTGATTATAACAATAAAGTCTTTCTCTTTAATATTCTTTATTAGTAAATTATCTTTCTCTTTAATTCTTCAAGTTGCATATGTTATACTTACCTCACAACTAACTCCTTTAAATTAATTGCTTCTATATAACTCCCAAATAATTATTATAGAGATATTAAAGACTCTCAAAATTATAATAATACATTTCATAAAAAATAAAAAGTAATTTTATTAAATTTTTTATTTTTAATTAACTGTAATACTCATGTTCATTTCTTACCCTTGTACTTTTTAAAAAAAAAACTTCGAAATTGATAGGGTTTAATTCTTAATGTTTGCCCTTGGACTAATTTATTTTCCAACTTGAGACCTCGTTAGTGATTAATTTTTAAAGATTAGTGTGTACACATATTTTTAGTTAATTATTATCCTTTGGTTGTATTGGAGAAAATATGAGTGATGTTTGATATTTCTAATTATAAGAGAATATGTCTAGCCATTTCGATTAACTAAAGATAGATATTTAATTTTCATATTAATGCATTAAGTAGTAATATGTCAAAAAAATTTATGATTCACTTGTATCACTTTAAATCTCAATCTAGTAATGTATTATCAACAAAATTATCTTCAATATTTTATTTTTTGATAATTATTATTTTTCTTTTTAACACTTAGAGAATTGTTTTCCTCCTTTTTCTTGTAACTCATTATTCAGTTCTTTAATATTTAGAGTTCTCCTTCTAGTAACTCATTTATCTATTTAATACTTTTAATGTTCTCATAATATAGTGTAACATTCAAGTAATAATAATTAAAAATTAGTGTCTCTTTAAAACTTGAAAGTTTTTGATAATATATATATATATATATAGCATGTGTTGTAACTCTCCAAATTAATTTTTATTACCCTTAATATAACTCTCAAATAATTATAATTAAATTAGAGTTTTAAGGATGGATTTTGTATGAAATATTTATACACTTTGTGTGCTTTTAGTGTTCTATTATGGTTAATCTATCAAAATAATTATAATTTATTTTTTAAGGGCATTTTAGGTAATTTTAAAAAGAAAGAAATAACTAAATTTAAATATCTATAATTCCTATTCATTCTTTTACTATAGTATAAATATAGATGATAAAAGTTAAGGTCTCTTAACCAGGTTTTTTTTCCCTTTGATAAGGCTTATTTACTTCTTTGATAAGACTTATAATTTTGTGTTATTTATTTGTAATTTTTATAAATAATGTGACATCTCTTATATTAAAAAAACTACAAAGTAACCAAATCTTATCCAAAAATCACAAAACTCACTCAATTATTTCAAAGTTTGGTTCGACTTGGCTCGAAATCGATCCTAATTTCTTTCTTTCTTTCTTTTTCCTTTGAAATCCTATGGGAAATAAGGAAAAGGGATAGGCATGCAGCTGAGGCGATCACCTTTTGATCTTGCAAGGTAAGAGGCACCAAATTAATCTTTCTAATATTAGGAGAAAAAGATTATCAATGACTCACATTATTTATTATGTGGTACCATAAAACTCATCATTTTACATGGGACTTCCTCCAGATTAAATAGAATTATGTATTCGGATTGTAGATTTTTCATTTTGAGATCCTACTTTCTTTTTCATAAATAATTCATTTTTATAAAATTATAAATAGAAATTTTCAAATTCAAACTCTATTCAATCACTTATATGATACTATACCCACCATTTAAAATTACTTAATAGGACACTTTATGTCCAATTTTTCTTCTTTTTTTTTTTTAACAAAAGGCAATTAATCCCAACCAAGCAGCAAACATGTCCAGCAAAATAGCAAATCTAGAATGAATCAACACTTGCAATTACAAGAATTGCTTTACTCCCAATAATCAGATTAGGCGAGTTTTAAATTAGTAACTTGACCATTAATTTGTATAAGTCAATATTAATTTGTGAGTTATTAAAAAGATCAGGATCTATAATCTCATAATGACACAGTGAAGAAATAGAAAAAAGAATAGTTGAAAAACTAATCGTCCTCTTCAGCTTTTTTAGAATCTTTTTCATCTTTTTAGCAGTATCTAGAAAGATTTGACCATATGTAGAAGCTCATGAGCTGTTTGTTAGCTAATGGCAGCCAAAGATGGGTAGCCGGGCTTAGTCTGATACTTCAATGGCCACAGAAGAGAACCAAAAATTCCAAGAATATATCAACCAAAAATTATATAGTATTTATTTGTGCCGCACAGGAAAAAGTGCTAGAAAATAAACTGTCCCTTTTCGCATATTTCAACTGTCGATCCCTGCTAAGCAGATACCCCAAGTCAGACCCCAATTACTAAAATTTTCTCTTGAGAAAACTATAGAATTCCTATGTGTGTTCAACTTGGAACTAAGTTCCCTATTTTGCGATCTCTTTAAAACTATTAAAAGTGAGCGAAACTAGTTTTGTCAGCTCTTTCAAGAACTACTATAAAAACATTTCCAGAGTTGAAATTTCTGTTTCCAACCAACTAAAAGAAAAAAGGGCGAAAATGGCATCACTCAACTCATACTTGGCTTGCTCTATTATTACCAAAGTAAGGTGCTTAGCCAGCAGAGATGATGATGAGCCGAAGAAGCAAAACATGAATAGCATCAAAATTAATAGGACTTCTAGCTTTCGTGGTGCTAAGGGTGATCTGTTTTTGAGCCAGAAGCATGGAGCAGCAACAACTTCTGTTGCTACTAGTGCTGAGACTCTGTACATCAGTAAACAAGAAATTCGACAAAATATTCCGACCAAGAAGCAGTTAGTTGATCCTTTCCGCCAAGGGTTGATCATTAATGAAGAGGGTGTAGGGTACAGACAGACTGTTGTAATTCGATCGTATGAAGTTGGTCCTGATAAAACGGCAACCATTGAGAGCATCCTGAACCTGCTTCAGGTGGCTTTTTAGGTATAGTTAGTCATACTTTTCTCCGTAAGAAAAACCTAAAGAAAGTTTGAAAATTGCAGGAAACAGCATTGAACCATGTCTGGATGTCAGGCCTTCTTGGAGATGGATTTGGAGCCACACATGGTATGATAAAAAACAATCTCATTTGGGTTGTCTCAAGAATCCGAGTCCAAGTTGATCACTATCCAATCTGGTAAAGCCCCATCGTCATTCTTAGCTATTTTACCATGCTTATGTTTTCCAAAGACTGAAGAACATCTGCAAGACTTCATTCATAAGATACTTCTTCTACATAATCTTTCGCATTGTAAAAGATCTTTAGATGCATGGTTTCACAGGGGTGAAATAATGGAGATAGACACATGGGTGGGAGCATCAGGGAAAAATGGAATGAGAAGAGACTGGCTCCTCAGGAGTCATGCCACAGGCCTTGTATTTGCTCGAGCAACCAGGTTTGGACCCAAATCCCATCCTCTCATCATGCATTTTTTAGCTCAATCCTTTCTGTGCTGAAGTTTCACTTCTGCATCAGTACATGGGTGATGATGAACCGGCAAACCAGGCGCCTTTCAAAAATTCCAGATGAGGTGAGGGCCGAGATCTCACCATGGTTTATTGAGAAGCAAGCAATCAGAGATGACACCCCGGAAAAGATAGAGAAGTTGGATGACAGCGCAAAATTTGTTAATTCAGACTTGAAGGTAATCCATCCTCCATTTCTAGCAAACTTCACTAACTTATTGCCGTTCTTGAATGTTGAGATACATTTTACCGATTACAAAATCTTCTTGCAGCCAAAGAGAAGTGATCTGGACATGAACCAGCATGTCAACAATGTCAAGTATGTTCGATGGATGCTAGAGGTAAACAAGAACTGCACCCGATTCTCTCAATCATGTTAAATTAGAGGTGTTAATTAACAATAACTTTGCAATGCGGAATCTAATTTAAGCTTTCTATAATTTATATTTCTCCAGACCATCCCTGACGAATTCTTGGAGACTCATCAGCTGTCGGATATCATCCTCGAGTACAGGAGAGAATGTGGTAGCTCAGATGTCGTTCAATCCCTATGTGAGCCGCATCAAGGTGGAATTCTTGAAGGTGGACTTATGACAGATGGAGTTCAAAACAACAAGATTAGCCTTCTCAATGCATTTTCCTTGTCATCAGGGATCATTGAAGGCAATGGGCTCCTTCAATCTCTAAATCCAGGGCCATCTAGCTACACACATCTTCTTCAAACCAAAGGGGAGTCTAAAAATGAAGAGATTGTCAGAGGAAGAACAATGTGGAAGAGAAAATGCCATAAAATCACCAGCCTAATAAACACCCGTTGATTTTGAGGGTTCAAAAGAAAATCAAGCATTCAGTGTGTCAAGTATATTTCTGTAAATTCCTCATTATTTATTAGCTATAAACTTCAGGTACAGAGCAAATTTATTAAAGATTCAATAAGAGTTAGCGGTAAATAGCCCAAATCATAAACTGTACAAACCGTTAACCTGATACGAATGCAAGTGTGTGGCAAGTGAAAATATGCAGCAGTTAGGAGAGATATGTTACTAATATTGGTATATACAAATTCCTCTTTTTCAGCCGGCATGGATTCATTAAATTTGTCGCCGATCACTTAACAAAAGAACAACGTAGTCAACTATTAGCTTCATGTAATGCCATGTACACGGTCAAATCAATTCGAAGAACATCACATATTAACAACATATTCTCAAACGAGTACATAAATGTTTTGGTCATACAATGATCTTTAACAGGTCTCTAAAAGGATCTAGATTCTTTGTCAACCGAAGGGCAGATGACGTCGTTTTTGTTGTTCATAGCTAGCAATTGGTATGTGCTGCTGGAGTATGTTCTGATTGTGTGTAGAGTACAAGGTGGTATATATAGACGATAACGAAGATGAGCTTAGGATGAACCGATGATGTTGAGAGGAGGGAATTTTAGACAGCGAAGGACAAAATACAATTCTGTATGACAGAAATGGAAGGTTCAATAATCTTAGATCCCAGAAAGATTGAGATTGAAAAGAACAGAGGATGATATTAATGGTGGAATGACATTGTATTAATCGCCTCCATCTTTGTGAAAGGTGCACAGTGTACTTATGCATCTTTTACCTTTGCACAAAGAATAGATCTTTAGGACGATTCAAGAGGACATGTTGGAGACAGAAGACCCGATTTTTTTTTTTTTTTTTTGGCTGTATAGAAGATCCAAAGACTTAACACAATAAAATTATAGATTAACAAATAATAGCGCATAAGCCAAATACAGTGGTAGTTGCTCATATGAACTTCTCTTCCTGTTCCAAAATATATAGCATTTAACTCCTTTTTCTTTTCTTGAAATGTTTGAACTTCTATCAATTTTAAGAATTATTTTTCTAAAATTATATTTATCTATAAACATAATTTCTTCATTCTCTTAATGAAAATATATTAAAATAGTTAATGATATAATAGATAATTTTTTTTTATTTTTTCAGTCTCAATTATGCAAAAAAGGTCAAGAAATCTTATATTTTGAAATGGTGAGGTTAATGTTTTGATGGGGTTTTACATCAAGTTTGCCTCCTTAAATCTGCAATAGTCAAATATTAGCATTGAGAAAAAGGGTAAAAATCTTCAATAGCTAAAAATGAAAAATGTTTGTTAATCTGCAAATTCCCACCAATTTTCTGGAGTAAAAAATAGAAGGAACCCAAGAGGATCTATACAAGGAAAAACCTCCAAAAGTTTAGATAAAGACTACACAGAATGTACCTATGATTTGCCTTCAACAGCATCTTTCGCAAATTCCAGATGGTAATCTTGCGGGACTATTAAGATTATTACAAGGAAGGCCACCATAGTCCGAGTCATATTAATGGAATTCCAGCAAGTAAAACTAGAAAATTGACACCTGAAAACGCCTGCTTTAGTTCATTCATTTTTCTGCTCCCTTGGCACTAAATCCTCGTTCATTGTTACAGTCAAAACTGTTTCAAGAATGTTTAGAGCCTTCCACACACCAAGCACGTTGTACTATGAGAAAATAGACAAACACAAGCACACAGAGAGAGAGAGAGAGAATAAATTCAAAAAATTTTGCATAGAGAACACTACAAAATTTGGCCAAAAGCCAGATGGCGGAGAAAAATTGCATCTCAATACTTGGACATTTAGTGCTAACTAATAAAAAGATGTTTTCTCTACATGGATGAATTGTGATGACTAAACTAGGAATGTGCATTTACAGTTACAAATTTAATAGGTATTTACAAATATGGTTGCAGTGCAATCAAACAGAAGGAACCAAAGAATGATAAGAAAAGCAAAAGAAAGCTCATTGCTGCTTTTTCCTCATTGTTCGATGTAGATGCCAAGTCCATATGCTTAAGTATATCACGAGGCCGATGCCAACGGATGTCCAAAAGATAATTAACCATTTTGGCATGGGATCGGGAAATGATCCTGAAAGAGACAATATAGAATGGGGAAACGAGAGTTACAAACATCAGTTCTTGAGAAGTTAATAGAGCGCTACAAATTTCAAGTGACAAGCTGCTTTAATGTGAAAATCCACTTCAATTTGTGTGTTCCACAATCTTAAGACAGGTTTGTTGATGTACGAACGGAAAGTGTACATACCATGTCCAAACTTAATGCAAATCAGGAGCTCAACAATGCAGATAGCAAGGGAAAGCCAACAGAATGCTCCAACCTTTTTGACTGGTTTCCTGAAGACCATTGCAGCAATATAGAGCAGAGGCAAGAGAGAAAACCTAAACATAGTTGTTTTACATTGTATTTTCTTAACCAAAAATGTGAGAGGAGAGTAATCGATACCTGTCCTGTAAATAAGAGTTATACTCGCGAATTGTTGGGATTGCAATAAGCCACCACAAGATCAATCGATATATTACCAAAGGGTTTCGAGGAGGAATCCAGAGACAAAACTTCAGAAAGAATGTATTCAGTTCCACTGTCAGGAAAACAATGCAAAGACTGAGAACTTGAATAAACCGCCAAGGTCCAAGAAGGGGATGCCACTCATCTTTGTCCCACCGTGCAGGTGTAAATTGACCCAGTGTTCGTTTGACCTGGAAATCCAGATAACATATGAGCATAGAGTATCAGGTATCTATATTTCAAAAGTGGCAAAACATTTACAAGTAGAACGAGGCATGCTATACACCAAATAATCTGCTTAAACAGTAAGCAGGAAGAATCTGATAACCACCACATAGCCAAACCCCTGAGCATAAGCTGGCAATTCCAGAATATTCCAGTAATTCACTAGAATACTAATGGCTTGAAAACAATGAGAAATAGTCAAAATAAGGGGAAATAGAAAGAAAAAAGGATAAACGGTCAGCAATGCCAAAATAGCGTGTGCTAATGCAAACATTTTACTGACATTTAGCTTGTAATTTTTGTTAAGAATTCACAAATAAGGACAGGGTACACTACATACATTCTTTGTTCCCCACCTCACCTGTGTTCGACAAAAATGTGACATTGCAGTAAGACAAGTGTGCGCAGGGTCAACATATTTGGCTAATTTAACTTCAAAGTAGAGAAGAAAGAGATGAAAAAATTTCCAGCCATTAGGTAGCAGAGAAAAAGAAGCGACAAGTTGAAGAAGAAATAGATCTAGCATCAGAAAGAATAACTAGATCATTTCTGAGTTGATAAAAGATAGAAAATGAGAGACATTGGTATCTAATCTTACTTATTGAGAAAGTGAATTTCATCTTCTTTGAATTTTGCTTTTGAATTTAAAATTATTTGGGAGAATATATTACGTCTCATATCCATGTCTCACATCCAAGTTCTTAGTGGCAACATACACATAATTAATACTAAAAGCTGAGTCCATCTAAACATACAGAGGGAGGAAGGGGGAAAAAGAAAAGGAAAAAGCGCCGATGATACCAAGTAAAGCTACACCAAATTCATTGCGTCTCCTCTGAACTACCCTCAAAAGAAAGAGAAAGACCAACAAGACAGGATTTCTTGGTCTGAGCATGTTCAAGACTGCACGTCAGACATGAAGGGAGAAAAGCAAGTTTGGAAAGATATTGCTCACTGAAAACATACCTTGCCCATGATATTTGGTTGCCGACTTATGCCAACCCACTCATACGTTCTTCCATCAAAGTAACGAACAGTGCGCATTCCTGCCCAAATTCCTAAAAGAAACCACAAGCAGAAATATTAGATTGTCAGTTTCCCTCAACTTACAGTTGTGTTTTTTAGTTTTTTAATCAGAAACTGGTGGTTATAAATTAAGTTGGGAAGCTAAGCTTAAGAAAGCTAGAATAAATAGAATTAGCAAGATATCTCAATAAAAATGAATTAAGATAATATCATAGTAATATATTTAATTCAAAAAAGCAAACCAGGAGACTAGAGGCCTCAAGATCCTCACCAAACCAGTTGCAGATCAGGATATCAAGGATAATGCTGTCCCACCAGCACTCGTTGAAGTTTGGTAGCATGTGGCGAAAGGTGAGCTGAAAACATCAAGCATCAGGTGTAATGTAACCTTACAGAAAGCCAAACCAGATTCATACATGAGAAAAGTTATTCGAAAGGTGACTATGATTCTAACCTCCATTAACTCAAATCCAATGGATAGTACCCATAAAAGAGGTTGGTTGCGAATCATTATAGCCTTTCCCCACCATCCAAGGACATGAGCTAAAACGAACTCATCAAAAAGTGTATCCTTCATAAAGAAAAATGCTATGTTGGAGATGAATCAAACACCAAGTAACATGCTTAACAAGAATAGAACAGAGAGAAGAAGTAATAGTGAAACTAATGACACAAAAGGATGAGAAAAGAAGAATTCATACATAAACATTCTTAAACCTGTTTGTAGGATTTTCAGGCACATAAATCTGACAATCAGTGCCATAAGATCTCTCTGGAAGTTCTGCACCAGCATAACAGGTAAATAAATAAAACCAAAGCAGATCCTCAAAATATACTAACTCACACAAGAAAGAACAGAAAAACTGCCACAAGTTTTTGCCAATATAACTAACATAAGAAAGGAAATCCGAGTTCATTACCAACACCAAGATCAGGATGTAGATATTTCATAAACTGCCGAGCATCATCACGCCTCTGCAAATGAATAAAATGAGGTTACTAGCAATTAACAGAAATGACGGCGTAACTACTTCACAAGCTCAAAATGCAGAGTAGGCAGATAAATCTTGAACCATCCAAGATGTTGAAGCCTCAGATATTTTAGCAGACTATAAACATGGTTAAGAATGTTATTTCACACACACACACACATACTACACAATGGAAAAAAAATCTGAGCCAAGCTAATACAAACTTTGCTTTCCCTTTTGCACAGTAGCAGATTCAGTACCACACAAACTGTAAGAGAACTTGTTAGCACTTCATACCAGTTGTATGCATATTCTGTAGCTACCGAATGATTAAACTGCTAGTACTTTCTTGTAAGGATCATAGAGTTCATCTGAATGTAGCAGACACATCCAATCATGCATGATATAGCCCAAACTAAGAATTGGTAGCTTATACATGCATTCCCAATACCATCATGAATAGAAAGCAAATAAAATGTTTTATTACAAAGGCATTCTGGTTCTAGCGATTTTACAGGTGAAGGAAGCAAAGGATTGGCAGCCAAATCAAAAAAATTACCTGAAAAAGCAAAAACGTTAATGCAACTAGGTAAATAACAGCCAGTCCATGAACTAGACGCCAAATTGCTGGATGAGGCCTAATTAGTATCCTGCAGAGGAGATAAGGAAAAATTATACAACAAACAATGGAACACTCTTTAAGGATATCAACTGACCAAGCGACAGGCCAGTCACTTGGACCCGTACTCCTCCTCCCTTACTTCAGCCCCAAAAGGGAGAGAAGAAAAGAGGGGGGGCGGGGTGGAAATCTCTCCTGTGCCTCTATGATCAACGTTAAAGTTCGCTATGTATTCCTCTGTCATACTAATAATGGCATTTATACAACTAATGCTACGAAAAAAAATCATTATTATTAGCTTATCTTAAGTCAAATTTCTTTTGTACAAAGTCACTATATTCAAAATGTTCATCCATTCTGCATCGGATGATTAACAGCGTTAAAAAGCAGAGTATAGAGTAATAACAATAATTTAATCATGTCTTCACCAGTTTGGAAATTCAAAAAGTAGACAAGATTTTAAAAAATAAAAAAGAATTATTTTAAAAAATAGATTAAGTAAAAAAAATAAGTAAATAAATAAAAACACCTCAATTTGACATTTCAAACAAGAAATAAACCAGAGTGTCCTCTCGTACTAAACAAAACAATAATAGGCAAAAATAATCCAAAGCATCTATTAACTTACGTATCAGGAGCTTGCAGCAGGCAATAAGTAAGAAAAACAGCAATCATTGCCCAGACACCCCTATCGAATCAATAAACAATAATCACAACCAGCATAAAATAAGAATACAAAAAGCATATGCGAATAGCAAAAAAGTGGAGGGAAATTAAAAGCAAGACCTTTTCACAGACGTAGCACTATCTCCAGAAATGCTCTCAGGTTCAAGAGCTCCACATGCCCAACTGGAAATTAGCAAAAAGGGGAGAAAAACTGATTATCCACCACACTGGTGCAGCAATAGACAATTATATTAGCATGTCTTATCTCCAGATGAAAACATACATATGCTATTAATGGGAAAAGTCCAGTCACTCTATCTTTAATAAACTACTCTCGAGCAGCCAATACTACAGTCCTTAAGCAATAAGCATATTCGTTTGGGAAAAATGAAAACAAGAATTAACCTCACAGTAAGCAAGAACATAAAAACAAGGAAAACTTAATCTAAACATACATTTGACAAGGATAAATGACAATCCCCCTCAAAGCCTGACCTACATATTCTTCTACATGGCATGATAGTTTAACAAGGCCTGTGGCATCTCACAAACAAGACACAACAGACAGATATCAGGAGATAGTGAATATATTTTGTAGAACTGATCTCTTCCCCTCCTTTACAATCCCCCCTCCCCCCTTAAGGGTATTCGGCGGTGTTTTCTCTAGAGACAGAGGAGCATTTCCGGGTAGATCAAACTTATGCAGGCAAAGTACGGCTTCAAAAGTGGGGAAATCATCACAAGTAACAGAAAGAGCCAATAAAGTAAATATAGAAATATGCAAATTATTTCTAAAGCTAATTGCATTCTAAGTGGAATACTAAGCAAGACTGGATGTCATTAGGTTAGGCCAAGAACTTTTGCAGGACCATAAATGCTTATGTGGAAAATGCAACAGCATAGTCCAACTCTTCTGAGAGCCACTCAGAATGGTTTATATAAGAGGCTATGAAAATCATTGCAGCAGAATATGAGGTTAGTAACAGTTTCAAAGATTAGACAGGCAAAACTGTAGCAATCGCAAGTATGATATATAACCTCAAAGGCCAAAGAAATTGAATACAAAAATGAAAATTTCTGGCTGATCCTAGGAGAATTAACCATTCAATTTATTAAGGAAACAACTTCTCATCGATTTCTCACATGAGGAAACATGCACCAACAAACAACAATGTAATAGTGCGAGGTTTGTATGCCCAGGCTGTCCATGGATCCAGCTCATCATCAGCATTTGATATGCTCGCATCACCATTTTGCTTAGCAATAGTATCTTTCCTTCTGGCTCTCTTTTGACCATTAAGTTCCATGGCCTGAAGTCTGAGAGAATTCAATTCACAACTGCAGATTAGAACATGAGAAAAGTGAGACTGCTTACAAAGATCATACTTTAGGAAAAATCTCAATGTTAAGACGCTTTCTCAGAAAAGATTAGATACAATAAAATGAAGCATCACAGCCAGGAAACCTTGGACCATGAAGTCATGAAAGGTGGATAATAATTAACAGCAATATATTCTGCACTACAAAGGCAATAGAGTGAAAAATCCAAACTTTGTTGACCGAAGCAAAAGTAGCCTTGACTAAGCTTAATAATTTCTTGCTGAACTGTGATATAACTGTCATTATTATACCCTTATAGTTTGAAAAAAAATTCTGAAATGCACTGGAAGCAGTGCAAAGACCCAAAGTAGGTTACGGATCGAACCCTAACCATAAACAATAACAATAAAATAACAGTAAAAATAGAAAATATCCAAAAGGCAGCAATATGGATATACTTAAGACAAGTCAAAGGGCAAGGAATAGGAATTTAAAATGTGAAAAAATGTCTTAGTGCTTACATGACCAATATTAGTGTTCACACACACTGCGTACGCACAAACATAAAACACGTCACTAAGTAAAACAACAGGGAATTGCTTCCATGGCTTTATCATGATGTTGTCCATAACAGAAACCACATTCTGAAGTAATCAAAGCATATCTCTAAGAAACAAATTTAAGAAATTAAAAAGCCACCTACGAGAAACCAAGTTAGCCCTTTTAATCTTCGAACTAACATATAGATTAACAAAAACTTTACCCGTTCAGAAGATTTTTAATCAAAATGTAAATTAAGATCATAACGACAAAAATACTTCTAAATTGAGTTCGACAACGATGCTGTCAAGTCCAGAAACTTAAGATCACCATCCACCATGCAAGTATGAAGAAATGAGAATTTGCAAGAATTCAAATACTTGAAGAGTGCCTACAAATAAAATTAGAAAAGCTCCCTCTTAAACCCTCAAAAAAGTTCCTCAAGGGAAAAAAAACCCGACAATAGAGCACCATTAAAGGGGGAAGAGAAATAACTGACGAAAGGAAAAATAAAATACAAACTAACCCAATTCATCATTGACACCGAATCCAATAACGAAAAGCTAATAAAACCCCTCAATGCCATCAATGATTTCATTGATTGCATGGGATCAAGAACCATTAACATTTCCTCAGCAATGATGAAAAGGCCACGCTTTTGAATCCGAAAGTTTCAAGAATTCAATAGAATAAGCAGAACCCAGATTCTAAAACCCACCAAAGCAGCCAACAACGCTTGCCAACCCCACACGTCATTCATAGAAAAAAGCACTCTGCAATATCAAAAAAAGTGCACTCGAAAAGGCCAAGACATTTACATGTATTATTTAAAAAAAGTAAAGCAGACTTACGTAATAGTAAAGCAGAAGATGTCAACAGGAAATCACCCGGCCGTAAGATGGAACGATAGATGGCCGTTGGATCAAGCCGCTCGTACTAGAAAATGATTAGAAACAGATAATTGGAAGTATTTTCTTATCGAGATTTGCGAAAACTGAAAGAACAAGAAGAAAACAGTGAGTATAAAGGAAGAAGAAGAAGAAGGAGAAGACCAAAAGACAATTGTCTTTCTCTCTCTCTCTTTTCTCTCTATCAAAAGAGATGTATGGAAATTGTACTGTGAGATGTTGTTGTATTTATAGTATCTGAGAGAGAAAGAGAAAGGTCGCTGCTCTTTCTCTGCTTTTGTTCCTCTCTCTCTCTCACTATATATATCCACACATATATCCGTGACAGTGGCAGAAGAGAAGGTGAAGAATGGGAGTAGGAGAAGAACAAAGTGTGTATCCGTGGGTTGAGTGTGTGTGTGTGTGCGTACGATGGTCAAAGATAGATTCTTGAAGATTGTTTTGCGTTTTATGTTTGTTAAGTTGTTGCAGATAGATACGAAGTTCGAGAACAAGGACGGTGCCCTCCCTTTCATTTCATTATTTTTATATTTTTTTATATTTTTTTTGGATGAATTCATTTCATTATTTTAATTGCCTCTCGCATACGGCTCTATTGCGAATTCCTTCCTTCTAAAAAAGACGCTCTTCTTGACTCATACGCAATAACTATTTAAGCTTTTAAAAATAAAGAAAAATTTTTAAAGTAAAGTATTTGTCTGTTCTTAATAAATAGAAAGACAAAATCCGAGAAAGGAATTTAATATAAAAAAGACGAGTATAATTAGAAAAAAATATATGATAAATATTTCTTAATCCCTATTTTCTTTCTCAAAAGAAGTCATCATATAGTAAAGAAGGAATTTTGGGGTGGTTTTTATTTTGTGAAATAAAATAGTCAACTATGCCGTTATAATTTAATTATAAAATTTTATATCAAACAGAAATTAAATTTTTAATTTTATACTTGAGAAACCTTAATTTTTATTATTATAATAATAGTAAGGTGATTAAAATTTTTGAAACAAAATAAAGAAAGAAGAAAAAAAAAAGAAGTATCAGATTATGTGCTGATGCCCTACTTTTGCTGGTGACAGTGACAAAAAGTTGGAAGATGCCTAAAGGGTCCTTTTGGGATATTCATCTAATTAATTGAATACAGCAATAAGTTCTGCCTCCAATTATTAATCCTTAATGAGATCAATCAGGTATATATTCCCTGATACCTTTAATTGCATTCATGTATTTTTAAATGACAAAATTGCCCCCACTCGATGTTCTCATTTCATTCTTGGTCTTTTTTTTTGTTTCCTTTTATGTGCTACACCTTTGAAATAAATTATCACACATGAAAATAGTGATTCAAAAAGCACATACATATAGAGATAATAGAGTTATATTGAACTCACTTCATTCTGCTATTTTAGAAGAAATAAGCAGTGATTAAATGTTGTACACTTTAGAATTAATTCGAGTTTGATATCTCACCTACCTTTCAAGATTTTGAAAAATAATGTTATTCTTTTAGGGCTTCAAAATAATATGACTTTGTTTTTTTTACCCCATCTTACCCTTAGTCCCTTTTGTTTGTTCGATGACAAAAGAAGAATCAGGTACGAATATGGCATGATATCATTGACATTATCAACTTAAACTCCCATTATTCGAATCTTGATCAGCTACTCAAAATCCCAGAAAAGATTGCTTGGCGACCATGCAATATATGCTAGTCAAATAAGCCCCCACAATTATGATGTGAAAGTCTTGAATTCTTATGATTTTTATTTCTTTTTTTGATAAAAAAAAGATAATACTTCATATTATTTAGTTTTCGATGATGATCGGCGCTTATCTCTTTACATATATTATTTACAAAAAAAATTATGTCTAAACTCTTACAAAAATAATATAAATTCCCTATATGTAAGACTTCAGATTCATTTAGATTACATCTCTCACAATCAAATACACAATTGAATCTCACTTTTCATCTCACAAAAAATTTACTTTTACAGAATCCAAGATAAAAAATTTTCCTATCAAACACAATTATGTACTTCGACAGGGTTCAGTTTTGAAACCGAACCCAAAATTTCAAGTATAGGACCTACATCTTCCCTCACAAACAATTTAATTTTTATAAAACTCAAAGCAAAAATTTCAAAACCAAACTCTATCCAATCATACTTTTGTACAAAAAATCATGTTGAAAAGACTTATAGACTCCAATCTATAATAGACTTTCTTATTATTTATGTCGTGAATATATGTTTCCACTAACATGAAGCACATGGGAATGCTTGAGCAAAGAGAAGTTACACTTGTTTTGGAAAAGGCACAAAATTGTTACTTTAAAAAGAATAAAGGTAGGAAGTATCTGAATTGAATCATCTTACATTGTAGAGAAAGAAAACCACTATACTTCCTTATAAAGGCTTTCATTTCAATATATAAAAGTTCCTCCTTCTCTTGAAAGAAGAGGAAATTGATGAAAATGAATTTCTAATTTGTCTTTTTTTTTCTTTTTGATGAATTTCTAGTTAAAAGTAATGAAAATTTCTTGTGGTCCTGAAAGGTTGGTGTCTTTAAACCCAGAAGGGAATTTGAAGAAAGCTGGAACTTAAAATTAGTGGGGTTGGTTTAATCTTTAAATTCATGTTGGGCCCAAAAATATTAGTTAAACCATTAAAAACTCTCCGTAACGTACTAAGAATGGCCCACCATCTGTATAACTCTGTTGCATTAAAAAGGAGAGAGATTCCAACAGAAAGAGACAATATTATTCCTCGGCCCATCATAATCACACCCTTACTGATTTGGTCCCGCGCTACCAAATACACGTCTCTCGTCTATTATGTACAATTTTTTGGTTAAATTTTCACATTTATTTACCGTTTAAAAATGTTTTTCAGTGAAAATATTTTAAGAAATTTGTTTGAATAGTCTATTTAAAGAACAGGCAAATACAACTACCGACATTTTAAGTGCCATCCCGTTATGGTATAGACAATATCTATTTTTCAATATGTACTAAACAGATTATTATTTATTATTTTTTGATCATATTTTATTTGATATTCTTACTATATTAGAATATTTTTAAAAAATTAATATTTTTATAAAATAAAATATTTAAATATATTTTATACTATCAATTAACTACTAATTTAACTATATATTATTTTTATATATTTAGATTTGACATAAAATACTTGCTATCTTATATATTTTTTACTTTTTATTATATTATATTCTTTTATAATACAATTTAAAATTTTACATAAAACTTCTTGTTCGGTCAAACACTGTCAAATAAAATAAAACGGTAAGAGTAGATTAGATTCAATGACTAAGAACTTATATGTTGTGAATAATTATTTATTTTATAATTAAATAATTATTTACTAAAATTATTAAACTTATAGTGAATAATAATTATTTAACTACAAAATAAATAATTATTTATAATATATAAATTTTTAATTATTAAAATAAAAATTTAATAATTAAGATTTATTCATTATGTGATGAAAAAATCTAGTGTTGCTCAAGCTCTTCCTGGGACCCCGAAGTAGTACTGATAATTGCTGGAGGCGCATAAAGATTGTCCCACAAGTTTTCTAGTTTAATGTTGAGCCCCTTTAGACCCAATTTTTTCATTTTTTGAGAGACCCTTTAGACTTTCTTGGACACAATAATCTATGTGCATCTCTCCTAGAGTCTTACGTTACTAAACGACATGAATACAGCTAAACAAGCTGTTTCGCCCTTTTCCCAACATGCTTGTGTTCCTTTTGTTAGTACTGCTATTCAACATTGAAATCATTGATGAATAAACAGAGATCTTCAAAATTCCAAAATTAAAGTGGTTGGTGACAAATTATTTGAGAGCAAACCAAAGAAAATCTTGATCATCACAACTATGTGTGGGTTGAGGAAAAGGTATGTATACTACTATTGATTAGATATTAGGTGGAAAAGGTTTTAACCTCGTATATTTGCATTTGCATGTATTTAAGTTGTTGATATTATTTTTACTTCAAATTTAGTTAATACTGATTTCAAAAGGATATCATGGTAGTCAATATAGTTCCACCCATCGATACATGTTGTCTTTCGACTTTTTATTATTTTTGATGACGAAGATGTTATTAATTGTGAATGAATATTCAATTATTTAAACAAAAAGATAAAAAAAATTGCAAAAAATCAAATGATTGTACAGTATTTTCCTATGTAACTCATTGGGATTATTTAGCAACTATGTTCGCAAAATCAATGACTATAACGGGCCGAAAAGGAAGAAAATGATCATAGCACCCATGAGTTACTCTAGAAGGGAGACATCTTCAGTCCATTCAAACCCTACAGATCTATTATAACTCAAGATGCCTAGCAAAATAGATATTTTCATAAAGATATTGCACTCATCTTGGCATCTTCAAGAACCAAAAATTCTTAGAAAATAGTAGTAATAAATATTTTTTTCTTTGCCTGACAGCAGTCCCACCTCCCCATATGTTCTTGAGATTTGACCCATAATATTTTTGGTCATATACATTATTATTATAGTAATGGGAACCACACGTCTAAGATCCAAATCAAGATGGCCCATAAGAAAAGAAAGAAAGAAAGGGCAAAAAAAAAAAAGACATGAACGTAAACTATAAAACAATGAGCCCATGGCCACATTGATAGGGCATGGCTTCCCCCAAAACTTCCTCTCCACAAAGATATAAAATAAAAGGGGTCCCCAAACAAAACATTACTGTCAATTCATTTGGAAATGTCACTTACTTTAGGTCAAATTTGTGACACAAAACTTTAGGTCATTTTTGCACAACTTGTGACTGTCATGACTCTCCAATGGCCAACACTCCACCAAACGACGAATTAGCATTTGCTCATTTTGTTGGCTTGAGAGCCACTACTCACTTGGTAGTAGAATCCTTCAACACCCCTTTTCGGAAATGTGGTCTCAGTTAATTCTATTATTCGAATATTAATTTTATGTTAATTCATCGTATTGGATCATTTTGTGTGATTTATAATACTTTGAACTTAGTTACTCATTATGTTTTAAAATATAAATATTTTAAAATTTTTTTACATAAATTTTAAAAATATGAGATATTTTTATTATATTTTTAATTAATTTTATTAATATAATAAAAATAAAATAATTATATTTATAATAAAAATAATTTTTAAAAAATTATTTTTAAAATTCATAAAAAACTAAAAATTTAAAAAAAAACAGCTATAAAATTTAAATTTTAAAATAAAAAAATAACTATGAGGTGTAATAATCATAGCAAAGCCGTTATTGATGCTAACAAATAAAATATATTTTTATAAGTACTATTTGGGAGCGTTCCGACAATTATCTTACTTCTAATAAATGAGGGTTTTGATTTAAGGATTGGAGACAGGAAGAAGCAGAGCTTCCCAGGCTGTCTCGAAGTCGTATGGTTAGATTCCTTTTCTCTCAACATTATTAGATGGATTCCGACAGCCAGATCAATGTCGCATTTCGAGGACAGTTTTCGATTTTACTATATGTTTTGTTTCAGCACAAATATTTTAAAGGTGATCCTGCAATTTCGAGATTTTTCAGGTAAGCAAATTGGGGCAAAGCTGCCTTTCATGCTTAAGTTATTTCCTGCCTATCCACCACAGGTTGCAGCTGATAAGACTCGAGGCACCAATAGAATGAGGTTTTTGGCTTTTTTTTCCCCTTCCCTTCATTCGAGGGTATCCCCCAAGGAAAATTATCGTTGCAAATCAGCCAGACAAGCTGAGAGAATATGGGGTGGAAACTGGAAAGTAATCCCACGAGATAGAGTGTCCGGTAATCAGCCTATTTTTAACAAGAAGATGAGAGTAAGGATATTTCCCGGACGTTTAACAAAAGAAAGGGAAATATCATCAAAACTATCAAATAGGAGCCCAATAGAGTGAGGTAGAAAGCCTTTATACCATTAACACACGGAGTTAAAATAATTATTTAATTGAGATATTTTTCAAGCTTATATAATCTCTTTTAAAATATTCTTTATGTAGTAACATTCACATGATACAATTTAATATTTAAAATTTATCTTTTATAATTTATTTGTACCTTTCTTGATTTAAAATTTAGGGGCGAAAATTATATAATACAAATATTATGAAAAGAATATTACCCCAAATATGAAATATCCACGGCCTTTAATAGCGTAGAACTAGAAGAAAATAATTAAAAACTAAAGTATGGATAGTGACTGTTTAAGACGAGCTTTCAATTTCCAGCCCAACAAACCAATGAGCAGATTGACTAACATGACATACTTATCTTCGCATTAGTTCGAAAACCATACCGGGATAGCTTTTACAAAACCAACCATACTGGGATTGCAAATGAAAACAGCTTTTCATGGGCTAGGAATCCACAAGCCTCTTGAACCATGTACTAAATAGGATGTCGATCCAAGGAGGTTGCAAAATATGCAAGATGCATATGTTTGATTGGAGAAATTTTCTACATTCGATTTCAACAATTTCAGGACCATTGTCAAGAAGCAAGATAACATTATAAAATATGTCTATACAAAAGCTGAGCATCGTATGCCTAAAGGCTAAAGGAAATAAGAATCTCCAAGGCTCAGAAAACAAAGATTGAAACTTTTCATCCAAGGAGGAGGCGCGACAATCTTTCAAGTCCCAACAAGCTCCAGAGATCTTTTTCTCCATGTGTTATATTGGTATCACCATCTGGTGTCCAATGCAGTTGGGTTGAACAAAGTGCATTCTGGATTGTGAATTGATACCAGATGCAACAATCAGACTACACCGATCAAAATCCTCCAAGCAGTTTGTCTTCTGGTAGTTCTAATATGCAGATGGTGTTAGATGCTCAAGCGCTGTGCATTTTTACCAGGACTTCCACGTGTGCCCTTGATGATTGATAATATTGATATGTTGGTGCACGGCCATGCCAAACTTCAATGTTGAAAGAACCTGTTCAACACGAGGAACTGCTCTCTGATCAAGGTCCATAAGAATATTTGCTTTTGCTATTCAGAGCATGACCTTCAATTTTCTCCATGATCTAATCTGGTAATCTGGCAAGATAGCACTTCAATTTACCTTCAATTTTATCTGTGATCCCTCTTGCTCTTTTTCAGAAACAGGGACATTTGTTCAATATAATCATGACCTATCCTTTTGCCTCCCAAGAGCCACTCCAGGGCAAGAGATGCTGCATCTTTTTCTGCCTGCTTCTTGTTGTTGCAAGGCTGTCCCATTAATTCCATTCCATTAAATTGTACTGTCGCTTGAAATTGACCATTCTTAAGTTGCATTGTCTTGTAGACAGGGGTTGCATAGCCGGCTCGAGTGAGCAATGTTTGTAGCTGGCTCTTTGAATTATCACCTCCAGGACCACTTTCTGTTCTAGACCCAAATGTTGCTGGTGCTGCAACAGTTGAGGGCCTTGGGTGATGAAACCCCCGCTGGTTAAACACAAATCTGCCATCACCTCCATCCTGTGCAATTAGCAGTCGTACAGCAGACAAAAGCCTGTGATATGATTGTACGCCCATCGTTGGATTCAGAAGCTGCAAAAGTGACAGGTTTCAGTTACAATTACCAAACTGTTGAAGTCAAGAAGTCCAGTGGAGAATAGGATTGACTTCAAATTTACAAAACTAAAGAAAAAGAGACTTAGGATTCAGAGTAACAGCTTTCTCCTATTTGTTGCATACCTTAGTCTGAATTAACTCATCAAGCTCTTTCTTTAAGCTTTGATACATTTCTGCCATGGAAGGGCTCATAAAGAACTCCAAGAATCCTCCAAGCATTTTCAAGTGACCATCCTATCAGAGAAGCAAAAGTGATTTATTCACATCATCATGATAAACATACATTAGTAGTAGCAACTCAACTAGCTTAACCATGACACCTTGGTCGACTTCTTTCTTTTATTCTTTACTTCATTTGGGACAAAAGAATTAGCAAGTATGGATGGGCATGTTTAAAAGTAAAGAGCTCACAATGTCCCCTTTCAAGATGGTTCCACCGAATAGCATGAGCACTGAGTCAGATATAGCTGTTGAATCCCGGAGGCAAACAGAGTTCACTTTGATCTTTTCATTGAAAACTAACCATGGATATGGTATTCTAGAAAATCGTGCATTGGCTGAGTTCTACACAGACACAAGATATATTAAAACATTACTTTCAAAATTAATAGGGAAAACCAAAATTCCAAGTAGGTTGAATACTTACCAAGTGCAAAAGCACTTGACCATCTTCCATCGTTTTCAATGAGAATGACTTTTCATTGTGCTGTCATATGTCAATATCAGTAATATGAACAAGAAATGTGGATAGTATATTCATGCTCAACAGACTAAATAAAATAATCAATTCACTCCATTTTCTCAATCTAAGAGTACATGTAGTTATCAGATTCATGAAGTAACGCTGCATATATCAGCACTTGAGTTTTCTGAAGTAATTTTGATCAGTAAAATACAAAGTGCCGAATGTCAGAGGAATGGGTAGGGGATTAAATTTGGTGCATCAATACTGAAGGTGGTTACAAAAAATGAGTTCCACTGTTTATCAGAGATATATTCTTGCGGATGCCTGGATTAGGTATAACACTATAGTAATCGGAGAACCACAACGTACCACAACAGAGCAGATTCCAGGATATAATCCATAGCAAATAATAGCCCTGAGGAGATGTTCATCATAACTCCAAACATTATAAGTGGCTGGATTGCTGTCAACAAGGCCTGTATCTCTGAGCAATGAATAGAACTCATTTCGAAGAGCATCTATAGCTTTCATTGATTGTGCTGACAGAAAATTCTTCCAGCAATACTCATAACCAGAAAGGTCTTTTTCAGCATCTTTCCATCCCTCATAAGCCCGGATAAGAGCAAGGTGATCACTATAATCAGGGGAAAATTGTGCCTTTGCAGCTTCTGCTAGCTGAAAACAAAGAGCCCATTAGAAGGGGAGAAACTATGTTAGCAAATGAAATGCAGTGCCCGTATGTGTGGTCACTATTTCTGTCCAAGAGAATACCATTCTCTAGTGCAGGAAAAATAGTTACAAAGCTCATCTCCTGAGAGGAAATATACAGAAAAATCTCTCTTAAATTAATACAAATGATTCACAAAAATTTGCTTGTCCTTATACATTGGTTCAATTCGTTTTGTTTTTTTTAATTAGATCTGGTTAGCCAGATTGTCAACTTAAGCCCCGTCGCCCATGTCCTAAAAGAATATTTTGGTAATGCATTTACTTCAAATAATTTAGACCTTAGAAAAAAAGGTACTAAAAAAATGCCTAAACAAAGCAAAATAGTGGTCAAGAGGCAAGCTAACAAGGAGTCCTTGAGCAAACAAGAAACTTCAGCAGGTATGGCATTTTCAGGTTAACATGGATAAAACTAACCAGAGAAAAGATGGCAGAGATATTCAAATAAAAACAGCTGATTGAAAGTATTGGAGTTAGATGATTCTCTTTCACATATATTTCATAGGCTGAGAATTTTATAATATTGTTGTTCCCACTCTTTTTGTTCAACAAATTTTACACTTCATGCAACTATGAAGGAGCTGTGACCTAATGCTGGTCTTGGCAGGTAATTGCAGTTAGATACCCATTAATTGCCTCTTGACAATTTTATTATTGAACTTTGTCTGGAAAAGAAAAATCCCTGTCATTCCTCTTCCTCAGTGTCGCAACGCACATACACCATTAATTCACAGCCTCATTTTCCAGAGAAGCACGACTAAAGGGTCATCACAATATGAAACCTAATAAGATATCAATTTAGGAAGTGTACAAAATGCTTTTTAAAATAAAAAAAAAAAGGAACATGAAATATCTCCAGCATAATCAAGAAGGTGCATGAAAGCTCGACTTACATCCTTCTTGTCCAATGGTGTTAAGAAAGGGTCACGCACACTAAGACCGGCAACAACAGTTAGTATTGGGTCCAGACAGTTCAGAACAGCACCGAGTATAAGCATCTTCCCAAGTTTGGGCTCCACGGGAAGCATTGTTAAATAGCGCCCTTTCCAAAAGGTGAGAAACTCATATCAGATGTGCAGCTTAATGAGGAAAAGCATCAAATGGGACGATATAGAATGTGTAAGTACACCACACCTAAGATGGTTAGATTTTCATTCTCATCGAGAGCCCCAATTATCTTCAAATACTCAATAGCATTTTGCACCTAGAAAAGATTGACAAACAAATGAATTAAAATGTTGGCTAAGGAACCGGTTGGAGATAGACAAGTCCCTTATTGTAGAGGATGATGAAAGGAACATTGCAGAAAACTGATGTTCTAGAAAATATTTACAAGTACGAAAAGAACCAAGCAATACTTCTAACTGAGCATTACCGCTAATAATTCAGGTGACTGCAAAGCCCGAGATAAGAACTCAGAAACACTTCCAAGTTTTAAACTTTTGATTTGTAAACAAAGAGATTGCAAAGGTGTTCTCAAAATCTCCGGCAATTGATAATCAGCAAAAGCATCATATACGCATTTGGGATAGAGATGGTAACACTCTCCTGGTTGGACACGCCCAGATCTTCCTCTTCTCTGGAATTCCAGGAAATAAAAGATATGAAGTCAACATTGTACATCAGAACATGCAAGGGGGGAAAAAATAATTTCTGTATGATAATGGTGCATGACAACAGAATAGCTGGTTGTAACAAAACGGAGTAGTATAGTCAATCACAAATATTAAGAACTGAAAACACGATATCAGATGATCTTGCGGGATTTCTCTTTAGACAAAATAAAGGAGCCAAGTCATTTAATTGCATACAGGGTCCAAGGACTTAGAAAAGGTCTCAGCAAGATGTAAACAAAACAGGATGAAGAGCACTGAAACCCATCTGAGGAGATGTATTATCTATTCTAATCGATGGGAGAAAGCATTTGGGGGAACAGCTAAGGTCCACTCGAATTCCAGCACTCTCTGATGTTCAATAAAGCCAATTAGAAAAGCAGATTGACACTATATAGGCAGTTAAAACACTGGTCACCTCAAGACCATGGTGGGGCAAGACTTGCATTCACAATGAAAAGATATAGTGCAGACAGGAGAGGCCACACACTGCACTTGAAGCTTTAACAGTGTTGAGATAGAAAATTCCAACTATCAAAAGTGTAGTCTAGCGACCTTATCACACATGAGAAGTTGAACCATTGTATGCATTATTACTCGAAAGCCCATTAGAATGCACAAGGATTAACTTCAAGTCGTTAATTAGTGAGAAATAGTAAACTAAGGGAGCCAATTAATATTGTTCAGGCGTGTTTGTACTTCTTAATGACAAGCTTGAGCAAAACAACAAAATTTTTGGTTTCCTCAAAGAACAAGTCATTGTCAAAGCCCATTTTACTTGAAGGGCTGAGAAAAATCATTCTGGAAAACAGTTCGATGGTTTTCCGATACATTCTCTTGCCACATCGGCTTAGGTCCTCCCTCCCTCCCTCAAAAACACACACACAAACACACAGACACACCCATACCCAGGCATGTCACTTGCACACTATGTATATTTTGTTCAATATAAACCTAATGAAGAATATGGAGTTCAGTTTTTCATGGTATTTCCTGAACTAGTGAATGCATTGGGTTAATGGAACAAACAAGCCATTAAGTACAAGGACTTACCTGTTGAGCTGAAACCTTAGATATCCAAGAAGGAAGCAAGCAAGGAGTGTTGTTTAGTGCATCATATGATGTCTCTTTTGCCTTTCCACAGTCGATGACAAACACAACATCATTAATTGTGATACTTGTTTCCGCAATATTAGTGGCTAATACAATCTTCCTAATTCCATCTTTAGGCTCCTCAAATATTAACCTCTGTCAGAATCCAGATATAAAGAATTAAGAAAGAAAAGCTGGAAAACCAAATGTCTAATTCTGTTTGTAACATCTAATCTTTCTTTTAAGATAAGCAAATAGTCATGATTGATTATTCTAATTAAGATGCTACAATATACATAGTTAAAAGGATGACATAGAATGGATAATGCTAGCAAAACAGGCATGATGCAACAATAAACTGAGTTACAGGTGGCATATGTTTTTACAGAGAATTCAACGATGAATCATAAAACTTCAGAAGATGACCCATCGTTTTCGAACACTCAAATCCATACATACCTCAACACTTATAACAATATCTTCATTTACATGCACATTCTGAGAGGGAAAAAAAACCAAATAAGACAGAATTTGTTTCTACCGCAATATCCACAACACAGACAAATGCGACAAGTTTTTGTCTTAAGATCCACTATTAACAGGTGGCTTTAAGGGTAATTTTCCCAGTTTTTGGTTTCTTATGGAATTATGGTCAAATCTTATGATTCCTGAACTTCCAACCTTCAATTCCTTTGCAATCTCTACACAATTGGCTCCAACTATAAAGAACAACCAATGCATATTACAATTATCAATAAACCCTTGAATATATTTGGTCCATAAGTTCAAATATACCTGCTCTGAACTAGCCATCGAACCATGGCAAGCCAACAAAAGAACCCGACTAGTGTCTCCCAAAATAGGATGAGCTTCAAGCTTATCTTTCAGAGAATTTATGTCATCCCAGCCAGTCATAAAAACTAAGACAGCACCAGGCCTTCCACTTTCACATATATTGCATAAAAGATACTCTATCAGGTTGAAGCCAAGAGAGTCAGGATTCCAACAAGATAAGGACTTTTGTGTCTGTGAACAGTAATCCTTGAAATCGGCAGACCTCAGTGCATCCTGATTTAATTTTTTCTCACAGGGAAAACCAAAAAAATGAGAAAAAGAATGAACAACTTAAAAAAGAGGTGGAGTAAATGCTACATTGGTATACCTCAACAGCTGAGGCAATTTGACTTTTTCTCTTTCTTGGAACTTGCTTGTTCATCTTCCATAGCTTCTCTTGACCATAATCATCAATTTGATTCTCTGGTGTCAACCTATATCCTGTCATTTCCAGAATACGTTCCAGAAAATGTGTTTGTACCGGATATGTGAAACCCTATATTAGAGAACCAGAAAAATAAATTAGAATTCACTTAAGTTGAGCCATCAGTTGCAGCAGACCCATGCCATTGGATTACTCTTACAATAATAAAACCGGCAACAATTCAACAAGCCGCAATCATTATGCTTCAAAAAAGAACAGTACAAAATTATTGCACTGGACATCTTAATATGAAAGGTAATATTGCATTGGAGGACATAAGAGGACACAAGCTCAAAATTCCCAGAGATTGTAACATTATCAAAAAGAATAATTGGCTACAGAAATAGCATATTTCATGGCTTAAAGAATACTACTTCTGACTTAATTCATTGAAAGTCATCTTCTTCCTTTGAGTCCAAAACATGTTCATCCATCAATGTCACAGGCAATAGAATACATGGTAGGATTTATGATAAAATACATAAATAAAATCTTGCAAAGGACATGAGCATACAGACAAAAACACAGAGCCCATAAAACTAAATGTGCCCAGCCCTCTCGCATCTTGAAAAATACTACGAGCTCAAACATTTTAAAGTTGTCTTCTCCAAAAACATCAAACCAACAGATCTGGTTTTAAAAAATAAAAAAAAAAATCCAGATTCTTCTACTCAGCAGAAGTCCTATTTATTCACAAAGGTATTCTTTTTAGATAAAAAGTTTATGCACACAGAATTATTATGTTCATATAAGTCTTTGCGAGCCAGCAATACAAGCAGAGTAACATATTGTGGATAAACATTTTAAACATATAGTTGAAACTTGAATAAATTATCAACATATTTGTACTAACCAAGAAGAATCTTACTCTCTGTCACTTCAAAGGCAGTGAGACATCCTAAGTGCTTTATTAGGACAAAGAGCATCAAGGGGCACGGGCACTATTCAACTAAGCTTTTAAGCATGCCAGGGATGCCATCACAGAATTCTTAGTTTGTTGGTCAATGATTGGTTCTATAAGTCATTGCGTTATTTATGATGTATCCTATGGGATCTAATTGAATCACCCCAAATATTAAGCGAACACGAGTGTACCAGAAAAGAGTAATTCTTTCTTTACCTACCAGGAAGCCTAACTCTGGTTTTTTCTTTCTTCACCTACACTATGGTAGATATCCCCACCCCTTCCATCCTTATTTTCTTTTCTTTTTTCTTTTTGAACTCAGTTGGCCTACCTTCTCAAACCTCAACTCTCTCTCTCCGTGTACTATTACCCTTTTTCTTGCCCTGTTCTTTTCTTTCATCCCTCGGCTTCCTTACCCCCCCCCCCCCCCAAACAAAGTTTAAAATACTTCATTCTTTGACCATCTTCTGCCTATTTGACCATTTTCTTTTTTCTTTCATCTCTCTCTGTTTAAAACACTTCCTCTCTCTGTTAAAAATACAGATCTAGAGAAACTTATCATTATGAGATGTGGGCACTCACTGAAGAGTTTAGATATGCTACAATTCTATTTGTTAAATTTCTCATTTGACAAAAGTAGCTTAAATGTTGAGAAAAAGCAAAACATTAAACCAAGATACTGTAGAATCTCTGACAAAGTGTTTTATGCCGCATATACTCACTGGAATATGGACCACAGGGGCCCCAGCAAAGTACGAAGAGAAGAGCTCTGCATCTAGAGTTGCACTCATCAAAATCAGCCTCAACTCTGGTCGATGTGGTAGTAGATCTTTTAAAACAATAAGCAGAAAATCTGATATCAAGCAACAATACAATACAGTCAGGATTCTTGCTGGTATATGGCATTAGTACAATCACCACTAAAGCTGTACTTCACCTTCATTCATTCCACGTTCATGAATCTCATCCACTATAACATGTGTTACATCCTTCAAGTTTCTATCTACCAACAACCTTCTCAACAAAATGCCTGTCGTGCAGAAAAGTAGGTGTGTATCTCTCCCTTTCATACCCTCTAACCGGACTTTATAGCCAACCTGTGAAGAGAAGACCAAGCTAAAATCTGTACTAATGCTTGATGTTTAGACCAACATTATATTTTCAAGATATCTCTATACAGAGACTGACCGTTTCACCCAATGTTTCTCCCCTCTCTGCAGCAATCCTTTCAGATACAGAAATTGCAGATATTCTACGGGGCTGCGTACATATGATATTGCACATTGCACCATGAACTGATTCAATCTCAGACTCTAAAATGAATTGTGGAATCTGAGTTGTCTTACCACAACCAGTTTCACCGGAGATTATTACCACCTGTGAAGTGCATAATTTTTCTCATTTCTGATAGCAATAAATGTTACACCAGGAGAAACTTTATACAAGAAAGGAGAACTTCATCTGCTAAAAATGAGATCTTGCATAACATTGACACAATATTCATTCTTCTTTGTCTTCTTATTTTAAAGGCCAGTTCCTTATTCAAGAATAAGTAGCACAAAGATAAGACCAAAAACTGCTCCTTAAAGAAAGATCTCTTGATGACCAAAGAATGCAAGTCAGATATCTTCAGAAGACTGAATCCCAAGAAAGCTCATTTTTCCATCAAGAGCACCATTTTCTACCAACCCTGCCCCCACCCCCTCTTTCATAGTATACGAAATTTTGAGAAACATTGCATCTGATCTCAAAAGATAAATCCAGTATAATATGAAAGGGAAAGCAAAGACTCTCAGAAAAAATATAAGAGCAGAAGGCAGAAATTGGACTGCTGAGAAAATATCTGGTTAGTTATGGAAGCCGGAAAAAAATGACCAAGTCCATTCACCCATAATTAGATAGAAAAAAGCAGCAAGTCCAGACTACTTCCTATTACCAGAGAATACTTTCTAGCAAATACATTCTAAATAATACAAAGAATACTCATTGCTGTATACATTCTTTATGTAGTTCTCTAATATGAAAGTCCATTCAATACCTGTATGTTTGCAGTTCACATAACTAAACATGTGGTTATAATCCGCAACGGAAAAAGGCAGCTGTCAGCATGACAGTTTTGTGACAATGGAAAGTAGTCAGAGAAGAAGAAAAAAGAAAGAATGCAACTACAGGAAGTCTTTCATGGGCATATTATTCATATGGACAAATATGCATTTAAACAAAATTAAAGTTACTTTCGACCTAATTGAAAAATTTGTAAATGATATTTGATCGAAGAACAAGAGACTTCAAGGGTAAAAGTTAGCTTGGATCGACAAAGAAAGTTATTTGCAAATATTCTCCACAATGAAAAAGAGCAGATTCTTAAGCTCTAAGCTCCAAGCACAGATTCCCCACAACTTTGATATACCTGGTTAAGTGAGATGGCATTTAGTATTGCATCCTTTTCCTTATAAGCAGGCAGGCTCCTACGGAATTCCAACATCTTCTGGCCTTGTGGAGATTCCTATTAGAAGAGCCAAAAGGCATCAACCAATGATTCCATTTCTTTCAATACCAGTCAAACTAGGAAAGGAAGCATCAGAACATTTTCCAAGAACGAAAACCAGAAACCCAAACGAGGAACCTAAGGCCAAAAATCAAGACAAACAAGCAGTAACACAAAGTACACAAACACAAAAAATTGGATGAAGCTCCTTATGGATTGAAAACCTCAAACAGGAACCAACAAAGAGTCCCACACGTCTAAAGATTGAGATGCAATAAGAGCCCAAAATACAAAAACTCAGTGAACTAGGATATACCATAAATAAAAGAAGGAGAACAATGTAAGCACTAATATCTTATCTAAAAGAAAGCATAAATTAACAAGAACAGTTCTTTATTTCGTAAGAGCTAAAGAAGGAAAATGAAGAAGCCCATTTTCTTGCAGTCTAATCTTATCTTCCCAAATATAAAGATCAAGTAGTTTTGTGATTGTTTGGTATTGGTCTGCTTTATTGCTTTTCATTCAACTGATACCATATGCAACAGCATTACCATACTCGGTATGAAGAATCACTATCTTAGAGAATGAAATACCAAAAAATCTGCACATCTTAACTTTCACAACAAAATTTTGTTCTAGTAGTAGTTTTTAAAGTAATTACATAACTATCTCCTGACAAAAAAAAAAAAAAATTAGAAGTGGTTCTTCTGCTGCACAGTGAGTTGAGTCAGCCTAATTGACCAGTGGCTAGTAAAGCACATGCTTTGTGCAAAAGTGCTCTAAATAAGATTCAAACAGGCAAGTGCATATCAGGGGAGTGCCAAAGGTCTCCAGGTTATTCAGAAGCCGAGGTGCTTATTCAAGAATTAAAATTTGCTCAAATGTGTTACCTGTGTGACAAAAATAACTACCTCTTTTCGAAAAATTGCATTTTCATTCATTATCTATACATTGGCAGGAGTTTGAGCCTTGTCTGAAGCCACTGGGGAATCTTTATGACTTGGCCTTGATGAAAGTACAGGTTATATTTTCTTTTCTTACCAATCTTGATTCATGAAGACCAAGCTAAGGGAAATTTTTTGAATAATTTCTCCATTGCCTTCGGAACTCAAAAAGCTTTCCTGATTCTTTCATTATCTTCCATAAACACTTTAAAGACCCTTCCCCTGTTGTTAGCTACCTGTTTGTAAAAGAAACTAGTATCTCCCAAAATGAGGAAAGCTTGCAATCTTAACCACTGTCGTCAAGTCATGTGACAAGGCTTTTGATCTCCTTCCCATGGTTTATAAACCCTAATATCAAGGTATAAGCAAAAGGAGAGAAATTATATTACCTCTATCTTTTACCTTCACCTTAGTGGTTCTGATGGCTTTGAATATTCCGAAAAGAAAATAAATATGCCTTAAGCCCCATTTGGATTGAGGAAAATGGAAGAAGAGAGAAGGAGAGGACATGGAGGAATTACATTTTTAGTGTTTGGATTATTTTTCATGAAGGAAAGGAGAGAAATGGGAGGGGAATAGAAGCATAGCTATAGGATTAAAATATTAGTCTCTCTCTCTCTCTCTCTCTCTCTCTCTCTCTCTCTCTCTCTCTCGCTCTAAACATAAGGTAAGAGCAAGGGCATGACCTACCGCTGCAATAGTTTCAAAGGAACAAAATTTGAAACAAACATAAAGCCTAGCACTTAATATCCAATATCAAAAGGAAAAAAAAAGAAGCAAAGTATCTGAATTGGTTTAGATATGAAAGAGATAAGATAAATTACACTGACCTCCTTTCTAGCTTTTAAAGAGTCAAAGGACCCATCTACATTTCGAAAGAACATAACCTCCCACCTAGATTAGGAGGTAGGACTCAGCAACACCCTTGAACTCTATTACTAATAGAACGACAAAACAATGATGCAATGAGATAAGTTCTTCAATATCCCAAAAGAGCCTTTTGAATAATTAAACAATACCTAGAGTGTATATTTGCCCTTATTTCAACTATAAAGATTCTAAAATTCTTTCTTACTGTTTTGCAGAACGACCTTCTTCTGCCACTACAGCTCACTAATTCATCCATCCACATTAGACAAAGCAACACTAGCAGAGAAGATCAGGAAACAGAAGACGTCTTAATGCGCGGTCACTGTAATCTCAAAAGTAGAGGGGAGGTCCTTGACTTTTTAAACTAGTAGAAAGGAGATCAGAGTAATTTACCCAATGGATATTATTCTCTAAATTTGGAAAGGCTATTGAACCTGCCAAGTTTGCTGCTCAGTACGCATTTGTGAACTTCTACGCCAAATGATTTTCTCCATAACAGCCTTACTGTAAAGGTGTGGTTCTGGGAACTCAAAGAGCCCTTCATCAGTAGTGATGCTACCACTACTGCTCGATCTAGAAAATATATCCATGTCCTTGGGCTTTTGAGAAGTATAATCTAACAGATAGGCGTCCACCTGTCTTTGCAACCCAGGAGGCAAGATCACCTGTCAATTATTTCAGAGATTCAGAACTAGTTCACGCATCATGAAAGATAGGGATAGAGTGGAAGGGAAAGGGAAATTCTGATTAAAACTTGGAGGCTACTGGCATCAAGAATTCAATTTTCAAATGACAAAACAGAACCGAGTACAGTCATCAAGTTTATGATGGGAAGAGCTCAAAAAGCATATTCGGAAAGGGAAAAAGAGGAATTTTGGAAGAATAATTAAAAAAGAAAAAAGGAAGCATTTTGACCAACTCCATCAAACAAGCAAGCACATGCATGTAAAAACACACATAAAAGAAAAGAGTACTCAATAGTATAGACACACCTCTCTTTGTGGTCGCTTGTCATCCAAATCGAATCTGTAGTTTGGCAGAGGAACCTTGCTCACAACAACGACTTTTGCATATAGATGACTGCAAAATACCATTTCAGAAAAAGGTAAAGACTAGAAGTACATCAAAGATAATAAAAATCAACCCTTATTAAGGTCAAAATACCTATAAAAACCCAATTTGCTCGCTAATGCTGCTATTTGTTCATAGTCACATCGGTCTTTTTTCTCTCTTGATATTAGCTCTTGCTTATCCTTATTGCTTATAAGGGTGGTTAACTTCCTCTTCCAAACATCGATGTTATCTGAGCTGTGAGTAGCCTGAAAATCATATTTGGAAAATTTGAGAAGCGCAGACAAGAGCATGGCCATGTTCTTTCTACAGAATCTAAACAAAGTGATTACAAAACATCATGATACCATGTGCCAACAAAGTGCATGAAAATATGATATATACCCAAATAGGAATGTAATTGCATGATCAAACATACATTACATTTGAAATGTAGACAGCCATACTTGGCATTCTGCATTCTGGGGGGAAAAATGCTTATAACTTGTACTCTTCGTAAAACTATAACAAATATGCATTAAGTTTAACTACTTTTATAAATATATCTGCACCTCACTCTACATTTAATCCTGCAGGTGAGCTGAATTGATCACATAACTTATAATATGAAATAGAAATGCATAGATTAATATAAGAAAACAGTATGCAAAAAACAAACCTATGGAGAATTTAAAAAAAATTAAGAAATGACTGAGAAATGGAAATAGTGCTTGCTAGAACATGTCTGCATGAGTTCCCTCCTTAACAAAATATAAAATTTTTACAAGCTATACGAAAACCAATTTTATTTTTGTGGTCTGCCCAAGCTATGCACCATGAGAACAGTTAAAAACACGAATAATCATATAACATAACAATTATCGCATTCTTGGCAAATACTTCAGTTAGAGAACATCCATTGAGACAGAATACAAGCAATTTTTTTAATCATGAGTATAAAAGTTAGCAGAATTTGTTTTTTGGATACATCAGCAACCAACCTTAAAAGCAAGCAGTAACAGATGTTATTAAATCTAATAACTATCTCAAGGGAGAGTATAAGGGCCAGTACTGCATGAGGCTCCAAATAATTACACTCTGTAACAAAACCTTACTTATGCTTACAAAATCTATGCTGCCACTCTGACAACACAACGAAAAATGTACATCAAGTAAAACACAACAAATTATCTTATGAACAGAATGAAATAGAACCTTCAAGTTGTGTATAAAATATATAGACTTGCTCATGCACAATGTAGCAGAAACTCTCTGATAGTTTAAATTTCTGATGAATTGCGAAATCCAGTTATAAAAGGAAAATCCATACATCCAGAGGATTCCTCATGCTGTTTTTTTATTTTTCATTTTCAATGGTGGAAGTTTCAAATTTCATCTACAAAATTGTCCTACCAAGCATTTGATAGATATTCTTACTAAATCAATCATGCACAATGAAATCCAAAGCAGAAAAAACTCCTGTAGCCAACTTCAATATTAGTACTGGGTACAGCCTTCTATCTATACACCACACACAATGCACACAAATCCCCGAGTTTCCATTTGCACCATACACGCGAACTCCAATCCCACAGAAAAATAATGCTTTATGAGTTTCCATTTGCACAAGCAAACTTCAGGAAATCATTCAGCCTCCATGGAAAGGCAAATGTACTTCCAAACTCGTAATCACTTAGAAAATTCAACCAAAAATACGTATTTTTTACACTTCGTTGATACCTAGAACACACCCCAAGCCGCAACTACATAAACGTAGATGCGTTTACATATATACCCCACATAGACCCATCCTTACCACATGGCCACCATATGGATACAAAGTTTACGGAACACGTTAGATGTTTTAACGCCTCAGGTAAGCAGTAGACTTACTGGCTGAAAGGAAAGCTCAATTTCACGATCAGAGCCTTCAGATGATGCCTCATCAACTGAGTTTTTCTTCTGTAGCCCTTGCTGCAGCTCTTGACAACGATGATGGGGGGGCAAATACAGGGATGTTTTTTCCTTCGTGGTATTAGCAAATTTATTCTCTAAAGCACGCTTGGAATCCAGCTGAACATGAGGTGGAGAGGCGGCAGAGAGAGAGGCGACACTATTTTCCGGAGAACTAACGGTGATGACTGAACGGAGACGGTGACGGTGGTGAGGAGGAATATAAACGGCGCCGTAGGAAGACGGCGGCCGGTCCTTCATGTTCAAGGAAGGCGGTAATTTTAGGAATTTAGTGGGGTTCAGGGTTTTGATGGGCGAGCTGTAGGGAAAGAATTGTAGAGAAGAAGAGAGAATCATACACGGAGTTTCCGGTGCCGAACGGTGACGGTGACGTGAAACGCCGTGCACGGTGGGTTCAGCTGGGTTTTGGTTGGAATAACTGGTTTCTCGGGTCGGGTCAATTGAGATCCGGTTGAAAATGATGTAATGACTGACTTGTCGAATAGAAACGGATTGACAATAGGAGCAAGGGAGCAGGTGAAGGTTCGGAATGGTAAAGTGGGACGGTTGGTGAGTTTGAATTGAGTTTTAAAGTGGAAAAATAAAATTTTTTTATTTTGAGTTTTATATTTTTATAAATAATTTATTTATATAATTTTTTAAATATATCATAACTTAAAACAATTCAATTTCACACTTGTGACCTGATAAAAGTAGTCAAAGCCAAGGTATGAGAAAGAAAATTTGACCGATTCTTTTGTCTCCATTTTTGCCAATGGAAGAAGGTAAAAAGAAAAAGAAAATTCCTTTTATACTTATTGATAAGTATTCCTATACATGAGAGTTTTTCTTTTCAAGTTTTACAATAATACTTATAATATTATTTTATGAACAATTAGGAAAACAAAAATATTAGACTGGCTTTTCCTTTCATTTTTAAAATATAAATTCTGCTTTAAATATTATATTTTTTTATAAATATTTATCTTTTATAAAATTTAAGATAAAATAATATATTACAATTTTTTTCAAATACTAAGCTAGTTTAAATACACAAGGGAACAAGTCAAGTATCACCATCTTGTTTGTTAAAAGGCTACCTTCCTTCACGGCTCAGTTCACACCTCCTTTCATTTTTTGGGTTCTTATATTCAAAGGAGAGAGGGATATTTTATTTTCTTTTTTCCTTTTTTTTTTTGTGGGGGAGGCTGCGAGGAAATTGAAGTTCATTTTCTACAGCTAAACAATTTCAAGAAAAATACATTTTTGTAGATAAAATTTGAAATTTTGCTACTCAAAAAAGACGTTCCCTGTTTAACCCATTTGCCAAGTAAACCTAACCAATTCACAGATTAGACCAAATAAATATGCACAATAGGAATAAAAACACCTCTTTCAGCATATTTCAATTACCATAGCGGAAAGAAACATAGCAACAACTGGATATAAAGCGAAACTGGGTGAAGTACTTTTTAACTGCCGCCGCTTTAGCACTAAACAATCCGTCTTTTGGTTGCATATCGACTAATTATTTTGACTTATTTCAACACTTCAATTTTAAGACAAAAAGAAAGAAAAAAGGAATACTAGAAGGGCAATATAAGTTCTCTCCTAATAACTCTCATTAGTTTTTGAACCGACAGAGCAATAGGATACAAATCATACAACTCCAAACTGCGTAGGAGAAGAAGTGCCAAGCTGCAAGAAAGATGCAACTTAATAGGTGTAGCCCTTGACGAACATTCCCTTCTTAGCTTCCTCACTCTCGCCCTCAGCAGAGTACCTTCCAAGCTGGGCCAAAGAGTTAGCCTTAGCACGTATCAGCAATGCCTTCTGAGCAGCTTCAACATTCTCAGGACGTCCTTGCCATGTCTTAAGCACACTGTTTTGCAGTGCTCGTGCATAAGAGAAGGAAACGTGCCATGGATTGGGACTTTGGTTCATTGCATTCAAGTTTAGTGTAGCTTCAACTTCAGATTGGCCTCCGGACAAAAACTAGACAAAAGAGTAAATTCTTTTCAGATATCAACTTGAAGCAAAAAGAAACCAAAAATGGGAAAGAATCGAAAAAAGCAACATGACATGTCAAGAGAAGCATGGTTAAGCCCAAGTCTGCAGAATAGACTCCAACCATAACCCCAGCAAATACCCTCTGCATCTAAGGGCATTTGGATGCAAGAACTCAGATAAGGTTCCACATCATAATGAAACTAGTAAAAGAAAGTAGGAAACATGGGTTGTTATCAGAAAAGCTTATCAGGTTTTGTACCATGATTCCAGGAACAGCTGGAGGCACTCGCCTCCTCAGCATGGTGAGTGTATATTTTGCAATTGTCTCTGGTGAAGCCTTCTCCTTGTGTTCAGCACCAGGAGTGACCATGCTAGGCTTGAGTAAGATACCTTCAAACATGACATTATTCTCAGCCAAGTAGTGGAAGACCTCTGCCCATACTCGCTCTGCTACTTCAAGTGTTCTCTCAATTGGATGGTCTCCATCAAGAAGAATCTCAGGTTCAACAATCGGCACAAGACCATTATCCTGCAAAAGACTTGTAAAATTAAGCTCCCGTATCAAGTCATGGAGAAACTAGATAGTGTCCTATTGTGGGCAAATATACCTGAGAAATAGCAGCATAACGAGCGAGACCCCAAGCCGCTTCCTTTACGGCCAAAGCAGAAGGACCACAAGGAATGCTAGCAACAGTTCTCCTGTTATTAAAAAATAAATAAATAAATAGAGGTGTCAGCATGTATACCAAGACCAATCCTTTTCCAAAGTTAGTTTCAAGAAAAGAAGGAATATGCTTAGAAGGATCCAAAAAATTTACTAACCATTTAGCAAACCTAGCTCCTTGTTTATAGTACTCAGCAGATCTAGAAGCCAATCCATCTAAACCTTGGCACCATGATTCATTGTTGGATCCAGGAAGGGGAGATAAACCCTATTGAAGAAGTGTCAAGCATGTGATAAAATCACCAAAATCTCCATCTAAAAAAAAGGAACAAATCACCAAAATCCCAAGACAAAGCTTTAATAGAAACAAACATACTTTATCAACTTTTATCCCAGGTACAATATTCTCATCTTTCAGGCAATCAACAAACTTCTTCCCATTAGTAGTCGACTGGTAAAGTGTCTCCTCAAAAAGGATAGCACCAGAAATATATTCGCCAAGGCCAGGAGTAGTCAACAAGAGTTGCCTATAAGCCTGCCTGTTAGGTTCTGTGTTGTCTAGCCCAATGGAAGCTAACCTCTTTCCACACGTTGCATTTGATTCATCAATGGCAAGAATTCCATGGCCAGGAGATGCAATAGATTTCTACTCGAAAAAGGGAGGAAAAGAAAAGTAATTAGCAAATAGGCAGTATCAAGTTCCAGCTGTTTACATAAAATATTAAAAGGGAAATTAAAAATAGCATTCGATCAGTAATCTTCAGAATTCGGTTAGAATGAAAATTATCTGTATACAAAGGCAAAGGAAACACAAGAAACCTCCCAGATACAGATACCAACAGTTCTGATGGTGACCTACCTACCAACAAGAACTTGAACGGAAGTTTTACTCTATTAGTATCCAACAACAAAACAAAACAAAAGGTGAAGCATGAATGACACCTAATTCAATAATTATTCACCACTCTCAAAGCATCATCATGCACTAAAAATCTCATATCATAAACACTCTCAGCCGCATGAACCACGCATTATGATATGAGCTAAAAAAAAAAAAGAGCAAAAAATTCATGCATGATCGCAATTATTTTCACTTTCAGAACAGCCAAAGAAAAATCAATCAATTCAGGGTCTATAATAGAAGAAGTAAAATGAACGAGTTTTGTACCCCATCAGACGTCTATCGCTCAAAATTCAGCAGAAATATATGATTAAAAAGTTTTAATTAGCAAAACGAAAGAGCAAGAGCATACAGCGGTTTTGACAAGTTCGTCGGTGTAAGATCCGGAGGCGGAGGATCGGATGACGGAGACACGACGGGAGGGCAAAGCGGAGGCGGATCCAGGTCGTTGAGTGAAAGACTGTTGGCCGATCAACGATGAGGAAGATGCGTTCAGCTTTATGAAACTGGAGCACGCCATTATTAGTACTGCAAAGAGTACACTGTATGGAGATTCTCTCTCTTCTTCTTCTATGAGGGAATGAAAAGCAGAAACTATATAAAAGAGAGAAGTTGGTTGCCGAGCGAGAGAGACGACTTTGGTATATTCACAAATCACACAGCAGGGGGGGCTTAGGTGCTCGTTGCAGTTTTCTTTTTCCGTTTTTTTTTTGTTTTGTTTCCTCGAGAAGTCCGCTAGTGAGAATACTATAGGACAATTTTGTTTCTTCTTGTTTTTCTAAAACCAAACACACACGCCCCCCGCTCCCCCCCGCCAAAAAAAAAGAAGAAAGAAACAATGTATTTTCACACGTCAGCTTCGTCCACCTGGCACCACCAAACCCTAACTATCTCCTCCTTCATCTTCCCTCTCCATCAAAACCCAAGCTGAAACTGAAAATCCCCTACTAGAAACCCTAACTTCCACCATACCATAATGCCCCTATAGTCTTCTCTAATTCCCGCATTGCCTCTCACCACCGTGTCCCTTCATTCTCAGACACACAGCAGAACACTAGAATTCTGAGAGCTATGTCCCAGGAAGGGGCAGCAGTAGCGGCTGGGGATAGAAGGATCGAGCCTCAACCTCCGGTGATGACACCTTCAATTGCTGCCCAGGGAAAGGATGCGAGAAATGCAAGCAACAATAATGGAAATGGTCTTGCTCTTCCACCTCCATCTCCTCCTTCGCCTTATCCGATGAATTCACCGAACCGTTTGCGGCTGAACCCTAACAATGAACACAAGCCGGACAATTACGAGGACTTGCAATTGGACTTCAGTCCACTGCTTTTCAGCAACTTGGAGAAGTATTTGCCTCCGACTCTTCTCAATTCGTCGCGCGACACTAAGGTTCAGTACGTCCGGGAACTCCTTCTCCGGTACTGCCCTGATGGCGAGCGGAATCGTGTGAGTAATTATTACGTGAAATTTTGTTCATTTGTGGATGTGCCTACTTGTGTATTTGTAATGTGGATCTGAGAATGTGAAACGGGGGAGTTTGGATAATCCGATGTGGAGCAAAGTTGTGGGAGAAAAGAAAAGGTTAAATTTTGAGGCAAAGTGGAAAATAGAAGTTGTCTCCGTATATCTATGTATGATTACATAGTTCGAATTGATTTCCAGGGGAGTAAGGTGGGAAATTAGAGCAGAAAAATAGGGGGAGGTCGTGCATGGATGCTGTTTATTATTATTATAATTTCTATTTTCCCCTTTTGTTTCCCGTTCTGTTTGGCCTCTTAGAAAAGCGGGGAAGCAGGAAATGGAAACGTTGAAATAATATTTTTTAGGAGGACTAGAAGTTTGTACAGGTGTTTGTTTTTGTTCAAATGCGAACTCCTTTTTTCTTTTTTAATGATTTAAACTATTTTGATTATGTTTGGGTTGGGGATTTCAAAGGGTTGCTAGTATGGAAGGGAAGACAAGAGAGTAAGATAATGTTGAATTTTACGATATTTGTACAATTTGATCTCTGTGACCTTAGATTGTCTATTGGCTAGCAGAACGATATTGGTTTTATGATCTTGCATTAGGGTTCTTTTGGAAGCGATGAGAGAGCTTAGCTGCCCATTTGAATTCATCTTGTTAATCTTAACAACAATAGAATTGTTGATTTAGATATCAAATTTGAAACAAATAAAAGAGTTACTTTATCAAGGGAAATGGTTGAAACCAGAAAGGCAAAATCTTTATTAAAGGGTTTGATCCAAGGATTATAAGGATGTTATCTTGAAGCATTTCTAATGAATGAATCCTTCGTTGCTGATGAGCGAGTCAGTTTCTTTAGGCTTGTTGGTAGAAGGGAGGATTGAGAGTAGAGTTGTCCTGAAACAAAAAATCAGATCGCAACATTGAGTGATTATTCTGCATTGTTGTTATCTCCTTGATTAACTTAATTAGTAATGAGGAAAAGTTGATGAAGGATAATTCCTGCTTTTCAGAGTGAATGTTTATGTGACTGGACAAGAAGATTAGATATTATGTAGTACTTCAAAGTTAAAGTGGGAAATATGTGGGGTCACTATCTTTTTGTGTGTACAAATTTAGTAAAACGAAGGAACATTCTACGGCTACAGAACTTTCTATCAGGGCAGGTGGATTTTTGGCTCCAGCTTAGCTTCACCCTCAGGCCCAATTATCCAGATCCTATTTCTTTACCGGAAACAAAAAACGAGTAAGACTTAATTTTACATGGACCAAGAAAGAAAGCAGGTCATTTGAGTACAATGAAGTTATAGAATGCTTAATACTTGGTGAATTTCCCATTCTTGAGTAGGTTATTGTTAAAAATTCCAATGTCTCAATTTAATCTCTGATCTCTCTGTTTCTGCTGCTTTGTCTTCGTTAACCCCCCTAGCTAATTAGCCTTAGCAAATTTCATGCTTCGAATTAGCTAACTTGTCACATGGCATTGTGGTAAATTTAATCATATGACCAGCATGCTTGGTTTTTCCCCTTATCAGAGGCTCTCTATAATGTATCTTTCTGGCCAAATTACACTTGAGATCTTTTACTATTTGTTTTTTAACAGATGCAGAAGCATAGAGAGTACAGACAGAAGATTATATCGAACTATCAGGTATATTTCCTGGTGAAAATCTACTTACAGATCATCCTTTTGAATCCACTATGACTCATCACTGAAAGAAAATGTGTTTAGTTTCAAATCTATGAGGAGCCAATAGAAATTTTACCAATAGGTATTAGTGGACTAGGATGATGGTTGGAATCATTCCCATCAAAATGTTCTAAGGAGTTCTAACGAAGAAAATGAGTTCGTTTGTTTGTATCTAAGCTGAAGTTATTTTGTTCAACAGAAATAGTAGAAGCAGCAAGGGGCATATTCTTCTAACTAGAGCACAGGTTAGAATAGGCACCTGAAGATTATTAGGGACTTTCCTCCATCTCTTTGAGAAGGTGGAAAAAAATTGACCCTCAGTGCTTGTAGCAGGTACTAATGGAAGATTCAAAAGTTATGCTTGACAGGTTACAGGACCACGATATCCCGGAGATCATGAAAGGAGGAGCAAAAGAAATCATTTTTTGGTTCTTTTTTCCCCCCGTTTGTTGGGGCGGGGGACCAGTTTTCCTCACGAGGTTCTGGTAACTTTAGACCATTAAATAAAGTGAAACTTTTGTTAGTTTTGTTTAAAGACAGTGCCTGAGAATTGACAAATATCCCCAGAGGACGAACTCTAGCACAAATTTTGGTTGGCTTACAAAATGGAAGGATGAAGTATATCTGGAGATACAGGATTCTTTTACGTTATTTTGGTCAAAAGATAGATGGTGGGAAGGTAATTACATCAAGGATGGTACTACTCCTCCATATCAATATTGCCTCCCCTCCTAAACTTTGAAGGGTTGAAGTAGGTGAAGTGCAACAGGGACAAAAATATCCTTATTTGTATTCAGAAATTCAAATAAGAGAAAGAATAAGGGATAAAGATGTAAATTAATCAAACTCTTATCTTTCCCCCAATGCCCCACAAGCCAAACAAAAAGAAAATAGAAAGAAGAAAACTCTTCCTTGGGGGAGTTTTTTTCACCTTCCCCTACTGTTCCATGGACCAAACTACGTGTAAATCTTTAGTACAGGGATCCAAGGACTACCTCGGCTTCTCATAGTTCTAGAACTAATTAGAAATCTTGAGGAGGATCAGACTCCTAAATCAATTTCAATAACTCCAATCACCAGACTCCCTGAAATCTAAAAACTAGGAATTTATCAAAATTACCAGAATAGCTGGGTTTCACATTATGTCTAGTATATATAAAATATGAGTCACTGGGTAACTAAATAAGAGATAAATTGCAGACACCCTTAACCTAACAAAATTTACAGTGCCATCTGTCCATGTTGAATTTCAGTTCCTCATTCCCTTACATATGTTTCTTGTGTCATGTTCAAATATATCCTGAACGCCATATACCTTTGCAAGCCGATAAGGAATATGTTTTATTCGGGTAGAGTGAAAAATGAGAATGATTGGACCTGAATTTTCTTTTGTATTTTCAGATATTTCTGAACTCACTATTTTGGTTATATGTGCCCTATGGTTTGTAATCGCAACAAGAAGCATCTTCTGGTTGTGATAACTTTTTTTCTTTTTCCCCTAACCTGGGAATAGTACATAATCCTGAATTATGCAATTCTTCCTTCTAAGAAGCTCTTGTTTCAGCCTCTTCACAGGGAGCTATACTCTATGAATGCTGCAAACTTCTTTGTTTCTTCATTTCGTGACGCTCTAAATGAAAAGACAGAGGAGAGCTTTAGAAGTATAATGACTGAACCATCTCCAGGAATTTTTGTATTTGAGATGCTGCAACCTCGTTTTTGTGAAATGTTGTTGGCTGAGGTATCTGCTGACCTTGTTCTTGTTCTGTATGCTAGCTCATCTTTTTACTAGCAGTTTAGCTTCTATATTTTCTTACCAGGTTGTGATTGCTCAGGTGGAAAATTTTGAGAAATGGGTGCATGAAACAAAGTTCAGAATCATGCGGCCAAATACAATGAACAAATATGGTGCAGTTCTAGATGATTTTGGCCTGGAAACTATGCTGCAGAAGTTGATGGAGGATTTTATACGTCCTATGTCAACAAGTAGAAGATTAATCTCCTGGATGTTAATTTCTTTATGGAGTCAACGAATGAACTTACAGTTCCTAACATTTGTTTGCAGTTTTCTTCCATGAAGTTGGTGGATCCACACTTGACAGTCATCATGGATTTGTGGTTGAGTATGGAATGGATAGAGATGTTGACCTTGGTTGGTGATCGTATTCATGCTTTTCTTGCTTCTCTCTCATTTTCTTAATCCCGATGCAATAAACATTTTGACCAAGGTGGAACTTTGTCTGCATCTTTTAATGATAAACAGTTTTTTACCCTCATTTCTATCATGAGTTCAATTGCACCTCTCATCTTGAGAAGAATGTTTTGCAACCTGCCTGCTCTGTCCCATTCTGGCATGAAGACCCACTGTTATTGTGCTATTTGTCTTGGCTGAAATCTGATTTTGATGCCTCTGAAGTTCCCATGTTGGAGATTGAATTTTTGCCCTCCAACTGTTTGCATTCTTATTTTTGTTCCAATCAAAGAACTTGCTTCAAGGATGCTGAATAGCCTTATTGTGGTATGGAACCTGAGAAGCAGACACTCCAAAAGAGACATGGCTCAACTGGAAATGCATAGTATAACGGAACACTCTAGGCACCTTGAATAACACATGTCCTTTCTTATGTGGATAATCAATCATTTTAAATATACTTGTATACTTTTATAACTGAAGAATGTTTTGATAAATGAAGTTAAGTTCAAACCATAGTATTGTAAATTAATGGGTTATGCAGTTGATCTCTGTTAATGATCATGTTCATGATCAATGCAAATTCTGTACACTTGCTGAATATGAGTTCCCTTTTCTCATTGCTTGATTAATTCTTCACTGTTATGTGTTATTTTCCCATAAATGAATTAATTTCACATGCTTCTCGCACCTAACATTGTTTGCTCTCTTTGAAGCATATGCATCTATCTTGTACTTGCATTACGTTTGCATCCTAAGTGTTGGATTATAATAAATTGATTTCCCCTGCACTTTCAAACAGTACAACACATATATTATGCTTAGGCTTTTATTTGTCAACACAATTAAAGGAGAGTTAGGTACATGTCAAAGAGTGTTGGACATGTGAAGACATATTGCAGATTAAGTTGTAGCCCTCTCCCCATCCTTTTGATAAATCTGTTGGTTGAGTCTTCTACTGACTCGAGTTCAAACCTTTTCTCCAGAATTTGGAATTTATTCTCTCCACTACCATTTCAGATATTGAAGAAGGATATGAGTGAGCTTTAGAAGGTACTTGCTCTAAGTAACATAATAATTGATGCACCTAGTGACTTCTGATATAGCTCAGAACCTTTCAAATTCTAAGAAATTGATAGTGTTTCTGATTCTTATAGTCTACATCTATTCAGCTTTCTCTCTCTCTCTCTCTCTCTCTCTCTCTCTCTCTCTCTCTCTCTCTCAATGTGTGTAGAAGAAGCCTCAGAACATGCTAAGCTCATTATTTGCAGGTTTTTTTGGGTAGTTTGCTTGGGATGTAATCATATCTGCTTTCTCACTGTGTTGTTGTTGGAAGTCATAAAATATTATATCCATCGTGCCTCAGAATATTTTATTATTTTCATTTCTGCGCCTTGGTTCTCTGCTGCTGTTATAAGCTTAGTTATTGCGGTGTTGTGTATGTGAAGTTTTAGTTACATAAATCATTGCAGTTAATACTTAGATCTCTGAATTCAAGAGCTTACATTGTTAGGATTTCATGTGGATGACTCTGAAGTCACATTGAATGTGTGCCTGGGCAAGCATTTCTCTGGTGGAGAGTTATTCTTCCGTGGTGTGCGGTGTGAAAGACATGTAAATTCAGAAACTCAACCAGAGGTAGGAGATACTTTAGTCATTATCTGATAAATAATGTATACCAGTCAACCAATGGAACCTTTGGTTCACCCCAAGTTATGTTTAACTAGCTTATGCTTTTTGTTAAGTAAAGAAGCTATCATGGAACAAACTAGACCATCTGTGCTTTTTCTAAATTGGTTATGGATCATAAAAGATAATTGGTCTTTATTAATGAAATGAAGTAAGTAGCATTGTGCTTTTGTGTTAAAATATACAGCACTTTAAAGCTTGGGATGCAAATCTATTAGTTATAGCGTATCATAAGCAGCTGTTGTCTTGCTTGTTGAAGGGATCTTATAAATTTCGGATTGGTACACCTGTAGGAAATCTTGGATTACTCCCATGTCCCAGGTTGTGCAGTTCTTCATCGTGGTCGCCACAGGCATGGTGCTAGAGCTACTACATCCGGACACAGAATGAATTTATTGCTGTGGTGCAGAAGGTACATTTTATCTATGCAATTGTAATCTGAAAAGTATCCAAACAGAAAAACTGATAATGTTGTCAAACACTTCCTCCTGTTTTAAAACCATTCTAGGAGCTGCTCTGCAAGATGGCATGAACCGCAAAATCATCCAATATGCACCCGTGCTAGAATTGAATACTTTTGTTGTTAGCCCTTGCCAATTTCTTTCCAATTTAACAGAAATTCAATCCTAACAATTCTCTTGTCCTGTATATCTTGTACTTAAAAAAGTAGTTCTCCACATGCTTAGCATATTCTTTATAGACTTTTATTAGTGCCAATTTCTTCCCAATTTATAGAAAGTTCACACTTCATATATACTTTTTTCCTTTATATATTGTACTTGAAAAAGCAGTTCTCCACATACATACTATGTTCTTTATGTAATCTTTTTAGCTACCACAATGATGCTACATGTTCTCTATGACCTTTTTAAACTTATTATGCGTGTCCATTTTTTTCCCAAATACTAGTGTCTAGTCAAGATAGAGCGTCCAATGTATACTCGCTTTTCATAGTCAAACAAAAGACTTGCCTAATTAACATCTTCTCCTCCTCCTATAGATGGGGAATAACTGTTTGCATTTTTGCGCTTGCTTTGTGGACATGTAGACTGCTTCTCCTAGAGCTTTGTACTGTAGAGAAAAAACAGGCAATATAATTTAATGGTGGTCCTTGTATGTGTACCTCTTGTGTTTCCTTATTTTCAACTTTTGACGTGTTTGTTAATTTGTATTAATACCTCGATGCAAACTGAACTTTTTACTTGACCTGAAAGGACTTTGTAGCAGTTGTGTCGTATTAAAAACAAAATATAGCTACACTTCTGTGTAAAAGGGTAAATGGATGTGCTTTGTGCATAGCTGAGGTTTCTTATTGTCCAATTCATAGTTTTCCTTTGCTATTTTTGGCAAACAGATTGCCATTTCACCTTTGAATGACATTCTTCAATATTACCTGATAAATTCTCTGATGAGCAGAAGAAATTAATTGACTCTGAATGACTTAGTAATAAGCAAGTATCTTGATTCCTCAATAAGTGGTATCTATTGATGATTTTAACTGCATGCACATATTCAGTTGAATGAAAAGAATACTTGAGCTTATTCATTTTTCTATCTCTATTGGATGGGTTTTTAATTCTTTATTGATCGTCTGGAGAGATATCCATTAATATCACAGGCATGATATACTATCTTTTGTTCACTAGCAACAAGCATGTATAACATATCTAGTGGTACCTAGGTGCTGCATCTTTTTTCTGCTTTTGTTTTTTCACATGTTTCTCCAACAAAAAGAAAGGATAAGTAAATGTGATTGCTTTACTCAGCACTCATATGGGGTGGTTTGAGTAGGGAAATGTATACTAAGCATCAGAGTTTCTCTTGACTAGTAAAATTCTTTTGAAGACCTGCAGAAAAGGTTTTCCTGTTTTTCCACCTTTCCATATATCTAGGAGCTACAGCTACTTGTGCAAAATGATGGGCAAGCCAAATGAGGATAGTGGCATTGAAACAACCCATCTTGTTATCACAGTTTGTATATTTGACAAAGCTATTTGTCTGCTTAAAGTGATTTATGAATGCTTGGAAGTCCTAGGTTGGTCAGTTGCTAGAACTTGTATTCATTTTAATGTTGTCTTGAGAATGGAAAATATAAGACAACAAACTAGATATTCCAAGCAAGGTTTTAAATCCTAAATGTTTTCCCGCCTTTGCAGTTCTATATTTAGAGAGTTGAGGAAATATCAGAAGGATTTCTCTGCCTGGTGCACAGAGTGCCAACGCGAAAAGAAAGAAAGGCTGCGCCACCATGCTGCTGCTATTAAATCGGTATTCCACATATCATACACCTCTTCTTCCCGCTTTTTCCAGTAGTTGCTGAATAGTTAAACAAGTAGAAAAAAGATACATATGTAAAGTGAATCCACTGTTAAGTATATACTTTTTTCCTCCTCTCTTTAGGAACTTCTGAAACGAGAAGAAGCTGCTTAATGAGTTGGCTGTAAAAGCTTTAAATTTCTCTCTCAAAAGACGGAGGAGAAGAAGCTGCTTTGGAGCTCCCTATTGTGTTTTCTCCTATACTGCAAAGAAATCTGTAATATATCACAACTCTCAAGGTCTAGAACCAACCGTCGGGCTGAAGGTGTTGTCTGTCTTGTGTGAAGATTAGTTGTACATCCCGATCAACTAGGTACAGCATTATGCTAATTCTCAGTAGACCTGAATATCTCACTCTCACGAGTGATAGTACAGTCAATTTTTTGTAGCTCGTTGTCTCCTTTAATCAATGCAGCAGTACTTTTGCTAATTTAGTCCCTTTAGTAGAGCTATTTACAGTTGTAGAAAGGAAACATCTCTGCCCTGGGAAAGAAAATATTGCAGTAAGCACACCATTGTACGTTGGCATTACGTGTTATAAATATGTTTTTGGTGTATCCCCTTCTTCCAAACTGTTGTCCTGCAATTCGAACAATATGACTTACATTTCCGTTGTTCTTAAAGTATTTCGAGCTCGAGAAAATGAAGGACTATTGACAAATAGAAAACGAGAAGAATCAAATATACCTTGTTTTGAAAACGAAAGGCGTAGAATGAGAAAGAGGGGAGGAGTATTGATTTGATGAGCTCAGGATGGAAGAATCCAAAGAAGGCAATCAGTTTATGAGCAACATCAACTCGTGATGCTCCGTAAAGGTAAGCATAAGAGATCGAGGACATTACAGATGAACCAATCCATGCTTGGACTCGATGTTAAATCAATGATGAGCAAAAGAGATTGTCGCCTTGTCCAAGTAGTAAACTCCGGCAGTCTAGAACACCAGTCTAATGAGAGACCAGAAGGAAAACTACCAGATCGATGAGAATTCCATTTAGAGGAAGGGAAAATTTACCGGGAACATGATTAAAGGGGTTGAGTAGTATACATGATGATGAAATTGAAAATGTATCACACGGCTTCTAACTTTCAAGTTGGTTTTTCCCTTCTTCCAGACCGTGGGAAATTTGAAAGTAAATTGAAGATTCATCAAGAATATAAGAAGAAGTTGCTGCAAATTCACAAGACTATTTCAGAATTAAGGTGATTATTGCCCTCCGCCCATAGCTTCGTGTAAAGAAAACGAATCATGAATTTCGAAATACAATGTAAGAGCTAAGCTCTCCAGCCCCAGACAAACTTGAACGACAGTGAAAAGATATTTGAACCCTTGACAGAAGTATAAAGTTTGCAGAATAGTTTAGAACTGTCATTTTGTTATGAGACTGTAACCTCTCTATTCTTTGCAAAGCAAAAATAAAGATATAGAGAATAATGAATAAAAGAGTGCTCAAACAGGTAAAAACATAAAGGAATAGTTAATCTACGAGATCCTCTTGTAAAAAACATCCTAAATTTCATGAATTATTAACGTATTAGGGTTTATCTCAATTCAAGAGACACTTCAGCAACATCAGATCAAGGAGACTGGAGCTGTCACATTCTGTTATCATTTCCTTTGACAAATATTAGTTGTCAAATTTGTTGATGAACTACAAAACAGTACACACAAACAAAAGTATAACATACATTATAAAACATACGCATTTCACATCAAAATAGAAATCTTTGGTAAAAAATCTGAATGACTATTAAATTTTTTCAAATTTTAACTTTTGTACTTAAACTAAAAAATTAAATTACATCTTTTCTAACCAAACACACAATTAAATTTCTATTTTTCTTCTAATAAAAAAATTTAATTTTTACACAATTCAAAACAAAATCTCTCTCAACCAAACACAATTCAAATATACCTATTATTACTCTCGAACTATTGACATGAATGATTTATACCTTAGCGGCTAAATTTTCAGTTAGTGGATAACGGAAGTCAAATATGTGACTAGTTAGGGTTATTTTGGACATTTGCTTTTTTCATTCTTTGTTAAAAAAGAAAAGCGTTTTAATATCTTGTCACTTTGCAGTAAGTATTTTCTTTCTTTATTTTTTAATTTTTCTTTTCTTCTCCTTCCTCCTCCACTAATCCATTCCTGCGAAATAGTGGCCGCGGTCACCACCATTCCATTTTCTATCCCCCGCCCAACCCCCACCCCTCTTTCTTCTCTTGTTGTTATGCTTATGTTGCCATGGACGTTGTTGACGGTTTTCCCCCTTTAAAGAAACCCTCATTTTGCTACTGGTTTCATATTCAAATTAAGGTTCTTCTCCCTTAGTTTATGGATTCTTTGCAGGCCAATTGTGCCTCAAGATCACAAAAAGAACTCTCCCTCCATAGCCCAAGGAACAACCAAGAGATATCTGGCTAAGTCCCAGTAAGGAAATCTTATCTTCTCGTTTTCGCTTCACAATTCATCAACTTCTTGGACCCCAAACTCAGAAAATTTCAGTGAAGAAGAAGAACAAGAGATCTTTCCAGAAAATATGGAAAATTTGGGACCAATTACCCATTTCTTTCTTTCTCAATATTAGGTCTCGAATCCCTTTTCTGAACCAATTGTTCGTAATTCTTTCTACTTGCGCAACCCATTATGCAATTGATTCTCTCGATAGTGAAGGGAGAAGAGAAACGGGGTAGAGAATGGGTGGGAGAGAACAGAGATTGGAAGGGAGAAAAGTAGAAGCGATCAGCAGTGTGGCGGTGGAGGAAGAGGAAGAAAATGAAGAGAAGCGGAAGAAGGGTGGGCAGTACGTCGAGATGGCCTTGCCACTCAGTTGCATGTTCAGAAAGCTGGAAGAGGACTGAAGAAGAAGAGAAAAATATAAAGAAAAAAATAATAGGAATAAAATATCTTCAAAGAGAAAAAGGGAAAATGACTAAAATAACTCTAAAAACAGTCACATCGAAGCCACACGTTTGAGATCTGCTAGTCACGGACAACATATTTGGACGGAAGGGAATAAATTATTCATTTCAATAAATTGAGGGTAATATCTAATCGTTTTTTAAGAAATTATTTTTTAAAATTTTAAAAAATAAATTATTTATAATAGAATAAATAAAATTTAAAGCAAAAAAGATAAAAAAATATTTTAAATAGAAAAATCAATCTAAATATACCATTAATTAAAGTCCAAAAGTTGAACCTTCAAAAAAATTTAAAAATTGTGTAGATATTTTGTCCTTAATCTTTAAAAAATCCACATCTTTTACATTTAGCTTATTAGTTATTTAGCACACGATAAGCACACAATACATTATCTTCTCTTCATGATGCCCAATCCCATCTCTTCTGTTTAGTTGTGATGATGTAAATTAGATCCATTCCAGTAGATTAGGCACACCACCTATTCAATTGGTTTCCTCTTCCTTCCGAGAATAGAAGCTTTCTCTAACCTTGGTCCACCCATCCTCCACTTCTTAAACGCTGCTGTTGAGGATTGGCCAGCCTTGTACACTAAAAAAATTGTTTACCGTATGATGCAGCAATCAATTAGAAAAAAGGATCTTTGTAACAATAAAATTCGGGGGAGGGAATGAAACAGAGAGATACAGAGAAGAAACTATAGATGTTTTTCTCACATTTAGTCTCTTCATTTGTTAGAAGTGTCGAATATTTAGGAGCCGCTGCAGGTGCAGTAGTATGTGCCTTGACAAGGACCTCATTATATCTAGTTCGGAAAGCAACCAGGAGGAAAGGTCCAATGGTTTTGTCACCAACCCTGTTTATCAAGAAAATTAATATGAACAAGGGCGCCAACCCAGAAATGATATGTTCAGAAATCAATCTTTTCCACAATTAACAAAATTTCCCTAATACTGGAACATATGACTCTAGAGGGGGGAAAAACTAACAGCGGTGCTATCTTGAGTCCTAATTCATAGAAGTATTGACATCGACTTCTAAGATCCACATGGGCAGCATCAGCTCCAATTTCCTTCCGTGTTCTAGAACTGAGGAACCAACCAAAGAAACAGATTAACAGCATTACGAAAGTGCAGATGCTCCATAAACAAAAAAATTATAAGCTTTAAACATCCTCCTTTCTTTTGCCTACAGCTTATTTGAAGAACTTCAAAGTCAGAACCAAAAACAAGATGCAAAATGCATCAGCTTAATCAAATATCTTTTCGCAACTGTCAAAGTGGCCCCCGAAATAGATACCGTCTCCAGATATCTGATCTCCTAGATCAATTCTAAAGACCACAGCTAGTTCAATCATCACGGAAGTATCCGGTCTAATTACTGGAATCAGCATTATTTCAATAAGAGAGCATACAAAAGCATAGTTTGTGTAGTAGCCTAACTCATAAAATATCCTTTATAGTTGCATTTACAAACGTGCAAACTGACATGATAGACATACACAAACTTGCATAAAGCATCGATGAGTAGTGTATTGAGCCTTACTCTTTCCTGAAGTAGGGAGGAACATTAATCGAGATCACTTTCAAATGTAGATCACAAGCAAGCCAAAAGGGTAATTCTGCTTTTGAACCAGCTTCTACCTGGAATTATGGGAAATATGAATGTCAAGATTTCACAGAAATAAGACTTATACATGGTTATAACTAAAGTTTCTAGAGTGATTACCTAATTTGTATCATCACTAGATTCAAGTAGTCCAACTCCATAAGCAGGTTGTTGGAATACAGCAGGGACCGTCTTTTGTTTAGTTTATTCAAAATGTAAAAGAGGTAAAAATTCGATGAAGTTTTAGAACTAAACAAAAAAGCGAAAGAAAGCAGGGAATATAAAAATTTAAGTGTGAAAAAAGGAAAGAGATTGCCACTTTAGACTTACCTCTTCTTCTGCTAATATATCATCAATATCATAATAATTGGCCATATTATGAGAATCCAAAAAGAAAAAGAAGAAAAACAGTGCCTTCAGTCAATAGGCCAGAATCAAAGTTCACTGATTCTGTAATTCAATCCCACAAAACTGTTGATTCGAGATCAATAACCCTCCTGAGATGTTCCTCACGAAAAAAAAAAAAAAGGAATCAGTTTCCAGATTAAATAGTAAAAACTATTTTAAGCTCTTTCCAGTAATTGATGAACTTATCAATTATTATACATGCTTGAAGAAAGAATAAACACAATTTAGAAAACTTTTAAGACATCATGCAGAGTAAAGACATTAACACATTTCAAACACCTTTCTCTGTTCATAAGCATAAATAACGAACAAAAACCTCTTGATACAAAGAGTATAATACACTACGTAAATTGAAATAAAATAAATTAGGAACATGAATCAGACCACAAATAAACAGACTATAAAATAGAAGAGATAATGAATCAAGCCCCACATAGACAGACTATATTGAAATAAAATAAATTAGGAACATGAATCAGACCACAAATAAACAGACTATAAAATAGAAGAGATAATGAATCAAGCCCCACATAGACAGACTATCTCCATTACTAAATAAGTGCATATATATATCTTCTAAAAGGCGGGAAAACCTGAAACAAATCCAGCTGAGGTAGTGATAAAATAACAGATGAAAGAGAATTCCACAAAGATGATTTCCACTTCTTTAGGTCCTATTTTAGTAAGAAAATTATAAACCGCTTTACAATAATGCAAAATCAGAAAAAAACAAGAAAACAAAAGCAGATATGCATTAGCTAGTGCACGATTCTCTTCTTTCGAGCCATAATTTGATAAAGAAAATTCGAAAAAAAACCAATCTAATTTCCAAAATTAAAGTCGGAGACTCTTATCCTACAAATCCTAGATGTAGAGAGGTGCTGAACAAAAAATAAAAACAGAGGACATTACATACCAAATGGACAAAATTTACTTCGATTTGGAGTTTTTAGCTCAAATCTGGGTGGAGTTCAATTGATCCCACTTCTAATGGAACTTTTTTTCTTTCTACGCCCAAAATCTTGAATGCCAGCCCTACAAGCCAGTGAACACTAGTTGAGAGACCAGCGGCGAAATCTTTCGGACCTCCGTTTCGATTGTGGGAAGAAGAAGAAAGCGGAGGAGATGACCAATTGGGCAAATGATGGCCTCTGCCGCTCAAATATTTCGACTGTCTTTAGGGTTAAGTACAAAAACACCCCTGTAGTCTTAGGCTATTGACAATTGGGTGCTTGTACTTTTGATTTTGGCAATTGAGTACTTAAATTGATATTCCCGTCCAAATTGTTCTAATGGTTGTACAAATTGTCAAAAATACCCCTTGGTTTTATATGAAATGACTATTTTTTTCAGAAAATTTATTGAAATGTTAAAATACTATAAGCATCACTATTAAATATAAATATAATTAATTATCTATAAAATGTCATTAACTAATTAATTCATTAAAATTTTACAATTATCACCGATGATGCATTGAAAAAGTTTCTCCCAAAAAAAATCATCGAAAGAGAAAAATCCAAGAACAAAAAGGAAAAAAATGAGAAACACCTCTTTACCTAAATCGCAATTGATGCGAGCAAGACTACGGATCACTATGATGACTTGGACGTGTCCAATAAAGAGCTAATCATACCGGTTGGGCCAATGACCAGAGCTACGGCTAAGGCGCTCAAGAGGCCTTATTTGCCTATGTGGACCAACATTTCGAAGAGGATAGAGTTATCCAAACTTGTTGGAGGAGAATTAGTTGGGCGCTGCACTCAACTTGGTCCCATTTGTTTAAAATATTTAGGTCGAATGATTTTACTACTTGAGCGCTATGTAATGCGCCAGCTCAAGAGAAAGTTATGTTTCTAAAACTTGAGCTGCCAATCTTGTTGGATTTGTTTTATGTCTTGTTTTATGTTGGGCTTACATGTATCATTAAGCCCAACCCTTTCATATCTTACCCTAGCTATAAGTAGCCTTCTTTGAGGCAATTAGGTCAGATTTTGAGTATCATTTGAGAGGGGCTGTCGCCACCACTTTGAGAGGATTGATTCCTTTTACTCTTGTTACTCAAAGAACTACACTTTCACTTATCAATTGAGATTTCCGATTGTGGCGTGTAAGTGTTCTTTTCTTACTTGGTTAAATTCTTATTATCTGGGATTGCTTTAGACAAATGTTTCTAAGATGTATCGTAGAATTTAATTATCTTGTGTGTAAAAGAATTGTTTGTTTGTTCGAAAGTTGAGTCTTTGTTTGTTCAAGCCGAAAATTCCATCATCTCCATCTTTCCTTCCTCGGATTGCATGTCAGCAATGGTTGCAAGAGAAGAACCAAGAGCAAGGGATTGCATATGAGAAGGGCAGAGCTAGAGGTAACAGAGGGAGGAGGCAACATTGATGGCAAAGAGATTTGCACAAGGATGAGGTAGCATTGAGGGAGAGAAATTGCAAAGGAACAAGGTGTTGAGAACCAAAAGGGAGAAATTGTGAAGGAAATAAACGGAACAGAGTGAAAAATATTGTGAAGAGAAAAGATGGAACTAAGGAGAAGTTGCACAGTGAGCAGAAAAAATGCAGAAAGGGAGAGGGAGGAAGTGGCCAAGGCATGAAAGGCTTGGAGAGAAAGAGGTTTGGGAAAATATAGTAATAGTGATAAAAGACATGGAGAGAGAGAGAGAGAGAGTCGGGAAAGATGGTGATTATGTCCACCAAAGTTTTTCAGAAATTGAATAAGATAATATGAAATAAAATAATAAGTCTTTTAAAAAATTTTTACTTGTTTTTTATTTTTTTAAATTAAAGTGATCGTTTGGTATTAGAGATAAATATTTGGGGGGAAATTCCTTAATGTGTTGGGGTATCTTTGTAAAGAATGAAAATTTAATTTTTAAAAATCTCAATTATCGTTACTTTTTCAACACAATCTTAATTTGTTTAGTACCTGATTGTCAAAATTAAAAGTATATGAATCCAACTGTCAGTGCCCTAAAATTATGGGAACTTTTTTGTACTTAATCCACTATCTTTACTTTCGCTCTCAAAATTTCACTTCTTTTCTCTTTTTCTTCTTTTCCCGGCAAGAAATAAAAAATGTTGTGATTTGAGTTAATAGACAAAAAAGTTCATAGATATTTTTATATTTTGAGCATATACAAGGGATATATGACTCAGATTTCTTTTTCTTCCCCTTTTTTATTTAACAAGATGAATCAACTATATGGCTTTCTCCCTCTTTGTGAATAGATTAATGCATTTATGTATTAGATTAATGTAGAAGAGAATAAAATATTTTTATTATATTTTAAAATTTAATTTAATTTATTTTTAATAACACAAAAGATAATAAAAATTATATTTATAGGTAAAAATAACTTTAGCTTTTAAAAAATAATCTATAAAATTATATAATTTAATAATAAAAATAATTAAAAATATTTTGTATTTAGAAATAGAGGGAGTACCGCTAACTTTTTACGAACCAACTTTTTATTAAATATTTCAGTTATAATTCTAGTTTGAAATTTCTTTTTGAACTTTTAATCATACTTAAAATTCAATCTAAAAATTTTTAAAAATGTCAAAACACAATTTTGATTGTGTATATTTATATATACATAACGGTAAAAAATCTGACTGAACCTTGAACTACTTGAAATTCTAAAGTTTGCTCTCAAATTATTTTTCATATATATTTTGCCTTCTAATTTTGAAAAGGTTTAAAAATTATATTTCGTCCATTTTGGACGTTAATGAATAACGATGAATATCATGTGCTATTCACATGACACTCTTTTAAGTTCAATTTTTCAGCCATCCTGCTTGTGCGTCATTTTACCTTCTTTTGGAAAAAGATTTAAGAGCATTTTGTCGGATGCAGGAATGGCCATCTACCTTTATCAATATGGGTAAAGAAACCAAGGACAAAGAGACACTTAATCTAGTAGGTTACATAGATTTTGATTTTAAATTTTATTTTAAATTTTATAAAAATCAATTTATTGTGTGTATTTTAGTAATAAACTAATATGTGAGTCTTTGTATGTCTAGTCATTCTAAGGGGCAGACATATTTCTAATAACCATCCAACTTGAAATATTTTAATTTTATAAAGGGTATATTTTATTATCGTAAATTTTAAAAAATCTATCACTCTATAAAAAATTTTTTAAAACTTTAAAAATTTAAATTACTTAATTTATTTTAACATGTGCTTATCAAGCACAAATTATATATATATCGATCTAAGTTGTTCAAACAACTTGTGAAGCTAAATAAATTAACTACTTATAAATAAATAATAAATAATTAAAAGAACACAAATAAAAATTATTTGAACTGTATAAGGTGGCAGCCCTATCTCCCTTTGCAATCCTTTTTTTTTTTGGGTCTCTGTTGCAAATTATACCTTTTTGTTTTTTTTGGCTAATTATGTGGCAATTTATTAGGTTTGAAAATAAATATTTAAAAGAAAAAAAAGTGACTGGATGAGTGATGAATTAGCGCCTGGAAGTGTAAGAAACAGAATAGATATATAGTGAGGCATCGGAAAACCCCCCGAAACTCCCTCTTCAATACTATATTCTCTTTCTAGGGATCAGGAGGCGCTGCCAATCTCCGTCGAGATCACCATCGGAATACACCAGTTGCGCCACAACTTCCACCTTGAAGGTATCTATAGCAATGCCTTCTTTTCCCCCTATCACCCTTCTATTTTTCTCCGACATTCGATTAGATTCAAGTTTTTTTTCGAATTTAAATTTCTTCTAGCCGCTCTTCTGATGTTGATTTCCTTAGTCGATGGATCTGTAATTTTTGAACCGCATTTTATCTGTGGCAATTTTGGAGCTGGTTGTTTATGTAGAAGACTTGAAATTGAATCGTCATAAACGTTCGAAAACTTTGCCTTCTGTCATTTATAGCTACATATAATTGATCTTTTTGCTGCTGCCTACCAATTTCATTTCCATCTATGATCGGAGAGCTTTATTTGTGAAAATTTTGCTTTAGAGACATCTATTCAAGTAAACATAGTAGTAAGCAGGGTAGAAAGAAGAAATCTAGATTTATTTTTTGTAGTCTATAGTCATCTATTAAGACCTATAGATATTATGATAGGTTTAATGACACAAACCGTTTTTCATAAGCATACACGATGACAAAGGTATTTTTACGCAGGACGAAGTCATAATTGTTTGACATAATTCAGGTAAAGATGTGATACATTGGTAGAATTTGATGAAAGATTCTTTTTTATCATTATTGTTTGCCTAAATGTGTTTAATTAGTGGTTTGTTACCGTTTCAGCATCTGATGTTCTCTTGCTTCTTGCTTGTCAAGATCATTTTACATTAACATATTCAGTATATTATATCTGAGGGTCAGAAATTGAGTCTCCGTGATTTTAATCAAATGTGGGAGCTAAATTTTTTAATTCTTTTTTCTTTTTATGGGGAGTGGATAATTGATATTTCAATTTTCATCTCATGAGTGATCTGCGTGTGTGCTTCTCAGGTGAATTTAAGGATCATATTCAAGGCCTAAATAGTATATCATTTATCTAAACTTTTGTGGCATATGAGAAGTAAATGTTTCTTTTTGGTGTTTAGATGGTTACATTCAGTTTTCCTCTCCTAAAGATTTTCTCAATTCTCCTCTCTGTAATTCGAAAAGCTGTTGAATTGTCATTTTCTTTTCCTTCCTCCCATGGATACATAGAATGAAGAGAAGGTTTTTAAGCATAATCTATCTAGTCTAATTTCAGTATAGGCGACAGCTTGTGGAAGAAAGATGGTGAAGTTGACAATGATTGCTCGTGTTACTGATGGACTTCCTCTAGTGGAGGGGCTAGATGATGGGCGGGATATGCCAGACGCAGATTTCTACAAGAAGCAGGCCAAGGCCTTATTTGCAAACCTCTCAAGGGGCTTAAATGATCCTTCTAGAATGTCTATTGAGACTGGCTCTTACATGTTCCAGTATCCTTTTGCTCTTTCTATGGAAGCACTTTCACATGCCGCTCTTCTCTGCACATATTGGAACTAAGTATTGCAACTTCTATTTTGAATGTGGTTGAATAGCATTACGTTGGGTCGGTCAATGTACATTCTGTAGATTCAGTGTTCCTTAGCTTTGATTTATTGCATAGTAACAACTGCATTCTAGGTTTTGAACCTTACAGCTCCGAATAAATCTGCCCTTTAAGGTTTTGAGTTGTAAATGGGTGTGTGTTCACATGGAGGGCTAGAAGCCCAGGGAGTAGTTTCTTGCGTTTGGCAGATTTTATTAATGCCATTGCAGCAAAGGTTGTATTTAAAGTTGACCTGAAATTTTGAAGATGTTCATTTGTCTTTTAAACTGCCTTTCTTGAAAAATAGAGACAAGTTGTACATCTTCTTTGTGGTCAAACTATGCTGCAGTATTTGGATGGACATTTGGAATTTTCTTTACACAATTTCTCAGTTATATTATTGAAGGACGCGTTTGTTATTTGACGATGTGTGACCGTGCTTATCCTAAGAAGCTTGCTTTTCAGTATTTGGAAGATCTTAAGAATGAATTTGAACATGTAAATGGAAGTCAAATTGAAACTGCCGCTAGGCCATATGCTTTCATAAAGTTTGGTAATATTTTTTATTTTGCTTTCTGATTTCTGTTACATTTTTATTTGTGTCCATATTGATGATTTTGCACTTGTATCTTATATGTCCCTTTCTTCCTTATGTTTGAAAGATACATTTATACAGAAAACAAAGAAATTGTACCAAGACACAAGAACTCAACGGAATATAGCAAAGCTGAACGATGAACTTTATGAAGTACACCAAATAATGACTCGCAATGTTCAAGAAGTTCTTGGCGTTGGTGAAAAGTTGGATCGTGAGTGATTCCAGTTCTTCTTTGCAGTTTTAACTCATTTTATCGTTTTAGTTTTGGTTGGAAATTCTTTATTCTGTTGCTAGACTCAGAGGCTAACTAATCAAAATTTAAATGCGTATTTCTACAATAAGGAAAAGAGAGAAGGATTTGGGAAAATTTCATTATAAGACAGATGTGGCACATAGAGTTAGTTGCTTAGCTTTCTAGATCAAATTCTTTACTTTGTTCTGTGGCATGATTTGCATTTCCTCCCCGAGCAGCATCTTTGTGCAATCTCAGCTTTTGGGTTTTTTGGGGTGCATTGGGGGAGCTTGGATAAGCATTTGATACAATTTTGTATGCTTTGGGTTGAAATTACTAGGGATCTGCAGAAGCTGATCTGTTATCTGGTATTTTTCTGTATTTAGGTAATATGTGACTGATATGATTTATTAATATGCTTTGCAGAGGTCAGTCAGATGTCTAGCCGCTTGACTTCAGAATCTCGCATATATGCAGACAAAGCAAAAGATTTGAATCGTCAGGTTGGTCAATTGGATGTCTTATGTAACATATATGGTACATTTGCTTAGTAGGTGCAGATTAGCAGGCATTTCTCTATTAGTATTATTATTTTTCCAGTGGCATGGCAGTTCTTGCAGTAAAATACTTGGTATTCCTCCCGTATAATAGATATTAGTTTAAAAGAAGTTGAGAATACTGAACGGCCTTTTTTTTCTCTCTCTCTCTCTCTCTCTCTTCCTCCTTCCTATCTTCTTTTTTTGTTTTTTTTTTTTGGCCGGGGGTGGGGGGGTGGGGGAGGGGAAGGCGAGGATAATGATTGTTATATGTAAGTATGTTGGATGGCCTTATGCCTTTTAGTTAGATTTTAGGATATGAACCTCATTGAATATATGGATGGTTTATAGTAGTAGTGAAGATCCAAATACATTAAACATCAATTTTGGGGGAGGGGATTTGTGAATAAAACTGGTTAAATGTGAGTGCTTCATTTTCAAATGTACTTTAGCTAGATTTTAGAATATGGATCTAATAGAAAACTTGGATAGTCACAACGTTATTGGAAATCAATGTGGCACCAAAGGGCCCTCTTTCTGTTTTCTTTTTCTCTTTCTTTTTTTTTTTTGGGGGGGTTTCGGCAGCAGAGGAAATGTGTTTTCTGAAGATTGGCTTCAGCAATTTTGCTGCTAAGCATTGTAGTTCGTTTCAATTTCTTTGATTGGAACCATGTCTAGATTTTATGGTCTGGGAACCATGGATACAGTACTTCATTGTACTCCCACTTGATCAGATCATGACTGCATATTCTCAATTGATCAGTTGATTGTCTATAAGTTCTGCAGAATTTCTGCTTTTTTTGAAATTTGCTTCTAAAGTTTTTATATTTTCTTTATGAATATCTTAATTTATTTTTAAATATATGCTTTTTTTTCCCGGGTAATAAATATATTATTATTTCAATCCCAAAACAACATTCTAGTACTACATAGAAATGTTGGTAATGTCGGATCCTATGGATTTTGCTTGAAAAGAATCATTGTTTGGATTATAACATAAAAAGATTACCAAGTCAAGATTCATCCTGAATTCATAAAAGTCGGGCTATTTTTTAGTTTCTTTCTTGTGTTTTTGAAATTTGTGTTATCTGGTGGTGGTAACATAGACTAATACATCAAATGCTCTGTTGCATGAAAATTCTGAATGTTACACTATATTGCTGTGTGATGTTTTGCAGGCTTTGATTCGTAAATGGGCACCTGTTGCTATTGTCCTTGGTGTTGTCATGCTCCTCTTTTGGGTGAAAAACAAGATTTGGTGATGCTGCTCAACGAGTCTCTGCTTGCAAACCCTTCGTTGACACATCTGAGGAAGGAACTGCAAGTTCTTTTACTGTATCCATTGTGTTCATTAATGTCTCCCGTAGTTGTTTGTTACACACTGGAGTTTTTGAAGTGGAGAATCAGGCCTTATCCTAAACGGAAAAAGAATGAAGGAGCAAGTTCATTTTGACAACTCAATTCCTGTAGTGTTCATTCGGATTTCTACCATACCTGTTCGAGTTTTCTTTCCAGTCTTCCAAATATATACATATAGCAGTTATTAGAACCCTAAATTTGAAATCTCTTATTCATGACAGGTTCTGAATCTTGATGCATTATTATATGAGGTAAAGAATTTTGGGCACTTCTGGGCACAGGATAGCATATTAGTATATGTAGTATATATCTCCCATCCAGTGTAAGACTACTATGTGCATTTTATGATACTTCTACTTCTGACCACCAAGCCTGCAGCTATGGTTGGATTTCGAGTAATTCCTTCTGCCTAGCGGGTAAGCAGGTGTTGAGAAGATATTTATCCATCTGCACTATGAGTTTATATAAAATACTACTAAAAAGTCCAACAAAATGTTTCACGCATACAAAAATGCTTCAATCAACGGGACTTAAAAAGTTTACACGATTAATGTTTTGCGAGGATGAGCTGAAGAGGTGATTCTGCCCTTTAGAAATGTCATCGTACAATAAATATTTGAAGGTTTTGCAATTTTATGACTTTGTTGGGTATTAGCATGACCTTTTTTCAATATCATCAAAGCAGAGATGTGAAATGCAATCAACTACAGCATTCAAAATTAAACGAAGACGACGCTGTCTGGTTCAGTACAACCGAAGCTGCCTTAGCAGAAAATCCATTTGCTAGTGCCTCCCTCATTCCCCAATTAATATTGTATGTTTTAAAAGAAATTTTGGTTCTAAATGTCACTAAAGGAAAGGTAATACTTTGATATATATTGTTATATTTTATTTTTATTATTTCATGCAATTAGATAAATTTTCAGTGCTTCTTTTTATGTTATTATTTTATTACTTTTTTAAATTTTTATGATAGAATTTGATAAAAAATAATATATTTACCAACATGTGAATGACTTATTAAGAGTATAATTATTATTCATACACGATGGACATATTATTTTTTATCAAATTTTATCATAAAAATTTTAAAAAATAATGAAATGACATTTTTTCTGTTATTAGCTTGGATAAAATACCTTCACATTCAATCTCGAGTTAGTAATCGATAAAAGGCATATATCCTTTGTTTAAAATATATATAAAATAAAATCCAAAAGTGGCTACTTGAATGCGCTTATGCTTGGTTGCAATACCACATCATATACGGCAACTAATACAGTGTGTAATGCTTTCTTGGCATACTTATATGTGGCCGAGAGTAGGTCAAATTTTAGCTTTTGAGATGAGAAGAAAGTGTCATTTTCTTAATCCCGCAATACCAATTCAATTTTGATCACATGCTTATGGCTTTATTCAAAGGCCACTATGACATTTTGCTTTCAGAACCACTAGTCTCCCGTCCACTTGAAGCTTACCTCGCTGCAAAATTTTCAACTCAAGTTGATGTCACGGCTTGAGCAGCTTCCTCTGGATTCAATTCTATATTAGAAAGAGGATGTGATTGAAGACTGATATATAAATACATACTCCAATATTATTTTCCATTTTGAATATTTATTTTAAAACATTAGAGATGATTGCTTAGCAATTAATTGTCGGTACCGTTAATACTTTGAGTCACGATCTTGTGAGATAGAGACAAAAAAGTAGCAGTCACGAGAGGAAAAAGTTGGTTTTATTTTTTATTTATTTTTCTTAATTATCCAACTTCAAACTTCCTTCAATTAATGGTGTTTCGTATATTAGCTAAACTTTCTGTCTTCGCCCGTTGACTTGTTCTTGCAAGAGAAGAAAAGTTAAAACTTGGCCGTTAATTTCAGCCATTAATTTTTTAATGAATAGACACATTAACTGAGTTGTCTTTTTTGACAGGTTGTTGAGAGTAGGTTTAGAGTTAGTAATTGCGGACCAATAGAAATAAATTTTGATTTCTTCTTTATATAAAATGGAAGTATTAAGAATAATTTTTTAGTTTTATTAGTAAAAAAATAGTTTTTATTAAGTGGTAAATATGAAGTTTGATTTGCATTTTTTTGTCTTTTCTGTGTAAAAGAAAAGTAACTTATTAGTTTTTTTTTCTAATGAAAAGTAATCATTTAAACTTTGACTTATTAACCATTTATCCAGAAAAAAAATTGACAGTATTAATATTCTCATTACATCCTTAAACAAAAAAAGTCACTCTTCAAAAAACCAAAAAGAAAAAAGCCCTTATAAATAGTATGCATGCATTTTAGCACACCTCCTCAGTAGTCTAAAAGCCTTTTCCCAAGAGTTTATACAATTAATCCAAGATAGAGTTTGATTTTCCATCTCACCGACTAATTTACTATTCACCTCATTTCAAAATATAATACTTTTTAGTCTTTTTTTATAGATTAAAAAAGAAGAAAATAAAAGATATATTTTATAATATTTTTAACTAATTATATTAATATAATATATAATGAAAGAATTATATTTATCATAAACTTAACTTTAAAGTAATAATTTATAAAATTCATAAAAATTTTAATATTTTAAGAAAGAATAAAAGTGTCGAAAAAATTTTAGGGTGAGGTTGCATTGGAATTTTTTTTAGTTTAAATTATATTAAAAGTCGTAAAAGTGAATTATTTGTGATAGGATAAGTGAGACTCAAAGTGAAAAAAAATAAAGAGAAAATGTAAAAATTTTTGGGATAAAATATTAATCCAAGTTGACCGTATCAAACTAGCCATATGCAAGCTTGAGCTAGGTCGAAGAGGAAATTACTCTTTAACACATGGAAAGTGTTGTGTGCAGAAGAGAAGAGGTATGTATTAAACTGGTAATTTTTACAGATTTGTTAATAATTAATGCGATAAAAATATTAATTTTCATGTGAGATTCAAATTCCTTTCAGAGCAATAAAAAATTCCTTTTTTTCTTTAAAAAAATATGAATACAGGGGCCTTTATTCAACCATATAAAGATTTTTTTTTTGGCTGGATATATATAGAAATTTTTATGTCTACGGTCAAGGGGGCGCCGCAACGATTGCTGTCATAAATTTCAACGGAACTATTTGTTTGCTTGTGGAAATTAACTATTTTTATCAAATAATTATTATTGGATCCACAAGTAATTACCATTAAAATAGATGCCTTTATTCCCTCAAAAAAAAATTGAAAAAACCAAATAGATAGCTAGTTGACATTGGAACATCTTCCCTTAGTTTATAACCAGAGGACTATTTCATAGATGGATGGCAAATTTCATATTTGGAAAAAAAAAAAAAAAAAAAACCTTGGCAATTTGAACTAACACCGCAACTTTTACAGCCCACTTGAGACTTGAGAGCAACTAGCGGTAATGCTGTCTGAATTAATGCTTCTGAACTAGTTGTTGCTTTCTATTTGTGTTTTAATTGTTTCATGCTTTTGACCATAGTCCTCTTTATGAAATTTTGGCCAGCCCGAATGTGACAATTTCAATAAAGCAGTAATACATTGGAATCCACATGCACTACAATTCACCAAAGCAAAGAGAGATTAACAAAATATTTCTCCGAGTACTGGAAATAGTCTTTTTTTTGCTGGGTGATGAATGGAAATAGTCCATTTCAATAGGGAGGAGCCCCCCGTGCGTTGCGTGGCCTATTTGGCCTATGTGAAATAGATACTAGTAATCATGTTGTCGTTCAACGTTTGATTATGATGATAAAATGCATGTGCCAACTTTTGCTTCCTATTTTCTGTGAACTCTTTCTTTTTCTTATATTAATCGATTTAAAAATACTCCTAATTTATTTATTAAATAGAAAAGCTTTCGATACTTCTGAACCTATTGAAATATTTAGAGGTATTGCTGATAATGCATTTCGAGGTATTTTAACTGAATTTATACAATAAAATTTTCTTTTTTGCTTTCGAAAAATTTTAATCATACAATATTATTAAATTATTATTATTATTATTATTAAATATCAATAATAACTGTTTCTAGTATATAAATAAGTATCTCATATCAGTCATCTTGGCTAATAGATGTGCAGCATAATTTCTATTTCAATTCTACATAGCAAAACTGGTCCAAAAATGCCCCCTAAAATGTTTGATGAATTTGTTCATATTTAACCACAAAAAAAAATTTGCTCTATCTTTTTGCATATTTAATTATCTATATTTTAATAATCGTGGGAACAGAATCAAATTTCAAGAAGACGGTGCTATTTTGGATCCAAGCAAGCAATTATGAGACCTTCAAATCAGTTGTTAGGTATGAACAAATCACTATTGAATAGATCAGCAAGAGCAAACCCTAATTCCCAAATACTTTGGGGCAAGCTGAAGGATTTATTAGGAGAGATTGACTTACCTCTCAAATATATCAAAGCGCCAAATGAAATTATTTTCTTGCATGAGAAACATGTGCTTAATTGTAAAAATCTCACAATTAGATAGACACACATCCAAAGGTCAAAACCTAAAAATAAATAGAAGTTACAGAAATAGAAATAATATATGTAGAGCAGAGATCAGGACAGCTCCACTTGATAGAAGGGAAGGGCTGAACCTGAAAGCCGACAAAGCTGACCACCGACTCCTATCAGAAGTCTTCATTTCTTCTTTCTATATATATACAAACATATATCAATCATCCATCTCCGGTGTTCAAAACCTGGTAATCTTTCTCTTCTCTTTATCTCTCCCACTTTGAGATTTGTTTTTTTGTGGGATCAATGGGAAATACGGTGACTTATTGCTATCAACCAAGTTCAAGAAAAAAAATGGTGAAGTTGATATTTTGTGGAGGCGAAACGAGGGTTCTCACCGGCCGGAAAAGGCTTGCCGGAGAGATTATGTTCGAGTTTCCCGATCATATGGTGTGCCATGCAGATTCTTTCTTCATTGGACATCCTATTCCTGCACTAGCTATTCATGATGAACTTATGGCGGGTGAAACCTATTTTGTTCTTCCTCTTGATTGCTTCTCGTGCACCGTTCTCTCAGCTTCTTCTTTGGCGTCTTTAAGATCCTCCCCTTCAATAAAACCGGCTCCGATTAACTTCAAAGAATGTCCGTTGCAGTATGTAAAGGGTTCTAATGGTAGGGTTATGATCAAGGTTATGCCGGAATTCATGATTAAGCTCATGAAGAGGGGGCAGGAGGAAAGCGGAAACACGGCTAGTCCAAGTCATGATTTTCTGTGTAGCACGCCGGAGTTGAAGAAGCACTATGATCAGTTGGTTGGATCATCGAAAGTCCAAACATGGTCGCCAAAACTTGAGACCATTTCAGAGTACAAAATCAGATATTCACCGTGCAGATTTATTGGATTTGAAAGGAAAGTAGGCGAGCCCTATTGTTGATGAGAGTATAGATTTACATGAAATTTGGTGGTAGAATGAGATGTGGAACAAGTTGTATTTTTGTGAATTTGTCATATCATTCTTCATCCTTTTGTGCTCTAGTTTCTAAATGAAGTTGTACAGATCATTACATGGTAAATTCTGAATTTTTTGTCTTGAATCTTTTCAAGAATTTCAAATGTGTTGGAAAACTGCCAGTAGTCTAAGCTTTAGAGAAAGTAAAATATATAGATCAATATTGTGATACTATAACACTATAACTGCTTTGGTAGATTCAAAACGTAACAGTTCATTAAGGACTTTGTAAATTTGGGAAAGAAACTAATTAAGAGGAAGTGAAATTATTCAGAATGCTTGAAACAGTCCGTCATGCATGTGATCTGAAGGTAAGAGAATTGCAGTGAGAATGGAATAAAATGAAAAACTTTGCGGTTTCAGGTGCTATATATGTACAATCCCATAAGAGCTTCAGAAGTTCAAATTCAATTACAAGATCATAGCAAGGAAAAAGCTAATGAAGAGCAGCTTGTAATCAATTTGTTTTTCGGTTTTCGATCATTCAGATGTGCCTCCTCATGAGCAACTTGTACCCCCTCACTAATAGCACTTAGTTATAATCTCAGCAGGAACAGCACTGCAACCATTAGTGAAGGCCATGACCATTGAGTATTGCTGGCAATGACAACATACGATCATCCTTCCAAGATATTCAGAATCTCCAAACGAGTGGTTGGGCGAAAGGATAATTCCAATCGTGACAGCTGCAAAAAGTATGGTTGGGCAAGAGATTTGTGAGTCTCCCCATATTTAAGAAGGACCGAAGCCATTGAGCTATTCAGAATCTGCCATCTGCTGATGGAAAATGATATGTGAAGTCATCCTCGATATGCATGATCACAGCTAATAGATCTTTACAGCCAGAATTCTGAATTAATACTTAGCCAAGAACTACGCCCGGGTCAGCCATCAACTAGACTTTGGCAATGTCGTAATTCAAATTTTGCAAGCCTATTTGTGTTGCTTGGGACACCTTCTATATATGTAGGCGCGTGTGTGGGGGTTTGGGATCTTTTGGGTACCTTTTTTTAGTATACTAGCAATACATTCATTAGACTAAGAAAAATTAATAAATTTAGACTAATTATACAAATTTATATGAGATAATTTAATTAGTGTATTAGACAATATAATATATAGTATATTAGAATATTCAAAGCCTATATATTTGCAACTCTGTGCGCTTAACCAAAAGATAGAGAAGAGGGAAGAGTTGTCCATAACACTACAAGGAGAGGCTATTTAAGTAATATCTTAATGATTGAATACTTAATTTTTAATTTAAAAGATTAAGTGTAACTAGAACTACAAAAAGGGAATAAGGGGAGTTATGACTAATAAATCACATCAATATAACAAATATGTTTGTGAATACTCTTTTCGTTCATAATTAAATAATTTATTTTGACTTGGCATAAAATTAAAGAAGGTAATTTGATAATAAAAAAATTATTATGGTACCTTTATTAATTAAAGAAATTAATAGTATGCAAGATTAAATGTTGATGGAACTTAAATTCTTTAAATTAATGGAGTGAAAGATGTTAGTGGTAGAATTCTTATGTTAGTGAAACTTACTTCTATTAAATTAAGAATGTTACTAATGAAAGTTTAAATAAAATATATAATTATTTAAAGAAAATAAATATTTAATTATAGCCTGAATGAGTATATAATATCTTATTTATATATGTATACAATAGTTAATCATGATAAATTTTTACATTTAAAAAATATAAAAAAGTGTTTAGCTTATGAATTTTGAAAATTAGCTTTTTTATTTTTATTTTTTGGTATTTTCACAATGTTTAGGATTCTCATTTCAAGTGCATAACTTTTTCTCCGGAGATTTTATGATTTTCTCTAATACTATGATTTTGTAATAATTAAAGGACTTGTAAAATTTTTGGAGTTTATATTTGTAATTCCGTCATTTGATTTCATGAATACAAGAGGTTTGTTCTTTTTTCTTTTTCCCAATTCGATCCAATCTTGCATATCACTTTATGTGTAGGACTCATATGTGATCGTTCAATCGTTTTTTATTCAATAGTTAAATATGCTTAGAAAAATAATTGTTCAAAAATAATTATTAAACAATAATTCTTTAAGATATTTTTAAGTATTTTCAGTCATTAAATAAAAAAACAATCCAACGATCACAAATAAGATTTGAACTCTTTTTGATAATCGACAATTCAAAATCGATTATGCACATGCCGTAAAAACGTTCGGTACCGAAACCGGGTATAAGAGCCCATAAGGGACGTCCCACCAACGCAGGCACGAAGTGACTCAAAGCTTCGCATTATGAATATCATCACGAGGATTCCCAATGATTCTAAAATGTCTGCTTTTAAGCAAGTCTAGTATCACAGCCTGTGTAAAATGTACAGCCTAGTATCACGGCCTCTGTCTCCTGTCCACATTTGATTCGCTCAACTAGCATTGCAGACAAGTTTTGTCTAAAACCTTCAACAGCTTTCCTCTCCATTTCGCAATCTCTAGCAAGCAGCCAATGTTGAATCACGAGCACAAAACTAACTTATTGAAACATAATGCTCCATCCTCCATTCGGGGTTGAATGCTTTATTTCAATTTGATATAAAATTGAGAAGAGTAACATAATTATAAGAAAATTATTGTTTTTTATTAATTAAAAAATTAATTTAATACTCATATGTTAGTGAAATTTAAATTCTAAATTAATATTGTGTTTGGTTGGAGGGAGTAAATAGAGAGTAAAAATAAACGGGAAGGTATGTGAAGAACCTCATTTGTTTGATTAGATGATAATGTGGAGAAGTCCCCCCTCTATGTCACCAAAACCAACCCCTCCAAAAGTGAAGGGGTTGGAAAATATTTGGTGAAAATGATCATCAAACACTCATTGGAATTTTTCAACAAATTTATAATAATTAATATATATATAATTGATAAAACGGTAAAATTATCACAATTCTTTTCTAACCAAATAAGAAAAAGATATTTGTAATTTACTTCTCTTTTACCCCATACCAAATAAAATTGAAGTAAATACATTTATTTTTGCCAAGTAAATAAATGGTGCCACTTCCCCTTCCCTTCCTATCCGCAAACCAAACAAAGCTTAAAAGAGTTAAAAGAGGTAAAGTTTACTTCTCTTTAATTAAGAAAATTATTAGTGAAAATTTTAAATAAAACATATGACCATTTTAATAAAATAAATATTTAATTTTGAATTTTTTAAAAGAATGTGAGCCTCTAGTTTCGAACGGGAAAGGTTCTATAATTTGCACCAAATATTCTTATTTATCAAAATTATTAATTTCAAGTCTGTAACAAATAGAAGTACAATAATATCTCAGACAAAGAAACAATACACAAATTTTAGAATTCGTTGGGGATGAGAATGTTTGTGGATGTCCATACTGGAATGTGTAGGAGGAGTACCGATCATCTATGCTCACATTCTTGTTTTCTGTCTAAATGGGCTTTTACTTCCAACAAATTTTCTTCAAAAGACATGTGAGAAGATTCCCAAACCAACCAAATTTCCTATCAAATGGTGCCTCTGTGATTAGCTAAAAATTTGCTGACAAGAGTACAAAAGCATTATTTCCTAGGGCCGCTCGTCCGTCCTAACCAGTAACCATACATACTAGTATAAATTTTTATCAGATATCTATATATAATTTCTTTTAGAATATACACACTTTAAAATCTAAATTCTCTTTCTCCCCTCTCTCTCCCATGTGCTCTTACACCACTTCTTGATAAAGTGTACATCAACTTGCACCAAAAAATGATAAAAGTCATCTTTGTTAAAAAAAATTTAATTGTATTTTTTAATAAATATGAACAAAAATTATATTATTACACCAATTCTTTTATTAATAATATTTAAAAAAATAAATATTTTCAAGTGACTCTAATCAGTAAGAGATAAAAGTTTACATACTGGTAAAAATTCATATATACTTTCACCAATACTTGGTAAACGTGCACATGGACTTTCATCACTTACTGGTAGAAATCCACATAAGAGATAGGGAGGGATAGACAGGGAAAAGAAAATTTTTAAAAATAATTAATTTTTATATTGTTTATAATTTTAATATATATATATATATATATATATATATATATATATATATATATATATATATATATATATATACTTTAAAAAATAGTGATACGAAAGGCATCCAGTTAGAGTTTACTCATTTAACTCCTTAGTCACATACCCTTCTTTTTCTTCCTTTTTGCCCCAACCAAACTATATCTAAAACTGACCAAATTTTGAGATTTGATACTTTTGTATTTGTTTGTGGGTAAAATCTTTCTTTTTATGAGTTAGAGGGTAGAATTCAAAATTTTGAAAAGCTCTGGGTTACTGGAACCTTCTATCTTTCAATTAATAAGAAAATGTTGGTAAGTAGTTTATAATTAAATATTATTAAATCTTTGTAACAAGTCAAAGTTAGAGATTTAATTGGGTACAAAGTGTAATTTTCTTCACAAACTTGTGAACGCTCTATCGAATACAATAAGTTTTTTTTTAAGTAAATAAGAAACTTATATGTCAATTTTATTTTTTAAAAATATAAGATAGTAAATCCTTATTAACACTATCTAACTTACCTCTCATATTATATAGTTTTTCAAAATATAAGGTAATAAATCTTTATCGTCTATCCAATTTGCCTCTCGCCATATATAATTTGAGATATAGATGATAATACGTCTTTCTCAGTACTACCTTACTTATCTTTCGCTTTGTGTATATTAAATACATTTTATAAACTACTTTATTCTAAAAGAAGTATAAATATTTACTCCATTTGGCCTACAAAAGTATGCCATTTGCTCAAGTTTGAAGAATGTACGAGTGGGAAGAGGTTCATGTCATGTAAACATGGCCAAGGCTACTGCTTATGTTATTGAATTCAATACTAATGCAATATCGATTGATGTCACTTCCTTTGCATCAAGTCGAGTTAGAAGAAATTTTTGGCGCTCAAGTTAGAGACGGAGCTACAAACCTTGGCCATGCCTATGGCTAAAGAGGAGACTCCGTGTATATGGAGCTCCAACGTCGAGTTTCTGTTATATTTTGGAGAGTATCCTGAACCTTCCATCGACACAGTTGTTGCAGCTCCGAAAGAGGTTGAACTTCAAGAAGATGCAAATGGCGATGGCGATCATGATTGTGTGATTTGTCTAGATAAGATGGTTCCCGGACAGGATATTAGAGCCATGCCTTGCAAGCATTTCCTTCATGGCTTATGCATTTACACATGGCCGAAGAATCAGAAACTACTGGGATGTCCTTTATGCAGAAGCAAGCATGAAATCAGTTTGGAATGGAATTTGAAGCTTTTTTATTTTTTTTAATGTTAGGACAAGATAGATATTGTACATCCTGTGAGTAAATTAATAAAAGATTTTACCGCGAGAGAGAGAGAGAGTAAAAGAGAAATCCCACAAGGGCAAACAAATGTTAAAAATTTACAGGGTAATATAAATAGATATTTCTTCTGTACAGGAAAGACCAATCAAAGTTTTCCTTTCATACAACTACAACAATCCAAAAATAACCAAAAAGAAACAAGAAAAATCAACTAAAGAGTGTAATTGATCAACCGACATAAAAAAAAAACTCTTCTTTCAACAAAAAAAAAAAAAAAAAATTATCCACCGGCCCAATCATAAAGACCAAGAAAATTATATTAGAAATTAAGCAGAAAACACTATCGTAATATATAGAATAGTTCTGCTTTATATTTTTATTTGATTTTGATAATTTATTGTCTCGTAAAGAGTATTTCTAACAAATAAATGTATCACGCCGGAAACGCAAAAGTCAGCCCCATACATAGCATAATAGTACTACAACAATTTAACAATGTGCCCATTAAAAAAAATTACAGCAAAATATCTTATAGGTTTTTTGGGAGAAAAATGCAGCAAACTGTAGATCACAAAAGCATGAAAATGTGAATTTAAAATCTCTAAACACTATTATTTCAAATGGCATTTGTATAATTTAGGTGGATTCTAATATTACTTTTCCCAAGCAGTAGTAATATTACAGAGTCTAAGAATTCCCCTAATAAACTAGACAAAACCCTAGTAAGAAAGGATGAATTTTGGTTCGGCATTATATAAAACAAATAAAAAATAGTATTTGTATTCCTCCCAAGCTGGCATTTTCAGCAGTAAACTAATAACCCACAAGAGAAAATTTTCAAGAATCAATGAAATTATAGAAGATAAACTGGATTTTTTTGAGAAAAGAGGGGGCAAAAAAAAGAGAAGGAAATCTGCCAATAATGTGAATGCAGCATGCAGAAAGTCATATCATCAGCAGTCTAAAACGTAGGACAAAAGCAAAAGGCCGGAATTCAAGGACTGTCTCCAAAATTTTGAGAAACTGATATTTCAAAATTGAAAATAATTATTATTCTAAAGAAGGAAAAAATGATCACATCCTCAAAGAAAGTGAGAAAGTGAGATGGATGGAAAATGCATCACATCCATCAAAAAACAGCAAAAGCAAAGATAAGAAAGGTAGGTAAGTAATATAACTGCAAAGTAATCTGAGCAAGTTATAGATGTGCAGAAAAAAGAGGCACACATAAATTCCTTCCTTCATCTGTTGCACTTTCCTCTTCCTGAGCTGTTGAGCATTAGATGATTGTGAAAGGAGAATTACAAGTTCCCAGGATACACCAATCATAGCTTTCCCATTAGCTTTACCAAAATGATGATCAAAACTACTAATGCAATTTCACTTAAGCAAATTACTACTTCTATTACACAACAAAGTAAGCAAAAGAAAAAGAAGAGAGATTGAATTGGTGCATCATTGTGACTATGATCAATCATGATGGGCTATAGTTAGTGAAAGTAAAACCAAGTCATTAATTACATTAGAAAAAGGACAACATATGTTGAGGCTAATCATTCCATTGACAACATATGCCACAGTAACCACACTTGCATAACAGTGTTCACAAGCAAAATGAATAGGATTTGATCTTAATGGATCAAAAAAAAAAAATTCCAAAGAGGATCGAATAGCATTTGATTTTGAAAACCAAAACCTAGACATTTCAAGACAGGAAGCGAACCGTATTAAACAATTCAGGTTTTAAGTCATTCAAAACAAAAAAATTCAATTAGAACAAAAACCCAATTCAAATCCCCTCACAAGTCTCACAAATCAACAAACAAACTTTGATCATACCGAATCCCACCCCCATGTTTCAAGAATTACTCCTATTAGCATCCCCTCTTCCTTATTGAAAGTTAGTGAAGTAGTTTTTACGGGAAAGATGGGATTTGGATTGGACCATTTTGTTGATATAATCCTTTTGAAATCTTACTCATAGGCCCGTGAGTAGTGTGGCACCTTTGTATTAAAAAAAGTTTTAGTCATAAATGGCATGAATTTAATTCATATTAGGCGAATAAATAATCACCGTCTTCAATAATTCGAAAGGAGTGATTACACATTTCTGAGGAAAATGGCTGAAACCCTACAGTCATTAGAATACACTAGAATACAATGCTATAAAATGCTTAATTAATTAATCTTTGCCTCTATGGTTTGTGAAGCAGTGAAGTAATCAATTTATTGGGTTACCATAAGTTGATGATCCTCCTAGCAATCCAGCAGCGGAGACAGCATAGACATCAGAAGGATCAAGCACGGGAGATGATAAGGAAGCCCCAGTTCTCCCTCCACCACCCAAATGCAAATCAGAAATGTTTGGAAATCCATCTCTTCCTTCAACCCCTTGATCGTAGAGGAATCCCTTGAAGACATGGCCTCCGATTTTCACCATTGCCTGATAAGCATATTCATCATCACCATCATCTACAGAAGTTACTCGAACGCATTTGAACACTGCCGGTGCTCGTACTTGTCCTGGCAATGACTCTTTAAAACTTGCATCTGATGAAACACAAATAAACGAATCAACCAAATCGAATAACACCCGCGTATCAAGTGATTCGATGCTTCCCTACAGCTGCGTATAGTGGACAATAAGAACTAAGAAAGTATATGAATGCACTAAGAATGGGGTTTTGGAAGGCAAACCTTGATGACTAGAACCAGTGTCAAAGCTTCTTGGCGGGGTAGTGTTGGAAGTTGAAGTATGGGAAGCCGTGGGGGTTTGGGAAGATAGTTTAGGTTTTTTGGAGCTGGAGATGGATTGGGTGGAACCAGCCGCAGCAACAGCCGAGACCATGAGTTGCCGTTCACGGCGACGAGCAGCAGGAACCCAAGTACTCTTTACGTGTGTAGCACAGTCAAAACCTCTACTTTTGCAGCAAGTTCTGCACCTCCTGTGGCTACAATCTTTCTTTGCTTGGTTTCCACAGTCTTGGCAGGTCGTTGTTGAAGTCGATGTTGAACTACCATTTCCTCCACCTCCACCACTACCGCCTTGGAGCAAATTTGAGGTACCACTATGGTGAAGAATTGCAGGTTTCTTGAAATTATCCGAGGCCTGGCCAGGCTGTTGGTTCTGCCAGAACTGAATTGCACCACCTCGACTGCGATTGTTGTTCAGTAAATCTTCATCCATACCAACATTGGGCTGTGCTAAACAAGGGCCAGCAGTGAGAAGAGGGAATACACCCACGCCAACACCGACACCGAGAGCCGTAGCCGCATTGGAAGCGTTGATGGAATGAGGATCGAAGTTGATGGTTGCCTCTTGGTGTTGGTTGCTGTGGTGGAAGGGAGCAGGAGCTACCACAAAGACATCACGGAGACCCACCATCCCCATCTCCGGCGCGATGCCATAGTTGATCTGCCTGTTTGATGATGAGGACCACATTCCTCCGCCACCGCCGGGGGTAGGTCCGCTGCCTCCTCCACCACCAGCACCGGCGGTGGGTCCAGCATTGAATCCTAGAGAAAGGTCCCGAGCAGCAGACGATGATGAAGCCACCCAATCTGCTACAGCACCAGACTCTGAAGCCAACCTCCTAGCAGTAGCCACAGCCGCAGATTATCGTAATATACTTACAACAGAATCAACAAGGAAAATAATTCCCTAAAAATGTCTATATCAGTAGGCTGGAGAAGTTCAGGAAGAACCCTTGAAAATCTTGCAACAAAATCTAAAAGAAGCTGTTTAGGTGAAAGTGGGCCCTCTGAAATTCTTTCAGCAGAAGAAATCCGCAGAGAAGACAGAGAAAGAAAGGAAAGATCTTGTTGTGTATGAGCATACGACTCTGTCCCTGTAATTGCTGCTGCTGCTGCTGAGCTGATGATGATATGATACCAACAGCTAAAAAGAAGAAACCCGTTTTGAGATGAGAAGAAGATGGGGCTGGTGGCTGCTGGGGTCGTCCTCTTCTGCTTAAGCTGTTACTGGCAGTCCCCCGTAACCATATAGATTATTACTGCCATTTTTTTGGCTTTTTTCGAAAGAAAAAGAACGCTTCTTTGGGAGAGAGAGGGACTACTCGAGAGCTTCTTCGCCAGTGATAGCAGAGAAAGCAGAAGAGTAAGAAGAGAGAGAATGCAATAACGACCCCATATCAGCGAAATCCCACCATTTCTTATCTATTCTTCTCTGCTGTTGTTATTGCGATTATTGTCCTGAACTGCTATCCCCTCTCTCGTCCCTGCTCCTCTCTCTGAGCTTCTTTCTTGGCTCTCTCTATCTCTCTCTTATCACAGACGCAAAAAGTGAAAGTTCTCTCTCGCCTCTCAATGCGGCCCTTCTCCTTTCTGAAACTACAGTGTGTTATTTATTATTGGAGAGAGAGAATAATGGCTAGAGAGAGAAAGAGGAGGAGAGAGAAAGAGGAGGAGAGAGAAAAGACTTTTGTTCCGTGGTTTGTGTTATTTTATGGAGCCCCAAAAAGTCACATGACAACTCTCATTCATTTCGGCGATTTATAATACTCCTAGCTGAAGATTTCTTCTTTTTTATTTTTATTTTTTGTAGAAACGCTGAAGATTTCAAACCATCGCCGCTTCTGCTTTTCGCCGAAGCGCGTGATTCAATGCATGGAATATCATGGTCCCACGTAGAGAATTTATTATTTTAAAATAATAAAATTAAATTATTTGTAAAAATATTTTTTAAAAAATAATTATAAATGCATTTAGAATTAATTTAGATATAAAAATTAAATAAATTATCATAATATTTTCTAATTAAGATGTTATTTATAGATTTATGTATTAATAAAATTTAAATTTTTTTAAATCAAAAAAAATTAAGAGATTAATAACATAACTATTGAGTTAATAAAATTTAATTTCTTTAGATTAAGTAAGTTAATAATAAAAAATTAAATAAAATATAGTATAATTTTAAAAAAATAAATATTTAATTTTGAACTTATAAAAGTCCAATTTCAGATTGAAGACCATTATAACCTTTTTCCCCCTTTTTGGTACAAGGGAGATATGGTATGTTTTATTTTTTTCATTTTCTTGTATCTCGTTTGCATATTAATAGCAGTAGAATTTTTTGTAATAGAAAATAGTAAAAAATTTATCTTTTTGAGAAATTATTTCAACTCCGTTTTCAATTTTCAGTTTATTTAAAAAAATATATCGCTTTGGTTCGATCAAAACCAAATTAATGTTTTTAAACTAATAATTTTAGTTTTTTTAAGAAAAATGTTCACTGGTTTTGAGGGAAACTTTTTATTTTATAGTATATTCAGTTGACTTTGACACATTAAAGAATTGCAAAAAATGAATCGAAACCATAGTATATATATTCACGCATCTAAATCTCTAATACGAGTTTGGGTGTTTACTCTTAAAACATCTCTCTCTCTTTTTCTTTTTTTTTTTAACAAAAATCTGTTAAAAGATATTATCTCTTAAACCAGCGAAAAAGGAAGCCATATTAAGCAAAGCTTAGGGACCTTTTATAGCTTTAAGGGGAAAAAAAAAAGAACACTCAAGATATCCAAATAGAAGTGAGATCATTGATGTTTTTACATTTATAGATTTGAAGGTGAGGGTAATATTATTAGATAGAATTGCTTAAGCATTAGAGATAATTAGAGAAAGAATTTTCTCTACTTATACATGAGAGAGATTAGTTGATAAAAGCAGTTTGAAAGAAAAAAAACATTAATATATAACCTAATATATAATGAAATTTTAAGTGAAAATTTATATTAAAGATTAAAAATATTAAAATTAAGATTAAAAATGAGATCGTATTAAAATACACGATGTGCTTATACAATATACTTCTTTTGTTTCAAAATATTAACTTTATTTGTTATTTTTTATACAGATTAAAAATTTATTAAACTCCATAATATTCAAAAATTTTAATTATGATTTATTAATTAAAGTATTTTAAATTTAGAATAGGTAACAGTTAAAGAGGAGAATAATAGAAAATTTTATTAAATTCTTATAAACAAAGTAAATATTAGGCGACAAATAAAAAAGTTAAATAAAAATATTAATTATGAATGTCACTAAAGAATACGCTTACTGCTTATTTTGCCATTAAATTTTTTTTTATCCTTTCATGCCATTTAACTATTTTTGAATGACTAATTATGCTACTCAACCACCACAAACGGCAGAATCTGGAGGAAAATAGTATATTGCACTCATGTGCTAAGAATTTCATTTTTTAAAAATAATAAATATCATAATAGTCAATAATTGACTATGAATGCCACTAAAAAATGCGCTTACTGCTTGTTTTTCCATTAAACTTTTTTTTATCATTTCATGCCATTCAATTATTTTTGAATTGCTAATTATGCCACTGAGCCATCATAAATGACAAAATCTGGTATAAAATAGCATGCTACACTCACGTGCTAAGAATTTAAATTTTTAAAAAATAATAATAAATGGCATAATGATCAATACAATTCTCCTTACATCAATTTCTCACTTATCAGACCCAAATCCATTTTATCTGTTTGAAAACCCATTAGATTATGGATGTTTGTAGCAGCTCGCACTCTCTTTTCTCAGTACGAAGTTAAAATTCGAAATACTCCCAAATCACACTAAAAAATCAAAATCTATCTCAATACTAACTATGACAGTTTTTCAACTTGATTTCAGAGTCTTGCTGCTGAATAGCAAAGAGAAATCTTGATGATTTCTATGGACAGAGACAGATTACTTGGCCTTCTATAATGACTTTTTAACCTTATACTACAAAAATATTTGACAGATGACCTCTTTAGCCATGGTTATTTGTTTCTTCTAGATTTACAAGATATTGTTGTAGCTGTAGAGGAAGTCATAGATACCAATCTTGGCAAAGAATACTAACAGGTCTTGCCAAATTTTGTAGTTGATACAGATCTTACCAGTGATTTTCTTATGTCAATTTCAATTTCTACTGAGGTAAATAAGACTCAAATCAACAATCTAACTTCTGCACTGAGTAAAAAATTATAACAATTGGAACAAAAAGAAGAATCATTGTGGTTGTTTGATGAAGTTAATCTGATGAGTTTTCAATTGGGTTCTCAAAAGGATAAAATAGATTTGGGTCAAGTAAGTAAAAAATTATTTGAAGAAGAATTGTATTGATCATTATGGCCTTTGTTATTTTTTAAAAAAATTAAATTCTCAGCACGTAAGTATAGTATACTATTTTTCGTCAAATTCTACCTTTTGTAGTGACTTAGTGACATAATTAGCCACTTAAAAATAGTTAAATAGTATTAAACGATAAAAAAAATTTTAATGGCAAGATAAGTAGCAAATGTATTCTTCAGTGGCATTCATAATCAATTATTAACAATTATGCTATTTATTATTTAAAAAATTTAAATTCTTAATATGTGAGTGCATCATATTATTTTCTGTCAAATTCTATCGTTTATAGTGATTGAGTAGTATAATTAACTATCTTAAAATAGTTAAATAATATGAAAGGATAAAAAATATTAATGACAAGATAAATAATAAGCGCATTTTTTAACAGTATTCATAACTAATTTTTTTAAATAAAATTAATATTTTATGACAAAAGGAATATATATAAACTATACGTGTACATAGATTTTGATTTTGATGGTTGAAATTTTTTAACGTGAGCGTCTCACTTTATTAGAAAGCATTTTTTTTTTTTTCCCTTGCGTATGGGGGTGTGCGGGGTCGGGATTTGGGTTTAAGGGAGAATTCTTTTTTTCTAACATAGAGGCTGGATCTGGAACAAACAGAAAATGTCATATTGGATTCACCGATGCGACCAAACTAGGAGCCCCCAACCACTGGTGCCCCAATGACTGTTTTGTCAGGAACATTCAATGGTGGGGATTGAAGCCTGGAAAGTGGTATTCATCATATCTATTGTTTGCTTCTGTATTCTTTCTCACTCTATCGAACTAACGGTTAACTTGAATTGGATTTTGCACGAAATTCAGTACAAATTTCTTATCTCACATCTCATTTTTTCTCTCATAAAAATTTCTCTTTCTCGAAATTTAAAATAAAAAATTTCAAAAACAAACTCTATCTAATCACACCCTAAAAGAAAAGCATGAAAAATATGCCAGAAGAGATTTTTTATTTTTTATTTTGTAAATTATTTCAAAAATTAAATTAAAATGAATTCTTATAAGTAGAAAATGAAGTGTTAAGCAGCATTATTGCAGGGAGATGCTTTAAAATGCAACAACTTATTATTCTTTCCTCAGTTTTTTTTAAAAAGAAAAAATCATTCCACTTAACAATTATAATATACAATTTTATAATCATTATTGACATATTTAGAACCAAAAGTTACGGAGTAAAATTGACTAACATCTTATTTTAAAAATAAATTTAAAATATTACACTTATAAATAATTTAACTTTTTTAAAATTTAATATAAAAATTTTAAAATTAAATCTAATATAATCACTCGCAATTTAATCCAAGTAAAATTATCAAGAAATGGTTATGGCTTCATTATCTTTATGGGAGGACCCAATTTCACACCTTCACATGGACGAAGTCAACTAGATATCTATAGAATGATGCTTATTGTACATTCATTTGGGTTGAAAAAATGGGACGTCGGGCATGCCGAAAAGATGCATACCTAACTAGGATGACAATAGGCGTATCCCGTTAGTCAAGACCCTAACTTTATCTTTTTATTTCTCCTTGTTTTGCATTAAATTATGCTCGTTATAGTTGTTTTAATAACAAAGTATGTTGTAAATTTAATATACGAGAAATTAAAATTACATTCATTTATTTTAAATTTATGTTTCTTATTATTTAATAAAATATATTTAATTAAACGAAAATACATTATTCATTTATTTATCTTCTAATATCCTTATCTGTTTCTCTTAATTTTAAGGATCGTTCAAATGAGACGTTTCTCTGTAACTGTTACATGCTGAGGTGATAGGCAAACATGCGAAAAAGGAGGGGAAAGCCTCAGCAAAAGCGGTTGTGTGCAGCTTATCAAGACAATTTGCCCGGAATTTCGTCCAATTGTATTGTATTTCTGGGGATTATTTCATATTCTGTTTACTTTGGGTGTGATTGGATAGGGTTTGGTTTTGAGATTTTTGTCTTGGGTTTCGTAAAAGTTAAATTGTTTGTGAGAAGAGATGTGGGTCCCATACTTAAAATTTTGGATTTGGTTTTGGGATGAAATGTTATCCAAGTAGAGCCTTTGTCTTTTCAAGTACAGAGAGTGGAAGAAAAACGGAGGAGTAGGGATTTGTCGTGTTTGTGAATTGTCTTGTACTAGAAACAAGAGAGAGAGAGAGCAAAAGGAGGAGTTCTTTGTCTGGCATTTTGTAGCTTTTACAGTCATTGTGTGCTTTGTTCCAGTGTAACCTATGCGGATCATTTAATGGCGTCCGGATCCGGTCATGCACGTCCTTTTTGCAGGGGCGTGCGGGGACCAAATATGGGACCGTTGGATCGATTCGAAATCGATCTAACAGCTGCAAAAAATTTTATAAATTTTCGAATTTTTAAAAATACATACGAGGGTCAAAATATATTGTCCGTTGGATCGATTTGACATCTAATCCAACGGACCATATTTGGTCCCTGCACGTCCCCGCAAAAGGGCGTGCGGGGACCTGAATCCCAAATTCCATTTAATGAACAAATTTATGGATTATCAGACGTTCCTTTTATATTTCTGTTTTTTTTTTGGAGTTTTGACAATTGACATCTGATCCAACGGACCATATTTGGTCCTGCACGTCCTGCAAAAAGGACGTGCAGGACCGGATCCAAATTCCATTTAATGAACAAATTTATGGATTATCAGACGTTCCTTTTATATTTCTTTTTTTTTGGAGTTTTGACAATTGACATTACTGTCATTACTGATTGAGTACACACAAGTTTTGTGACCTTTTGAGCTTTTTCTTTATATTCTCTTCTGTCCAAAAAATTGGATATTGAGTTGTGGAGAAGAAGTGAGGGTCATTGACTAATGGTTGGGCGACCATCATGAGAAATTCATCAGGAAAATTTGACAGAAATATGGATTGTCGGAACCGACTTCAGCTGGACCTAATGAATTTGATGTGATTGAGAACTGCCAATTGGAAGAGGTTTGCCGTTTTCATTTTGCTATTGCCTTTGAGTTCGATGTTATGTATATTGATTTGGTGATCAGAGACTGATTTTGATGCGCTTTTTCTAATTCTGTTGTAGTTGTGCGGAGACAAGAAGATATCTGAAAAAGTAGTTCTTATACTGGAAACAAATAATGTTGATTTTGTAAATGGGAAAATTTAGATTGAGTTTAAACACGGTCTTCATGTTATGTCCCTGAGCTGAAGAATGAGTTGGGAAACATGAATGATGAACAGTAGAAGTCGATTATTTCAGTTGGAGGAAGACTAAGTAGGACGACGTCGTACAGTGAAGAATTCCGAAGAACAAATAAGCCTAAGGAGAATGCGTTGTGAAATGAATCAGAAGGTTGATGAGAAGCCACGTGTATGGCAGAGGTTCAATCATGAGAAGACTGTTGCACAGTCTTCTTCCTTCTCCATCATTCTCCGAGAAGCAACGAGCAGGGCGTGGGATCAATTGGTGAAGTCATTCGATTCGCGCGTGGAAGGAGAGGATTTCATCATCTTGTAATTACCCTAGTATATAAGTTAAATTACTAGCTTTTAGAGGTGTCTTTTTGCTGAAGAAACTTGTAATCAGAAGCTCATCCCGAGCTCTGTAACTCTTTTGTTTTCCTTCAATCTAATCACCATCTGTTCTTCTACCATCAATTCTCTTTTCTATTGTTAGGTTTTGCACTAATCCAGCTCAACTCCTCCGTGGTTGAGTGATTCTCACCATTCAGCTGGCTGGATTTTACATTTGGTATCAGAGCCGTTGAGGTCCTAAGGGGAGCTACTGAAATGCCGGCCACTCAGAATCAGGAGAAGAAGGAGGCCATACAGAGGTTAGAAGGGGACATGGAGGAGCTGTACGGCCACATGGAGGTCCAAATGAAAAAGTTCGGGTCACTTGAGTTCACTGTCAAAGAGCATGGACATCGGGTGGAATCCATAGACAAAAACATTGAGCTCATGAACGAGAGGATTGAAGGTAATACCAGAATCTTGGCTAATGTTACAGTTAACGTGGATTCTATTATGATGTCTTTGCATGAAATACAAAAGAAGTTAGGAGTTAGGGAAGGGAAACAGGCTGAGGGTGGATCTAGTGGTCAGGGAAAGGATTTTCATTATTCTCAGAGTCCTGTTCATATAAGGTCTGGGGTCACTGGAGACTGGAGATGGCTCGGGATATAGAAGGGAGATGGGAAATGATTTCCATATGCCTAAATTAGAATTTCCCCATTTTGATGGGAAGGGTCCCAGAGAATGGGGAGGGAAGTGCCGAAGATTTTTTGAATTTCATGGCATAGCAGAAGAAAGAAAAATGGGAGTTACTGAGTTGCATGTGAGGGGAAGGGCATATACTTGGTTACAAGGGTTCATGAGGACCAATCCAACTGGTACTTAGGAACAAATGGCTTGGGAGGCCTGTAGAAGGTTTGAGGAACCGGATGGAGGGGATTTGATGGAGGAATTTAACAGGATTAAGCAGAAAGAGACTCTAGAGAATTATATTGATAAGTTTGAAGAGTTAAAGGCTGTAGTTATGACTCAAATGCCTTTAGCCACGGAGGCATACTATATATCAGTGTTCATTGGGGGATTGAGGGATGAACTGAGGCATTTATTGAAAATGTTTAAACCAGCCACTCTACTGGATGCTTTCGAGCAAGCCATGAGACTCCAAATGCATGGTTCAGTTTTCTCTAGGCCACAGAGATCAGACCATGGTAATTCTAGTCAGCAAAAACCCTGGGGTCAGAACCTCAAGACAACCACTGTCCAAACCAGCTCCAAACAGCCCACCCACAGTCCTCCAAAGACTTTTCAGAATGAGCCATTAGCTTTTAAGAAAATCTCCACTGCTGAATTCCAGCATAGGAGAGAAAAATGGTTGTGTTTCAAGTGTGGGGAGAAGTATAGTCCTGACCGTAATTGCCCTAAGAAGCAGCTGAACATAGTAGTGGTGGAGGAACTGGAGTTTGGGGAGAAAGAAGAATTCCTGCTGTATGAGGAGAAACTCCAAGAAAATCAGGATGGGGAGTGGGAGGAAGCACCAGAGGAAGGAGTAGAACTGTCCATGAATGCTATGACTGGGAATGTAGGGAATGGTACTATCAGGATTAAGGGAAAAATTAAGAACAGACTGATTTCTGTACTTATAGACACTGGGAGTAGTTGTAGTTTCATAGATGGGCAATTGGTGGATGAGTTAAACCTTAAAACAGTTCCCACTAAACCAGTGCTCATTACAATAGCTGATGGAACTGCAATGGTCAGTAAAAGCATGTGTAGAGGACTGAAATGGATTATGGGGGAAAAGAAATTTGAGCACCATGTGAGAATTCTTAAATTGAGCAGCAGTGATATGATTCTGGGGACTGATTGGTTGAAACCACTCAGTCCCATAGTCTTTGATTTTGAATCCTTGCAGTTATCATTTACTAGAAAGGGAGAAGAGGTAAGGTTACAGGGCGGCAAAGAGGAAATCAGATTGCACTCTGTGACTTCTCAGACACTGCAGAAAATGTTGGATAATGGAGAACAGGTTTTAGTGGGCCATCTAATGAGTATGGAAGCCATGAAGGTAGAGGAAGTGAGGGGGAAGAAGGAAGGGTTCCTAAGAAGGTTCATCAACTGTTGCAGGAGTATTCTGAACTGTTTGAGAAGCCTCAAGGATTACCACCTATAAGGGAGCATGAACACCACATTCAGCTCATAGAAGGAGCTCAACCCTTCAAAATCAGACCCTATAGGTATCTTTATTTTTAGAAATCTAAGATTGAAAAAATGGTGAGAGAGATTTTGGTTAAAAAGAAAGATGGCAGTTGGATGTTTTGTGTGGATTATAGGCAATTAAATAGCCTGACAGTGAAGGATAAATTCCCAATTCCAATCATTGATGAGTTAATGGATGAGTTGAATGGAGCTAAGTATTTCTCAAAAATTGATCTCAGATCAGGGTACTTTCAAATCAGAGTGACAGAAGCTGACATTCCCAAAACTGCTTTTAGGACTCACTTGGGGCTTTATGAATTCTTAGTCATGCCGTTTGGACTTACTAATGGACCTGCCACTTTCCAGTCATTAATGAACAAGGTTTTTGCTGAATTTCTTAGGAAGTTTGTGTTGGTATTCTTTGATGATATACTTGTTTACAGCTCTGATTTGGAGACACACTTGCTACACCTCAGGAAGGTTTTTGAGTTGCTTAAGAGCCATCAGCTCTTTGCTAAGATGACCAAATGCAGCTTTGCACTACTAAGAATAGAATACTTGGGCCATATTATTAGTCATGCGGGTGTGGAAGCAGATCCTAAGAAGGTGGCAGACATGCTCAATTGGCTTGACTGGATATTACAGAAAATTCGTCAAAGGGTATGGGAGTATAAGTAAACCCTTATGTCAGATGTTGAATAAGGGAGAATTCCAGTGGACTGAGGAGACTGAACAAGCCTTCAAGATCTTGAAGGAAGCCATGAGTCAAACCCCAGTATTGGCTATGCCAGATTTTTCTCAACCTTTTGTGTTAGAAACTGATGCAAGTGAAAAGGGGATTGGAGCAGTTTTAATGCAGAACCAGAGGCCTATTGCATACCTGAGCAAACCTCTTGGGATAAGACACAGAAGTTTATCAGTTTATGAGAAGGAACTTCTAGCATTGGCAACATCAGTCAGCAAGTGGATACACTACTTAGAAGGGGGACATTTCGTAATCAAAACAGACCATCAAAGTTTGAAGTACTTGCTGGAGCAAAGAATCACTACAGTGGCACAACAAAAATGGATATCCAAGCTGATGGGATTAAGTTATGAGATACATTACAAAAAGGGGGTTGAAAATAATGTGGCAGATGCACTATCAAGGAAGGAAGAGTTGTATGCTACTTCAATGGTGATACCAGTGTGGGTCAAGGAAGTGATTGAAAGTTATAAGAAGGATGAGTTTGCTCAAAAATGTGCCGCAACCTATTTATTAGGTGATGATCATGAAGGTGAATGGAAGTATCAGGATGGAATCATAAAGGTGAAGGGAAGAATTTATGTGGGAACGGGAAAAGAAATCAGGAATAAACTACTAGAGGCATTGCACTCTTCCTCTCAAGGAGGGCACTCAGGAGTCCAAGCCTGCTACCAAAGGGCCAAACAGTACTTTTACTGGCCCCATATGAGAGAGGAGTTTCAAAAAATCATAGCTGAGTGTGAAGTTTGCCAGAGAAATAAGGATGAAAGGGTGCACTACCCTGAGTACGCTTCAGCCACTTGCATCTCTCACAAACGACATGGAGTCATATCTCCATGGATTTTGTGGAAGGGATCGCCTACATCTGGAGGAAAGGACACCATTTTAGTAGTGGTGGATAGACTGACAAGATATGGACACTTTGTCCCTCTTGCTCACCCTTACACTGCTCAGAAGGTAGCTGAACTGTTCTTGACCCATGTTTATAAACTTCATGGATTACCAAAGAGTATAGTTTCTGATAGAGATAAGATTTTCACTAGCCATTTCTGGCAAGAATTATTCAGAGCAGTAGGCACTAAGCTGGAAATGTCCACTTCTTATCACCCTCAGACAGATGGCCTAACTGAGAGGTTGAACCAAACCCTGGAGATGTATTTGAGATGCTTCACAAGTGCCAAGCCACAGAAATGGGCAGAATGGTTACCCCTGGCAGAATGGTGGTATAACACCACATTTCACACAGCTACAAGAATGACCCCCTTTGAAGCTCTATATGGATATAAACCCCCTGCTCTGGCATTAGGGCCTATGACTCAGGAAGCAATGCAGCTGTGGCCACCCATGTCGCTAACAGAAGGGTGACTGAGACTGTTTTGAAGGAGAATTTACAGAAGGCTCAGAACAGAATGAAGGCTTACACTGACAAGTAGAGAACTGAGAGGAAGTTTGAAGTAGGGGATTGGGTCTATTTGAAGCTACAACCCTTTCGACAAACCTCTGTAGCTCTAAGGAAAAATCTGAAATTGTCATCCAAGTTCTATGGGCCTTATGAAGTATTGGAAAAGGTGTGATCAGTAGCTTACAGGCTTAAGTTACCACCCCATTCTAAGATACACCCAGTCTTCCATGTTAGCTTACTGAAGAAAAAGGTGGGAAAGAAAAAAGTGGTGTGCCAAGATCTGCCTATAGTGGGAGGAGACGGGCAGCTAAAATTGGAACCAGTTACACTGCTGGGAAGAAGGCTGATTAAGAGGAAGAACATGGCTGTGGTGCAGTGGCTGATTCGTTGGTCAAATCTTCCAGATGAGAAAGCCTCTTGGGAGGATGCAGATTTCATAAAAGTTCAGTTTCCTGAATTTAAGCCTTGAGGTCAAGGCTGTTGTGAAGGAGAGGGGACTGTTATGTCCCTGAGCTGAAGAAGGAGCTGGGAAACATGAATGATGAACAGTAGAAGTCGGTTATTTCAGTTGGAGGAAGACTAAGTAGGACGACGTCGTACAGTGAAGAATTCCGCAGAGCAAATAAGCCTAAGGAGAACGCGTTGTAGAATGAATCAGAAGGTTAATGAGAAACCACGTGTATGGCAGAGGTTCAATCATGAGAAGATCGTTGCACAGTCTTCTTCCTTCTCCATCATTCTCTGAGAAGCAACAGCAGGCGTGGGATCAATTGGTGAAGTCATTCGATTCGCGCGTGGAAGGAGAGGATTTCATCATCTTGTAATTACCCTAGTATATAAGTTAAATTACTAGCTTTTAGAGGTGTCTTTTTGCTGAAGAAACTTGTAATCAGAAGCTCATCCCGAGCTCTGTAACTCCTGTTTTCCTTCAATCTAATCACCATCTGTTCTTCTACCATCATATTCTCTTTTCTATTGTTAGGTTTTGCACTAATCCAGCTCAACTCCTCCGTGGTTGAGTGATTCTCACCATTCAGCTGGCTGGATTTTACACTTCATGATTCCTTGATTGCTTCATTATAGGGAAAGCAAAATGGCCATATGATGGAATTCAGGTAATGACAACTTGGTGCTGTAATAGACGAGAAGTAGAAAAGTCGGAAAACCTAATTGCTATAGGCACACGGAAAAGAGAAAGATTAGAATGAAGAAGATCGCAAACAAAATTGCTAAAGATCATATAACTTACAAAATCAAGAGCATCCCCATTCCATTTTTGGTGTGCTGAAGCTTGTTAACGGAGCTTGTTTTGCCCTATCTTTTTATTCCTGTTTCATTTTTTTGATCGAGCGCTATTTATCTTGCCTTTAAATTTTAAATCACCCTGAATTTCTGTGTTATTTATTTGATCGGACTCTTTAATCCAATTTTGGTATCTGGCAGAAGTTTATAAATACATTTATTAGATTGTAGATAGTAAATTCTTATGTTCTATAGCCTAATTTCTTATTCAGATGATTAATTTGGTTTACTATATAATCTATGCTGTTTTTATGAGGGTTTGTGTGACTAGTTCCGTGCAGGTGCAGGAGAATATGAAAGCCAGGAAGAAGCTAGCAAAAAGGGGGAAGTTCTTGGAATATTGGACCAGGTTGACTGTTGTTAATTTTTATACTAATAATTCCTTTTTTACCATACTAGGCGTTTCTAATTGTAGAAAATTGAACAGATTGTAGAGAAATGGGTAAAAAATGTTAGGCATGCCAAAGGTTTCAACGAACAGGTGGGTCAAGTGGCAAATGCCAAAATTTTCACATTTGGTTCTTATCGGCTTGGGGTAAAAATAATTTCTGTGCGTACTTATCTCTGTTTTCTGGTCAATTATATGCCTACAATCCTTATCTGGTTCTTTTTTATGGCATTTGAATAATGGCCCTTGAAACTTTAACATTTGAATAACCATCTGAAGTTTATTATTTGCAATATATCCTTGGTTTTGTTCATTCATCTTAATAACTCTTGGCAATCTCGTTCAGCGAATGCCCTTTCTATGATGTCTATTTCATCATACTTTATTCACTGCATTTCTTCAAGTGATTAATGGTTTTTCTGTCTTATTAACTGTCACAACTTAATCTAGTCTTTGCCAGCTTGCAATTCTTTTCATTGAGAGAGGAGGCCACAAGGTTGCTTGTTAGGTCGAAATCTATATCATGGAGCAGTTGTTTTGGCCTCATAGACATCATTCGGAAAGAGACATATGAAAGGACAGTAAAGGAAAAAAATGGGAAAATTAACTCCTTTTTCATATTGCCAAATAATTCTGAAAGCATTAGAGCTAAAGAGGAGAAAGCAATGTATCTATGTACAGAAACAAACTTTTGTAACATGGTTTACTCCAGCTTTTTAATTTGCATAAAGCCCAAAGAAGTAAGTAATTAACTTGTTCAAGTTTTGATGTGGCTTGATATGCTTCTGCTTTTAGAGAACAATTAGAAAAGATTGTAGATTGTAATACAAAATAACATCTTCTAAATTTTGAAATATAAGGTTGTAAGGAATTACAAGTAGATCTATTATATTTATCATCCTTAGTTTAATGTCTTGGTGCCTTTGTCAATTTCTAGTATAAAGGATGGAGATAAAAAAACTAAACTTGTGAAAGATGAGTTTTTCTTTTAGGAGCTCTTACAATAGGTCACCTAATCCCTGCCTTCAGGGGATGCATATACTGCAAAATTTATGCTTATGCTTTGAAGTCGAAGTTTTCAGTTTGCAACGCACCCCTAGGATTGCAACTTGCTCCTTCAATCTCCCATAAAAAGATATTGGACCACTTACCTGCTTGTTAGGGTCTCTTTACTAATCTACATCAGGGAAGATATACCATTAAATCTTATAAATACATATAAAACGTTAACATCTATGTAACAAGTAACAATAATTAGTTTATAAACTAAATTTTTTAATTGAGACGTTTTATGGACACTTTGAATCCCTACTTTCAGTTCTTGTTCCCTCTCCCTTCCAAACCTCGCTCAATGAGCCGGTGAGTGCGCTTTAGACATAAAGAAATTGCTTTTGTCATATGAGGGATATTGGAGTTTAAGGTCATATCTTTTGTAGAATAGTTCTTGTGAATGTCATATTTTGCGAGATTTTGTTGTCTCAATCTGTCAAAATATTACCGTTACACAGAAGCAATCTAATCCACTTAGAAAGCGAGAAAAGGGATCTGGTCCTTACCAAGACCTACTGGTGACGAATTTCGTGGTAAATAGTTTTTTAATACTCATGTAGATGGTAGCAACTATGTCACCACCTATTTTTCCTTTGATTAGTAGGAAGTTCAAAGCAGATTGACATTGTTGTGTGGTGAAAATTTCTCTTGTGGTTTCTTTCAGATGTAGCAAGAAGACACTGGCAGAGATGCCTGAAGTGCAGGAGCTGCATCCAGTGCCTGATGCTCATGTTCATGTAATGAAGTTCAAATTTGATGGGGTTTCTATAGATCTACTTTATGGAAATGTGGCACTCTGGGTTATACCTGAAGTATGAATATTTCTGGCGATTATCTCAGTCATTTTACACTACATCATACCCAGCTGATAATTTCTGCATTCTTTTAATGTATTGCAGGCACACATCTTTATTGATTAGCATGCAAGTTCCCTTTTTATCCTTTTGTGTTAAGATAACCTAGTTTGTTTCTTTCCCTTTAATATCTTTTAAATGTCTGAATTAACTGAACTTGCTTAACTTCATGAACTGAAAACTTTTAGACATTTTTGATTCATAGGCGAGATTCATTTATTTTGTTGATTGGCTGTGCTTAAAATGGCTTAAAAAGAATCAAGTTCCCAGCTAAGGGACATTTCCTATGCCCTAAGATCCTGTCCTGAACACTATTGGATGAGAAAAATACAGTCCATAAGGTTGACTAGAATTTGACTTTATCAAGCAAGTGATAAGCACTGCTCCGTTAGTTTTTACATAAGTGAAGTTAGGTAGACATTCAAGTTCCTGTGTATCCTGCTTTGCTCAGTTGCGTATATAAAAGTGGCTTAATCTTGAGTATGCAAGTCTCACTTTTAAGTTTATCATCTTATGTTCTATAGCCCTGTGAAAGTATGAAGAATGGAAAGAATTTCAAGGACTGACAGTCTTTAATAAGCCTTTTGTCAGTACTTTCTTCTTAAATCCCTCAAAGGCAATCCATTGTAATTCCTCAATGCAGTTGAAGTTTGGACAGGAAAGAGAACATGGTTTGCCCTTGACTTTGGTGTTAACATATCGTTGCATGTACTCTTAATAGTTCAAATATTCACCAAAAGAGGGGGGAGGAGGGAGTCTGTAGTCCAAATGCTGACTTGTCATAACTTTTCAGTGTTGCATCTATAGTTCCTATATTTTGCGTTGGCTGAAGAGAACTTCAGCTTATGGGAAAGAAATAAACTTTCGTGGCTTAGTGAGTTAACCATGTAGAGAAATATGTGAGGAAGGAATGTATCATATTATGATGCATGCCCACTATTTCATAGAATTGATAGCAGCCAAATGTGAGCTATGTTACTAGCATCTTTGGTTCCAGCTGACAGATGCAGGTTCTCATCCCTTGTCCAGTGGCCTTTGCTGAGGTAGCAACCTTGTCTCCCTGTCCAATGGGCCATCAGCATGAAAGTTGTAATTGTTGCTTGACATGGATTACTGTATGTAAATTCTTGTATTTTTTATCTTCAGTCCAGTTTGTATGTAATATATTCCTGTCAATTATCCAAGTGGCAAAACCATCTTGAAAATTTAGAAAAAACTTTCTCAGATTCTGAGGGTGTAGAATTTGGGGCATTCCATGCACAAGGAATGTTGTTAAAGATGGATATAGGCGGGTGAAAGTTTTACGACCTGTCATTGATCCTAAGAGATTGCTACATTTGTTGAATTATTATTGTTGCTGTTTCTGTTGTTTTTGGGCTTTGTTTGGGGGGTGGAGAAAGAGAGGGAGGAAGGTGGGAGCACAGGTAGTGTAAACGCATTTATTGAACAAAAACATTCAGTAGAAGCAGCATGTAGACTTGGGAGAATTGTAGAAGTCCAAATTTTGTTTCTTCTTCACTTGCTTAACTCTACTTCTCTGGAAATGAGCATGAAGTTAACAGATTGCATATTAGTCTTTCCAGATGAAAGTCCAAAATTTCCTCTTTTAATCTTCCAGTACCTTTTCTTTTCACAAAGATACCCTCTGTCTCTTTCACTGAACACTTTTCCTGGCCTACTTCTTTTCTTCTTACCCCACTAAATTATCAAACGTTGCACCATGCCAGTGTCATAATTGTCAATACTGTTTGAATGTTCAACAGTAATAGATGTTGCATCTCTATCAGGACTTGGATCTTACACAGGACTCTGCATTGCTGAATGTGGATAAGCAGACAGTTCACAGTCTTAATGGGTGCAGGGTTACTGATATAATTTTACATTTGATCCCTAATATACATGTTCTAGCTGATGCAAGTTTGTTAAGATGTGTCCGTGTAAATTGCTAATTTGCTAATAATGGTGTTTCTCTTTTTCCTTCTCTAGAATTTTTTCACTGCACTTAGATACCTGAGACTGGGCCAAGAGGTGTGGAGTTTATTCAAATGTGACATATATATTGTACAAGCAGTCTAATACTCCCTCATTTCTCATCCATACATAACCCATTATCATCTTAACTGGGTCTTACTTTTCTATTATGATCAGGTCACGGGGTTTCTTGGTGGTATTAACTGGGCATTACTTATTGCTCACATTAGCCAGCTATATCCAAATGTGCTGCCAAGCATGTTGGTTTCTTGGTTTTCAAAATTTATGAATTGTGGCAATGGCCAAATCCAGTTATGTTATGTCCAATTCAAGAATGTTCTCCAGTACTAAATCTTCCCTTCTGGGATCCAATAAGAAACTACAAGGACAGTATGCACCAATTGCCTATTATAACTCCAGCCTAACCATGCATGAACTCTAGCTACAATGTTTCACAGAGCACATTGTGCTTCATGAAGGAAGAATTTCAGAGGGGCAACCTGATTTGTGAGGTAACTTCATCTGCAGTAATAAGTTGAGTTTTGTCGTTGCTTTTCTTTTCTGTTAAAGATAATAAGCTCTAATGCTCGTTCCGTTAAATTAAATTTTGATTTAATTGTGATTCTCATAATTTTGTAAGGTTCTGCACTGGTGAATGCTGTATTTAAGCAATGTGCTGTTTTTAATGTCATTCAGATATACATTTTGGCCATACAGAGGGATTTGTGAAAAAATTATTTCACATTCTTTTGTTTTATTTATTTATTTGTAATGGGCTCTGTTCTGTTTCTCTCTTCCACCAATACTTATGTTTATCTGTCCAAGAATTTATTTGATTAACTGAATTGTGATTAGTCTTTCTGATATAACAGGAAGTGGCTAAAGCATTAGTCTGCTGTGATTTGACTTGCTGTTGGAATTATTTATGTCTATGTTCTGTCACTGTATTTTCCCCTTTTGTTATCTTCTTTGCTTCATATATACTTCCCTAGCAGGCCTTCAGATGAAGGTTGTATTTAAACATACTCTGATGGTAATGTTTTTTGTGGAATTCCTTCATTCTTCTGAGGATTTTTCCTTCTTCTTTCTGCCTTTTTTTCCATCTGATGAATTGAAAAGTGAAAATTTAGAGCAAGTGGGAAAATGAGAACTTTTGTACCAATTTTCTTAACTGATATTGTAAAAGGACTTATGCATCCTACTGGATTCTATTTGCAGCATCATCAATTGCAACGGATCTATTGAAAAGTTCATCTTCAAAAAGAGAAACTTTCCATAGCCATGGGACAGTTTCATAGCTCGAGATTCCTAGGTGTCAATCACATTTATACTTGCTTTTGTCTGCTCGATGAACCTAAAGTCTAGGGCTGCTAGTTATCTTCTATTATCTTTGCCAAGATACAATATCCTGTCTTCCCTTTCCATTTTCAAGTTTTGTACTGTTGATCTGATGCCAAGGAGAGTTGGAAAAATTTTATGATCTCTCCTCTTGTTTGCTGGTCACATAAGATCTGTTTCTAACTTGTCAGTACCATGATTGAGTTTTCTGTTTCTCAACAAGCGCTGATGCACCCATCAACCTGATCCTGGGAGAGCACAGCAAATTTCCTCTTCCTTTTTCTTTCTCCTCTGCCCTCGTTGCAACTTCACCCTGTAGCTCATTCCTCTTCTCTCTCTTACCTCCTGGCTTTCCTCTCTTCCTTTTCTCTTTCTTTCTCAATCTCTCGCCCTCTGCCAGTCCACCTGAGCTTCTTTTCTATCCTTTTAGCCCCTCTCCTATTACTCCACTGAAACATGAATTTCTGAACAACTAACGCCATACTCTACTCATTCTCTTTTCTTCACACCACCTACTCCCCAGCTACAAAAACTAGAATCAGAGAATAAGTCAATAGAATTTAATGAATGTTACACTAGTGATATCAGTCTGGTTTGATTATTAATCTTTTGCTAAATATTATATATGATTCCTTGAATTAATATGGTAGCTCAATTGGTCAAGATGCAGCCTTGCCTGGCAAAGTTGTTCGATCCGTGTTCCCTCCTCTGTTGTCTCCCCATCTTCCACTCCCCAACCTACAAAAAAAATTGAAAAAAAAACAATGCTACTAAATTATATGATAATTCCTAGGTAAGATATAAATGGTAGGTGGTTTAGATTGATCAAGGATTCATTCACTCTGCAACAGAAAGTGTTGCAGCAAAGACTACAGTATTATGGATGAGTGAAGTCTGGCTGTAAGTTTTGAGCAGCTGATAGTAGGCATGTTCATTATTTGGTGCAATCTGAAAAACCGAACAGAAATTCTGTTTTTTGATATTTTGATTCGGTTGATAGAAATTGGGTATAATTCGGTTTGGTTTTCAGTTTCTATACTCAGACTGAAAACTGAATTGAAAAATTAAAATTAAACAAAAAAATATATGAATGCATTACAAAAATACATTGTTACGAATAACGCATTTAGATAATGCGTTCTTTTGTAAGAAAACTGAATTTTTAAAATAACATTATAACTTAACACATTACAGAATAAATTGAATTTTTAAAATAACATTATAACTTAACACATTATAGACATGCGTTTTTGTGATAAGAACGCATGTTTGTAATGCGTTCTTATTCTTTCTTTTTCAAATTCGATTTATAACCAAACCGAATTAATTTATTTCGGTTTGGTTTTATAAAAATTCTGGTTGAATTCAGTTTTCAAAAAAATTTACAAAACCGAGAAACCGATTGTAAATCCCTAGCTGATGGTTGCCAACTGGATGAGTCTCTAGATGTACTTGTGATAGTTTAAGAAAGGCTGATGTTTTTTTTAAGAGTTTTCTATGTTCATTTTTGGGATTTTTTTAAGTTGTCAGAAGTTAGTTGACTAACAGTAAGGAATGCTCTTTATTATGTAGACTTGGAGGATTTATGGTTTTACCAAACCTGGTTATGGTCAAAGCTTGGGGAGAAAACTGTAACCAATCCTTTTATTTTTGCAATTTGTTACTAATCTTCCCTATTCTCTACGTTCTAGAATTGCTGGGCTTGAAAATTAAACAATTAAGTGATGGAAGCAAATCCAATTTACAAACACGGAGAGAAATCTGATGTGCAGCTCCAAATCTTACTTGGACTTTGATATCTTATGCTTGTTCCCAGACCATGTTCTGTACTATTAACGCTACATCGTGGATGTTTTAGTTGGTTCCATGTTTTATTTGATTGAATTCTAATTGGTGAATGGTAGGCATACAAATAGTTGTAGACATGTTCCTTGGGAATCTTTACACTTCAGCTTTCTTCTTAGAACTGCGTGGTGTAGTTTCAGTACAACAGTTAAAATGACTATTTATGCAATTCATGCAGTTTGTGTGTACAAGACAGATTTTCCACCCTTGCGGCACATGAATGACTATATATGTGATTTGTGCAGTTTGCATCCACAGATTTTGCTCCCTTGCATTTGTTTGTTACGTGAATGGCTGTTTATGTGATTTGTGCAGTTTGCATGTATTAAGACGCATAGATTTTCCACCTCGCTTTACTTAGTTACATGACTGCCTATTTATGTGATTTGTGCAGTCTTCGTGTTTAAGACATACAGATTTTGCACCTTTGTTTTATGTATTTTATATGAATGACTTATTTATGTGATTTATGCAGCTTGTTTTTATAAGCCAAACACTCCGGCTAAGAAAGTACACGAAATTGAACTTGTAGCCGTATATCTTAGTGCAGGTGAATTAGTAAATTGAGTTCTTTTCTTTGTTTCCTTTTGGGAATAGTTTATAATCTATGCTAATGAAAACCTTCTGATTTTTTCCTTTTATCCTACTTTTCCAAAATCACCTATGCAAAGCCTCTTGTGTTGACTGCAAGATCCTCCAGCTTAGCATCCACTTCGAGTTGTGGCTTCTCAGAAGCCTCTTCTAACAAATTGAATCTGCACCATTCTTTACTGCTTTTGGCTTAAATCACTAGATTTTTTGTCGGTAGCTGATTATCTCATGAATTTTATAGGTTGAACTTCACTTCTTTGGACAAATCACCTGGAAATAGCAGGCAGAGGATGGAACCAAGACATGCACTGAGTTCAGAACGTCTGTGCACCTTTGGAAGATCTAACTTCAGGAAAATAAGCAGGAGGGGCATATATCCTAGCATGGAATTCCTAGTTCTTGTATGTATCTGTTCAAACTTTTTTCGCGAAAGTCCATGAACTGACTAGCATAAGCTTCTATCAGTCCTGTGACAGGCAGTGGAATATATTGTTACTTGGAGAAAGAAAAATGTAAACTTCAATCGTGACTTGTTAATCTTCCGTGTCGCATTTTTCTTTGTAAATTGTGGTTCAGATCATTGCAATTTATTATTAGAGATTACCAGATCCCTTTATTGCTCCTGAATTGCTTATATGCACGTGTATTGAAATGAGATGCATAAAGCATGCCTGCATAGGGTAGGAAAATGAATTCTTCGAGTAGTGTTGTCTTGCTCATATCATCTACATGGACGGGTCTTTTTCTCCATCTCTGTCTCTACATAGACAATTCTAAAAGGTTGTGGAAAGTTCACTTCAGGTTGTGGCACTAACAGAGCTCTGTTCATGAACCTGTCAATTCTTATTTGCAGTTTTCATGCTTTTTAATTTACGGAAGTTCTTTCTTAGACGAAGGGCAAATGACGTGCGGCTTGTTTTTGGGTGGGGGGGCATCCCTTGGCAGCAAGAACACTGCATTTGCCCTTAAAATGCACTTACACGTACACCATCTCACAAATAGTCTTTTTATCTCTTATATTGTGCTATTATTAAACACGATAAGTAATATTTATTATATAGACTTCTATACTTGACGTACCATAATACATGTTGTAAAACTTAACGTTTCTTTTTGCTTCTAATTATAGAATTAAAATATCATATTTTTATATATTTCTATTAATTTTGACAAATAATTACGAGTTATAATATATTGTGACAAATTTTAGTATTTAAGGCGAACGTAATATCTTTTTTGATATATTCATGTACATATTACAATATTTATATTCATATTTTTTTGATAAATTAAATAAATGTTATCTATCGTGCGTATATATAAATAATCTAACTTTATATCTAAATATTTGTAGTTTAACTATGTATCAATATCTCAATACTTTATGCCTAATATTTATTTATAGTATGTCTTTCTTTTTAAAAAAAGAAAAATAACTAATAAATGTATTATATTATTTGGCTAATGAATGGTTGGTATATTGAGCAGCATGATCTAACGCATACAGGAGTTGATTTTGATGTCTCCGATGTACACAGTGGGCATCTTTAAATGATTGTGGCCTCTTCGACTTTATATCTCTTCCTTAGCCAGCCCATGCGATGTGGTCAACTGTTTGCGTCCAAGCTTCTCCGAACTCAGATTAGGGCGCCGAGAACGCTCTTCTCCTTTACTTGCCGATGACCATCGTGAGCAACTCTTGCACTGCTAAACCATTGATTGATACAAATTCTATGAAATTACATAAATACCATGATGAGAGAGATAAGAGTTAGTTCTACACATCAAAGAAGTGTTACTGGGAATTTTTTTAATTAATTTTTGAGGTAATCTTTTATTTTATTTAATTTAATTTATTTGCTGTATCCTTTCTCAGATTATGACTGTTTATGTTTGATTAACATTAGTTTTGTCGCATTAACTTTAGTCATTAATGTCATTTTGTATAATGTGAATGAAATTCTATCTCGATTGTTCTAATGGCATGCAAATCTTCAATTTAATAATTGAATTATCATTAGAATGTTGATCTTTTTAAAGCCAAGTAGCTATTGAAAGTGACTACCGCAGTGCACAACAGGAAATATATGGTAATATTCCATTCCAGCACCTTCTAAGAACATTCTCCTCATTTTGTTGGGACTCTGTGTTTCTCCTAATAAAATTTCTAATGTTAATAAGGAGTTTCTAGAAATTCTATTTGATTTGATTTGAGGATTGTTGCTCTGCCTACTCTATAATGACTACTACACCATATAAATTTTGCTAGAATTGTATAAATATTTAATACAAACAAGCTAATTGAAAGTAAAAAATTTAAAACGCATTATTAAATATTTGTAAAATAATGTGAAAAAAATAATTTCATTATAAAATATTTGCTTTTAAAGCAAAGTCAATCATACGAGGACTGACTCTTAATCAAATATTAAAGTGATACATGAGAACACTGCCTTTGTCTTTGAACTACTACTCATTCTATTAAGAATGGAATATTCTTATAATTTTTTAAAAAATTAAATGTCAAAATTTTAATAATAATAATATTTTTATCTAAAATTTTACTATTAATTTTATTAGAATATTTAAATTTTTGACTTATAAAGATGGGATTTATATAAATACATTTACAAAATGAAAGATAAAGCAAATGGAAAGTGATATTTCGTACCTCTTCCTAAGCAGATTGTTTGCTTGAAAAGCTTCAATCGATCTGATAAATATCTCTCTTACTATGCAAAAAGGTCACGAAAAGAAGAAAATCATTGACATTTGAAACTAGGACATGGGCAATGTAGTAAAAGCAAAATGATTGGTTATCTGTTTTGTACACACAAATTTTTGTTTGAAAAATAGGTGTATTTGATAGTATTTTTATTTCAAATTCAAAATAATTTTAAGTTAAAGGCGTAAAAATATATATATATATATATCTGTTTATAAATAATTTTTTTAAAATTTTTATCTCTTAAATAACCTATTTTCCTTCGATCAAAAAAACTTGACTTGTATTTTTCTTTAATTGAAGAAACGTGACGTTATTTAAGAGATATATTTAACTCGCAACTTAAGAGATAAAAAATAAAATTTGGATAATTTTAGAAACAATATAGAAACAAACAACAAAGGAAAACAAAATTAAGACACTTCATTTGGTAGTTACCAAATTAATAAATAATAAACCGTGAGGTTGATATTTATTATGTAGTGAACCTATCCCTCCCTTACCAAACTAAGAATTTCCTAAAATGAGAAAAGGAAAAGAAATTGATTTAAGTAATGGCCTTAGTTTGGTGAATAAGGAAGAGCTATTTTGTTATATATAGTAAGTTAATAAATTGTCATTATCTCAAACATTTACTTGCACAATATTGATCATAACAACAGACATATGCAAGAATAGAGCTCATTCATCAAAGAAGTTAACTATTCTACTGAGTTGTGTTCCTTATTTTGCTTTAATTGATGCATAAGTGAAATTACAAATTTATCATAATAAAACTATTCACTTTTACGTACAAATGTCTTTTTTTGAAGGGGGGTGGAGAGGGGTATAAGAGTAAGAACAAATGTCATGAAATGTACACTCAGATGGATAACAAAGGAAAGCCCTCATCATCATCATCATCATCATCATCATCATCATTTTCATGATAATGTTGGTTGAAGCTGGCAAAATCAAGAAAACGAGACAGCCCGAAGGCCATCTAAAATCCAAACAAATTGAACTTTTAAAATTGCTCATGTTGGCCATTTTCATTGGTCCCCAAGAGGTTGGTCGGTGGATTTGCAAATCTTCGTTGATGGCTGTGATTTTCCATCATATTCATCGTCTTCTTCTTCTTCACCACTTCTTCAATTCCTCATTAACTTAATTAATCAATTATTTGTATTCTTTCTAATTATTCTTTTCTTTTTTTCTGTACTTGGTTTTATTTTTTTAGCATCACAAGTTGTCGAAGATCTCGGGCCAAATCTTTTTTAGTCAGATATGGTCTTTGTCCAAATAGCCCAATCTTCCACCGCCCTAACGCGGTTTTCCCTCTTCTCAACTAATTATGTCTGCTAATTCTTGGTAACACTTCTCATTTTTTATATAAAAATCAAACTAATATAACACTCAGATAATGACGCGTGTTAAAATGTCAGTATTCTTTATCTACTTATATTTAATTATTTCTGTATTACGTAAATATGATAATGAAATGTTATCTTTTAATCGACTGTTTTACATAAAACGGTTTATTAAATTCTCATTGTATTAAATATTCAATAAAAATTTGTTATTTAATAAATTAACGGTCCAAATTGAGCAATCTTTTACAATGCTTACATCTTGCATATAAATAGGTTATGGTAGGATGAAAATTACGTGTTGGAAATGTGGTCAAGTTGTCATTTTCAAAAATAAATCAAATGACAAGTAATGTTCTTTGGAGTTTTGATCTAAAACTCTTGAATTTTCCAAGCTATTGCATCACATGTCAGCTCTGGATTCCATTAAAAATATTTACTGATGTATGGAGTTTCCACCTACAATGCAACCACCTTAAGATATACGAGGAATTAATTTAAAGGGTTACTCCGTCTAAGACAAGTTGTCCCCTCATAAAGGAACTGAAGCCGAACTAAATGAAGAATTCTTTAAACTTGTTGAAGTAGATTTTTCTTTATTTTAATTTTGTTTGATTTGACAATTGAGAAACCCCTTAAACACGTAACAGTAGTAAGCATTCCTTTTTTTTTTTTGGGTTTGAGATTGAATATTTATTTTAAAAATAGGAAGAATGAAACGGAAAATGCAATCTTATTACATACCAAATCCTCCACCCTAATCTTTTTTTTTTTTTTTTTTTGCCCTTTTAGGGTTTGAAGCCTTACAGGTTCTGTGAAAGTGAAAAGTTAATTGTGAGTGAGGGGTGAGGTTTTCATCAGAAATTGCAGAAAAAGGTTGTCTTGGGTTCATCAACTCTCCTGCTGCTTGGCTCTGGTCTGTTCCAACAACAGATTTTGATTTTTTCTTTTTTCTTTTGATGAGGAAACAGTATTTGTAGAATACACCAAATGACGGTGCCGGCGGGGACTGGGTGAAGAAGAGAGGCTCAAATAGAGGAGATGAAAAAGATATGTTTTACACGCAGACATCAAATGAAAGCGGTGATATAGATATCTGTACCCCTTTGATATCTTAAAGTGACTCAGGATTTTGTCCTCTGCTAAATAGAGGTTTGTAGGGGTAATGGTTGTTTTTTTTTTCTCAATTTATATTGAGAAACCTAATCGCTTTGGAATATTCTCCTAAAAATAGCTTTCCAGTAAAAAATTGCTTCGTGTTCTGTTTTCTTAAAGGAAGAAAATATATGCATTTTTTAAATTTATATATAATAAAAAAATTAATAATTTTTTTAAGAATTTTATTTTTTTTAATTCATGTAGAATTCTGTCATTTCTTGACAGAAGTCATCAACTTTTAAAAATATAATTATATTTTTTAATAATTTCAAATTAAAGTCTTATAATTATATAAATTATTTTATTAAAATACAGTAAGGAACAGATGAAGTGATCCAAAGAGGGGTTGCTATTCCAGCGTGATCATGAAAACACTTTCTTATTGTGAAATACACCTTATTATTCTGAAATAGTTTATTGTGCATAATTAAGATATGTTAGAATTTTTTAAACCATAATTTGTAATATTTTTATTATTTTACACATATTAGTTATCTTTGAAATTATGTACCGTTTAGTGTGGTCCCATCTGCGAAATGGAATGAATGAATGAATGAACTCATTTGATCTTCGCCACAGAAAGAGCTAGATTGCCAATTCTTTATTTTTTTTCATTTTTAATACCTTTTTTCTTTTTTTTTTTTTGCTCTGGACCAATTTTAATACAATGAAGGAGCCCTAACAGCATTGAAAACACAAAACTAATATAAACAGAAAGCATTCCAAATCAAGAAATATTACTTAAATTATAAGAAAGAGAAGAAATGACGATAATGGAATCTTACCGATAGAAAGATTATAAATTCAAAAGTTCCACTATATACTAGAAGGCAGGGGATTAAATTCCAATTTTTTTTTTCTAAATTAGAAGTTAAGCGAGATTGGATTGGATATTTTTTGAGTTAAGTTATATTGAGAATTTTAAAAGTGAATTATTTGTAAGAAGAGACGTGTGATCTAAAATTAATAAATATAAAGAAAAAAGTAAAATTTTTTATTAAAAAGGATATTCAAATTTGCCCTTAGTACGCGTTAATTAAATTATTATTAAAAATTTTTATTTTATTTTTTGTTGAAGAGGGAATCTAAATACACAAGAAAGAGCTGTTGTGTGAATAATACATTTTTTGAACAAAAATTTATCTCACTTGTATTAGCATATACTACTACGAAACAAGAAATGTACATACTTTGATTATTGATATGCAATCTCATATATAATTTTAAGATATAAGCTTTTTAAGGCGATATATTTTTCATTTTTTTTATTTCTTTGATAAATACATAAAGTTTGCTCACACAATGAAGAATTATACGATCCCTCCAAAGCCAAAGGTGTTTGAAAAAGGGAACTAAAGTAAAATGATTTTCATGTGTACACTTTCTGAAAGAATAAAGGTGGAGAACTTCAACATGTTACGAGCTTAGTGGACGCAAATCTTTTTCAGTATTCTTTGATTAATGATTATTGTCACGTAATTTCGTGTATGTTTTATTTTGGAAAGAAGTCAAATAAAGTAATAGTTTTTATTTTGAAGTGGTCAAATATAAGAGCGGTTCTTGTGTTTTACGGTGTTAATGTGATATCTGATATTTTATTTATAAATTAAATATTATTATTGGTTTTTTATTAGTTTTTATTTTTATTCGTGAATTCACTCAAATTAAACATAAGTTGACTAACCTCCTTAGTTAGTGCTTGCGCAAAACTAGCATTCTTGGTTTGATTCAGCCTTATGACATTAAACCTTATAGTCTCTAATTCTTATTATTTAATGCAAAATAAAATTAAAATTTTTTGATACTTAGGAAGCCTTTGTGCTAATTAAGCTCCGGTTAATACATATATTACTTTATAAATATATTTTCACAATAATATGTCTTGAATTCTATATATATATATCCTCTTCTACTATGGTTAAAATTACAGATTTTTTTACTTAAAAAGAGTTATACTACTCTCGATATTTAGAGCAGTAATGAATAATATTTTAATTTAAAATTTTTTGTTTTAAATTTTTTTAAAAATATTTATAAAATAATAAAATTTATATTAATATTTTACATTAAATTTTTATAACTTAATATTATCCAAAATATACCTTTATTCAAGGGGGCAAAAAAAAAAATACCCTACTCCAAGTTGCCCTGACTGGGAGTTGGCGGCCGCGGACAATGGGAAAAAGGGGCTCTAGAGCGGTTGGTCCCCGGGATGCCTTTACGCTTCTCTTGTCCTAACGACACACATGCAAACTCGCGTGACGCTGTGTCTGCCTTCTCCTCTCCCACGTAAATCGAAACCCCCAAGAAAGAAAAAATATTTTCAATTTCCTCTTTTTCAAAATTATATATAAATACATCCATACACACAAACTCGAAAGCTTTTCATCTCTCTCTCACACGGAGCTTTTACGATAAGATGGGTTTACAAAACCAGCTCATGGATATGTCGTCCGAATCCTTCCCCGTACTAATGGTAGCCCTCGTAGCCAATTGTGTCTGCTATCTTCGTTCTTTCTTCGTCACGGTTTTTCAGAGCTTCGGCCTCTCTTCTAGTCGCTTCCACGAACCCAACCCTTATCAAGTCGATTCCGTTTTCTGCGAAGCCGTTGGGTCGGGTCTCGCCGGCGTTATTATGCTCGCCGAGCAGTTGAATCTGAACCGGGTGTTATCGTATGAATTTAGAGGTAAGGGAGGCTGCGATGATGTGTCCGGCGGATTCAAATGCGTGTTTTGCTTGAATCGGTTGTGCGAAGGCGACCTCGTACGCAAGTTAGCGTGCCGGCACGTGTTTCATAAGGACTGTTTCGATGGGTGGCTTGATCAGCATCAGTTCAGTTGCCCTCTTTGCCGGTCACCTCTGGTGGAGGACGAGCGCGTGGAGTTCACGCGGCGCCAGGTGACTGGGGACGTTTTCTCCTGGTTTTCTTTAAGACGAGCATGCATGATCAATGATGGGTAGTGATGATGATGCGGCATGATGGGATGATGGATTATGGTGGATTTATGAGGCCGTTATGGCATTAGGATTTAGTGGTCTTTTCTTTTTATTAAAGTGTTTGGTGGCAGTTTTGACCTTGGATCCTTTTTCTATTTTCCTTTTTATTTTTGATGTAAATGTTTTACCTTTTTTTTGTCCCTTGAAAAGTTTTTGGGGAGCTCGGTGAATGAGCTCTTTTCTTACTGGTGTAAGTAGTTGCCCACTTTGCTGGCGCTGAATAACAAGGTTGCCCCTTTTTCACCCTTCGTAAAAGTACTTCTTGATTTTGTTTCTTTCAATAGGAAATTTCTCATCAAGCAAAGTAAAAGAAAAGGGAAATGACCAATTTGTGTTGTGAATGTGCAAGTGATTTCTGTTGTTTTCTACACTAATTTTCTAGCGTAATAAAGCATCTATACCGCCAATATAAATTTGATGGCATGTGATACCAAGAAAATAAGGGTGTGTTTGGATTTAACTAATTCAAATTTTATTTTTTTTCTCACAAAAATTTCTCTCATAAAATTTAAGACAAAAAATTAAATTAAAACACTATCCAATCCCACCTTAAATTTGATAGAGACCTTAAATTTGATAGAGAAAGGAGAAAGTGTCGTTTTCTTTTCATGTTGATTTTCTTTTTCCTGACAAGCAAAGAAATACTATACAATTTAACTTTTAGACAAAATAAATAGAAATATATTATTTATAAAATCCAATAAAAATATATAAGATACACAGCCAATCATTTTAACTAATAAAATACAATTAAAAATCTCATTTTGACTGGATATAAATTTTAAGAAAGAATATTAACTTGTTTAATTTATTAATTTTATTATATTTTTATTAATTAACAAAGTCAGTGATAGGACTTAGAACTCATACCTCTTAAATAGAGTTAAAAGATGTTAATAGTGAGTTTATGTTTTTTAAAAAAATTAAGAAGATTAATAATAAAAAAATAATTTTTAAAAACAAAATGTAAATATTTAATTGATGACCGAGAGAATAGCACACTAAATCCAGATGATAAGGCAACTAGAATAGCCTTTGGACTAGGTATTAGTATGCGCTGAAGATCACCCATCCCAAATTATATACTAGTATCATTATTAACTGAACTTCCATCTCATGTGGGTAAACAAACTTTTAATGTGGTTTAATTTCCCATCGCCATCAATTTCTCATCAAATAACTCATCAAACTTAAGACACACTTCTTCAAAAATTTTGATAGCGACTTTGAGAGAAACAACCAATTGAATTATTTCAGTGTTGATACTGATAAGTGAAATGATGAAGTTCAGATGAAGTCTTTTTGTGACAAAATTTTGGCTGACTCTTGAGGTGTTATTTTAAGGACAAACTAGATGGAATGCATGATAAAAAAATGATCATTCTAACACTTTATGTTTTTCCCATGAATATTCTAACCCATGATAAAGGAAACATTGTTTTTTTTTCTAACCCATGATAAAGGAAACATTGTTTTTTTTAAAAAAAAAAATTCTTGAAATTGTTTATCTTACAGGTATAAAATAAATACAATAAATATTTGATGAATATTAAATTTGAAATATTTTGATCTAATGAAGAATTATTTACTGAGTTACTATCTTAACTCATAAACATTAAATGCTTAAAAGATGTATTTATATAATTTTGCAAAAATCCTTAAAGCAACCGCCCAAAATGAATGCAAACAGCAAGAAGCATGGAGAGCATGACATGCAGACTGATCACCCGATGGCGACCTCACAAGGAAGGAAGCCAGGAAGGCAACAGCAGCGCCGCCCCACCTCTTTCCCCCATCCAAAGTCTTTTCCACATGAAACAGAACAAATTTGACGGAACACTATTCGGCGAAAAGAAATTTAAGGTGGGGTTGAGATTTTTGTTTTAAATTTTGTAATAAATTAGAACTAAAAATAGAACGCTTGTTAAATTTCATAAATAAAAGCTCGTCCAAACACATTACTTTTTTCCGATCGTTTGCTTGCCATCATTCACCGGCATGGTGTGAAATTGAAGGCGCCAGAAGTTGCTGGAGAGACATGGTGTTTGATCACATGGGCTAGAAGGAAGATCCACGTGAAATGGGTGATGGAATGGGGACAAAATGGTGACCTTTTGATCCATAAAATTGACAATTGCAGATGTGAAATTGGGAATTCAATTGGTCAAGTTGCAAATGTTAGTGGCTCTGATAATTGTGCAGATTTACATGGGACAAAAACTGTCTGGGTTTGACATTTTGGCTTTTCTGCTACAGCTTTTCAGCAAATTGCTTATTTCTTTCTGGTTTTATACTTGTTGGGATTTTGGCATTTCTTCTGTATGGTGCCTCTTTCCAGTAAATTTGCATTTTGGGGTGTAAGGGCAATCTGTAGACGAATTCTAATCTTAATCATAGGGTATTCAAACGGATTTCGGTTCGATTTTAGTTTTACTATTCAGTTTTCAGTTCGATTTTTTTCAATCGAACCGTTTTACTGTTCTGTTTTTTAGTTTGGTTCGATTTAATTCGGTTCCGTTCAAATCGAAATAACAGAAGAATGAATTATGTTAATGAGTTCTTATATTTATTTTTTAAAAATAAATATAAGAACGCATTATGGTAATGCGTTGTTATATTTATTTTAAAAAAATACATACAAAAACGCATTATGTATATTTTTTTTAAATTTCAATTTTTCGGTTCAATTTTCAGTTCATTAAACTAAACCGAAAATCGAACCGAAATTTATATAATTTTACAAATCGAACAGAATCGAACCAAATTTTTGTAGTTATTCGGTTCGGTTGTGCGGTTCGATTCGAGTTTTGAACACCCCTAAACCGGAGTCCTTTTTACTTCAGTGTGAACATAACTCAAAACTTATTGTCTAATAACTAACAAGTTACTATTTTGTCACGATGTTTTTTTGGAGGGTAAATATCCTGTCAAAATGTTAATTTTCAAATTTTCACTTTGGTGCAAGCATGGGCTGATCTGGGCGGAGAGGGTGGCGAGTGGTGGCAACCCCTCCAACATTTTCAAAATTTTTATTTTTTTAAACTTAATTATGGATTTCTCTCCCTCCCTAAATCTTTTTCTAATCTGCTAATAAATTTTAAAAAGACCAAATAAATTTCCAGAGTTAGGTAAATTTTTTCTAAATCTTTCTTTTTAATTTTACTCTTCTTAATTTTAGTTGTGGGTGTTGTGTATCATTTTTTATCTTTTTTCTGGACTTCATTTTGGACCTTTTTGACTTAACCATTGGTTGAACTTGATCTCTTAGATGTTGGGCTCTACTTTATTTTCCTACTCAAATCAACTTAAGCTATTAACTCTTTTTTTTTATTATTTGCAAACTTTGTTTTGGATCACTTTGTCACAGTCCTGGATCTGTGCCCCTGGATGAAAGGGTTGTTTGGTTTCAGTTTTTACTGTTTATAGATTTCAGGCGTTTGGAACCCGGATTTTATAAGAAGGTAGACCCTTTGGGCTTCAAGAATATATCTGATCAGTGTTAAGAAAATGGGCTTATATTTGGATCCAGTTTTCCAAGGCCGAAGCTAATTGGCAAAATAATTTGGGCTACATTGTCCGATACCAACATGCTGATAGCAAGTCCATGCAACAAAAACTTCTCAATGAAACTATTTAGGCAAATCATCAAATATCAAATTGCCACTTCAATCAATGTAGACAATGAGGCAAAATCTAACCGACTGCTCAGACGCTGATTTCCAGCGTCTATAAAATTCAGAAGTTTTCTGTTTCATTCCTTTGTTGCTATGTTAATTTGTTTAGACTTATATAAGGATTGCTTTTCATTCTAAAATCCAGAAATCTTGGTTCATGATTGCACTGAAGATATCAAAGATTTTTGCTTTTCTTTCAATGCTGAAGCTAATTTTGGTGATGGTTTCGAAAGGCGGTGGAATAGCCATTTACAGGGGCAGAAGGGATATGAGGGCGCATTAGCTGAAACTTGTGCCTGTGGAAACTCTGATTTTGTGATGTTAGCATTTCTTGCCACATTTGGCAACGGTCAGCAACCGGTGATCAACTTCTCTGGTCATCACTTAATGCTTGCAAGAGTTTCAGTTCCGATATAGAATCATGCCAAGCGAAAGGGATCAAGGTCATGCTTTCTATTGGTAGGGAGTAGGGAACTATTCCCTTTGCTTTCCAGGATGAAGTTAGACAAGTTACTAGTTATCTCCGGAATCGAAGCCCACTTGGCAATGCTGTCCTCCAAGGAATTGATTTCGATATTGAAGCAGGAACAGGCGAATTCTGGGATCTCCTTGCCAGGTTTCTCTCTAGGTGAAGCAACTGCGGTAAGAAGGTCTACTCGACTGCAGCTCCCCAGTGTCCATTTCCTGATTTTTGGGTTGGAGGTGCCCTGAATACTTGCCTATTTGAGCCAATACTCTTCAGGAGATATTTCCAGTCTTGAAGATGCATGGAACTATTGGATTTCATTTATTCCTGCAACGAACATTTTCCTAGAACTATCTGCTTCCCCTGATGCTGCTGGAAGCGGCTTTGTTCCTGTAGAAGATCGTAAATCAAAAGTTCTCCCTGCTAATAAGGGCTCTGACAATTATGGAGGTGTCACGCTTTGGTCTAAGTTCTATGATGATAAACATAGTGCTTCAATTAAAAGTGATGTCTAGAGTTCACAAGCTTTTGTAACTTTTGTTAGCTGCATGTATCTCTACTTCTGCTGCATCTTTTCTACTGTCAGATCCTCTGACAATGTTCTTGCTTCATAATTTTTCAGATTCCTGTTGCTTCATGAATTTCTATCCGGCAAATTGTTATATTTCGTCCTCAAATATTTTTGTTTTGGTGAATTTAGTCTTTAATGTTTAATTTTAAAATTTTAAATTCTTATTCTTTTTTCGAGTGAATTATTTGATCCTTCCATCTAATTTATAGTGAGTTAACTGTTGGTCAATGACTTGAACCAAACACACATGGGTATTTTTGTCAGCACAGGGGTATTTTCTCTGTCTTTCCTTGGCCAAACAAGATCATTCCTTTCTTTCTCTGTCTTCTTAGCGGATTTCTTCTGCTGAAAGAATTTCAGATTGTCAGAGTCTGTTGCTGTAGCAGATTGGTGGCTTCATCATCGTCTGCTGCTCGGGACCTTTCTCTAGGATTCAATGCTGGACCCACCGCCGGTGCTGGTGGTGGAGGAGGCAGCGGACCTACCCCGGCGGTGGCGGAGGAATGGTGGGGTCTCCGTGATGTCTTTATGGTAGCTCCTGCTCCCTTCCACCACAGCAACCAACACCAAGAGGCAACCATCAACTTCGATCGAAGTTAATATGTTTGGAGTAGTTTTGGCGGTGAAGATGGCTTCTCCAAGCTATTCCAACTCTCCCTGAGCTGCCTGCAAGTTCTTGAGGAGGAAATGCCTGCCAGGTTGCATTTTTGCTCCATATTTTCCTCCAGAAGAACCACAGGAGTTTGCCAATGTGCACAAGATATTTGGTGGAAGCAATGTCAGTAAGCTTCTCAACGAGATCCAACCTCATCAGAGAGAAGATGCAGTAAATTCTCTTGCTTATGAAGCCGAAGCACGATTGAAGGATCCAGTCTATGGTTGTGTGGGCGCGATCTCCATTCTCCAGAGGCAAGTTCTTCGTCTGTAGAAGGAGTTAGATGCCACAAATGCTGATCTAATGAGGTACGCAAGCAATGAAACGCCGCACGCATATCAGGGATCCAGTTCCATGAACCAAATGCTAAATCAACCAAGGACCAGTTCGCAATATGGGAGATTTGGTCAGAACTATGAAATCCCTCCTCCATATATGTCTTCGTGGAACAACTGCTTTTCAGGAGATGATCCTCACCAGTGACACGGCTGGAGTGTTATTGTTGGGAATTTCGGGTAATAATTCCCTCTAAACAAAATTCTAGTGAATTGAAAAATACAAAACACTACGAATATACCCGACAAATAATATTGAATACTATAATCAAGAGAAAGCGATAACAACAAATAAATGCGGAATAAAAGAGATAAGGAAAGAACACACCCGGAAAAATTTGATAACGGAGTTCGGCAAAAATATTGCCTAGTCTCCGAGCACCACTCAAGCGATCTCAGCTTTTTATTTAATATGGGAGAAGAGTATGCAAATTTGGGATGATTACGAAAAGGAGGAGGGCTTCCTTTTTATAGATGTAAGAAACCCTCTCTTACATAGGTAATCCCATGTGGGATTTTAGTTTAGTCAAATAGTCAACAAATCTCCACCTTGACTTAACTTCTAGTCCCACCAAATACAAAGATTCTCAATCAAATAAAAAATAAAATGGACCTCATGATGCTTCCAAATTTTGCGCCGTTAGGCGCCAACTCAAATATGCAAAATATTAACCAAGTTTAAACAGTGTTCAAACTTGGCCCTTGTAACCACCTTGGTCAACATATCTGCAGGGATTCTCCGCCGTGTGAATCTTACTGAGAAGTATCTCTTCCTCTTCCGAATTTCGCAGTGCAAAGTGATAGCGAACATCAATGTGCTTCGTCAGTGCATGAAAGACTTGATTCTTTGCTAAGTGAATAGCACTCGATCTGTCGTGAATAAACCTCAAGTTGTTTCGACCAACTCCCAAGTCTTTAAGCAACCCATGAAGCCAAATTGCTTCCTTCACTGACCCTCTCGTAATCGCCATATACACTGCCTCTGTTGTAGACAAAGCCACCGTTGACTGCAAAGTAGACTTCCAACTAACTGGCGCTTTTGCTAAAGTGAACAAATAGCCAGTTGTAGACCGTCGCTTATCCAAATCACCTGCATAATCAGAATCACAATATCCAACTACACAATGACCAAGTAATTCATCTCGCTCAAATTCTAATCCAACATCTGCGGTATTTTTAAGATACCGTAGAATCCATTTCACAGTTAGCCAATGACCCCTGCCTGGATCATGCATGTACTCGCTACAACACTAACAACTATGAAATATCTGGTCTCGTACACACCATTGCATACATCAAGCTTCCAATTGCATTTGCATATGAGACTTTCGCCATGTATTCTCGCTCTTCATCTCGTTGTTGGAGACAACCAGCTACTAAGTTTCAAATGAGGAGCAAGTGGGAGTACTTTACTGATTTTGTATCTACATGCATACCAAAAACGCTGTAATACCTTCTTCAAATACTACTTCTGTGTCAGCCAAAGCTTGCCTCTCTCTCTGTCTCTGTTTATCTCCATGCCGAGAATCTTTTTGGCTTCCCCCAAAATCCTTCATCTCGAACTCTTTACTCAGTTGAGCCTTCAATCTGTCAATCTCAACTTGGCTCTTTGCTGCTATCAACATATCATCAACATATAAGAGTAAGTAAATGTAAGAACCATCTTGAAGCTCTACGCAAATACACACAGATGATCGTATTTGCTCCTTGTGTACTCTCGACCCTTCATAAAAGCTCGTCAAATCGCTTGTACCATTGTCTTGGAGATTGTTTCAATCCGTACAATGATTTACTTAGTTTACAAACCCAATTCTCCTTACCAACAACCTTGTATCCATCTGGTTGAGTCATATAGATTTCCTCCTTTAAATCACCGTGCAGGAACGCGGTCTTCACATCAAGTTGAGCTAGCTCCAAATTCATCTGCGTTACCAAGGCCAACAAAATTCTAATGGATGAATGTTTAACAACTGGAGAAAATACCTCATTATAATCAATTCCCTCATTCTTAGCGTAGCCTTTAGCCACCAATCTTGCCTTATAACGCATCTCATCTTTATCAGGAAATCCTTCTTTCTTTGCAAATACCCATTTGCATCCAATAGCCTTCTTGCCCTTCGGTAGTTGTGTCAGCTTCCACGTCTTGTTCTTCTCGAGAGATTGTATTTCTTCTTCCATTGCACCTGCCCATCTACCACTTTCTGAACTTCGGATGGCTTCTGGATAGGTGGATGGAACATCATCAACAACTGGAAGTGCATAAGCTACCATGTCAGTAAAACGAGCAGGTTTTTGAATCTCTCGTCTTTGCCTTCTAACTGCAATTGGCTCCGATTGCTGTTGAGGTTCTTGGGTAGGAACCTCTTCCTCATCTGACTCTTCTTCTACCCTCGGAGAGTCTCTAGTGGTGCTATTTGCTGGAATCACCACTGTCTGTTCAAACTCCACCTGCTTTGAAATACACTCCACCTGCTGCGGAATGCCATCAACCCCTTATGGATTTACCTTTTGCAACATGGCAGATTCATCAAAGGTAACATCCCTACTGATTATCGTCTTCTTTGCCTCTAGACACCATAAACGGTATCCCTTTACTCCAGCATTGAAGCCCATAAATAGAGCCTTCTTTGCCCGTGGATCCAACTTTGATTCATTCACATGATAATATGCAGTAGAACCAAAAACACGCAAAGTATCATAATCGATATGAGTTTTTCGGACCATACCTCTAAAGGAGTCTTTCCTCTATAGCGAGATGATGGCAAACGATTGACGAGATGTTGAGCATAATTTATTGCCTCAGCCCAAAATTTTCTGCCTAACCCACCATTAGACATCATGCAACGAACTTTCTCCACCAATGTCCTGTTCATACGCTCCGACACCCCATTCTGCTGTGGTGTTTTTCTGACTGTGAAGTGCCGCCTTATGCCACAATCTTGACATACCTTCAGGAATGGATCGCTCTTGTATTATCCACCATTGTCTGCATTCGGGAGAACCTTGATCTTCCTCCTCGTATGGTTTTCAACTTCGACTTTTCCACTTAAGGAAAACTCCAAGCACATCATCCTTATTTTTTCATAGTAAACACCCAAACTCTTCTGGAAAAATCATCAACAAAAGTGACAAAATAATGCCTACCACTGATTGACGGAGTCTTGGCAGGTCCCCATACATCTGAGTGCACATAATCCAGAATGCCCTTGGTATTGTGGATTGCAGTGCCAAATTTCACTCTTCGTTGTTTTCCTAAAACACAATGCTCACAAAATTCTAATTTGCAAGTCTTCGTACCTTTCAACAATCCCTGCTTGGCAAGAATTTGTAAGGATTTCTCACCGAGCGTGTCCCAACCGCATATGCCACGAGCCGTTCGTCGGCACAGCACTTTTGCTACTTGAAGTTGCCAGCTACTCTGTCCCCCATCACTGTACTACCTTGGTAGTATACTGATTATTCTTCCTCACGCCTTTCAACATCACCGATGCTCTCGAAGTTACTTTAAGAACTCCATCTCGCATCGTCACAACTAGGCCTTTTGATTCTAAGGGCCCCCGATGAGATGAGATTCTTCTTCAACTTTGCAGCGTACCGCACATCTCGCAAAATTCGGTGGATCCATAATGATTTCGCAACTCTGATTGAACCTATCCCATACTGTTTTACATGGATTATCATTACCCATATAGACAACCCCGCCATCGAGTTCCTGAAATTCAAAGAACCATTCCCGAATGGGACACATATGATAAGTGCAACCTGAATCCAATATCCATTCATCTGGATGTGATGTTGAAGGTGAAACAACAAGGGAAATTTCTGATTCTGCATCATTCTTGCATTCTGCAACATTTGCATCTTGCGGAGTCTTCCCTTTCTTCTTCAGTTTTGGACAGTCCTTCTTCCAGTGCCCTTTCTCATGACAGAAAGCGCGACTCATCTTTGGCAACGACGCGGCCTTTTGACTTGGACCTTCCTCTCCTCCCTTTGGCTGGCTTTTGCTTGACGACCTCTTGCCACCAATGCTTCTTCTGCTGTCGTTGATTTGGTTTTCATCTTATCCTGCTTTCTCAATTCATGACTATACAAAGCAGAACATACAGCATCTAACGACACATTCTCCTTCCCATGAAGTAAAGTAGTTTCCAAATGTTCAAATTCATCGGGAAGAGACGATAACAACATTAAAGCCAAATCTTCATCCTCAAATTTTACATCTAAATTTAACAGGTCTGCTACTAATTGATTAAACATAGTGATGTGTTCATTCATAGTTGTGCCTGGTCGGTAATCAAATCGGAACAGTCTTTTCTTCATAAGGAGCTTATTCTGACCACTTTTCTTCAGAAATTTGTCCTCCAATGCCTTCCACAATTTGTGCGCAGAAGTCTCGTTCTTGAAAGCATACTTCTGCTCCCTGGACAGGCACGACCGAATTGTTCCGCACACCAACCGATTCATAATATTCCAATCCTTATCTACCACATCTTCCGGTTTCTCTTCTGCAATGACAATATCAAGACCCTGCTGGAAAAGGGAGTCCAAGACTTCCCCTTGCCACATGCCGAAATGGCCAGTACCATCAAATATTTCTACTGCTAATTTCAAACTAGACATTGGAATCCTCGACCATGATGAAGAGGAAACTGAAGTAGATGCCATTACAGAACTAATATAGTATTCAATATTTCAAAAGACACTACGTATTGTACCAAAAATTATTCCAAGAAAATTTCTAGGAAAGATTGGAGGGTCACAAGTGGACCGCTTAAATACCAACCTCCTTAGACAAAATTTTCCTAGATAATTGAAGCTACAATACCCAAACAAACAAGCCAAGGACGAACCTTCGGCTCTGATACCACTTGTTGGGAATTTCGGGTAATAATTCCCTCTAAACAAAATTCTAGTGAATTGAAAAATACAAAACACTACGAATATACCCGACAAATATATTGAATACTATAATTAAGAGAAAGCGATAATAACAAATAAATGCGGAATAAAAGAGATAAGGAAAGAACGCACCCGGAAAAATTTGATAACGGAGTTCGGCAAAAATATTGCCTAGTCTCCGAGCACCACTCAAGCAGCCCGCTTTTATTTAATATGGGAGAAGAGTATGCAAATTTGGGATGATTACAAAGAAGGAGGGGGCTTCCTTTTATAGATGTAAGGAAACCCTCCCTTACATAGGTAATCCCATGTGGGATTTTAGTTTAGTCAAATAGTCAACAGTTATTACGTAAGTAGAATTACTAGATAATGATTAGTTGATCTGCCTGTTCGCAATATGGGAGATGATCCTGGTCTCGACTGTTGCTGCGGCTGGTTCCACCCAGTCCACCTCCAGCTCCAAAAAACTTAAACTATCTTCCCAAACCCCCACGGCTTCCCATACTTCAACTTCCAACACTACCCCGCCAAGAATTGCCTTCCAAAAAGTGAAAGTTCTCTCTCGCCTCTCAATGCGGTCCTTCTCCTTTCTGAAGAGGTTGGTAAGGAAAGAAGAAGACGAACGTATGGAGGGGACGAAAATACCCTTGTGCTGACAAAAATACCATGTGTGTTTGGTCAAGAAATTGACCAAGTCATTGACTAACAGTTGACTCACTACAAATTAGACGGAAGAATCAAATAATTCACTCAAAAAAAGAATAAGGAGTTAAAATTTTAAAATTAAACATTAAGGACTAAACTCACCAAAACAAAAATATTTGGGGATGAAATATACCAATTTGCCATTTCTATCCCTTATCAAGTGAAAAGAAGTACATAATTAGCCTTAAGGCATTGTTTGTGGTTGGGACAAGATTTTTACCGACTAATATACATAATTAGCCTTAAGGACTAAACTCACCAAAACAAAAATATTTGGGGATGAAATATACCAATTTGCCATTTCTATCCCTTATCAATTGAAAAGAAGTACATAATTAGCCTTAAGGCATTGTTTGTGGTTGGGACAAGATTTTTACCGACTAATATACATAATTTGATTTTTTTAAAAAAAGGTATATAATTTGTAGATGAAATATATTCAAACAAGTGACTTGTATGATTTCAAAATAATTTAATAAAGGCTTAAAAACAATACTTTTTCATTATTGACATTTAACAGGTTAGATATTCGTCCTTCACTGTACATGTAAGACATCTTGTTCTAGGAAACTTAAGTCTTTAGATTCTTCTCAAGACGGAGGCTCAGAGGAATGTTTGCCTAATGACCTTTTCAACTTTGCTTTGCTTTCTGCATTTGAGAATATGGCATCTGAGAATCACGGGGAAAAATTCAAAACTTAGCTTCCTCAATGTCAAGTGCCTTCATCTGTCAAACGTGATTAATTCACTAAAGAAAAGCTGTTTCACTTAACTTTTGGATTATAGCTTCTGCTACTCCTTCCTTCTAGTGATTTCTATGATACATTCCCAGTGGGCTTCAGGTACGTTTTAATCTCTCCACTAATACGTGGTCTCCATGAGGAAAAAGATATTAGCAGAAGAAAAATGGCATTGCTAGTGATATAAAGCACACTGCATACTGCCTAGCCAGCTGTAGCATTGTATTCCCCAACAATAAAAAAGAAAGAAATGAAATGATTAACTATAGTATCCTCTACGTATGGGAAAGTCGTACATAATTTCTTTGAAAAAATGGGATATAGAAAGTTTATACTTAATCATAATTTATCTGGTGATTACCGGTTGTTTGTCTTGGATGAGCACTTGAGACAAAATACAAGCAACAAAGACTTAAGTAGCATAACAAAACTGCAAGGAGTTGTTTTTATTTGATTGCTACTTTGGAGAATATGTTGGAAATTGAAGACGATCAACATAAAACTAATCCATTTGTCCAAATCACCAATAGGACAATAGCTAAAGATTATGAATTAAAGAAAATCAACATAAAACTAATCCATTTGTCCAAATCACCAATAGAACAATAGCTAAGGACATTATAAACCTATGAAAGTTAGACATTCCAAAAGGGAATTGAGGGTTTCAGATACTGCAACAATATCAAAGGTACTTTTTAAATATGTAGAATTATGACACAAAACAAATCAGCTGTTCAGCTACGTATTCATTGCATAAGTACAAATTAGTAGTTAATTTATAACATCGTATGGTCTTTCTGCTCCTATAAAAGCCTGCATTTCATGCGATATTGATCAGAACATCAGTAATACAATAAACATCATTACCTGAGTGAAACCTCAGTAATCTCAGGCTTAAAATGGCGCCACAGATTTTGAGAATACTACCTCTCCTTCCGCTAATGGTTCTATTATTAGCATTGGGTTCTGAAGGTGGAGGAATTGCTATTTATTGGGGACAAAATGGAAATGAGGGTACACTGGCTGAGGCTTGTGCCAGTGGCAACTATGATTTTGTGAATTTGGCATTTCTTGCAACATTTGGCAATGGTCAGACGCCAATGATCAACCTTGCTGGTCATTGTGATCCATCAGTTAATGGTTGCACTGGTTTAAGCTCCGAGATAAAATCATGCCAAGCAAAGGGAGTCAAGGTTATGCTTTCTATTGGTGGGGGAGCAGGGAGCTACTTACCTCTGGAACAACTTCTTGGGTGGACAGTCGTCCAATCGCCCTCTCGGTGCTGCTGTTCTTGATGGAATTGATTTTGACATTGAAGGAGGATCAGGCCAATACTGGGACGACCTTGCCAGGTTCCTCTCTAGGTACAGCAACCGCGGTAAGAAGGTTTACTTGACTGCAGCTCCTCAGTGCCCATTTCCTGATTCTTGGGTTGGAAATGCCCTTAAGACAGGCCTATTTGACTACGTTTGGGTTCAGTTTTACAACAACCCACCCTGCCAGTACTCTGCAGGAGATGTTGCCAATCTAGAAAATTCATGGAAGCAATGGATTTCATCCGTTCCTGCAACCAAGATTTTCCTTGGACTACCAGCAGCCCCTGATGCTGCTGGAAGTGGCTTCATTCCTGTGGCAGATCTCACATCGAAAGTGCTTCCAGCTATTAAGGGCTCTCACAAATATGGAGGTGTCATGCTATGGTCCAAGTACTATGATGATCAAACTGGTTACAGCGTTTCCATCAAAAGCCATGTCTAAGATGTATATGTAGCATATATGCATATACTTGGTACTTTACAAATAAGTGATGTGAGTTTTATTTTTGCCTGTTTGTACAAATTCTGTGGTACCCAAAAGGTGAAATCCCTCGCCCTCAGAGTCCCCACACTCAGGCCCGACCAGTTGTGAGGGAGTAAATCACGGTGACTCAGTCATCCAGTCAGTGGGAGGGCCAGTGCCTGGTGCCCACAAGGACCCCAATGTTTGTACAAATTCTGTTTCTTGTGATTTAGAAGTTTTCTTGAATTTTATCGTTCTAAATCTGCCATTTGATGGTTCAGTTTATACCTTTGCCTGGCTTAGTGAATTTACTTGTCCACCAGCTTATTCAATCATCAAACCTTTTCCACAACCAAAGAAAACTCAATTCTCAAATCCCATCAAAATTTGTCCAGTAATCAAACCACAAGCTTCTCCATGCAAGTTTAATACATGATCTATCAACAGTTATGGGGCTTAGGATTTAAAATGGAATGTAGAATCATAAACATTTTTCTTCAAATACAAGATAACTAATAACTAATATATAATCATAAGAACAACCATTACGTATATGCTAGCGTAGAGTACTAATCTTCATCTTTAACATAAATGCACCAATAATAGTACATATCTACTTGATTCTCATCGTCATTTTTGTTTAAGGAAAATACCTTGTTGGAGCAAGTTATTCTATAATTAATTGAAATAAAGGGATAAATTTATCCAAAAAAGAGTAAAGTAACTCTTTTTCCTTATTTGTAAGAAGATCAACAAGGCGTCAATTAACAATTTTTCCGCTTTCTTACTCCAACATGTATTTTCCTTTTTTTTTTGGAAAAATAAGGGAGTTTTGTGAAAACATTAGGTATAATGATAGCTAATTTTCATGATGTGATCGTTGAACAAAAAGGCCCTAAAAAGGCCAATCCACTTTTATTTGTTTGTCTGCCCAAAATAGATCAAAATGGACTGAAGTTTTTGACTTTATTAGTAATGATTTTACTGTTCTCAACTAACCAACAAAATTTGTTTCCTACTCTTTATTGATGTTAACTTATTCAGGAAAAAAAACATTTATTTAATCATACCACCAATCCTCAGCTATAGAATTTTTCCCTTAGTTATATATCAATTGGCTTGCAAATGTTCAACTTCTTTTTCTAAATTTAGCAGGTTTAACTTCATTATGAAGGCTTGAATTTTCTCCCTTGTTTTATGAATCAGAAAAATAATTTGAAAAACTTTTATGGAAAATTTCAAGAAACCAATAAAACTCGAGAATGATTCGCCACAACTTCAGGCAATAGCAGCCGCCAAGGGAGACTTTTTGGCTTCTTTCATTTCATGTGGGCTAGAACAGAGGACAGTCAATCTCACGCATCTTAAAGCAACTCTTGATTGCTAGGTTTCTGATCTTTTATGATCATGAAGCTAAAGAATCTTCCAAGTAATATCACGCCTGTTCTCTTTCTCCTCTTTGCTTTTGCTGTGGCGCAAACCATCGTTCATACTTTACCGGGGTATCCTGAACCTCTGCCCTTCAAGCTCGAAACAGGGTCAGCTAATCACTGATCTTTCTTGTTTTTGCTAGTAATTAATTTCAAGCATTTCCCTGAACTGCTGATGCCAAATTGATTACTGGGTTTCTGGGTTCAATCTTTGATTCTTCAACTTTCTCAACTGCAAGCAAGGCGTTGAAATTCAATCTTTGATTCTTCAACTTTCTCAACTGCAAGCAAGGTGTTGAACTACTTGATTTCCATAGGTATATCGGCGTGGATGAAGATGATGATGTGCAGTTCTACTACTACTTCGTCGAGTCGGAGGGGGATCCGGCGGACGATCCTCTCGTGCTCTGGATCACCGGTGGCCCTGGCTGCTCTGGTTTTTCCGCACTTGTTTATGAAATTGGTATGTGTGCACTCGCATAATTCTGCGTAAGCATAAAATTTGAAGAAGAAGAAGAAGAATGGCTGGGATTGGGGCACATAACAAAAATGTGTTTGTCAAACTACTGATACTGATAAATAGCTAATATTCTAAGAATTACTTGGAAAATTTCACTGTCACATATTTTAATTCCCTTTCACATAACTTAATTGAATAGGTTTGATACATATTACTTAGAAATGAGTAAAAAATTACTTCCATGGATATTGAGATATGTGAGCATGGATGGCTTATCATATTGTGCAGGTCCGCTGAACATTGATGCCCAAGCTTTTGATGGCAACTTGCCCTCCTTGATCTTGAATCCTTATTCATGGACTAAGGTGAAGTTTTCACATCCAACCCCACGTTAGACATTTCCTGTTTAATTAAGCTGTTAGTCATTCATTTGTTAACTCAGTACTATCTTTCTAGTATCCAAAATTTTATTCTCATTCCCTCTGAAGTCGGATATTTTGTCTTTTTACTAAAATCACTATAACTCAATCATGTTGGATGAGCTATTCAGAGGAACTCATCCAAGCCTAGACTTGAGCTTTTTATACATTAACTAGGAGGTTCGTGAGGCACCTAATAGATCCAATTAAGAGTGAAGAACTAAGTAGATATTTCGTGAGGACCATTAATGGTATAATGAACCCCTATGCCTTTAAAAATCCAAAACACACACTAATTATATTTTTCATTTGATTCTTTTCCTTTTTTCTAGATAGCCAGCATTATATTCGTAGATTCACCACAGGGTACTGGATTTTCCTATGCCACTACTTCAGAAGGTTACAACTCCACAGATACAAAAGTAGTAGAAGAAATTTACGTCTTTCTTCAAAAGGTGACTAGCCGAAAATTTAATCTCAATATTTAAGATATATTTTTTTCATTGGAAATTAAGTTTCTGTTTTCTTGACATTTAACTCCAGGCAAAAAGAGTGTTAGTATTTAGTTTCTTGAATAACTCAAAGATTTTTGAATTAATAATTGTAATTCAGTGGCTGCTGAAGCATCCCAATTTCACAAAAAATCGCCTATATATTGCTGGAGATTCATATGGAGGCATGTGGATTCCAATGCTTGTCTTGCAAATTTCAAAAGGTTTTCTTTTTCGGTTTTTTCCTTTCTAAATGATAGTAATTTTCTTGCCAAAAAAGGGAAAAATTACTTCCAGCTGAAGCTGCAACTTGTGATGATTACTATGTAGGTAATGAGGCTGACGTTAAGCCACACATGGCTCTTGAGGTAAATATTTGTATATTGGAGCTTTTTTTTTTTTTGGTTACTGATTTTGAATAAAATTTATTTGGTTAGTCATAATATTAGAGAATTTCCTCATGTTCTAATATTTGGATTATAAGGGATACTTGCTTGGAAATCCGAAGACGGATAACTATATTGATCAAAATTCACAAGTGAGATTTGCAAACCGCCTAGGTCTCTTATCCGATGAATATTACAAGGTTTGTACAAAATCCTTTTCCTGAATTACTTTTGTTGTGTAATTTTAGGGGTATCTTGAGACAACAGGTCAAAAAAATCTTGAACCTTGAATAACTGTCATCTATCCGAAATCATTATATGAGTTATATTTAGTTCGCTATTATCTAGTATTTGTTGTACGAACTTTTATTATAGGAGATATATAGCTATGTCTTTTGACCAAGTATTTTGATCAGTGAATAAGTTAGAAAAAAAAATTGGTGTTTGTTTTGTAGATGGCAAAGATCAACTGTAAAGGAAACTATGTGAATCCAAATCCATCAAATGCTTGGTGCCAACATTCTCTCCAACATTTCAAAGAGGTACAAGATACAAGTGCATAATAATTACTTAATCTGAAATTAAACTTTTACTTTCTTATTTAAAATAAGAAGCTAGATTTTAGCTTCCCTCCCTCTATCAGCAATCAAATAGGAAAGAAAACAATTATTCCTTCTGTCTAGACATTGTGCTCTTTTTTTTTTTTTTTTTTTGATTGCTGGATGATTCTATATTCTTTACTATTCAAATATTTTTGAGATTGAGAAAGCATTTGTTACATTTTTTCCGTATAGTTTAGCAACTACATTTGAACACCGGAGGGGATTCCTATTAATATTTATTTCTTAGAGATCGAGCTTACATAAAAAAGGGGGGAAAATTCTTAAAAGACAAATAATAATAATGTTGCTATTTTCAAGCACAGTGCACTAAAAATATATATGGACCAAATATTCTGGAACCTACCTGCAACTTTAGCACTTCGAAGCCAGAAGAGTTAGGATTTATACAAGCACTTTTGACAGATGATTCAATGAGGATCATGAGCCTTCCATCAAAACAAGAACTTTTGTGCCGAGTAAGATCTCTTTCACACCTTTTCTTCTTCCTAATTTTGCTTGTAAAATCAAGAAACTTGCTAGAACTTATTCCTGGTCTACATTTTCTGCAGGAGAGTTCATATGTTCTGTGTTCTATATGGGCAAACCATCCAACTGTGCAAGAAGCTCTCCATGTTCGAAAAGTATTTATTTATATATACATACAAACTATATATAACAAAAAACTATTTTTATTATTTCATTATAAATCTTCTTTTTTATCCGTTGAGATTTATGATCATATCTCTACAAACTCACATTTCTGATATGTTAATAAAATGCTCTAGGGTGCAGTTCAACAGTGGAAAAGATGCAACTATGATGATTTACCTTTTGAACAGAATGTGCAAAGCGTTGTCAGATATCATCGTCTTCTGAGTGAGAAAGGGTATAAAGTATTGGTATATAGGTAAACCATATTGTAGATGAATGATCTTCTGTTCCTCAATTTACCACAAGGAAGTTAATCTAGTTAATCTTATTAGTCCTGGAGTCATTTTCATTACAAGATATTTATACTCATTCTTACTCTTCTTTTAATTTTTTATGGTGTTAAAAATTATTTTTGTGCAGTACATTTCGAGGACCATACGCATGATGGTTTTTAGCCAAAGTTCAGCATCTTTAGACCCATCTAATCAGTTTGGTGTATTAACTAATCAGCTGATCCCTTTCTCCCTTGCAGTGGCGATCATGATATGGTAATTCCATACACTGGTACACTTGAATGGATACGTCAACTTAATCTAAGTCTTGTTGATAATTGGCGACCATGGTTTGTGGAAAATGAAGTTGCAGGGTAAGAAATATCAAATTGAATATACTCTTCACTTTTGAGATAATTGCATCAAACAAACTGCGACTAGACAGTAAGATATAACTTGAGGTCACATAAGTTCATTTTTTGTTTACTGTAGGTATACAGAAAGGTATATAAATGCAAAATGTCGATTCAATCTCACATTTGCAACGGTGAAGGTGAGAAAGATTTCTACTGAGGTTTCCTTTAATTTGCTGGTGTTGCGAAGCACTAACTTAAAACATAATTGCTTCTCTCTCTCTCTCTACCCCCTAGTAGGGTGGTGGCCACACGGCTCCAGAGTACAAGCGGAAACAATGTCTTGCAATGCTTGAACGATTCTTATCCAATTTGCCGATGTAGACTAGTCTAGCATGGCTCTTCCGTTGTTCTTTGATGAAAAAAGAAAATTCATCATATTTGTGATAACAACAGTGTTCCATTCATTAGATGAATAGGTTGCAAGAGATGAGTTAGCCAAAGTATGAGCAGGGATGTTAGTCGAGCAACTCACATGATGAATACAGTTGGGTAAACAATATATCAGACTCCTAATGAGATGAATAAAATGTCCTATAGCTGAAAGATCTTCAGAATTACTATGGATGCAAGAAATAGCACTCTCCCAGTCACTCTCTACCTCCAAATCTTTCTTGCACATTCTATATCAAGAAGTTGGAGTCCTTCCAAGATGGCTATGGCTATGGCTATGGCTATGGCATGCTCTGGTGAAGGAGAGTGGTTGAGTCTTCCATTGCATTCTAATTTTCATTTATTTATTTGATTAAATTTAATATGTGTTTCTTGTTTCGTGGTTGTACATGCTAGCTTATCAAGCCAAAAACAGTCATGCGAGATAATTGCATCATCACCATCATGGTACAAATTATGGTATTTGTACTCAATAAATGATCGGGTAATTGCTTATAATTCAAGAAAATTACTGTATAATTAAATATCTAAAAGTAAAATTACTGTCTCGTCAGGGTTCCTCGACTGTATTGCTAATCTTGAGTCCTATGATTCGTAAGTCATTAACCTCAAGAGATCTCACAATCGTTCTTTTTTTTTTTTAGTGAAAAATCTCATAATCATTCGCAATGCCTATGACCATCTTTCAACGTGAAGCAAAGCATTGGCCCAACCATCTCCGTCGATTGACAAATGAGGTCTGTCTTATCTGCCACAGCAAACAGTAGGATCAGAACATAACTGCACCCGGAAAGTGTTTTTGTTAGTAGTTCTGGTTCAGACATTTATTACCGAGAAAGATTTTGTGGGCTGATCTTATAAACCTTGCAGAAGCTATAGAATGGCACCGGTAGCATCTCCAGGCGATACGCTGTTTGAAGATGATGTTCAGTGATCCATCCAGCCACCACAGATCGATGACATTTCTGCAGCAGTAAAAAACTTGCCAGACCGGCTACTCAAGACAGGTCAATTTGTGAACTTGTGTAGTTTCATCTTTCGACGTACCAACTGTACTCTGCACTCACTGCTAGTTCTCGAATCCTACTTCTGTTGCTCCTTTAATGTTTTGTCTGCCCAAAAGGGCTATCTCGATCGGCCCTGCATCCTAGCTGCAGCCACGGAAGACTTCGAGTCGCCACTGCCAGTCCCATCACTGTATATATAGTTCTGGTCGGCCATGTTAATACTATATTTGAATTAGATTTCACGAAAGATTTTAATGTAATTTTTTTATTTTATATATTAATTTTTATTTTTATAAATAATTTATTTTAATAAAATTTAAAAATAAAAAATTTAAATTCAAATAATATTCAATTATACCCTAAATATTCACCGCACTGTTGTTTGCTTCCATGCCCAGCACAGCAGCCCATATTATACAGCTCCCTCCATCACACTCTGAACTATTCTCTCCTTTAAATTAAATATATTATGTTTACTTGATATAACAATTAAAAAATAATTTAATTACAAAATAAATTATTATTATATACTTATTAAATAAAAATATTAGTTTTGAGATTCATAAATTAGTTGAATTTAAATTTTTTAATTAAAGAGAGTTTAAAAAATAAATAGTGAGATTGATGAATTAGTGAATCTTAATCCGTTAAATTAAAAAGATTAGTAGTAAAAATTTAAAGGAGTATAATGAAATTTAATTCTTTAAATTAACAATATAAGTAATAAAAATGTACATAAAATATATAATTATTTTTTAAAAAATATAATCATTTGATTCGAATTTGACGGAGTATATTATATCTGTGCTGCTCTATGCTTAACTGCTGAAATGTGAAAAGCAGCCGATGCCAAGACAAGCAGACTATCAATTTCGTAGTTATAGTAGTCTTTTAAATACTTTCCGTAACATGGTTGAATTCTTGCTACATTGTTATGAGTCGAACAGGTCGTGATAGGATATTCAAATTGACTTTCGATTCTCTTTCAATTTTATTATTTAATTTTTTATTTTTAAAAAAATTAAAATCTAACCGTTTACTATTTAATTTTACTATTTAATTTTTTTATTCGGTTCTATTTAAACCAAAATAAATATAAAAATATATTATAGTAATAAGTTCTTATATTTATTTTTTTAAAATAAATACAAGAACACATTACTATAATGCGTTCTTGTATTTATTTTTTAAAATTTTAATTTTTCAGTTTGATTTTTAGTTCAATAACCTAAACTAAAAATTGAACCGAAATACATATAATTTTAAAAATTGAACCGAAAAATTCAGTTCGATTATTCAGTCCGGTTCGTTTTTTGAACACCCCTAAGTCGTGATGAATAGAATGATTTTGACATAAATTTTTAAAATTGTAAATTGATAGTTTTATACTACAAGAATGTTTCATTTAACAAGTAGTTAAAAGGCGAGAAATTCCTGATTTGGTAATGAATTATGCAAAATAAACTACATAAAAAAATGTGAGTATATATATATATTTCGAAAACACTTTTACTTTCTTTGCTCCCATAAAAGCTTTGTGCTTCTATTCTTAATTTTTAAAATATTAAAATTTTTAATTATTTAGAAAAAGTTTTGATTGGTCAAGAAATTTTAGACTTTTAAATTTATTTAAATTCATATTATAAATTTTAAATTTTTTATCACATCTCCACATCTCTTGTCATTTATTCATTATTAGAATTAGTTAAAATTAAATTTATTTCTTTTTCAAAGACACATTTATATATTAATAAAATATTTTTACTCTCTCTCCCCCCTATAAAAGCTTTGTGCTTCCATTCCTATTTTCTAAAATTTTAAAATTTTTAATTAGTTAGAAAAGTTTTGATTGGTCAAGAGATTTTAGACATTTAAATTTATCTAATTTTATAATATAACTTTTAAGTTTTAAAATTTTTAAACTTCTTATTACATCTCCACATCTCTTGTCACTTACCCATTATTAGAATTAGTTAAGATTAATTTTTTTTCCAAACACACATCTATACATCTATACATACTAGCCAAAAAAGCCCATGCAATATATGGGTGCATAATATTAATTTAAAGAAAAAGTAACAAACTTAATTAAAAGACTACATAATATTAATTTTTAATAAAGTTCAAAGACTTCAACTTAAATGCTTTAAACAATAATGTTGTTGCAGTAAAAATATGTCCTTAAAAAAATTTTGAATATTCATTGACATAGTAGAATTCTAAAAGAATTGGGAACAAAAGGCATACAAAGCAAGTATAATAAACTTAAATAAGCCTTGAAAAAAATAGTTTCAAGAACTGCAAGCGAGAATATTGAGAAACTGATCAAATAAGAAAAACTTATAATATGAGATAAAATATTTAAAAGTTTCTTACCGAGCTAATTTTTAACATGTTTAAACAAAAGCAAATGTCTTTTGTTTCTTCTTTGTTGCTCTCTTAGATTCGTTGATAGGAGGGATGTTCATCATCCAACTTTTTAACTTCTAAATTGACAATTTTCACGAAGAACATAATCAACGAAATAGTAGTTGAATTTAAGTAGGATAAAAGAGTAGTTGGAATTAACTAAAACTAATCTAAGACATAGAGAAGTTGCTAAAAGTTTGGGAGGCTAGGATTTTAAATTTCAAATGGGAAAGTTTTCTTCTTTTGATCAATTTCTCAATATTCTCACTTGCAATTCTTGAAACCATTTTCTTCAAGGCTTATTTACGTTTATCATACTTGCTTTGTATACCTTTTGTTCTCAATTTATTTAGAATTACAATATGTCAACAAATATTCAATTTTTTAAAGGACATTTTTACTTCAACAACATTATTGTTTTATGCATTGAAGCTGAAGTCTTTAAACTTTATTAAAAATTAATATTATGTTGTCTTTGAATTAGTTTGTTACTTTTTCTTCAAATTAATATTATGCACTCGTGCATTACACTAACTTTTTTTACTAGTATATTTATATTAACAAAAGCACAATGCACATTAATGGAAAATAATTTATTGGGCGTAAATAAGAATAACACTTAAAAGAGACTCTCTAACCTCTTTCTCTCCTCTTTTTTTTTTTCTAAAACTCCTATTTTCTCTCTCTTTCAGATAGCATCCCCGGCTAGATCTGGCCAAAAGCTTAGACTTTTGGATAGTTCTTGGCCGGCCTTTTACTTGTTTTGAATTTTTACAACCCTGCCACAAACCATTATAGATTTCTTTCAAAGTGTATTTTTTCAATATTCAAAACTCAGAGGTTATATTTTTCTTTGATCTTTATAAATTGAGGTATTTTTCTATTTTTTTTAGAGAAATCTTTCAACTCGGACTTGATATGGGCACTCGCTCAGTTTTTTACTTCTCGCCGAGGCAATTTTTAAGATCATTGATACACCCATGGTCTTTTCAGTTGTTGCCTTTCAAGGAAGATTGTTAGAGCCGAGTTTTCTCACCACCGTGGTCAAAGTCTATTATGTGTTTGTTTACTTTATTAGTACTAACTGTAGTATTAGTACATTTTATTTACCTAAAATTTTTAGAGTATGGGTTATTACATGTTACCGGATTATTCAACAATCGTGTAATTTTTTGTATCAGGTTATCTAATTCTTCAACTCTTCTCATTAGAGCAAGAATTTAAGAATTACTTTAATTATAATAATTTCGACTATTTTAATATCAATACATAACTCGTTCATTTAGTAAAAAGAAAAAAAGAATTACGCTTGCATATTATTAAAAAAAAAGACAACACATGCATTCTAACTTACATATTATTTACTATATTCTATGTAGTAAATATCTCGTGACGCTTCTATTAGAAGAAAATTTTAAAATATTTTTGAAATTGACAATCAACTAGTGGAACTTCAAAATCATTCATCATTTCTATATGTAGTGCGAAATTTTTCATTATTCACTATTCACTTTTAAGAATTCTTAAGTTTCTTTGAAACTTTTAAAATACTAAAACTCAAATATGTTAACAATAACTACGTTTTTCACAAATAAAGTTTAATTTATCAAATAATATTTAATTTTATATTTTTTTACTATAAAAAACTTCAAAATCAGACTCAAAATATCAATTTTGAAGATGAAATACCAATTTATATCACTTGCACCAACAAATGGCGTAATTTGTACACAATTTTGCTTAAAATTGGCAAAATTTGCGGCTAATTTTGGAGGAAAATTGCACATAATTTTTCTCAATTTTTGCTACAAATTGGCAAAAATTATGCCCAATTTTCACAAAAAATAGCAAAAATTAGGTGCAATTAAAAAATTATATGGGTTGCTTCAAAATTGACAACTAATTATTTGAATGGGTAATATAAGTTATGCTAATAGAAATGAATTTAAAAACAACATTCTTAACAATTATCAACTTAAAAATAAAAATAAAATTTAAAAATTTAAAAATAAAAATAAAACCTTAAAAAAATATAAAGACAAGAAATTCCTAACCAAAAGAACAAAAAGAAGAATAAGGAATACTCTGAAAAAGACAAAAGAATGAAATAAATCAAGAAAAATAACAATTATATAAAGATGACATAATTCGAGAACTTGTTGATTCCACTAATTAATCTTTATGAACTAGAAATATTATTAATAAATCTATCTTAACTCACAATAATTTTGTAATTAAAAGAAGAATAATTATATGATTTGAATAATTATTTTTGCATTCAATTAGCATAACCTATGTTACTCATTCAAATAATTGATTGTCAATTTTGAGGTAGCACTGTGATCTTTTAATTACGCCTAATTTTTACAAATTTTTGGTGAAAATTACGCACAATTTTTGCCATCATTTGGCAAAAATTATGGATAATTTTCGCTAAAAATGAGAGAAATTACAAATAATTTTTGCCAAAAATTGGCAAAATTTATGTGCAATTGTCGCCCAAAATTGACAAAAATTAGCCTCAATTTCTTCTAATTTTAGGCAAAAATTATGTGTAAATTACACCACTTGCTGGCGTAAGTGACGCATATTGATATTTCATCTTCAAAATCTATTGTTTATGGTCGATTTTGAATTTTTTATATGTAAAAAGATGTAAAATTATATATCTTTTGATAAATTAAACTTTATTTGTAAAAAATATAGTTATTATTAACCTATTTAAATTTTAATATTTTAAAAACTTTAAAAATTTTTAAAAACAAATAATGAATAATAAATTTTTTTACATTATATATAATTTAAAACTGCATATACTATGCCCAAAATCATTCATCATTGCTTTTAGCCGTCGCCCAAAGTAGTCAAACTTGTCTAATTGGCTTCTTCAATGTCTTTGTCAAAGATATTATTTATATATCAAAATTAAAATTAAAAATAGAAAGGCTATTTATACACTCGAATTAGTCTCCAATCTTTCTAGTCTCTAAATTAAAAAGTCATCAAAAATTTAGAAAATACTACTTAATCCGTTGAAATTTTAACAACGTGCTTTCGTCCACATCCACAGACGAATAATGTAACGCAAAATAGGAGTCCGGTTACGATACTCCACATATATTTTTATCACTGTAAAATTAAATTTGGTTCGTCAAATCAAATTTAAGATCAAATTTTAAATCTGATGATTATAAAAATTTATAATTTTTTTTAAAAAAATATATAAAAATTAAAAATATGATCAATTTAAATTTAATTTGACGAACCCAAGCCAGCGCTAAAATAGCAATCCTCGTAAAAGAGGAGAGTCAATTTTTAAGCATTGGTGGGATTTCCTTCTAAGTATGATAATACTTGTTCTCTTTCTCCTCTTCTGCAGAGACAGTAAATTCCAGTTAGCAACTTTTGGGAAAATTAGTGTGTTTCGTCCTCTATATTTTTTTGTTTGATATGTTCAGTTTTTATTATTTTATTTTAATTTTTTTAATCCGTTACGTATTTTCGAAACAAGTATTAAGGATTCTTATTTCACAGGGATTGAAGTTTTTTTTTTTTTTTTTGGTGCTCTTTTTAGATTGCCAGCATTATATTTTTAGATTCACCCAGGGGTACTGGGTATTCGTATGGGACTACGTCAGATGGTTACAATATCACAGATACAAAAATAGCAGAAGGAGTTTACATTTTTCTTCGAAAGGTAACTGATCAATATTTAATTATTAGTTAAAGACATTAACATTAATTTCTTAGATAATTCTAATTTTTTTTTAAAAAAATTAACCTTTAAATTGACTAAAAAGCTTAGTACATATTCAGTGGTTGCTGAAGCATCCCAATTTCATAAAGAATCGTCCGTACATTATTGGAGATTCATATGGAGCACTGTGGCTAGCGATGGTCGCCTGGAAAATATCAACAGGTTTGTTTCTAAATAACAATGCCAAAAACTAATAAAAGAATATTAATTATAATTAATATTCTTTTATTAGTTTTTGGCAATTTTTTTCCAACCATTGCTGAAGCTGCTAACTATGATCCCATTCCCATGTAGGTAATGAGGTTGGTGTTAAGCCACATATGGCTCTCGAGGTATATATACTCATTGTACTGTAATTTTTCTCTTTGTCATCTCAAATTAAGGAGTCCCTTGTATTATCATCCAAAATTCAACTTACAAATTTCCAAAATAGTTTAATTTGCCATTTTTGTCAATTTCTCATTACAAATTTAACGAAAATCGATCAAACATTTGACGAATATTTTGAATATTTGGATTAGGGATATTCAACTGGCAACCCGAAAACAGATTCCTTCATTGATCTCAATTCAATGGTGGTATTTGCTCATCGCCTTGGTCTTCTATCCGACGGATGTTACAAGGTTGTACAATTCCCTTTCTTTCAAGCACTTCCATTGGGTCAAAATTGTGTCGCAAAACAACTTTAAAGTTTGCAACCTTAAAAAAAATAATAAAATTCTCCAAATATATATTCCAAAGTTAAAATCTAATTTTCTTTTATACCCAAAATTTATAGCTCTATTAAAGGATATTCTCTGTCCAACTAGCTTCCGCCACCTATTTAAATAGCCTACCCCAGTGGTATCTGGTATGGAAGATGCTGTCAGGTACCTTTTTTTTTTTGATAAATTAAAAAGACACCATATGTGAAACAAATCTAAAATATATTATTTAATAAAGAACATTTCTTATTAATTGATTTATTTTATCTGTTTTAAAATATAAAACTTTTTAAATTCTTTCATTATTCTTAGAATGTTTAATTTATTATAAATTTTAAAAACTATTCTTTCAAATTTATATATTATTTTTATTATATTAATTTAATTAATTAAAATATCATTTATTTATTTTGTTAACCTATATAAAAAGGACAAAAATTCTTATATTTTAATTGAAACAGATGGAGTATCATGTTGTCATTGTTGCTAGGTACATAGGAAGTGTAAGTACCTCCTTGTCCCCCACTGCCCACACAGTCCTCCCTCTGTTTTCTTGCCCGTTCCCCTTCAATTTATTATTTTTTAAAAAATGACCTAATACCTTGTCCCTATAATATAAGAAACTTCTCTAATTCGATATATATTTTGTGCAAATCTTTTGCTTTAGAGGAGAGATAAAATGTATTTTCCAGTGATTAACTCCGGCAAAGAAATAAACTAATTAGGCTTATTTCAGATGGCAGAGATCAACTGTGATGGGAACTATGTGAATCCAAATACAACGAATGATTTGTGCCGTCTAGCTCTCCAACGTTACAGAGAGGTATCATGGCCATATTTTTATCATTTTCTTGCAAATAATCATCCTAGTAGTTCCCCTAAAAAAAAAAAGGAAAACCACACTGCTTAAGCAGTGTATATTATTTTTGAATCACCATCTTCGATTTTTAACATTTTGCATTTTTGTCAAATAACAGTGCGTCCGCGACATCTATGTATATCATGTTCTGGAACCGGTTTGCAAATCTAGCTTGACAAGGCAAGAAGAATTAGGATTTGGTCGAATGATTTTGGAAGATGAATCAATGAGGATTAGCCTTCCGCCAGAAACAGATCAACTTTGCTTGCGAGTAAATTAGTGTCTTTTTAGTCCTATGCCTTTCGTGCTTATCCTCTGAAATTTAAGAAAAATTTCCTAAAATTGTTGGTCTATTTTATTTGTAGGAGAAAATTTATCAGATGTGCAGTATTTGGGCGAATGATCCAAAGGTGCAAGAAGCTCTTCATGTTCGAAAGGTATATAATTATGAATTCTACTTTCCATGATCAATATTCTTTTTTTTTTCCTTACCAGCTCACTTTTCTGATCTTCCTTTTCTTTTTTTTTTTTCCTCCTTTGTTTTTGCCACTAGGGGACAGTTCAACAGTGGAAAAGATGTGCTAAATATGATGATATACATTTTGAATCAGACGTAAACAGTGTCATTGAATATCATCAACTACTAACTACGAAAGGCTATCAAGCATTAGTCTATAGGTAAAATGTCTAAGCCACAAAATTTTCTTCTTCTTTGCGTTATGTATAAACATCAAGAAAATAATTTAATCAGTAATACTTCTGACTCTTTTCTCTGTTTTCAAAATGTTTGATTTTTTACAAATTATAAAAATTATTTTTCTAAACTTATCATTACTATAAATATAATTATTTTATTTTTTAATATAATAATAAAATTTATTAAGGATATAATAAAAATATATATTTCTCATTTTTAAAAAATTTATAAAAAAAAGTTGAAAGATTTTATATTTTAAAATTGTAAGAATAATTTAAATATTTGTCGAGAAATATTTGTCTACTTTACATTTTTTCCCTGTCTAAAAATGATGTATTTTCTCCTTGCAGTGGCGACCATGACTTAGCTATTCCATATGTTGGTACTCTAGAATGGATACGACAACTCAATCTAACTATTGATGATGCATGGCGACCATGGTTTGTCGAAGATGAAGTTGCAGGGTTAGACTTCCTCTCTCTATGCTCTTCCCTTATGTTTTGAGCTCAAACATTTTTGTTTTCCTCCCAGAAATATCTAAAATTGATGAAAAGTTATTGCCTAACACCAATTCTTTGCGTCAATTGATTTTTACAGTTTTACAGTCCGTAAAGCAATTATTGATTATGTCAGTATTTGTTGTATGTAGATATACAGAGAGATATATAAACACAAAAAGTCAATTCAATCTCACCTTTGCAACAGTAAAGGTAAGAAAGTTTTTACCATGATCTCTCCTTTTAGTGCTATATATATATATATATATATTATACAATTACTGACTCTCTGTGTCTATCTCCTTGGATGTAGGGAGGTGGCCATACGGCTCCCGAGTACAAGCCTAAAGAATGTCTTGCTATGTTCCAACGAGTTTTAACACATAATCAATTATAGATAGCCAAAATAATGTTTTTATTCGTAGATAAAATATCAAAAATATTAAACTATATATTTAGTCTTATTGTTGTTCTTTCTTTTTTTTTGTGGAGGAGAAAAGAAAATTTCAATAATGAGTAATATCCGTCATTACTCAATGATAAGTCTTATATTTAATTCACATCACTATTCAAGTTTAATAAAAATTAAAAAAAAAATCGTTGATCAATGCTTGACTGATAAAGTCATTCCACATATCTAACACTAGTTTTTACCACTCAACTCTTGGGTCCTTAAAATTGAAGTCTAACGTAAGTTGTACGAACCCTTTGCAAAATTTGTCATGCAGATATTATCAATACACTCTAAAGCCTTTTCTTAGACAGATGAGTAGGAGGAACTAAAGAGTTGGATGTCAATTCTTTTTTTTTAAAAAAAAGAAGGGCCACAAATACAAACTTTTTTTTCCACTTCAGATAAAGATTCATCAACTGCTTTTCTGATAATAAACCCAAATAATGAATAAAAAAAGGAAAAAAGTGCAAAATTATGAAGTACAATTATTAGCCTCAAAAGGAAAATATTGAAGACCAGACCATAGAAGACATAAAGCAAATTCATCATCCTTCTTTTTCTTGAGGAAAAAATAAACAAATTCATCTTTATAAAGCAAATAGGAAGCGATGCATGAGCAGCAGCATAACAAGCTTTTTTAAAATATTTTTTTGGAGGGTGGGGGTATGGGCAAACGGTTAGCTGAGTTAAATGCTATTGTGGCTTTAAAACAATGGAAGATACAAAGCAAATCCACCTTTATAAAGCAAATAGTACAATAATAGGTTGTAAGTGATGCATGCCCAGCAGCATAACAAGCTTTTAAATCCATACAAACCACAAACTATTCTAAAACAGCCCAAACCCTTGACTGCTCAAAACCAAAGACCAAAGCTACCTATAGTATGCATCTCTTACATCCCAAGTTTCTTATGAGGTTAAAATACTACAAACCAAAACAAGATTGGGAGGGAAAAGGAAAAGAAGAGCAAGGACTAAGATGGAAGAAAGATAAAGATCGAGGTTAAAAGTGGAATTAAACGACCTAACTTAAGGTAAATTCGGACCGCTACCCTCAATTCCCCGCGGTGCAATGATACCGCTCTCCCGATTCTGCCCTTCTATCAAAAGCAAGAAACTCAGGAGAGCGAAATTGCAAGGCTTTTGGTTTCTTGTTCTGCTTCATGGCACCCGTATTTTTACACTAGTGCTCTCCTCCTCCTCCTCCTCCTCCTCCGCCGCCTTGGCAAGCCTCCGCGTCTGCAGAAGCAGTCACCGGACTTCCAGATGTGACCACCAATCATTGAAAGTTGGTTTCAGAGATGAATGAGAAAGGAAAATGATGAGGATAGGAAGAGAGGAAAAATGAGGGAAGTTGGCCAAGTGTTTCAGCAAGAAAGGGAGTCTAGAAAGAAAGTTAACGTAGGGATGAAAGAGGGGACATGATGGGTCGTATATAAAGGCGAGAATGGAGCTTTTGTTTGGCTACGAGAGAAACGGGGGTGGGATTTACTAGTACTACACTCTAGTCGTAGCAGTCTATGCAGCCCCGTTCATTTACACAGCATTTTCCTTTTAATTTTGTACAAAAATTTTATATAATATTATGTGGTACTGCTATTTGTGCATTGAAGAAAAAATAAATTAAAAGGTAAATTGACCCATTTCCTTATTAACAAGTCAGTAATAATTTTTTATTATAGATGATATTAGAGTGGACGATATACTTACTAGACTCACCTAATATACGGCGGGAAGGATGGGAAGTGGATTGAAGATTGCAGTGGAGCTGTTGCGAGGAAGATCACTATTATTTATGTATTTTATTATTAATGTTAATATATTTTATATATTTAAATTTTTTGTGATATGAATTTATATCAGTTAATTTATATAATTTTTATTTTTATTTGCTACATATTTTGTAGGTTATTTTAATCTCTTAATTCTTTTTCTTTGGTATGTTAAAAAAATTAAAAAATTATTTTAATTATAATAGTCTCGTGATTATTTTTATATTAATGAATATCTTTCTATTTAAAAAAAAAAGAGAGAGAAAAAAGGAAGCGTTGGAAGTGTTGAAATACGAGTAGCAGTAGTATAAGCTTTGGTTAAGGGCATGTTTGTGGGGAATGGGAAAGAAGTCCACTAACTCGGTTTCCAAGGCCCTTGGAATTTTCATTGATGTTGTTCCCATGAACGAGAAGAAAAGTGGCACTTGCTGTGGTTGGGTTTGTCTGTGTATGTGAACGTGGCTTCTCCTTTAGTGGCTTTTGTGGATATATGTTACTCTTGTTGGCTCGGTTTCTAATCCATCATCACTCTCCGCTCTGCACACTGCACAACAGACAAAGTCTTCATGGCTAACTTTTCAGTTTTGTTACCTTATTATTGAGACTCTGAGTGAAATTGTATAATAGGGTATGCATGGCTGGCTTCTTGACTTCCTTGGATAACGTTAGTTGTGAAAGAATTTGCAAGCATACCTTTAAGCTGGAAATGAATGTACACATTAGTTGAAATTTTGAGGTAATAACACATCCTTTGAGTATAATCTACAGTGGAAAAAAGAATAGAAAGCTCTTTCATGAAAAAGAAAGAAAAGAGAGTGATGCTTTATTAAAGTAAAAGAATTTAACAGATTTTCAACTTATTTACGAGCGTTTTATAACAAACAACTTAGTCTTAAAATATTTTAAGAGTAAATGCCACTAACTTTTTCTTGTATTTTAGTTTGTCATTGATTTACTCTGCGGATAAAATTATACTTTTATTTATTCAATTGACAGATTTTGTAAAGAATTTAACACCGTTGTTATAAGAGGAGAGAGTTAAAAGTTTAGGAACCTCATTAACCCAAGTTTTAATCACTTATAAAGGAATCCTTTAAGCTTTGATTTTGAAAAATGTAGCAGAAAGAAAGGTCCTTAAGTTTTGATGTTTTGATGGTATTAGGTAATCATATACTAATATACTAATACAGAATGCATAGCACGCATGAGCTACGAGTCTGTGACTTTAAAATGGAGAAGAACAACAAGTGAGCTGTGTCAAAAGTGCAAAGACAAAGACAAAGACTTCCATCTAGGAGGATTGCCAAGGTGAGTGTGCTTTTTGAATGCAGAAGAAGTCCGTGGTGAGAGAAGGAAAGTCATAGTTACTATTTAAGCTAGAAATGTTTATGATTAATGTGAATCATATAGTTGAAATGATTATCAGATGATAGAACTTCCACAGAAGCAACATGTTCAAGGATATACTAGTAAGGTACTAGGCGTGCAAAACTATTATTACAAGAATAGTTTGACTGAAAAATGTAATGATTTCATGGGAAAACTTTTCTCTTTTCTTGAAAATAAAATAATAACAAAAAAATCTTTTAATGGTATTTAGTATGTATTTTGAACTAGTGAAATTATTTTCTGTTATGAAGTAAACTTGTTAATAATCACTATGGCTTAATTTAAATAGTATTTAACTTAATTAAATACGCAATTAGATTTAATTTTTTTTCCTAACAAAAAATTTACTTTCACGGAATTCAAAATAAAAACTCTCCTAACTAAAATACAATCCAAATATACCTTATAATTTTTTCGTGAATCTTGAGTGACTATTGTAAATTCGGCATAGTCAATATCTTAAAAGAAGATAAAAAATTGACGGTGATACGGCCAAAATTCAAAAGATCCTTTTGCTTAATTAAGCCAGTAAATAAAACAAGTGCGGTTAAAAATTGATCCAAATCAATTTAAGACAGCCCTGGCATTGTCAAACAAAAGCACAAAACTGTTGAAAATTGCACTCATTTTAATCAAGAAAGTGGGGTACACGCAAGGCGAAAAGACCCAAAAAATTTTCAATAGATAATTTGAACCCTTTACTACCCAGTACTTTCGGAGAAAAAACGAAATGTGTCTGAGTTTCTAGATATGGCGTGGAAGAAGGTAGAAAAGTCGAAACTTAATGGCACACAAAGGAAATTGGAGAATGGGTTGTTATGATCACTTTTTGCTGTGGATTTGTCCATCGCCATGAAAAAAGCGTGTGCAAAAGCTGAATTTTGATCATAAGTCAGCGATGAATTAGATTTAACATTCTCCCATGTGTTTTTATTTTTTGAAATACTTTTTCCTCTTTTTTCTTTTTCTTGATTGTGTGTATTGGTGAGATTGTGAGCTGCCAATGATAACAAGAAAAGTTGATGGGTTTGTGTTGTCACTTGTCCGAGTGATAACTCTTTCCATCTTTTGGGCACTGCTAAACCTCGTAAAGCATCTTCATGTAAAAAGCCTTACAATAATGCAAGGGAAAGTCACGTATTTATTCTGTGTGTGTCTATACTTTGGGAAAAGAGAATTACTGAGTTTGAATTATGAATTCTTAAATTATAAAGTAAATACTGAATTTTGAGTAATTCAACTTAACGACTCAATAAAGAAGTACGTGAAAGGGGAAAAAAAAAAGGAATTCACCATATTATTCCTACTTTCCGCATCTCATTATACAAAAGATATATTTTGTTACAGAATTCAACATAAAATTTTTATTTTAAATTTAATTATTTTATAAATAATTTATTTTTATAAATTTTAAAATAAAAAATTTTAACTCAAAATATATTTAATTTCAGCCTGAATAATTTTTAAATTTATTCACAACCTCATCTTTTAATGTATCCAAAATATAATCACATCTTCGTCCTCTTCAGCTTTCGCGAATATATTTTTAGCTATAACTTGAAGACAAGATTGTTAATCCAGCGAAAGTTGACTCAATGATTTGTGGTTTCCCTCATCATAAAGTAAAATTATACAATGGTAGGGGGCCGGTTTGTTTAGAATCCTCGAAAAAGCCTAAGCCTATTATTGTCAATCTCTATTCATTTTTTTCCTTTTTTTTGGATTTCTTTTTCATCTTTAGTTAGTGCTCCACTAAAGGTAATTTAGAATAGGGTTTTAAAGTTTTAAAAAATAATTTATTTACTTTAAATTTTACTCATTCTTTTATAAATAATTTATTTTTATAATTATCAATACAACTTAACTAAAAAAACTACATTCCATACTTACCGTTATCTTCTACTTCTTATATCTCATTTGTATATTTGATCTCCCATGCAATGTTGAGTATAAACATCATATTTCAATTTAATTACGATATTGAAAGTATTTTTTTATTATGTATTAAATAAATTTTTTATTGTAAGAGAGCCTACACATAGAATTAATAAAAATATAAATTCGACAATTAATTATTCATTCAATATATAAAAAAAACACTCTAAACAGTGTAACCGAACTAACCTTATTTTACATCATGCCTGCGCCACCCCTGCGTCATAATTAATTAACTCTACTGGAGTAGTTTTATTAATATTAGAACTACTATTCCGTCCTCTACTCTACACCCCCCACCACCACTTTACAATCCCATCAAAGAGGTACATCCAAAGGGCCGCAGACGGCAGTATTTGTAGCCCAAGACTTCTTCTCTTTTATTTACGCGTGGAAAGGAAAAGAAAAGATTATTTTTTGAGGAAAGGAAAAAAAATTTAAAGATATACGATCGACGAGTATAGGAAATGTTTTAATATGAAAATGACAAAATATATCAATTGAACCATAATATGAATCAAATTTTTAAAAAATTATATTTAATTTTAGCTTAATTATTTTTTTAACAAAATAAATATTCAATATTTTATATTTCCTTCTTATAATGTGTTAAGAAAAAATATTTCTAATCGGAATTAAGTATATTATTTTGACTTATATAAAAATTTCAGCTTTTCACTATGTATGAGGAGTAAAATTCATAGGCGCTATATCAATTTGGAGAGTTGTATAGATTTAAATATAGGCATTTTTAAAAAATTCATAAATTTGAAAAATTCGGACTTTTTTTTAATGGATAGGAAAAGGAAGATATGAATAGAACAAGGCCATAAATGGTATATTTGGATTTGGTTTCGAACTGAGATCTAATTTATTTCATCTTTTACAAACAAAAAATTATTTTATGAAATTAAAAATAAAAGATTTTAAATATCAAAATTAATTTAAATACACCATTTATTTGATACGCTGACTTAATTCCAAGCTTAAAGAAAAAGAAAAAAGATTGTGATCCGAAACTCATTGTAAGTGTGGTAGTAAGTAATTTCCAGCGGTAAAAGTGTTTGGTATCAAATATAAAGTTCTAATATATATATATATATATATATATATATATATATATATATATATATATATATATATATATATTACCAAAACACTTTTACTCTCTCTCCTTCTCTAAAACTCTCAAATCTCCAATTCTAATTTTTAGAATTTTAAATTTTTTTATTAGTTAGAAGAGTTTTTAAAAGCTAAGCGATAAAATAATATAACAACTTTAGTTAATCTTAAACAAATCTTTTAATTTAAATCAAATTCTTAATAACTTTTCACTATCTCCATATAACTTTATCTACTGTCACTTTCTTCACAAACTTTTTCTTTCTTCACAAACTTTTCCTCATAAGGTTTTTTATCTTCAGATCCTCTTATTTTTCTCTGATTAAGGTCTTCTTTTTCCAAATTGAAGAGATAATCTTTTTAATTCTTTTTTTGATACATATTGCTCTTATTTTCTTCATTTTTCTTTTTCACTTTAATATTTAACCTCTAAATTTAATAAATATTATTATAAATTTAATTTTCTTGAGGAGCTTATCAGTGCTCAATACATCTCTTATTGTTCAAAAATTAATTATTTTTAAAAAAATATTTCTTTTTCTTTAATTTGTTGAGAACTTATTTGTGTACATGTGAGATATTTATAAATCTATTTATGTTTAGAGATTTCCTTTTTGTTGATAATTTTTTGAGATAGAGGCCAAAATGGAAAGACTGTCTCAAAATTTTTCTTTTAAAATGAAGGAAAACGTATGTGTATTATATACGTTTTAGCATCATCACATTTAGGACATTTCAAATTTTTATTTAAATAAATATTTTTATTTTATTATTTTAAAAAATTTAGAATATATTTTAGATACTTCTTCAGTTAAATCTAGAAAAATGAGATACATGCACTTTTCTTTAAATTTTTTATTTATATTTTTCTTCTTTTGTTTGAGTCCATTTAATCTCTTTTGAGAATAAAATATATTTTTTGAAAATTTTTAAAGTTTTTTATTACCAATAAGTCTGCGAGTTGTATATGACTTTCATATATAGTTATTCTTTTGTCCCATTTTTTGTCAGTTTATTTTATTTTTTAGTTTTATTTTTAACATCATTGTTTTTATATCTTTCATGTCTTTTCTTTATTTATTTTGATTGAATGATGTAATATATTTTATATTTTTAACTGTTATTGAGTTTCTGTTTTCTTTGATAGGTTTTGAAGATTCAAGTTTTTTTTTTCGTTTGTTCGAGGAGATGACTTCAGGAATATTTATCTATTTAGTTATCAATATCTATTAAACCAATTAGATCAATATCTATTATCATCTAATTTTATCCTTCATTTGTTAAGTTTTAAAGATAAAAGTGCTAAATTACCTATTAAAATATTTTGTACCAAAATATGCATAACTTTGCAGTACATTAGATATGAAATGTAATAATCGATGATTTTATTTTTTATTTTTCTCACCAATTAAATATTAAAAAAATAATTTTGTAAAGTACATTAACACTATGACTTCTTTGTGATGGATTAAGAACACGTTCTTTTGAAAAAAATTTAGCAATGATCAGAGAATTTTTTATTTTAAACTTTTTTGAGGTTTTTAATATAAAATACTAATATTTTTTATTTTTTATGTTATTTATTTTTTAAGAATGGAGAGAGACAAGTAAAGGGAGATAAATTTTAATTTTCACAATGATTTTATTACAAATATATTCTTTTTTTAAAAAAAAATCAAAATAAATAATTAAATGATAAGAAATTCTCTTTTTCTCTTATACATATAATGAGAGTAGGAGGTGAATACGACAGAATAATTGGTGGTGAATTTACTTTAAATATATAGAAAAAAATATAATTTATGATGTATTTTTATCTTAATTTATTTATGACATTAGTGCATATTTTTTTAATTAAATATATAAATTTGCTTTATATTTTTTGTAATAATTCTAATAACTATTTATATAATAATTCGTGTTATTTTTTTATGATTTTTTAATAAAAAATTGACTCTGTCAATTAAAGAAATGAGGTTACTCATAGTCGTGCTACTAAAGATATTTTTTCAACGACATTTAGAATAAAAAAATTTTTTAAAAAATTTATTTTTATTATACATTTATTTTTTTAAAAAATAATATATATACACTGTAAGACCTAAGAGGGGGGGTGAATTAGGTCTTAGGCTAATTATCGAAATCTTTTCCCTTTTTACAAATCCTTTGCCCTAATAAAAGCTCTTCTTTAATTCCACAAGCTTCAAGTTTATATGTGATGTGATGGTTAAGATAATATCATCAAACTACAACCAATCAATCAACAACAATCAATAAGTAATAATAACATGAGTATGTAAATAAATAAAGCTATAAGAAAATGAACACACGATTTATAGTGGTTCGATCTCTCCAAGATCTACATCCACTACCTTGAGTCTACACTCAAGGATTTCAACCAATCCACTATAAGCTCAAGTTCAACAATTACATAAGAGGCTAACCACACTATGGTTTTACACTCACAACCTCTTCTAGTAATTATACAAACAAGGTTCACCCTTCCACAAGGGTTTTATATCTAAAGACAACCTCAAGACTAATCTAATCCAAGGCTCACCCTCACACGGGTTTTACACTACAACCTTGATTAATCTAGTCTATGGCTCACCCTAACACAAAAGGGTTTTATGTCACAAGATAACCTTGCAATGAGCTAGTAGAAAACACAATTGAGAGAAGAAAAGAGAGTGCGTAAGATGTTACCACTTTGTTGGTAGATGATTACACAATGTTTCACCTTCACACTTTGTTGCCTTTGGAATCTTGAATTTCAATCTTTGAGCACAAGGCAATTTGAGAGCTTTTCAATTCAATTTGATGTAAAACAAGTTAGAGCATGTAGGATTTGTTAAGTTCAAAGTTCTACTAAAAAATCTGGAGTTTATGGCTTTTATAGAATTCAAAAATCAGTTCAAACGGCTATACAACAGCTAGTAACGGCTAGTTTCAGAAAATTCGGATGACCGAATTTTGCGTCCGAATTTTTCGGACGACTGAATTTTTTCTGCTGCGTCCGAATCTTCTTCCGAATTTCTCTGGAAGAACAGTGACCATGCTGAAGGCCAAAATTCGGACGACCGAATTTTTGGACTGCCTCCGAATCTTGCATCCGAATTTTTCAAACTTTGTCAAAACATGTTCAAATCAATTCAAACAAGTTGGAAAACATTCTAGCCTTAAAGATAAGTCATTAAAGATCTTTTATGTGCAAAAACCATTTATGAAAACTTGATAATTTAGGTAAGTTCAAAACCATTGAAACTATTTAAATCAAGTTTTGTGCTCTCAATTGCAACTCATAGATTCCAAGGCTTAAGAGTGTAGGGTTTACAAAGTTTACCTATTAAGCACATGCAACCTACACTTCATGTCTTCAAAGCCTTCTAGCATCTTGAACAAACTCTTCAATCTTCAATCACTTTGACATATTGGAGTTGTTCTTGCATTTTAACTTCAAGGCAATGAGACTTCATACTTCTTAGTTCATAAAACCTATCACACAACATACAAGCATATTAGTCCTCATCAATATTTGTCATTAATCAAAACTACATGATTTGCCCTTAGGGCTAACAATCTCCCCCTTTTTGATGATGACAAACTTTGATGTAAAATGTGATAGATTAAAACAATGTAGTACATAGAAGTATTAATGTCAATGATAGAAAATAACCAATTTAGCACATTGACATACAAAAGGCTCAATATGAGCCTATGACCCAACCAACCTCCATTAACCTCCTTCCTTCCAACTACTAGGATAGAAGATATAGCATTTAATCATTAAGACAACTTCTAAGAGAGGTATTAAAGGTCAGAAAAGATTAATATTGCTCCCCCTTAGATTGTGCTCATTTTTCAACAAGTTTGGTCTTGAGATGCTATGCATCCGAATTTTGACATATCAAGTCCGAATTGTAAAATAAGTGAAATGAAAGCTTCAATTTTTGAAAATAAGCTTTCCTAAGGTTGTTCAAACATAGTGGAAGAGATTAAAACAAGTTTGAATCATTTTGAACAACAATAGAGCACATTTTGGCAACAAAATATGGATGCATCCGAATTTCAGAACATGCATCCGAATTTTTAAACCTTGCATCCGAATTTTTTGATCTTAAGTCCAAATTGCAATAAATTCAATATAATGAATGTTTGAAGTGAAATAAAGTGTTCCTAAGGTTGTTCAAATATAATGGAAGAGATTAAAACATATTTGGATCAATTTGAACAACAAAAGAGCACATTTTGACAATGAAATATGGATGCATCCGAATTTTAGAACATGCATCCGAATTTTTAAACTCATGCATCCGAATTTTTTGATTTCAAGTCCAAACTGCAATAAACTCAATATAATGAATGTTTAAAGTGAAATAAATCTTTCCTAAGGTTGTTCAAACATAATGGATGAGATTAAAACATATTTGAATCAATTTGAACAACAAAAGATCGCTTTTTGGCCACAAATATGGATGCATCCGAATTTTTAAATCATGCATCCGAATTTCAAGTCAAAAATTTTTGCAACAAGTTTGAAAAGGTGATTTTGCATTTTCAAATGAAATGTTGAAGTATTCAAACATGTATGTCCACAATAGCACTCAGTTTAGCTTTGCAAAACCACAAGATTCATGCATTCAATTGTTTTCATGAATCAATTCCAAAATCATAGGTCAAGTCAAGAACCAAGTTCAAGATTTCAATCTCAACTTAACCATATTCCAAAATCTCAGAAAATAACCAAAACCTCACATATTATAACATATTCAATTTAAATTTCAAATGCAGCCAAATATTTCCACAGTACACATTTATTTTACATTTTAACCTATAACACATAGCACATAGCACATTTACAGCAAGCACATAGAATATTTTGTAGTCATTCTTTCTCCCCCTTGACATATGCATGGATTTTCAGAAAAATTCACACATTTTCTCTTCATGCATGAGGAATTCCACTGCTATTTCATATTTTCACACATTTTGTCATCACATTTTTTTCTCCCCCTTTTGTCATCAATCAAAGGTGGGGGTAAGAGTACTTGGACAACAAAAGTGAAACAAAAGAAGCTCTTATCAAACTGATTTCACACATTGAGCTTCAAAACGAGTATAATGACTTAGAAAGGCACAAGTAAATTTCAATGTTAAAAGCTTAACATGTTCATCAAGGCATAAACTAAAATAAGCAACAAAATAGAGTTTAGGGATAGAAAGGCTTAGTCTTGGATGTCTTGCATGGTCTTCACTTCCAAATTTGTTTGTCTGTGATGGCAATGTTTCTTTGATCTCTATATGATGGGGTCCTTCATTTGTTGTCTCCCTTCACCTCCTTCTTCTTGCTTGTTCTCTTGGGCTTTACCTCTTTCTTCTTCATTCTCATGCTCTTCTTTTTCTTGGAGTACTTCACTGCCTTTTCCTTCATCTTAGTCTTCTTCTTTAGCAACAAATTGATAGCCATCTCAATTTTCACTGTCATTACTATCATCCTTATTGTTGCCATCTCCTTCCATATTTTTTAACTCTAGTTTCTAAATCATCAAATTTGCCAAGAATTGTTAGAGCAAAGGACTCGAAGAATTTGTCCATCTTCTTCATTTTCTTTACATTGTTGCTCAATGTCTCTTGAAACACCTTGACAACTATGGTATCACTTCTAGTGAGATTATTACCTTCAAATTCTTTTCCTTCAATAGAGGGTACCTCGTCAAATAGTCTTCTTTTGTGGAAGGTTGCTCCCCCTTACTAGATAACTCATGCCTCATTTTGGTTTTCCTTTCTTGACAAGAATTTCCTCTTTTTTTTTCTCTTCTTCTTCTTCATTTTCTTCTTCCTCAACATCCTCACTTTCTTGTTAATAGTCTCCCATACGGTAAGGCTTCGTTGGCTGGTTTTCTTGCACTAATCATATGCTTCAACGCCATGAATCCATAGTTTAGTCTTCTATACTCATGCAAGGCAAGCATAATCACCAAATGCATAGTAGTAGTCATGTGATGCTTAACCCTTCCTCTAGCATCAAAGGCTTTGATTTTCTTTTTCCCTAATTGACCTAAATTGGCTACCATTTGTGAAAGCTTCTTCAAATCTTTCATTTGTGAACAATCCATGAATAAAGCAATGCTTTGTCCCAATGAGTAATACCTTGCCTCATTATCATCTACCTCACAAATTATGTTCACTAAGGCATTATTGAACTCAAAATCCACTTGATATACTCTAGAGGAATACAATTGAATTACATTATTCCCCTCATGTTCAATTCTCTCTTCTTTAAGATTTGCATGAAAATCATATATAATGGCAGTATAAAATTCTTCATCAACTACTATTAAATTGCTCCAATCAATATAATCAAATAGAGATAGAACATTACCCATATTGGATAGTTTATTCAAGTTTACTTTGTTTTCGGGAATAATTTTTCTGTTCTTCTTGCTCCATTATTTTCTTTAGCACTATATATATATTTTTAACCATCAAAAAGCTTTTATCTCTCTCTCTCTCCTTTCTAGTCTTGAGGCTTCTTCATTTATATAGGCATTCTCAATTCTTTCATATGAGTATAACTCAACTTATAAAACAATGTCCCCGGAAGAATAATGCCTAAACCCAACATCCTCAACATCACAAATTCTATTGATCAATGCATGATCAATCTCAAAAATCAACTTGTGATATTCTTGAAAAAATACCACTAAATAGCTTTATTACCAACTCACTCAACTCTTTCTTCCTTATTATTTGCTTAAACTCCATAAACTAAATAAGGTAATAGCATTCATCAAACACAAGCAAAACTAGCCCAACTCATATAATTTAAAAAATGAGAGTATATTACCCATTTCGGATAGTTTGATGACATCCACCTTGTGGCTTGGCTTTGTCTTATGGTTCCCTTTTTGTCCAATCATCAAATTCGAGTAGTAGCCTCCACTGTGACAAATCTCTCCAGACCCATGACATGCTTTTGCGAACATGAACCTTTCTTGGTTCATTGAATACTTGTCCTTCTTCTCTATCTTTGGCTTTTTCCCTTTCCTTTTCTCATGCTAGGCTTCTTTGTCCTCATCTGGAGCTACACACTTGAATATACTTATTAGTTATTGAATTTTGAAATCCCTAAGCTTCTTCTAAGATTGGTCAAACCTTCTTCGACCAATGACTTAGTAACTGATATCAATGAATGCAAACATGCTTTAAATAAGTATTATCCTTAGTAGAATTATATCTAATGAGATGAAGTTTGATCTCTATATGCTTTGTCCTAGTTTGCTGAATAGTATGATGGTCAAATCTATTGCATTAGTGTTATCACATAATATAGCCACACATTTGAAATATAGACCATAATCACTTAGAGTATTAATAAGGTAATAGATAATGTGTTTAACAACAATCAAATGAAACTCTTTAGGACAAGATGAAATCTAGCACACAAGCACATGACAAATATAATATTGGCTCTACTTGCTGTCAAATGTAGTTGACTACTCCTATGACACCGTTTTATTCTTGTCAATAAACTTATAGAAGTGCCTATTCCTTAACTTGATTCATGAAAGTGACATCCTTGGTTTTCTTGATTTGTAGGCCAAGAAAGAAATAGAGTTTTCCTATCATGCTCATTTCAAATTTACTTTGCATCAACTTGGTAAACACATCACAAAGTGTAGTATTAAAAGCATCAAAAATTGTATCATATATTTGGACAACTTATAGATCATTGTTACAAGAGGGTTTATGAAAATAGTAGTGTCAACCTTTCCTCTTGAAAATCCTTTTGAAAGAAGAAAAACACTCAATTTTTCATACAAAACTCTAGGAGCTTGTTTTAAATCATACAAAGCTTTGGATAATTTGAAAACATGGTTAGGAAACTTTTCATGATCAAAACCGGGTGGTTGCTCCACATAAACTTTTTCCTCAATAGAACCATTTAAAAAAACACTTTTGACATTCATTTGAAAGAGTTTGAAACCTTTAAACATGCAAATGCCAAAATCATTCTAATTGATTTAAATCTACTAATCGGAACTAAAGTCTCATTATAATCAATGCCCTCTTTTTGATTGAATCATTGGGCAACAAGTTTAACCTTATTTCTAATAACTTCTCCGGATTCAATAAGTTTATTTCTAAAAATCATTTAGTTCCAATAATGGAATGATCATGAGATTTAGGAATTTGCAAATTTTGTATCTTTCAAATTGATTTAATTTCTCTTGCATAGTAATAATCCAAAAATCATCACACAATACATCATTAATAATTTTAGGCTAATATGTAATAAAAGAATAAAGTTATTGATAAAGTACCACCTTATTTTTTTCTCCTTGGGAGATATCACCAATGATTTGCTCCTTAGGGTGCCCTCTTGAATATCTTAGGTTCTTTGAGAGCTCTTGGTCACCACTATGTTGGTCATCTTGATTTTGTACAATCATTTCTTCCTTATTGGTGTGATCCTCCAAAGTTGGTGCTTGAAGATTGGTTTGATAGTCATTCATAGATGTACCTACATCATCTTCATCTTTTCTTTCCAAGTAAATGTAAGATTCATCAAAACTAACATGAATAGTTTTCTCATCATGTAAGGTTATTTTTCTTAGAAACTCTATAAGCCTTGTTGTTAGAGGAAAAACCAAGGAATATCCAGTTATTCAATTTTTTATCAAATTTTTAAGTTATCACACATATTCAATATAAGGCAGTTACAACCAAATATTTTGAAATAGGCAATATTAACTAGTAGTATACAATATAAAGTACTTTGTTATGCATATTCATGTATATTTGATACAACCTATCATGTATGTTTAAATTCTAGAGTATTCTATCAAATAAAAGTTCAAAAGATATTTTTCAAAAAAAAATGACTTCAAAAGAACTCTATTAAAAAAAACATAACACTGCAGTGTTTTCAGCTTTGTCCCAAAAATGTTTTGGTAAAGAATTTTCTCCAAGTATAGACTTAACATTTCTTGTAAGGTTCAATTTTTCTTTTCAATAACTCCATTTTGTTGAGGTGTTTTGGCAGCCAAAAATTTGTGAGCAATCCCATTCTCATCACAAAGTTTTGTAAAATCTTGATTGTAAAATTCTCTCCCATTGTGACTTCAAATAGAAATCAATTTGCACTCAAGAGAGATTTGGACCCTTTTGAAAAGTCTTAAAAATTCATGAAAGAACTTCATCTTTTTGAGCTAGAAAGATCACCCATGTAAATCTAGAGAAATCATCAACAATCATATATGAATTCCTCTTACCATCAAGACTAGTGATCCTCATTGGTCCAAACAATCCATATAAACAAATTTTAAGAGGTTTTGAAGTGAAAATCATTTTCTTCGGTTTGAAAGATTCTTTTGTTTGTTTTCCATATTGACAAGTATGTCAAAGACAATTTTCTCAAAACACATTTTTAGCAATCCTCCAACTAAATCTTGAGAGGAAAGTTTGTTCAACAAATCCATGTTCACATGACCAAATCTTCTATGCCAAGAAAATCATTATCATAACCAACAAGTTCATCAAGCTTATCAAGATAAAACACACACTGAAACATTTTGTGAGTAATTGATCAAAATCACAAAATATTATTTTGTCATACAAGTTCGGGCGACCGAACTTATGGCCTACATTCAAACTTCAAGTTCAAACATTTTGTAAAGTTTCATAAAGATGTTTTTGACCAAGCAAATGCATAGATATTCAATCATAGCTATTTTAATCATTTTATCATGACATATAATCAATTTCAAGAACATATCAACCATGAATTCAATCTCATATCTTCAATGTTACCTAATCAACTTGATAGAAGCAATTGACAAGTCATGGTTGGCAAATTTTCAAATTTTAACAAAGGAGATCTTAACTGAAACTTTGCACGTTGGCATTTAATATCACACAATTGACTAATGCTAAGCAAGTTATAGTTAAAATCAGTACTAAGCAACATTTGTTTAAAAAGAAGAGAGGAACCTTTACCAACATTGGTTACTCCAAGAATTCCTCCTTTCTTTTTGCCTCAAAAACAAATCCTTCTTTGGTTGCTTTGACCTTGATTATAAATGAGGTGTTTTCCGTTATTCTTTAAGCCAACATCATCAATATACCTCTTAGTTGTGCTTGAGTTTGAATTGTAGTGTACCTGCAATAAAGGAGATGAAGCATCCTTTTGTACCCATACTTTCTTGGGTCCGTGGGGATTAGTAATAGTTCCCTTAACTCTCCAAATGGTTTTTACACCATTCTCTACTTTTCTTTTAACATAATATTTGGTGACTTTATGTCTATGTTTTTCACAATAAGTACAACAAGTATGATGGAAAGAAGTAGAAATAGCTCTAACAAAGAAGTTGTTATGTTTAGTCACATTATTGACATAATTGTAACCAAGACCATTTTTAGCAAGAGAAGATATTTGAGATCCAAGTAGTTTGTCAAAATTGTCTCTTCCATTTGTAAATTTTTCAACACATGATGTAAGATCATTAATTTTCTTTTTCAAAATTTCATGATCACTAAGCATTTTTTCAAGAGAAGAAACTTTTGTACAAAGAGATTTATTTTCAAGAGATATGTTTTGTAAAGAAACATTTAAAACTTCTTTTTCAATATTTAAACAATCAATAGATTCAAGAAGTTTTTTGTTCTCACAAAATAATTTTGAATTTTCATTCAATAACTCATTAATTTTGAGTTTCATTTCCTTATTCTTTTTCGAAGCCTTTTTTAATTCTCCATACATCTCAACAAGTAATTCACTAGGATCATCAATATTATCATAATAAGAAGTAGAGGTAGATGGAGTAGGTTGTACCTCATCTTCCATTGCCATGAAGCACACATTTGCTCTTTCTTCTTCATGAGTGACTTGAAGTAGCTTCCACATTTCATGAGCGGAATCACATTCCATCACTCTATTATATTCATTGACAACCAACGCACAACAAAGAATGTTCATTGCTTGGTAGTTTAATGTCATCTTTCTTGAATCGCTCTCATCATACTCCTCCGTGGACTTCGGTTCCCTTGTAACTCCATTGGCTTTCAATCTCAATGGCACATAGGGACCTTTCTCAATAATATTCCACAATTCATAGTTAATAAAACAAATGTAAATCTCAATTCTAGACTTCCAAAAAATATAATTAGAACCATCAAACAATGGAGGTCTATTAGTGGAGGAACCTTCCACATAAGGCAAATTTGATAAACTAGCCATATGATCTTTACTTCTAGGTTGTTAGACCTTAAAAGAAGACCTTTCTCTGATACCAATTGTAAGACCTAAGAAGGGGGTGAATTAGGTCTTAGGCTAATTATCGAAATCTTTTCCCTTTTTACAAATCCTTTGCCTTAATAAAAGCTCTTCTTTAATTCCACAAGCTTCAAGTTTATATGTGATGTGATGGTTAAGATAATATCATCAAACTACAACCAATCAATCAACAACAATCAATAAGTAATAATAACATGAGTATGTAAATAAATAAAGCTATAAGAAAATGAACACACGATTTATAGTGGTTCGATCTCTCCAAGATCTACATCCACTACCTTGAGTCTACACTCAAGGATTTCAACCAATCCACTATAAGCTCAAGTTCAACAATTACATAAGAGGCTAACCACACTATGGTTTTACACTCACAACCTCTTCTAGTAATTATACAAACAAGGTTCACCCTTCCACAAGGGTTTTATATCTAAAGACAACCTCAAGACTAATCTAATCCAAGGCTCACCCTCACACGGGTTTTACACTACAACCTTGATTAATCTAGTCTATGGCTCACCCTAACACAAAAGGGTTTTATGTCACAAGATAACCTTGCAATGAGCTAGTAGAAAACACAATTGAGAGAAGAAAAGAGAGTGCGTAAGATGTTATCACTTTGTTGGTAGATGATTACACAATGTTTCACCTTCACACTTTGTTGCCTTTGGAATCTTGAATTTCAATCTTTGAGCACAAGGCAATTTGAGAGCTTTTCAATTCAATTTGATGTAAAACAAGTTAGAGCATGTAGGATTTGTTAAGTTCAAAGTTCTACTAAAAAATGCTGAGTTTATGGCTTTTATAGAATTCAAAAATCGGTTCAAACGGCTATACAAACTGCTAAGTAATTGCTAGTTTCGGAAAATTCGGATGACCAGATTTCGCGTCCAAATTTTTCGGACGATCGAATTTTTTATCTGTCAACGTCCGAATCTTCTTCCGAATTTCTCTCGGAAGAACAGTGACCATCGTTTGAAGGCCAAAATTCGGACGACCGAATTTTTGGATCGCCTCCGAATCTTGCATCCGAATTTTTCAAACTTTGTCAAAACATGTTCAAATCAATTCAAACAAGTTGGAAAACATTCTAGCCTTAAAGATAAGTCATTAAAGATCTTTTATGTGCAAAAACCATTTATGAAAACTTGATAATTTAGGTAAGTTCAAAACCATTTGAAACTATTTAAATCAAGTTTTGTGCTTTCTCAATCGCAACTCATGGGATTCCAAGGGCTTAAGAGTGTAGAGTTTACAAAGTTTACCCTATTAAGACACGTCAACCTACACTTCATGCCTTCGAAAGCCTTCTAGCGATCTTGAACAAACTCTTCAATCTTCAATCACTTTGACGTATTGGAGTTGTTCTCGCATTTTAACTTCAGGCGATGAGACTTTCATACTTCTGGGTTCATAAAACCTATCACACAACATACAAGCATATTAGTCCTCATCAATATTTGTCATTAATTAAAACTACATGATTTGCCCTTAGGGCTAATATACACCGTGCAAAGGACCATAGTTTGAATCATATTTCTCTATGTATTTTTTATTTTTTAAAACAAAACTCATTGCTGGTGGCAATTAACGGGCGCGATGTGCGCGTTGACACAGATTTCATAAATTAGAAATTAAAAAATGTGGAGAAATTCAATCATTAGATACTCGACGGCCAAATCTACGCCTCATGTCTCGTTGGAAAAAGCCAAAGTCCATAAAAAAGCAACGCCCTTTGGATCTCCTGACTGTCCACTCGCTGTCTGCCCATCCGCCGACATAAAACGGCGCGTGAGTCTTGAGACTCTAATTTTACCCTACAAATTTCTACGGGGCCCACGCGGCGTTGCCCTTCAACCGGTCCACCCATTACAGTCTACGGAGGTGAATTTCCGATTTCCGATCCTTTCTGTTTTTCTCTTTTACTTTTTTGGTTTTTTCCCGCAAGACAAATGAGGAAAAGAACAAAGTAATAGTAGTAGTCAAAAGCAAGGTAAAACGAAAAGCAGAATTTCAATTCCAATGTTTGAGATTTTCTCAAATATAAGTCAATTTTTTAAAAACCAGAGAGTAAGAAATGAAAAGGAATAAGTCTATAAAAGTAAAAATAGCAAATATTTTCTATAATATGTTACTTGGATGTAAACAGAACCAAAAAAAAAAAAAGCAGACATTTTTTTTCTTCTGAATCTTACTTAACTAGCTTTTTCATACATTTCATGAAAAAAAAAATGATTACCGAACTAATGGTGTATTTAAATTAATTTTTATTTTAAAATATCTCATTTTTTAAAATATTTTTTACTTTAAATCCTACTTTTTATCTTATAAATAATTTAAAAAAATTAAATTTAAATACGCCGTAAAAAAATTTTTATCAATTAAATTATTTCCTTCACATGTGATTCTAAAGTCATTTTCTCTATTGTTGGTGGTCGATATGACATTCTAACCTTTGAGTCTGTTTCTCAACCTCGAGCTCTCCTCCATTTAGTCAATTGGGTATAAGAATGGCATTCCAGATGTAATTGCTTCTTGGGCCACTTTTGGGTCCAATCAAATCAAAGCTAGGAGAAGAAACAAGGAAGAAGCGTAAAAGAAATAAAGCAAAACGGTTTATCGTCTTTGATTGGTTTAAAAAAAAAAAGAAAAAAACTTTTGCTTTATATAGAAATAATTACTACTCCTCCATCGAGGATTATCATCTTCATTTTTTTCCTTTTCTAGAAGGAATGCAATATTTATATCGCACCTGATACATGATCACCATTTGGCTACTATGATTTAGAGCAAAAAAAAAACATTTTGGGTATTATTAAATTACTATTTTACTCTTATTAGTTAAGAAGCATAGTGGTAAGATTAATGTGTCAACAAAACTCACATTTCTTTAATTAAAGAATCTAATAGTAAAGTTTAATGAAAAATATGTACATTTTGACAAAACTAGCATTTCTTTTTAGACAATTTAAAATAAAAATGTGAATATTTAAATTGAGATTGAACAAATATTCACATCTGTTAAAAAATGAATATTTAAATTTTATATTAATTATTCTCTTTAATTAATAAAGATAATGTCATAACTTATTTATAGTTTAATGATATCTTAATTTTTTGCGTAAAATCAAAATATAACATTTAATTTGAGACGAAAAGAATACTACACTCATTGTGACGTTGGTAATTTTTTGACGAAAACCATGAGTTTAGGGGTGCAACTATGGTTTATGGCAGTGATTATTTAGCACAAACGGATTTGTGCGTGGACAAATTATTTAGCACAAACGGTAAAGTATTCATGCTTCTGAAGTTCTTTCCTGGACAAATTGAATTCCCAAGATTCCAGGCAAGAGAAACCAATCTATCAGAGGTTTGCAAGAACAGCATGCCCAAAAGAGGAAAATCCCATTAAAACATATGATAAATGATTCAGGAAAAAGACAAAGAGAAACAAAGAAAAAATGTTATACCTTGTTCCAGAACATCAAGAATTCAGCCATGAAAAGCAAGGACGGTAAGGAAAGGGAGGAACCACAGCCCACAGGACACCGTAGGAATGGGCGGTTTAGGAAAGGATCTACTTCCATTACCTTTTCATCATTTTTATATGTAGTTTTTTTTTAACTATAGGTAATGCGAAAAATATTCATTATTTCATTTTCATTTTAAAGAGTTTTTAAAATTCTCTAAGATATTCGAATAAAAAAATTCAGATCTACGAAAAATGACAGAAGAATTTTTACAAAAAAATGATAATTTATCAAACTACTTATAAATTTACATCAATTTACACAGAAAAAACTTAAAAATCGACTTTAAAATGATCGATTTTGAAGTCGACTAATTAATTTTACAAATTTTGCCAACAGAATGGCGAAATTTGTTCCTCGAAATTCGCAGAATTCTGCCGAATTCCACCACAAATTGGTGAAATTCCTCTTCAAATTTCACCACTCAGTTGGTGAAAGTTGTGAAATTAATTAGTTCACATCAAAATCGGTCATTTAAGTTTTTTCTGTGTAAATCGATGTAAAATTATGAATAGTTTGATAAATTGTCATTTTTTTACAAAAAATCTTCGCCATTTTTCATAAATATGAATTTTTTTGTCCGAATGTCTTAAAAAATTTTAAAAACTCTTCGAAATAAAAATGAAATAATGAATATTTTTTACACTATGTATAGTCTAAAAATGAGTCTACTATGGTGCGGATGGCCTTTTTATCCGCACGTGCAGAAGGCCTTCTCAACCCTTCGATCGGTTAAAAACTGATCCAACGGCCTGAAGCATTCAAGGGCAATTTGGACCTCAAAATATATTTCAATTCCCGCTCAAGTCACAAAATAAATTTCAAAATTTAATTTTGAATTCAGATTCAACTTCCTCACTCTCTCTCTTTATCATATCCGATTCTCTCTTTCTCTCACCCCTTTCTTATTTCTCTCTTATTTCTCTATTTTTTTGCTCTTTTATCTGTCATTGCTCTAGATCATTGTTATAAAAAATACTGAAAAATAGTAAATATCGATGGACAACAATAAGTTCGAAAGCGCAATTTAAGAATAGTTTCAAAACTTACCGAAGATTTGGAATCAAGTAAGATATGTTTGTGATTTTTGTTTAGTCTTGATCTTTCTCCTATTTTTTCAGTAAATTTAACTTTTTACCATTCTTTTTGTTGATTTGGTCTTGATTGTTCTTATTTTTTGTTGATAAATTTACTTTTTTACCCTTTTGAATGAGTGAAGACTTTGTGGTTGTATTCACAGGTAAATGGCTTTGATATTGGAAAATAGATGAATTTTACAGAAGAGCAAATCTTCTATTGTCTGGATTTCGGTGGTTCATAAATTAGGTTCTTGAGATGATTTTAGATTTGAGTGAATGATTGTTCAAGACAACCTAAACTGAAGGCATTGGCGGTGAATTGGTTTATGTTGATTCCTGTGACTTGAAGAAACATTTTGATGATGAAGGATTTCAATGCTGGATATTTTTTGTTATTTTACAAATATTCATGAAAACTTTGAATTCTGCAGTAATGAATAATTATTCACAATGCACAGAATAATTATTTTCGAATGATTGAATAATTATTATGGTCATTGCCAGTAGAAGTAGACACAGTGATAAAATATTCTTAACTGTCAGTGATGCTCATGCATTCTACAATAGATATGCCCACCATATTGGATTCGAAACAAAGATTATGTATGAGAAGAGATGTTCGAAAATAGACAAAGTGCAATACTTCTAGCCATGAGGAAGGCTTTTTCTTGATTTTCTTTGCAAAAAATTCTGCTCCTGCATTCAGAAACTCAACGATGTGTCTTGCCCAGTTGTACGTGTAGATTGTTTTTTTATCATCCAAATATCCTGAGTAGTTTGTTAGGCTAATCTTCTATAGTTATAGTGAATTTTTAAAACCAAAGGATAAAATTCAACTTTGACAAATGAAAATTTTAAAAAAGATTAATTTGGGATATGCAGTAGTGGATGGAGGAGGGAGAAATTAATAAGAGAGCAGCCGAAGCAGAAATTTGACTCTTGGCCCTCTCAGAATAGGACAAAGCTAAAGCGATAAAACGGAAGCCACCTGGAAATACCCAATAGCGTGTGGTCACCGTTTACGGGTGTAGATAATATTTTTTAAAATTTATATAAATTAAAATTTATTTTTAAATTTTAATTTAATAATTAAAAAATTATATATTATAAATAATTATTTAATTATAAAATAAATAATTATTTAAGTGAATAATTATTTAAATTTAAATAATTATTTATAATATATAAATTTTTAATAATTAAATTAAAATTTTATTCAATGTAAATTAAAAAATACTATCTGCACCGGTGATGACCAATGAGAACTGCATCTCCTTCCTACTCGTTACCTAGGGCTATGGTGTGTCATCTTCTTATTTGGAAGGACCATATATAATGGTCACTGAAAAATTAGTAAGTAACGAAACTATACGGGAGAGTAAAAGGGTAAAAGGGTAAGGCAGATAGATCAGGAAGCTTTGGGAATGGGCTGCTAGGGACGGAGCCCTGCCCCTCCCCAAAAAGGTAGGGCATTGCAATTTTTTTTCGAGTCCACGGTGCGGATGGTCATTTTTTCTTCACATGCGAAAGGTCATCTCAGCCGTTCGATCGATTAAAAACTGATCCAACGACTTGGAGCATTCAAGGGTAATTTGGGCCTCAAAAAATATTTCAATTCCCGCTCAAGTCACAAAATAAATTTCACAATCGTCTTTTGAGTTCAGATTCAACTTCCTCACTCTCTCTCTTTATCACATCCGATTCTCTCTCTCACTCCTCTCTTCTTTCTCTTTCTTTCTCTCTTCTTTCTCTTTTCTTTCTCTGTTTTTTTGCTCTTTTCTCTGTCATTGCTCTAGATCATTGTTACAAAAAATACTGAAAAATGGTAAATATCGATGGACAACAACAAGTTCGAAAGTGCAAGACTTTGTGGTTTTGAATGAGTGAAGACTTTGTGGCTGTGTTCACAGGTATGAAAATGACTTTGATATTGGAAAATAGATGAATTTTAAAGAAGAGCAACTCTTCTATTGTCTGGATTTCAATGGTTCATGAATTAGGTTCTTGAGATGATTTTAGATTTGAGTGAATGATTGTTCAAGACAACCCAAACTGAAGGTATTGGCGGTGAATTGGTTTATGTTGATTCCTGTGACTTGAAAAAATGTTTTGATGATGAAGGATTTCAATGCTGGACATTTTTTGTTATTTTACAAATATTCATGTAAACTTTGAATTCTGCAGTAATGAAAATAATTATTCACAATGCGCAGAATAATTATTTTCGAATGATTAAATAATTATTATGGTCATTGCCAGTAGAAGCAGACACAAGGATAAAATGTTCTCAACTGTCAGTGATGCTCATGCATTCTACAATATATAAGGCCAAACGGCGTACATATATGAGGTCAAATTTGCTTCCCTGTCAAAATCCCTCTTTGTTATACACGTATTTCATATATTGTACTTTGTTTATCTTCGAACATCTCTTCTCATACATAATATTTGTTCCGAATCCAATATGATGGGCATATATATTGTAGAATGCATGAGCATCACTGACAGTTGAGAACATTTTATCCTTGTGTCTGCTTCTACTGGCAATGACCATAATAATTATTTAATCATTCGAAAATAATTATTCTGCGCATTGTGAATAATTATTTTCATTACTGCAGAATTCAAAGTTTACATGAATATTTGTAAAATAACAAAAAATGTCCAGCATTGAAATCCTTCATCATCAAAACATTTTTTCAAGTCACAGGAATCAACATAAACCAATTCACCGCCAATACCTTCAGTTTGGGTTGTCTTGAACAATCATTCACTCAAATCTAAAATCATCTCAAGAACCTAATTCATGAACCATTGAAATCCAGACAATAGAAGAGTTGCTCTTCTTTAAAATTCATCTATTTTCCAATATCAAAGTCATTTTCATACCTGTGAACACAACCACAAGTCTTCACTCATTCAAAACCACAAAGCCTTGCACTTTCAACTTGTTGTTGTCCATCGATATTTACCATTTTTTAGTATTTTTTTGTAACAATGATCTAGAGCAATGACATAGAAAAGAGCAAAAAAACAGAGAAAGAAAAGAGAAAGAAGAGAGACAGAAAGAGAAAGAAGAGAGGAGTGAGAGAGAGAATCGGATATGATAAAGAGAGAGAGCGAGGAAGTTGAATCTGAATTCAAAAGACGATTGTAAAATTTATTTTGTGACTTGAGCGGGAATTGAAATATTTTTTGAGGCTCAAATTACCCTTGAATGCTCCAAGTCGTTGGATCAGTTTTTAACCGATCGAACGGCTGATATGGCCTTTCGCACGTGAAGAAAAAATGATCATCCACACCGTGGACTAGAAAAAAATTGCAATGCCCTACCTTTTTGGGGAGGGGCAGGGCTCCGTCCCTAGCAGCCCATTCCCAAAGCTTCCTGATCTATCTGCCTTACCCTTTTACTCTCCCGTACAGTTTCGTTACTTACTAATTTTTCAGTGACCATTATATATGGTCCTTCCAAATAAGAAGATGACACACCATAGCCCTAGGTAACGAGTAGGAAGGAGATGCAGTTTTCATTGGTCATCACCGGTGCAGATAGTATTTTTTAATTTACATTGAATAAAATTTTAATTTAATTATTAAAAATTTATATATTATAAATAATTATTTAAATTTAAATAATTATTCACTTAAATAATTATTTATTTTATAATTAAATAATTATTTATAATATATAATTTTTTAATTATTAAATTAAAATTTAAAAATAAATTTTAATTTATATAAATTTTAAAAAATATTATCTACACCCGTAAACGGTGACCACACGCTATTGGGTATTTCCAGGTGGCTTCCGTTTTATCGTTTTAGCTTTGTCCTATTCTGAGAGGGCCAAGAGTCAAATTTCTGCTTCGGCTGCTCTCTTATTAATTTCTCCCTCCTCCATCCACTACTGCATATCCCAAATTAATCTTTTTTAAAATTTTCATTTGTCATTTTTTAATTTTAATAATAATTTTATAAATACTTTTCAATCTCACTCTTATTTTCTATCATTTCATTGAAATGTCAATTTATTAATATAAGAAAAAATATAAAATAAAGAATAATTTTTTGTGAAGACGCGTTCGGGAACGGAGGGAGTACTACTTTCTCTAGTTTGAAGAACGGGCCACATAAATTGAAATCCAATATTGCCAAACATTGAATATCCCAAATGCTCGTAAAATTTGAAAAAACTCAGAAGGGTATTTATATTGGTCCGAAGCCTCCGTCTGCATCGCCACTGGACTTTATAGTAAATTTTGTCGAATTCGCAAATCCATAATAGATCACTATTTGGCACAATTTTTGCTCAAAATTAATAGAAATTATTTATAATTTTCGTAAAAAATTAGTGATAATTGTCCACAATTTTTGTCATATATTGTGCAAAATTATTTTCTCCAAATCTTTACAGATCATTTTTTTTATTTAATGTACGACGCAAAAGACAAACTCAATTTTAACTTTGTTTGGGCAAATGTGAACACTGATTGCTTTTCGAACGGATCTCATAGATAGTTAAAGAGGATTTATGATTTTCGAACCCATTGGTCGGCTATTTAGGTTAAACAATATTTCACAGTAAGTATGTTGTCAACGCAATTAAGCGAGTCATGCAACAATATAATTAGACATTTTATGCAAGCACATCACAACCTCGTTTAATTTTTTACTCATTTTAACCGAATGGTTGAACACAGGCAACATACTGAAAAGGTAAATAATTTTTAAACTCGAGACAAGTTACCAAATAACAAATTCTCCTACAACCCTTGCCGCAGAAGAATGAGGATTGTAAGTCGGCCTACATTGTGTATAAGATAATTATTGACGGGAATTCAAAAGTTAATGAAATGATTGTTTTCGTTAATGACTCGAATTCTGAGAATGTCATCCTCAAGTGTAGATGTCGTCTATAACCTTAGGGGTCTACTATGCCGTCACATATTAAAATTTATAGACGTTCTTGGCTATTTAGGCAATCAAAATTTCAAATCGATTTCAAACCATTACGTACTTAAAAGATGAATACGAAGTGCAAAGAATCAACTCGATCTTCCGTCCACATTTGGTGAAAAGAAATGCTCAAAGTATGGTGAACATTACTAACAGCCAAGATAATTTTGTTGGCAATCGCCGTCTGCATGGATGACAACGCATACAAGATTGTTGATCAGACAATGGACGATCTATGCAAATAGACTACGCTCACAATAGAGCAATTGACCTTTTAATGAGGATACTACCGTCTTTTTAAAAGGTGAGGCGCAAGGACCAGATGATAGAAGTAATTTAGTCCGTTTGCATAAATCGTCTATTGCCTGATCAACAATCTTGTATGCGTTGTCATCTATGCAGACGACAGTTGCAAACAAATTATCTTGGCTGTTAGTAACTTGTAACGTTCACCATAATCTGAGGGTTTATTTTCACCAAGTGTGGACGAAAGGTCAAGCTGATTTTTTGCACTTCATATCTATCTTTTAAGTATGTAATGATTTAGAATCGATCTGAAATTTTAATTGCCTAAAGAGTCAAGAAAGTCCATAAACATTAAAATGTGACGGCAGAGTAGGCCCAAAATTTTATACAGATGATAGCTACACTTGAGGATGACATTCTCAGAATTCGAGTCATTAACGAGAACAATTCTTTCATTAACTTTCGAATTCTCGTCATCAATTGTCTTATACACAATGTAGGCCGACCTACAATCCTCATTCTTCTCAATACATAGCTCCATCAAATACTCAAAAATCGGCTAGTATTGTTTATGGAACATTGTAAAAATATTATGAGTATAAATTTCAGCTGCACTCCGCGCCAAAGGACTATAGGAGAATTGGTTATTTGGTAACTTGTCTCGAACTTGAAAATCATTTACCTTCTCGATATGCCATATGTGTTCAACCATTCGGTTGAAATGGGTAAAAATTTGAACGAGGTTATGAACTATTTAAAAAAAATGACTGATTATATTGTTGCATGACTCATTCAATTGCGTTGACAGCATACCCACTACAAAATGCTGTTTAACCTAAATAACCAATCACTGAGTTCGAAAATCATAAATCATCTCTAGGCATCTATGGGATTCGTTCGAAAAGCAATCAACGATCATCTTTGCCTAAACAAAGTCAACATTGAGTTCATTTTTTGCGTCGTACATTAAATAAAAAAATAATTTGCAAAGATTTGACAAAAATAATTTTTGCAAAATTTGCACATTTTTTGACAAAAATTGTGAATAATTTTCACCTATTTCTGAATTTTTGTCAATTTTGAGCAAAAATTATGTGCCAATTACTTCACTTTTGCTGGCGCAAATGACACAAATTAATTTTTTTTTTAAAAATCAACTATTTTGTAACTGATTTTAAAAATTTTTATATGTAGAAAGATATAAAATTAAATATTATTTAATAAATTAAATTTTATTTGCGTAGTTATTATTAACAAATTTGAGTTTTAGTCTTAAAAATAAATAGTAAATAATAAAATTTTTTCACACTATATAATCTAAAATAAAACTGCATATAGTTACTCCTAATATACTGGACTCTACACATGTGCCTATATGTATGCATTTACAAATTAAAAGGTAAAAAACATATAGACACACACATATGAGGCAAGTGCGGACAGATTAACACAATTCCTAATTTCCACGGTTTAAATTGTTAGACCGTAGTGCTTTATCTTTTTCTTCTACTTTCTTCTTAATTCAAATTCTTTCTATATTTATAAATTAATTTATTCAAATATTCAATATTTGACATTATATTTAAATGAAATAAATTTAATTTTTTAATTCTCCTTGTTCATTTCATACATATTCATTATTTATTATTAAATTTAAACAAAAAATAAATTTAATTCTTATTCTTCTTTATTTATTTCATACATATTTATAAAAAATCTTAAAAACTAACTTTTGCAAAATAAGTATTACTAACTTAATTATTATTAAATTTATTATAAATAAGTATTTTAATAAGTCAAAATTAAAAAAATTAAATCCATAAAAAACTTTGTTTAAGAAAAAAAATTCTTTGAGTGTCTTGCCATACTTTAAGATAAATACTCACTAATTGTGATGAGTCTATTTAAAATTATCCTACTATAATTAATAAGATAATTTATAATGAAATAATTTCAAAAAAACTCGTCACAAATGCTCCTCTTTAAAATGTGTCCCTAACTCTGACTTTGAAAATATTTTTTACAAATGCGCACTCAGCAAATTTAGTGCGACACAATCATCAAACTCATAGATTAAACAAGAATGGGCTGAGATGGGTCCATGACTTGACCATCCCCGAGCCTAGACCATGACCTGATTGCATGGAAGGAATTTCCTTCCAACCAGGCTTCAATAAGAATGGGGTAACTATATACAATTTTTTTAAAAAAAAATTTATTATTTTATTTTAATTTCGAAAAATTTCTAAAATTCTTTAAAAAAATCAAATAAAAAAATTTAAATTTAAGAACAACGATGAAAAATCTTCGTAAAAAACTGTTAATATATCAAATTACTCATAATTTTATATCAATTTAGACATAAAAAACTTAAAAATCAGTTTTAAAATGACCGATTTTAAAATCAACCAAAAAAAATTTAAATTCCGCCACCAATTGACGAAATTTGCATTTGAGTTATACCCAATTTGGGTACAACTCCTAACAACCTCTTAATTGTTGGGTACAACTCCATGTGAAATTCTGCCAACTTGGTATTTTACCCACTTTTGACCGAATTTCACATGAAGTTGTAGGGTACAACTCCAATTAGGAGTTGTATCTAAATTGGGTATAACTCAACCGAAAATAGTGCCATTTTTTGACAAAATTCGGGGAAGAATTCCACCAATTGGTGGCGAAATTTAAATTTTTTTGGTCGATTTCAAAATCGTTTATTTAAAGATCGATTTTAAAATTTTTTATGTCTAAATCGATGTAAAATTATGAGTAATTTATTAAATTAGTATTTTTTCGTGAAGATTTTTCGTCATTGTTCTTAAATTTGAATTATTTTATTCGAATGCTTTAGAGAATTCTAGAAACTCTTCAAAATTAAATCGAAATAATAAAAACTTTTTACAATATATATAGTTAAAAAAAACTATATATAGAAATGACGTAAGGAATCTCCTTCCTCGAGTGGGGCCCCCAATTTGGGAGGGGGCATTACCATCCCTACCAAAGCTCATTGTTAAAAAAATAAATAATAAATAAGAATAAAATAAATAAATAAAAGGTAACAACTCTATGTAATAAATTTTTTAATTATATATATTATAAAAAAAATTATTCACTATTTATTTTTAAAAATTTTTAAATTTCTTTAAAATTTTCAAAGCACCAAAACTTAAATTTCTCAATAATTATATTTTTTTAGAATAAAAATTAATTTATCAAACTATATTTACTTTTACAGTGTTTTAGTGCACAACCAATTTTGAAGATAAAATTTAACTCTGCGTCACTTACTAGTACAAGTGGTGCACAACTTATACCACTTTCTGATACAAATTATACTCAACTTGTGCTAATTTGTACCAAAAAATAGTACAAATTGAACACCACTTGCTCTAGTCTCACTTGCACCAATAGGTGCAATGGTGCAAGTAATACTCCACTCTTGCTACTTAGATATATTATTATTTTACATTTATAATTTATTAAAAATTGAGAAATTTATTATCATAATATTTTTATGATATTATTAATTACTACTATCAACCATTAATATAATTTTAAGAATAAGATATTTTTATTTTTTAAGTTAAAAGTCAAAAGTTTCTTAATCTAAATTAGATGTTGTGTTTTTTCAAAATCTTTTATATTTAATGTTATGGATTGTTTATTATTTCACGACAAATCGTAATTTCACATACATTTTTATTTAGATATATCAATTATTAAAATTTTATTACTATAAGATTTTAATATTTTTAAATTAAATATTTAATTTTTTATTTTAAAAAACTAACAACATTTATTTATATATTAAAAATGATTGATCATTCTCATCGTTTGATTTGAAACCTATGGCCAATACTGAAATCAAATTTGGAAGTTATCCCCAACAGACGGTATCAGACATCTCACTTCACATGCATACTCTTTAATTGTGTCTACATCTACCAAAAATGACCAATACTAATACAACATTCGATTCTTACTCTAGTCTAAAAATGAAATACAACCAAACAAGTACTTGAAATACCATCAAGCGTAAGTTTGAAAACTAGTGACCCGTGCACGACGTAGTCATAGAGAACAAAAAAATTTATTCTTATTACCTACAAACATGCAAGAAAAGTATACATATAATTTTAAGCAATTTCTATATATAATTTGTTTATTATATATAACGTAAAAAAATTTTATTATTTTATTTTAATTTCAAAAAGTTTTTAAAATTATCTTCAAGCATTCAAATAAAAAAATTTAAATTTAAGAACAACAGACGAAAAATCTTCATAAAAAATATTACTTTATCAAATTACTCATAATTTTACATCGATTTAGATAGAAAAAACTTCAAAATCGTCTTTAAAATGATAGAATTTGAAATCTACAAAAAAAAAAATTCATGTACAAATTCCGCCAAGACGAAATTTGCAATTGAATTATACCCAATTGGGATACAATTTCTAATAAGAATTATACCCCAATTGGGTACAATTCTTAATTGAAATTGTATTCCACGAAAAATCCCACCACAATGTTGGTTAGCAAAACTCCACTTGAAATTATATCCAAATTGAGTACAATTCCTATTAAGAATTATACCCCAATTGGTACAATTCTACTACGAATTTTACCTAAGGATGATAAAATTCATCTCAATTGACGAAATGTAAAAATTTTTTGATTCAAAATCGATCATTTTAAAATCAATTTTAAAATTTTTCTATCTAAATCGATGTAAAACTATAAATAATTTGATAAATTAACATGCGAAGATTAAATTTGAATTTTTTATCTAAATACTTTAAAAATTCTAAAAACTTTTTAAAATTAAAATAAAATAATAAAATTTTTTCACACATTTAAAAAAAATTATATATAATAACCCCTAAATTTTAAACAAATCTATAATAATATCCTCTCTACCTACACTGTGTCGAATGATTGTACAGGTCACAAAGATGCCAAGTATGTGTACTACATAAAAAAGAATGACTATCATCTTGCCAAAGGAAATGTCAAGCCTGTTTGTGTTCAACTGCCACCTTTCACGATTTGACGGTCCATGATTTTTCCTTAACAATTGTTATGATTCTTAATTTCACTTTGACACACAATTGATGCCATTTTGGTTTAGTTTAGGATTTAAATTTAAAGACTAGCGTAAAATCTTTTTATCGTATATAATTTTAAAAAATTATATATAATAAAAGTTGTTTCAATATGTAATATTAATATCTCATTTTATTAAAAAACATAAAATATCAATTTCCAAAAATTCAAATATCTTATTATATTATTAAAAGCCTTTTCAAATTAATGCTCCAAAAATGAGGTTTTGGAATCTCCTCAACGGTAGTGTTCAAAGATTATGACGGAAGTGTAGATATAACTATAGTTTGCTTTGTTCAAAATTCTAGCCAGAAAAGCTCTTCCAGGTCTACTGCTATTGCATTGCCTCCCCACCATCGTGAAGCCCCTCTACTGCTACCTACTTTCACCAATTCCATCACCATCTCTTCGCCCCTTCCTACCTCCAGAATCAATAATAGAAGCTTTGGGATACCTCTTTCAGAGTCAACATTTCCTCTAGCCCTCTTCAACTTTATGCCAGCATGGGAGGTACCATTCATCAGCATATTAAAACTCGCGAAAAATTCAACAAAACATACTTCTGTACTAATTGCACATGGTATCTCTAATGTTCAGCCATATCCCTAGTAGTACTAAATCAGAAAACAGAGGAAACAGCAGAATACGGAAAAGGAAAAAAGATGCTAGCTTTACCTCAACCAGCACAGGATCCAGCCAGGATAAGCAAAGGATAGGGAGGAAACCCATGAAATCACCGGCATGGCTGGCTTCGGAAAGGATCATCCCCATCAATGTAAAATCAAGAAATGGAAAGAAAAACCTTCCCGAGCCGGTCCACGCCTACAATTTCATGGAGATCTAACTCCCTTTCCCTCTTACCCAATCTTGAGTAGCAGCACATCATATGCTGTTCCCTCCTTCTTGCTATGGTCTTCTTGTTTTAGGGTAAGGAAAAGAGAATCAGAGTGGATTTTATCTTCTGTCAGGAGCCTCTCGCCATAAGTGTTTTCTCACTTCTCGAGAGTTAAGAGTGAATTTCCATGTCTCTGGAAGGATGGAGACAAGAAGGCCAGGCGGAGATGAGGAGGGGGTAGCCTGGTAGGCGTGCCAAGAGAAAACGATGCTTTTGTAGTGGCTGATTTCTAGGGTAAACGAGGAAGGACTCCCTCTTTCTTGCATGCAATATATGTCCACCCCAACTTGGAAAATCCAAAACAATAAGCAACCCAGCCACAAGGCCCATCCACCTCTTCCTTTGACATGTTATATACTTAGGCCCGGCTCTGAAATTGGAGATGAATTTACTTGGGTTACCATCTCCAACCAATAGATTTTCTAGGAAGCGATTTTCCTGGATTAGAAACAGCGGAAATGAAATGGAGGTCAATGTACAAATCATAATAAATTGAGCACATTGTGCAAGAATTTAAAGAAAGAAGAGAATTTGGATTATCTATAGCACACCTTTGTTAAATATTTTGATAGTTGAGAAATTATTTGAAGATCAATAAAGCCTATAGAATTTCATGGTTGACCAAGAAGTTCTTTTTTTGACACCAAATTGTCATCTAGCACACCTTTGTGTTTTTTATCTCTGTCTTAAGCGCTGATGCTAGCTATGAACCACTTGATGAACGCGTTTTTGCAGCTTCCCATGTATGACTCTCCAAACTAGCAACTCAGGTCCAAATATTCCACAAAGATGTTTTTCCTTGTACTGCAAATGTACCTTTACGTTCTACGCCTCATTGGAAGATGATTTTGCAATTGTATCAAGCGCCGTTGAGGATTTTGGTGTAGTTTGTTTATCATTTTATACATAAATATTCGGATTTTCACTAAGAATGACTTTGTTTTGTTAAAATCATACTAAAATGGTTTTGTCATGAGAGAAAATTTTGTATATGACCATGATGCCTTTTGAAAAGGCATCATTCATACTGTGATGTCAAACCAAAAAGTGAGATGGTAAAAAAGTTTAAACAACAATGCTTTTTTATTTCGTGTTATTGCTTTAACGCATATGGCATATAATATACACCAAAACAAAGTCAATAGCACCATTGCTGGTTGTGTGGACATAAGTGGATATAATTCACGTTTAGTCATCGCAAAGACTGACTGAGATAAAGCTTCAAAATTCCAAGTATGTTCACCTAAGTCGCCGTTATATTGATCGGATGGTGGGAATTCAAAACACATTTATTAGATATCATTATTTTGGACTATATATATTAAGAAAACTAGTTATTTTCTTACGAATTTTTTTAAATTAAAAATTTAATAAATAACATATCAAATCAGTTAAAACAATACAATGATTAACGATTCTATAAATATTCTCTCAATTATGAGCTAAAAACTCCCAAAATCATCATCATATGACTCGTTTTATATATATATATATATATGAAAATTTAGGGTAAGTTCCGCCATAACAGAGCATAATTCAAGCGAAACTTCATGTGGAGTTCTGCCATACATGGGGGAACTGTGGGGGCAAATTCCGCCATGTCATTGCAGAATTCGCCTTAGATGTCAAACTCTTATAAATTTTTTAAAAAATATTATTTTTTAAAATATTATTAATAAAATAACTTATATAATTAATATATTTTATTGTAATATAACAGACAAGTTAAAGTTATAATAATTGTTTTATTCATGTATGAATAACTGTAGGGATATAGAGTGCGGGAACGAGATAAATTCAATCAAAGATTATTATAAATTAATAATGACAGTAAGAATGACACCAGAATTTTAGAAGAAAAAATCTTTCGTAAATAGAGGCAAAAAAACCACCAGTGTGAGAGCAAAAAAACTTCTATTATAAATTTGTAGGAAGTACAAAATATTTTTTCAGGACTAACAAGACAAATAGCCCAAATAATAATTCTCTACGGGTTAAATATACCCAAAATAAGAAATAGAGAATTGAATAAAAAGAAGAGAAAATATATAGAGAGGATTTGTGTTTACTGTTTGCTCAGCGTTTGCGGCTGCTATTTTTATTTTTGCTATGAATGTTAAGGTGTAGGAGTGCCTATTTATAGGCAACTCCAGCACCTATTCCATTAGATTTTCAACTATAATTGAGGAAGAAATGGCGAGCCGCCAACTGCAATTTTTGAACGTGAGCAGTAGACAGAAGAGAATGAGATGCGACAGGCAGCAGGTAATTTTGACTGAAGAAAAATGGGCAGCTGATAGGAGAAAATATAGCCCACAATATTTGACTAAAAAGTGAGTAGCCTCACAATAACATTGAAGTTTTGTAATCTCACAACTATTACTAATACTTATTCAATAAAGTTTGATATATAAATTGTAGGAGTAAGAACAAGGTGGCAAAATAAATTTTCATCGTGCATTCTATAGGAATGTTAAAGGCTCGTCATTGTCGGACGATTCCAAAACCGACTTAAAAAAATGCACTTGTGGTAGTAATATTTTGTAAAAGAAAATTCAAAGACTATTAGATGCGAGTCCAAATTGCAAACATCTAACGATCAATATTGGCAAAAGTTAGTCAAATACTTGACCAATGTTGATCATAATATTTGAAAATTTTCAAACTTATACACTCATATAGAAAAAAATTTTAAAATTCACTTGTTCGACAAGAGATAAGTATGTTTTTATAATATTTGAATTCACTATGATCTTAATATTTAGGTATTAAGCTACTAATTGAAATGACAATGACCCAGCCTTACATTGTTAATCACGAACTTATTCTGTTTTTATTTTTTTAATAATCATGAACTAAAATTTTGAAATTATATTTTTTCCTTTTGTTCATATGTTTCGTCAGAGAGAATGTGCTTAAAATGAAAGATGCACAGTATTAAACATAATTGTATTAGATTCATACATAGCACACAGAATTTGTATGATATAGAACTATATTTTAACAAGATGTATTTGGATTGATTTTTATAATTTTTTGCTTTTTATATTTTAAATTAATTATCATAGGAGAAATTTTAAATTCATGGTTGACTTTTTGTTAAAAAAGTTATAAATATTTCGCTTAGGAGAAAAATAGAAGGTAAAAATACGGGAATTTGTATAAAAGTAGGACTGTTTTTGAAGTTTCTCTAGGAGGAGAAATTGGTGTTACCCCTTTTAAACCTAATTGGTCATTTTCAATAAATGCGTACTCCATGTAAAGTGACGCGTCTTATCTTAAAATGCGGACCCTACCTTAGACATTGCCTTTTTATACTTATTCAGAAAGCATCAGACAGTCTGCCTTTTTCGGGGATGAGGACAAGAAAATCCTATAAATTCACCTATTATGAACAAATACATCGTTGCCTCCAAAATCTATCCAATGGGGCATACATAAACGCATTGTGTTTTGCCTTCTTGAAAATAACCTCAGCTTTTGCAGAAGGCATCCCTGCCATCATACAACCAATAAATCTTTGTCCAAGAATTCACTTATTGGCCGACGAATGGCAAAAAAAAAAAAAAAAAGCATTTAGTGATAAGGCCACTTTATTACACAATTAATAGAGATTTTTCGTTTTAAATTTCATATTTTTTTATAAAAAATTTATTTTTTGATATATAAAAAAAATTCTTAAAATGAAAATAAATCTAAATGCAGAGTTTGACAAATGAGAATAATGAAAAGATTCTCCCTTTTTCTAAATTTTAAAAAACGGCAGACTTCAATTGTTTTCTTTGTTTTGTGCTTAAAGCACATTCACATGGCCCAAGATTTCAAAGTCTTATAATTTTTTAAATATTATTAATAAAATAATTTATGTAATTAGTATATTTTAATAGAATGTAATTGATAATTTAAAATTGTAAGAATTGTTTTATAAAAAATAAATTACTTAAATATTACTTGTATATGAATAAAGTAATTATTATAATTTTAATTTGTCAATTATATTATAATAAAATATATTAATTATATAAATTATTTTATTAATAATATTTAATAAAATAATATTTTAAAAAATTTATTCATGTTTGATATCTGAGGTGAGTATTGCCATGACATGACAGATTCTGCAGTATCATGGTAGAGCTCGATGTGGAGAGAATCCACATGGTGTTCCACCACACATGGAGGAATGTTATGGCGTAACTCACTCAAAATTTTTTTTTAAAAAATTAAAATAGGTCATAATATTGATGATTTTAAGAGTTTTTAATTCGTAATCTAGAATTTTTTTTTGTAAAATATTAGTCATTATTTTGCTGTGGTCAATTTGATATGTTATTTGTTAAATTTATAATTTAGAAAGAAAGAAAAGAAAGAATTTTTTTAAAAATTATTAATTTTTTATTATATATAATTTAAAAAATTATTTATATAATTTTTTCTCGAAATTTTAAAATTCCATTGGACTTCACCCTGTACTGCACAGAATGGGATACTGCATTTCAAGAATCTTTGTTTCGCTAAGATTTTTTATACGGTAAAATGCAATGACGTAAGATAATTACTGAGTGATCAGTAATAATACGGGTGTGATTGGATTGGATTGTACACGAAACTCAATGTAAATTTCTCATCTCACATCTTATTTTTTCTCTCACAAAAATTTTTCTCTCCTGAAACCCAAGATAAAAAATCTCAAAACCAAACTCTATCCAATCACACCCTACGTTTCCCAAATATATAACATCATGTGATTTCTCCTTTTTGTTTTTGAATTATAACCTTTAAAAAAATATTAAGCAGAAACTTAATTATTAAATTATTACCTCAAAAAAATAATCAAGTGATACATTACAACTTTGAAATTACAGCTATCTCAATAAAATAATACGTTTCCAGTGCAGAAGGAAGTTTTGTGTGTCTCTGCTTTTCTTTTGTTTGGTTTGATACGGTTCTCAATTATCTCAAGGGAGTGGTTGATGCGGGCCTCCTTTAGAAGTCCACGGATCTTGGAAGGTACTATCACATGTTACGTTCACACGTGTGTATAATATCCACTTCTGTTCACACAACCAGCAATGGCCTTGTTGATCTTGTTTTGGTGTATAATGCAATTTGTCACATGCATGCAAGCAATAAATATACTAGCATTTCATATTATTTTGAAGCTCTTTTTTTCTTGGCAATATATGTAGATTAGCATAAAGTTTGTATTTTGTACGGTATATATATATTATTTTTAAAAAATAAATATATTATAAAAATAAAATATATTTTTTTAAAAAAACTATTCTAAATATTATTAAAAAATATCTCCAATAACAAGACCATAAATAAATATATTTCTTTTAGTAAAAGAGTCACTTTTTTATTCAAAAAAAGTATCATAAAGAAAAATAAATACGAATTATTAAATACATAATTATTAAAGTTATTACAAAAAATATAAAGTAAATTTATGTATTTAATTAAAAATTGTGTACAAATAGTTAATCATAAGTAAATTAAGATAAAAAGAAAAGAAATAAAAAATAAATTGTAAGTTGTACTTTTTTATATATCTTTAAAATAAATTAACTTTACGACATAATTTTTTAATTATTTTACCGTATTCACCCCTTACTCTCATTATGCATAAGGAAAAAAAAGAATTTCTTATCATTTAATTATTTATTTTGACTCTTCAAAAAATATAATATATTTGAAATAAAATCATTGTGAAAATTAAAATTTCTCCCCCCTTACATATCTCTTTACATTCCTAAAAAATAAATAACATAAAAAATAAAAAATATCAATATTTTATATTAAAAACCTCAAAGAAAGATTTTTTCAAAATAAAAATATTCTCTGGTCATTATTCAATTTTTTTTCAAAATAATCGTGTTCTTGATCTATCACAAAGAAGCTATAGTGTTAATGTACTTTACAAAATTATTTCTTTCTTTTATATTTATTTGGTAAAAAAATAAAAACAAAACAATAAAACCATCAATTATTATATTTCATGTCTAATGTACTGCAAAGTTATGCATATTCTAGTGCAGAATATTTTAACAGGCAATTGATACTTTTATCCTTAAAATTTAATAAATAAATGATCAAATTATATAGTAATAAATATTGTTCTAATTGGTGTAATAGATACTAAGAACTAAATAGATAAATATTCCTAAATCTTCAAAACCTATCAAGGAAAATAAAAACTTAATAATTTTCTATTAAAACAACTAAAAATATAAAATAAATTATATAATACTAAAAATAAAACTAAAAAATAAAAAACTGACAAAAGGGGGACAAAGGAATAACTACATGTGAAAGTCATATACAACTTGCAAACTTGTTGATAATAAAAAAATTTAAAAATTTTTGAAAATATATTTTATTCCCAAAAGGTATTACACGAACTCATATTAAAGAAGAAAAATATAAATAAAAAATTAAAAGAAAATTACATACATCTTATTTTACAATAATTGAATAAACCTCTTAGAAATATTTTAAAATTTAAAGAATAATAAAACTAAAACAGTTATTTGAATAAAAATTAAAATATCCAAAATGTGTATGATGCTTATACATGTATAACACTCATATATTTTTCTCTATTTGAAAAGAAAAAACATGGGACAGTCTTTTTATTTTGACCTCTATCCCAAAAAGTTCTTAAAAAAAAACTTCTCTAAAAATAAATAAATTTATAAACATCTCACATGTTCACAAAGAAGTTCTCAACAAATTAAAGAAAAGAAATATTTTTAAAAATAATTAATTTATAAACATATTTTAAACAATAAAATATGCATTGAGTAGGGGTACCAATCGGACTAAGTGAGATGGGCTTTGTTAAGTCTGAACTCTGCTCGATTATTTTTGGAATGACAAATATGAGCCCAAACTCGTCTCTCTCAAACTCGATTTTTTAAATTTTTTTATTTAATAATAATATTTTTAATAATATTATTATTATATAATATATGTATATTTTTACGGATCGGACTGAAAATCGGACTGAGCTTCCCCTAGTGCGAGCTCGGCCCGAAAAGTTATTCGGGCTAAGAACCCGCAATTAAGCGGGCCGAACGAGCGGGGCTAGGGCCAGCGCAGTCCAGTTAACAGTCCTAACATTGAGCATTGATAAGTTTTCAAGAAAATTAAATCTGTAATACTATTTATCAAATTTAGAGATCAAACATTAAAGTGAAAGAGAATAAGAGCAACATGTATTGAAAAAAATTATTTCTTCAATTTGAAAAAAGAAGACCCTAATCATAAAAAAAATAAGAGGATCTGACGATAAAAAATTTTATAAGAAAAAGTTTGTGATTTGTGGAGAAAGTGATAGTAGATGAAATTATGTGGAGATAGTGAAAAGTTATTAAGAATTTGATTTAAATTAAAAGATTTGTTTAGGATAAACTAAAGTGTTTATATTATTTTATTTTTTAGTCAAAAAGTTAAAAATTTAGAAACTAAAATTGAAGATTTGAGAGTTTTGAAGGAGGAGATAGAGTAAAAATTTTTACTATGTAACTTGAGGAGTGATTTATCACTTAAGTTATATACTAGGATAAGATTTAATTTTAAAACTAAATTTAAAATTTGAAGTATCGAATTCACATCTCCCCTCACAAATAATTTAACTTTTACGAAACTCAAGATAAAAATTTCAAAACCAAACCATATCCAATCACATCCTTAATTTATAAGATAATAACTTAGTTGATAAATTATTTTTTATCAGACTAAAAATCTCCTGAGTTTATTACTCATCAAACACATGCTTATTTCTTTCATGTCAGAATTTTTAAAAATAATTACTTTTACTGATTCAAAATATAAAATATTTTATCATTTTCATCTTTTTCTTAAAATGTGAAGTTTTTATAAATTTTAAAAAATTAAAAATTTTAAAAGTATCTTAATTGTAAATATAATTTTTAATTTTTATTATACTAATAAAATTAATTAAAATATAATATATATATTTTTAATTTATGTAAAAACAACAAAAAGAGTTTATATTTAAAAAGCGGATGGAGGGAGTAATAATTTGCGTTTTCAACAAGGAAAAAGATATTCAGTGGTACGTCGATCATGGTCCTTACATCACAGCAGCGCACTATTTTCTTTTCAAAAATCTAAAATCATAAAAGCTTTTGAGTTATTAACATTAACTAAAATTAAGCATTTGTAATGAGTTATGTCCCCATCCGTTGACTCAGGCCACTGCTATAAACTATTGAAAATGCCTTTACGCAGTTTATTTTGATCAAAACTTGGGTCTTTGGCGATCGCGCAGCTTGGTCTTCGTTGCTGGAACCGAAGAAAGTGAGAGAGGCCTCACCTGAGAAGGCATTTTCTTGTAGTCTCTCCTTTTCAAAGCCATTTTTAGGTGCGTCTTCGAGCTATTCTCTTTGCAAATTCAACCCGGTAAGCGTTCAAGATTTGAGCATTCTTGGAATCTCTTTTTCTTCATAAGATTATTGTTTTGATGGGTTTGATTACTTTTTACTTTGATTGTTGAGAATCTGTTTTGCAAAGTTTTGATTCATTTCTTGAATTTCAGTTTAGGTTAATACTTCTTTTGCATTTCTTTGTCAATTTTGTAGGGCTGAGTATAGATCTGAGGGGCACGGTAGGATCTCGTCGCTTAAACAAACAAAAGAGAAGCTAGTTTGTAGTAGGGTGTGGATGGCTTATGCTGCTGTTAGTTCTCTCTTGCAAACATTGCACCGTCTGCTGCAATTCCCGTGTATACTTCTCCAGATCAAGAAATTGCATATCGAGATGTTGTCTGGAAAAATTCATGATATGGAAATGCTTTTTGATGATTTATCAAGTTCAACTTATCGGGAGAGCACTCGATTCATGGTAGTGACCAAGCTTAAAGGATATAAAGTGGAACTGGGATACTTGGTTCTCAACCTCATGTTGAATGACAGAGCCCCTCTCAGATTGGATGATAGAGCAGGTCTCATGTTGGATATGTTGGATAGGAGACCATCAGACGTTATGAAGCATATTAGGAAGAGGTTAATATATGATGTTTTCCATAGAACACCAAAGACAACGGAGAAGATACTGGCAATACTAGAAGAAGTTCCGAAAATGTTAGAACAGAATGATCACATTGAGGCAGAGTTAAAGAGGCTTTCTCATAATATGATAAAATGCATTTCGGTGATGGACAATAGTTTGTTTGATTTAGAACCATCTTGTCTTCAACTAATTCGGCAGCTAAAAATTGTGCTGCGCCAGTGGGATATCGACAAGCTCAAAAGAGAGATAACTTCACTCAATGCGGAGGCTATGCGCATAATGGATCTATCACGTGATCTTGGATTTTTATTGGCAGTTCTTGCGGACCCTGCAAATGAACACAAAAATCATGAAGCAGTGGAATGTTTATCGAATTGTATCAGTAATATGGCAAACAAAGTTGAAGATTGTCTTGAGGAACTCTTGTTGGATGCTTCAATTGAGTCGATGATGAAGACTTTAATCACAGAAGAGCTGGGACTACGAATGATAATTATGTTCTCCAGGACATTGAACAAACTGATATTTGATGAGCAGAAGGGGATCCAGAGGGTTCTATTATCCACATCTCAAGAGATTGATTCCATCATGGTAGCAGGGAAGAAGATAAATGGTGACTCTGAGATTCTTGGTATCAAAGATTTGCAGGCTCAGAATACTTCAATGGGAGGTTCAGGACATGATTTTAAACATGAGGACATTGTGGTAGGCCTTGATGATATCTCAAATGAAATTGTAGATAGACTCACTCTTGCTGGACAGGCACCTAAACTAGAAATTGTAACAATTACTGGGATGGCTGGCATTGGGAAGACAACCCTGGCTAGAAAAGTTCTCAATCACCCTTATACTGTTCATTATTTCTACTGTCATGGATGGGCCATAGTATCTCAAGTTTACCGAGTGAGAGATTTGTTACTAGGTCTTTTGTGCTCTGTCACGCAGCCCCCTGATGATATCTTTGAGAAGAAGACAGAAAAAATAGCAGAATACCTATATAGAAGTTTGAAGGGTAGAAGGTATTTGATTGTCATGGACGATATTTGGGATGTCAAAGCCTTTCATGATGTTAAGAAATCTTTTCCAGATGACAGAAATGGAAGTAGAATAGTATTGACTAGTAGACTCAAAAGTGTGGCTATATCTTTGAGTCCTAAATGTCCTCCTTACTGTATGAGTCTGCTATCTATAGATGAAAGTTGGAAGCTGCTGCAAGAGAAAGTATTTGGGAAAGACGGCTGCCCCCCTGAGTTGACAGATGTTGGGAAGCAAATAGTGAAGAAATGCCAAGGACTACCGCTTAGTATTGTTGTTGTTGCTGGTCATCTCTCCCGAATCAGCAGGACACTTGAATGCTGGAAAGATATTGCAGACAACATAACTTCGTTGGTGATAACAGATCCAGAACAGTGTTTTGAAATACTGGCATTGAGTTACAACCACTTACCGCATCATCTTAAAGCCTGCTAGCTCTATATGGGAGCTTTCCCCGAAGATTGTGAAATTGAAGTTGAGAAATTGGTCAACTTGTGGATCGCAGAAGGCTTCTTGGGTTTGATGTCCTCAAAATGCCTAGAAGAAGTTGGAGAGGATTATCTGGAAGATCTTGTTGATAGAGGCTTGGTTTTGGTTGGAAAGCGGAGTTTCAATGGTAAAATCAAAAAATGTTGTCTTCATGATCTCCTCAGGGAATTATGTCTGAGAGAAGCAAAAAAGGAGAGTTTCATGCATGTGATCAGAAGAGATTCCCTGAGCTTTCCGGCAGAGATAAATAAGGAGTATCGTGTCGGTTTCCATTTCTATAGGGACTTTTACAGGGATATTGGCTCAGTGCTTGCAGTTCCATCCATGAGATCTTTTCTGTGTTTCAGCGTGGGTTCTGGTTTTACACCCAATATATTTTTCTCATATTTACACTTTAAGTTGCTGAGAGTATTGGACATAAGTTTTCTGCGGTTTGATAATTTCCCAGTTCAAATTCTCAATTTGGTTCTTCTGAGGTATCTTGCACTTGTTGTTACATACGAGCTACCTGCACAGATTTCTGAACTTGGGAATCTCCAAACCTTAATTATTCATGGACCCTGGATAAAGAAACAAGGTGGGAAATGCCGAATTCTGTCACTGGCATACTGGAATATGCCATCACTGAGGCATCTCTATATTGGTGTTGCAAGTTGTTTGAGACATCCTTCTATTGCTAAAAGTTTTCTGGCATATCCCTTGGCTTTTAAAGACCTGCGAGCACTATATACAATTAACCTACAAACTGTGTCTGGAATTCAACTTGGAAGTTGCAGCAAGGAAGTTTTTGAGGTAATACCGTACTTGAAGAAATTAGAAATCTTTGAATCAAAAGGAGATTACAATGCTGAGAGGTCTTTTTACTGTCTTGGCAATCTTGTGTACTTGCAACAACTTGAAACACTGAAATGTTCCTTCTACAAGAGAAATCGGATCACAAGGCACAAATTATGTTGGGATGCTTTTCCTTCAACTCTTAAGCAATTGTCTTTAAGTTGGAGTTATCTTCCATGGAAAGATATGACCTCAATTTCTCTGCTACCCAACCTTGAGGTGCTGAAACTGAAAAATTATGCTTTCCAAGGATCAGAATTTGAACCTAAGGAAGAGGACATATTTCTTCGTCTAAAATATCTGCTGATCGCGAAGACTGATCTAAAGTGCTGGAGAGCTACTAGAGATCACTTCCCAATTCTACAGCGCCTAGTGCTGCGGGCTTGTGACTTCCTGGAGGAGATTCCTTTCAGTATCGTAGAAATTCCTACTCTTGAGCTAATTGAGCTACACGACTGTAGTGAATCGGCTGAGCTTTCTGCTGAAGAAATTAAAGAACGAGTTGATGGGGTTGATGTTCACATCTACAGTGAACGTGTCAAAAGCCATCTATCGAGAGCCTTATCACGTTTAAGTTTTGACCATAGAATTGAATTGAATACTGAATCAATTTACACCTTTTGCAGCGGTTCCATGAATTCGTAGACAGAGTTATGTGGACAAGTACTGATGGAGCTAAAGATCCAGGATATGACAAATGGCGGTCGGAAAAAATAATTATGTAAAGTTGGCGCCTGTCTTGGAGAATCTGTAAATTGTCCAATATCAAAAACGTGTATCTGTTATTCTTCTTTGCCCATCAAACTTCCTGCCAATAAGAAGGCCTTGAAGGTAAACAAATCATTGTTCGTTATGTAGCATTGACATTGCATAAACAGTTGTTTTACAGTGCCAGTATTTCATGCTATTTGGTCCATCATTACAAATTTATACTGCAGGCTTCTGCACTTAACAAGTGAATCGTTTGCTTCATTCTGTGCTATTTCACTGTAGGTTGATCTGCCTTTCCATTTTTGCAGCGACGTTTGTCTTTGCATTGGTACTTCGCTTCTCGATACTCAGCTAAACGTGCTTGGTAGACTGCATTTATCTGAACTTGAAATTCAATTTAAGAATTTCCATCTTCAGTTTCGGAATTGCAGCTGGTGACTTAGTGAGTAGCGTCTCTTCCTGGAACCCAAATGAGAAAGCTTTTGGATCGGCAGAATGGAAAGGCAATGGCAGCAGGAGAACAGAGAAAAACGCTATTAGATGAATGTGGAGTCCTGAAAGTTTATGTGGAGGAGTTTGCGCAAGTTCCCTTTGTAATGATTTTTATATCTGCATGGAATGGTCTACAAAATTTCATCCAAAAAAGAAGTGATATTTCTATGAGTTTCGATTTTGTACTTGAGCTTATATAGATTATCATAAAAGGAAAAAATGGGCTGATCGTTGACCATGCAGCCCTCAATTAAGATAATGAATGTTCAAATTCTCACTAAAAGGAAATTTGAAGGGAATTAACATTCTGTTTCATGAAAGAGTTCAATTTAAATGGAGAAATCTTTTTAATGTGAGTGATAAAATGTTTTCCTTGTCCTCTTCTTCAAATGTACTAAACAAAACGATAAACTCTCTTGGAATTTTTCATTGGTTTTGTCACCAAAATCCAAGTTCAGGTTAACTGGTTATATTAGCTTATTTTACAATCTCGTATAACTAACCATGATTAGGGTTATCTTGCAAAGCTATCGTTGTTGCTGCTAATACAAGCCTCGTTTCAGGAAAAGGAGTTTCACCAGTTGGAAGCCTGGGGTTTTTGGCCTGTTTCTGCACCGACCTCCCCCAATGGCTCCGTTTTAGGGGTTGGCCAGACATGAGTTAAGAACGCATAGAGGCTAAGTTTTATTCTACGAAAATAAACCACCCTGCGCTGAAGTTAAAGAAATAATAACGACATGCGTTCAGTAACCGTCGACGGATCATAGTCATCTGTACAAAAACAGGCCAAGCAGGTGGTGAGGAACCCCAATGCCCGATTGCACTTTACCGCCCATGTGGAAGAATTCACCGCCGACGGTGTCCTCTTGTGATTGGTAAGTTAAAGAGTATTGGTACTTCTTGCCCTGTGGATGTTAAATGAATCTCATTAAAATTCAGCATTTCTGCGATTGGTTGCCTTTTTAATTCTTGAGCTTGTTCTGTGCAAATTTTAGATGATCTTGTTTACTGACGTATCTTCAAGGAATGAGAACTTTTAAATTTCTTGATTTTGTTCTTTTGCATTTTCCATGGCAGCATTAAGCAGATAAGGGTAGGAGCAGAGCAGAATTTCACACATCAAGAGGGGGAAAAGAGATTTCTTTGAAGAAGGGATTGTGAAGAAATATAGTGCAACAGAGATGGGTAGTGCTGCTATCTTTCTGTCGTGCAGAAGCTGGATTATTTACTTCAATTATCATGCATGATTGTTGGAATAAGAATTAAGATTGAAATGTCTGGTTTGAAAGTTAACCAATTAGCTAGCAGGTTAAATTTTCTGCGGCTCAACTAATTTATGTTCGGGGAGGTCTCTGCCAAAATCTTGCCAACTTGCTTGGAGAAATGAAATATCTGGACAAATGCATCAGTAATATGGCAGACGGAGCTGAAGATGTCGTAGAAGAGAAGTTGTTAGGCTCTTCACTTGAATCATAGTTAAGGAACTTTTCAGAGGATCGCATTGATTTATCGATTGTGTGCAAAAGACTTCTGATAAGGAGTATGATATTATCCCTGGCCTGGACTCCGCATTTGAAGAGTTTGACTCCAACAAGAGAACGGTGACAACATTTTATGATGGGACAGTTTGTTTCGCAAATTTCCTACCAGTGGGTATTTCAATTTGTGGTTGAGAAGGATATTATGGCAGGCCTTGATTACATAACGGATGAAATTGCAGACAGACTCACTGGAAAGATATCTCAACAAGAAATCCTCACAATGACCAATATGGGAGGCGTTGCTGAAGCAACACTGACCCAAAAGGTTTTTGAGCATATCCTTTTACAGAGTATCATTTCTACTGTCATGGATGGATCACCATATCTCGAGTTAACCAAGTGAAAGATATATTGCTAGGCCTTTTCTGCTCCATTACAGAGTCCACTGATGCAATATATGAAACCAACAAAGGACAATTGTGCTGGGTACCCGTGCAGAAGTTTAAAGGCTAGGAGGTATCTGTTTGTCATTGATGATATTTGGAGCATTAATGCCTAGGATGACATTAAGAGATCCTTTCCAAATGACAGAAATAGAAGTAGAATACCATTGACTAGTCGACTAAAAAGTGTGGCTCTTCTAGATTGCATCCTTATGGTATTAGCCCGCTGCAAAAGGACTCTGAAGAATTGGGGTGTGATTGAATATAATTTGGTTTTGAGATTTTCTGTCTTGGGTTTCGGAAGAGAGAAATTTTTGTGAGAGAAAAAGTAAGATGTGAGATGAAAAATTTACATTGGGTTCCGTGTGGAACCCAATCCAAATAAAGCCTTGGTAGATGTGGGGAAGCAAATAGTCAAACAATGCCGAGGACTACCGTAGTAATTGTTGTTGTTGCTGGTCATCTATCCAGAATCCAGACACATGAATGCTGTTGCAGATAATGTAGGTTTGCTAATAATAAATGATTCAGAGCAGTGCCTTGAAATATTGCATTGAGTTACAATTAGTTGCCGCATCACTTTAAAGCCTGCTAGTTCTGTATGGAAGCTTTCCCTGACGATTGTGAAATTGTAGTGGATAAATTGATCACTGTAAGGATTGCAAAGGGCTCGTTGGATTTGAAGTCTCCAAATTCCCTGGAAGAGGTTGGTTATGCTTATTTGTGGAGGAGATTCCTCTCAGTATTGGAGAAATTCCTACTCTGATGCTAATTCAGCTGCAGGTTTATAGCAAATATCTACTGAAGAAATTAGGAAAGAATTGAAGGTGTAGATTTTCGTATCCAGGATTATGTAAAGATAGCAGCTTTGTTGGAGGATGTTCGGGGTAAATGACTTCATTTTTGTAGTACTAACATGATTCTACTATAAATTTCATTCTTAACAAAACATTTGTTTTTTCATTGCTGATATTTCATGTTATTTGATGTTTCCACGTTATATGACAGGCTTTTTAGTTCATCCTGGTCTGGATCTACCTCTTCTTCATTTTGAAACCAATCTCTGTTATCCCTTTCACGAAAGGTACTCCCTCAGTTGTTGATCAGCTAAACGTGCTTGATTTACTAAATTTATCTGATCTTAGAATTCAGTTTTACTTCCTATTGTCAAATGCAAAATTGTAGCTGCAGAGTAGTTTCCTTCATTGATTATTTCGTGTCTCATACATCTTTCGTCAAATGTTTATGAGAACTGATGAAAACGCAGCTTTTTAAATAGTTTTTGTTATTGTATGAAATATTATTAACGTTCCGTTTGTTGGGGAGCTTCCAATATTGAGATCTAGTGCTGGAAAATGATGAAATCCATTTTGCAAGAGTCTTCACATTTTGTGATATGATTATTTTTCCATAGGTTAGTGGCAGCTTCAAATCTAGAGCTAGAGAAAACAACAGAAAATAGATGTGGAGTATTAATTTTCCTTTGTTGTTTCCATTACCAACCCCAACACAATATAAACATCTCTAGAAATATGTTTTGGAGCTATACCCTAATGCTGAAGTGAAATCATATCTCCAATTCTTCTTTTGCAAGTAAAATAGAGATGAATAAGATTAATATGAACAAGAAGCAACCAGTTGAAGCCATACGTACATAATTTTTCTGACTAGGACAAGACTATGTGCAAATAAATTCACATTGAGAAACAGAAGTTTACTAGATTCTTCTTCTGATTGCATAGAACACAAGAAATATTGAACAACTCCCTATTTCAATAATCTATCCATATTCCACAACCGGTGAACTAGACTAGAAAACCACAACTAGGCACATAGTTTGCCATATAAGGCATTAGTAATGCAAATCCTTCTTTACCATAGAAATCTTTGCCATTATCAAACTGCCAGTCTATCTGGTTTAGGTAGAACAGGCTAAGTCTCCTTCCACAAGGCCAGTGCCACCAACCATGTTGGGCACAAGGTCAACCGATCATGGGATGTATGCAGGTGTCTCAGAGGGTCAAACCAAAAGGAGCTTGAGTGGCCATCACCAATTCCCACCCTAATGACTCATTTACTGGGATCTCAAATGCCCAGCACCACGAAGTCCCTGCAGGGAACTAAATGCACTTCAACAAAACTTAATGCACGCATTTCCAGTTCATGAAAAATCCACCATTTAGATTCATAGAATTCCTTCAAATAATTAAAATTCACTTTCTTTGAGACCAAATCTTCTTTAGTTCCAGATCTGCCGGATTTATAGGAATGGATCATCTCGTAAACCTGCTAGTCTTTCATGGTGCATCCGGTTATCTTCTTGGCTTCTCGGCTCGAAAGAATAATGTGGCTTCGGACACCATTTACATTGTGGAGCTTCTTTACTGCTAGAATGCCCTTCTTTTTCTTTTTTCCCCTATTTCACCAATAAATCAAGTGCAAATGGTGTCGGATGCTTCATTATTTTCTTTTGACACAAATCCCTTGAAAGAGAGCTAACTGATTTTCTTGTTGCTCTAAGTGTTAGTTATGAACTTTCGGATTGTAGAAAATGGGAAGAAGGAAAAGGAAAAGAGAGGAAAAAAAGAAAGCATCAAAGCTACTTTTTGGCTTAGAAAACCAATACCAGAAACATACCTTTGGAAGAACAAGCAAAGAGGAATAGTATTAATCATAAATTCTGTTCACAGGAATACTGATCAAACAAAAGAAAACTTCTGCGATGCAACTCAAACAAGTTGAGGAGACGAGAGAGAGGCAAAAACTACTACCTTAACCAGCAAATTGAGTTCAGAATCGAAGATCTTGGCTAGGAAGACTATGGAAGGGGACGAACCACATGAAATCAACGGAATGGGAGGATTGGGGAAGAGCCCTCATTCAGTACCCTCCAAAAGAAGGATTAGAGGTGGAGGAATCTTATCCCCAAACACCCATTCACTAGTTGATGTCAGAAAATTGGACATCTTTAGCCTAAAAACTATGGAATTAGACTTTACTTCAAATGGTATTAGCTATGTGAAAACTTCATATTTCACAATAAAAAACGAACAAATAGTTTTTTTCCCCCTTTTTTGGGGTAAAGAAACTACACGAATAGTTACTACTAAAGAAGTAAATCACTTATAAGATCAACAGAAATATACTTCGACAGTGTGTTTGTACCTTATCTGAGATCAGATCTGGCCAGAGTAAGGAATATGGAAGGGGAGGAACGGCAAGAAATTAAGGGGCATTGGGGGGCTTGGGAAGGATTCAGTTCCAAACGCAAAAAACAGGCACAAGAAAATAAAGAAACCACTTCCACTGGATCTCTAGGGTTACCTCGCTTTCTCCTACCCACAAAACACACTCTTCAGATGGCACGAGATTCCAGAAGATTTTAGAAACATTATCCAACCTCAGAAACACGCTCCATTTGAATTGAATCCAAATTCAATATAAGATTTTTATTTTAAGTCATACTTCAATCACAAAAAAAATCATGACAAAAATTTCAAATCTAAAATCCATCCACTTCCATTCTTGATGGACTGAAAGTTTTGGCTGATAGCAAATAATCCCTAGTTTTCATTAAAAAGTATTGTTTTAATAGCCGAAAATCAGAATAAATAAATAAGTACATTATTTTTATTTTTTTTGGCAGGGTAAAGTATTATCATTTTGTGTTTTAAAACATAGCCAAAAAGCATGCTTTAATCATTATCTTGCTTAGAGAAAGACTAAATTGTTATCTTTTATCACCCCCGATATGTGCTAGCCTTACAGAAAAGGCTATGAACATAAATCTTTCGTTTTAAAAAATATCCACACAAAGTCAAATCTGTCAGATTTACAAAATCAGCAGGGAAAAAGACGAGAAGTTCTCACCGGTAATCTCATACCAACAACTTCTGCTAGATCCGTCTCTCTTTCCCTTTTTTCTCTTCTTCAGATGCTGGGAGATTCCGAAGGAGGAAGGGAAAGGGAGAAATCTCGAGGAAGCACAGGGCATGGGAGGAGTAGGTAAGAGCAAAACAAGAAAGAAGAGCTCTTGCCCCAACCCCCATGCCCAAAAGCCTTCTCCGAGCTCTTTCTACCATTCCCCTCTGCCCTTTCAGTCAGTTGAGCCTTTGCTTTTCCTCTCTGGGAAGTCTCGGCTGGTGAGAATCCCATAGCCGAAGCAAACGGTTATTTATATGAGGGGACAGAGGCTAGGGTTTCTTGAACGTTGAAACAGCTGATGCAGGGATAAAATAAATGCGTTTTGGACCTCTAAAAATCATGAAATGGATTTGAGCCTCTGACGTATTCAGCCCACAATTTTAGGCCTAGAAATCTTTGGGCATATTTAACAGGCCAAATGGAAGATACAAAGATAACCCGGCCCAATACAAATAAACTCGTTAGCATTTTAGATCAATATGAGAGGAAGTGGCTCTTGCCTTCGGCCTGATCAGAAAAACTCACAAAAGCACAAGTGGAATAATAAGCCGAAGGAAAGCCAACAGCCATGTAAACACCTCTGTCGGCAATCCATATCGGTAATCCGAGTGTTTAAGAAGACAACGAGCGGAGTAAGGCCAACAATTGCAATAATGTGGAAAATACATGGTACAAACAATCAAGTCATGTATTCACATAATCACATAAAGAATCCTTTGGTTTGCTGAGCAATGCTCCTTTGCGTCATCATCTAAGACAACCACCAAAAAATGCAAAAGAATGTCAACTTTTACAAAAAGGGAAAACTCATACACAATATGAATCTCTCGTCTGGTCTGCTAGGCCAACTACCTCATCTTTCTAGCATATGGAACCTCCAACTTCAGATCATACAAATTATTATTGCTCGTGATTTGTTTTGCATATGATAGTCGCTAGTTCTTTGTTTATTTTAAGGATTATAAACAGCTCTGCACATTCATCTACACTTGTCGATTGTGAATCATAATATGTATGAATTTTGCCGAAATTAGAGATCATAATCTACCGGTTTAGATCCTTGAGTGACCTTAGGTTCATGGATCTGATGAGTTTCTCCTGGTCACTGAGGGTATGGCGGAAGTGGCAACGATGTCCGTAAGGGCAGTGATCGCCATTGAGCACCATCCGGCAGACTTCAGTCTTGTACCTTGGGTGGCGGAGCACAGGGCGAAGCTCCTCTATGCCATGAGCAAATTGGCAGTGTTCTCCATAGGGGCATGCTCCTGTCTCTTGCCATTTGTTGCAGAGTTCAGTCTTGAACATGCCCTGATTGTACACCTCCAGCTCAAGTGGTTGCTCCTCCTTTTTTCCGCCTCGCACATACACCTTTTGCTGCAATATATTATCCCCATATCAACCAACAAGTCAAACGACTACGCCATATTATTTGATCAAAGAGAATTTGCCATTATAACATAGAAATTTCCTGATTTGCATAACGAGAAACACGACCATTTGTTTCAGCTGCTTAGTGTAGAAAAAGGGAGGCAGAGGAGGGATGGTCAGGAGAAAGCATAAAATGAACAGAAATTTGTCATCATCTCAACTCCAAGGAATCAAATCATTCAAAGTAAACAGTGTTTGCCTTCATTTTCATGTCCATGATTCAAGCCTCAAACCAAAACCCATAGAAAAATACGAAAAAATGAACAAATCAAAGCCAGAAGATCTGGTTATTTACCTTTCCATCTTACAAAGAAATGAAAGCCGCAACTTCTCAAAACACATAATAATTGGAATTCAATTAAACACACTCTTGCTTGAATAATTATCACTGTGATCATAGTGCACCTTCTACCTAATTCATGAAAATAGAAAAGGCGGGGGATAATTAGCTAGTTTAGAATTTACTCAAACAAAAGATAAAAAGATGTTGTTTCCCAAGTGAAACAAAATTCCAGTAAACAGTAAACTAATTTACCGCGGGGTTGCAGGTCCTGCTCGTTTGAAGTACCTTCGTTACCCTCCCTCCACTGCTTCCACCAGCTGGAGCTTGTTTCAAGTAGCCACTAGACCGGACAGAGATGCTCTTGGGCAGTGAAACTCGATCCGCCACCATATCTCCGTTGCCTTCGACCCGACTCGAATCCATTACACTAGTTGGACTTGGGCTATCCTCCTCAGTTGTCACTTCATCGCAGCCTTGCCCTTCACTCATCCCTCCACCTAGACTCATCTTTCCCAGACCACGTAAAGCCGCATCTAGGTTCTTGTTCGGATCCATATCCGTGAACCCAAAGGACGCTGCATAGTCCGATGTGGCTCTCAGCAACAAGCTCAAGCGACTGGTCAAATCGGCGTTGACCATTTTCAGATTGATGTTCTCTTGGCGGAGAGTTTGGGCTTGCTTGGCTGTCTCATTGAGGTGACAGAGCACGGCATTGTGGCGGTCCATGAGGTCCTGATGGTGGTGCAGGTCCATGAGCAGCTCGGAGTGAGGTGAACGAGGCGCCATCATCGTTTCCAGTTCCAAGGGCTGGTACGTGGTTAAATCTTGTCCATCTGCTGGGTAATTGAGAAACGGTGACAAAGATGAACTGAAAAAGCTGCTGTAGCACATGTCGTTGGCGGCGCTACTGGTGTTTCCATGGCCTGTAGTAGACATTTCTTTTTCCATTTGCGTGTCGAAACGGCTACTGGAGCACAAACAAAAGAAAGTTCCTCGTCTATCAATTTTAGTTGAATATTGAGAGCGATCAATATGCAATCCATGAATTAAGAGGAAAATAGAATAATTCATATTTAAAAATAAAAAGGAATGCAGATTTCAGTTCTTGACCCTAGCCTCATATTACTATTAGCTAACTAAAATTAGCAAAGAAGCATTGCCACACAACATATGACACAGACACACACTCCTATTGCGCGACGGGAAAGCGGACGTACGCTTATGAAAATTTGTGCCGTAAAACAAATTGAAGATCCTGAATTCAAGGCTCTTGTCAAGCCATGTTCTTGTAATTCCTTTCCTAGAAATTGAATCCGTATCACAAAATTCAAAAAACTTAAGGTTGAATCGAATTCCTAATCTACAGCGATAGAGAACAAGTATTAATCAAAATATGTGAATTCACGATTCTGTGCGGAGACTTGGATACATCAATGTATGATTGAGGTCTGAGAGAAACAATAATCTAAAACAGAAATGAAATAGAACAAGACGAAATCAAATTTCAGTTCTTGCTATTGATTGAGTCATCAGAAAAGGAAGACATGTAACAATAAGCTAGATTGCGCTTATAAATTGAGACCAGAGAAGAAGAACCTCATTACCTGAGTGAAATATTGAGCGTAAAACGATGAGAAGAACTATGATCTCTGGTTGTAGAGAGAGAAACTGATTCTGGAAAGTGGAGAAGAGAGAAGAGGACAGATTTTATAGACACAGAAAGTGGGGGGAAGCCATCTGAGGGGCAGTTTGGGCAAGTAAAATTGCCCCCGAGTTTTCTTTTCGCATAACCGCCTGGAGTATTTTTCTAAAAATGCCCTTCCGAACGTCAACTGCAAAGCAGAGTTTGTTGGGTTTAGTTAAATGCGTCCTGCAACTTGTTGTCGCACATGCTAAACGAGCGGATTTGTTGTCGTTTCGAGGAGGGAGAAGGAGAGGAATTAAATGGATTTTGAGCGGGAAAACTACCCTCTCGCGTAACAACCTATATGTTAATCGCTGAAATGACATAAGTACCCCTCAATTTCATCACTATTCTACGCAAATACTATCTAATTGTCATTTTTTCCAAAACCTTTTCTGGCAACAAATTTCCTCTTCATTTCTTGCTAATTATCTCGAAATATTAAAATTTAAGAACCGAATTCTAGATATTGGTTTAGCAATAGTAATTTGGTAAATTAAAGACACCTCTTACTTGATAAATATAGAAGTCTCACATATATATAAATTTCTCGTTTTCTCTAAAAAAAGAAAAAAGAAGAAGAATTGGATAAATTGTTGTTCAGTCTATGATAATAGTTTCGTTAATCTAATTCAAAAATTTGTGACTCTCATCATAAGAGGAGGGGAAGCCTTTCGAGTTTTGAGCAAATTTTAACTTTTCAAAAATTATTTTCAACTAATTAAAGAGAATAATGATCTCACAAGAATTTATATTTTTGCAATACAGATTTACAAGCTAATTAGATGAAAACTATTACCGTTCTAAACATAACATCACTCATCTCGAAAAATCTATTATACTAGTGACAAGAAATCAAATTAATTATAAAAAATATGTCGTCAATGTATACAATTTAACCTCGCAAATTTAAAATTGACAGGCATGCGTCTTACCATCCTTTTAGTTTAATCTCTTTTTGGACTTGAAGAAACAAGAAATTTGATGCAGATATCGAAAAGGATGGCAAATCAACAAACAGCAGCGGTTAGTGACAACCATTTTGATCATTGCACTGGTTCTTTTGCGTAGTTGAGAAGTTGTTTGTATGGGTGGTGGTGGGTTTAAAGCCTTAAGAGAGCCTTAGCTTTCCTTCCTTGAAAATTCTACAGCCATGAAACTGATTAAGACATTATGTCATATGGGAAGGGAACTATCAAAAACTATGATGGGTTTTAGGGGAGTTTGCTTCTGTATTACAACTTTTAACTAACTTCTGTTCTTCTTTCTTTGGCATGCTTTCTCCAATCAAAACTCAAATCATATTTTTGTTTGGTAAAACCCATGAATACTCACACATTTGTCTAAGCAAACACTTCTTTTCTTTACATGTTTTTGTCAGGGTTGTTGTTTATAAGCTTTATATATATATATATATATATATATATATATATATATATATATATATATATTATGAAACAAAATTAAAATGGTCAAAGTGCACTATTCTGATTAGTACTGAGCATATGAAATGGGTAGTGCCTAGTGATCAGTGAGGAAATTTTATAGAGTCCATAAAGAAAAATTGACTAAAGGTCAATTTGACAGAGATGGCATTCAGGTTTGAAAATTTACAGCTAAACAAAAGAAAATTGAAGTTTTGAAGTTAATGTTGAGGACGATGAGAATAGCTATAGTTTGGATGGTACGACGAATTTTTTCCACAATTTGAATTATTTGAAATTCTTGAGTGTTCCTATATGTCGAATTTTCATATGTTCGAAAATCATATCCCTTTTTATTTTTAATATACTGTACTATCTTTTTTCTTAATAATTATAAATTTTAATTTTTTCGTCTAGTGTTTGGTGAGAGTTACAACTTTATATTTGTCAAGCAATAAGATTTTATACTTAATATTACATTTGAATGTATAAATTCTTACTTTTGCATAGTTTGTTAGGTTAAACACGACTCTATATTAAGTCAGAGATGATGAAATTTGAAAAGATAGGAACAAAATTGAAGGAATATAACTTGTGGTTTTAAGAGAGTAAACATAAGTAAAAGATTATCTCTAATCTTATATAAAGTTTCATTTTTTTCGATATGATAACATAGCCAAGAGGGCATACAATTTCCTCTTTTCCCTGTATTTCAAATACTGAATATAGTATTATAACTTTATCATGTAGCCCTTTAATTCAACTTGAACATAAAGCATGATGTCTTAGGATCATAAAAATATCCTATCTCATCTCCAATCCTCAAGTTGAGATCTCCAAAGAGACCATTACAGCCAAGTGTATAGTCATCATCAAGAACCATCTCAAAGTAAACATCCCTACCAGAGTATTTCCTAGGTCTCCTAGGGTCGGAAACATCAAATAGAGATACAAGAACCTTATTTAACATCACCACATAGTTAGCCAGGTTGAAATTCCAGTAACGAAGTATATGTTCGAAGGTCTCATTAAATGGGATCACAATCTTTCTACTGCTAACTTCAAACATTGACAGCTTCTTCATCTTCCATGGGTTACGATAGTCAACCATGGGAGGAGGATAAAAATCGCGAATCTCTACAAGGCTCCTCAACACTGTGTGCGAGGTGTTGCATGCTATTTCTTCTTGTTTGGTCGGAAAAAATTTAAAGTAAAAGGTTTTCTTCATGGCGCTATGGAGACTGACAGACAACTTCCAAGGTTTAATAGCTTCATTTCTGTCTCAAATTAGGGACATTATCCTTTGTAATAATTAGCAACACATGAATCTAGAATTTTATGTAAACTTATTGAATTTATGGATTATGGTTATAAATGCTAATATTTTCTTTAATAGGATTAATAGTTATCCAAATTACTCCCTCTTTGGAATGTAGTCGGTAGATTCAAATATTTGATAATTTATTAAAGCACAATTCAACACTTTAGATTTGGTTCCAAATTTAAACATCTCAAGTTAAATGTATTCAGACTTTCAATATATCTAACTTATGTTTCGAAACCAAACTCAAAATTTTAAATGCGAACTCAAATATTTTTTACAAATAATTTAATTTTTATAAAATTTAAATAAAAAATTTTAAAATCAAACTCTATCTAATCATACCCCTAATCTGGCTAGTGTAGGTGTTCCTTATCTTCGTAACAAGTCATATAGTTTCGTGAGCTTGTTTCCACCTATTGAATATTACTGTATTATCTCTCTCTCACTCACACACACACTCTCTCTCTCTCACACACACACATATGATTAAATATATATATATTAGTATTTACTAATATGATTAAAAAAATTACTTAAGAATTGGAAAGTGATTTGGATAATCAATTTTATAACAGTCATTTTTACGTATAAAATTTGAGATAAAAGTGGTAAATTCATATACACTTCCCCTCCATTACCTTACATACTTACATATTCATAATTTTGCATAAACTTGAGGTTAATAGCAAAATTGCCCTTGAAAATATAATTTTTTGGCGACTATATCCCTAGATTTAATAAATTAACTATTACATCCTTCAAAATTTTTAGAATTTTTAACCTATCGTTGGAAAAGTAACACCGCATCAAAATTGAATGTTTGAAAAAGAATTAATTAAAATAAAAGAAAAATTTAAGGGAATTTTTGAAAAATAAAATTTTAATTTTTTTCCTTAAAAGAGTTTGATTTGAAGTAACTTGTACTCTTTTATCTTTCGACAATAAGAGAATAAATTTCTTCTTCATGATAAATGATTTTAGATTTTTTTTCCCACTCAATTCAAGATGTGCTATTTACAACATAAATAAAAATAATAACAACAATAGTGATAATTCTATTTCATGATACATAAGATTCGATTTTTGGACAAGCATGCTTGAGCTAGTCATGGAGTCTTGTAAAGCACAACAACATTCCATGCCATACATCAACATTGTAGTTGTCTTTAAAGGCTTCGACTGACATTGAGAACATTCGACTCGTATCTTTCTGTCTTCACAAATTGACCTCTCACCATCCTTTGGACATCTGATCTAGCTTTTCCAGTGGTATAACAAGTTTGTTTCTCATTCCTACAAGTTGAAAAATAATAATAATGGAAGAATTAGTTCATCATAGATATACAAGTTTGAGAAGCATAATCAGATCAAAAGACTTAAAGACAAACCTACGGATGTTCTTCTTTTCTTTATGCCTCGATATGACATTTTCCTTGGAGTGAACTTTGGCACTGTCCAAATCAGATGAATTATAGGAATTTTGTTGTTCCATAATAGCCGATGAAGTTTCGCTACCCTGGCATTCGGTTCCACTACTTTCTGCACTCAGTGTAGAGAAGGACAACATTGAATAAGATGGACGCATTGGAGGAGGAGGAGGAGGACATTTCTTGGCACTAAGAAGATGATTACAGTTGCCAGCAAAATCAATATCCTTGTCATGATTAGCTGAATGAGATATATAACCTGAAGAAGCTGCTGGCATATCCTGTCATGAATAGAGGAGAAAAGAAATGAGCAACTGAAATGATCATAATGTAGAAGGTATTAGACATAACTGGACGTTAACATTTGCTATTGAATCCCTCCATATTGCAGATTTAGGACTAAGTTAAGACAGAATATATGCTAACAGAACACTCAGAATACTATCATGTTCTTCCTAATCAAAACATGTCTGCATAATTGGACATCAAAGCCAAAAGAGTTTCTGGCCTTCCTAGTTTGCTTTCATAGCAACCTCGAGAAAACAAAGGAAAAGCAAAATGATCTTGAAAAATAAAAGAAATGATATAAAACTGCTAACCAGAAAAATACAAAATCAGCAGCACTTGCACGAGAGATATGAATGCATTACAGATAACGGAACTACATTTAAAGGTATGTTCAATTGTACATGAATTAATTGAAGGTTAGTTGAAAAATCACAGGATACAGTTACAGTTGAACGATTCATGCAGTGATGGTGCCATAAGATGAGAAAAGCAAATTAAGTTTGCAGTCACACTGCACCAACAGAATTATTAACTGTACCAGTTCAACCACTCAAAAGCAGTTATAACCACTTATTAGATTTGTGTTAGTGCATCTGTTTGTCCTGTCTGATTAATGCTTTGAATGACAAGCAGATTTTTATTCTCTTGGTTCCTGTATACTTTCCCTCCATTACCTTACATACATGTTCATAAATTTGCAGAAAGCCGAAGGATATTTTTTTAAGCAGGATTCCTCTTTTTCATTCTTGGGAATGTTTCCTTGTTTGGAAAGATGAGAGCAACTGGGAAGGAGGGATGAAAAGGAATAAGAAACGAGAAACATTAAAGCGTGCATTAAGGCAATAGTAATTGTGAGAAAAATAAATGAGATTTGCTGATCTTAAGACAACAAAAATAATTGGAAATCATATAAAATTCCATGAACCTCAATTTGAACCTGCATAAATATTTGGCAGCAAGTATGTATTTACTGTTACAACTATTGCAACTCTCACTGAACTTTTGTTGTTCACAAGTTTTGTTGCCACAGTAACTGGCCTCTAGGATGCAAGGAATTTTCCTTAGTATATCCTTATATTCAGATAAACTACTTCTAAAATTGTTATTTAGTGTTACTGGCAATTCTTCTTCCATGGAGTGTTTTCTTTCTGGGGGTTCTACCTGGGTGGGGGGGAAGGTCGGGGACGGAGGAGCCCGACTGAAAAGAGAGAAATTGCATAGTAACTGAAAAATGACTTTCATAGCATGCCTCTGCAGTTTTCATATGTTCTCTAGTGCAATGTTGTCAGTAATTTCAATCCTCCATTCCATGATATTTGAATTCTGATTTCCAAGTTCTCAATAGGAATCAATGCTCAAGGAAATGTTTATACAGTGTTTTCTTCGAGGCTATTGAAACTTCTATCCAAAGCTGAGAAAAGAGTCCCACAAGTTACCTGATAGAATGTTGCTAAACATACCTCCACTAATCTTTCACAGCCATTATCTCGTTTGTCAATGGACAAATCCTTCTCTACAGAGGAGCACAATGTATCATTGCCATCAAGCAGAGTACTGTCTAGCTCTTGCTCATTTCCAAAAAGTTCTTCAATGTTTTCAAACTTCAAATCTACTTCTGGCATAGTGAAGTCATCGAAGCATCCTCGATCATCACAAACTCCAAGGTCTTGCATATTTTGAGGCCAGAGCTGCGAAAACTTAGCATTATATAGACGCACATACATTGAAGCATAAGTACATTGATCACAAATATTATATCTTCTCTCACTTTAACCACAGATTCAGAAAATACATAGCCAATGAATGAATCAAAGATTTATTTCACCAATATACCAAATATTTTGAAGGCCTTTGTAATTAGAGTTTCACTATTCATGGCTGCTTTTGTGTTGCCAACTTTTTGTAGTAGAGTATCAATGATATCAACTGTAAACCATAAATTTCCATCAAACAAAAAAAAAAAAAAAACCGTAAACCATAAATCATGAAACCTTTCAATTTTCTTTTGTTTGTGCAGCACAAGTAGACATACAAGAACATGAAACAAAATAAAATGCAAGTTACGTGCTAGTAAAACTTAAGGAAACTAGCCTTTGGATACGATGAGTTGTTTAAGAATGAAAATTCAAGGATAAACATGAGAAAAAAAACTTACCATTGATAAAAAAATAAAATCAAATAAATTTGATTTAGGTGTTTTGCAGGAAAAGTACTTACCTAATTTTTCACCCTAAGAGATCCTAGTTTGGGATGAAACACTGGACAACCAATTTTACCTTCAAGTAGGGACCAGTAGAATGTTTTCTTGTTATAATCTAGCTATAAACAGTGGGTTCAACCAATTCATAAGAATGAAAATTCAAGGATAAACATGAGAAACAAAAACTTACCATTGATAAAAAAAAATAAAATCAAATAAATTTGATTTAGGTGTTTTGCAGGAAAAGTGCTTACGTAATTTTTCACCCTAAGAGATCCTAGTTTGGGATGAATAACTGGACAACCAATTTTACCTTCAAGTAGGGACCAGTAGAATGTTTTCTTGTTATAATCTAGCTATAAACAGTGGGTTCATAAGGAGAAGAGATAAGCACATCAGAGAAGGATTTACGGAAGTAACTCAAGAGAATCTGTGCTTACATACTTTGTTTAAGAAAATAAGTTTTCAGACAGATTGACGTCAGATGTTTTAAGGATTTCATAAAGAATTAGCAATACCTGGCCATTCTGAGATGGACTTTTACATTGCCAAAAGGCATCTCCGTCCAAATGTGAAAACAAAAATGGAAAAGGTTCAGTGGCCAACTTCTCCGGAGGACTACCCCAACTCTGGAGACTGGAACCAAGATCAAGTGAATGCTGCAAATGGTGATCAAGATTGTCCTGCAGCTTCCACATAGTACTGAATTTGAATGAAGATACATCAGTTTCCTCTTGTTCTCCCAGAAAAGAAGCTCCAGCGCCCCGATCCTGCTGAAGCTTTTTCAAGTCAAGAATCTGTTGAAGAATATCGTTTATGTCCTCCCGCTGGTTAGCCTTGACAAAACCCTGCAACAATGGCAGGCATCTATAAATAAACATAGATCAGCATAGTCCTAAGGGAGACACATATGGAACAGACTTCTGTTCTATCAAATTTACTTAATCCCGAGAAAAGTTGGATGGTGTTATGGTAAAATAACCATAAAAGGTTGTCTTACCTGCCAATTATGCTCATACTCTACAAAATAGAAAGACAAAAGGGATAAGCATTGCATGATAGAGGAGGAAATAATCCAATTGCCAATTTAGGGCATGTTTGTTTATGAATGGGGTAATTTTCAATACAACTAAGAAGCTGAGCACTTGTTATGTAAAATGGACATATCTTGAAAGGGGTACTGGTTAGAACAGATCACCAAGATACTTCTTAACACAAAAAAGGAAAAAAAAAAAAAAAGAAGCAGGGTTGAAGCTATATGAATAATCCTCAACTGAGGAGCGGTTTTCAGTTGGGAAGAGTATATAAGACCACACAGCAATACCCTATATCTTGAGATATTAATCTAACTTTGATTGAGATTGACACATCTTATGCAGCTCCACTCTCTTCGAAAAAGTTTATCTCCTTTTGTCTCTCCTCTCCCTTAAAGTCTAAACCAAGTCCCTTTCTTGTGCCACCGTTGATCTGCCTAATTCTTTAGAAGGTCCGACATACTTAGGAAACCTCATTATCTATTACGATGGACAATGTAGCATTTGATGCTTGTGTGGGATTCCAGGAGCCATGTCAGCAGGAGAAAGAAGGTTTCTCGCATGGATGCAACTAAAGCAACCCAAAGAAGAAGAAGAAGAAGAAGCAAGGCTTGACAGACATATCAATGTGAGTATTAAAGAAGCTATTTTTGCCATGTGCTCATTGTAAAATCTAGACAACATAAATACTCTGAGATCATTTAAGAAGTGTGACATCAACTTAAGGTAAAAAATGTAACAGGACAATGAAATCACTAGCAGAAGGACAGTAAAAGAAGAGAGAAGTCCTCAACTTTCAAACAGAAACGGTACAGAACTATGACAATGCACAAAACAGGAGTAGACAACCTATATTTTTCCCTTTTCTGTTTTTACCAATAGTGTAGAGTATGAGATCTTGTTTTCTACAAGTCATTTTTATTCTGCGAAGGACAGAAGTCCAAGCATTGACTAACACTAGTCACCAATTATTTTTGATAGATCAAGAAATGTCTTGAGTTCCCGCAGCTAGTCAAAGATCAAGTGAGGGCCTAAAAGAATTTTCTTACAGTTCCAGTTGCTCTTGTTAGCTTTGGATGTTTTCTTCTGCTAGATCCTACTTCAGGCAAAGCGGAAAGGGTGGAAGTCACTTCAGAAGCTGATAAAAGACCTTCTCCTACGCAAGGTTGTCTTGGAATATCCGTGACCACCCCTTTATCTACTGTTGCATTTGATACTGACACATATCGATCTTGGAAAGCATAGTCGTCGAATTTATTCATGTCAAAACCCCACAAGGCTGCAAAATCCTTGGCAGAAGGACAGCCCATGAAACTACTGATCACCTTCCTCTGGTGCTGCGAAGAAAGATTGTGTTGGCTGCAGTCACAGCCACGGCACATAAACATCTGATGCTGAGAACATCGAACAAAAGCTGGGCATTGTCTGCATGTCTCGCACACAAGCGTGCGAGGATGCCGGCTGGAAAGAGCATTAGCTGAATGAACCTTGGCATCACAGGAGAGGCAAAGATGCGCAGCATCTGCCTTACAGTACACAATTGGCCTCATCAACAAACAAAATTCACAAGATTTCTCCGTCTCCATCTTTCCAAATGAAGTGAACCCCAAGAACTAACTTTCACATGCATTTAACTTCAAGATCAAGTACCAACTTCCACAGAGGTGAACCTAGATCCAGTGCCCCCCACCCCCAATTCCCTGAAAAATTAGCCAAGAAAAGAACAAGAGGAAGACAAAGTAAAATTCCCTGTTCATATCAAACAAAATACTTTTCAAGTCCATAGCAAATTCAACAGTACTTAGGATTCAGAAAACGAAGTGGACCTACGTAGCAACATCTAAAGCAAGGAAATTGGTGAATCATTTACTCCATTATCCTCTTGAATACTGAGAACAAAGTTTTGATTTGCAAAATTCACTAATTTATCATTCCATACTGATCAAACCACACATTAAGAAATGGGATTTCCTCAGAATTTCCCAGTATCATGAATTCAATACAACAAAATAAACCTTAGGCTCAAATTAAGGTGATCGTAACTTAAGTATTAAACAGAATCAAATAAATTTTCATCAAAAAAAAAAAAAAACTCAAACAAAACACTAAAAGAAGTAAAACCAACCTGCGATTGCTGCTCAAGCAGTCCACTTTTCTGCATCAGCTGAAACCCCTTTACGTAAAAGAATCAAGAAGAAAGAAAAAAGGGGACTCTGGTTACGGAGGAATCACAAGAATGAGGATGGCATAATAGATCATCATCAGCAAAGAGGCCTTTTGTTTGTTTGAGTTTCTCTTATTCATCGTCATAATGGTTTCGTTATCTTTCTTTTTCTCTCTCTATCTTGAACTTTTTGGCAGACGTGGCAGTTCTAGGTGTGGCATGTCCGACGTGGACTTCAACACGTAAGCTTCTCTGTGGAACCCACCATGTTATCCCTCTTTCATGTGAAATTCCTCGTGTGATCCAGCAACTGGCTCTTACAGTCAATCTAACGTCGCCACGTAGAGACGAAGATTAGAGTCTAGAGATGACGACTCTTCTGGGCCCTAGGGCATCCGTATAGTGAATGATTTGCGGTGAAATTCATCCGAGGATGAGCGTGGGACCCTCTCTGTTTTTGTATAAATAATTTTTTATTTCCTTTATTACTTTTGAGTTTTCAAGCCCTATTTCTTTTTTATTTATTAATGTATTCATATTCGTAATATCCCAATTAAAGCTCCTTGAAGCTTTGATAAGTAAATATTTGACGTAAGACGCTCATAATTATTTATCTTAATAACCATTAAACAAGTTAAATGCATTCGAATCAAGATAAAGTTGGAATATTACTCCACACAGTTGCACTTTTTTTTTTAACTATAGTTTATTTAAATAAATTTTAAATTTTAAATCTTTTATTTTAAATTTTGTAAAAAAAATTATTTATAAAAAATAAAAATCAAAGTAAAAAATTTATAATCTAAATACACCATATGACTCATTTTTTCTTCCGAGATTAATCACAAACACCTATTGAGACTTCAAATATGCTAGATTACACAAACAATAGTACATTGTAAATATAATAAAATAATTTTTTCTTTTATTCGCTGTCTTCATAGAACACCGACAAAATTTGCATGGAATCCATCAACTTTTTCTCTGTTTGCAAGGCTAATGAACATTCACATTTAAATTGATACAAAAGCTTGTGAGAATATTTGACTGTTTTAGCAATTTACCCTCCTGGAATAGGCCGTCCTTTGCATATCCAAAGAAATTGAACTTCCAAGAGAAGAAAAAGCTCTATGTATTCAAACTTAGCATAAAAAGACCAGCTAAGGGATAGGTAACTTCTGTTACAACATTCCAGTTCAATCAATCCAAGACATACAGCATATATATATATATATATATATATATATATATAAACCATGTCAGCCTAGACTGCTGCCCCAAAAATCTATCCTGTTGCCATCAAAAAGGAGGAAAACCACAAGGAGAAACACAAGAAGAAACAAGGAGGTTTTGAGATAAAACAAACAGAATTCTTCTTGCCATCTTTCCCTGGTAAAGCTTTTCCAAACCTTGGTTTCGTTACCATAACTAACCTAATCCCATCTCCACTATACAGTTGTAGGACAAAAATCATTGACACACGAAAGATCTATGTGGAACGGCATCAAGAAGATCTTCAAAAAGAAACCGTTCAATCAGGGACCTGCACGTTAATATGAAAGAATTGAAGGTCAGGATCCAATTTCATATATAGGAAACTTGTGGGGCAAATAATATCCTAACTTTGGATTTGGTTATTTGACACTGCTATGAATGAGATACTACTCTTTCATGAGACAGTTAACCCTACTAGTGTCAGAACGGGGAAAAGGAAAATAGACACACCATATCATGAAATTTAATATAGTAATAGGAGTAAGAAGACATGCATAGCTGGACAAAATAGGTAGTAACATAATCTTTTCCTTTCATGAGTTCCTTTTCTTTCCCTTTTCTTCCTTTTGATGGGGAAGGGTGTTTGTGGGCTTCTGTAATGAGTTAAAACAATGCTAAACATGGTTTTGTCTCAAGAGGATCCAAGTGAAGGAAGCAAACTGAGAAACATACCAACAATACAAGTAGAGCGCACAGAGGCCTAAGATGAAAATGGTACTAGCACCTTCTGCTTGCATGTATGGTGGCGCTCATTTTCTCACGTGGTCCTAAGTAGAGAGTGTGGGAGCATAATAAGCTCAATAACATAAGCAAATATCCCAAAAGTACAAACCCCCCATATGCCCCAAAACTGATAATCCCCATTTCCCACCCAGGTGGCAGGCTCCATTCAGTAGAAGCTAAGCCCGTATAACAAAAAATTGCTTTCAAGCTAGAGCATTAGGAGGCGGAAATAGATTTAATGGAGTTGGCGAAAGCCAGTTACCTGAATCAATGCTTTTTGAAATGCACTTCCATTATATCATTGTCCTCCATCCCAAGACTGCCAGGAGTTGCAGTTGGACTAACTTTATCACCGTCAAAAGAAAAAACTAGTTTCTGCAGATCAAGCTTGAGTTTATCTGCATATAACTTGAAGAGTTTCTCAAATTTATCATCCTGCAAAATTGATCAAACTCTTGATTAGAGTTATAACCTGGAAGTTATACACAATAAAGAGTACCAAATAAAACTTCAATGTTGGATGGTAACACAAGAATAGAGGCCTCTAACACTCTGGATTTGAAGTGTGCTCTGGAATCTGAATGTCCAGAGCTTTCCTCTGAGTATCCTTTTCATCACTTGCAGGATAACAATGTAGAACACAAAATAAAATGTGCAAGTCCAGTATTTTATGGTTCGTCAAACTATGATGAATAAAACATAGAACAAGGTTTTTCACTTGAGCTAAGCAGACTGTGATCATTAGGCCACTTATTATGGTAATTAATAACAGGTCGGATTCCTTAAAGATTGTACACTGGTCCAATGTCCAACAACTTGCCACATATTAAATTTAATTTTTAAACTGGGAAGTTAGGTAGCTGTACCATTATAACCACTCATTAATACACCCAATGCTCATTAATTTGATCACAAGCAGAACAGTAATTGTGTTGAAATAGAACGCAAATAAACCAAAATGCTCTTAACCATCAAGTCGGTTAACTATAATGATAAAATTATCATTAAATGGGCAACATTTAAATTCTTCAACTAGCAAAGAAAAACAAGAAAGACATACCATATAAACTCGAAATTGCTTGGTCTCGTCCTTACTTTGAATAGAAATAATTATTTTAGCTCTCTCATGGAAAGGCTTTGCTTGCTGCTCTTTACCACCTTCAGCAGCTGCAGATTCCAATAAAGCACTAAAGTCTCTTTTGTTGGATTCAGCAGTAGCAAGTTCTCGTTTCACAGATTCCTCAACCTCACGTAAAACGTCCTTAGCTGGCTGGGCAAGTAATTCCAACTCCTGCCTTTTTAATCTAAGAAAAGAGCATAGACAGCAAGTAAAGAAGTAATAAAGAAGTCATCAAAATGTACTTCAGACATGTTTTATCCTCATTTCTACTGTCTGATAACAATATTAAGTAGCCCTCTTCAGCCTACCACCTACGTCACATTAATAACATCAATCCCATTATTGGTTACCAAACATGAAGTGTAAGATCTAATTTGTTTAAACCAAGTTACTAACAACATTTTTTGAGATACCATAGTTGTGTTCTTATGTTCTCACTCCTTATGCCTTCAGCATAAAAAGACATCTTCTACAATGAATTAAAGTAGCCTATCTATTACCCCTCGTAGTTATGGAGAAGATGACACAAAAGAGAGCTAAAGACAGTTCTTCAGAGTTAATTAATTCAATATATGGCCGAAAAGATTACCATATTGGCAAGACCACAACTGGGGGTACCTTCAAAATCAGCACCCAATTTAACACTATAAGACTCACAATAAAGGTCACCGGAAAGAGAAGTTCACGACCAACAGTACAGCATATTAAACTTCACCCGTTATCCAAACAACATTAAAGATGTTCACAAGAGTCACTAAAAGAATACAGCATATTGAACTTCAATTATTGCCCAAAAGACACCATAAGATATTAGACTCAACGAGTAACGGATGCATTCAGCAACCCAAAAGAAAAAAAAAAACAGATGCGAAAAACAAGATACCACTTCAAAGTAATACCTTAACTCCCTTATAATAGAGTCCTCACTGAACTTCGTTGTATCAATTGTCGTTTTTTGTGGGGGACGCAACCAATCTTCATCGTCTTTGTCTGTTTTCTCTGCCTTTTCATCGATTATTTGAACCACCTCGGCATTTTTATTTTTCCCATTCTTGTCAGCCTAATACAATAAAAAATTTCCCGTCAAATACAAAAACATACCCGTTTAACTTCAAGTTCATGGATACAGACAAAAAGATTGAATCCCCGGTACTAAAATTACAAAAAGAGAAGAACTTTACATCAGATTTTTTTGTTTTAGGCTTCTTTCTACAGTCTTCTGGAGGTGAATCCAAAGAATCATCTGCCAATTCAAGAAACACAGAAACCAATCAATAATTAACATATACAGACATCATTACTAAAACAGAACGAATCTAAGATATAAAAGTTGAGTGAGAAAGGTCACCATCAATGAGGATAGCGTTGAATGGCTGAACACGGGTGTAATCAAAGAGGGGTTCGAATTCTTCTTCTGGTTCATCCTACCAAAAATTAAAAATTGCCCAAAAAACAATGTAAAATCTGGAGACAACATAGAAGATTCATTGAATTTCTTGGAGAAGAAGATAGAAAAGCGACGAGGGCCTGAGGCTTCACCATGAATAGAATTCTTGAAACTCGCAAGAGTCACTGTCGTCACTGCTATCGCTGTCCGAGCCGCCGAAGTGCTCAAGGGACTTCAATTTGGGAAAAAACTGCACTAAACTAGAGTAATAAAGAAGTTTCAAACTTCTGGGTCTTGGCCTTGTTTTTATGTTGTGCTACGCAATAGTCTAAACGCATTATGGTTTTGTTGTGGTTTATTTTGGACGCATCAGACATGCATTGACATTTTGAATCGTCGCTCTAGACAAAGTAACACTGATGAATGCATGGATGCTTAGCAGTATTTGTGATTGAATTGAGTTTTTTTTTATTTTAATTTTATTATGAATTATAAAAATAAATTATTTATAAAATAAGAAATAAGATTGAAGTAAAAAAAAAATTGCAATTCCAAGTTGGCCTTAGCCCATTCAGATCCAAATTGGCATAAATAATATATTCTATATATGATGTAATAATATAAAATAACTTTTCTAATACAATTTCATGTTTTATTAGTTAAACTTGTTTATTCTAGCTTATTATAATAAGAAAATAAAAACTGTGATTTTTCTCCAAAAAAAATTGGAAGTTATTGTATTGTTACTCTATCCAATCTTCAAGAAAGAATCTCACAATTTTTTGTCTTGGAACTGTTTGTGCAAGATTTATGACAGTTTGGTTGTGTTATTCTCTATTAGTTTTATGGTTCTTTTGGAACCCTAAGAATGGTTTCGAAAGTGACACTCTGTTGGTGGGAAGCAAGGGAGGAAATGGGGAATAAGAGAAAAGAAAGATACTGAAATGGAAGGGAGAGTGGCATTGATGAGGTAACACTTCAACTATGTGAATTACTCCTTCCCTTTCAAAAAAAAAAAAATATATCAGTTTTGGAGAAGGTTCGAAGATTGAGGTTTGGGGAAATTCTTATAAATTTAAGTAAAAAAGAAATTAATGACTTGAAAAGGAATGATTTAATCAGAGAAGAGCTTGAATGGAGTTTAAGCCTATTGTATTTAACTACCAGTGTCGACCTTGAATTTCTTAATCCATAAGAAGAGCTTGAATTCTTTTTTTTTTTTTAAGATATTTTTCATCTTCTGAGTTCCTAAGATAATAGAGTGAGCATGTACCTAGCCATGTTCAGGATCAGGATGCTCTTAAACATGAACATGAACCCAAAGTCTCATATATGCTCGAATTTTGATTTTGAATACTGTAAATAGGAGATAAAGCATTTATGTTGAGCTTTATCTCCTATTTTTATTTTGACACTAGCACTGCTGTGAATGGCTGTCAAAAGAGTGCCCACATAGGATCGATATTATTTTCCATATTAGGGCTTTTTCTACTTACCATTAATGGATGATTAATATTATGTGGTCCATTTATATGTACGATCACCATTATATATATTATTCTTAGTTTTTCACTGTTTGTATTATATCTAGGTATCAGTTGAAATTCGAAATTTAAAAAATTTAAGAAAATGGACAATTTCACAATCCACGTCCCCAATTTCGCCAAGGGGCTCCATGTTTTGTTAGTTGATCCTAATATTGACAATTTGGTGTACATGAAAGTTATTCTTCAAACCTTTTCTTACAGAGGTGAGACATTTCCAGAACTTTTCTTTTTGTTTTAGGCCACTTTTTAGTTATATGGCATTTTCCATTTATCTTTTGTTGAAATTACTTGTTCTTTTCAATCTATAATTATGAGGGCTTGACCTCTTTTGATCTTGTTTGATGAGCTTTGTATCAAAGGTCAATTGTAGATTTCTTTTTCAAAGTTTTATATGTATATGTTTAATCACAAATGAAAAATTTCCTGCAAAATTTCGACTTGATGGTTATCTACTTAAAAGACTTAAAATCTTTTTGATGGTTGGGGGCTTGCGCAAAATTTTCAGGGAGAGAGGACTTTCTTATTTTCTTTTTTTTTACTCATTTATTTAATGTGAATTTAACTCTACCGTGAATTGAGCTTGTTGGGGTTATTTTTTTGTTTTTTTTGGGGGGGGTGTATTCCCCTTTTATTTATTAGGGACTCAACACAACACAACTTTTTTTAGGGAGAGAGGGTTTTTTCCTTTTTCTCCTTTTTCTAGGTGATATAACATTAACATAGGGTTAAATTCAAATTTAAATATATATCTTGAGGGGTAAACCAAGAATAGATTTTATTTATTAGGGATTTACACCATATGGTGTTTTGAGAAGGGGAGAGGGGTCTTTATTATTTGATATAAATTTAATTTTAGGCTGAAGTTGATGTTCTAGTGGAACGTTTTGGGAGTTCTACTGATACTGATTCAAAAAGTAGATGTTGTTCATCAACATATTTGAGGAAGAAAGGCAATTTTTCCCCTTTTCTATGTCACATGAAATTAACTTTAGGATTAAATTGATATTCTTGTGAAAATTAATTGTCTTGTGGGGAAAAATATTTTAAACGTATTTAGGGACTTAAACCACCTTTTGAATCAGAGAAGTATTTTTCCTTTTCTTTATGCATCATAAATTTAACTCTAGGGTTTAGTTACTACTAAATTGGCTAATTTTATTCTTTACCAAACTTTCTTATATCAATCTTTATTTCTCAAAAAAAAAAATTAATCACAAATAGATGAGGTCGGTTTCTTACCAACATTGCTATTTTCAGTCGGTTTGACATGTAATTTATATTATAGGGTTCAATGAACTTAGTCCATATAGGATTTTGATTCCAATTTTGATTAGTGTTGTACTTACCGTTCAAGTTTTCTTATTTTGTCATTTGTTACATATGAATTGAATTTAAATTTTATATTGTCTACAATTGACCTTTGATACAAAGCTCATCAAACAAGTCGAAATTTTGTCTATTGTCTATTGTTTCTTGATCCAGGTGCCAAGCCATCAGAAATACTAAGGTTGATGAATGTCCCGAACCTGACACGTCGCCATGTTTCCAGCCATTTACAGGTATTGATTGATCTTACAACAACCACCATTTATTGGTTCTATTTATATATGTCTGTTTTAGTTTTTAACTTTTTCTCACATATGAAATGTTTCCAGAAATATAACAGGAAGAAAACAGGTGTTTTGATTCCAAATCCACCTGTTCTGCAACCGTTGCCAACACCAAACGTTAGAAATATTGCTCAACCTAATGCCCTCCCAGATTTGTCGAATAGCGCGGGAGATAGCAGCACTCACTGCAGAAACTCTTTGGTGACGCCACAGGATTTTGTTAATACACAATATGAGACAATCTCCGGTTCAGAATACTCATCAAGCAGCATAGGAGGTCAAAACACCTCCTTGGTTATGCCAAGCAACATAGGGGGTGTAAACATTGATGTTGGAAACTCTTCCTTGATGCCAGCACAGGTTTTTAGAAATGGAGAACCGCAGAAACTCTGGCATTTATCAAGTTCATCCAGAAACTTGGGAGATCTGCACTCTAACCTTGCAAGTGTTTCATATACGCCAGCAGAGAACGTTACTTATGGAGAACGTCAGGAACTCTGGGGTCCATCAGGTTTGTCAAACTCTTGGATGACACCAGAACAATCTTCTAACTATGGAAAGTGTCAGATGCTAAGGAACTTTCCATATTTCTCAAGCTGCTTGGGAGGGCTAGATACAAATAATGCTGGAAAATCCATGCTGGCCCAGAATTTCCTGAATGGACAAAGCGAGAAACAGTTTGCAGATTTGGCGCAGCCAAGTCAGAGTTTCAGTTTTCCACAAGGGCGGGAGCTCCTTGAGATGCCAAATTCCTGGAAGCACAACATTCTATACACATATAGTTCTTTATCTCAACCTGAACTGGAAGAGGGAAGCTCAGGTGGCTATCTCAGTATTACATTTTTGAAGGAACACGAGAGCAACTCCACTAACACCGGCAATAGTGATCCAAATGTTCGAGCAAGTATGGTTGCTGAAGAGTCTGCTCAAGCGAACGCCCATAATGAATCAGCAGCACTTTATCCTCAAAGTTGTCAACTTGCTGAAGTTGTGGCAAACTCTAACCTGGTGTATGAATCAACAACTGGTAGCGGAAGACTGACTGCGAGTGAAAAAGGAAAAGGGGTTCAGAATTCTGATTCTGACGAAGAACGTGTTGATGCTGGTGTTGCAGATTGCGTAATTGAGGAACCAGATGTGCCATCATGCTCGCGGCCTCAAGTGCAGGAGCCATGGAACGTTGAGGATATAATGGAATTCGTTAGTGAAGATGATAGTTTCAGTGAATGGCTAAATCTCCCTCCAGATGATAAATATAATTTTATTGAGTAGGTTCAGATTCAAATATGATGTTTTACACACATATCGTTCATAGGACTTAGAGTATATGTTGTTAGACCACTCACATTGTTGTTTTAAGCATGATTCATTGTGATATATTTCCTTCCTTGGCTTTGTTAAACTAGGTAGTATATCATTATGGGAAGTAATTGGATAACTTCGTTTTTCTAGGCATATCATTCCCATAAGTTGTTTGATATACTTTTTTAGTTTTATTCAGTACCAACTTTGTTCATGTAATCCTTGTGATAAGAAAGCTCATGGAAGGAATCTTTTAAGCTGTTCAAGAGCTAGTCTACTCTTATTTCACCAGTTTTTGATTAAAGGGAATTTTATTGCAGACAAGAAAACAAATACATTAATGTATATTTTATTGCAGACATGAAAACAAATACATTAATGTATATTTTATTGCAGACAAGAAAACAAATACATTAATGTATTCATTTATTCCTTGCAAAATACCGATATTCATCTTTAATCATGCTACACTTTCACGGTGAATGTTGGTTATAGGACCTTTAAACCAATGTCTAGCACTAAAAATCCAAGCAAAGACAGTAAGAATAAACAGGCCTCCAACTGCAACTGGAGTGTAGTTGAGAGTTTGATCAGTGACAGGGTAGGCAACGGGCAAGGAGAAGAGAATAGAGATGGTTGCGACCCACAAAACTGCAACAGAACCAACAAAGACCCCGAAACGTCCCAAATTGAAAGGTCCTGCGATGAATGATTTTCGAGCCAAAGTTACCCTGAAAAAGATTGGTAGTGCATAGGCAATATAGAGTCCGATGGTTGCTATGGACACCATTGCTTGAAATGCTACTAAGCTGCCAAGAGACTGCAAGCAGAAGTGAAGAACTTGCTATAGTCAGTTGAAGAAAGTAGACATAGAAGGCACAATTATTGTGAGAATGTTTGAAAAGCAGGTCACGATATGAAAAGTAATTAATTAAAATATGCATGTGAAATAATGGGAGATCAAGTGATCTTTTATATGCTTGGTAATTTCTTAATTTACAGAGAAAACATAAGCAAGTAATGAAAGCTGGGGCTTATAATAAGGGAAATGTATATAACCAATTCCAGAGCAATAGAGGGAGGTTCATACTGTAAGGGCCATGCAGAACGCTATAAAAGCTGACAGCCAAACTGCATTAATTGGAACCTCCTGCTTATTTACTTGATGCCAAAAAGACGATAAAGGCATAGCTCCATCTCTTGAGAATGCATAAGCCATCCTGCAAATAGGCTCATTTAAGTTTTCATTCCAATGAGTACCTCTATTATGCATAAAGCAAGTAAGCAGTGAACAAACATGTTAACCTTGAGTTGCTAGTGATTGAACTCATGCCACAGAAGAAGATGGCAACAGCAACTATACCCAAGCATATAACTCCACCAACTCCGCTCCCATATCTTCTTTTGAATACTTCATAGAAAATTTGAGCGATGGCATAACCACCAGCATCATTTTCTGCGCTCAAAAGATGGGGAATGTTGGTGACTGCAAATGTGATGCCAAGTATATAACCCCAACCTACAATTATGGATATGCCAATGGAACTTATTATTCCTTTTGGTCCATTCACATCTGCGCTCTTTGTTTCCTCTGTCTGGAAGAATAATTTCAAGAAGGTAACATAATAACCAGTCAGGAAGGTTGTAGTTAATTTAATAACAGAAAAGAGTGGAACAATACTCTAAATATGAGATCATGACAACTTGCAGAATATTTGCAGACGGGAAATTTTGAGTGCTAGTGGTTGATTTTTTTTTTTTTGGTAGAATAATATCTCTTGAAGTTTGAGTGTTGTCTTCCAATAAAGTTTTAGTACTGAAGATTCTGAGAAATAGGTAAAGATTTAGGAAACTCTGCATCATTTAGATGCCAATTGCTTGGCAATACAAAATGATCAGCACAATTTTTCTATGAAAAACTACTAAAAGTTAATCAAAAAGGAAAATTTCGAAGCAAAAAGTTTTATCTGAACATTTATTGCAGTCATCTATTCAACAATAGCAAACAAGCCTATTAAAGTATAAAGCAAACTAACCATGTGAGCAGAAGCATCATACCCTGATAGGGTATACTGGCTCATAAGAAGTCCAAGTATAAATATGTACAGTTTACTGCTGATTCCTGCCCCATTGTCAGTGTTGAAGTGGGTGAAAACGAACTCAGCACTGGCTTTTTCAGTTGCAACAGTTGGAATAACAATCATAAGAACAAAGACACCTGAAATTACCAAAACAAACAGAAACAGCTAGTTAGACAGTCAGAAGTGCAATTAATTCATGAAAACAAGAATCTTAAAGACAATCCTACCTAATACATTCCATGCAGCAGCAAGCTGTCCAAAGAAGGATAACCATGATATAGGAAGACTGTTTAAAATAGCGTGCAAGAGCAAAATTGCACCATGGATGCCAATGACTACATACTTGGAGGCCTCATATCCACCTCCTTTTGCTCCACCAGTACCAAGGAGAATGATTACCTGAATCAACTGTGCGAGTGAAAAATCTATACTCGTTGTTACAGCCCACTGCACAGAGAAATTTCTTTATTAGGTAGAAATTTTATCAGTGGTAACCCCAAAATAAAGAGGATTGTAGCCAAAAGATAGGGAAGAATCTTAAACTACAACCATAGTAAGTGAATTATACCTGACCAGCAATGTTGAACCTGCAAAACAACAATTACAGAAATGCATATTTTCTTAGTAACAAGGCATGTAATACATATAAACAATTGACAGACAATGATTATTTAGAATAACAGATTGCAACATTCATCAATCCAGTTCAACTTCGAAATGACCACATGTCATTTTACCAAGTGGAATCACCAAAAATCTCAAATGCACATCCCACAGATAGTCTCATAATCCCAAGTCAGATATTATTCTAGTAACAAACCAATCTAACTAAATTAAGAATATCATCAGCTAATCTCTTCATTTCAGAGATATCCATCACTAGAACTTTGCACATCCACAGCGTTATCTTATTTCTTGATTATTGAAGCATTTTCAATCACTAAGTTGTACAAACACATTAGAAAAATTCCTAAAGTAACCAAGACCAGTAGACCACATTGACTGCCTTAATAGCAGTCTTTTGGTAAGTTATTCATTGCTGCACAAGTCAAGAAAAAACTTGAATACTTTTGCACAGGCAAACAGTCATGCAAATGATACAATTACAGAGCGAAAGTAGAGGAAGCAATTGAAATGATGTTGGATGAGAAATACATTCAGCCTTGAAGGCTGAAACCTAGTTTCACAAATCACAGAAAACAAAGGCAAGATCTTGTATTGCCCACCTTCCCTCCAACACAGACATAGATTGAAAATGGGAAACAATTTCCACTACAAATATCCTCTTTTCAGCAATGATTAGCCAGGTAGAGGAAAACTTCTGTGATAAGGGAATAATTAACTAGACCACAATACAGGGTTGTTTCTTACTGTTTCTTTCTCCGTAAGCACAGATCACAGAAATAATACTACGCGTGCAATTAGAAATAGTTAGCAGGTCTTGAAAGGTTGCCAACAATTGAAACACTTGCAATTCCCAACCTGAATTTAAAATTACCCACAGGATTGAGAAGCAGAATGGCCTATTAATTAAAAGAGCAAGAACAAATACCAGCCAGTCATCCAGGAAGCAAAGGGCGCCCAAACAGGGCCAGCAAGTCTGGCACTCCAATAATATAGTCCCCCAGAGGTAGGATAAGATGAACAAATCTCAGCCATTGACAAACCAACAAACATCGTGAAAAAACCAGCAATAAGCCATCCATACACCAAAGAAACAGGTCCGCCAAAATTCAACCCAGTATTATACAGTGTTGTTACACCAGTCAACACTGATATAATAGAAAATGAAAATGCAAAGTTCGACAACACCCTGCAAAATTCCAAACACGACAAGCCCAAAACACCAATGCCAAAATCAAAACCAAAAAACAAACAAGAAAAAAGGGAAAAATTCAAGAAACAGCTCCAGAAGAGTTTGAAACTGTATTTACGAGAGATCACGCTTGAGTTCCTGTTTGTATCCCAGCTCATGCAAACGTGCATGACCTGAATCTACGGAGCTCCTGGTTTCCTGAACGTGTTGTGTAAGAACTTTGCTGTCATCTCCACGATTCCACACCATCTTGAGCAATAGATAAAGGGATGTGTTTTTTCAGTGAATGAACGAATGATACACCGCGATCCCTTTATCTCTCTCCTTCGCTCTCTGGGGTCTTGGAGTTGAATAGTAGTTCTTACTGTTAGATTCAGAGCGTGTATATACTCTGCGGTGAATTGAATCATCGAAGATTCAAAATCTTGAAAGTTTGCAGAAGATTCTGATTGATTCGACTAGTTTTGGCATTTTCTGTTTCGACTAGTTAGATACGGCAATGGAGAGTTTGTGGGAGGGGAGAAGCAAAAGTCATGGTCAAACAAAAGCGCAGATATGGGCTATGAAGAGAGTATGATTGTAGAGCTTGGGAGTAGGGACCTGTTTCCCTCCACATTGACATTTTGGTTTCGCCCCTTTTTTCTGTGTTATATATAATTTTCGGTTTAATTATATATAATCAAAATATTATATTTTTTAATTTTTTAAAAATTCTTTTAAACTTTTTAAATATCAAAACTCAAATATTATTTTGAATCTGAGCAAATTAAAATTAATTTCTCATATTATATTTATTTTTTTATCTTTGTTCATAAAATCAGCATGAAAATCAGTGTTGAATCAAAATTTCTGCTCTCTAGCATGGAACTCATTGGAAACTTCCGCTCTTCTGGGCGGAAGTTCAAGCAAAGGCGGAACGCTTCTGGGCAGAAGTTTTGAACCTTTTGCAGCCCGATAAGAATTGTGCCTCACGCAGCATAAGTCATGATAATGTTCTGCTGCCGACGGTGGAAGTAACGGGAAGGTTCCGCTGCCGGCCAGAGAAATTTTCAGTGACTTCCGCAGTCGACGGCGTAAGTCTTCCTTTCCATTCTTTTTAATTTTTGTTTATTTAATTATTTAAATATAATTAATTTATGTGTTGTCCTTTATTTCTTAGTTAAGCATTATAGTTAATTGTAATTAATTTATTACTAATTAATTAATTACTTATAATTATTTTTTTGATAGTATAATAAAGTAGTGTAGGTATGCGATTAAGAATTTGTTAAAAATATTTTATCTTTAAATATATTTATTTACAACTTATGTTTTTTTGGGTTGAAGGAATTAAATAAGCTAATAGATTAATTTTACATTGTCTTTCCTTTTTGTGATTTATTTTTATTTTAATTAGCATGAGTCCTTTATTTATTTTGTAATTATTTAATTTCATTTTTATTAATCTTTTGATGTTTTATTTATTTAATTATAATTGATTTATTTTTAATAAATTGTTGATTAGTTAAATACTTTTTCTGTTTAGATATGTCTTATTTTTAGTATACTTTAATTTGCAATAAGTGCTTAATTGATTACGTTTATTTATTATTTTGTTTGGTATTATAATAAACTAGTTTACGCATGTACTTGGAATTATTTTAGTGGTTTAATTATTTAGTGAACTAACAGTTTATTAGTTTAGTAGTTTAAATCTATCTTTTCAATACAAAATTTTAATTAAGTTGTTCGTATTGTGTAGATAGCAAATCCTTCTAGGAAACAACGAGATTCTAAATATGATTTAGGACCGGCGATAGACCATAACATTCAATTACACAAATGTCATCCGATTACCTCCTCAACCCGGTAGTAGGCTTCTCGGATGACAATCCAGGTCAGCGTAGTACGAGTGACATTCTTATTTCGCACACATTTACATTGCCAGCTGAGACATCCTAATTGAGGTCTTTTATACCATGGGTATTGAGCATTTACCAGCCATATTCTTGGCCTCCAACTACATTCACTCCACCATCAATTTCCTATTATTATTTGTATCCTGCACACATTAGGACTTTCTAAACCTGTTATTATGTTTCCCAAATATCACCACAGACTTCATTCTCCTTATATGATGCCTTCACCTTCACTATTGACTCATCCTTGGGTACAAAAGTAAATTTTCGATATGTCCTACCCAACTCGCACATAAATTCAACAAGTCTATTGACATTTCTATTGTCTTGTTTCAAACGGGTAATTATCAAGAATATCCTCACATGTAATGTCCTTACCTTTACCCAATTTACTAACTCATTTTTACTAAAAAATATATCATATATGGCCAAATAATGACTCAAATTGTCAACTATCAAGATCTAAGAATTCTTCAAAAGAATCATCTAATGATGACAACCCTTGACTATCCCTATAGAAATGAAAATAAAATTTTATTTTACGAAACTATTCCTACTCTTGCAATTTATATAACAAGTTTTGTTGAATAAATATTAGTAATACTTACAAAAAATACAAAATTAAAATGTTAGTGATGTATGAATAAAACAATCAAAATAACTTAAACTATTCTGTCAATTGTATTATAATAAAATATACTAAATACACAAATTATTTCATTATAACATTTAACAAAAAAATAAATTTTTAAAAAAATATAAAAAGGGTCCCCCAGTGTTTCACCAATTTTAGTGAAAATTATCATAGATATTAAAAAATAAAAAAATTATATATTAATAATTTTTTGAGTTTTTATCTCAAAATCAAGGGAGTTCGATATAGAGTCACTACTCATTATGTTGCATTAGACGATTTAATGTGTTATTCGTTCAATTTGGAGTTTAGGCTTAGAGAGTGAGAGAGATAGAGGGGATGAGCTAGAGAGAGAAACTAAAGAAAACATAAGTATTGTTTACTGTTCATAGTAAAAAAATTGTATACAATAAACGTGTCTTTTGTTCCTCTTATTGGAAAATTTTTTCTTTTTCCAAATTCAAATGCGTAACATAAATTTGGATATATATATATATATATATATATATATATATATATATATATATATATATATATATATATATATATATATATATATATGGACCTTTTGATTCTTTTCTTTTTTCCCTCAAAATGTTTAAATTTTTACTAATTTTAAATATTATTTTTTTAAAATTACTCTCATTCATAAATATAATTCATTCATTCTTCATTTTTTCTTCCTTAATTTATGAAAAAAGCCAAAAGACTTGATATTTTAAAATAGAAAGAATATGTATTTATTTGGTGAAACATCTAGCTTAGAAATTATTACCTTTATAGGATTTCACCCTTAAAAAATTAAATTCTTTTGCCAAATTTGAATATTTTTTTTGGAAAAATTTTGGAATTGTGGGTGAGATTGGATAGTGTTTGGATTTAAAATTTTCTATTTTGAATTTCATAAAAATGAATAGTTTATAAGAGAAGAAGTGAGACTCAAAATAAAAAATTATTATTAAGTTTCATAGCATAACCCAATTCGCGAATATTCAACCTTAGGTGGCATGGCCCCAAAAATCCATCCTCCTACACGCCTAGCACAATTAGAAAAAAAAAGGAAAGAATAGTATATTTTACTGTCTATTTATAGGCAGCTCCAGCTCCATCACTTATGCAGTAGGCCGAATATGTTGCAGGTGGCAGTTCACTTCTGTAGGGATACAACATGTGGAAGCGAGATAAATTCAACCAAAGACTATGAGAAATTAATAATGATAATAAAAATGATACCAAAAATTTAAGGTGAAAAAATTAGTAGTGTCAAACGAGTAAATCCGCTCCGGCCCGTCGCGGGCTTAACAATGAAATGGACCGACACGGGCTGTCCTGTTTGGCCCGCGGACTGAAAACTCCCAATCCGCAGCCCGAGATAGCCAGTTCGCGGGCTAAACGGCCCAGCCCGCAGGCTTTCTGTAAAACGATGTCGTTTTGATTAAAAGAGCAAAACGATGTCGTTTTTGAGAGAAAATGTTTAAAAATAAAAAAATAAAAAGAAAAACAGGCTTAGAAAAGATGACACAAAACAACATCGTTTTGCGTCGTTTAAAAAAAATACGGGCTGGCCCGTGTCCGGCCCGCGGGCTAAACAGAGTGGGCCGAAAAAGCCTGCGTTAAAACAAACCTATAATTACTAGGTCCATATCTGTCCGTTTTGCTCAGCCCACGGGCTTAAGCCCATTTTGACAGTGCTAGAAAAAATCCTCCGTAAATAGAGGCAACAAAACCACCAGTAAGAGAGCCAAAATTTTCACTATAAATTTGTAGGGAGTAAAAAATATTTTATCTGGACTAACAAGACAAATAGCCCAAATAATAATTTTCTACGAAAGAAAATACTCAAAAAAAGAAGTATAGAATATAATGAAAGAAAGATAAATAAAAAGAAAAAAATTGTGTTTGCTCCGTGGATTGCTAATGAATGATGTTGTTGAGGTGCAGAAGTGCCTATTTATAGGCAACTCCCGCACCTTGTCATAAGAATTCCAAACGGCAGCCGTGGTTGAGGAGAAGACAACAGCCGCAAATTTTGACAAGAAAAACGCGGTGGAGTGCAGCCAATTTTGATGTTGCAATATTTGAATGCGGCAGGTAGCCGCAATTTGTTGACTAGAGACCATGCATTTTGGGCAGCCGATAATGATTACCAAAACAAATGTGAGCAACCCACAAATCTCTACATTAATCACCTTTGAAAATACTCTCTCGTCATGAAGCCTTGTTCAATTATGAATGATACCAACTAAGTCCAAGCAATGATCGAACTTAGTGGCTGGAAGTGGCTTGGTTAACATGTCTGCAGAATTTTCAGTTGTATGAATTTCTCAACTGTAATATCTCCTACAGCAATAATATCTCGGATAAAGTGGTGCTTAATATCATATGCTTGATTTTTGAGTTATGCTTACTGTTTCTGGTCAAGTGAACAACTGATTGTCGCAAAACACAACAAGAATGTCTTGTTGTAGACCAAGTTCACTTACCAAGCTGCGATGGCTTGAAGTGATGAATATCAATTGATAGCAGAACCGCAAAGTGTAAAAATATAGGTTGAAAGTGACTTTCTCCGATCTAAATCACCACCGTGTCTGCATCAACATAACCAACTACGTCTTCGGGATCAGCTCTGTGTTTATCAAATACCAAACTAATATCGGCAGAACCCTTCAAATAAAGAAAGAACCATTTGATAGCTTTCCAATGTTGTTTGCCTGGATTGTGCATTAATCTGCTAACAACGCTAACGGCATAAGCCAAATCAGGCCTGATACATACCATAGCATACATGAAGCTTCCAACTGCATTTGAGTACGGTACATGTGACATACGTCTTTTGTCCTCCTCTGATTGAGGATACTGATCTGGTGACAATTTGAAGTGAACAGCTAACGGAGTACTAACAGTTTTGCAATCCTGTATTCCAAATCTGTCAAGCATCTTCATAACATATTTCTTTTGTGATAAGAAAAGTTTACCGGCTTGACGATTCCTGCTAATCTCCATTCCAAGAATCTTCTTGGCAGGACCTAAATCCTTCATATTAAATTCACTGCTAAGCTGGGCCTTTAACCTGTTGACAAGATATTTATCTCTTGCAACAATCAATATGTCATCAACATAGAGTAGTAAGTATATGAATGATCTATCAGATATCTTTTGAATATAGACGCAATTATCATAGCTACTTCTGGAGTAGCCATGTTCAACCATGAAAGAATCAAACCTCTTATACCATTGTCTCGGTGATTGCTTTAGATCATAAAGAGATTTATTGAGACGGCATACATAGTTCTGCTTTCCAAGAACAACGAACCCCTCCGGCTGTTGGATATAAATCTCTTCCTCAATATTACTATAAAGAAAAACAGCTTTCACATCTAACTGTTCCAACTCCAAATCATACAAGACAACTAGAGCAAGTAATACACGAATTGAAGTATGACGAACAACAGGAGAAAATACTTCATTAAAGTCAATACCTTCCTGTTGATCAAAACCTCTTACAACAAATCTTGTTTTGTACCTTGCATTCTCAACACCGGGGATGCCTTGTTTCTCTTAAAGATCCATTTACAGCTAATGACTCGTTTGCCTTCTGGCAATTTCACCAGATCCCAAGTTTCATTCTTATGAAGACTTTCGACCTCTTCTTGCATTGCAGTAATCCATTTTGTTGAATCGTCACTAGAGATAGCTTCAAAATAATTTTTTAGTTCACCATCGTCTTCTATCTCTTGTGCAGCAACTAATGCATAAGCAATGTTGACAGATTCTGCAACTAGTCTTTGAGTCGGATTTTTCGGTCTTTGTGCTAGAAGTTCCTAAGCCATAGACCACGGTTGTGGCAAACCTTGTCGTTGGGGTGGATGTGGCTATCGTGGACTCATGTATTCAATGACATCATCAATTGCAGTGGCTTAATCTTGTTCAGTTGTGGAGAAATTAGGAATATCTTCCTTCAAAACAGGAGATTCAATCTCAAACTCCACCTTCTCTGGAACATTCTCCTGATCACCTACAAAAGTATTCCTCCCAGAAGATAGCATAGCATTTTCATTAAAGATTACATCTCGACTATGAAATGATTTGTCAGTTTTAGAATTATATAAACGATAACCTTTGACCCCTTGACCATAACGTAAAAAAAGGCACTTCTTCGCACGAGTCTCCAATTTTCCCTCGTTCACATGCGAATAAGTATGACACCTGAATAATCTAAGATTAGAATAATCAATGGCGTTACCTGACTAAATTTCTTTCGAAATTTTACAATCAATTGCTCTGTTGAGGGAGCGGTTTATTAAATAACATGCCGTCGAAGCCGCTTCAGCCTAAAATTATTTTTCCAGACCTGAATGAGAGAGCATGCAGCGAACTTTCTCCAAGATAGTTCTGTTCATCCTTTCTACAACTCCATTCTGTTGTGGAGTACCTGAAATGGTGAGATGTCTGACAATACCTTCCTTCTTGCAGAAATCATTGAATTCATTTGAGCAAAACTCAAGGCCATTATCTGTCCTCAACCTTTTGATTTTTTTACCTGTCTGGTTCTCAATTAAAGCTTTCTACTCCTTAAAGATGGAAAATGCTTCACTTTTTTGTTTGAGAAAATAAACCTAGAGTTTTCATGAGAAATCATCAATAATTGTCAACATATAATGACATTTACCTCTGGAAGGAATTTTTGACGCATCCCAAAGATCCGAATGAATGTACTCCAATGTACCTTTGGTTCTGTGAATGGCTTTTAAAAAGTTAACCTTTTTCAGCTTACCGAAAATACAATGTTCGCAGAAATCAATCTTACCAGTACAGTGGTTATCAAGATGACCCTTCTTCTTGAGAATTTGAATTCCCTTCTCTCTTATGTGGCCCAATCTGTAATGCCACAACTTGGTGTTATCCTTGTTAGATGAGGCAACAACTACAGAACTTGTAATAGTTGAACCCTGTAGTACATACATGCTACCAGACCGATTTGCTTTTAATATCACAAGAGCTCATTTGGACACTTTTAGAACTCCACCATCAGTTGAATATCTACACCCAAGGGATTCGATGGTGCCTAAGGAAATGAGATTCCGTTTTAAATCGGGGACATGTCGGACGCCAGTCAAGGTTCTAACAACTCCATCATTTGTCTTGATTTTAATTGTACCTTTACCGACAACTTTGCATTGAGCATCATTACCCATTAGGATAAGACCACCATTAACTGGTTCATAAGTGGTAAACCAATCTCTGTTAGGAGACATGTGAAAAGTACAACCAAAATCAAGAACTCATTCATTTCTAAACCTTTATTCAGTGTCGCCAGCTACAAAACAATCCCCATCAGATTTTTCGGGTTGTTTACCTTTATTCTTATTTTTTCTATCTTGCTTATTTTTTAATTTAAAGCATTCAGAGATTTGGTGTCCCTTTTTCTTGCAATAACGACAATACTTAGAGTTTTTACCTCCAGTTATTTCCTTGTTCCTCCCTCTTACTACTAATCCTTCACCCGAACTTTCAAAATGAATTTCGAAATCAAATTTTTCTTTGGATAATAGGTGAGACTTGACATCATCAAAAGATAGAGTAACATAATTACAATATAGTATAATTTCTTTGAAGTGTCGATACGAGGGTGGTAGAGAAAAAATGACACTAAAAATTTTAGGTGGAAAAAATCCTCCGTAAATAGAGACAAAAAAACCACCGGCGAGAGAGCCAAAATTTCTATTATAAATTTATAAGGAGTACAAAATATTTTATCTGGACTAACAAGACAAATAGCCCAAATAATAATTCTCTACGAAAGAAAAATACTCAAAATAAGAAGTAGAGAATATAATGAAAGAAAGAGAAATAAAGAGAGAAAAATTGTGTTTGCTCTGTGGATTGCTAATGAACGATGTTGTTGAGGTGCGGGAGTTGAGTGCCTATTTATAGGCAACTCCCGCACCTTGTCATCAGAATTCCAAACGGCAACTGTGGTTGAGGAGAAGATAGCAGCCGCAAATTTTGACAAGGAAAACGCGGTGAAGTGCAGTCAATTTTGATATTGCAATATTTGAATGCGGTAGGCAGTCGCAATTTGTTGATTGGAGACCATGCATTTTGAGTGGCCGACAGACATTGTGGGCAGCCGACAATGATGACCAAAACAAAGGTGAGCAGCCCACAAATCTCTACCTTGATCACTTTTGAAAATACTCTGTGTTTGCTCGTTTGTTTTTGCTGCAAATATTGAGGTGCAGGAGTGCCTATTTATAGGTAGCTCCAACACTTATACTATCCTTTCCTATGCATATTCTCCAGTCAACAAATTACGGCTGCCTGCCGCATTCAAATTGCTGCTACCGATATTGATTTGGTATTTGATAGACACAGAGTTGATCCTGGAGGCGTAGTTGGTTATGTTGATGCAGACTACGGTGGTGATTTAGATCAGAGAATATTACTTTCAGCCTATATTTTTACACTTTGCGATTCTGCTATTAGTTGGTATTCATCACTTCAAGTCATAGCAGTTTTGTCCACCACTGAAGCAGAGTATATTGCTGCTACTAAAGGGGTGAAAGAGGCTATTTAGTTTCGAGGCTTGGTAAGTGAACTTGGTCTACAACAAGATATTCTTGTTGTGTTTTGCGCAGTCAGAGCGCTGTTCACTTGACCAGAAACAGCAAGCATCACTCAAAGACCAAGCATATTGATATTAAGCACTACATTATCCGAGATATTATTGCTGCAGGAGATATTACAGTTGAGAAAATTCATACAACTGAAAATCCTGCGGACATGTTAACCAAGCCACTTCTAGCCACTAAATTCGATCATTGCTTAGACTTAGTTGGTATCATTCATAATTAAACAAGGCTTCATGGCGAGAGAGTATTTCCAAAAGTGATCAAGGTAGAGATTTGTGGGCTGCTCATCTTTGCTTTGGTTAACATTTTCGGCTGCCCACAATGTCTGTCGGCTGCCCAAAATGTATGTTCTTCAATCAACAAATTACGGCTGCCTGCCGCACTCAAATATTGCAACATCAAAATTGGCTGCACTCCAACGCGTTTTCCTTGTCAAAATTTACGGCTGTTGTCTTCTCCTCAACCACGGCTGCCGTTTGGAATTCTAATGACAAGGTGTGGGAGTTACCTATAAATAGGCACTCCTGCACCTCAACAACATCGTTCATTAACAATCCACGGAGCAAACACAATTTTTCTCTCTTTATTTCTCTTTCTTTCATTATATTATCTACTTCGTGTTTTGAGTATTTTTCTTTCGTAGAGAATTATTATTTGTGCTATTTGTCTTGTTAGTCTAGATAAAATATTTTGTACTCTCTGCAAATTTATAGTGGAAATTTTAGATCTCTCGCCGATAATTTTTTTACCTCTATTTATGAAGGATTTTTTCCACCTAAAATTTTTGGTGTCATTTTTACTGTCATTATTAATTTCTCATAATCTTTAGTTAAATTTATCTCGCTTCCGCACTCTGTATCCCTACATTTACAAAAAAAAAGAAAATTTTGGTAACTCTTTAGTTTTTAAAATTGTAATTAAGAGGTTTATTATTCAATCTCAGATTTCACAGTCTACAAAATAATAGGAAAACAAAAAGAAGAAAGTATAAAAGGACAACAAGGAGAAAGAGAAGAATAAATTATAAAGAAAAATTAATTCTTTTAAATTAATGAATTTATTTATATTAATAAAGGAAAACTAGGGTTTATTTATATTAAAAGAGGAACTTACCTTCTTTCGTTTGGAAGCTGTTATATGGAAGCTGGAGCCCGAAAACTTGGGTTTATTGCCTTTTTTTCACTTATATTTAATTTAAATAATATCCTCATTCTACAAATTAACGTATTTAATTGTTAGCTATTTTTCTTAATAACAATTTGTCAATCAACTCTAAAATGATTCATTTTCATTTGCAAAGTGATATTGGACTTTTTCTTTCTCAGTTTCTTCCAAAACACCCAGCTAACGAAAAGATCGCATTCTAATTGGTCGTCTACATTAAACTCAAACGCGAGGAAAGCAAAAGGATTGACTATTTTAGTTTTGGTTTTGAAATCAATAATGTGTGGAAATTGCACTTATGCCTAGTTTGGGAGAAAAAGAGAGGAGAAGAAAAATAATGACTAAATAGGTATTTTTACTTCGTTTGATAAGAATAAGAGAACGGAGAAGGAGTAAATGCAGCAAAATCAATCCTCCCATAAGTGAATGGATTGAGAGACATTTGATCTTAAAATTACTATTATGCTCTTATTTTATACTTTTATCATAATTCGATAATTCAATAGGAGAATAAATTTATAAATATAATAAAATATTCTCTCATCTCTTCTACTTTTAGATACAATAAAATAAGAAAAAATATTTTTAATTTACTTCACTTTCCTATAATATCAAACAAAATTAAAATATAAACATATCTTTTTTAAAAAAAAAAGAAAAAGAAAAAAGAGTCTCTTCCTTTTCCTTCCCCTTTGCAAACTAAACTAGGCCTTAAATGACAAAAACAACAATATTATAGATTCCAGCAAAAAATAATTTAATAAATGATGATTGATATCTGATTCAACGGATAAAATTCAGTGAACTCTTTGTATTTATTTTTTTAAAAAAAATTAAAAATTTTAGAAGTCGTTGGATCAGATTCAAAATCTGATCTAACGGTCTAAAATTGGTCTTGCACGTGTTGCAAAAAGCACTTTGAGGACCGAAACCGAACTGAAGGCATAGTGCACATATAACAAATAGGGCGTATTTGTTTACATTTTAAACTATTTTTTTATTTTTATTTTAAATCTTATTTCTCATCAAAAACACCCAATCCAATCTCATTTTAAATAATTGAAATCATACCCTCTAAATTCTCTGCCTGTGAAAAGCTTCCCACGTGATCATATATGTGTAAAAATAACGAACGATACAATTACCTAATTTAGAGAACTCGTTTTCGCATAGCATCAAAACGGTTAAAACGAGGGTCGCTGCGTGCTAGGCAGTACCGAGATTCGAATCTTGGGATCTGGTTGCGTAAGCAGCCTCATGGTAAGCTAGCGTGGGTGTCCCGATTACCAAGTAGTTGACCCAAGAAGTTAGCGGCCCATAAGTCGCACTCGGACCTCCGCACCCACGTGATGTGACCTTTTTTTTCTTTTTGTTTTTTTGAGAAAGGGCATGAGACTTATGATTGATTTCTATGCGGATTATTGATTTGAAAACCCAAACTACTATTCTATGATACACAAAATTGCTAATAATACAAGAAAAGAAATATTTGCAGAAATAAAAATGCTAAAATATGCACAAATATTTCCCAAAAAGAAAGAACAATGCAAAAACATTAATCTTCATCATGTCCAGTTAAAATGGAACAACTACATTTCAATTATCACTTCCTATATTATCATCCCAACTTTTTTTTAATATCAAGATTTCATTAATAATATCTTTAATTACGAGTCAAGTATTACATCACTACCTTAGCCTCTCATTATTAGGCAAAGTCCAGAATCGATAATTAATTTTCCAACTCTAACTACTAGAAGAAAAACTACTATCAGTGTTTTTGGGCATATTTGGATAGCATCTTAGTATGAAATTCAATACAAAATTCTATAAAACTTTCACTATTAATCTCCTTAATTTTAAAAAATAAGCTTAATTAACTCATGAGTTCACCACTGACTTTTTTTAATTTTTTTAATTTAAAAGATTTAATCTTTACTAATATATGTGTCGCACCACTAACTTCTTTAATTAATAAGGATATTATGAATTAAATGAGGATAAAGTTAATAAATTAAATAAGTAAAAAATCTTCTTTAAATTTTATACAACGTTAAAATAAAATTAAAATAAAAATATTCAATTGTAATAAGATATAATAATTTAAATTTTATTAAAATCCTAGGAAAAAAATTTTAAATTTTAAATTCTATCCAAATTTAAAAATAAAAAAAATAAAAGGAAATCCTCAAGTGGAAAAGAAAGGATATTGGACTTTTTATCTGCAAGGCTCAAATGACGCAGCCCAAACCGAATGCATCATTTTGTTAGAAGATTTTAAGAAAATGAGTAAAATAACATAGTAGTTCAAAAGTTTACTAGCCAGTGATCCAAGACGTAAATGGGCCCCATGCATTTCCACAAAGCTTGGCACTCCAAAAGTATAGGCCACCTGACGTTGGGTAAGCAGAGCAGATCTCAGCCATTGAGAGGCCTACGGAAAGCGTCATTAACCCCACAATGGGCCACCCGTATACCATGGTCACCGGGCCTCCAAATTTCAGGCCCTGGTTATACAATGTTGTTATTCCGGTCATAACTGAAATGATTGAGAATGTCACTGAAAAATTTGCTAGAAACCTACAAAAATGAAAAACAGTCCAAACGATTATTAGATTACCCCACTAATAAAGAAGCACCATACACTTCCGAAATAAAACCATGCATATTTGAATTATTTAAAATAAGTTATTTATAATTTTTTTAAATTAAAAATTATTCTTAAAAATTTTTCAACTATTTATTTTATTTTTATTTTAATTCAAATAAGTTAAAATTTTATTTTTATATTTTTAATTAATTTAACTTATTCTCTATTGAAATGAGAGATATTGAAATATATGTGAAGATAATTTTAAAAAGATAAATTTTAAAATTTATAAAATAAAAATATTTTAAAAAAAATTTAAAAAATTTATATTTTCAAACGGATGAGTACAATTAATTGTACAAGACAGGGTTAATTTTGCCCGAATTGATGGCTGCTTTGGGTTTGGATGTGGAGTCAAGATAATTGCTGGATTGATTATATATTTTTTATCAAATTGAAAAAAATATAATTTTATAGGTTCTTAATATACTTCGTTTTATAGCTTCTTTGTAATAATGTAGTATAGATCGATGTTGAATTTTGAATTTTAGATAATATTTTATATTTAATTTATGTTTGAACATTTTTGTATAACTTTTGTGAGAGTAGATTGTTTTTAGAAAAAGGGTCTTAGAGATGCTGCTGATCTTTCTACTTCTTAATAAATGGAGAGTGAAAGTAGATGGGAAGATATTTGATCAAATTGGTTGGGGGTGTTATAGGAAGGGAAGTTGGGGTGAGATTAGATAGAATTTGAGTTTGACGTTTTTTATTTTGAATTTTGTAAAAAAAATTGTTTGTAAAAGAAAAATTAAAATTCAAAATAAAAGATTTATATTAAAGAATTCAATCTAAATACAAATATGGAGGCAAAGGTTCTCCCTCCACATCAACAAAACTTTTCGAGGGGTTCAAAAGTATTTGTGAGTAAAAATTAAATAGTTACTGGAATTGTTAATGAATTTATAATAATAAATATATATAATAGGTAAAATAGTAAAATTATTACAAATTTTTTTACTTTTTACTCCAACCTAATAAGAATAAGTATTTATAATTTATTGTTTTCACTCATATCAAATAAAGTTAAAGTAAATATGAGAAAATGAGAAATGGGAAGTGCGGCCTTCAGCAAATAACATAGCAATTAAAACCTATTCTCTCCCATGTGCAGAGGTTTGGATCCCGGCCTTTTGATTCCTATAAAACTAACGACAATGACTGTAATTTTTTAAAAAAAAATAAATGCGAGATGAAAATTAACGAAATTAAAGTAAAAAAATATTTTTAGGATAAATAAAATAGTTATGAGACTATTTTTATAAATTACTCTTTTCATTAATTAATTATGACAAGATCAAGTGGTTCCATTTGGGATAACATAACAGAGGACCCAAAATTCAATTCTGAGATAAGGATCCACACATACACAGAGCTTCACAAAGCATATCCCCCAGAAAAGGGAAAAACGAACCACATGCATATAGACGAGTGTGTTAACCATTGCATTTCAAGCTGTGACCTTAGGTGGCCTCAAAATCTCGTCAAATAATGAAAGAGTTCAATGATCACTGAAATTAACTCTGAGGAATATTTGAAACAGAGGCAAAACACTCTATTTCGGCATTTGTAGCGGCAAATTGCAGCCATTTACAACGAGTCGTTAAATAAACTAATAAAATTGTACTTCTTCGTTCCTAATTTAATTCGTATCATTTGAACACATCACCTTCACTTCATTTGTTCTCATGGCGGTAAGTAGGAAGTAAAAGTTCAATTTGGAACTCTTTAGTACGAAACTTGGTTTACATCTCACGAGGAGATTCGATTTTGGATCCTTAACATATACACCATAAGAATTCAAAAGGAAATGGCCACAAAAAACGAGTTTTACCATACCTTCAAGAGAAGCATAAGAGTTTGGAAATTTCACGAATAATTTGCAACTCCTACAACTCAAACATATATATACACATTTTTCTGCTCTTACAGCTCAAACATAAATGTAACTTTGAAGGGAAATAATCGTGATAAACCCTAAAGAAACTAAGGCAAACAACATCGGAATTATAGAAGTTGTTGTCTTATGGAGACAACTCGGTTGTAGAGTTCCACAACCATCATAGTATCCACCATTTCATTGTTAGGGGCAGCCAACAACACTGGGGCAGGATGGCCTTTTGGCACTCTTTTTTGGGCAAATTTTTCGATCTTTTTATCTCCTGATAAACGTACCATTGCATCAACATAAACTTTGTGAAATCTACCCACTAGCTTAGACGGCGATACAAACGTCAAGTGCTGGCTTTTCTTCCCACCAAAATAAGCAATCTTGATCTTCTTCTTCATTTCCGGGGCATCTTCAAGCCTCTGGTATCTCCTCCTTCTCCAGTATCTCTTTATATTATCGAAACATCGGTTTGGAGCCATCTCCATATCTCTGAATGAGAGTGTTTTTGAGAGATGTAATGTATAAGCAGCGAGCAGTGTGTGGAATGAAGATGAGAGAAAGGGTTTTTATATAGTCAAAATGGTTGGCACCGGCACAGCTCACTATTTTGACTTTTTCAAATTTGATATCCCCATTTTTTTTCTTTTTTTTTCCACTGCCGACAAATTTTGGAAGAATAATAAATAATAAGACTGATATAACTTCGCTAAAACATAATGATTAGACATAATTCTTAAAAAGGCAACACATTAAACTCCAAAAATCTAATGCAAGGCTCTCGTCAATTTTCAGTTTCTTTTTTGAAAAAATTCCTACATAAGCTCATGCTTATCTTCTCCAAACTTAGGGTGTATTTGAATTGTATTTGGTTTGGAAGAGATTTTATTTTGGATTCCGTAAAAGTGAATTTTTTGTAAAAGAATAAGTGAGACATAATTGTGTGTTTGGTTGAAAGAAACACAATCTAAATTGAGCCTTAAATTATTCTTCCGTCCAAAATCAAATGCACTCATTTCCTCTTTAGGGTATTTTAAATTGAATGTTTAATTTTTTTTAGATATTGTATTTGGATTGTAGTTTATTTTGAGTTGAATTATATTATAAATTTTAAAAATAAATTATTTTGTTAGAAGATAAGTATAGCCCAAATTTAAAAAATGGATATTTTTTTAAGCTCAGTTGCTTTCCAAATATAGCCGAAGGGAAGAAATACTAAAGATTTGCTGATGCATGAGCTTCACTCTAGTTAGACATGACTTTACTGTTAACCTCATTAATATTTATGTTTTACTAAGATGCTTAATATTTATGTTTCCAAATATAGCCAAAGGGAAGAAATACTAAAGATTTTGAAAGGATTAGTAGGTTTTGGGTTAGTGGGATAAAATGGTAATTCAATTAGTTAGGATCCTTATTAGAGTGGGATATTTTGATTCAACTTACACTCATAAATGTATTTTTTTTAAAAAAAAAAATACTCAAAGTTCAAGTAGCATTTTTAAATTTATTTTCAAATAAAAGTGCATGAAAATTCCTTTTGTTTAACTTCTTTTTATATGTGTTTTTAAGTATTTATAATTTGTTTTTGAAGATATGAAACAGTCAAAAGCATTACTTAATAGTGTAGTGTAGAGGTGAAGGAAGAAATTTGAAATAAATGCTGCCCAACAATGCGGCAGCAGCCGTCCTGGACGGCCCTTTAAAGGTTCTTACTAACTTTGTGCAGCAACATTACAAAATTGTCATTCAGCAAAAACAAAAAATTATAAAATTGTTGGAAAAAGGGAAAATCCACGAAGTTGTCCAGTAAGTGATTTCTTGACTCAATCGTTTCCATTGTTCTTGGTTTAGAGTGACATTTGATCCCTGCTCTGTTACTTGAGGGCTTCGTCTGTAAACTAATGATCAAAGTAACCCTAAGATGATCATCTACTTTTGTCTCTTGTTTCTTTCATCATCCAAAAGGACAGAAGCAAAGAGTAAAAGATAAAACAGAGTAATGACTCAACCAACAGTACAAACCAGACAATTTTAGCAATCTTGTGGAACACAGTAATTCCCTTCCGATTAGGATTTAAACATGATAAACTTTTCTTGGTCTTTGACTATAACACTAGCAGAGCATCAACAAACCTTGAACAGAATTAGCAGTGCTTTCGAGAGAATGGTAAACGTGAAAATCATTCACAGCTGCATCAGGAATACAACCCCGCCGCATAACACAAAACTAAGAGCTGATAGTTTTGCCAGAATGATCAGCCAATTGCCGAACTCTATAACCTGAATATTTGCAAGTCAGGAACCAAATTAGTCTACCGATCTTATAGCGTAATGCGTATGTGAGTTCCATTTTTTGAAGCGCATTCTCTACAGACAGAGTGCAAACTCAGAATCTTCTTCCTCGTTCCAAATCATCGAGGCTTGGGCTTCTATCCTGAGCCGTCATGACCTCTGATGTTTCCCTGCCACCATAAGATTGAACATAAACATTCTCAGCTTCTGATTGCCGTATTCCGAGGCAATTCATGTTTGATGATGACTGGTTGCCATTTCGTGACTCCTCCAACATCCGGAAATATACATGAGGTCCCCAACCTGTAAATCCAACATAAGGTTTTATGGATAAAATAAATCTTATCTCCTAAAACCAAGCAGCATTAATCAAGCTAAACACCCCCCTGCCCCCAAAGAAAAGATTTGGTATTTGCGAGAGTATTGAGAATGGCAACACCATAAGAGAGAGAAGAGTTGAAATGGGAGAATTCTCATCCTCAACGAGTAAAGGATCTATGATTCAGAAGAATGGGCATGCTCTGTAGTATTCATAATACCACATCGCAGGAGCACCAGATGCATTAAATTCTGCATGAGTAATATGCAAAAGGACAAATTAATCATGGGCGAGAAAAACACACCCAAAATGGAAACTAAAATAAAGGACTCTTCGGAGTCAGTCCATTGAGCCCTGATGAAGGAGGCCCTGGAATGTGAAAGCTACATCTAAAAAGCAAATACAGACAAAATGATTATAATAAAATGTTACCCAGACGGACAACTAGACAAAAACTAAAGACAACATAAATCGGAGTAGTTAACCTTATCCCTAAAGGGATTGTCCTCGTAATAAAATTGTATGATGCAGCAGGAGTTGGCTGGAGCTTCATGGCACACCAATAGAACGAGCCTAGATGTTATAACTATTGAGACATAGAAAGCTAAACAGTATCCAGATACATCCTAATCACATATCACAGCATGTAACATCTACAATTATTGCACTAAGAGCCTCTAAGAGAAATGTTTTCACTTTCTTTTACCTTATTTTTCTTGGCTGGCAGGCCAAGAGGCCAGGGCTCATGGATATTTGCTCCTTTCAAACTATAACTTGTAAAATGGAAGCACGAGTCTGGAAGACCACTAGCTGTTTACAAACAACCTCATTTTCAAATGGACAATCATGTCTATATCTTCCTTCCTCTCTATTTATTATTGATGCAACTAGAAAAAGACGTATCAAGGTGAATACTAGACGCATTGAAAACTGAAAATTGGTCAAATATTTAATCTGAAGTTCAGACTCACCAAATGCCATAAAACAACAATAGAACTTGTAAGAGTTTAAGGATTCAGTTTTCCTGTTTCTTTTAATGATTAGTTGACCAAGTTAGATTTTCATCATCAGTAGATGTAGCTAACAACAGAAAATCAAACTTTTAAAATTACTAATAAGAACAAAGGGAATATGGAAAGTACCATCCACGTGATATGGTGGTGGGAAAAGCTGCAAGTAACAAAATGAAGCAACAGTTATCCCTGCAAAGAGAGGAAGAAAGAAAGAGAAAAATGAGTATGTAAGCGAAGAGATCAAATGAAGTGCCTTATCAAGGGACTGAATCCATGTCGTCCACCTAAAAGAGCTCCAGCGAATACATCTTGCCAATGGTGCCAGTAATCATCAACTCTTGAAACTGCAACTAATGCAGCAAGAAGGAATGGTAGGAAAACAATACAGAGTTTTGCAACATGACCCTGGCGATCAAATGCTTTAATTTTCCCTGAGAAGTACCACGCCAGGAAACCAAGACCAGCAAAAGACCCTATAAAATATATTAACCAAAAACCAGAAACTCATTATATTAGGCAGTTAAGTTTCTTGAATGAAATGAAAGATGGCATGAAAAACATCTCTGCAGTAGATTGTACGCCAATATATCATGCTTCTCATCATTTATACACATGAAGAAATGTTTTAAAGTTCACTCTCATTTTAAACTGAGGTAAGTCTGACCATGAGAACTATCCAGTGTAAATGTCACATTGATGCTCCCCCATTAATAATCAACAAGTAAAGATATTGCATATCTGTGTTAGTAAAACAAGCCTAATGGTTTAGTAAATACTAGTATATCATAAGGCAATTATATACTAATTAAAGTTCATTAAGAGAGAACTATCATGGAGAACCTATATAAGAGTATTTATAACAAAAGGAATAAAAACAATTATTTCTGCAGCAGATCCTCTAATATTGGATGATAGTGTGATAGACCTTAAACAACCAATTATGCCCATAATACTTAAACGTAAGCTTCTCAGGAAGGAGGATGGATTACCTAAAATACTACAAACACCCGCGACAAGGGTTTCAAGCTATAAAAAATAAAGAATGACCTTGCTAATCAAATAGTAGAGGCTAAAGATTAATGAAGTTTGAAACAGAAAGATCAACTTAAAAGCCAACCTTTAACTTTTGATTAATAGTGTTTCAACAAGAAAAATGTTCCTACAGGGTTGCTTGTAGCATGCTATTATACTGTTAAGGACCTATGTGAAACCCATCAAAATCAATGCATACGTGCATACAACCAACCACATTTTTACGAATACATTTGACCTTTGTCCTGATAAGTGAAACCCAAAAGGATCAAATTTCTCATAATTTTCTAATTACAATAAGAGATATTCCTGACTATTTCAAGGCAACTGATTTCTTCAATAATTAGCATATTCAAAAGAATAAGATGATGGAGTGGAATAATTTCTGTTTTACGTAAAAAAGAATACTCTTTAAGTATAATAGATTCACCATCCAAAATAATGAAAATGAAAATCTCATTATGATTATCTACGCCTGACATATTATAAGCTTGCAACTCATTCCATAAGAAAACATCAAAAGAATAAACAAAGAAGCAATATCTGGTCTATAATTCTATAACATACAAGAAGTATGTCCACTGGAGAAACTTTTATGCCCTTCTTTGATGACAGCCGGCACACCAGTACATCTGACATCACCAGTGACGGGATCAAACACCTGGAAATGTGCATAAAAGGACGTCATCATAGAAAAGATATATATGCTCCCACGCTATTTTAGGAGCCTCTTAATGGGAGACTCACCCCTTTTCCATCAGGAAAACAACGCCAAAAGAAGTCTGGACGAGGTCGACCAACCGCATCTTTGATTGCATCAGTAAGTACTCCAGTAATAAATACAGAATACAGCAGACCTGCATATTCATAAACATAAAATCAACTGTATTTTATGTGAAAGTTTGCAAGAAAATCATGAAAGAAAAATGGAAAGAGAAATAGATGAATACCTAAGATAGCTTGGTGCAAATCGTAGACATCCCTTCTGATAAAAAAGAATGTGACGATGACAACTAAAGGTAATATTATCGCAATAATCTGTTCACCAACCAGAAAGATGGAAAAGCAACAAAGTCGTAGAAGTTATACCCTTGAAGTCACCATAAGCAATTCAACCTTTTGTAGTCTATTAGTAAAATAATGAAACTGTTCTATGCATAAGAATGCTGCAAATACCGGAACAGCCCAAAGAGGAATGGTATTTTCTTTCATCGGATACTTTAAATCTATCAGCATGTCCGCCCCAACAAAACGATGAAATGGTTCTATTACGTTTAGGACAACCTCTATCACCACAAGCAGCAAAAGAATAAGCCAATCATGCACGTGAATTCTTGCCACTTGAACTCCATGGTGTCGGATCGTTTGACGGCCCAACTGAATAGTCTCTGGCATTTTTCACCAACTAAAAAATTAAAAAATGATAATCAGTTTATACAATGATAAAATAAGTAAAAATAGTAATGAAGTTCGAGTCGCATCTTCATTTAACATAGTAAATAAAAAAAATATAAGAGAATAAGGCTACTAGCTTCGTTTAACTAATGGAAGTGATGAATCAAAGTTCACCAACCGTGAGTAACTTAACATGTTCCACAGACTGCATTTTCAAAAGAGCAACAAAAGTCTACCTCCCTTCTTTTTTACTAAACTTCACAGAGTGGCCTTCAAATCTATACTGATTATAGTAGTAGAAGGAATGCAGTAAACACTCAGTGAAAAACTACATTTCTTGAACCAAGTACGCATTTTTATCCTTTTATATCCAAACCTGAAAACAAAAACAAATGAAACGCGAAACAAAGAGTATCTGTACACAGATTACAGCGCAGAAAAGCAACTGTTAACACAAAATGAAAAAGTAAAGTGAGCAACAAAGAATCAATTTTCCAACAAAATCACACGAAAATGTAAGCGAACCTGAAGAAATCCGCGAAGAATGTGACTATATGGGGGTGAAGAAGGCGACAGAGAGAAAGTTTCTTATCCGTGGTTTGGATGGGAAATGTGAAATTTGAATTATAGTAGGATAATATTCAAATAAAGGCGGAGTAGGCTGTGGGCGTAGGGCAGTGGCATCGGCTTCATCTTCTTCTTCTTATTCTGTCTTCTTTTAGTCAAAAGTAAAGTGGAATGTCGTGCAGAAAATGACAGAAAGCGAGTACAGCGAATTTCGAGTTTTATAAAGGAAACACCATTCACCAAAAAAAAAAGAAAAGAAAAGAAAAAGAAGGGTTTATTTACGCTAAGCCCAGATTAAACCATATCATTATCTCTGCTAATGCTATTAGGGGAAGCCGCAAAATATGCGAGCCGTGGAGTTGTTACAGGACTGAAGATAGCCATAGAAGTTTTCAAGATATCAGGCGAGCAATATTAGCTAGCCAAAGTGCCAAACTAGTAAGTCTGTTAATAAAATATTCTTTAGATTTTAAAACATTTTTTATTTTTTAATGTAATACTTTTTTTTTCTTATTTTTTATTTTAAATAAAAAATTAATATGATTAGATAAAATTTAATTTTAAATTTTTTATTTTAAATTTTATAAAAAAATTAAATTATTTATAAAAATTAAATATAAATTCTTAACTTAAAATTTTACGTTTAATTTTAAAATAAATAAAACTCTATCTAAATTAATATAATAGAAATTACATCGTCAGGTTATTACCCATCCATAATTTATATAAGACTTAAGAATGAATGGCGTTGTACTTATTCAAAAGTTTCAAATCTGTATTTAGGTTAGTTTCCATAAAATTGTTTTTTTTATTTTATAAAGTGACTTGTTTATCCAACAAAAAAAAAACCACTCAAGTTGAGATTTTTGTGTCAGATTTGAATATGAAACCAATCCAAATATGCCAGGTTTGAGGTGCCTCTCTCCACCAATGCTGGATAAATGAAAAGCAAGAAGTGCCTTTTACGCTTCCATGTCACATTAACACGTCTAATTAGTATAATTTCTAGCATAAACTAACAAAGTTTAGCAGCCAAAAAAGGACGAAAAAGGAAATTTCCTCAGTCCTCCTTTTGGATGGGAGTGAAATGGCAAGCATCCCAAAAACCAAAAGCAGATAGTGAAATAGGAAATGCATTTTGATTTGCCGATGAAGTAATAGCTATCAAAATCAGCAAAGATTCATCAATACTGAATTCTGTACAATGACTATAATAAAGTACTATAGTTGCTCTGCTAGCTTTCTTCAAGATATAGGCTCTTAATGCAAACTGCTACCTAGTTATTCACAAAGCATTGATGTACAGAAACTTTCGGATCATAGTTACAAACACATTATCTTGCAAAATTTACCTTCTCCCTAGCTCGACGTCCTCGAAAGCAGAGCTTGATTCTTGATGTTTAGGTTGTGGGTTAAACACAATTTCGTTTTGCTGCACAATCTGCAATCCCGTGACCTGCCTGTTGACTCCATTGATCGGACCCCCTGGTGGTGGATTTGATCGGCGCTCCTCCATGGCTCGGAAGTATGCATAAGGTCCCCATCCTGCACAGCAGTCAAGTGACATTATAGAATAATGTAGCAACAGGTATCATTGAAAGTTACAAACACATTATAGAATAATGTAGCAACAGGTATCATTGAAAGTTACAAACACATGTGCTGCTTTCCTGAAAAGATTGTTATTATCATTGTTTGTATAATCTGTCGTTTAAGGTTTCTTTAAATTTTTCAGTATAGATGTCATCTGATCAACCTTTTCTGTTGCTTTTGAGTAATGCGGATGATTATTCCTTTGATTTTGTTATGAAATCCGTAGTATGAAGAATAAGATGAATCACGGTTGGCTCAGAAGTTCCCTCATTTTCAATTTTCATAGGCCAGTGGACAATATTCAATGGGATAAGCTATTCGCAGCATACTAATTTCAGAGCTGAAAAAGAACGAAATCAAATAACTCACCGTCAGGATGATAAGGGGGTGGGAAGAACTGCAGATAGCAAAATCCAGCGACTACAAGACCTAAGAATGTGAATAGATGCTAGTTATATCAACTGGTACAAGACAAACTTGAATTTCTTCTGCGTTTCGCTGTAGGTTACTTGTGAAAAGAGAAACAAACCTATTAGACCTCCAGTAAACACATCTTGCCAGTGATGCCAGTAGTCATCCACACGAGAAATAGCAACAAGAGATGCGGCAAGAAGAGGGAGAAACACGAGACATAGCTTTGCTACGTGCCCTCGGCCATTAAATGCTTTAATCTTTCCTGATAAGTAAAATGATAGAAATCCTAGACCTGCAAAAGACCCTGCAGAATATTCCAAAATTTGTAGGACTTGCTTGATTGTAAGATTCTGCGCTAATGAGAAAGAAAATTGAGTATCTCTTTCTCTTCCGAGTCAGTTCCTAAGCCCCTATAGTCTCCAAATATGATTCTTAAAACGGGGAAGAGCTTTTCAATATTTGAGCCCAAAAATACAGTTGATACTTTTGCATGTTTATCCTGATTAATTTTTAAGTAAAAGACGATTATTATAAGTATGTAAATTAAGATAATATTAAGTTTTAAGCATGTTGAATACCTGACCTTTTTATTCATTGCTATCAGTTAATGCGATAGTTCAGACATAAAGTTGCAGAATGTTCAAGTTCAAATGATCTTACATGAAGTGTGGCCGCTTGGGAAACTCTTATGTCCTTCCCTTATATCACTTTCCTTTCCATGGCATACAACATTTCCCCACCTATCATATCTCTGAAAGAGTGAAAGACATAGAAATATAGTCAGTTATAAAATCACCAGAGACAGATAATTCAGTCTGGAGCAGTACCTTTTTAAACACATTTCTAACTCAAAAAACAAAATGAGAGATAGACTACTTGACTCCAGAGAATGTTGCCACAGCAATGACAGTAAAACATAGGGAACGCGATTTCTTTATGTTTTTTAAATTGTTTCATCACCTTGAAAACTTAAAAAGATCGTTCATCTGAGAAATTTACAGAAGATTTAACTATTGCTGGAGCAGAACAATAATAAAAGAAAAAGAAGTAAAATTACATCACTCAATCTCAATTCAAGCAAAATAGAACAAGGAGCAAGTGAATCAAAAAGCAAAAAGCACTTTCATAAAATTTTGACTAGATAAACATCAGACAGAGTTAATACATCTTGTCCATCAGGAAAGCAACGCCAGAAGAAGTCCGGCCGAGGCCGGCCTGTTGCATTTTTTAAGGAATCGGTGATAACTGCAGTTATTAGCACAGCAAACAGCAACCCTGTAATTTGAGTATGAGAAAATCGTTAGACCAACAGATGCTTGCTCTCACTTGGACATTGACAAAAAAATGAACAGAAAATGAAACCATCAAGATATATGTCCGTGTACCTAGGATGCTGTGATGCAGATCATAAACATCTTTTCTGCGAACATAAATGAGAAGAAAAACTGCAATAGGCAACAGAACTGCATACAACTGGTCAGAAAGGCAAAAAGCATTTGTCAGTTGTTATACATACTCTCTTGGACAAATGAACTAAACACAACGTAAAAATGAAAAATCATGACCAGAAAGTGGAAGTTAAAATATAAAGGAAGATTAAAAAAAAAACAATTATTAGCACTGGCTTGCAAATTAACAAAATCTGTGAAGTCAAAGACACAAAGTGTTATATTGTTTCCTCGTTGGACTAAAGAAATTGTTGAAATCACAATCATTTGATTCAGTAGATAATTCTGAATCTGAAATACCATATTTTTCCTCCACTTGATTAGATGAATAGGTCAAGGCATAAGAGATGCTTACAGGAACAGCCCAAATAGGCACTGTGTTATCTTTCAGGGGATATCTAAGATCTGTCATCATATCCTGCCCAACGAAGCGGTAGTATGGGTGTATAATATTCAGAATGACCGCTATCACTACAAGAAGTAGTAATATTAGCCAATCTTGCTTGTGGCTTCTAGCAACTGTAGCACCATGAGATCTGATGGTGTGTGTGCCACCAAACTGAGCTTCGCCTGCATTGCCCTAATTTCCATAGAAACAGAAAAGATCAATTTCAATCTTCAACTACCTTCGGAAGAAAAACTCCACCAATTAAAGAAGCAAACAGAACTGAGATAACTTTATCTTTTGGTTTTATGACCTGATTTTCATTTAGTTATAAATTCTTTACTCAATCCATCAAAGATCTTACAAAGATTCAAGAAGCTTAGCCTATAAAGTTACTCTAAAGCTCAATGAGAGCCCAGCTGATTGTAAATGCAGAGAAAGGCTCATACGTATTTGTGAGCATCAAAGGACATAAATGAATGATTTTATCAAGTTGTAAGGGCAAGTACTCAGGCAGGGAAAATAATATGAAAATGCACTTATAGAAGAGGCTCGATCCGTTTGAAATCATATTGTTAAAATATTTGAGAAATTTCAAGTTTGAAAGCATATGCATAAAGCCTGAATTAAACTCATCCGGTCTATACCAAACACCCAAAAAGAAAAATACCAAACCGAGTATGAACCGTTTCCTCACAGACAATAGAAAAGAGAGAATTACCAAACATAGTAACGATTCTAGTATAAAAACAAAAATATAAGGAATCGGACATCTCCAGTAGATCCATCATCCCATTTCTTAGTGTACATGAGAAGTTCTGATAAAACTGAAGAACTCATGATCGTTCTCTTCTGCTTCCGAAGTGCAGTTTCTTCAATAACTGCAAACTGGCCAGTCTGATGCCTCCTCTCTTCATCCTTGACCATACGAGACAGAATCTATACTAATATCCTTGAAAGGTTTAACTGATTGATTAAGATGGTCAACCTACTCAGAACCATTCAAATCCATTTTCCATGATTGCATACCAACCTTTTCAAACAAATATTGCAGCCAAAATGAAGCTGTAGTCCTAGTTACTCCTACTCCATGTCATCAAATCATCAAATATAGAACTCATCCCCGACAGTGCAGATTTGAATTTAAACAAGAAAATAGGAATCAGGAGGAAGACTAACCTGAAATATTCTGGTAATTGGAGCAAAAGATATAATATTCCTCCACGCCATGGCAAGGTATCTCAACTCTCCCTACAACTACAAACTTCTAATAAACACTGAAAAACGGAAAAGTTAAGATGGCGAAACCATGTAGGGAAACTCTGGCTTGTGAACGAGGAACAGAACCTTATCCTTAGTGAGTTTATCAGAATGAAGATTTGTTTGAATCCAAAGCAATAATAGAGCATAAAAATAATACCTTTTGAAGAAGATATTTACCACAGTTCTGTGCAGAAACTGTTTAATGGAGGGACCCCAGAAACACCTACCAAATTTTTTTCTACGCAAATGATAGTGATCCCATTAATAGTTACAGTAAGATATCACTAAAGACGAGAAGTTCTAGAAACCGAAGACCAAAAACCGGAGTGTCTTTAAAAGAAAACAAGTTGGCGGTGTCCGTTGAGGAGTTGTTCTTGATTTGGACCGTTATTGTCCGCAACAACTACTACTTCTATGAACGTGAACCTAGTGGTAGTGGGGGGTTTAGTTTTCACAATAGAGAAGCAATTTATTTGCCCTTTGCGATGCGGGCGCTGAAATGAGGATCTGCAGTTGGTGGAAGTTTAAACTGTCCTCCTTCCGCCGCGTGAGCCGCCCACAAATAGTTCTTGCGAAATATATTTTCTTGGACATAGCACGTGTCTTGGGATTACAGATTCAGTCATTTTCCCTTCCTCACCTGATAATTCTTTAAAAATGAATGGCCGCGGGACGTAAGAATGTTCCTTTCACTATTAACCCGCTTACACTGTTAAATGATGAGCTTCATGTGCTCGATCACACTTGATCTCGCAATGTTCAAATAGAATGTTACTCCCCTCCGTTTTTTAATATTTGTGTTTAGTTTATTTCAAAAAATATTTTTTACTTTTATATAAATATTTTATTTTAAATTTTATTCATATGTCCAATCACTTATTTAAATATTTTTATTTTTTAAAAATTATTTTATTTTTCAATTAATTATTAAAAATATTATTTTTTAACATTAAATTTAGAATTTTATATATTAATTAATTATTTTTAAATATAAGTACTTTAAAAATTTATCAAATTTTTTAATAAAATTTACTAAAGGTATAATTTTCGCAAAAAAAAAAATAGGTATACATTTTAAAATGAAAAGTGTAGTAACTTTAATTACTAGACCGAAAATTCCTCTAGCTTCTCCTCTGTGTCTATACATCTACTCCTTGAGATCTGGCCGTTTCTGGTCAGATTGGAGCTCTAGCAGTTGCCGAAGCTCTAATCTTGGCCAAATTTACTCTTATTAGTACTATCTTTAGTATTTTAGATTTCCATTTTGTCTACAAATCAAGATAATCATTTTTTTTTCTTTTTTTTCTTGTTCTTCTTCAAGATTTGAGCTTCAAAGGCATGTTTTGAAACCAATCTTTATTGATTGATGTTTGATACTTCTCCTTGTTAGAGTTCTTCTCCTACCCAAATTAGATTCAAGCTCATCATTGACGAAATTCAAAGCCTGATAACTTCAACAAAATTTTTCTTCATTCGATATTTTCACATTTTATTCATAATCCAAGAATTCAAAATTCAGTCCCTTAATAATTCCTCCCGAATAAAGATAAACCATACTCCCTATATTCCTTTGTGATGCAAATAATTTATGTGTCGAGTGAGACTGTGATTTGAAATCCCTTAGATATGTTTTATACCATACTCCCTTAGACCGTTAGTTATTTTTTCTCAGAGAACACGATATCCTAACTAATTAGTGAGACTAATTTGAATTTGATCCGAGTCATACTCACAAAGTCTAACTCTTATTCGAGAGAAAACTTGGTTTAAATTTCATTCAACATGACTTATAAGTAAGAAATATATAATTTATTTGAAAAAAATAAATATATCAAAAGAAACTAGGAGATGTATTGAAATATGTCCTCCTTATAATAAAATACTACATAACATGTAGTTACCAAGTTATTTATTAATATTAGTATTATTATATTTTTATTAATACACTTTTCGAATCAATATATAATTTTTATTTTTTTAATTATTGAGTTATCTCAATCCCTCAATTCTCTTCTTTTGATGTATAAGAAAAAGAATTTATGAATTATTTTAATTGTAATAACCGTGTCCAATTTACTATTAATTGATAATATTTTGTTCATTAAAAAAACATGCTGTTACCAAGTTCTTCCACATATAAACCCAACAGAAGAAACTTCCCCAGAAGAAGGGTTTGGGAGAACGATGATGCGTATGTGCCTTCTCTAGAACAAGAGAGGATTTCAAAATTCAACCGAGGTGGGCTGATTCTGATTAGTCTCTTGTTCCCTTCCCTTTCACATGTTTATCAGTTTTAAAAACTAGGCAGTATTAAGGCAATGTGGGGCCTGGCTCGTTCCCATTGGGCGGGGTCGGTCACCGTGCTTCCTGCCCACGTTCTTGCCCATGAAGAAATATAACAGCGACGCCAGTTTGACCTTTTTTTTTTTTTTTTTGTATTATTGGTGGGCTAGTGTTGATCAACTTCATCAATTCCATTTGGCTTAGTAAAAAGGATCGAAATATCGTCAACAAAATTTTAATTCATCGCCTTGATCAATTGTAACCAATAATATCCAACCAACCTTCATAATGATTCTGAAAGTGATTTCAACTTAATAAATGATATCTTATGCACTGTGGATTGAGGAAAATAGGCTAGTAATTATTGAAGACGGAAATTTTGTATGTGATTCTTTTCTTATGAAAGAAGGAAAACAAATAGGAGAATACTCGAAGGATTAATTATACTATTAAAGCATTATTAACTTCTTTTCTATCTGAAAATAAACAGAAATAGAGAAAAAAAGACGTCAACTTTAACTACTTTTTTTTTGTTAAGGGTGGGATTAGATAGAGTTTAAGTTTGAGATTTTTTGTTTTGAGTTTCATGAAAGTGATATTGTTTTTTTAGAGAATTAGTGAAATCTAAAGTGTAAATTTGCATTAAATTTCACAACAAAATCCAATCTTATTTTCAAGATGTTTATACTCATTTAAAATGAAAATAAAAGATGTACATGAATAACTTATTTCTCTCTTCCATCTCTCATTAACTATCCGAATGCAAAAAAAAAAACTCTCAATCTTCTCCCTTCTTTTCCCTCCAAATATATACTCTCATTTTTCTCTCCTCTCTTTTTTCCAAATCCAGCCATTAGTACTGTCAACCCGTTTTTCTTTTTATTTTTTTTAAATTTTTTCTCAAAACAACACCGTTTTGATATTTTTTAAAATATTTTTATTTTATTTTTCTAAAAACGGTTTGAGACGGACTGGCCCGTTTAGTCCGCAAATTTACTGTAGCAGGCCGCAGACTTAGGGTTTTCAACCAGCGGGCTAAACGGACCATCCCGTCTCAGACTATTTTACTGTTCAGCCTGCGCGATCCGAAGCGGGCCGGCCCGTTTGACAGCACTACATAGCAAAGCCACTTAAGGTTTTCAGAATTTTAACTACTTAAATTACTTTACTGGTGTAAATGTAAGAAAATGATAACCACTCTTTTTGTTTCAAAATATAAGGTATTTTAGGCCATTTTTTCTTCACAAAATATTTGTCCCTTTCATAAATTTTAAAAACTTAATTTCCTAGAGTTATCTTCATCTATAAATATAATTTTTCTATTTTCTATTAAAATATAAATTAAATTAGTTAAAAATATAATAAAAAATATACCTTATTTTTTCCTTTATTAATCTATTCAAATATCAAAAGATCTTATATTTTAAAATAAAAATATTTAGATTAAGTTCTGTTACAGAACTCAATACAAAATTATCACTTTAAGTCCCATCATTTTTTATAAATAATATATTTTTTAAAAACTTACGATAGAAAATTTGAAAGTGTTAAAAATTACTTTGTAGCAAATAAACTGGAAGTGTTAAAATTTGTGGAATCCAATTTTAGAAAACTAGCCAACTTATGTTTTTTTCCTGAATTAAAAAAATAGGAAAAAATAGCCATTCTATGTCGTATAACTTTTTTGGCATGCAACAAAATATACGTTTGATGACCGTGTTATAAATTTTGAATTTTTTTTTCCAAAGTGAAGGTGAATTTTGCAAGGACCTTTTCAAATATTTAATTTTGTCTAAGGAAAAATAATCATGTTTTAAATACTGCTACCGGGTACCATGTAATTCTTTGTTTTCCACCGACACCTTTTCTTTTCTTCATCATTTTTTAATATAACATTGCGAAAAATGTAGATCGAATCAAAGATCTCTTACTTGATAAAAAATATTTTTTTATTAATTAAACTACTTTATTGCAATATCGATTGCCTAAAATGCCTGAATGACAATGTTAGGTTTGAAATAAATTTCGTTCCTCTGTGTAGTTTAGGATATTTTCATACAACAACACAAAGTTGTTTAAAGATGAATATTTAGGCCAACTCGGATTGGTTTTTGGATTGAGTTTTTCTCACTTTTTTTTTATTTTTTTCATTTTAAACTCTACTTTTTTTTTTATAAATAATTTATTTTTATAATTCTCAATATAATTCAACTCAAACAAAAACTCAATCCAAATACGCTTGTTAGACTCGGTCATAACCAACAATCTACTCTGAGATTCCAATCTCAGACTTGGTTGAAATGCTGAAGGACTTGACCAAGTCTTCACCTGCAATTCAAAGAATGAACTCAACGGTTGGCCTCACTGCTAACAAATTTTGCTCTTTACAATTGAATCATCATAAATGGTTTATTATCACTATTATTCTTGACCTAAATAAATAATTAATTAAATTAACATACGATTTGCACACATTAAAAGAAGCCCTCGTCTATAAGTAATATAGGAAGGCTTATGAAAATGGCAATTAAATGATGACCTTCCGCATCAAAGACTTGAAAAATGACTCCTAAGTGATACATCAGCATTGAATATTAGTTCATATTTTCTTTAAAGCATTGATTAAATTGGACCCTGTAAACACAAATAGAAATTCTGAGGATTCCAGTGAGTCTGAGGTCGAGCCCTTTACAAGGGTTAAGCAAAGCCAGACTTTTCATAAAAAATGCTAAGATCCACCGACACCTTGTGTGAAAAGGATTGCTCTATATGGTCCATCGACACCGTGTGTGAAAATAAATTTGTAGCAAATAAAGATGTTTTGAATAATTAAATTATAATTTTATTTATTTAAGATTTTTTTTTTATTTTTTTTAAAGTAATTTTGTCTCTCTAAGATTACTAGATGATAATATAAAATAAGATTTAAAAATTTCATTAAAAATTAATAAAATCTCAAAGAAATTAATCTATTTGATCTTATTCAAAATATCATAACATATAAAACAAATAACTTAAATAAATTAAAATTATAAATAAAAATAATATATTATATTTTGACTTGCCCTTCAAAATTGAAATTCTGACTTCACCACTGATCTAAGGTCAAGCCCTTTACAAGGGTTAAGCAAAGCCAAAATTTTCATCAAAAATGCTAAGATCCACCGACAGCTTGTGTGAAAAGGTGCTGCTATATATGGTCCATCGATACCTTTTCTTTTCTTCATCATTTTTCAACATTTTTTTTTTTTTTTGTGAATCATCATTTTTCAACATAACATTAGAAAAAATGTAGATAGAATCAAAGATCTCTTACTTGGCAAAGAATTGTTTTTTTATTAATTAAACTACTTTATTGTAATATCAATTGCCTAAAATAATGGTGAAAATGCCTGAATTGGATTGTGGCTGTACGTGCAGCACCGAATATCAATCGTCAGATTAAATTTAAAATCTAATTCAGCTCATATGTTTTTTACCTTTATTTGTATTTTTTTTACTTTCAAAATTTGTAACTTTACCCAGGAATTGCATTATGGCAATGTTAGGCCTGAAATAAATTTGAAATCAAACGTAAAAGTTCACCCTCACTTCCTCCACACATTGGGCGCATTTGGATTAGCTGTTAAATAAAAATTTTATTTTTTAATTTTTTTACTTTAAATCTTACTTTTCTTCTCATAAAAAATTTATTTTTATAATTTTTCAATACAACTTAACTTAAATAAAAATTTAATTTAAATACGGGCATGAGGTTCCAACGAACAAGTAAACAAAATAATAATAAAAGATTAGATCAGGTGGACTTTTTTCTTACTTCTGGTAGTTATTAGAACAGATAGACTTGATTTTCCACAATTTTTCTAGATTACTAGTACGAATTCAACATTTTTTACTTGTCATTTGAAATAAAAAATTTTCAAAAACCTACATTCAAATGAAGAATGTTAAAAAAATTTTCAACGACATCTCATTTTTCTTCTTTCCTTTTAGGGTAAACAATTCAATTTGCCATTGAACTTTACTTGAAGTTTGATTTTTACCCTTCAACTTTAAAAGAGATAATTCCTGAACTTAAACTATCAAAAAATGTAAAATTTTGCCCTTTCATTAGGTTTTACTGTTACATGACTAATGAAACAAGTCTCGTTCATAACACTTGAGCATTTTGAGTGTATTTTAAGAATTCATCACTTTTCATATTTTCTATTTTGTTATCACCAGAAAATTATTTTTATATTAATTTTAATTATTAATTATAAAGTATAATAATAATTTTTATTTTTTTCATTTTTCCCTCTTTGTTTTCCTCTTTATTCTCTCCTTCTCCACATTCTTTCCGTCCAGGATGATCAATGAAATCCTAGATCATGAAGAAAATAACCCTCTTAAGAATCAAAATTTTGACTCAATGTGTAATTTTTCAAATCAATATCACAAAAATACAAAAGATTGACAGCAGCTCTCAACTCTCAAAATTCATAATCAATAGCTAAACATTGACCATTAAATCAACAATTCAAACATCAACCCGTCAATCAATAATCTTATAAAATCATAAAAAAATAAAAGATTAGGCACTAGTGCCTAACAATCTTACTGCCTTTGGTCACTGCCAATCAACATTGACCTCTCATTACTCCAATATGTTAATAGGTAAGAAATTATTGATTCCAAGCTCTACTGCCCAATGATCATTCTAACCTCTTTTGTTAGAAAATTATAAATTTTATAAATGGTATGAGATTGGAGTAGAAGCACTTCCACTATTGCCAACAATCAACTAATAATGGTGAAGAGGTGAGCGGAAGAAGGGAAGGGGGAGAAGAGAAAGAAACCTAATAGTCTTTTGGTATAGTTAAGAATAGTGATGACTATTCTCAATCATTCTTTTTTCTTTTTTCTTCTCTTTCTTTCTCTTTAAGGATAAATGAAGGGGATCTAACACCTCAAGTTAAAAAGAAAAAAAAAGAAAATTGAGTAAAAGATGTTGTATTACCAAAATATCCTCAAAATACTCATATGTGTTGCATCGTAATTTTCTCCGTTAGCCACCTAACGGCGAAAGTTGATGAAAGAGCAAGATTTAGTATGCCTTAATAGTTCAAGGTCAAGAATCATCCCTTTTGAAATTGAAGGGCAAAAATCAAACTTTAGGCATAGTTCGAGGGCAAACTGAATTGTTTACCCTTCCTTTTATTTGGAAGGTTTTGTTGAGTTCTGTTTCGCTTTTTCTTTTTTTGGTTTTCTTTCCCCTTCCTTCTAGAAAGCCCAAGACTTTATATCTAAACTAGTGTATAAGCCCGCACCTTACGCGGGATTGCTTTAATTATTTTTTTAATTTATATGTAAATTTAATTAATATTATTAATAATTTCTAAATATAGTACTATATAACATGTATCATCGGGAAGAATAAAATTTAAAAATTTAAATTATGTTAAGTATATCTTTAGTAAATTAAAATTTTAAAAATTAAAAATATTTTTTCTTGTAAAATGTCTCTCTTTATTTATCTTCACAATATTCTCTTTTATATCAGACTGGGCTATGTCATGCTTTCTTTTGGTTTTTCCAACTATTTCCAATTTAGCTCACTTCAAAATATCCTTCTCTACTTTTTTATCTTGGAGTCAAAACATACTCTAAGAGATTTTTTCTTCTTTTTTTTAATTATCAAAATTTGATGTTAACCATTTATATTTGGCTCCAAGAATTTTAGAAGAAAAATTAAAAATAGTGCTTGGTACTGCTACTGCCTTTTTGTCATTTGGAAGTTAGCAAAACAAATTTTAGTTGTGAATAGCTACTATAGAACCCCAGGCTCCCTCCGATATACATAAATTTAATAGGAAATAATATACCTACTTTAGTTGAGAAAGGACTTATTCTCTCTTGGTAGCTTTCTCGAGACTCTTATATAGCCCCAGCACCAAGCAAAAATTGATAAAGGACAAAAATTTAAGTTAATTAAAAAATTTGGCGAAACATAGTTATCTAGCACTTGACCAGGCATTTTGGTAAAGGAGGTGAATTCTGTGATTGAAGCCTTTGTGGTTGCACTCCAAATGCAGGCTGGGGTTGATAATTTTGTGCATGATGCATGTCCAACTTATCCTGAATTAGGTCTAGTCCTCCTTCAACTGGGAAATTTGACCAACCTCCAACTGCATTACTGGCACCAGTAGTAGTTCGTTCAGGTAAACCTTGCAAAATGAACAGCAAATCCACGTACTGAGAAGGTTTCCAGAACAAAATATGATTGAATTCCTAGATTAGACATTAATTAAATGAACAAACTTGATAGCACTTAATTCTATCAAAAAGTGGAACTGTGAGTAACTAACCAATGTTTCATATCATCAACCACATCATCAACTACTATAAACAACCATGAGTTTATTTAATAACCAGTATCACTTCTCAAAAACCCATCACATCATTCATAACATAAAACTACAAATTTTCTAAATCCGAAAAAGAATAACAGAAACATTGTTATCTGTGAGAAGTTCATGGGCCCCTGCACTTTTCCATAACACTGCACAACATGAAGATAGGTTCTCAAGTTTCTGTCTATCTAATACAAATAATCAAGCCAAGGCTTGAGAAGCTTGAGAAGACTAAACGAAAACTGAACCTTCCTTTCTTTTCTTTTTTCTTTTTTCATGAAAAGTAGCTAAAATGGCAAAATGTTGTTGTAATAGTCGGAAAGACACTGTAGTATTCACCTTTTTATCCTTGATTTCACTGGATTGACTTCAAGTCTTAATTTGGTCTTTGTAACTCTGAAGCTTCTTAATTTCCTTCTTCAAGTCGGCTTCAAATTTCTCCTTCTGAGGTACAGAAACATAATACCGGTCATCAATCATCTATGTTTAAAATCATCACTTATCATCAATTACAGTATAAAATTTACACATAATTCTAAAATATATGTTAAAATTATTTTATAAATAGGTCTCAAATTTAATACTGGTCGGAGAAAAAATAAAGATGAAGGATTGGGGATCCATTGAAATTCGAAATGGTTCCAAAGAAATGGTTTGCAATGCATGAAGAAGATGGCTTCTTTCTTCATCTCCTTCTGCTTCTTCGTCTTCTTCTAATTCTTCTCAATGCTTCGTAGAGGCAAACATATATGAATAAACAAATATCAAGCACCTGAAGTGTGTGGCATAACATAGCAAGGAAATGCTGAAAGGTCTGATTAATTACTTTTCATTAAAGAAGAAGAAAGTTATACGAATTACCACTAAAAATAAATTTTAAGAAAGAATAATCCGATAGAGAAGTTTTTATCAAGAAATGAACAACCTTCAGGAGCAGAAATCTCAAGTGAGTTACTATTCATATTCTGATTTTTTGTTGTGGCGAAGCACTCGAACCATCCGAAACCATAATCACCAACTTGAAATGACCCTCAAGGACAACAAAAAGAATCAAACGAAGTCCTAGATCATCAACAAAACATGATGCAATTAGCTCAAAAATGAAAAAACTTTCACAGCAAATTGGAAGACATCTTCTAACTTTTTCCGGCTCATAGAGGAAGCTTGTGAAGCGGAGGTGGAAGCGGCAAAAATGTCCGCACAGTGAAGACGCGAGTGAGCATTTCCTTCGAAGTTTCGTCGAGTTTGATCCAATCTTTCACAGCAGACGCCATTGATGTGGCTTTTCTTTTAGCTGTGGAGGTTGGCGTTGATTACTGATGGAGGAGTGTGGAGAGACGGGGACAACCTTTTACCTTTTGGGCTGGAGAAGATGAACCATGAACGTAGTCGGCCAACCTCCACATCAATGGCTTTCTGAGTAAATTGTGACAGAATATAAATATGCATGCATCCATATCAGAAATTCTTGTGGCCTCGTAAGCTGCACCTCATTTCCACTCCCTGGCCTTGAATTGAGTACCGAGTAACTCTAGGCTTCAGATAAAAATAAAATACATATCCTCTTTCAATTATCTTTTGTGAAGAAACCTCTTAACTATCCTTTGTAATTCAATGAAACTTTGAACGAATAAAATCAGATAAGTATAGATTTAGAAATGCTGCTTCGAATTCTCTGCCTTTTCATTTTCATTTGCCTATTTTTTTCCATTCATTTTTTACTTCCAAGTCTTTCAATTTAATCTAAATTCCATTTGGTGCATACCTATTAGCTTTTGTTTATATATATATATATATATATATATATATATATATATATATATATATATATATATGTGAATTATATATTAATGCTACTAATAATGAGATGAAAACATGTACCATTTTTCTTCTTAATTTTATACATCATTAAATGTAAGTAATTGAAGAGATTTTATTAAGTTATATATATGTGTGAGTTTTCAATATTAATGATAATAATAATAAGATGAACATGTATTATGCATCTTCTTAATGTTATTCAACATTAAATATAAATAATTGAAGAGATTTTATTAAGTTCATGTATTTATTTACTTATATAAATTCATGAATTTCATGAACTTATTAATTTTATCAAAATTTATATTGTTTAGTTCTTTTATAAATAGATTTGAGATAAGTTTAAGATCATTAGTTGTATTCAAAAGTTTAAAAGTCTATTGTTTATAGATTCATTAATTGTACAATTAATTACATATTATTAATATTAAAGTAATTAGTAGATTCATGTATTTTTAACATAAATTAAATTTTACCAAAATTAAGGTGATTAAAATTGAATTCATGTTTTAGCAAAATTTAAAAAGTGTATGTTGAATTAATACTGTTGAATTCATTGTATGTAGAAGAGTATGTAATCATAACAATTAATATGTTGAATCAATTGTATGTACAAAACTCCTTAATCTAAATAAATCAGAGACTATTCAATTAATGTATTAGTTCATAAAATGAATTTCACCATAGTTGAGGTGATTAATTATGGATATTAGTTCATGTAGGCATATTAATTAATGAAGTAATAAATATTTAAAATGCAACTTAGCATTATTAGAGTAAATCTAAGCTTCTAAAATTCCACATGTCATATTCTCATGATTCAACCTTAATTTTAATATATATATATATATATATATATATATATATATATATATATATATATATATATATATATATATATATAATATATAGATAGATAGATTTTGTGACAGGAAATGTGGAATGCAGGGTAAAAATGTAAAAGAAGAAAAGGCGGGATTCACCCAAAAAAAAAGAAAAAGAAAAACGGAGGGGGCTGGACCGAGCCTACAGTGATAGGCTTGATTTTGGAATCCAAGTGGTCGTTTCGATCAATAAAAAATAAAAAAGCCCACCGGGAATTCCAGTGAGGGAGGAATTCTCCATCCTTTTCCTTTTCTTCTTCTCCTGAGAATATTTGTTAATGAATAGCATGTTGTTCAGGAATTTCATCTCCCATGTAGTTAAGAGAAAAGCACATCTTTTTTTTTTTTTCTCCCTTTGCCTGAATATCACAAGCAGATGTTTGCTCTTTTAGACACTCTTTCATATTTCAAATCCTGTCCATCCTTTTCTTGTTGTGAAGATCATCAATCAGTATCCCAAGGCCATCATACAGGTCTATGCATAATAACATGGTCAGCAAACTAGCTAGAAATTCTACAATATTCAATTACTAGCGTAAATTAGTTCCTTGACGACATGATTTCTGTTACAAGTTTAACTCGCACCTAATTTTACTTTCCTTGTTTCTTGTTTTGGATTAGCTGCTAATTGATTCTCATCATTTTCTTTGCTTTTATTAACGAATGATGTAAGCGTCCTCGTCATTCTGATACAAAAATAGTATTTAATATTTTTTAAATTATTAATTAAATATTCGACTCTTATAAAATTCTCTTGAAAATATTTTATTTTTATTTATTTCAAACAAAAAAATAAACATTATCTTATAAACATTTTTATCCCTTTGGACAGGCCTGATTCATGCCCATTCAACTATTTCTACATGCCAGAACACCTTAATGTGGATCATGTCAATCAAAATATGTTATCAATAGAATATGAAATATTCGCAGAAGACAAGAACATGCGATGATTCTAACAATTCTCCATATTTAATTAACTCATTCTTTTAACTTTGCATGCTTTTTCCTTCATTCTATCACCTCCCCCATGTTTTCTTTACAGGAAAAAATAAAGATGAATTTGATCTCATTTTTCAAGTGGACAAGAGGGAATTTGAATGAACTACTTTTATGTCAGCACCAACTCTGCCAGTATCTTTAGTCAACGAAGAAATGAGCGGTTTATCTGGTACCCAAAAGGCGAAGACCCTCGCCCTCAGGGCCCCTACACCCAGGCCCGACCAGTTGTGAGGGAGTAAATCACGGTGATTCAGCCATCCAGTCAGTGGGAGGGCCAGTGCCTGGTGCCTACAAGGACCCCCACCCCACATTGGAGGCAGAAAATCCCACACTGCGGCTGACAGGTCTCGACCCTGAGCCCCTGGTACCCAATCTGTCACTGCTGGCCAACTGAGCAAATGAGCGGTTTATCTTATCCTAGGATGAGGAAGAACTTGCACGAAGAAAAGGACATGACATTCAAGACCCACCTTTTTTTTTTTTTTTGGTGTTTCTTTTCTTTTGAGAAGCTTTTTATAAATGTGTTTGAAATGAAAATTCAGACAATATATTATGATAAGTTGGAAAAGAATGGTCCTTCAATCTAAAAGATCAAAATACACTAATAAAGTGATGCCCCTGCTTACTGAGGGCTGCTTAAAATCTTCGAAAAGTTCAAATATATTGGAAACAAGAATTCTGGCTGAATTGGAATTTGTCAACACCTTTAATGAACACAAGATAATGTCTCTATCTGTAATTCCAAGTAAAAAAGAATATAAGGACATAGATGAAGTGCTATATATGCTGCTCATTTTCCACAGCCTATCGAGTGAAATTTGCCATACAAAAAAAGCAGTCATCAAATCAATAAAGGAGGACTCAATATTCCCTTTGTAGAATCTGAATCCTAAAGAGTAAAAGTAGTACGCTACAACAAATTATCTTTCTCTATATATATTCCACTTCTTTTCGTAAAATATTTAAACTACTAGAAGATTTCTCTAATATACGGTTTAGATATATATTTCTGTCTCTTTTAAGGCTATGCTTGGATTTAGGGAACCTTAAATAGATTGTTGGGGGAGTAGAGAATCAAAAGATTTTTTTTTCTTTTTTGTTAAATAAAAAAGGTAGGTCTGGAGATGGCCGAACATATCAAACAAATTGAGCAACCAATGCTTAATACTGGCTTCGTTAGAATAACACTATTAAAGTCTAAGTGAAAAAATATATGCCGGTCAAATCAGCATTATGAGTTCATAATTTAGGTATAATCGCATAGTATCTCTATTGCAAAAAGAATTTACGTCCTCAGTGAAATTTGAACATAATCAAAAGGCTTATTGTGTTTTAAATAATTAATTAAAAGATTGAGAACCTATTTTTCTATAACCTTGGGAATATATGTGTAGTTGCACCTCTACGCCCTAATTACAAAACACCGCACTCTGAAATTTAAAGTAAATCTAAATCGCGTTATTTTTTGTTTTTGAAGGAAAAAAGAAAATATAGTAATCAATCAGAAGAATATGTTCAACATGCCAAGAATAGGCTAGTCCCCAAAATTCTACATACTACATTAGTAACTGACTTCGAGCGAGAGCGACATCTATCATCTGGTAGCTTTCGTCCACTTGAAGTTGCTATTAGTCTAGTAAAGACAGCCTAAAAAAGCCATAAAGTTAGACCAATTGTAGAATTGGAACAAGGAAAGGCTGAAAAGCATTGGCAAAGACCCAATTTTGTAAATCCATTTCTAGAAAATATACATAATAGAGTATAAATTTTTAATATAGTAGAGAGTATATTAAGAGGATTGGAATTTAAATAGGGCTAAAAAAACTTGATAAAGAGTATTTTTATCACCTTGTTACAGAAGTGGAGAGTTATGTGAACCCCATTAATTGAGTTCACCTTCTTGGCAAAACCTGTGAGGATCAATAATTTCCTGCTCCTACACCATCCATTATTAGTTCTTGTGGTTCTATGTACTATATATCTTGGTTGTATCCAAATCTAAAGTTTAAGATAGCTTCCAAGTGATAAAATGTCATCATGCTACATTATGCCATGAGGTCGTACCCAGTGCTTGTGGGACCTATTTCCTTTTTCTTTTTTTGTAAAATTATTGTGTATTTGTATAGGATTTTTACTTGAAAAAAAAAAGGAGTCTTAATTTTCATAGAAATTGGATTATTTGTAAAAAAATGCATTCTAAAATAAGATTTCAGATTTTGAGAATCAAACCTAAACCAAATACAATCATATATATATATATATATATATATATATATATATATATATATATATATGTCATTTCATATATAAAGAAATTAACTACTTTATCTTTAAATTATTTTTATTTTTCTCTTTAATAACTAAAAAATTTTTATATATATATATATATATATATATATATATATATATATATATATATATATATATATATATATATATATATATATATATATATATATATATATATATATATATATAAACAACTATATCAATCAAATTTTAAATTTATGGTAGATTCTAGTAAGGAGATTCATATTATAGGCACGAGCTATTATTTTTAGTGACAAAATTTTCTATTTATAACAGTTTATCCATTTATTAACGTCGTTTAAATTATAAAGGTATAAACATATCAGACTAATTATTTCAAGCAAAAGTAAAATTACAGGAATAAAATAATATTTTTTCAACTTTCAAGCTATTATTCTTTATTTCTCCTCATCCCAAACCATGAAAAGATAAAATTATCTTTGAAAATATGACACATATTTGGATCGTGACTCTCTTAGCCTAATTACGTTGCGATATTTATAATTTGATAGATATAGTTGCCTGAAAAAAATCATGTATATAAAAAGATAAAATAAAAATTTTTAGTAAAAAGAGAAAAATAAAAATAATTTAAGATCAAATATTACCAATTTCTCTTCATATATATTTTTAACAATTAAATATTTCTCTTTTAGTATTACCCTATTCACTCTCTATTAATGTGACCTTTCACTTTGGATACGGAGAAAAAAAGATGAAAAGGTTAGGATAATTTAGATACTTATAATAAAGGATTTGTAGTATTCACACTCTCGAGAAGTCACTCATAAGAATTAGCTGCATCGACTTTTGGCTCTTCTAGATGCACATCGCGCATTCGCTCAAACTGGGATACAACCAAAGAAACTTTACTCCAAAATAAAGAAAATCTTCTGTGCCATTTGCTCTGAAGTTTTTAGAGAATCTTGATTTAGTTGAAGCCTAACGTAGCCTATTATGAATTTGATTAATCATTATCTCATAGAAAGGAAAGGTAAAAACTTGTAGAGCAGCAATGATTTTGGGGTTTCTATTTTTTATATTTATTCTATTTCGAAATATAAGATTTTTTATCATTTTTTGTATAATCTACGAAAGAATAAAATAATATATTTTTGTTATTATATTTTTAATTAATTTAATTTATCTCTATTTATATGAGAGAGAAAGGAAATATATACGAGGGCAACTCAATTTAGTTAATGTCATTCCTGAAGTTATGGGTTGAGTCACATTTATCAAAAACTAGATAACTAAGCTACAAATCAAATATTTGATCGACCCTTATACTTCCACCTCAAATGCTGCAGCAACATGCTACCACCATTCAAAAATAAATAGGTGCAGCGGCACAACTAACTCTCAACATGACTTGATCAAATTGGGTAGCCAAACAGACACTAAGCAAAAAAAAAAAAAAAAAATCTCGTAAGATTTTGTGGGGGTATTACAGCTAAGATTTTTTATAGTCATATTGCCTTCCTCTTATTTCATTTCTCATTAAAGTGCAATATCTTCTTTTATGGTAACTTATCTCAATTTAAGCCAATGTATACTTAGATTGGTTCCGTTATGAAATTTAAGACAGAAAAATACTTAAATTCTTTCCAAATCTGCTATGAATACATCACATTTCGGGTCCAAAGAAAAAAAAAATCAAATTTTGGGTCCAAAAGTTCATTTAAGTATATTATTACTATTAATATCTTCTCCTCATCATATCAAATTTTGATTAGTTCCAAATAACCTTTAGAGAAAAAAAAAACAAGTGAAGCATGGAAGAATATTTAAAAAAATTTGGAAAGAAAAAGAAGAAGACAGTACGGACAAAGCAGTGGCTCCAGATTTATATTGACACCAGTTTTACAGAGTCTGGCTCTTTATTAGATACTCTTTGTGAATGATGGGCTAAGGAAGTGTCTTCTCTGACCAGTCAAGTTCCAACCCTTCGCTACGTTACATACACTACCCTTTTGATACCTTCAACACCCACTCAGCCATCTCCACCCCCTGCCTCGCAGCTGTCAAACTACATGCTTTCCCCATCGTTTCATATTCCCACCCATGTTTTCCACTCAAATCCCCTCCCCAAACCCCAGTCCCCAAAAATAGTTTGCCCCTCCTCTTGCCACTTCCCCTCCCCCAGTTCTCCCACAACAACACCAGAATCATCTTGGCTTTTGGAACTTTCCCTCCATGACCCACGAGACAAATCTTTTGAGATGTGAGTGAAATTTAATGTAAATTTTTATATTTTATTAAAATAATTTATTTTAATAAAATTAAAAATAAAAAAGTTTAAATATAAATATTATCCAATTACATCTTTAATTATTTTTATATTCATATATTTAGAGGATTTCTAAGTGAATCAATAAATTAATTCTTAATTATTTTTATATCTATATATTTAGAGGATTATTAAGTGAATCAATAAATTAATTCGAAGTTGGAACTTAAAAGACTGGAAATGTCTTGATGGAACTTTTTTATTCTTTATTAATCTCTTCAAGCTCAGGTCTACCTTATCAAACTAGATAAGATTTCATTAACATAACATATTTATAACTAAAAAGAATAACATATTATAAATAAATTTAGAAAAAATCATAATAGAAAATTTTAACGTGAGTAGCTTTACCCAATTCCGCCCTCCCTCTCCTTCCTTCTCTCTTCAAAGTTTAAAAGACTTGCCCTCTAATTAATCGCTTAATTAGAGCTGTCTAATTAGACTAATTATTATACCCAAATAAAGAAATAAAAGAAATAAGGAGGGATAATATTATTTTAACAATCCCAATAAAACTATTTGGGAAAACAGCTGGAATAACTATAAGAACATCACACACTTACAAAATATACCCCCCTCTTTTCACTCATATTTTCTTCTTCCAAATGGAGCCCCCACCGGTCTCAGCTCCGCCCATCGCCGCCGTTGCACCACCACAACCACCACCGCAGGGGGCATCACATATCAACTACGCAGATTCAGTGGACTCGTCTCCTCGGTCCCGGAAAACCGACTCGTGGGATGAGCCACCCTATGGCCCCGGCGCCGCTGCCACCAATACCACCTCTCCGGCCGCCAAGCTCCGCCTCATGTGCAGTTACGGCGGTCACATAGTCCCCCGTCCTCACGACAAATCACTCTGCTACGTCGGTGGCGATACCCGCATCGTCGTCGTCGACCGTCACTCCTCCCTTTCCGACCTCCACAGTCGCCTGTCCAAGACCCTCCTTAATGGTAAATCCTTCACTCTGAAATATCAACTTCCCAATGAAGACCTTGACTCCCTCATCTCCGTTACCACTGATGAAGATGTTGAAAATATGGTGGATGAATATGACCGACTCCAGAATTCTTCCAGTTCTTTGAATTCTACAACTAAGACCTCTCGCCTTCGCTTATTTCTGTTCCCTACAAGCTTAGACTCTGAAACATCATCTTCAATTGAATCTTTGATAGAGAATAGTTCTAAATCGCACGATTGGTTTCTGAATGCCCTCAATTGGAATTCATCGGCGTGTAAAGTGCGTGCATTTTCTGAGACTTCGTCGGTGAATTGTCTATTAGGACTTGATGATGCCATCGAAAATCCAGCTGTAAAAGATGAAGCGCAGTCGGAAGCTTCTTTAAGTATGAAAAGTGCAGGTGGTGGCAGTGGAAAACCCAATAATAACATCAATACTAATGTTGTGCAAGATGTGCACTCGGTGCCGGATTCTCCGATGCTTGAAACTAGCTCTTCCTTTGGGTCGACATCATCGTCACCGTCGTTGGCAAACTTGCCGCCGATTAAGGTGCATGTAGACGAGGGGAATAATCAAAAGGGTGTCATGGGACTTGGAATTGAGGAGTCATTTCAGCAGATGAATATTGTTGGAGCTGGGTTTGGGCCTAATAATGTTTTGAAGCAAGAAGATGGGGGTTTTCTGGTGGCCGCGCCGGCAACTGTGGCGGCAGGGACTATGGTTCCTGGTTTGCCCATGGTGATTGGTGGGGAGTACCAAAATCGCGTCTTTTCAGATGATGAGAGATCAGAGCAGGGTGTCCCAGTTGGGTACAGAAAGCAGTTACAAGTACAACCTCAGCAACAACAGCAGCAACAGCAACAACAGCAGCAATTGTCTCAATTGCAGCAGCACCAGCAGCAGCAACAACAACAACAGGCACCGCAAGTGCAGCAAAGTAAACCAGCCGGTGCATTTGATTTGCCTTCTCCAGATTCAGTTTCAAGGTACCCATAATTAGCCAAGGAATTTGGCATTTTACATCTGCTTAAGTATGTGAATGGAGAATGTTCTTTTCTGTATCGAGGTTTTACAATTGTATGTAGGGTTAATTGTCTGATGCTTTTGTGTTATTAATGTTGATTATTGACCTTCTAGTTTGCATAATCTGAACTGGGATCTTGGTTCTTTGGTTTGTGCAGTGAAGGTAGTGTAACAAATCCATTGTCTAGACAAAAGCCTCCTATGATCTATCAAGAATCAACTATGCAAATGCAGTCTGGAAATAGCAGAATGCTGGCTAATCAGATAGACAACAAGGCCAGTGATTCAAACACTAGGATTCAGATGCAACAGCAAGTTCAGGAATCTGGGTATGTATTGCCTAGCCAGTTTGATCAATATCAACAATTGCATCAACCTCAACAATATGTTCCTGCCGGTGCTCAATACATCCACCATCACCCTCCTGGGGCAGTTCCGATGTATTACCCCATATATCCTTCTCAGCAACTAAGTCATCCTCCTGCTCTTGAACATCAGTACCCAGTATACTATGTACCTGCTAGGCAGACCCAAGCTTATAATATGCCTGTGCAGCAACCAGGTTTCAATGACTCTAGCCCAACTGCCCGCTCTACCTGGCCCGAAACACCTCCTGCTGGAATGGTGCCTCCTCCGGCAGCTTACAATCCTGCAACAAGTGCTGCTGCTGCTAAACCTGAAATGGCCACAGGTGTGTACAGAACATCAGCTGCAGCCCCTCCACATTTGGTGCAGGTTTCCTCCAGCCAGACTTCACCACAATATGCCGGCTTCTCTCAGATTCATCACCCATCACAGTCAATTGCCCCCTCAGCTGTGACTGCTAATTATGCTTATGAGTTTACTGATCCGGCACATGCACCGATATATTATACACAGGCTCTTACTCCACAGTTGGCAGCTCAATATCAAACTGTGACTTCGTCTCCTGCGGTAATGTTACCTGAATCTTCCTCACAGCTTCCAACAGAGAATGTGAAACAAGTCAGAACACAGCAGCAGTGAGAGGTGAGTTGGGCATGGAGAAACAATTTTGCAGTGATGGGCTTGGTTTATCTGTAATTTTTTCTTTCAAATTATAGTTTGTCTTGGCAATTTATCGATTGAGGTATGTATTTGTCATAGGTAATAAGAAACTTGGCTTTCTTTCTTCTTTTTCTGGGCTGCATGTTCTATGTTATGAAAGTTAATGTAGTCTATGATCATACTGTAAGCATTCAAATGCATATGGTTCTGTTCGGTCATTATATCAGCTGTTGAATAAAATGTAATATATTGAATGAGAACTTTTAATTTCCTTTCTGCTTTACTTATTGTTCTTGACGTTGGTGTCATTTGCTCTCCAAATTTTGGATATTGGTATCGTTTTGTTCTTGCCTGAAGTTTACAAAAATCCTCCTTGGTTTGATGGCTTTAGTTGTGCAGGCTGTTAGGTCAGACCTTTGAATATATGCTGCAGAATCCTATGGGATCTTATTTGGGGAAATAAAGCCATTTTCACCATTCTTCACATTGTAAGATTTGTATACAGTTGGACTAATCTGCTGATCTGCTGGTTAGATGTACTAGAAACATTCTACTCAAAATGAAAGATTTAGCAAGGCATCAAGAGTTTCACATAGTTCTTATTTTCTCCCTTGTCCTTGAAACAGCTTTTGGATTGTCACTATGTTTTTTTTGTTGGACTTGACTATTTTTCAGGTAGAAATTGTTAATGTTTCTTGACTGACATTATACTGCTGCATTCTTCTTTGGCATTTCATTTGCCATGCAATAGGATAGTTGTGAATACTAGATGAAGAGGTAAAACGCCATTGTTCCATCCTTAAAACTTCACACCTGTCCTCTGTGTGAGAGAGAGAGAGGTGATTTATTTGCTTTTTGGGGCGAATGAAACGGAGTACGTACGCCAGTTAGTTGCCTTCAAGATCTTCTGGAAAGTTGCCTCCCTCGGCCACCCAGGTTGTCTGCGATTTGTCACAAACAGCCCAATATGGCCTGAATACTTTTTCTTTCCCAAGAATCCCAAGAATATTATACAGCGGCTGATGTTTGATGAACAGTGCTGGAGGCTCAGATTATTCTTTCTGTTTTTCCGCGTAATCCGCCCTAGCTTTTCTTGAATTGGATACCTTCTATGAATGCGTCACACTTGTTCTATTTAACTTGTGATGGTTTGCTTTACTCTTGCATCATCCTGCACCTTTTACCTTCCTTTTTGACTTGATTTGTCTTGCAAGGATCCTTTATTCTAAACTTTAATTATACTTTTAAATAGAAAAGGCCAGAAATTCCCAACTCAGAATCCTTTCTAGGGGGCACTAAGATTTGCGTTCTTTAGTTTTTCATTTTGCTCTTCCTTGAAACAGGGGAACATTGAAGAATTTGAATAGAGAATATCTCAATTACCACCAAAACGGTAGCCTAGTGCACTGGAAACTAGTAATTTGTGAATAAGATATTGTTACAGATTATTATCTCAAATTCTAATACCTTCGTGAAGCTGTGGAGATCGGGCTTGCTTCTCCGGTACCGGTAGTAACTATGTGGCCAAATTGCTGTGATAGCAACAAATTATTTGCACTTTGCTTGGTGCAAATAAAGCAACCAAATAGTACAAAGTTCCATAGGGCTAGATTTGACATGTTGCCACAGCCATCCCGTTATTATACAAATATAGCAAGTACTAACGCTAATTTTTCCACTGATGCTCATGTGACATAAGAGCTGCAAATTACTTTAAAAGCGGACTAAACTACAAATAAAAGGTACGAGGTTGAAGTAATTTCATCGAGATGGGGGACTGAGACAGACTGGGAGATGGGATGAATCAGAAAGCTGCAATGTCCAGTGAGGCATCTCTTTGGCTCTGCCAAAGTTACTATGGAGCTTAGTAGTAAATCTTGATGCTGCATCGGCTCCATGTCACCAACACCATCAGCAATTCATTTCGGTTTGTCCTTTGGTGATTCGATCTCTCTTTGTCGTCGTCTCCAACTTTGACAGTTTGAAGAAATGGGGTGTCGGAAAGTTTTAAGAGTCTTTAATTCGCAATTGAAAATATTTAATATTTTATAAAATTTATTTTTAAAATTAATTTTATATATTTTATATTAATAAAATATAAAATTAAATTATTAAAAATATAATTATAATTATATATATATATTATACAAAAAGTACTGAAAATCATTATATTTTAAGAGGAAAGGAAGTAGTTTTGTTTGAGTCTCACCATGGTTATTTCACTTTAGTCTTAGGTTGGGGTCCTCCTGGTCGGTGTCAGTGGGACTGGGGATTTGGAATTTTTTGACTTCTGCTACCGTAAGGTTTATCTTCTACGTGGTAATCAATAGCATTAGCATTTAGCACCATTCGTTTTCTTGAACAACATACATAATTTAATTACAACTAGCCAATTCATAATATATATATATATATATATATATATATATTAAATATAACTCTTATAGCAATGTATCTTGTAAAATTAAAAATTAATTCTAAAAAAGCTTCAAACTTCTTTTTAATGAATAAATTAAATTATTGAATTACTAAATTATTACAACTAATTTAATAATTAATTAATTAATTAATTAATTAATTAATTAAATTTTAATATCCAGTATGAAATTTTTAATAAATACTATTGATAATTTTGTCAATTGAATAAAAATTAAAAAATAAATACCATGATAAGTAATACATAATAGAGAGAAATAAAAATATTATTAAAAGATAATTTCACAAATAAATATGTTATATTGTGATCTCTTTTGCAGATGAGAACATTCTTCATACCAATTGACACATACAACAAACGTTATCTGTGGTGAATTTTTACAATTTTGATATCATGTAGTATTCAAACTATGCATGTAAATGCACAATCTTTGCATGAATTGATATGCTTATGAAAATTTTCTAATCCATTCTCCTGACACATCAATATTATAGTTTAGAGTTAAATATATAAAATTAAAAATATCTAAGTAATCACATAACCTTTTTATGTGCTAAAAAATTGTTAGAAGTATGAATATATTAATACATGTCTTTGCATGTCATTTAGGTGATCAATTGAAATCCTTAGTATAAATTCTGCATGCCTATCTTTAAGAGTAATATTTATATCTGCATTATAATCTTTTATGATCATATTGACAGTCTAAATACTGTTTAATCTCATCAACAATTTGATACTTTTGTTGGTCATTGTTTAATGTATTCACATTTACTTTGAGGAGAATATGTGCTCTATTAACTCCTTTGGTCATGTACTTGTACAAATATTTAACGATACTCTTAAATTTTAATTTTTTAATATTTATTTGAACATCCATCAATACCAATAAATCTCCCAAATGAGGAATAACCAATATATTATCAAAAGTAAAACTATTTATATAACTCTTTTACTTGAATCATTTCGGTGTCTGTATTCTACATACACATCATTTTCTATTGTTGTAGAATCACATAATTTTTTTGAATAGCGCTTTGAACATTTATCATTTACCATACATGGAGCATTTGAAAAAGTATCACTACAGGGTCCATAGAACATGTATCTTATGATGATCTTATAAGCAATTGGGTCAATTTCTTTGTCTGATATTTCAGCTGATATAATTTCATTTACTGGATCCGGTGCATTTGGCTTATCTGCTAGTGATAAAGTTAAAGTTAAATAAATTTGAGAAATAAGAAAATTTAAGGGTATAGATTTATTATTTATAGAGGTAGAAAATTAATACTTGCAAGTATTCTACCTAAGAAATTATTCTTCTTAAGATAATCCATAAGTTTTTTTTTTATGCGAAAGACTTACGTAATAATATTTAGTTTGTCTTCAACACGCTAATGTGTTGTTCTCATTAACTCTTTTTCTATTTCTAACCATTTGAAATTACAGGTAAACGTAATGAAAAGGTGTGGAGGACCAAAATACCTACATATTGTCATTGCATCTTGATAGTGTTGAATCATATTTCATGGTCCTCTTATAAATGATGAAAGTAATACAAATCTTCTACCTAAAATCAATGCATTAGCATCTCCAATAGCTATTACATCTTCTAAACCCTGATATAGATATGCACGTAAATTTGATTAGTGGGTCCTTATATAATTCAATCTATTATGCTTAACTCACACATAACAATCTATAAAAAAATTGTTGAAATAGTAGACTTCCTCATAAAAGTACATTTCCTTTATATTCACGACTTTGCATTCTAAATGCATATAATTCCCTCATGGATATAAATCTTCAACGGTATATTTTAGCAATTGGAGAAAATTTATCCTAATACACCACTCATCTGTACCATACGAAAAATGTAATGCATATTGAAGTAGCATATAGGAAAGATGTATCTTATTGATATGTTTCAAGTTTTCATCTCTTACATATACCACTATATCTTATTGATGGCTTTTAAATATTTTGACACTAATATAACGTTAATGTTGATCTGTTCAATTTTTTTGAAGGAGCATGTTCTTCCTTTTTTGTAGTCTCGTTAGCTTAGAATTAAATTTTTTCTTAGTATGATCCAATATATACCCAAACTCATATTGTAAAGAAAATTTTTAAAAAAATAAATATTATCCAATAAAGTAAAGAATGATTACGAAAAATGTAAAAAATTAATCAACCATTCATAAAGGTAGTAATAATGCATATGCTTGACCATAATTGTACTTTTATAAATACTTTAGAATACATTAGAAATATGTAATAATGTGATAATTTAAATAGGTAAATAGAAAATAATTGAAAGAATTATTATATTTTACCAAAATTACAATAATAGAAGTCTCTAGAACAATTGCAAATGACAAAAATTAAAGAAAAATTAAAAACATTACAGAACAAAAGAAACATCACAGAAAAATAATTAAAGAATAAAAAATTTAAAAATTAAAAAATTTGGTGAAATTGTTACATTTTACTAGAATTGAAATAATTACAAGTGGCGGTAATTAAAGAACAAAAAATTAAAAATATTACCGAACAAAAAATAATTATAGAAAAATAATTAAAGAAAAAAAAGTATATAAAAAATTGAAAGAATTATTATCTTTTACCATAATTGCAATAATTTCAAGTTGCAGTAATTAAAAAATTAAAAATATTACAGAACAAAAAAAATATTATAAAAAAAATTAAAGAACAAAAAACTAAAAAAATACATAAAAGAATTTTATCTATTTTCCTTCATTTTCTGTGAGTAGACGATAGAAATGTCCAACTTATGATGTCTCTTGAGCTATTAATAGTAAGTCTTTTTTTCCTTTTGGTTTTTGATTCCAAATCAATTAAAATGTTGAAAAATATAATTTTTGTTTTTTATTGATAGTTTTTCTTGCAGACACTAACTGAAGGGTTTGTAATGATTTATCACATGAGAAAGATATGATATGTTATTGTGTCTTTTTTCATTAAATTAATTGTGTCTGTGTGTCATATCTAGTAACACACAGGCAAGAACATTACAATAAAATAATTAAAGAACAAAAAATTAAAAAATTACAGAAAATAATTGAATAAATTATTACATTTTACCAGAATTGTAACAATTACAAGTGACGGAAATTAAAGAATAAAAACTTTGAAACACTATAAAACAAAAAGATTACATAAAATAATTGAAGGAATTATTACATTTTGCCGAAATTGTAACAAGTATAAGTGGTGGCAATTAAATAACAAAAAATTAAAATATTAGAGAAAAATAATTAAAGAACAAAAAAATTACACAAAAGACTTGAAGGAATTATTAACTTTTACCAGAATTACAATAATTGTAAGGCTCTTGAATGATTGCAAGTGGCGGTAATTAAAAAAATAAAGAATTAAAACATATTACAGAAAATAATTGAAGGAGTTTATGTGACAATTACAAGTTTGTGAAATAAAAAAATTAAATGATAGATTTTCAAAAAAAATTGAGTATGATAAGTTTCAGTGTTAAATAATGAATATGATTTATGAAATAAATAAGAAGGATTTGTATTGAATTAAAAGATTTATTAGATAGTAATAATTTATCGAGTTTTATTAAGTATGTACTTCTACTCTATAATAAATAGGATTTATGAAGATAACTTTACCTTATCTTAACAGTAATTAAGAAAAGATTGATTAAATAAAATAAAACACCATCATTTTGTCAAATGAAAGTTACAAAATGCACCAAATCAAAACAACCGCCGACCCACCCCCATACTTCCTACTCTTTTTGGGGTGAATAAGATTGGATTTAATTCTGAAACGCTCGTCTGATTTTCTCGAATGCTCCTTTAAACGAATACAATGAACAATTAACTCTTAGGTTTATCTTGTCGGCTCTATTTTGACTACAAATTACGGTAGATGCAATTTTCATTAGAATTCAAGACACAAAGGCTTGATCTCTTGCAGATCTTGTTGTTTCTCCCCTCCTCCAAAGAATCTATTTACTCAGATTTAATTTGGGTCTTATTTTAGTATTCTACCTATTTCTTAAGTAATTTTTTAAATTGTTAATTTGTCAATAATTTTCTAAATTACTGTTTTGTAAAAAATGGATTGAAACAAGATTTTGTTAACTTCTGTGCTTTAAGGACGACGATGAAGATATTAAAAAGAAGATCGAATCATGTATATTTATTATCTTATTAGTATTAATATTATTATACTTTACTCAGTTTGGGTACTTAGGATGTAGAATGTTTTCTATTATCATAGTTTTTGAACTATTATATAATTTTTATTTTTTGTTATTATTGAGCTATCCAACTTCTTCAATTCCCCTCTTTTGATATATTGAAACAAGAATTTGAAGACTGTTTTAATTATAATAGTTCTAATTATGACTGTTTTAATTATAATAGTTCTAATTATTTTTACTATTAACAGATAATTCTTTACTCATCAAAAATAAAAAATAAAAATTTTTAAGCATGAACTCAATCGGAATACTCCCCTTAAAACAAATGAAACTGCATGCTGTCGGAAACGTCTTGCCATTTTAACATACTATACCTCTCTCCACGTTGGAACTTGTCATTAAGGTTGCTGTCCCATGGCTCCCTATCTCTCAACCAAGAGGCACATTTTTTTGGAAGGTTAAGCGAAAGGACAGTTAACCAAAATGGGAAACTAACGAACTCCAAACCTAATCAAAGGGCCAAATATACTGATAAAGGCAATGTTTCATACTTCATTCTTGATGCTTGATGCACGCTTGGGTTTTATTAATGTTTGAATAATTTTCCAGAAGGGCCATAAAACTATTTTTTTGTTTGAAAAAGATCCCTTATTAATATATGTAATTAAAAATATAGTCATTACCTATAATTTTATGATTCAGTTTAACTGAAATTCACATGTGTAGCGCACATAAGGTTAATTTAAAATATAAATATGTCATATTTTTCTCAACTTCTTCTAAAATGGTTAAAAATAAAGACCACACGTATTTTTTAAATTATATCATCACTAAATTAAATAATTTATGATTGAATTTATAATTGAATTATAATTATGAATTATAAATAGTATTTATATACATATATTTTTTAAAGAAATCAATAAGATATGATACATTTACATTTCAAATTAAATTTATATGCGAAACACATGAATTTAAATCTAATTTTATTTATGACGAATATATATATATATATATATATATATATATATATATATTAAAATTTTAAAAATATGATAAAACTTTTTTACAAATTAATTTTCTAAACGTGAAACATTGCATGTGTATGAACCACGTCAATCGAAAATTGAAGACACGACCACCTATGGGGTCTGAAAGTGGGGGATGAAGTGGAGGAGGGAAGTTGTTGGGTGTGGGGTAGCCAGGAATTTGGGATAAGCCAATGTCTTCAATCAATCTTGATCGCAAGGGAATGGGAAATAAATCAAGATTGGAATGCTTTTAAATTTTTAAATAGATGAGGCGAAAATAAAGTGGGAGGGAGAAATTTTAATTAAAATATCACTTTCGTTTGTTAAATGTATTATTGGTAGAATTTCTGAATTTTTTTTTTACTGGTAGGACCTCTATACATCTGAATTTAGTTTCTCTCTTTATGCGGGTTTCAAAAGTCAAGCTTAAGTAATATTTTGCGATATTGAGCAAAAAAAAAAAAAAAAAAGAAATCCATATTAATTTAGTCAATTAAAGGATAATTTTTAATCATCTGGTCTTAATCAAAATGGAGAGGCACTATCTTTTTTTTTTTTTACAATAAAAGAGATGCTCTACCTGAAATGGATTATTCCGTTTTCTTTTTTTAAATAAAAAAGAATCAATTTCCAGTGGTTACATCGACATCTCTAGAGATTCATCACAAAAATGATTAAAAAAAAAGCCTTTGTAACATATTAATAGTTAAACACTTGATTTGTAGTTTGAAAATATTGTACCTCAAATTATATTGTTTAGAGTGAAGGGACCAAAAAAAAGTGCCTTTGATTGTAAAGTTAAAAAATACGGCGTGATTAAACGAAGTTTGATTTTTATTTTAAATTTTATATAAATTAAATTATATATAAGTTAAAATATAAGTTTCATACTTAAAATTTTGAGTTTAGTTTCATAATGAAATTAGCATTTCTTAATTCCATAATCATATGTAATCAAAATAGACATAAGCCAATTAGATACTATGATAAAATGAGAAAATTACAAAATAGCCAATATTTTTTCTCATAAAGATTTTGTTATTATTATATCATTTTTTTGTAAGGAAAGTACTGAATCCCAACCTTGGGATCTATTTGGAGCGGGCTTTTCTTTTAAGAAAAATTATCTCGATTTTTAAAAGTGGATTTCATATCTAAGTGCACGTCTAGTTAACGTCGGGTGATATTAAATAGAGTTTGAGTTTGAGAATTTTTATATTAAATTTTATAAAAGTAAACTTTTTATAAAAAAAATAACGTAATATAAAATAAAAAAATTATATTAAATTACGTAAAGAAACTCAATCTAACGAAACTCAGTAACCTTCCAAGGAAAATAATCATTCTTTTTTCATTTTCTTGGTACAATTAAAATTAAATCGTAATATATAATTTTAAATACGAGTGAGATAGTTGACCAGAGCACAGAATAAGCACTTCTTTGTCACGGCAGAAACTGTGAAGATGGCGTTCAATGAAAGCAGCAAAGGGCGCCAATGAGAAAAGAGAGCAAAACTATTCAAAGTTCTAAATGTTAAACCCCAAAAATTGACCAATTCTACTAGAAAATGGACCCCCGGTTTGGTCATGTCCCAATAGTAGCTTGCTTCAAAATGGACAACTCACTCCATTGCTATTTGCTATTTCTTCTACAAAAAGATCGTCAGTCAATTTCATGCGTAAAGATTGGAATTGGATATTTTCTTTCTTGGCTACTTTTGGGTACAATTTGTTGCAATTGGGTATTAGAATATGACCCATCGTTCACTTTGGTTCATTTCTCATGGGTCCATGGCTACTTTGGGAACATTATTCCCACCTATAAAGAAGTAGAGAGGTGGGGACGGATGGGTAACGCTTAAAACCACACTATTAGCAAGAATGATGCTGGACTTGGAGAGTGAAGTATATGCAACCTTTCCCCCCCCCCCCCTAACGAAAGGTTAAGTACGGATTTTACCCATTGAATTACAAACTTGGCTCGGGTAGGTAAGACTTTAGAGAGCGAGGGAAATATCAAACCCCCAGCTCAACACGCCAACGAAGGGTATGTTTAGGTAAATTTTAGATATTGAATTGTTACAGAAGTAGTCCCTAAAATATACAACTTGCCAAGGAGAGGGTGTGTGGTAATTCGGCAGCCAAGAGGGCCTGGACCACTTCCAGGTTCCTACAAGTGAGAGGCTCATTTTCCTTAGTCGGCTCTGCCGTTCATTTCCAAAATGTCCATTCTAGTTTATACTGAGGACCAAACCAGTTCACATGAAGTTTTCTAGTATCATTCTTCAGATAACATCTTCGCTAAGCAAAGGCAAACTTGGCGGTCTAGATAATTTCGTTCAGCGATCAAAACATCAAGAACTATACGTGCCCATAAAGAGAGAAACATAATCTTATCACAACCTATAAATGTTTCTACAGCAATCTTGGAATTTGAAAAGAATGTATTCAAGGGTGACAAAATTTTGGAGCAAATTGAATATATGCTCTAGAACAGCAATCTTGGAATTCGAAAAGAATGTATTCAAGGGTGGACAAAATTTTGGAGCAAATTGAATATATGCTCTAGACTATTTCAAGAAATACAGCAACATGGTTATGTCTCAAACTAGATCTACATTGAACACTCTGACACTATGATCCGCACCACAGGATGCAAGCTGCATCCTCCTACAGTCTTCAGTCTTTACGGAATTTCTCCATGCTAACCGGTGAACTGGGGAGACATGGCACAGAAATGGATCGAACTTGGCTATACAAGCTGCAGTTTTGATAGCTGCATTTCCATCTTCAGGCCTTGTACAAGAAAGACTCCACAACTCGATCAACCCACTCTCCATACCCACAGCAAGAAGTCCGCGATTGCCCTGGCGATTCAGACCCACCCAAGATAGTGCAGTGACACTACTGTTGAATGGTGGCAGAGTCATGAGATGTTTCACAGCACATCCATTCTCCACTTCCCAGATCTTTACGGTCTTATCCCTAGAGCCAGTGGCAAATTGATGGCAAAATGGGTTCCATGAACATGCCCATATTATTCTTTTATGTGCCTCCTGCCTGGCCACCAGTTCATGACTGATTTCATCTGCACCTGGAACCATGACAACGGCATAAGGAGCTCTATGTCAGCGAGTGAAATTTGAGGGAAGATTTTTGCAGCCTTCACAAAATAAATTCTCAGTCATTCTCTTGATGCTACTATTCTGAGTGCAATAATTAACGACCATAAGAGAGAGGAGGAAGGATGAAGGAGTGAGGAACTGAAAAAAGTCAAGACCATGCAATAGGTAACATTAAATGTTTAGAGAAGGTGTAGACGGAAACATGTTTGAGATGTAGATAGCCGAACGATATCACTTTGGAAGGTCTAGCTGTAACTTTTGCCAGTTGTCAATTATGATTTAGCATAATCAGAGAATTTTAGTCTGAAATATTCACATTCTTTACGTAACAGAGGTTTTTTTAAGTTATGACAGACAAACAAAATGATGCAGATGCAATGAAGCACCAGCACCTTTTAGCTGTTCAAGAAAAATCCGTTACAAGTTACAGCAAGCACAAATAGAACTAGTTCTAAAACCAAATGAAACTAGTTTCTGGTCATAATCACCAATAATACTATGAGGTTGCAGACTCGCTCCCCACTAAAAGAGAAAAACATAAAATGAAAAAAGAAAAAAGAGACTCTTCCTCCCCATCACAAAAGGAAGACGCTGGAAAATGACCTATCGCACCAATTAGCCACAGAAAAAATATCAGAACTAACCAGTATGTTTGATGGAGAAGACAGAGAATTGGCGATCCCTAGAGACTGCCAAAAGAAATTTGTCATCATGAGAGAACTCAATCTTAGTCACTGTTAAGCTGTGAGAATGCAACCGGCCAACAGACTTCCAAGAACCAACTTGCCACAGCCAGATTTCAGCAACTGATGAAGATTGAGCCTGAAAAGAGATCAACTTGTGAGTAAATTTATAAGTGCACATAACTCTTGACAGCCCCCCTGTACAAACCCATAAATCAGATTGAAAGATTAGTAACAGTCCTTGTCTATTACAAGTTATCAGACAGGCAAGTATGTACTCCAAGGTCTATTAACACCTTAAACTAGAAGTAAAATGACGCCAAGCAAGTTGACATTCAAATTTGTCACCCTCAGGCTCCACTAAACAATGAACTTGAGGCGGATTGAGTGTCTAAAGTTAGTCAAGCACATGCTTTTCTTGATTAGTGATACACTCAACTTGTGATGAAGTTCAGACTTACCAAAAGTATCTTTGTATATGCAAAAGACTCCTAATGTAAGTTTTAAGTACATTAAAAAAAGACAAAAAGACAGGTATATGCTTGATTAAGCTTGACAAGCTCTGAGTAAAAGAGGATTATTCTTGGCTTGACAACTATTCATGTTATGCAAGGTCAACCATACTTAAGTAGAATGAAGCTATAAACCAAACTGCTTGTAAGCAACTTAGCTAACGCAGGATCCTACCTTTGACCATTCTAGGACACATGTTCAATATGGAATGATCAGTTCAAACGTTAAAACTCTTAATCCTCATTCCTGAAGCCTTCAGAAAAATATAGACGTTCCAGGATGCTAAATAAAAGGCTTTCTTCTAAAACTCTTGGACTGCTATATACTATGTCCTGTACAGAATATACACTGTATGTACGTCTGTGAAGCAGGGATACTGGTTACTCTTTTAATTATTTTCACCAGTTACATATTACTTTCAACTCAGGGAAAAAAAAAAGACATGCATTTCCTATGAATATTTCTTCATGCAAGTCATATCACTCTGAAGATATTCTCTTGCTTAAGCATAAATATCAAACAAGAGTCAAATATCATGATATGTAACAGTGATTTCATTTCTGTAGATGCCAATGCAAATGAATTGATGTATTTTAGAACCACCACAGAGAGAAGAAGTTTCTACAAACCTTGCAGGAAGAAGCAACAACCTTTCCCTCATGGTCACAACATAAAGAGTATAGTTCATTTCCATGTCCATATAGTTTGTGTGTCTCTGGCCATAGTGTATGCCAGGCTAACTGGTCCTCAATAGGTGGTTCTGTCAATTCAACTGGAACAGCTTCTGGGATTGTTTCAAGAGTATCCATACCATCATTACTAGTTTTGTTTGTTGGCCCAGCTGAAGCTGCAGAAGAAATTAGTAACTTGTGTCATTCTATTAATTATAGCAATATTATCCTCAAAGTATGTGTAACACAAAAGCATATTGAAAGAACAATGCCACCGAGTCTGGCCTATATTATCCTCATGCATGCATCCCATGGGTCGAGTGAAGGGTAGGCCCAGAAACCAATAAATTGTAGAACTTTAAAGAAATAGTTAATCAATCCATAGAAAACGCATTGACATCCAAGAATAGGCAAGGAATTATTGCCTGAAGATAACTGGAAAAGGGGAAGAACTTGCCCTCTTGACCTAATTAAGAAAGAATCAAAACTATGTTCTAAGATTTTCTCTGCAGGATAGTATGTGCATCACTACATCATTTGTAGTCAGATTCTGAACAAGCACACATGCGTGCCCACATAAGAAATAAGGAAAACAGGATTATTAACTTATACATTGTTTTCATATGCAAATATTTTATGTGACATGAAATCAAAGGCACCTTGACTATATATGGGTTTCTGGGATAGCCCCAGTGCAGATATATTTGCACCCAAAATCTGCACATCAACTTGAAGGTCATCAAGGAGACTGGAATCGGGCGAAGTTGCATGATTTAAAGTCTTCAAGAAGGATAGAGTTGCCTCAAAAACTCTTGCAACTTTCTCATCTGCTCCACTCACAAAACGGTGGTTTCCTTTTCCCTTGATGATGGTGACACAATTTATATCATGACCATGAACTTGAGGCCTCGCAATTTCATGCCATGCATCCTCATTTTCTGTACAAGATTTTTTCAACCAAGGAGCGAAGATTCGAGTTGTCTGCCAAACATTAAGAGTGTATAAGATAAACATCCATAGCGGCAAGACAGAGAGGGACACGCACAAACACAGAGGGAAGAGAGAGTTCACAAAGTTTCCATAGTGAACAACTTGTTACCTGGTCATGACTAACAGATAGAATATATTCCCCACATCTAGCCCATGCAATGTCTGACACTGCAGAAAAGTGTCCAGAGGGAACTCTTTGGGGTTTCCAATTGTCCAAATTGGAACCAACGTTTTTCCATAGATGAAACGATCCACCATATCCATGAGCTAAGATTGAATCACCAACAGGACTCCAATGCCCACCATAAAATCCTAAAGTGCAATGACTTAACTCACCCACAGTTACTACATTGATCCAGATACCAGTAATCTTCTCAGGTTGCCAAATCATCATAGTCTTGTCCATTGAAGCAGATAAGATGCTCTGGGGCTGATAACATTCGTTCCCATTGATGACTAAAGGTGGCTGCCATGCCACCGAATAGACCCAATCTTCATGCCCAATGAGCAAAGATTCCATTGAAATTTGGTAAGAGGATGAACCAGCCAGAAACATGGGACCTTTAATATAAGAAGCCAAGCTGATTTCTCCCTCATTATTAGCCAAAGATTGATGCGAAGCTACCTTCCAAATACGTATCCCCTTGTCTTGGGATGAGCTTACCAGTAAAACACAAGTTTCACCATTTGAATGTATAGGTAATGAGAAATCCAAACTCCGAATCCAGTCGGTATGTCCCTTTAGCTCACAGGCAAGAACAAACTGGGACACAGGAAAACAAATAGCAATAAGAGATCCATTTAGTGAGAAAAGAGAGTAATGCAGAGAAAGTTCATGATCTGAGATCTCAAGTGCAAAATTACTTTTCCGGCCCTCCCACTGCAATACAGGTGAATCTTATTATCCAATCCTCCCATAGCCAGAACCAGATGCCCAGGATTCCCAGGCAACTCTGTGAGTGAAAGGGCAACCATAGTTTTCGAACCAACATAAATGGAATCCAAACATGATAATTTACAATCACCTGTAGAAAGCAAAATAGGCTGCAAATGAATAAATCAATAAATCATGTGACATGTATTCGCATTAAGAAGACATGCAACAATTGAAAAAATAAAGAAAGCAAAATATTACCTAGATGCTACCATCAAGGATTTGAGCAAGTGGAAAAGACAATTTTTTTTTTTAAAAAGGAGAAATTATGAACAACTGGAAAGCTGCCCTTGTTCACTTGATATTATTCATTTAAATTCTTTTAGAGTGTGCTTGCAGGGTATTATTATCTGCCAGAAGTTTAAAAGTTTATACAGATGAAGCAACGATAGTCCTTGACCTAAACACAATGAATCTATACTTGTTCCAACCAATTGCAGCTTAGTGAAATCAAGCGTGCAGAATCCTAGGTTGCTAGAGTGAAGAGCTTTTGATTGGTTTTTCAAACATCAATGATGCCTTTAAGCCAAAAAGTACAATTTGAACAACTATAAAAAAAACTGGTATTAAAAAATAAGACATATCAATATCACTCGAAATACACCTTTGGAAAGTGTAGAACAGCAGATACCAAAACTATGGCCTGACATCCACCAAATGTTTCTAAGAATCAAGGCCACATAAAGATTTGAGAGAAAGAAACAATAAAACTTTGAAGTGAGTGGAGAAGAGAAAACATACAGGAGGATCATTTATATTGGCAAATCTAAGCAAAAAGGGTGATGAAACAAATTCAAGCGTTAACAAGCAAAGAATTCAAATTCCTTCAACTCACCCCAATTTTTTGAAGGAAACACCAAATCCCATACATTAACAGTTCCATCAGAAGATGTGGATGCAAATACTGCATTTTCGTGAGAAACCATTATCCCAGTTATGGATGTAACACCTTTCTTATGTGGTTGGGGTACTTGTAATACATATCTCCACTGAAAACAAAATATGCAAGAAGCTTGGTAAATCAAAGCAACCATTCAATACAATCTTGTAAAAAGGGCTTTTCAAAAACTGCCCGGTCAAAATTGATTAGTGAATTGCAATAACAAGTAACTAAATAGGTACTAAGGGTTATTATAAACAAAATATGAATGAAACTGATGTATAGAGCCTAAATTTGGATGCTATAGTGTAATGGTCAAAGTGACAAATGACCTGAAAGTGCAGGGCCAATCTCCAATCTGAACAAGATTTCCCCAGTCCCTTCCCCACCGGAGGAAGAGAAAATTAAGCACCAATTGATTGTACGAAAAGGTTTGAATTATTCGAAGAAAGCAACTCAAAGTAACAAAGAACAGGAGCTTAGTTCTACCCTCAGAAGTAAAAGCCCTTGATTAGCTTTACAACATAAATACTAGCCCAAGTGTGAGAACAAAAACAGCTTTTTAGCCAGTTATCTCATATGTTGCTAAAATTCCATTAGTTTTTAAGAACTACAACAGAGAATCTTCCTTCTTCCCGCTAACTTCACAATCACAGATTATTTCCATACGGAAGGAGAAAATACAGAAAATATAAAGAATACCAAACAAGATCAGCATCTGTGAGCATAGAAGATTGGCATTTCAGAATTTCATTAACAAACTAATCATTGTTCCTCGGAGAGTTCATTTTCTTGCAAATGTGTTGTTCTGTTTCAGGTTAAAATTACTTACTCTACTTCTGCCCTACTGTCAAGGTCCAAAAGAATGTTTAAAATGCAGAATCATTCCAGTAAGAATAAAGTAACAAGCTAGAAACTACCTTCCTCTCTGTAACAGAGAAGACCCACAACATAATAAAACCATCAGCGTCCCCAGATAGCAGAAAATGCTGTTCCAGCTCCTTAGCTGTAAATAAGTGACATATTCATCAGTTGATAACTTAATTCCCATCCAAGAAACTAAATTCGTCACTGTAAAGAAACCGGCAATCTTATAAAAATCTACAAGTTTCTGAAACCATTTAAAGTTCAAAACTACTAATGTTCTGCACCATTAGAATTTGTATACAGTCCCATAAACACCCAAAGCTGCTCTTTAATCTACAGATTATATTACAAAGAGAGTACCTTTAAATGAAAATTTGGAATTTGGAAGCCAATAGGTACAGTTCACAGCTGCTTTATGTCCAGGAAGGGTAGCCAAAATTTGGGCAGTCTGCAACTCCCAGCAGCGAAGAAAAGCAAGAAACCGTGAACCAAATTCCAGGAGAACACAAAAAGCAATCACATAAAAGATTCTTGAAAGAAGTAAAGAGAACTAGAAGAAGGAGAATAACCTTGGGACAAAATATAGCAACAGCGTTCTGTGCACCAAAAGACAGCAAATCACAGGCACCCCATGAAACATTGTTCACTATTCTGTTACATCCTGCTCCTATGAACACTCTGTCTACTTTCGCTTCCATGCCATCACTCTTTGAAGCCATCATTCAGCTATTTGATTTCCAATCAAAAGATGTAGAGAGAGAGAGAGTGGAGTATAAAAACTTCGGGAAGTTAAGGCGACAAGGAAGTTAAGGCGACAAGGATGGAGGGCTTTTGACGACTAAGAATTTGCGGCCTGGTGGCCGAAAATAGCATTAACGCATCCGGCGCATATTTTAAGTACGAAGCAATAAACGACCAAAGGAAAAAAGAGTAAGTAGGGCGCATAAAATAATATGAACGCATACATGGTAAAGTGTTCAACCATCCGAATGTATTCTTATTTATTGTTTCCATTTTGGGCTTTTTGGCCTTTGCTTTGGAAAGTACTAGTCCATACTACATACTCGTTTACATCTCTCTCTCTCTCTCTCTCTCTCTAATAACTAATTAACTAATTTGATAATTATTCAGAAAAAAAGCTAATTTGGTAATCAATAATACTAAAGAGCCAGCGTATTATCTCAATAAAAAAAGTCACCGTCTTTTTTCCTTTTTTTGGGTAAAAAATTACTTTATTTTCATTCACCGTTAGTTAAAATTTGAAGAGCATTGTAAAATTTAATATTAAATTTTAATTATCTTAAAATAAAAAAAATTGAATTTAATTTCCATAAGTACTTAACTGGCCGCTGCCTCTCAAATTTTTTCGAAATTATCAAAATTTAATTTTTAATTTTTTGAACTACAAATTAAATATTCGAATAACATTATATGTATTATTTTAAATAATCTAATGCATTCTTAGTATGACAATTTTATATAATTTATTTTTTATCTAAAATTTTACAAAATTATATTATTTATGAAGAATAAAAAAGACTAAAAATAAAAAAAATATATATTAAATTTTAGAATAGAACCAATCTAAATTTTCTTAATTTTATGCCATTTAAGGTGTTTTGCCTCTAGTAGGCCATTTCAGAGTTAAGACCTTTTAATCAAGTATTAAAAGCTTGATTCTTGACTAATGCATACTTAATTCTTTTTATTAAATTTATTTTATTAGAATTTGTAATTTTTTATAGCATTTGATATATGTGATCTCATTAAAATAAAAAAAAAGTTTTGGGTTTCCTTAGTTTCATTTTCATGCATCCAAACAGGCCCAAAATAAGAACAGACAAAATGATTACAAAGTCGCGAATCACGTGTCGTGGTGCCGGAGCTTCTTCATGATTAGTCAATGACGTGTACTTCGGCCCATTTTTCCTCACTAATATCCTTTTCCTCCTCCTCTCATCTTCGAACCTTTAAATCAAAACCAAATCTCAAACACTCAAATTCGTTTCCCTCGATCGGGATCGGAACTACAATGACTCTAATTCAATCTGATATTCGTTCTGCTATTCAATTCGCCTCCAGTTTCCGCCACCACGACCGCTGCCAGCGGTTGTTACTTCCGCGCTCTATCATGTTCCGCCACTCTCTGCTGTCGAAGAGCTTGACCGTTGCTTCGAGATTTGGTGTAAGAGCATTTTCGACTGGGACTGAAGAAAGCTGCAGCACGAGCAGCATTGAGATTACTAATAAGCCGCCTATATGCACTGCCGATGAGCTCCACTACGTGTCCGTCGATAAGTCTCACTGGAGGCTCGCTCTCTGGCGCTACACGCCTTCACCTCAGGTCTGGAAGTCGCAAATTTGCACCGAATTTGTATTTATTCAGGAACATTTTTTGCGAGTAGTTTTATGCGGAATATTTGCATGGACATTGACATTTTAAATGTTGGAATTATAATTACAGGCTCCAAAAAGAAATCATCCGCTACTGCTTTTATCAGGTGTAGGTACTAATGCAATTGGATATGACCTCTCTCCTGGGGTTAGTTTCTTCTTTTTCTCCATCGTATTCTGTGTAGCCTTGGATTTAAGACATTTCTATGAGTGGAAGCTGGAAAAAGTTTCTAACTTTATCATTTTTCCACATCATCTGAAGTTAATGGTTAATTGTTCTATGCAAATGCACAGAGAGAGAGAGAGAGAGGTGGGAATCTAAATTTCCTGGAAAATATTGCAACCGTAAGCCAATGTTTTCCAACAAGCGCAATAAATCATGCACTGTTTGTGACTTGTTCTTGAAATTAAAATATTTGCAGTAATCTCACGTATGGGCGATGTATGGAAATTTATCCCGTGTGAATATCTAGCAACTTATGTGTGAGAGAGAGAGAGAGAGAGAGGTGGGAATCTAAATTTCCTGGAAAATATTGCAACCGTAAGCCAATGTTTTCCAACAAGCGCAATAAATCAGGCACTGTTTGTGACTTGTTCTTGAAATTAAAATATTTGCAGTAATCTCACGTTTGGGCGATATATGGAAATTTATCTTGTGTGAATATCTAGCAACTTATCTGCGAAATTCTGTTTTTTTTTTAAAATTAAACCCTAGATGAATTTACCCCATGATGAGTTTTGATTCTCATCACTTCTTTGTGTTTGTCTGACATGGTGTTAATTTTGGCCACCGAGACCGGATGCTGTAGCTTGCCTTATTTTCAAAATGGTCTAAATTCTCGAAGGGTTCAAGCTGGTCCTGAGGCTAGTAGTCTCTAATCTAGTTGCTTTGTTTTCAAAAAGGTCCTGAAGTCAATAAAGATGCAGGCTTTCACTGTTTTTAAGGGGCGGTTGGAGTGACTTAGTTTTACCTTTTAGTTGGGTAACTGTTAACCACCTTTTAGTTGGGTAACTGTTAACCATCTGTCACTGAGACTTAGCTCATTGAAGATTTATATTTAAAGCACAGTCAAAATTATATTTTAGAAATCAAATCGGAGATCCAGAAAGTAGGACAAAATTACACACGGATGTGGAATATTTTATAATGCTAGTCCCAGGTTCTCATATAGTGGCTGCATACCTCTCAATCTGAAGAATTCAAAAGCTAGGTAAATGGTAGTCAAGAAGCTATGGGTTTTATGGATACTAATGACTAGGATTGTAGGCTGAGCATCTCAATTTTCATTTTTAGATGCAGGATTGAAGATAATAAATCTGGTTTGGTGCTAAATTTTGCAGTCTTCTTTTGCACGTTACATGTGTGAGCAAGGATTTGACACATGGATCCTTGAAGTTCGAGGTGCGGGATTGAGTATGAGGGAAGAGGAATCCAAAGATATTGAGAAATCTACCCATGCACTATCTGCAAAGATGGAAACTGCAGCTGAGGATGCAACTAATGATGCAGTCTTTACAGCAGAGCAGCCAACAAACGTACAGAATTCTTCAGCAGAATCACAGGTTCCCATGGTCCATGAAGACTTAATGGGGATTGCCACGGTATGGGACGAATCAATATTAGTGACTAAATTGACAGAAACTTTCATGCGCTTGTCAGAAAGACTCTCCGGTTTTCTCAGTGAAAGTCAGTCAAAACTTATGTCTGCCCAATTGTTTGATCAAATGTCTAAATTATTAGAGGATTCTTTTGTATTTGAACGTTTTGATGAGATAAAGGGGAAATTACTAAGTCTGTTGGAATCAAGGCAAAATTCAGCTGTTGCTGGGCAAATAAAGGATCTAAGTCAGAAACTAGTAAATGTTATTGAAGAGGGTCAGCGTTCTGTTTCACCTCAGTTGAATGATCTACAGGCTCGTTTAACCACAACACTAGAAGATTTCCAGAAACAACTGGACCTGATTGTTAAGTATGATTGGGACTTTGATCATTATCTGGAAGAGGATGTTCCTGCTGCGGTGAGGTGACATTTTCCCTTGTTAAATTCTATAAACCAATAACTTCTTAAATACTATTTTCTGAAATAATTTCAACTAATTTTTCTTTTATGCTTCTTGCATCTATTAAGTGCTCTTTTGTTAAATATTTATAGATGGAATATATAAGGCACCAAGCTGGGCCAAAAGATGGTAAATTGCTAGCGATTGGACATTCTATGGGAGGCATCCTGCTGTATGCTATGCTGTCTAGATGCGGTAAGATGTGCAGATATTGATATCAATTGTGCCTGGTTCTGGATTAGTTCATTGGAGGTAGCAGCCAGTCCTGAAACATAGTCTGCTGCTACTGTGCCAACGAGTCTACTAATACTTGATTTTTGAAGATTATTTCATACTTATTTTTTATATACTGCCCAAAATTTGAAGGATCTTTTGCTTGCAATAACTTAAGAGAATTTAGTGGCTTCTTGGGTTGAAGAATTTGCTTCCTTTCACAGTTCTCTACAAGGAAAGAAGACAAACGGAAGTAGAACTCTTAAGTTGGAGCCTAATTGCTATGTTTTTTTGAAGAGTATGCTGAGAATTTTGGTTATGCTACTTGTTTTGTGTGGACAAATTTAGCTGGTTGCTATACAGTTGAATTGTCTGATGTTTTGAGGGATGTTCTTTTCTTCATGAGGATCAGCTTTTTATGTGTGCATGTTAATTATTTATTTAAGTTGAATATGAAAGAAACTACTAATGGATCTTATTGCATGTTCATTTTGGGTCTAAAGGCTGTGAGGGAAAGGAGTCTGGCTTGGCGGGCGTTGTCACTTTGGCATCATCACTTGATTATACATCTTCAAAATCAACATTGAAACTATTATTACCCCTTGTAAGTTGAATGTGGAGGAGTAATTCCCTCTTCTTAATTGAGATTAATAGAAATCTCATGGACAAATTCTAAAACAACTATTTTTTTATGCAGGCTGATCCTGCACAGGCTCTTAATGTGCCTGTTGTTCCTTTGGGAGCTCTACTATCTGCTGCTTATCCTCTTTCATCTCGTCCTCCTTATGTCTTGTCTTGGCTTAATGATCTGATTTCAGCACAGGACATGATGCACCCGGAGTTGCTGAAAAAACTGGTTTTGAATAACTTCTGTAAGTGCAGATACCAATTTTACATTTCAAGGGTCTTTCATTGACCAATTGTTTGTTACCCCTGCTTTTTTATTATGCAAGTGTGAATTTGCATAACCTGATGTTTTGCTGTCCTGTGAAAAAATGCTATTATCTTCTTGGAGTGAAAGTGCCTTCTTAGATTCTAAAATTCTTTTGTTTCATTGCATTACTGGTTTTTCTTGGAGTTTGAATTACATGGTTTATTGAATCACTAGTTCTTCTCCGAGTTGTGGATCATCTTCTTGTTGTCAACATGAAATATGCCGTGCAACTGTATTTGGTTTCCTTCAGTTATTAATTAAGAACAAACATAATCTAGTATCTGCTGGCAGGTACAATACCTGCTAAAGTTATATTGCAGCTGACCACAGCTTTTAAAGAAGGAGGACTCAGAGACAGAAGCGGTAAATTTTTTTACAAAGACAATATGAATAAAACCAACGTCCCTGTCTTAGCCATTGCAGGAGATTGTGACCTCATATGCCCACCTGAAGCTGTTTATGGTATGCTTATTACTTAGGTCTTAGTTTACACAAATATATCTTTCTTTCTTAATAGTAAAGTATTTTCTTGCCTACCCTGCATTTGGCTGACAGAGACTGCAAAGCTGCTTCCTGAGCACTTGGTCACCTACAAAGTATTTGGAGAGCAAGATGGTCCCCATTATGCTCACTATGACTTAGTGGGCGGAAGAATGGTATGTGCTATCTTAGTTCTCTTTTACTGATTGTTTATTACAATATTGTATGAGTTGTGTGAAAGTATCTTCCTATTTAAATGTAGGCCATAGCACAAGTCTATCCATACATAATCCAATTTCTAAGCAATTATGATTAGAACTAACACCGAAGACAAGAAAGTTTAAGGTTGTGTGCTGTTGCTATGAGGTCAACTCTCTTCATTAGGTGCTGTGTGCCTACTGTATTCGTTCCTTTGGCATGTCCATCAGCAGACACCTTTGTGAAGATGCAACAAGGAAAGCTGCTTGTGTGTGATGAAGGCCGGATAATCCAAGTTCTACATTTCTTCGCCAGTCTGATTTGTAGCTTCGATGTAGGAGAGTCAGCATAGTTTATAACATTATTCATTTTGAAGCTTTACGGACTGGGCAGAATCACAGGTAAAATTAGGATGTTCAATTCTCGATCTTAGGTAAGTCTAAATTGTTCATTGATTTGTTATTCCTGTTTCTTCTCGCCCTGATTCCTTCTTTTTCACGGGATAGAGGTGAAATTGTGTAGAAAATTGACCATCATGAGATTGTAAGTAGTAGCATAAAGCTTTTTATGTATCACTCTCACATTTTGGTAACTCCTCAGATCAAAACTCATTTTTGGATGAATATCTTTTCGGTTTTAAGATAACCTCACTGTTTCCACATTTTAGTGGCCAATACTGACTGTTAAAACCTGGGGAAAAGAACAAGGATAGGCGAAACTGAAAGGAATGTATCAGTGAATTGTTTAGCAAAGCTATTTCAATCATGATTAATCTGTCCCGAGGTCTCCCTGCTGCATGTAAGACGCAAGTTACAGGACTTTCTGGCCAAGATAAAACCAACACTCTTAACTACTAAAGATGGAAATTTTAGCATGGTTCAAATATTTGGCTAGGATCAGTTACGCGAACAATGTTCTTAGGGCTGCGTAATTCTTATTTTTTTAAAGGTTGTATGGAAAAGAATGTTGAAGAAGTAATATTTTGTTGGAAGTCGAATGTCTTATCTTGGTTTTGGTACTAATGCTTAGAAGAGCATTAGCCTAAAATTAAGTTATTACTATTTTACCACTATGAATTAAAGATTTTATTGAAGTATATGCGTTATTAGACTCTATATTTGTCATATCTTCAAAAAAGAAAAAAAAAACTCTTATGTATAATAAAAGAAACTCTTATGTATAATAAAAGTTAGTTGTAAAGGTTTATATATTAATTTTAGGTTTGAATATTATTTTTTCGAGGAACTCTTTTGTAGTAATTTTTTTTTTAAAAAAAAAAACTGTTTTAGCTTTTCACAGCTGAAACAGAAGTAAAATGCAATGTAATTGCAACAGAAAACCAACAAAAATTTTGGTACGTGTGGTAATAGAAACCTTGAAGCGGTGGTCCATTGGGCATGTGATATACGACATATTATTCAATCTTTATTGAGGAATCTCAAGTATGGTAATAGTTTCCCCAACAAAGTACTTATATTAATTCGTCTTCCTTCTAGCTTTGTGAGCTGTAGGTGGGATCTTGCAGACTGGGCATTCGTTCTTCTGCAGAAGCCATTGCCTGAGGCAGTTTATGTAATAGTTTCCCCAACAAAGTACTTATATTACTTCGTCTTCCTTCTAGCTTTGCGAGCTGTAGGTGGGATCTTGCAGACTGGGCATTCGTTCTTCTGCAGAAGCCATTGCCTGATGCAGTTTATGTGATGGCAGTGTCCACAACCAAGTCTTCCAACTTCATAATCCTTCTGCCATCCCTCCTACAAAATGGAAACCATACTACTATTTAAACTTTTCTATAATTCCAAAAACCCGTCTAATTTACCATTTTCGTAAATTTTAGTCATTAATTTATCATTAATAACTTAAAGAAAAATGGTAAAATTTAACGGAAGTCGGTCAAATATTAGATAGAAATTTTGATAGAGACCTTTGGGTTTCATCTACTGATTAGAGAAAAGTTGAAGTTCGGACTGCTAATGTAAGAAAACTTCATAATTTAAGATGGCAAAATTGAAGAAGAGTTAGCCCAGAAAAGATACAGCAGGCGAGATTAGGAGCTTACTTGACAAATGCTACATCTCCAGCCTCTCTCAGGAGATATAAGCAATGTAACAGATTCAGCCATTGACAACTTCGATATCTTTAGACAATGAAATATCTCCTCTTCGCATAATCCTTTGTTCACATGGCCAATCTTATCTCCTAAATCAAGAAGTTCCTGAAATGTTCGTTTCCACAATATCATTCAATCTCTCTCTCTCTGTTCTAAATCGAGTGTCAAAAGTTTTTTCCTACAAGTTCAACACAAATATTGAGAATCAAAATTACGGAAGAATTACTGTATGGAATCACCTCGTACGACATGCTATCGACATTGAGTCTCCAGTCCCGATGTTCATCTTCATCGTCTGATGAACCTCTTTCAAAACGGAAGTAGAAATGATGACATTGTCTGGCATTTGATATTTGATTTCTTGATAATACAGTACCAGAGGACCTTATTGAACCTGAACCAGAGATACCATGGCTGTTGGCCCTTCTCCTTGCTACTCCTACAGAATGCTATTAGAAAGCCAGAAAACGTAAACATTTCCAGATCAGAAGTTCAGGATCAAGAAAGCGAGCTTCAATTGATCATATCAAAAGTTCACTTTTACCTCTATACGAGGGGTTGTTCTTTGAGGCTGAGCAGCCACGTTAGGCCTGGGAACAACATCAGACAGATAGCTGATCCCTGGAGGAGCACAGCAAATATCAGGAGAATCGGCAAGGTTAGCCGGATTTCTGGCTTTACGAGGTGATTTTTTCCTATCGTTCCTCTTCCTCCTTGTCTGAGTTCCCTCCTCAGCAGCTGACCGGACTCTCGATGCTGACACCGGCATTGCCATCCCTTTACAGCCTAGTCCTCTGAGTGTCCCCAAGGCAAATGCACTTCTGTTCTTGGACTTTCTATTCCGAGATTTTCTTGATCCGATTGAATCATTGTTGTTGGATAATTTAGAGTGCTGCAGATTAGAAGACTTGAGCATCTGAACTCAGGAATGTGATTAAGATTCTGAGCTTGAGATTGAAGGATGCTGATGTCTGATCTTCTTTATTCTTGCATGCTCAGTTGAACAAGGTTTGTTGAACTTCAGAAAGCAAGAAAGATGAGACATGAATTACAAAATCAAAGTCCTCTGATTTTTGAAACTTGAAGGCCCATTGAAACTTTAAGGCACCAAATGGACCTTCTTGACATTTGATTCTCTCATAGGGACAATTTGGGGAATAGCTAATAGCGACAAACAAAAGTTTTTCGTTTCTAACAAATTACAGTTGTCAATAACATGCAGTTCTTTTCACTTATTATCATTTTTTGTTCTGTTTTCTTAGTTCCAAACAAAATTTTGATGCTTTTTTAGTGCTTCACTTGCAGTACATCTTAGATGCTCTTGTAATTATCTCAAGCAGTGTGGAAGTTGGAATATATTGGTCCAATGCAAAATTGAAGGTGCTCAACCACCATTTGCGGGGAAGTCCGTTGCAGAAGACTAGAGTTCAGAGTGCACAGGAGGCTGCCTTATGCCTCATCTTGTTTGGGACAAGATGGAGTGGGGTTAACCATATGTGTGACATCTAACAGATATGCTATTAACTGATAGCTTTAAGCAGGACTTGCACTAAAAACGCAACGACTGACAAGATTTTGCATTTTACACCAACTATTTTAGTTAACTACGTAACTGAAGTAAGAACAGATCAAACTCATTGTCAAGACGGAGTCATTATGAATTCTGTAGGCGCCTTTCCTCCCATGGCTAGGATTGTCAATGAGTTAGGTATATCCGAACTTGGCCCGTTTAACCCGCTTAAATATAGGCTCTAGTTTCATTTTTAAAGCTCGAATACAGTGTATCAGGTTAAATAAGCTTAATCTATTTTTAATTTGGCCATCATATAATACTCTATATATATATATAGGAGCGCACACACATATATTATACAATAATAATATTATTAATTTTATATATAATGATAATATAATTAATTAATTTTTTATTTTTATTTTTAATTAATACACATTTAAGATTTAAATATAAGTTTAACAAATTTTTAAAATATAACATTAATAATCTTAAAAAATTAAACAAATTTTTATAAAGTAAAAATAAAAATATAAAATAAGTTATTGCAAAAAAATAATAATTAAGGCTAGAGCCGCCTAAGTCCGAGTCAGTCTTGACAAAGCCCACCTCATTACTACTAACCCTGCTAACAAGAAGCCGAGAGAAGGCAATCCACGGTCCTTAGCACTTCTAGTTATGAACAATTGGTGAGGTGTATTTCGAAATGCAATTTTTTTTTTTACTTTAGAATAAATAATTTATTTTTTATAAAATTCAATAAAAAAATTAATTCTATCCAATCCCTCTCTAAGAAAGCACAATATTAGAAAATAATACAAATTTTTACCAAGCCAAAGACTGTATATTAAGATGAAAAATGCTTGCATGGTCCATCTCTGGGTAATATAAAAGAAAGATAAGGTACGGTCTTTAAATGAAGCATCAATTATTTGATTGGATCGAATACCTACAAAGGGCATTTGAGTCGGTTCCAATTCGGTCGATTACGTTGGATGTGTAAGATTAGATCATAATTATTAAATTAGATGGATAATTTAATTTAACGATTAGGAAGAGTTTTTTTTTTTAATTTTTTTCCTATTCACTTCAATCTTAGATCAGATGGTTTATAATTACTGTTATTTAGTCCTGCACATCCTGGACCACCAGATCCAAATTGCATTTGAGTTCACAAGTGACATCAAGGACAGGATTCAATTAAAAAAAAAAAAAAAAGGACATCAAGGACAAGGTGAAGGACAGCGGTCCAATTTTTGTGTAGTTTTCTTCTATTTGGCTATTCTCGTGATTCTCCTACGAAGTGCTATGAAATTTAATGCTTTGTGGTTCTTAAAATGGAGAGCGTATTTAGTAATTATGTAAAATAATTAGGACTTTTTTTACCAGCTATGATGACGTTTGTGTCTAGACAATAGAGCGAAAATGGGGATAGAATGAATTACATTCTAACCATATTCTGAAAAGGTAATTTACAATTCCAATATAGTTAACTCTTGTTTTTCTTTTCCTCTCTTCCTCGTTTCAGTGCAGTAAAATTGAATTTCAGTCCGGAACAGTTAAAAATGTAATCTTTACATTTCTTCTCATAAAAATTAATGATTAATCCCGAAAAAGTAATTTAACATATCTAATCTTTTTTTAATGAATCCTATCTAATCTCTTCTTCAAAAAAAAAAATTATCATTAATATTATAAATCAATCCTTTTTTATGAGAACAATAAAATATAAATTGAATCAAGACAAAATTTCTAACTCAACTAAAAAGTATTATCTAATAAGTATTTCTGTAGGATTATTTATTATCTTAATACACAAATAGACAGTTCAATTAATTATCTATAATTAAATATTTATTTTTTATTTTAAAATGTTCTTGATTGATTATTTATTTTCTTAAAATAACTACTTTCATTAATAATATTTTTAATTTAAGAAAAATAAACTTTGTTAATATAAAACTCTACTATTAACATCTTTTACTTTCTTAATTTAATTTAAAACATTTAAGTTAATAAAAATATTATAATAATTATTTTATAATTAAATTATTTTTTAATTTTATACAAGTTAAAATAAGATATTGTACCATTGAATGCTTGAGGGAGTATTAAATTACTAATTTGTTTTTAAGGAAATAATCCATAACATGGTGGTTATTGTTCTTTTCCTTTTTCCCTCATCTTTTCATGAACTGCCTCATGCAAATATGCAATTACCTGTAACTTTTACAGTATTCAACCACCGTTTGTATCCAACAATTCTTGACTCTACTAATATTGAAGTTCCGTGCGAAAGTTTCGATCATTGTAGTATCTTACCGTTCAGGTGATTCTTGTTTCTGCTTAAGGGAAATTCTGTTTCTTTTAAACTGAAGATATCTCACTGCTACAAAATCATTCTTGTGATAATTACTATTTGATTTTACCCATCAAAGGGAGATCCCCACAACATCCCACTTGCTTTTTCAACTTGATTTTCAAGAATATACCTGTTTCCATGGTTTAATTCCTCTACTGCTCATAATTTCTTCAGGGGGACAGAAGATATGGCTGATAAAGACCAAAAGAGAAAAAGAGAACAAGAGCATCTACTGTTGTCTGGTAAGTTCCAGGCCTTTGCCATTCAAACCATGCTTTGTCTTTACATTGCTCTTCTTGTTGTTGTGCATTATCAAAATTCAAACTTTGTAGGATGCAGAAAAATGGGAGACAAACATGTCGGTGTAAGAGGGAGATTCATCTACAATTCTGCACTCCTAATACTCCATTTCCCTTGAAAAGGGTTCTAATAGTAGATCATGATCAACTTTGTGAGAGGTCTCATCCTGTCTCCATCATACAGCAATTAATGTGAGCTCCTTTGACTATTTGCTTGTTGAACTGGATCAAGGTTTTGAATTTTTTGGGACATATTTTGGAGTCAGAATTTTCTTTTGTAGCCTTTTGCTTGTTAGATGCTGCCATCAAGTTCTATCTTTATTTAAGAAATGGGAGTAGGTCCATGGGGGTGTAGATGAAGCAAGCCTTTCACAACCTGCTTGCAAAAAGGCTCGAGTTTTCTTAGCTCGTCTTGTATGAATGCAGCCTCAAGTTTAATTGAGCTTTATTATTTCTGCCCTCGAGCTTGAATTTTTTAACTCGGGCCTAGATAAACTTTAAGTGAGCAGGTCAGTACAAAGCTCAGTCCAACTTGACTCGTTTATGTCCCAAGGTCTCGGGCATAGGTTAGAGATGCAGAGGAATGATACTTCGTGTGTCCTGTAGGTTTAATTGTACTAACACAGTGGAATTCTTCTTTCTTCTTGCTTGTCTAAAGATTAAGCAAATTAAATTTGAGGTCCGGTCTCCCATCCCCTGCCAGCAATAGTACTAGTACTACTCCACTGCTACAACAGTTTGTGGTAGAACTTAAAGATCATCTCCCTTCGCAGTTTCTGAATCATTAAGAATCTTCAATTTTGTTTTTCCATTTCCATCTATTACAAGAGAAAATTATCTAATCCGAAAATACTTCTTGGACCTTGACATTGATTTTCCATATCTTCTTAGACCTGAAACATATATCAGTTGATAAATATTCCAGTCCAAGAAATCATGAATCATGCTGGATTTCCCTTTGATACCTGTCTGATTTTGAACCTGATAGTAAGATCCTTGTTGTAGTATAACGATGCAAAAATCCAAACCTACTTTTGTTGGGATTATCTAGCCCATCCCTTTCTTCTGGTTTTTTGTTACCTCCTTGAATTCTTGCATGTTATAAATGGCAGAAGTCATAACTGCAATTGAATGATTGATAATGGGATAAAGGCTTTCTTGTCTCCCATGTCCCTACTTCTATTTGCATCTCTGATGCCTGGTTTATTGTTTTGTCACAGGTGCTTTTTATTGAGTCTTATAAAATGGTATCTGTTTATTGCATTTTAACACGCCACCATCACCTGTTCTTTGTAGTTATTTCTGCAGCATCAATGGATTCAAATGCATCATCTTATGTTCTTAACCATGCAACTCTTCCCCAAGTTTATTACCAGGGAAAAGAGGGTAGTAGCATCATCGACTTAGGTCTTAGCCTAAGAACATTGCAGCCAGACGCTTATCACCAAGCTGGTCATGGTAATGGTATGGTTGTTGCTAATTTAGGTAGTTTACCTATCATGATTACTATGCACAATTGAAACTACTCAAAATTGTGTCACGATTAGGATGTTCAGTTAGCATAGTGGAAAACTATCAGAATTTTCATCTCATGGAAGAGTATTACCAAGTCTGAGAGGAATTTTACGGAATGCTGCTTTCATTTTTCCCTATTTGTTGGAACTTTGGGATTTTCAGATGTTAGGGAGGGAGTCATTTGATGAGATGAATGGTGGAAGAGAGACAAGATATCCCACTCAATTTCTGAGAATTGAACTTAATTCTCCAAATTATATCATCATTGAACCTTTTGAAATGCAGGATTCTAGGATCGTTTGAATACCATGGTCCAAGTTTGTCTATCCATACTTGTGTATCGTTAATTTGTTTTCCTATTCTGATGTTCATATTAAAAAGGTAATGAACCTAAATTTGTTTCAGTTTTCAGATTTTGAATAGCTATTCCAGAACACCTTAAAGTCTGGTACTAAGCATTTTCATTTTCAATTTGCCCTGTCATGAGCTTTCTTGGACTCTTAAATCATTATCTCAGATAGATAATCCTGTAATTTCTGTAATTGCTATAATGTACCGAACAAAGGTTTACTGCAATGTCTGGAAACAGATGGCTACCATTTACTGATGGATTGGAAACAGCTGCATCCCCAGCTAAAAAATTCAAATATTGAGTACACACAGAATATCGGAGAGAATTATGAAGATGAAGTAGAAGGAATTCAAAGCAAAGAGAGCTGGACATTCGTGAAAGTTAACATGGATGGGATAATTGTTGGTAGGAAAATCTGCATCCATGACCATATGGGATACTCGAACCTTGCACTTCAACTGGAAGAGATGTTCGGTGTGCCTGAAAACCTAACAAGCTTAAATCCATTTTGTTTCACTATCATAGAACAAAATTTTCTTATCTCTTACTTTTCAGGGAAGCAATCCATATCTGGTCTCCGGCTATTCCAAGCCAAGTCTGAGTTTACCCTGGTCTACAAGGACGGAGATGACCAGTGGAAAACTGTTGGAGATTGTCCATGGAAGTAAGTTTCATGATTAAATATACTGCCTTCTTTTGGTGGGATTTTCCGTTTTCTGACATTTCAAACTTGAGCAAGAGAAGATTCTATATTAAGCAAAACTTGGCAACTTGGATAGTGGTGGTAGTTTAAGTGCCATTGTTTTGTAATTTGATCAAATAGCACATACTAGAATAAGGCTTTAAAAAATTACCTGTCTGAACAGAAGAAGATTTCTTTTTCATTGGTTTCAAACAGGGAGTTCGTGGAACGTGTGAAGCGGCTGAGAATTGTACCTAAGGATGAAACTTTTGTTCCCTCTTCATCAGCATTGTGCTATTCTCTCTGAAACCAGTTGCAATATAACAAACATAGTTTGGGAAGGAAAGGAAAGATCTGCTTCAGTGAATTAACATAATTTAAGGATCTGTTATCAGTGGATATGTTATTCTTCTGGATCATCTGGTTACATTAGGGCTTTGTGGATTCTTGTCCCATAAAGAATCTTCTTCAGTGACAATGAAATTGCAAGACAAAAATATGCCAGTTGGTTAAATTCTTCTTACTGGACTGGTAGATCCCGGATTGATGCTTGTCAAGCTTATCTTTTCCATTTCTCTTTGTAATAGTGTAGAATTTCTTTTGAACGCGAGCAATTGAATAGCAGACCTCTTTTAAGTTTGAAGGAGAAGCAATGAAAGCCTGTGCATACTTTAACTGTTCCATGAATCCTTTTGAAGCATGCAGCACATACTTGCACACGCATGCACCAAATAGAAGCATGCCTAGGGGACCCTGCATTCAGTTAATAGCAGAAAGGGTTGAAGGGTGAAACTTTTTAATCTTTTCTTTTAACTTTTCTTAAGTTGGTACAGGCCATGGATATCCATCCAAAAGCAGTATACAATGATCTCAGGTGAGATTTATTTAGTTACTAAGCACGTAACAAGTACCATTGTTGCCTATCACTAATTATATAGAAATCCTTTCTAAACCTGACTATGATTAAACTATAATCTGCTCAAAGTTCAAATAGTTTTGAACGTGTAATTTGCACCGTGAGACTAGTGGCTCCATACAGTTAGCATATTGAATCAGAACCTTTGCATGCATTTTCATTGTTTGGCTTCTATAATCATATTGAAATTTTGACAGCAGGAGAGGCAACAATTATTCAATGAATCAGTTCAGTTGAAAGTCTTCTATGCACGTTTGTTTCTCTGACTTCTTTGGCCAGATTGCATACTTTGATGTATCCCAAATGGTTTGCATGCCAACGCAGGAAAACTTTTTCATAGACAATGGCGAACACAGATTTTACAACTTTCCATGCCTGGAAGGTCTTGTTATTTAAAGATTAAGGTAGAAAAAACAATTAAAATTTCCTCTCTTCTGGTCAGCAAAGTTTTTAGAAGACTGCAAACTTTTGACTGGTGAATATATACTGATTTATGGGAGATTGTGTACTACTTTGTTACCCTAAAACATGCAAGGCATGAAAGTTAAAGTACAACTCTGCAAGGGCATCAAACTTAAAGTTAGGTCACAAATTGACATAGCTTAGTAAAAAATGTAATAAGAACTCATTATTTTGTATAAGTTCAAATTCTATGTTCTTAAATGGAATATAAGGTCAATATGGACTTGCACGGTCTGGAATCTACCACATATATAGAAGATGTCAGAAGTACTGAAGTAGTTGATTAGGGTAGCAGCAAAGCTGGACTTTTTTCGCCAGATCAAGACTCAAGTGCTAGGCAAGTGTCTATTCTAGTTTTGCATGAATGGCGGTCCATGATGAGCTCAAAGACTAGAAATGTACTGAATTGACAAAGCTATACATTCTAATAAGAAGAAGTCCTGTTTGAAGTCAAATAACTGAATATTAATTGCCAATCAACAAAGAAACAGCTTGGAGAACTCTTCAATTCTCTCAATCACAGGACCCATATGTATTTTATTGTTTCTTCATGGACCACTGCCTACTTTGTCCTTCCCTTCTTTATGACATTCATGCTTCTCACTCTTCTCTCCTCCAGCCATATAGCAACAAACCAGCTAGATTTCAAGAGAGACATTTTTCCACTCCCAGCTTGCAACCCTACCATCGAAAGGATTGGTTTGAGTCACAATTACTGTTGTAAAAGCGACTAAATCACCATAGTTAGAAATCTAAATACTTTTTAAATAAATATTTACTTCCTAACAACACGAGATCATCAAAACTCCAAACTTAAATATTTTACGACCAAAGCGTAAGTATTAGGATAAACCATTTTTATAATAAAAGAATTCAAGCTTTATTTATAACTCAAAACACTTTTATTTCTCAAGAGTTTCTATTAAGTTATACTAACATGACATCAGCAAATTATTACCATATGATAAACATGGTACCATAGATGAACAGAGTGTTATTTCAAGCAAAATGGGAGAGGTAGTATACTGAATATGATGTTTATCCTTAATAGCTGCTTTTCCAGTTGGCATGTTAGAAAGCTTGATAACTTTTCTGCTTGTACCTTGGGACCATTGAACATGTACTGAAGCTGCAAATAATTCCTGCAACTAATAAATATGAACTTTAGTTGAAATTCATGATGGTGTCCCCTTTCCATTGTGCCTATTCATGCCTCAACATGTTCATGTTTATCTGGCAATGGACACTAAAGAGCTCTTTCCCCTTTTAAGCCTTGTTAAATCTTAGGACCACTTACATAACCAAATAGATGTCACTGTAGTTCTAATTCCAGAAACATAAAGCCCTAATCATTGTGTAAATTCTGGAAAGGAGAATAAGATTTACAATAAAGTTACAAATTTAGTTCGAATAAAACTAAATTAGACAAAAAATAAGAGAAAAAAATACATATTTCCTAAATCGTAACACGTTTTATCATTTTACTCAAACAGAAATGATAAATCCTACAAAATAAGAATTAAAATTTAGAAAATATGTATGTTTTTTCGACTCTCATTTTTTTGTCCAACTCAATTTTATTTGATTAAAAAAAAATCAAATCCAATCCCACATGCCATGAATTTCAAGAAGAAAAGCTCTTAAATAAATGAATTTATCCCTTCAGTAATATGACACGTGAAATACAAGTATATATATTTTTACCGGTCTCCTCCACATTAATAATATTTGGAGATTGTGAACAATAAAATATATAAAGATAATAGGCTAAAAATACTAAAATATAAGTTGTGCGACTAAGTTGAAATAATTAAAATAGTTTAAGAATTATTTTTACTAATTGTTCTAAGATAATTAACTACAAATATTAAAATATGAATTGTCAAACTAAATTACAATCATTAATATAGTTTTAAAACTGTTTTTACATACTGTTTGTTATTTTCAATATCAAGGAAGGGCCCTGCAACAATTCTCTGTTTGTTAATTCTAAGCCAAAATTCTATAACCTCAATACCGTTGGTGTTGGTAGCCGCAGTTGGCATCTCTCGCCCCTGGTTATTGGCTAACAACCGATTTCTTTCAGCCAATCCTCATTTTTTGCTGTTTTGAACCTAGACTTCCGGATTGGTTTGGTTTTCAAAAGGAGAGGAAGTGGGGAAGAAAGGACAGGAGGAGGACAAATACTCCAATTATGAATTTAGTGCTCTACCTTATTTACCAATCACGTTCTCAATTTTTCCTTCTGTGGTCTTTGGTCCCTAAAAGAAATATTATTTTGCGAGTTATTATAGGTAAGAACATTTCAGAAATAAGAGACAACACATAATTCATTTTAGTTTCTTTTTAACTGGCAAAGTATAAGAATCTAGTTGGTACAGATGATTCTTGACAAAAGATGCGCGAAGCATTCACGAGGAATGTTGACTACTATAGACAATACACTAAACAGCCTGGTGCCACCATGATTTTTTCACATGTTTACATACATTTTTTTCTCATAAAAAATTATATTAAAATTATAAAATAAATTATTTATAAAAAAAGAATAAAATTTAAAATAAATAAAAACATTTTGATTAAAAAGCGAATCCAAGTATTGGTCAGTGATAATTTGTTTATGGCAAAACGCAAAGAGCACCGACAAAAAACAAAAAGAAAAATTAACATTGTTGAAAAAATGTGGCAACATACAGACAAATGGTCTCCAATAGGAGCAACAAGACGACATTCTTTAGCGTATGCACAAGCATTAAGAAACAGTTCGACAATCTTTTCTTTTTGTATGAGCTCTTAATGCAGACTTTAACTTCTCCAACTCATATCAAGAAGAATAAGTGAAGATTTCCATTGCAAGTTGCAAGTTGGAGTCTTGAGCCCTTTAATGCAACCTCTGATTTCCAGTGCTCCGTATTCTGTGCTCTCTGGCTATGTCCCCGCGCCAAAATGACAACAAATCCAACCTAATAATCTATGGCCAATTTCGGAATTTGTAAGTGTTGATGAAGAGAAAGTAATTCACAAGTTGGCATGATTTCTCAATTAGATGATGCTGGTAATCTTTCCAGAGCATCAAAGACATGCCTCATCGATGGTCTCCTTTCTGGACTAGTATTTATGCATGCCATTGCGATCTTTAGGACAGCGATCATTTCCTCCTCCTTATCAGCATCTTGACCTAAATAAGGATCTAATACATCAGAGAGGGGTTTTTTCTCTTCAATGCATGACTGAATCCAGTGAACGATATCCATTTCTGAAGTGCCTACTTGAACCACAGGAGACCTTCCAGTAATCATTTCCAGCAAGATCACTCCGAATGAGTAGACATCCCACTTTTGTGAAGGCTTAACCACTTTCATTGATTCAGGGGCTTGGTAGCACAATCCAAAACTTGCACCTGAGGCAACTGTGGCAACTTCGGATGGTGTATTACCTTGTTTTTGTTGTGGCTTTTCTGAAGCCGTTCGACTGGATTGCAGATTTGGAGATCCTCCTGCAATGTTAGCAAGACGTCCAAGTCCAAAATCGGAAATTTTAGGTTCCATATTTTGTCCAAGCAATATATTAGATGGCTTCAGATCTCCGTGGACATACTTCTTGGGGCTGTACTCGTGCAGATGCACCAAGCCTCTTGCAGTTCCTTTCATTATTTTCAACCGCATGGACCATAAAAGAGGAGTGAAGGATGTAATTCCAGGTTTTCCTGCTAACATCAATTTGTGCAAAATCAGTTTCGAAATTTAGCAGAGATATAAAGCAATTACAGAATAAGTAGAGCAATTTCAACCAAGTTCAATAAATTTGCTTCAATTTGTAAGGTACAAAATATACAACGTACCATGAATTGCAGCAGAAAGATTTCCATTTGGAATGAAGTCATATATCAGTAGCTTCTCATCCACAGACCAGTAATAGGCTCTGAGGGTTACGATATTAGGATGTCTTAACTTGCCAATTGCCTCGACTTCTGTCTGAAATTCTTTAAATCGTTGGGAACCACCTTCACCAAGTCTTCTTACAGCTAAGGTAAGCCCATCTTCCAGCACAACCTTGTAAACAATTCCAATCCCACTCTTGCCAAGCACAAAGGCAGATGCTTTCAGCAGCTCATCTAAATCAAATGCCACCTGAGCATCAAGTGGGACAAGATCATATTGCTCCACATGTTCGGATAAAGTCTCTGACTCATCCTTCCTGAAACATAAACACTCCCTTCTTCCTTTACCTCCCTTATCAAAACCATAAACATTATCATCCTTTCTCTTACCACAAGCACAAAATTTTGAATAACAGTACGAGAATAACAAGCCCACAATGCAAATTCCAATCACATCACTTACAATAATTGCAATTACAGCACTTTTGCTCAGGCCTCGGCTTCGGCCACCCTCTCCGTGGTCGTCTGGGCCTTGTGGAGGGTAGTTACTAGGCAAGAACGGGTAAGAAGAAGGTGAACTAGCTTCACTGTCTGAAGGACAAGGATCTCTCAATGGAGGGCCGCAAAGGCCAGGATTTCCAATAAAAGCTGTTGGTCCTCTGTTAATTAGAGCACCATTTTGTGGAATAGGACCGCTCAAATTGTTATAAGTAAGATCAATATAGACCTTCTCCGGAAGATTGCCGAGACTGGGAGGGATTGAACCATCAAACATGTTATGAGACAAATCCGCAGTTCCTTGCAAATTAGCCAAATTTCCCAAATCACTAGGAATTGAACCACTGAAATTATTGTGGGAAAGATCAAGTTTTTCCAACAAGACCAAATTAATCCCAAACCCACGAGGCAGAGAACCAGTAAAATAGTTGTAACTAAGGGTAAGAAACCTCATTCTCTTGCACTGAATCAATGATTCTGGCAGTGAACCATTAAAGAAATTTTGAGATAAATCCAAATTCTGGAGATAACTAAGCTTACCTATTTCAGAAGGTAAAGGCCCGGAAAAGTAATTCCCATAAAGAACCAAACTCTGCAGCCCCAGAGCTTGAAAGAGCTCGGCAGGCAAGCTCCCATAAAACTTATTGTTCCTCAAATTAACATGCCTAAGCTCAGAAAGAGATCCAAGAGAAGGAGAAAGAAACCCAGTGAGTTGCTTCTTAGGAATGCTAACAGAAACAACCTTCTGGTCTTTGCATGCTACACCATTCCACGAACAAGGTGTTTCATCAGAAGAATTCCAGTTACTCATAGACCCTTCAGGGTCGTCTTGAATGGTTTGCTTGAAGGACATCAGTGCAACGCCCTCATCATTCAAAGAACCCACAAGAGCATGAAAATTGCATAGACTTAAAATGAAAAAAGCCAAAGCTAACATTTCCAAGAAAACTAACCAAACGAAGAAAAGTGACCGTTGGAAATGTGGAAAAGAGAAAAATGGACCTTAAAGAGCTCACCTTCTTTGTACACCAGAAAATCAATCAACGAGTTCTTGAAGAGAAAGCTTGAAGATGCAAGAATAGAGAGAGAGAGAGAGAGAGTGAAGGTTTGGCAGTGAGGACACTGGACTCTGGAGAGAAGAAAAAGTGCGCAGGGTGTTGGAGAATGGTAAAGTTGAGCTGGTTTCAGCTTAGCAAGACATTGGGAAAATAGACTTCAATTTTCTATTTTGTTCTTTTTCTAGTTTTATCTAGAAAATATAAAACATTAATGGAAACAAACGAAACGGAAGGTTGGTGGGTGAATCCAGTCGTATGTATTTGGCAGCATTATATATATAGTTATTTTACTTTGTTATACTTGGCAGCATTACATCTACTTTTCTTAATGAAATTGATACGAGCGGAATAAAATAATAAAAAGGCCACTCTTGAATTGTCAATTGGATCGGGTTAGTACGAGTTCGGCCCGACTCGATCCGTTTTTGAGGGTTGAGTTTTTTTCGGGTTAGGACTAAGCCGGGCTAGAGCATGAATTTTCGATCCGTTTGTGAATCGGGCCGAGCTCAGGCTTGGCTAAGCTCGACCCGTTATAAGCTCAGCCCGATCATATATCTAATAATAATTTATAATTATATATTATAATTTCTTGATATAATAGAATTTTTTTATATAATACTATATTAATGTCATCATAACTATATAGATTAAAATTTTATGTGTTTTGATATAAATAAATTTGTTTATATTTTACTTTCAAAAAAATTTAGTGTGTAAAGTTTTCACTTCCAACACTTTAAAATTATATTTTAGAAAAGTAATGTGATTTAATAGTTTTAATTCTTAGCAGATTTGGCAATAATATGCATGCTATTCAATCATAGAGTCTATTTATGATATTGTAACTACTTATTGAGCTTATCATAATTCTAAGGATATTAAGTATTAACACAGTAAATGCGTAGGTATGAATATTATTACCTTTACTAACACGAGAAATATAAATCATATGAAAGAAGAAGATAAGATCTTAGCATAGTCTTCCAATTGATTTTTGCACTTGTAATTTAGAATATTCCAAAGTAAATATTTAGTTTTATAAAATAATATATTCTACATATTCACTTTCGTAATTAATATATTTAACTAATTTCACAAAATATAATTTTTTTCACTTCTCAACATAAATTTAGAAAGAGAAGAGAAAAAATTATCAATTACTTAATGGTTAATGCTTATATTATATAACTTATAAGGTGATTAGTAAAGTGATTAGTAAACTTTAGTATTAGCCCAATATCTTTTTAAAAAATTAATATTTATTATTAAGGCACATTAGAAGATTATTTTTTGTGTATTAATAACTTAATATGCATTCAAAATATTAAACTGCTTACTATACACCAAACTCAGTGGTATATGCTGCAAATTTGGTTGATTCTCTATACAGCAAACACAGTGGTGGTGTGTTTTAGTGCTTTGGTGCCTAGTTTCATCGTTGGAAATTCACTGATTTCTGGAGTTATAGGATCATTCTTCCTCTTTCCGGTTACTTCATATTGAAGCACGGCATACCAGATTATTAAATTTTAATGCATTATATATCTCTGTTTAAATATCCATTTGAAGGGTTTTTTATCAATAAATTCTCAGACTCTGGTAGTTTGGTGCTCCACTTTTGTTGATTTGTCTTGGTTGAAATTTAATGTGGTTGAGATATTGCTACAATACTTTATTTTGCTATGGTAGTTTGTTTTTGTTGATTTTCAGATAGACGTTTGCTTAGTTTCTAGAGATATTGTTTAATAATATATGCAAATTAGTTGAAAGTCATTGTTAGACAAGTATTAAGACATTAATTTGTGAAGACAATCATAATTTGTAGTGAGAGGATAATTTGTAAGAATAATAAAAAATGAATATGCATATTTCGGGCTCAGCCCGAACTCGACCCGAGATCATAAGAGCCGAGCTCGGGCTCAACATTTGTGAGCCTATTCGGGCTGAGCCCGAGCTCGGGCTCAATATGATGTTACTCGGGTTGAGCCCGAGCTTAGGTCGGCTCGGCTCATACAGCCCAATTGACAGGCCTAGTCTTGATAATAATTTTCTTTATAATTTCCTTTAAAGGTTGCCTTTTCGTTGGAAAAGGTTAGCACGAGAACGCTCCTATTGTTCTTGGCTCGGCCCTTTCTTTCTATGTTAGGAGACTTTTAGTTTTAGACTACCCTCCTCAAAAGCTCGAGTAAAAATTTGTTTGGTTTAGGTCACATCTACTTGGAATTTACATTTTGTTCGGTTGAGATAGGAAGAGTGGGTAAAACATGAAGGGAAGTACATAAAAAGATAAATAAATGATTTAATTTATTTAGTTAAGAAGTGATATAAAATGAAAAAGTCTCTCTCCAAGTCAGCAAAACTATCTCCTTCAAATGTGGAATGATTGGAGATTTATTTTCCTTAAATGTTAGGACGAAGTCCCGCTCTCTTTCCCCCTCCTCTCTTCCCTCCGCCTTGCAAACAAAACAGTTTGTTATATAGTTTTACAATCAAGAATGATTCCCACAGTGGTAATTCAGATTGTGCATCAAGGGAAAACTAGCAGATCATCCCCCTCAAATATGTCAAGAATGGTAGTATGAGACACATTTATTCAAGTAAGTGATTTTAGATATCGTAATTCTTATTTTAAAGTCATCTCATCTACATCTATTAACAGGTTATTTTGGAAAGGGCAAAGAAATTTGCTCAGTGAATTTTAATTCAAATAGTTAGAAATATTTCGATATAGCGCTAAATCTTCAAAATTATGAATATTCACATATTATTATAATCAAATAGTTCAACTTGAATTTATGTGATTAGAAATATCCTTTAGTTATAATAGGCTAAACTTGTATTCATGAATACATTTATAATCTATCTCTCTAAATTAATATAAAAAATTTCATATTTAACTGGTCAACTATTTATTTAAAAAGAAAATAAAAAAGGTCACTTATGCAGTATAACTGCTAAGTGACTTTTTTGACCTAATTCATTCCTCACAAAAATACTATAAATTAGTATAAGTTTTTCAAAAAAGAAAAAAATACTCAAATTGTTAAACGATTTTAAAAAAAACACTTTTGTGTATCTTATTGAGAACACTTTTCCTCCCTTAGGTGTATTTTTGTCGAAAATAATAATAATATAAAGAAGTTTTTTTTGTGTGTATTGAAGGGAAATAAACAAGGTGTGATTAATGGACTTGATTGTGTTGAAAGCAATGTTTGATAGTACTGTGGATTGGCTCCCAGGCGCGCGTCCTGTTGTACCGTTATGGGAGGGAGCCCTAACTTATGATTACAATTGATGGTATTAAATTCAATAGACAACGTCTTCCTAAGATATGATTATGACAATTTTATTTAATCGGGTAATTAGGAGAAATAGTCTTTGGGCTATTGTTGGGTTGGTGGAGCTCCGCAAACAGACTAAACCCATTAATATCTTGCGTTCTCAGTTAGATCTCATCATCCTAATTAGCCTTGCAGGTATAGATCTAAATTCGTCCCGAATTCAGGATAAATGTTATAAATCCGATGCTAATAGATCATGCTTATTTATTCGTCCATTTAGTATTTTTACTATTTAGTTTTTGTGAAAGTTAATTTATTAAAAACTCATGTTAATTTGGTTATATTAGATTTATGTTTTTATATTGAATGTACTGTGAATTGGATACTATATTGTACATTGAAAAATGATATATTTCTTTTCTCTTTATAAGATTTTAAGTTGCTCATTTTACTTGATTAAAAGTATATAAGTAATAATATTTTTTACTTTATAATTTATCTTTTAAAAAAGAAATTATTTTACAAAATGGGTATTTCCGATAAGGTTTCGAAACCTTCAAGGTAAAATATAAGCATGTACAATGTATATCCGCATGAATTCGGATCCAGATCCCAAATCTCATGTGTAAACGGGTCAACTACTTCGACCCGTTTGTACCCTAATGATAAGGATCATTACTTAAAATGAATTGTTTTTATTTAATAAACAAGACTAAAATGATCAAGTTTGAAGTAAGAATGCTCATACTGCCATTTTAATTGAGTTATTGAGTATAAACACTCACAGAAATAGTGTCATTGACCGACCATTAACGGTAGGCAATGACGTTCTTTGCCTGGGCATTTGCTGCTCCTCTGCTTCTTTTTGGCCCCAAAATCATGGCAATCAACATCATTCGTTCCAAGTCTTGGGATTACTGTCATAACTGCAGCTGCAGTGACTACAATGTTGCCACGAGTTGTCACAACACCCTAGACATCAGCCAGTGACTATATTAGGTATCAGTAAGAGTTGAATTATTCAGGGAATAAAACCCAATACACCGCAATTGAAGCGTCTAACTATAAAATATCAACTAGAAGAACTATGAAAAATTGCTATTATTTGTGGCTAAAATAATGCCATGAGTTATCATAACACCCTAGACATCACCCAGTGAATGTGTTAACCTCAATTGACAACTGGGAAAGTGTATCGGTAAGAATTAATGGTTCCACTGAACAGCTCCACAATTGAAGTATCAAACTTTAAAATATCAACTAGAAGAACCATGAAAAATGACTCTTATTTGAGGCCACAAGGTTGCCATGAATTATCACAATATCCTAGACATCAGCCAGTGTAATCTGTTAACTGGGAATGTATATCAATAAGAATCAAAGTTTCCATTAGATACAACCCAGGACTCCACAGTTGAAGCATCAAATTATAAAATATCAACAAGAAGAACTCTGAAAAATGGCTCTTACTTGCTTATGAATATGATGCACTTACATTTATATAGTCAAAATGGACAAATGTAGATTTGGCATGCCATTCATGCTCATGAATACGCACAATGCATCTATTTATTAGTATATGAAATACTACTTAATATTTTTTGAAAGAATAAAGCTAATTATGTTAATATTAATACTTTTCAAAATATACATACCTTTGATTGTCCATAATAACGTTATTCTAATTGGCATCATTACTCAATGACGCATAACATTACGGCTATATGTGGCCATCTCTCCCCAAATTTGATCATTTTAGTCTATTTCTTAAAAATAAGGCGATTTTAGATAAAGGAAACGGGACGCGACAGGGAAATGCGTTTCTGAGCCAAATAACGCATTTGCAATTCGTTCATACGATTTTTTGTCCGTAAAAACAGGTCAGACAGGTCAAAAAGACCAAAACCCAGTAAACAAGTTAACCGTAGTTTTGGCGTTAGCGCGGCGGAGGAAGAGTAGGACAACGACGATGACCGACGGCTGCGTTCGGGCACTCGTAGAAGCCATACACTACTCCCCTGCTCAAGCCGTGCTCTATCTCTCCGGCGGTGCCTCTCAGGTCGTTCTCTCACTCAAACTTTCTATATTCGTATATAATTTTGCACAATCGTATCTCATCCATCCAAAAGTAGTACTAATCCGAACTAGAGCAGGCGCTGGGGTGGTTGATGTCTGTTCCAGGCGCTTCAAACACCGTGCTTGAAGCGGTGGTTCCGTATTCCAGAATGTCCATGATTCAGTTACTCGGCAAGGTCAATTTCCTTTCTGCTATTTTGCAAGTTTGCTGTTAATAAGTCGGCGTTTGTATGTATTTTCCGTTTTGATTATGGCAGTCACAGAAAATTTGAATTTTGGAGTATTTGAAGGTTCCTAATCAATTTGCTAGTCGACAAACTGCGGAAGACATGGCACTGTTGGCTTACAATAGAGCTTTGAAGCTTTCTACACCAGGTTTCTTTTTTGTTTTTTCTCGATAACAGTTTTTCCTCATTATTTCGAAGTTAATTAAAAGTTTGCTGCTTTTTGTACTGGCGAGTTGCTTAGGCAGTTTTGAGAAATGTAGAGATCCGAGAGATTGATGAGATGGTGGTACATTGGTTCTTCTGGGATACTATTGATGCTTCGGTTTTTAGCTTATAGTTTTGATTAAAGCTTTCATTTTGCAATGATGATTCTTTTGATAGGACTATGTGAAGCTCTCAAATTACAATATCAATTGCTAATGTAGTGAAGCGAGAGTCTTGCCGTTAGAGCAATGAACTTTCGAAGTACATTATCAGTCTAACAATTACTCCATTGTTCACTTTTAGTTGTTAAAAAACACCAAAACACACAAACCAATTAATTGTAGAATTTCAGATAAATTAGAGCCTAAAAGACTGTTTAATCCATTTAAAATATACTTCCTCCATTTTAATATATAAGTGTTATTGTAGAAATTTTATTTTGTAGCAAAATAAATGTCGTTGAACAAAAATTTGAATTAATTTTCCTTATTTACCTCATAACCAAGTAATGTCTTTGTGTAGTAAATGATGGCAGTTTCCTACGTGTAGTTTTCCCATGAGAAGAGAGAATATTTAATTAAGGTCAAACTAACCAATTTAATTAGTATCTTAATATGTGTAAAGATTTCTAAAATGACACTTAAGTTGAAATAGGAGTAATAGGTAGTTAGCTCATGGTAATAAAAACTTTCACCATTTAAAATTTTCTTAAAAATTAGGGTATACTTGGAAAAAAGCTAGTCAGATATCCTCAAATTCACAAATTTGACAAATAAAAATGAGCAAGAAAATAGCTATTTTTTGACAACTAAAAGTGAATGAAGTAGAACTTTATATTCTTGATTATTGTGGGAAGTTAGAGGAGAAAAAGGTAATTCAGATGTATGCAAAACTTGAGTGCAGGCGTTTCTTGATTGTTTCCAGTCTTCCATATTTCACTGCATACTCCATTTTTTTTTTAATTCAACTTTGTTAATTAATTTTGTAGGTTCTCCAGTAGTAGGAGTGGGTTTTACTGGATCTCTGGCCAGCACACGCCCAAAACTGGGGGATCATAGGTACCTTAATGATGCATCATTTTCACCTTGTTGTCTACTTTTATATCCTAGACGATCATAGGCCAGACTTTACTGAGAGGTGGTAAGATATTTGATGGTTTTGGATGAATGAATGCATTTTGGAATATTGATCCAGAAAGAAATTGATTGCTGGCCTATATATCACTCCTGTGGAAATCATTTAGATATGTCTAATGTTGTATATGATGTAAATTCCATGTAATCTGCCTCAAAACTGAAATTCTGATGTGGCAATTTTGACCCTAGAATGCCAGTGTACTCTTCTCTCAGAGATTGATTCCTTTCATAACTTGTTCAGTGAAACCACAGTATTCATCTATGGAAGAATAAAGTTATCTTCTGTTGTGTTCTATAGATGTTGTGAATCTGAAATTGGACTTTGTCTCATACATAGGTTCCACTTGTCAACAAGAACGTCAGATCAACTCTGTGTATCGACAATTACATTGGCAAAGGTAATGAAGGATGAACTTTTATTCTATCACTTTGAAATAAACAAGGTATTCAACTGAACCAATGAATAATTTCAGGGTTTGAGAACTCGTGAGCAAGAGGACAAGGTCTCAAGCCAATGCCTGATCAAGGTGTGTGAAATTTTGAAAACTAGGCGTGCAGTATTGAATTGTATAGTTTTCTGGAAATTTTGCTTTATAATGTCTAAACTCATTTTGGAATGCCAGACAGTATGAACTACTTTAAAAATCTATTGGTCTCTGAAGCTTTTATCCTCAATAAAATTGTGGAGGATGATAGCAGAGAGAAGTTTTGAAAATAATTTATGCACATTTCAAGGAACTTGTAAAATGTTGCAAGGATTAGAGGATTTGAACAACGGTTGCATCATTACCTGTGGTTGTCATTATGGTGCATGAGTGACCTGAAAGTTGTATATTGCTAGTCTGCTGAAGAGCATAGCATTGTGAATTACAAGTGAATGAGGACTTCTAAGGGTAGAAATGAGTGAACACTAACGTTAATCTAATCTCTTATCTCGTTTCTGTGTATGGCCAGTGCTGTAGCACAACTACAGTTTGAATGAAAGAAGAAGTTCAAGCTGCTTTTTCTTTCTTTCTTGAATAAATCAGATGTGCCTAAAGCCACAGCAGCATCAGAAATTCTCTAGGTCATAACGTCTCTATCACATTAGCTGAAACTTCCACCAGGGAAAGTGTTTCATTTCTGTTCGTCACATAACGAGGTCCTATACTTAGATATCAATAAAGATCATTGAACCACCAGTTTTGTAAACCAATCCTGGTATGCCTACCAATGCCAGCTATTGACATCACCTACACATTTGTTTAGTATGGAATAGGAGATTGAATTTCTTCAAGTGCTTTGTATAACAGCATTGTTTGTTTCCTTCTTGTAGTCCTTGTTTATCTGGATATGTTTGTTCACACAACTTTTTGCAATCTTCAGTCAAACCACAGTTCTGTTTCATTTTTATGGTTTTCTTAAAAAACTTTCCATTTGATATGATCATAGGCAATTGCAAATGCATGCAAGGTTCAAGCAAATTCTGTTTCAGAGTTGACTGAATGTGAAGCTCCTGATGAATATGAAAGCGAATTTGATGAACATGAAGAACTAGAGCAACTTTTAAGTGGGCAGATATGCTTCAAGGTTTATCCCTTTTCAAGTGGTATGGTTGACACTACATGCAATGGTCTCAGCAATGCAGATTTTTCACCACAATTTTACCATCTATTGGCCTTCAATGAGCATTTTTTTCTCAAATAATGCTATTAGGTTGTACAAACCAATGTTTTTGCAAGTGATAAGTATTTGAGTGGTCCTATTGGCACAAGTTTGGTGGTGGCAAGATTATGTGCACTATTTGCATGGTTCAATAGCAGTTCCAGAAAGTAATACTATTGGCCAAAAGGTATTCCAAGTCCTGATTCCTATTCTGAATTAAAATGGTTTTGCAGATATGCAGAATACAGATCAGAAGATTATTCTCTCAGGTTCATTTAATCCATTACACGATGGTCACCTAAAGCTCTTGGAAGTTGCAACAAGGTAATAGATATGTACTTCTAGTAGCTTTTTTAATTTCTGAAAATTTTTCTAACCTTATGTAACAAGGGAAATATATACTTGAATTTCGGCAAAAAGGTACATGCTAGAATTTTGGGAAAAAATTATTTGATTTCTGCATCACATGAAAATATACGATTAAGAAGGGGGGTAGCTTTGGCATGCATGAACTTGCTAAGTTTGGGCATTCTGCATCATTTGAGAAAAGGGATCATTCTTTGCTTTAATTTTCTGTTAATTTCATTTTTCTGAGTTGAGGGTTTTCCCAGGTAAACTGGTGAGGCTTTAGGGTACTAAAACTTGGGCTTTTGGCAGTTCACGTAGAAAGTTTCTGCTCATTTAATGCATGCCGAATTACTTGAAATGAAGGATACTCAAAGGGTTGTTCCAATAAGTTTATCTTATTGTGCAGCATTCTTGGTGATGGATACCCATGCTTCGAAATATCAGCTATAAATGCAGACAAACCTGCATTGACGGTGTCTCAGATCAAAGACCGGGTTAATCAATTTGAAAAAGTTGGTAAGCTAGAATATCTTTTTCAGTAGTTGGTGCTGGGCCTATTCCTGGGACTTCTTTGGGCAAGAACTGTAGATAGGTATTTTCGAAGGCAGTTCTCTTGAAAAAGTAAAAATTAAAAAACAAGTCTTTAGCCATGCCTGCATCTTCATAAGAGCAAGCCTTAAATGGTTTAGAATACTACTTCAAATCAAATGTGTTTAATGCACAGAGATATCCATTTTGCTTATGTAAATAAAGGCTATATAGTGCATGCATATTTCCTTTGACTAGCTGGATATGATAATTCATTTATTTTGTCCTAGAGTTCTGTTGGTAATTCATTTATTCTACAATTTTGAAAGCTTTCATAAATGTATAGAATTTGATTTCACGGCAATTAGTAAAGAGATGCTTATTTTGAAGGTTGAATGCTTTGTTTGATGGTCGTCGAATGTAGAACTATTGTTGTGTTGTCACATCTTTAATCAGTTGAGCTTCTTATCTAGCTGTTGAAAAGTCAAAACTGAGTTTCTAATTGCTTGGATTTTGAACTACAGGAAAATCTGTCATAATTTCTAACCAGCCATATTTCTACAAGAAAGCAGAACTGTTTCCTGGCAGTGCTTTTGTTATTGGTGCAGATACAGCAGTGAGACTAGTAAATGTAAGGAATTTCAACACAGAAAAAGAGTACCCAAGATAGGTCTTAACTGTTTACTTGTTTTAGTTACAGTGTCTATTTTGCTTGTTGATATAGTTGAATCTTTACAGCGTTTTCTCTGCTGAATAAATTGGCTTCCTGTCATGGTTATTTGATTTCCCTATCCCTGGTTATTTAGTCTCTCGCCTCCCTATTCTCCATCTTTTACTTATATTTATTTCCATTCTACTCATTTTAGTTTAGTAAGATTGGCTAAAGAACAGATTGACTGGTATTGGATGAATTTGCATAAATCAGAAAAGAATTGGAAAACTTCTACCATCTTTCCTTCCTCCGATCCTCAAAATCCTTTTGCCCTAGCATTTTATAGCAATATGCAAGAACATACTGATGGACTAATAAGAGAGAATATGAGCAAGCCAAACTCCTATATTACGCCTCAAGCAAACTTGGAAAGGGTAAGAGAAGTAGTAATTAGGCAAATATAAGTGTACTATTTATTAGATCTGATGAGGTGATAATGTATGTGACCAAAAGCGTTTACCTTGGTCTTTGTTCTTTTTCAGCCAAAGTACTACGGTGGTGATTATTCAAAAATGTTGGATATACTTCTTGGGTGTAAGAGTACAGGATGTGTTTTCTTGGTGGGTGGTCGAAATGTAGATGGAGTTTTCAAGGTTTGGATCCAAGCAGTGGCTTTCTTGTCATATCAGTTACTAGTAGTATTAAAAGTTCTGAAATGTTATCTTGTGATCTTTACAGGTCCTTGAGGATTTTGAAATACCAGTGGAACTGAAAGACATGTTTATGTCAATACCAGCAGAGAAATTTCGGATGGACATATCATCCACTGAAATCAGGAAAAGTCGAGGTATATGAAATTCCTTTATTACGAACATTATCAAACTTAATCTAGATTCCCACTTTTGAGTTACTGCTTGTTCAAAACATTTCAAACGTTTGCTGAATTTATTCATACTGGAGGATTGACATCGCAATCATGTATTCCAAATTATAGATGTAGATAGGCACCGGATAGAAAGCTATAGAACAATGTTGAATAAATGTATACTTGCTCAAGTGCGGAGCTCTTGCTGTTGTAAATTTGTAGAATGACTGGGAAATAATTAACTTGTCAAATAAATAAAGCTTTACCATGTTCGGCTTGTTATCATTTTATTGTTCAATGTAGAATCCTTGATATTCTGATATTCAATTCAAGTGAGCTTCTTATTTTTTGTACATATTCAATATCAATAATAAAAAATCTAGTTTAGCAAATATCTTCCTAAGTCGATGCCCCAAAATTTTGAAAAAAAATGGGAAACTATAAATATCTTCGAGACATGGAAGTTCTGCAATTTTAAATTGTAGAACATATACACACATCTATGCATGCTGGAGTTGTAGAGCTTGCAGAACCTGTGCATTTGAGATTTACCAAATGCACTTCCTATAGTGTTTTTGTGCGTGGAGAAATAAATATGGGGAGCAATAGTCTGCCGTGAGTTTAACCACCGCAACCTGCACCACATCCAGCGGCAGCCGCACTATAGTTATTAACATTTGGGGTTGCTGAACCGTTGTCTCTGGTTGCACCATCCGCACAAGAAACCAAAATGGCTAGCATGAGAGTCGTACTCAAGAAAGCAGCCCACAAAATCGAAACTACTCTACTGTCTAATCCTCCACCACCGTTGCCATCTTGAAATCACTCAAAGGTACCAGGTTTTGCTTCCTTAGTTCGAGAATATTTACAGGGAAGGTTTGCAGTTGTGTTATGAACAGAAAGATGAGCCAGTCGGTAGTTTGGCCCCTAGGGTGTTGGTTGGAACAGGAGTTGTGCGGTGGCTAATGCTTTTGGTTGGGAATCACAGAGTCTAGTTTTCTTATCCTTTACTCACTACTATATGGTTGGTCTTTGTGGCAACTGTTTCATTAAATTGGCATGCAATGCAAAAAGTAGAAGACAGATTCGACCACTTCGACTACTTTGACGTTGGCAATGGGAAAAGAGATATGGATGGAGATAAAGGGTCAACAAAGTGGGGTGACTGCTTTTTAGAAAGATACCATGGACCCTTTCACAATGTTTATCAGATTCCCACTGTATGAGGTGGGGTTAACATTTGACATGCAAGCTGTGGACATCCTGCCATCCCTGTCCCGTGGACAAAAATCTCACCTCCAAATCAAATAAAAGGAAGAATCATCTTTCGAAACACAGCAGCTTTATTTTCATACTTTATGTCATGTCTGAGTATATTTATATTCTAAATATTTATTAAAAATAGAATTTGAAGTGTCACAAATTAAGAATAATGTTAATTTATAAGAAAAGAACAAAATATGCACGCTGGAACTGTAATTATCGAACTCATTCCTGAGATATAGATTTTATTTGAAGAGGCACCATGCCGTTGCCAAATATTGTGGGTAATTAGCCCAAAGTTCAAAGATTCTCATGATGAAACGTTGTCTGTATCTGCTGTGTTGCTTGCAAGTTTTAATCAGAATCTCTTCTTTTCTTTCACGGGTCCCCTCGGAATCTTGTTAAGGAATTTGGAATCGATTTTCTTGTATAATTTCTTCATATCTCGTTTCCCTTGGCTAACAAGATGGTCAACCTCGTACTCATACCGCTCATACATGGCCGGTATCGTTGCCAACGAGAGAAACCCTTCAAATTCATCAAATTAACAGGAAGACGAATAAGTTAGTCCAGAAAAAAGTAATCATCATAAGCTAAATAAATCACATAGTTTATCAACCTTACCAATATAGAGCAAATTTAAAGAGCTGAAACAGCTTCCGATACTCGACAAAATCCACAGGAATGCAATTGCCTGCCGTACAAAATGCGAGCCATGTCATACATAGTTAAACCAAAGCAAGGAACTGCCTGTGATACAACTATGGCTATAATTACCAGGGAAAATGTTGTTAAATCTTTTCCTGATGATATCTTGTAGAGCTTTTGTAGTAAACAGTTGGTTTTGGCAAAGAGCCACTCGAATGTTGATTCAGGTATTGTAAAAGTACGGAAATCTGGAGGAGACCTAACCAGGAAAAAGAGAGGATAAAGCCACTTTTAGTATAACATAGTCCATTTGCTCGAAAATGAGTGTCTGCTTTCTTATACATGAGGTTTACATCTAAAATCAGCAGAAAAGAGTAGTTACCGATCGAAAAATCCTGCTCCAGATGACCAGATGAACACAATTAACATCATTACAATGGTGATTTGAGATACAAGTGTTACGAAATTGTAGTCCACAACCTCGAAAAGAAACCATATAGTGCTGAACCCGATTAGAATAGCAGCCGATAAGTCCTTGTTCTTCCACAAAAGAATATCAGCAACTGCAAACCACAAACAGAACACAGCATTAACTTACTCATCTACAGAGCTGATTGGGGGTTCAGAACCAAAAGAGGAAAAAAAAAGGAAAAGCAAAACTTTGGCATTGAATATTCGCGAAGAGGGACAAGATTGAGTGCTGAAAAATCACCTATTCCTCCTCCAAAAATCTCATGCAAAGGCCTTTGTCGACCAAACAAGCTTTGAGGATATGCAGGTTCATCAGAATCAGATGAAGAAGAACTCGACATTGCTTGGAGCAAAGATCAAACAACTTTCTTAATACTTGAATACTTTGATTATACCCACTATAGACGTTGTATTAATACGTAGAATTATATCTGCATATGATTTTTTTTTTTTTTGGCTGGGGGGATTGTTCTATGCTTTGCTCTCAAGATAATTAATCAAGCAAGGAACGAAAGAAAGGAATAGCTTAGGCATGACTAGCAAGATTTGCCTTCCCAGGCCTGTGATCTTTCATTAAAAGATAATTTTGGTTTCAGTGGATTCAGGTTTCTCCAAGCTTCTTCAATCCTTAGTAATTAATTGTTAAAATGTATTTTTAATTTCTATTTTTTTCTCACTGAGTAGAGTTTTGAATTAAAATACACTTTTGTTTATCTTTTGCAACAAAATTGTATTTTGAAGGCCAATTTTACTTTTAACCCTATTTGTTACAATTTGTACGCCTTCTTTAATTTACATTCATGATCTCTAAGCATTACCTAAGGAAGTGCCCATAAAACTCAAAACAGAAAACAGTAGGAAATGTTCTGTTCAATTGGGTCCTCAATTCTCAAAATGTTTAATTTGAGAAAAATTATTCCGAATGATCCAGCCCATAGGAAATGGCAGTCTTCCTTTCTCTGCCAAAAAGAAAAAAGAAAAATAAAAATAAAAATAAAAATGAACTTGGATCGATTGCCTAGTATAAAATCCTTCAAACCATTTTAGTTATCCCTAGTATTAAGGTATATATTTTTTAAAAATTTTAAACATAAATAGTGAGTACTTACAACATCAAATCTTCTTTTTTTTTAATAATTACAACATTAAATCCTCAGTAAGTATAAAAAATTATGGTCTACAAAATGACCTCATCTCTGTTATCAAACTAATATTTTAATAATGATGAAGATACTTAAATTAAAAGTATATTTAGATTGAATTTTTTTAATTAAATTGTATTAATAATTATAAAAATATATTTAAAAATAATTTAAAATAAAAATAAAAAATAAAATTTTAGAATGGAAAAGTCAACCAAGTATGATCTAAACAAGCGCTCTTAACTTCCATTCCGAAATACTCATGACTATGGATACTACTAAAAATTCTTCATTTTTAATAATCTTCTACCTACCTTTGCCTTTGGTGGCACGAGCTAGCAACGGTGGAATTTCCTCAAAAGGAAGAATAACTAAATAGCGACCTTCTTTTTTGGTCAACAAGAAATTGCTAGTGATAGGAATTAGTAGCTATCATGATTACTCTATTCATGACTCATACCATCATCATCATTGCCACACTCATGACTTGTTTCATGCAAATCCTTTTCATACGGCCAAAAGTTAATAGGCTGATTACTTTTTTTTAATATGTATAAAAAAAATTTATAATTATTAGATTAATATTTTTTGATTTAATGATTACGAGAGATTAAAAATATTTTAAAGTAAATTTTATTTTTAGATTTCTGTCTAAAATTTTCTATTCATAAATAAAATAATCTGCTTTTCTTTTCATCTATTTCTCTCTCTTTTTTTTATTTCGATTATTCTTCTCTCTCTCATCTATCCCTTCAATTGAAAATTGACTCTCTTGTTTTCTCATCTATTTTCTCTCTTAAATTTTTATCAGATTTCTTCTTTCTTAAATCTTTAATAGATTGACTATTTTTCTCTCCTCCCTCTTTCTTCTCTATTTTGTTCGCTATTGTTCTTTTACAATCAAAGTTAGTATCAACGAAGGTAAATGATGTTGTGTGAAAGATTCATTAGTCAATATTCACATATTCATTCATTACAGTTGCAAACATTTGGGATGGAGTTCTTGATATAAAAAGTGGGTTATTGAGAATAGTGGAAGTTTGTTACATCTGAAGAGTGAAGACAAAAAATTAGGTTATATAGAAGAGTGGTAATTTGTTGTATCTGAAGAATAAAGATAAAAAATCTATTATTGTTGTTAGATGAATATTGTTATATTAAGTATTATTTTTCTTGGTATCTTCTATTTAATCTCTAAATGCGTAAAATAATTATGGTAATAGGAGTTCATGTTGAATTAAGGATTGTGTAGATATATTTAGTTTCATGTAAATATCAATTCAGATTGTTATGAATAATTATTTGATATGCTAGATTATTCACTTGATATGTTAAGTAAATAATTATTCACTCAGTGGAGAATAATTATTCACTCTTAACATACCATCTGACCAAATCAGATATATTTAGTTTCATATAAATATCCACTCAAATCTATTCACTTGATATCTTAAGTGAATAATTATTCACTCTTAACATACCATCTGACCAAATCAGATATATTTAGTTTTATTTAATATCCATTTAAATCTATTCACTTGATTGTTAAGTGAATAATTAGTCACTCAGCGGAGAATAACTATTCACTCTTAAGATAACATCTGACCAAATCAGATATATTTAGTTTCACATAAATATTCATTCAGATTGTTATGAATAATTATTTGATATAATAGATCTATTCACTTGATATGTTAAGTGAATAATTAGTCATTCAGCTGAGAATAACTATTCACTCTTAAGATAACATCTGACCAAATCAGATATATTTAGTTTCACGTAAATATCCAATCAGATTTTTATGAATAATTATTTAATATAGTAGATCTATTCACTTGATATGTTTTTCTTAAGTGAATAATTATTCACTTAGCGAAGAATAACTATTCACTCTTGAGATAACATCTGACCAAATCAGATATATTTAGTTTCAAGTAAATATCCATTCAGATTGTTATGAATAATTGTTTAATATAATAGATCTATTCACTTGATATGAATAATTATTTACTCAATAGAGTATAGTTATTCACTCTTAAGTGAATAATTATTCACTTGTTATAAAAAAAGTCAAAGCATATCATTCTAAAATTAAAAAAAATGATCCAATATTCCAATTCTCTATCATCAAAATCATTCTTTGAAGTCATAATAGTGTTTCACTGCCGAAATCATTATTCAAACCAAAAAAATTAACACATCGTTTTCTTACATCCGCAATCAAACCATAAATCTATTTTTAGTAAAGATTTCTATAGCCTAGAAGCTACCAACAGTCTAACAAAAACTCATAATATCTAACTTTATTTTGGCTATTAGTAAATTTGAAAAAATGAGTTTTAAGCTCGAAAGAAAACTTGAAGGTTTGTCGAAACTGTTTAATACAAAATGACGATCTTGAAGAGAATGAATCATTTTTGTTCTTTAATATTTGAAGACTTTCAGAGTAGTAGCGGAGAGAATACAGAAGATAGAAAGAAGAGAGAAAGACAGAAAGAAGAGAGAGAGAAAAAAAGAGAGAGAACTTGGTAGAATTGGTTGAAGAAAGTGTGTGAAAAAAGTATGTGTCAGAAAATAGGTGAAAAAGTGGATTTCAAATTGTTTCAAATTTTTCTCTTTTTTCTCTCATAATTTTGCTTACCCAAAATACCCTTCATGATTCATAATCGTCGGATAAAAATACAATAAACAGTAATCAATCGAACGGTCAAAAGTTATTCGCATGTGCAGAAAAAAAGGGTGTCAGCACTGTAATCGGACCGCTTTTCATATATGTATTGTCAATTTGAAAAAGAGAGAGGTAGAGAGTAGAAATGGGATGGATTTGAGCAGAAGTTAGGATTTAAAAAAAAAACAAAAGACTAATTAGAGATATCAAGATGTGTAAGAGCTGGTTAGAATTCAATCCAAATAATATCAAGTATTTTGAGCTAGTCCCGCCATCCTATAATATAGTTCATTTTTTTTTAAAATATATAACATATTTTTTTATACGAGAATTAAAATTTTAGTAAATTTTACAAAATAATATGATAGATGTCTAAAATACTTTATTTAAAAATTATTAGTTAATATGTCAAATTCAAATTTAATATTAAAGATTGATGTTTAGAATAATTGATTGAAACATTAATCATTTTTAAAAAATAAAAGTATTTAAATAGTTAGTTAGAGACAATAATAAAATTAAAAATAAAAATAAAATGTAAGATATATATTTTAAAATAAATAGAGTACTTATAAGGCTATTTGGATTGAGTTTTGTTACGAAATCAATGTAAAATTTTACTTTGAATCTCACTTCTTTTCTCATAAATAATTTACTTGTATAAAATATAAGTCAAAAAATATCATACTCAAATACTATTTAATCTCACCCTAAGATGGTGAATTTCAACGTCATTAATAAGGTTAGAACTTGTAATATTCAATTTAGAAATTAAAGACTTTAATTAATGGCGCATATAAACATAATTTCTTTGGACAAAAATATAATTGAATATTTTTTATATAAAAATTTTATTTTTATAAAATTCAACACAAAAAATTTTAAATCTAGACTCCATTCATATAAACTATAAAACATCATATTGGTATTGCTACGTGGTTAATAAAAAATTATTGCATAAAAAGTATTCTTAATTGATAAGTCCAGTGAGATCCGCAACTTTTCTCTAGGTAAATGTTTTTGACCGAATCATTACACAGATTTCTTTTGCTAATCATGTCAATTTAGATAGATTTTACTCCATGATAATCATTAATATTATCAGAAGATTTACTCTATGGTCATCATCATTAGGTAAAATACTATCAAAATATAATTTTGAAGAATAAAATTTTCTAAACATAAAACAGAAACCTTACTTTAAAATTAGTGCTGATCTTACACTAGAAACCTGCAAACCTCCCCCCCAAAAAAAAAATTTTTTTGCAAACATTTTACCCCTCAAAATAGCAACAAAAAAAAAACTCTGCATGTTTTTATTCATCTAAATTTTATTAATTTAAGAGGTTTTTGACCAAAATTGAAATGATAATTAAAAATGACCGTGCAAGTAAACAGTGTAATCCTTTTGTGAGAATGAAACAATGATTGATTGCACTTCTTTTGGTGATAAATGGTGAAAATTATTGATAGGTGTTGAATGGGCTTCCTCGATCGGCTTATCATTGTGATAAAGTAAAGAGAGGGCTCCATTCTTAAGATCATGACATGATATGAACTGATTTTGCAGAGGACTTTAAGGGGACTGCAATCATCCCCACGCTTTTGGTCATCTTGGTGAGGACCAACACCTGTTGCTTCACCATCACAGATCTTGATCTTGCTTCCAGCAAGACAAACCCTCATTATCATCTACTACATTGTAACTTTTTTAATTACAATATTTAATTTTTAAAATTTATCTTTTAAAATTTAAGATATATAAATAAAATTTTTTATAATTAAAAATATTACAAAAAGTATTATACAAAGGTATTTTAGAGGATCCAAATCCTTTATTTTACACTACCCTTGAAAAAATTGCACATTCGTTTTCTTTCTCCTTTGATAAAAACCTTCGTTTGATCGTAATAATTAATAGATTGTTTGTAATATAGTATTCAAGATCAATTTATAATTTTTTAATATAATCTTGAATATATTATACAATACAATAATTAAATTACATCACATGAAATTATGTGATTAGTTTAAGTTTTTTAGTTTTTCTTTGTCCAAATGTAATGTTACGAGCGATGTAATTTGATTGGTATATTAGATAATGTATTAAAAGATCTTCTGTAATATTTTTAATTATAATATTCTGTAACTCAAAATCTTGTTTAGTTTATGATATATGAATAAAATTTTTTATAATTTAAATAAAAGAGTTACAAAAATCTGAATTGATAATAGAGAAATCATCTTATAATTCTAATAGCATTTACCCTCAATTACTTGACAACTTTATTTTACCAAAATGAATATATAGGTATTTTATAGACTTATGTTTATGTGTAATTCTTTGATCTCACTAACGTTTCTGTGTAATTTAAATTTAAGAATTGTAGAAACGTCCTGAAATTTTGGACTATCAATGAAATGAGATGAATTCAAAACTTTGAGATTTTTAATATTAACATTAATTGTCAAAAAAAAAACTTTGAGATTATTGTCGAAAGAATTGAGAATATTATATTTGGGGTCTTATGGAAAATAAGATTAGAAAATGGAGGGTGGAGATGGGAAAGGAAGGGATTGCCGCGGGTAAGGAATAGTTGCATGGGGTGTATTTGGGCGCGGCGTCACATCGCATCACCGAAAAGAATCGATCTGTGTTGACTATCAGGCTTTGTTGCGTGTCTACCAATTATGATTCGGCGCACCGATTGGGCCCTCTGCTATATAACGCTCACGTTTGATGGAATTTCTATTTGAAAAAACTTTATATATAAAATTAAAGTAAATTTTTTGGAAAAGTGAATATTTTGGAAAAGTTTGACTCGTGCAAATTCACTCAAAGGAAGGATAAAAGTACAAATTGGCAGTAGTGATACGAAGGACAAGCTTAAGCGTGCAGTGGTTTGTTTCATGAGTGAGGAGCTGCAATGCATGATGTCGAGAAAATGGATTAGGGCATGCCGAGAAAGAAAGAAAGAGAAGATCATCATCAACCCCTAGCAATCATTAGCACCCCACTCGTCAAAGCTGTCCATCCAGTTTCCTTAAGTAATCCTCGCATTAGATTCTCAGTAGTAGTAATTTTCTTTCTCCTTGCTTGGATCCACGAATCTATCATAGTTATTTTAGATCACAGTTGTTTTATAGAAATGATTTACTTTGAAGGTTATTTGGAAGAAGACAACAAGGTTTGAAGATGGGGCAAAAAGCACTGTTAAACGTGGAGCTTTTTCTTTTTGATCAAGTCAAAAAGGATTGAAGTTTGGATTACAATTTATTGCATTTATCACAGTTCACAAATCCCTCCTGCCATGAGGTTCCCACTGGATTTTGCATCAAAGTCAAATTGATTTTATCCTTAGCCGACCATAAGACAAGGAAAGGAGATGAAATAAACTAATGATTCCTCCTGTGACAAGGTGATAAATTCAATAGTTAAAAACACATTTTATCGAGTTGTAGCTTCAAAATTGGATGCCCATGAATTTGATTCAAGTCATGTCTAATGACCATGTCAATGTTGTATCTATGGTTTGTTCGCACGCTAATCTCACTCACTGCAGTGACTGATTTCACTTGCTCATAATTAAGTGCCGTAGCATTTGGCCTCTAATCGCATGTCTAATGAAAAAATGCAGGGAACCAAATGTTACAACTTTTTCATGACATTTCAAGGCTTGAAACATATATGAATGAACCATTTCCTAATGATTGTGGTACAGCCATAAAACTTTAAAGAAACAGAATGCCTTTTAAGCCTGAAGAATGTAGTATGGGAAGGGGTAAAAACTTTTTAATACTTATCAGAAAATCACCTCCTCCTTTTGGCCATCCTCCTCTATAAATAGAGACAACAATCCACGTCCCTCTGCACCCATCTCCCTGTGCCTCTCATCTCCTCCAAGAAAACAGAAATATATAGTAGAATCTTGAAACATGAAGTGCGTTGCAATTTGTGCTGTTCTTCTTTTGCTTCTTGCAGGAATTGAAGTATCCAAGGCAGCAGTCACTTGCAATCCCATGCAGCTGAGCCCTTGTGCAAAAGCCATAACTTCAGCCACCACACCTACTCCTATATGCTGCACTAAGATAAAGGAACAGAGGCCATGCTTATGCAAGTACATGAAGAACCCTAGTCTCCAGAAGCTCATTAACTCTCCGAACGCCCGGAAAGTTGCTTCCACTTGTGGCACTCCGTTTCCTAGATGCTAAGATTGCTCTTTGCCCGTGATCTATATTGATTGTGTTTGTATCTCTAGCTATGGTCTCTGGGTCTTACTACTGAGGTTATGGTCTTAATATGTCCCACCTAGCCTATGTTCTAAGTACTATAGTGGGACTAGTAAAAGTGAATAATGTTTCTTCTTGTCATAGTTCTTATGAAAATGATCTACTCCAGCACTTCATGTGGTGCTTGCATGTTTAGCTTGCTTATGGTAATGAAGGTTGAATAATCTCAAATCATCGGCTTCCTTTTCTTTGTGTGGTTAAAGAGAATCCAAATGGTCTCTGAAGTTGCAGGATATCTTCATAACACATCGTTGCAGATCATAACATAATCAGAACAAGAAGAAAAATCAATGAGAATATATTTTTGACAGTATGTGATAGATGACATAATTGGCCAAGCAATTGCAAATGATAACAAACAGAAGAAGCTCAAGTGGAAATTTATGCGCTCTGTTCTGAAGCACTCTTCTTTTCGAACTCAACTTTCAATTCAAAGTTCTTGATTTAGCTCTTAAAATCCTGCACGTAACTGTCCATGTGTGTAGATTTCTAATACTCTCTCCATATGGAAATGCATGTCCAAACATGAAAGTAGGCATTTCGGAGAGAACACGAAGGAGAACATTTGACTCGAGCAAAAAGAATACATCTTTTTCCAAATTAGAATTTTCGACCCTATTTAAAACACATTATCCATAAGGTAGAATAATGCTACGGGAACTGGATCAAACCAAGTTGACTGGCAAGTCAGACGGAAGTAATCTTTTGCCAAGGAATGGCTGAATTCTAAACCTAGGGACCAGGAAATACCATTGTCTTTAACAAGCAGAAGAAAGTATTGACAAGAACAAAAAATTGCAGCGCAGTAGAACGGGCATGCCTGGGACTTAAAAATGAGTCTTTCTTTGCCGAAGCTTGAAAGACAGCAACAGCCACTATTTCTTATGTCCTACTAATTTGGTTACTCACCTATCTAAAACAGAAACATATCAACCTCAATTGTTTGTCATTCAGATCAAGGGAAATCTCCAGTCACCGTTTCTGTTTCCCTTCCAATGAAACTACTTAAGGAAATCTATTTCATAAACACATCAAGATGACTTCACAGAATAAGTTTACTAGCATCAGTAACACAACAAAATGGGAAGTGAAAGAGGAATTTGAATATGTAGACGGTCATAATACTCCATAGTAAGCTTTTTCATTAGAAAGTTAAAAGTATATAGGTACATAGCTCAATAAGGATCTTTCAGAATCTTCGAACTCCGATAAATGCAATCCCCGAAGCTACTACTACTATCAATATGATCGCACCATGATCAGTTCTTTTCAAACTCATTGCGCTTTAGCTGCTGCTGATTGTCCATAAAACTGGATGATGTCATTCCAAGCCCTTCGCTATGATGCTTTTCCCATCCGCCTGTATCTGCTTTGGCATGGGCCCAGTAGTAGAATACTGATCCTATCATTGACAACAAGGTTAGTGCAGCACCAGCAGCAAAGACACCCTTACGGAGCGTTGCACATGATAGGTGTGAGCCACCGAAAACTCCCCGGTATTTAGTATGGTAAGCATTCCTGGCTGATCCAGCTAGCAAGCATGCTTCCGCTCCCAAAAAGCTTACCCTGTTCATTTGTTCAACTTTCAATGGGAATAAAAGGAATAGGTGTAGTTATCCTGTATCTTCATAATCATGGAATTGAGGAAATTGCCCTAAGTAAACTTATCACCAGCCTGCAAACCCCACCCCACCCCCACCCCCCCAAAAAAAAATAAATAAAAGACAGGAAAAAATTAAATAAAATAAAAGAAGAGAGAAAAGTATAAGAACACTAATTTTCTTATATTTAGTCGTTACTCTAGGTTGAGAAACGACTCAATTTCATACTACAAATGCACAGAGCAGTCACCCAATGACCATAATCTTATTAGAAATGTCATTTCTAACAAATGAAGCAAAGATAACAAGATAATTATCAGTGTCCCTTCACACATTAAATGCGCATGTTATGGATTAAAAACTTCCAGCAAAAGTGAACTTTCATCTTTCTCAGCCCCAAACCCCAACCCCCTCCCGCAGGAAAATATTGTCTTGCCCTTCACAAATGAGTGATTGCTAGTAATTTTTGGAATCAAATTACCTTGCTCTGGAAGTTTTGAGTATTATGTTCAGTGTGAAACACTCTAAAACAATTATGAGTTGCCAAACTTGGGGCCAAGAGAGTCATCAAATTGCCACTCTCAAAGTCCAGACCTTATAGTTCCTACTAATCGATAAGCAGAGTTTGAACTGAATCAAGACACTAACTTTGCCTCATTTCCTTTCTCTTCTTTCCCCTGAAAGTAGATACAAGAGCGCTGAAATCTTGGATGCTTTTCTCAAGAAATGTTGATGATCAAGTTAGCTCCAGGTCAGGGCAGCCCTGGAATCCTTTTAAGTACCATGATTCACTTCCACTATCAATTCTATTAGTTCAAGCAAATTAAAACAGACAAAAGTTAAAGCCCCAATCAGAATATGATGTTCTGGTCAAGAAGTCAATGGACTAGTTTCTTTTACCAATTGGAGTCAAGTACAAAAACTAAACTAATGCACTTCTTCGATGACACTTTTGACACCAAGAATGGATTTCTAGTCCTTAAACCAGAAAATGCTATCTGTTATTTGCAGATGTCACCAACAAAGCATTTGAGATTGTCCTCCAATAATAAGACACATTCCCAAGAAGAACTATCTGTTAGAGTTCCTATTACGGAAAACGAACTAACATAATCTACATGGGAAGAGAGAAGCTACTGAGCAACAATAAGAAAGCATAAGATAATATGTCAAAGGAAAACTCTGACGCACATAAGACAAGCAACGACAACCATCAACTTACAAAAGAACTAAACTTTTAGATGCACAGGTTTAAATAGTTTAAACTGTGTTCTCCTCATGGGCAATGAACATGCCCAGGGCATATCGCTGGGCTCTTTCTGCATTTGATACAACCAGTATTCCATGATGATAGACAAATTGACCTGTTCAGTATTCAACCCTTGAAATAGTCTTAAGAGCAACAGCGAACTGAAAGCATAAGCCAGTTGAAACTGATCTGCTTTAAAACAACTAAAAACTTCTTCATGCTATTACTTCGAGAAGAATTTAAACCTGTTAACCTCATCAAGCCATGCCATATGAAAGTGCACTGAGTGGCAAAATTGGGGCTTAGTTGGAAAACTACTCCTGGAAGCATACTAGATCTCCTACTAAATTGCTTAACAAGAAACCATCAAATGTCATCTGCACTCGGTTAATAAGTTAGAAGCATGCAACATGAATTAGTGAGTCAACTAATAATTTTCCACAAAAAGGACAAATTTTCCACCTCAAAGGCGCCATCTTGGCGGGGGAGGAGGAATAAAAAAGCAAGGGAGAAGACGGTAACTTGATGACATTTACCAAGAAAAGATGAAGAAGAAAACGGCACAAGTAGTAGACCAGCCACCCATCAACCCTTTCCCGAAGCACAAACACTTGGTAACGCCGTTAACCACTGTCTGGCTGATCAATAGCAGCCCAAACGCCGAAAGCCCATATGCCGTTGAAGCATCCGAACCGTAAAGACAGTATGTCTGTTCATCGTAATTATCCGGCATTTCCTTAGCCTTCAAGAACATTTAACCAACGGGAAAAAAAAGAAAGAATCTTTAATTCACCGAAAAAAAGGAAAAAGGAAAAACCAAATATTGATGTCTCAAATGGAACAAAAGGGTACCGTGCTACGACGTCTCTCAGCACCGACAGCAAGAACAAAAGCGATGAGGTGCAGGGCGACAATAATTACCAAAATGGGTATAGAAGCTCCCATTTTTTTGCTCATTTCTCTCTGTCTCTCTCGCGTAGATTAACCAGAAGAGCACGACGCTTCCTTCCTGTATAGTACTACTTGATTTCTTTTGAAAAATATTGCAAAAATTTGCTGCACTGTTTTCGAGGGGCCGAGCGAATTAGCTTTTTCTTGGGATACAGCTCAAAGTCCAGAGAACCAAAGACTGATTTTGGCTTTACCTTTCCATATATTGTTGGATTTAATACTTTTTTTGGGACGGTTTTTAAGGAGATGCTTTTATGGCAAATCAAAGGAAATGGCAAAAGCTAACTGGTAATGACGATGAAGCACTTGCTGAAGAGCAAAGTTGGTAGGTGGGGAGGAGTTTTACTACTGGTCCCGTCTTTTTCCAGCTGAGGGGGCCTGGACTATTTGGGCTGAACAGGGCATCGCGGTGCAGCAAAGCTGGAGGGAATCAAAGCACTGTAAAATGTGAATGCAAGCGAGAGTAAAGTGAGGAGGGCAAAGTGTAGACTTTTTATCTTTCGCGAATAATGAATGGCACTCAACTGCTGAAACAGAGGAAAAGTACGGTGGCTTGTCGGATATTTTCTTTTTCATTTTTTAATTAATACAAATTAAATATATTATATATAATAATTCAAATCAATCTAATTTTATAAGAAATGACAAGATATTAAAAAATTAAAATCTTAAACTATATATATATATATATATATATATATATATAATATGTATTTTGAACACAGATTAAAAAAGTTTTTTTGAATGACGTGTCAAAGTATGATTGGATAAGATTTAGTTTTAAAATTTTTATTTTACGCAAGTTAAATTATTTTGTGAGAGTAGATGTGGGTCTCACACTTAAAATTTTGAGTTTAATTTTGAAACCAAAATATGTCCAAGTAGAGCTAATTTGCAGATTTATCTAGATTGCTTTTGAGGGTAATTTTCTTCTTTTTCTAATTAATATACTTTCTTAATAAAATATAAAATAAGTTACACAAAATGGACTAATTAGTCATGGAAATAGAGAAAGTATGGTGCCTTATAAAATAATAAACTTTAAATGAATAAAATATAAAAATGAATAACAAAAATAAACATATTCTAATATTTCAATACACCTATTTGGTTGGGATGTATATATTAAAGTTGAGGTAGAATCATTAGGTGGTAACATATAAATAATTTTAAGCTTAATTAAATTCTCATTATACTAAGTTGCATTGTGTGTATTTATTAATGTATTGATTAATGTACCTTATAAACTCATATAAGAACTAATTATCTTAATTTTAGTGAAATTTAATTTATATTAAAATACATGAATATATTAATTACCTTGATATTGATGATATAATTAATTATACAACTAATGAAAATATAAATAATATTAAACAATAGACTTTTGAATACAATTAATGATCTTGAACTTATCTTAAATCTACTTATTATATAGATATATGTCTCTAACTATAAGATAGATAAATGAATCTACTATAAAATTAATATATAAATTTATAATTATTATTTTAAATACATAAGTTTACTAAAGTAATTGATTATCATATCTATTAGTAATAATATATATATATATATATATATATATATATATATATATATATATCTTATTACAAAAGTTTTAGAAAAGAGCTAATAGTAGAGTATAAAAAGAAGTTTAAGTAAAATTAAAATATTGAGAGTAAAAAAAATAGTTTAAAAGACATTGAGAAAAAATAGAATTTGAAAATGATCTTAATTTAATCATTAGAATTTGAAAATTTTTTAATTTTAAATATGTTTGGATAAATTCAAAAAATAATAATTATATGAAATTTTAATTTATGTTAAAGTACATGAATTTACTAATTATCTTAATTTTGGTAATATATAATTAATTTTACAACCAATCAATTAATAAATAATATTAAACAATAAATTTTTAAACTTTTAGATTCAACTAATAATCTTGAATTTATTGTAAATTTACTTATATATATATATATATATATATATATATATATATATATATGTTTCTAACTATAAGATAAATACATGAATCTATTATAAAATTAATAATAAAGTTATAATTATTGTTTTAAATACATATGAAGCACAACATGATAACATTATCAAAAATATAGAAAGGAATTTATGGTAAATTGTGATTAAAAGAATTAGAAACTATATTTATCATTTCTGATGATTAGACTAATTTGTTAAGGATATTCACATAAAATGGCATAATAATATGATTTTTAAAATAAAAAAATATTTAGAATATATTTATCTTATAATAAAAAATAATAGATATAAATTTTAAATTTTAATATTAATAAATTACGGTGCGTGGGTATTCATACTAGTGTAGAGGTAAAAGATAATGAGATGTAAAACGTAATGGAGGAGATGGGAGAGAGAAAACAGTTTAAAGAAGATAAAATACATTATCGGCAAGATTCACCACATGTTCTTAATTTTCGAAAATAATTAATAGTGACAAATATTAAAGAGGGATAAAAGTGTACGTTCAGAATTTAATGCTTGTATATTTTCTCTCTCATCCCTCTCATTTCCTCTATTCAACGAAACAAGATTAAGGTAAAAATAAATATTTTCTTCTTTCTTTATATTTTTTAAAAGATATTTAAAATTAAATGTATACTTGTTTAAAATAATTATATATTTTCTTCAAACTTCTACTAATAAATTTTTTAATTTAATAAATTTAAATTTTATTAACATGTAAATCTTATCACTAATATGTTAGTTTTATTATTGATATTTTTAATTAATAAGGATATCATTTTCTATTCGTTTCAATTTAAATGTCATTGTAAATTTTTTTTATTAAAATAAATATTGTTGGACAAAAATTTAAATTTTTTCTATATTTACCTTGATAATAAAGGAGTGATATTTTGTGTAGTAAATAATAATAGTTTTCTATACTGAAATTTTTTATGGAAAGGTAAGACTCACCACAAAATTCCGCCTTTGAATGGAGAACTTTGTGGAGACTTTCGCCCTTCTCACCATTGTTCTGTCTTTTAGTATTTTTAAAGTTCCAAAGAATTTAAAGGAAGTTAAAAAATAAATAGTAAATAATTAAAATTTTTAATAGATATAATCAAATTAAAAATTATAAAATAGTGTCTTTTAAAAAGTTTTATTGAAGAATAAAAATTTTTATTTTTAATAATTTTAATAATTAAACATTATTTTAAAAAGCATCACCATGTAACTTTTTAAATATAGTTTTTTAAAATTTTATTTATATTAAATTAAAAGTAAATAAATAATTAAAAATAATTTTAAAAATTTATAAATAATTTATTTTAAGTAATTGAGAACAAGTTCGTTAGAGAGCTGGTTCGACATCACATTGGAAGAGAACGCATTATCTCCGTTGCGTTTAGATTATTTGACAGCCATAAATAATTTCTTCAGAACAAAAGTGGTTGCCTGAGAACGGCAAGGTGCTTTCCAACCTCTGCAGGTCAGTGCTGATGCCGCTATCTTTCTGCAATTTAAAACCTTTAACCATTGAATCTGTCTTCTTTTTTCTTGAGGATTATAAGCATAAGATCATAAGTCACAACAAAAATGCTTGTTAAATATTTGTTTGTGTTTGTAAGTACATGTAAACGTCTGCAAGTAAATCGCAGAGCTGCATATGGGTTAGGGGTTTTGTTTTCTCAAAACTTGTATCTGTTGTCTGAAAGATTCTCAATTTTTTACTTGCCTGCTTTTCTGGCTAGTTTTAGTACCCTTTTCTTTATGTAATTTGCAGATGAAAAGTTTTTGATGAATACGAAATGAAGGGTCCAATAAGAATGGGGAAAGTGGAGATTGAAATCTATTTAGAGGTTGCTGCAGTTAAGTACGAACGGTTCTGCTGATTATATGACTCTATCTGTTCATATTGCAGTTTCTATATGCATACTGGAAGGGCTTAATTTTTTTTTTTTGACAATCATCATGCTACGCTGTTTTCGCCATGAATTATTTATTCGGAGTCTGATCTTCACTAGAATGTATAGTTCAGCAGAAGCATTGCCAGACACTACTCATTTGGTAAAAAGGATCTGCAAGATTATGATGTCTTGTTCAAAATTAGAGCTTGATGCCACCCTTGACCAGAATGGAATCAAGGTTTCCCCAGAAGTAGTTGAGGAAGTTCTTAAAAGATTTGAAAATGCTGGAATGTTGGCATACCAGTTTTTTGATTGGGCTGACAAAGAACGAAATTATGAGCATAGCATTAGAGCATACCACAGCATGATTGAGTCTTTAGCCAAGATAAGGCAATATGAGATAATGTGGGATCTTGTTAACGCCATGAGAAGAAAGAAAATATTAAACATTGAGACATTCTGTATAATTATGAGGAAGTATTCTAGGGCCCAGAAGGTAGAAGAGGCAGTATACACCTTTAATGTTATGAAAAAGTATGATGTGCCTCCAAATCTAGCAGCTTTCAATGGCTTGTTGAGTGCCTTATGTAAATCTAAGAATGTCCGGAAGGCTCAGGAGATATTTGATAGCATGAAACACCACTTTGCTCCTGATTCAAAAACTTATAGCATATTGATTGAGGGATGGGGAAGGGCTCCCAATTTGCCCAAGGCAAGGGAAATTTACGGAGAAATGTTTGAGGCAGGCTGTGAACCTGACATAGTGACCTATGGAATCATGGTAGACATTTTCTGTAAGGCAGGGAGGGTCGATGAAGCAGTTAATATAGTTAAGGAGATGGAATTTAGTGGCTGTAGGCCAACATCATTCGTTTACAGTGTTTTGGTTCACACTTATGGCATTGAGAATCGGATTGAAGATGCTGTAGATATCTTTCTTGAGATGGAAAGGAGTGGAGTGGAGGCTGATGTGGCTGCTTATAATGCCTTAATCAGTGCATTCTGCAAAGTTAACAAATTAGATAATGCTTTCAGGGTTCTGGATGAGATGGATAACAAGAAAGTTTCTCCAAATTCAAGGACTTGCAATATTATCATAAACAGTTTGATCAGTCATGGAGAGACTAACAAGGCTTTTCAGTTCTTTCTCAGGATGGTCAAAATTTGTGAACCAGATGCAGACACGTATACCGTGATGATAAAAATGTTCTGTGAAAGGAATGAGCTTGAGATGGCTCTTAAAATATGGACTTACATGAAAAAGAAACAATTTGTTCCCAGCATGCACACATTCTCTGCCATTATTAATGGCTTGTGTGACAAGGCTGATGCTCAAAGGGCTTGTAATCTAATGGAAGAGATGATAGAGAAAGGAATGCGGCCAGGAAGAGTGACATTTGGTAAGTTAAGACAGTTGCTTCTCAAGGAAGGGAGAGAAGATGCCCTTGAATTTCTTCATGAGAAAATGAATCTTTTGGTCAAGGAGCCCTTATGTGATTGAATCAAAGCCTACATGTGACTGAGAGCTAAGGATGATTTCCCAAGATCAGAACTAAGAAAATGTTGATTTAAGCTTTGGAGATTTGGAGGTGAGGAATGCTGGGCCCTGCCTAAACAACCGTCGGATTTATCAGGTGTTTATTTTTCACTTTTATTACCGTATTCTTCTCTGTGCACTTTTACTCTGTCTGCGCATCTATTCTTTTGATCCATTTTTGCCTGATTTCCTTTTTGGTTAATGGGAACTTGTTCCTAGAAAGGTCTCTCTTTAGTTATTTCTTTGAAACATAATGGGTTTTCATTTTGAGACCTTTTTGGTCAGAGTCAAACCTTGTCTTGCAATTTCCATTCTTTTACACGTAAAGGAGATTAGGTCTGTATTGAGCACAAAGAGATGAGAGCAGGGATGAAATATTATTGATCCCTGGAATCAGTAAGAATCTATTTTAACCGGAACAACAGCGGAAGCATTCTTTCTTTTCTTTTTTGGGGGAGGGAGTGTAGCTTATTGTACTGTTCCATTTAAGGTACCAGTGCTGTGTATTTGTTCCTCCGATGGCCAAGAATAAACAGGTTCATATTCAGTGAAAAGACATATGCATGTATACATATATGCAATAGATGCTGTTTAATATCTTCTGTAAGTATATGATCAATTTCATCATTGAAGTAGTATCAGTTGAATCATTTAGTAGCTACTGCTTATAAATGTAATTTACCAGTTAAAGGTCAATTTTATCTTTTCCTTGTGCTCGTTAAAGATTAATATCTTTCTCATGCTTGTTAAATGGAAAAAGTTTACGTTTGATTACTAGGAAACTAATTCAACGTTTATCTAGAGACCTAGTGACAATATTACTGTGCCATGCCTACAACTAGAGAGGCGGACATGACAAAAATAAATCTCTCCCTCTCTCTCTCACACACATGCACACAGATGCACTTTTATACACTATGTATTCATTGAATTTTAGGTTGCTGCATATCTAGTTTGAGCAAAGTACTTGCAATCAAGGGGATCATTTATCTATCCATATTCCAGGATTCCCTTATGCCTTGTGTAAAACATAAGTTCTGAAAATGAATATAGTTTGTACAATCTTGTTACAACCCTTAATGAAATTTCCATATTTAGCTAGTTTAACTAATAGATGAATTCCTTATGCATGTTTTGTCATGCAATTCTTCATATTAACACCCGATATTGTCATTATTCATCTGAATGGAGCTTAATTAGTTTTAGCAAGTATAGGACCTTTCATTCTTTCTTGTAATTTGTAAATGACTCTAGTCAAAATAGTGTTATACATTAGGGAAAAGTCCAATATATTCTTGAGTTTTCCAAAAGATGAGGTGGGACTATAGTTAATCCTTGACTACTAATTTGAGTAAGAGTGACACTTGTTTGGTTGTTTCAGCATTTTTCTGATTTTGGGATGATTCTATGGGGACAACAGCAGAACTCTTCAAAGCAAAGAAGACACGAGAAAAGAATCATGATAGAATTTGTCAAATGGCCTCTATAAGGTGGTAAAAGGAGCTGCTATAAGTTTGAAAATGATCCAGGGATGTTTTCAGTGGATGATTTGGCCTCGAAATTTTTTCACTCCAGAAATTCAGCAGATGTGATCAAGAGGATGGCATCTTAGCTGTCATGGTGGTTGAAGACGTTGATTCTTCTCACCAGACTGACTGATTTGAGCTATTTTTCCTCCCTGTTTCTTTGAATATGCAAGAATTTTAGTTCTTTAATTTTTCTTGTAGCTAAATCATATTTTGTTCTGGTTCATGTAATTGTATTTTAGACGTCATTTTGAATAGTTGAATTGTTTTTTGTCTCTTTTCATTTTGGTTACTATTGTCAAATTAATGGTCTCAAGTAATCATAGACATAATCACTAATATGGCCTTTCTTGAGGGGTTGGGATTAAATCCCTCCATCGTAACGCAGTTATAGTAATCCGTTTGGGTTGAGGGCATGAATGGTGATTGCTTTTTAAGCATACAACTTTTAATGGAACAACCGAGAAAGAAGAAAATCAAGCAAGGTCTTCCTCTCTATTTGAATTTAAATTCTTGGTTCAAATGTAATTGTGAATTCATCAGCCTTGTTCTTTTTCTGAAATACAAATTTCTAATGATTTTACTCAACTTCCTTATTCAATTTGAATAGAAAATTTGACATTAATTTCTTGACAAGGAGAATAACGAATGTTAAAATATAAAGGACTAAATTCAACAAATTAGTTCTTGCAGCATTAACTGAAATTTCAAAGACTTCTAGTATATTGTAAAGACTTTAGAATTTGAAAGAGGAGAAGCACAATTGATTATCATTATTGCTTCCAAGTCATGGCTTGAGATTCAAAAAATTGCTTTATTAAATGGAAAACCTCAAATTTTTCAAGCTTATCAAGATGATGAAAGATGTATACATTTTCTTTGTGGAATAGGATATATTATTAAGCACCCACTTGATAATTTTTTTTTTTTTTGGAGAACTACTCGATAAATTTTAAGCTAATTTATAAAATGTGAAGACATTAGACACTTTCTAGTAAAAGTTATGATCAAATGTGATGAGATGACAGTCTAATAGCTTATGAGTACTTCTTATTAGATAATTAGTATTTGAGAGGGGTTGGGAGTACGGCAAAATGCGAAATGAGGGATAGTATGAAGCCATATTCTTATCAATCAAAGTGATGGATAACAATTCTTGATACCCTAAATCGTGATTTATTTATGCTAATAACACACGCAAATGGCTAATTAATTTAATGAAAGGTTAGTAACCATTTCTTAGTTTTATTTCATAAATAAGTTGGTAAATTAAATTAATGACTCCATTACTTCTCCTTAATTTATCTTTTATACATTGCCAAAGAAAAAATGTCTATGCAGATAAATTTTCAATACTGCTTCTAACCAAAATTAGAGCATGCTTCACAAAATTTTTGTAGGATCAAAATGTAAACCAAAGTTATAAATTTATGTAACTTCATACCAAGAAGCAGTCTTATCCTTAATGACCAACACATATTTCTTAGGTTTTTTGCGAAATTTTTTGATACATTTATCATACTTTCTTCGTTTCAAAATATAAGATTTTTTTGCACTATTTGCATAGATTAAGGAAAAAGAAAATAAAAAATATATTTTTTATTTTTTCTTAACTAATTTAATTATTCTCTACTAATATGAGAGAGAATAAAAGAATAATTTTTATAATCAAAGATAATTCAATAAAAATAATCTTTAAAATTTATAAATGGTCAAACATTTTGAGAAAGAAGAAAGAGGCGAAATAGCCTTATATTTTGACACGAAGGAAGTATTATATGTCATTGGGCAAATCAAAAGTTTCAGGTTTGATCTTAAAATAACTTTTTTCTTTTTTTGGAAATTGCCCTGATTCGGCCTTTGGTCTTCTAAAAATTATAAGTCAAGCTGTACTCTATATTATCTAAAAGGTTAATCTTAATATACTTGAAAACCAAAAAAGAAAAAGCAAAAGCACTTTCATTTTATTTAGGCATTACTAAACTATATGATTCACATATATTGATACAATTGTTCATTATAGCTTGCGTCAACACTTAGATTCATCAAAATTCTATCAAGTTTTCGCCAATTAATTCACCAAAAAATTATCATTCTTATTAAGTTTAATTTCAAGACTTGAGTAAAATATTCTAAAATCAAACAAGTTATACAAAACAAAATGGTAGCTCAAATGATCACAAATACTCATTATACGACAATATCTGTTAACTTCGAACTTGATTTACATTCCCAATCCTTTATGCAGTAAGAGAAAAAAAAAAAGAAAAATTAACAAAATATTACCCGACAATATGTGTTAAACTTGATTTACACCCCCAAGCCTTTATGTATTAATGGAAAAAAGGAAAAATTACAAACCATACTCGTCAGAACAATTCCAAAACATGGTGCTGCCAAAACTTACACCCCTGGCAGCTTGGATTGGCTTTTCAATAAAAAAAATTCACTTTTTTCTTATTTTTTCTTTTTAGTTCCACTCCTCTTTTCATATATAATTCACTTTTACTATTTTTAATATAACTCAAATAAAATTAAAAAAAAACCATTCCAATCTCAAGCATCCCATGTGAGCTTGTAATCAAGTTTGACTTCTTGATAATGCTATAGCAGATTAATTAACAACATCATCATTTGCCCCACCAAACCAAATCTCTGCACTTACTCGGTGCCTAGTCTGCGTCGACTCTCTCTTTCATTCATGCATATCCTTAACTAGATATCCACACTCACGTAAGCCAAGAAAACACCATTTTCTAATGTGGGATTTGGCGTTTTGATCAGCTATAAATACTACAGAGTGAAACGGTTTATCCCACAATTGAAGCTCTCTTCCCCCTTCTGTGTTTTTAATATTTAAAGCCTGTGTCTTTGTCCAGCAATGGCTCCTGAAGATCTCTCCATGATCCTGGCTAGGGTTCTTATTGTCTCCCGAAGAACCGTTCGCAAGAACAAGTTTGTTGATTTTGTAGGTAAGTAGCGTTCCCTGTTCAATATGATTGTTCTATACCCATTTTTGTGCCCGTTTCAGCCTTGATCGTCAGCCAACATAGAATTCTAATTTCTTTGGCAATAGCATGGTAATCTAAATGAAGAGGGTCTGAATTCTTTTTCTTCTGGGCGTGTATTTCGTTAAAATTTTTTAGGGTTATTTGTGCAGGAGAGTATCATCTAGATCTGATAGTAAGCTATGGAGCAGTACCTGTGATTGTTCCCAGAGTTAGTGGAGTTCATACGTTACTGGAGAGCTTTCAGCCAATTCATGGAGTTCTTCTTTGTGAAGGAGAAGATATTGATCCATCTCTATACGACGCTGAATTGTCTGGATTTTCATCTGAAGAACTTGAAGAGATTAGGAGATTGCATGCAAGTGATACCGCCATTGATCGCGAAAAGGATTCGATTGAATTGAGGCTCGCAAAGCTTTGTCTTGAAAGAAACATACCCTATTTGGGCATCTGCAGAGGATCTCAAGTCCTGAATGTTGCTTGTGGGGGAACCCTTTATCATGACATTGAGACAGAACTCTCCAAGAATTGCTCAGAAGATAAAAGGGTTTCACACATTAATTACGAAAATTATGATGGGCATCGCCATGTGGTGAGGTTAGTGAAGGATACACCATTGCACCACTGGTTTAAAGGCTCGGTGGAAGATGAGAAGATGGAGCTTTGGGTGAATAGCTATCATCATCAAGGTGTGAAGAGATTGGCTCCGCGTTTTGTTCCTATGGCTTTTGCTCCTGATGGCCTCGTTGAAGGGTTTTATGATCCTGACACTTACAACCCTGAGGAGGGTAAGTTCATCATGGGTCTTCAATTCCATCCTGAGCGAATGCGTCGCCATGATTCTGATGATTTTGATTATCCTGGATGTTCATCTGCATACCAGGTAATTAATCCCCATTTGATTTCCCTTAATTTTTGCTACATAAAACGACCTGCAGGTTCAACAACAAAGCTAGTGGCTGAGGTTCCATTGCTACTTCCATTGCAGGAATTTGTGAAAGCTGTGATAGCTTATGAAAAAAAGTTAAAAGGATCAGCATATGTGCCTAAGGAACTTAAGTTCAACCAGGAATTAGAGAAACAGAGAAAGAGCATTGTCCGGAGTTTCTCGGTTGCAAAGAACATGTACAGCGCAGGCCGAGGAAGAATTTCCACAGAGGAGTCTGAACTCGAAGCAGGAGCTGAATTTCTTCAGGTACTCGCTGCTAAACATAATCCCAACCTCATTATTCCATGGTTTCATGATCTTGAAGACTGGTTGTGAAATGTGAGTTTGAACTTGATACTAGGCAAATACAGCATTGAGTCTACAACAGCAGAACAGGCTGAAGCAGATGGGGGCAACAGTGAGGAATGCATCAGTGTACTTAGAGAAATTGAAGATGAATGAAGAGAGGGAGAAAATGGCAAAAGCTATAATTAGCAAAATGTCGATTGAACAATTATCTGATATGGTTTCCTTTTACCATATGATGGGGCAGTTGTGTTCAGAAGTATTAGAGATGAAGCTTAAGGGCCTGACTGAATCATGAGATTAGCCAATTCTGCTACACATTTCTTATGGCTGTTCAGGGAATTTGCCCTTTTCTTTTACCTTGTTTTTTATGTTTTTTTTTTTTTTGGGTTGCTGGGGAACTGGGAAGTTTGAGAAGTTTCCTCATGTATTTTGCCTTCCCGGCAAAAAGGGAGGAGAAGTGAAGTGTGTAAAACCGCCCTCTCCCTTGCTTAATAAAAATACAAAATGGAGAAATACCGCATATCTTACTTTGTGTCGGTAAATTAGAACTATTTTCTTTTACTTCCTCTGTCCTCTCCCTCCCTTCTCCAATCTACTCCTCATCTGAGGTGGTAGGTCCTCTCCCCCCGTCTCCTTTTATTCCCTTCCCCTTGTACCAAACAACATTTTAACTTTGAAGTCATGTTTCTCTCCCTTCCCGTTGTCGAAATTCACATATTCTCGGAATGTTCTTACCCCAAACTTCTAGTTCTTGGTTCTCGTTGCGGTGTGAAACCTAGTCCCATGTACCCACTTGAATCATTTTGGCTTTCTTCCTAAGGCCAGAGTAAGAAATAAAGGCTTGGAACATTCCCTTCCTGCTAAGCTGTTCTCTTTGATGGCTCATTCTGATTTTCCACGGCAGGGAAAAGGGAAAAACCCAGAAGTCTAGAACACTCGAGGCTGTGCAACAGCAAAAATTTCCCAAGTTACGTTCTCCTCCTCCATCGGTTGCACTGGCATAGTGGTACTGATACCACATCGCACCTTTACTCCACAATCAGGAGTAAGCATTCCCATAAAAGGATTGTTGCAGCAAAACAAACATGCGACACACAACAAAAAGCAACTCAAGTCACCGAAGATGTGAAATCGAAACAGTAATACACCTGAACTTAAGTTTCATTAGCTTAGCACTAAACACTTTAGCAAGAGAAGTTAATGTACACACTACACAACATGGGGCACCTAGAATGTAAACTCATAATATTCTTCTCTATCAAAATCCCCTTTAGAATCATAGAGAAAATCATTAACTGCCTATATCATAGCACCAGGACATAAAAAGAAGCCTGTTATGTTGAATCCTGATGTAAAAATAAATAATCTAAGCTGACAAGCTGAAACTGGCTCGAGCTTTCATCCAGGCCAACAGAACAGTTACTCCACTTCAGCTGTGCATACCACTTAAATGAACTCCAATTTTTTTTTTTAATAAAGCAATACGTTTGTGGTACTTCTTGTTCGACTATCCATGCCCACTTTACTCATTTTTCATTTTTCTGAGCCGTCATATTGTTTTCTTTTCATCTTCTTTCATATTAATAGATAGTGTCACAAGAAACTACAGAAACCATAATTTTCTTCTCCAGAAAGTTGTAGTTGGCTATCAGGCTGGCAAAAGTGTAATTGGACTCTCCCTTTAAGGGAACAGTTCAGTCCACAGAGGATGAATCTCTTGGTTTCACCTACGGTGGAAGAAGAGGAAATCTGGATGATTGACTTGAAGCCGTGCGAGCAAGTTCTCAGCAGCCTGCAAGAGGTCATTCAACAATTGGCGTGCACTTCCTCCACTGGGAATCCATAATGATGGCTTGAACTTGTAGTAAGCGAGACCAAAAACAGGCAATGAAATCTTTGGAACTCCATCTATTTCATTTGGATATGTGACCATTGGAGAGGGCATACTTTTCGACCCTGCATGAAATCCAGAGAAAACAATAAATGCACACCCGGACAAAGAGAAATATAACAACAGCACAAATCCCACTTCTGGTTTCAGAATGCCAGAAAGTGACAGACTGGAATAAAGAAAAAAGAACAAACCATGATCTCCCCCATTCATTAAACATGCAGACATACCTTTCTCCCCCACCTATTCTCTTAGAAATTTCTTTATTTCCTACCTATTCTCTTAGAAAGAGGAACTAATAGGAACTAGGAAGATATCCACTCATGAGCGTTTTCAACAGCTACCCATCAATTAAATAATGACCGTGGACATGGTCAAGTATGAAAGAGAAGGCATTAGGAAATGAAAAGCCCAGCACTTGCAGACACAATCACCAAGGACAATCCACCAAAATCAAATCAAAATGCTTCAGGAAATAATCAACTGTGCAAGGACATATAAATAACATTTAACAAAAACGCGAGCATCAAAATTTATAAATTTCAGCTACCTGTCACAGGCGTATGAAGAGAATGGTACGTCAGAAAACAAGCATCCAAATCTTTAAGAGTAGGTCCCATCGGTATTCTGTAAATTGGATACCTAAAACAGTAACATCAACCTAACAAGTCAGACACTCAAATCTTTTATGAATGAGCAAACAAAAAAGCAACGAACAACCATACCAGGCCACAGAAATCCAACTCGAAGGTAGTATATCACAACTTCTGAGAGTTTTCAGATCAGGAAAGCGCAGAGCAAGCTGTGATACCTACAATAATAGAAACATGAAGTTTAATAGTACGAAAGAATATTTTCCTATAAAAACATTATTCATTTTCTTTAGTGGCTTGAAAAAGGAAACATGAGACACACTTTGTCTGCTAATGGTTCTCGCCCATAAGGCTGATCATGCTCAAGATACTCAAACAACAAGCAACCTTGAGAACTGCCAGGTTCACTTTCATCACTGGAAAAGCCTTCTTGTGAGGACATTTGTTGGTCTCTTAAGGATAACTGATTCATTCTAAGAGGGCTATCAGTCGACTGCCTGCTGTAGGTGTGCTGCTCCCTTGAATAACTCAGGCAACCCCTATCAGTTTCACAATCACTGCTGCCATCACTACAAGAATCCCTAAAAGAGTCACCATCACTGTCCTCACCCAATTGCCTATTCACAAGAAAAGCATTAGAGATTTGTTGCATTGATTTGTATTGAAGTAGAGCTACGATGTAGAAAAGTGAGGAATCAACTAAGTTTCACAGGCATCAAACAAATCAAGCTGAATATCAAAGAAAGAAGAAAGGGAAATAATGAAGGTGCACATTAGATGTAATAAAAGACAACAGACAAATAAAAGTACTGCAGGTTTGTTTCCCTGTTTGATGACTATAAGAATGTTAGCAGTTTAAAGAACTAATAATCCACAGAAAAACAATGTTTGGATTTTTTAGCTCAAGATTTTTTTTTTTTCCTAATTCATTTTGCGGGAAAGAGGCTTCAGAAATTAAGAGGGAAAAAAGAAAAAGCCAACTAATGCATCAAACTTATCATTCACCCACGGAAGACTCAAGTAATATCAGTAATAAGTTCAATCTATTTCTAAGCTTTCTCAGCTTCAATTAAAAATACAGTATTTCAAGACAATTATGTGTGTAAGTATTCAATAGCGAAGTTCATTATACCCTGCACCAAGAGTAAACAAATAACATAGTTCAGATTGTAACAAATTTCCAGCGTAAACAGATGTCAGTTCAGCTTTAACATCATCCGACAAAATATTACTAATCTAATGAAGTCATCATATATTTCATCCAGACTGCGGAACAAAATTCAAGAGTAATGGGTAAACAGAATGGAAAAACTTCTACAAAAAATGCACATCAGAGGCACCAGAAAGAATTGACCTAGTAGTGGGACAAAACCTAGGGAACCTAAAAAGGGAAATGATACAAACCTAGGGAACCTTAAAAGGGAAATGATACAAACCTAGGGAACCTTAAAAGGGAAATGATACAAACCTAGGGAACCTTAAAAGGGAAATGATACCTCCAGCAATAACCTTAAACATCAAATAACATGTATGAGAAGATCAAAGGAAAGAAAAAAGAACTCATCACTCTGCCAAAGAATGGAGGTAGCAAATATCCAACGTTCAAATATACGTAGTCTGTGCTTGTACTCAAAGAAGCAAAATTTCCATGTACACAGTGCACTTATTAGTTACTTATTCCTGATGCAGCATACAAAATCCCACATCCACATGTCATAGGACTATCAATCATGTAAGATCTTCTCAAACCCAAAATATTACTAGACTTCTCTAAAAGTGTACCCAAATAAGAATGTTGAGCACAAGGGAACACTGCAGGTATAAAAATATAGCCCAAATTACTGCATGGGAAACCAAAAAACCATTCTCATATTATCACTGACAAGAAAATGGAAGCAGCAGGTTTCCCTACCACACATTATAATACAGCATTCCCATACATTAGCTGCTATGCATAGAAATACTCCTGAATAACTAGACTGGTATTTCTATAGTTTATCATCTTAACTATGACTGCATAATTCAACAACATTCTCAAGAACAGAAAAATGTTTTAAAAGGGAATATAACTGTTTTCTCTACCACCATATCCTTCATTAGGAAGGCTGCTTTAGTTATGATCGCACTAGTCACATTGACAAGATGACAATCAGCAAGAAAACAATGTTCTCTAAATATCAGCAAAAAGATACAATATAATATGCAAAAGCATGGATAACACTACACCAAGAAAGCTCCATGCACTAAATTGAAATAAACCTCTTGAGGTAAACAATCTAATTGAATGAGATACCATGATTTAAGTAAAGACTTTGATGAGTCACCATATAATTGAATGCCTGACAAATAGGGGACATAGTACTGGACCACACTGTCACTCTCATTCAATATCAATGGCACTCCAACGCCATATGCACTCCACTCCTTGAATGACTCCCATAAATCACCAAGTACAAAGTAAGGCGGGAACTCCACATCACAAGTCCTCCTTCCCCTCATTGTGGTCTGTTTTTATAAAATGCATTGAAAGAATATGTGTTAATATACAAACTGGAAAAACTATATCTACGCTAAATTTAATATGTTTGCAAAATACCCAATCATCTTAAACCAATATTTATTCAACTGTTGCATGACCTCTATCCACTGAACAGCTACACTTTTTCCATCATGCCCTACTTAGGTTCTGGAGTTGAGAGCAATCATATACCTATCCCAAGAATATGTTCAAACTTTAGACTTGTTCTACGAGTTTCTGACAAGATAACTACAAGTTCATTGCTTGCTCTGGAAGCCAGACATCTGACTTTAGGCCATTCTAAATAGGCAAAGAATGTATAATTAGTGCATAACTTCATAACTACCCCAACCAAAATGAAAAAAAGTTCAGTACTTTAAAATTTTCAAATCTGAAAATCAGTTTAGAAGTATCCTAAATCCTTCCAATAATAACAAGAAAATATCCAGTCTAAAGCGCAACTTTGTACGAATTAAATAGGTAAATTATGATAATCAACACCCACCTTAGCCATTCAATTATAACTTAGTACTACCAATCTGAGCGATAAAGACCAATGAGAATAGAGAACTCCATAACTTAAATAACCTTGGCATTCAAACTACAGAATGGTAACTAAATTCAAAATAATAATAAAACCTTGGAGAGATGTTGAGCCGGGACGGAGGGAGTGACGGACTCCAACAACCGTTCCAAATTACACAACAGCTGCAAAGGCGGCATCAATATCGGCGGAGTCAATACCCCTACTTCCGGCTTGTCCTTCCGCGGCTGCTCATCGGAGGCGGCTCGGCTCTCAGACTCCAGTAACTTCTGAGAGTGTCTTACGGTCACGTCACTTTGTGCTCTCCTCAAATGATCCTGAGTTTGACTCTGATTGCGACTCCGGCGCGCCCTTGCGGCACTGTAAAATCGATCCTCCCCATTCCTACTCCTATTAAATTGCAATCCTGCTCCCAACATCCTCTAATAAAACCCTCTTAAGAATTTATATATCTCTACCCTCCTCTAAACCCTATCTATAATTATCTTAATATCTTATATATTTATTCTCCGTATAATATCTATCCAATAAACATATATATATAGACAGATATAAAAGAATATTCGAATTGATCAGTTTTATCTTTGCCCGCGGTGAAATTCAACAGTTAATCGCCAACAAAATCAGAAACGATTCAGTTAGGGAATCGATATCTGCGAATTGGAAAGTATCACAAGGTCGAATAAACCCTAGCAATGTCGAAACGGATCAAAATCAGAGGATGGTATATACGGTAGAGAGAGAAAGAGCAATGTATCAGCTTGTATGTATGTATTAGAGCGAGCTCTGAGAGTGTGCAGATTAAAAGACAAAGAGAGAAAAGGTTTGTTGAAGATGGGAATGGCGATTGAATGAAGAGAGAGAAAGAGCAAAAGGTCTGAAAAAATGGATAGGTTGGGAGAGGGGAACAAGAGAACAAATATTTTTAAAATTATTTTGATTATTGTTTGCTTTTCTACCAAAAATTTATTTTTACTGTTTAAGGTAAATCCGGCTAAAAAAAATGAGCCTTTAAGATGTCTTTTTTATTTATTCTTTTGTACCCCACAACCCTTTTTTACCCTTTTGATTCTCAAAAAGAACGGTCAGGTACACCGGATCTTATCAATTAGAATTAGTTTCCTTTTTTTTTTTTGAGTGAAAGAATGAGAAGTTCTATTTGTGTTCTTGCAAATATGGTTTTTTTTAGTGAAAGCATTTATTATTTTTTAGATTCATTGAGTTGAAATTGAGTTAGATAAGATTTATTATCTCATTATTAATCTTTTTAATTAATGTAAAAGTCTGTACTATATATTTGTATTAATTTTTTATTTTTAATAATAATTATTAAAATATATTTTAAAAAATTATAGCTATAAAGTAAATTTATGTATTTAATAAAAAAATTTTACTTATAAGTAATTGTAGGTAATAGTATGATGTTGTAAAAATAAATATACATGTCTATTATTATATATACTAGTGATAATACATGTGCGTTGCGCGGGTTATTTATTTATTTATTTGTGATATTAAAACTAAAATATTTTTTAAAAAAATTAATTTAAAAATAATATTATATTGTATCATTTTTTAAAAACTTGAAAATGCATTCAAGATCATTAGTTGTATTCAAAAGTTTAAAATTTTATTGTTTAATATTGTTTAAAGATTTATTGATTGTATAATTAATTACATATTATCAATATTAAAGTAATTAGTAGATTCATGTATTTTAATATAAATTAAATTTTACCAAATTAAAGTGATTAGTTATTTATATGAGTTTATATGGACACATTAATCAATAAAGTAATAAATTCTCTAAATTCAACTTGGTATCATTAGAGTTAACTTAAACTTAGAGAATTTCACATGTCACTTTCTAAATGATTCAACCTCAACTTTAATATATATATATATATATATTATTTTTTACTGTAAGATAAATACATTATAAATAATTTTTTATTTTAAAAATCATATTATTATGTCATTTTTATGTGAATATCCTTAACAAATTAGTCTAATCATCACAAATAATAAAATACTTTCTAATTCTTTTAATCAAAACTTACCATAAATTCTTTTATATGTCTTTGTTGATGGTATCATGTTGTGGTTCATGTGTATTTAAAACAATAATTATAATTTTATGTATTAATTTTATAATAGATTCATATATCTATCTTATTGCTAAAGACGTATATATAAAATAAGTAAATTTACGATAAGTTCAAGGTCATTAGTTGTATCTATAAGTTTAAAAAATTATTGTTTAATATTGTTTATAAATTGATTGGTTGTAAAATTAATTCTATATCATCAATATTAAGATATTAGTAGATTCATGTATTTTAACATTAATTGAATCATAAATACACATAATACAACTTGACAAGAATTCAGTTAAGCTTAAAATTATTCACATGTCACCATCTAATCATGATTATACCTCAACTTTAATATATATATATATATATATATATATATATATATATATATTTGAAAACAATAATAAACTCTCAACGTTTTTTCTATCATTCTCAATAAATAAATAATTAAGTAAGAAAAACTCCAACCTAAACAACCTTAAATACTAATTTATAAAGGTATATTTATAAAGATAAGAAAGAAAAAAATAAATATTTAAACAACTATAAGCTTTAGAAGAAAAAAGAAAAAAACTTGAATTCGCCTTGTGAGAATACCTGCACGAATGGTGAAATGATTAAAATATTAATTATTAACATATAAAGTTACTTATAAGAATCAAAAAGAAAATAAATCAAATATTTAAACAACTACTGTAATACTAAAATACTTCTAAAATAAACTAATTATACTTTAATTACAAAATATTCTTAAAATATTATTATGATCAAATCTTTAAGAGAAAAAAATATTGTAATATTTATTTTAATTTCTTTTCCATATTACTTCCTCCATCCAAAATTAAATTATTACAACATAAACTAATCATTTTAGTAAGTAAAGAAAAAATCCGTCAAATACGATAGTATAAATTATTTATTTATATAAAATTATTGATATTTTTTTCATTAAAAATCCTCAAAAATAGATAAGTGTACTAATTTTATGATGACACATCACACATACTTATCTTTTTTTTTTTTGGCTAAATCTTATCAAACTCTTTTGTGTTTCCCAAGCCCAAGCCCAAGCCCTCAAAGAAAAAAATTTAAATTAAATTTTTTAAAAAAATATATGTTATTTCTAAAAAGGATTATATGGATTCGTGAAGAAAGACATAAATTTAAAATTTTAAAAAGAAGTGTATACCTCTCATTTTGCAGGATCTAACCAAAAAAGTTTCTAAGACATATTTCAAAATTCAAAAAATAATAAGCTAAAACACATTGCATATCTCCCAACCTAACACATAATTAGATCTCACTTCTCCTCTCACAAAAAATTTACTTTCACGGAAACCAAAATAAAATCTCTTTCAACCAAACACAATCCAAATACACTCTTATTTGAATGAAAAATTAAAATATCCTAAATGTATCTGATGCCTATAACGTATATAAAACTCATGCATTTGTCTCAATTATAAAGGAAGAGGCATGAGACAATCTTTCCATTTTGGCTTCTATCCTAAAAAGTTCTCAAAAAAAATATTCTTTAAGAATAAATAAATTCATAAACATCTCACCTCTACATAAAGATGTTTTCAACAAATTAAAGAAAAATAAATTTTTTAAGAAGAATTAATTCATAAACATCTTCTGAACAATAAGATATTTATTGAGTATTGATAAGCTTCTCAAAAAAATAAATTATTTCTTGAAGAAAAGAAAAAGAAAATTAAATATATAATATTATTTATCAAATTCAGAGGTCAAAGATTAAAGTAAAAGAGAAAAATAAAGAAAATTAGAACAACCTATATCAAAAAAGGAATTAAAAAGATTACCTCTTCAATTTGAAAAAAATTCTAATTAGAGAAAAATAAGAGGATCTAACGATAAAAAACTTTATAAGAAAAAGTTTATGAAGAGCAATAGACGAGGCTATGTGGAGATAGTAGAAAGTTATTAAGAATTTGATTTAAATTAAAAGATTTTTTCAGGAGAAGTTAAAGTATTCATATTATTTTATCATAAAAAGATCTCTTAACTAATAACAACTCTTCTAACTAATAAAAATTTTAAAATTTTAGAAATTAGTATTAGAGATTTAAAAGTTTTGGAGGAGGAGAGAGAGTAAAAGTGTTTTGATAATATATATATATATATATATATATATATATATATATATATATATATATATATATATATGTTTAGATAAGTCTATATTTTTTATTTTCTTATATTGAACATGTTTTAAGTTATTTTAAATCATATTAAAAAAATAAATTAGGTCGAATCAAAAGGTTTTATTTTGGAAGAATAGTAACTTATGTTACTAGTAATTTTATCTTAAAATAAATATATTTTTACAATATATGATGAAAAACAATTACTATCTTAACGTAATATATTTAGTTCATAAAAGAATACATGTTTCGTTCCGCTAAAAGAATTTTTTCTTTCCAATAAAATAATTGTTAGCGTGTCTCGCGTTGCTTCTCGTTCTTTTGGTTAGGTTAAATTTATAATCGTCGTTGTCTAATCAATTCATTGGGTTGCTTGAAAAGAAACGTTGCTATTGTTATATAAATGTTATTTTCAAACTAAGCAATTACTTATAGTTTAGTTAAATAGATAATCATTGTTTAATGATAGATTCAATGTGTATTAAATGAGTTCAAAAAATTATCTATTTGACACTATGTGGTAATGTCTTACTTCCTCTTCAAAGTTCAAAGTCATTCACTTCAGAAAATTGGCAAATTCGTTTGTTCCTTTAAGAGTTCAATTCACAGTATTCTTTTTTTTTAAAAAAAAGCAAATATGAAGAAGAAATATAATAGTAACTCAATTATTAAAATATTTATTTTTAAATCACAAGATCTTGAGTTTAATTCTTATTAGAGATATTTTTATTATAATGTGCTATTTTCTTTTGTAATAGTAAATATTTCATAAGAAAAATTAATTTATATTAATAAATAAAATCATATATAGCAATTATAATACAAGTGAAGTCGAGCTGATATTTCGAAGGAAAAAAAAAGGAATAATGAAATCAAAGTGAAGAGAACCACAAGTCTCCTAATTTCTTAAAATTATTTTCCGACCTGTCTAATTTAGTCAAAAGGATTTTGTGTGGCAGGTTTCAGGAAAGAGACCAAGCGCCGACCTCTAGATTTATGAACATTATCTGATTGTGTGGCATTGAACACTGGCAATAGCACTCAACTAAAACTGCACATCTGTTGGTGCCACGTGTGATCAGCGCACGTTTATTGATTTTATACGTAGGTCCTTTTCTTATCTAAATCTATTGTCCCAAGAGCAGTGGACCCCAACTAGGGATGGGTGTCGCGTGAAGCAACGCGACCAATGGGGATAGTAGCGGAATACGTATGGTTACGTTTCCACAGCTTCGACGCCATCCTGACACGACACTGAACACGTTACACGAGAGGTATCTGTCCGTTCCGACACCTTTGCCTTCACTCTCTTCAAGGAGCGTGCAAGTCACTCCTCATAATTCAATTTTGTCGAAATTTTCTTTTGCAAGCATAATTATTCTTTTTCCATTTTCTCATTATCTATCTAAGCATTATACTAGCACTTAGAATATAAAACTATTCAAATTCTTAATTAATTCCTTCTCGAACTCAAAAATACCTAGGCAACCACGAAGAAGGATAATAGAAAGCTAACCTATACTAATTTTTTTTATGATAACAAAGAAATTTAGAAAATCTGTAATCAATTAATCTCGTCTCGTATAATTAGCGATCTGACTATATAAGAAAAAATATTAGCTGAAAAAAGGAGAAAAAAACAAAAGACCATTTAAGAAGGTGAGTTATGTTAGAGGGACTCATATATTGGGAAGTTTGAAGGGACTAAAGAATAGAAAATTTCACTAATTATTAATTTTCAAATGGAGTTAAAATGTCTTTCTCATTATTTCACGAATACCATAAATAATAGATGAATGACAAAGACCAATAATGTAACAATGGAAACATACCTTTCTCCTTAAAAAATGGAACAGGTGAAAAGACACATCTTTTACTGCTTAATTTCCTTGATAGAATGGAAAAAGGAATATATTTCTTTTTTTTTTTTGGGGACTGCATTTTTTTTTTCAAAACTTATTTTTGATAGTAAAAGTGAGAAAAGTACAAAAGAATATGTTCCTCGAATAATTTTTGAATTGAGAGTGAAGTGAGAGAGTGCAGAAGATGTTAATACACTGCCAAAAAGGAAAGACGAGAGAAGAAATTTGAATATTTTAAAGCATAAATTTGGTCCCAAAATTTAAAGAAGAAAAGTAACACGAAGACAAGAAAAAGGGAGAAAAATTTCATACGTATCTATATTTGTAGCTTAAAGCATATGTTCTATTCTTTTTTCCCTTTTTTTTCAGAAAACTTTCTTTTTTTTTTCGAGAAATGTAAATTTTAAAGAGCGCAAACTCACAAGTTTTAAAAGATTATTTTTTATGATAAAATAATAATTTAATTAATAAAAAAACTATTTAAAAGTGATAGAAAAAGTGTAAATTCGATAGAAAATTTTTTCATTTGTATAAAAAATAAAAAAGAATAACATTTTAAACATATTTTTACTAAATCCACATTAGACAATTTGGTAGATATTAAAAAGATTATCAAACTACTAGTTTTTTTTTTTTAAAAAAAGGAACTACTAGGGTTTCTCTTTGCAAATGATCGATCACCCCTCTCGTGGTTGTACTTTCTTAATTAACCTTTGTGATGCCTTGAACTTTGAAGTTCTCAAATCCCATTTTATATTAGTAACTTTTTCAGAAACGTGTCTAGTAATTTGTGCTCTATAACTTTTTTTTATAAAAAAAGATACAATGAAAAATGGATTGATCCAAGAATAGATATCCGTTTCATTCAGCGTTCATTCAATGGTGCATAAGCAAGTTTTGGGTATATATCTTACTAGTACGAATGCACGCACAACGTGCGCGTAATTTATTAATACTAAAATTTAAAATTTATATCTATTATTTTTTAATTATAAAATAAATATATTATAAGTATTTTTTATTTTAAAAATTATATTATTATGTTATTTTATATGAGTATCCTTAACAAATTAGTCTAATCATCACAAATGATAAAATACTTTCTAATTCTTTTAATCATAACTTATCATAAATTTTTTTCTATGTCTTTGATGGTGATATCATATTGTGCTTCATAGGTATTTAAAATAATAATTATAACTTTATATATTAATTTTATAGTAGATTCATGTATCTATCTTATAGTTAGAAACATATATATATAATAAGTAAATTTATGATAAGTTTAAGATCATTAGTTGTATCCAAAAGTTTAAAATTTTATTATTTAATATTATTTATAGATTGATTGGTTATAGAATTAATTATATATTATCAAAATTAAAATAATTAATAGATTCATGTATTTTAACATAAATTGAAATTTCATATAATTATTGTTTTTTGAATTTATCCAAATGTATTTAAAATTTTGAAAAAAAAAAAAACGAAAAGAAGCAAAAATATTGAGCATACGCAGTACCTTGACACCATGCTTGTGAGCAGTGTTAATCCAACAGGGCGGAAGGAGAGTAACTAAATTATGAGAAAAATACATGAATACATCGACCAAATGCCAATGCCATATCGCATAAGCATCGGGATTACCCCCCCTTACACCCGCTTATCATTAGTATAACCTCTCTGCATATCGTGACACACCAGAATCCTCGCCCACTAAGGCAAGGCACCGTCAGTATGCCTGCCAGACTGCAACTTCACCGTAGACTTATTGAACGGGATGTGGAAGGACTCAAAATACGACCTCGATTCAAGCTCTTCTAAAGTTTTCAACGGGGCTAGAGACACATAATATATATATATATATATATATATATATATATATATATATATATATATATATATATATATATATATATACAATAAGTAAATTTACGATAAGTTAAAGATCATTAGTTGTACTCAAAAGTTTTAAAATTTATTATTTAATATTATTTATAGATTGATTGGTTGTAAAATTAATTATATATCATCAAAATCAAAATAATTAGTAGATTAATGTATTTTAATATAAATTGAAATTTCATATAATTATTGTTTATTGAATTTCTCCAAATGTATTTAAAATTTTGAAGAAGAACATTTTCAACTTCTAATGATTAAATTAAAATTATTTTTAAATTCTATTTTTTCTCAAGGTCTTTTCAATTACTTTTTTTTACTCTTAATTTTTTAATCTTACTAAAACTTCTTTTTTTGCTCCGCTATTAGTTCTTTTTTAAAACTTTTGTAATAGAATATATATATATATATATATATATATATATATATATATATATATATATATATTATTACTAATATATATGGTAATCAATTACTTTATTAAACTTCTGTATTTAAAACAATAGTTATAAATTTGTGTATTAATTTTATAGTAGATTCATGTATCTATGTTGTAGTTAGAGACATATATATCTAACTTCTGTGTTTAAAACAATAATTTTAAATTTAAGTTTAAGATCATTAATTGTATTCAAAAGTCTATTGTTTAATATTATTAATAGATTCATTAGTTGTATAATTAATTATATCATCAATATCAAGGTAATTAGTAGACTCATGTATTTTAACATAAATTGAATTTCACCAAAAGAATTTTATCTTAACTCATTGATATTGTGAAATAATTAAAGTCTATCTTCTAATATTTATTTAACTTCATGTTCAATGCATAGTTTTCTATTAATGAATGAAGGATATGTATCTCATTCCATTAATTCAATTCATTGTATGTACAATAGTCTTTCATCATAAGAATTAATATGTTGAATCCATTGTATTAAACATACAATTCACTTAATATAGTATCTAATATTATTTTTAAAAACCATAGATAAGGTGATTAAATATAGATATGAATTAATGTGGGTACATAAATCAATGAAGCAATTAATTCTAAACATCCAACTTGGCATCATTAGAGTTAACTAAAGTTTTAAAAATTTCACATGTCACATTCTCATGATTCAACCTTAACTTTAATATATATATATATATATATATATATATATATATATATTTAAGATGGGAATAGATAAAGTTTGAGTTTGAGATTTTTTTATTTTAAATTTTATAAAAATAAATTATTTATAAAAATAAATAAAATAAAAATAAAAAATTACATTTTATTTTGCAGCAAAACTAATCTAAAAACTCCGTTAAACATCAAAGATAATGATCTACTTTTTTTTTGCGCTAAATATAGAGTGTACTTGATTGAATTTTTACATAAAATTTTATTTTTTCACTTTGTAATTCTAGACTTTACTTTTTTTCAAAAGTAATTTACTTAATAATTTATAATATAATTTAATTTAAAAATCAATCCAAATATGGTCTACCATTTCAAATCTTATAGTGGTTAAAAATTTTATGTCAGACATAAGTGGTATGTATATATTGGATGTCAACCTCGTTCCTCCTTTCTCTCTATGTAGATTAACGGACTGTCCCCAGAAAAAGTGGATTAAAGGATGAAAATATCAATTGAAATAAATACTAAATATTTCTTTGTAAAGGGTATTTTTTACTCATCGAATTACTACATTGCTATAATTTTCTTAAAGTTGAATATATCGTACTCACAAAACAAATTTCAGCGAACTATGAGCGTTAGCTTAGCACAGTGAATCTGACTTGTCATTAACACATGAGCTTCGAGTAAGCTAAACATGTATGTACTAAGAATGGTGGAAAATAGTTACATATACTAGATTGAGAAATTAACTATATACACTCATAAATTATTTTTACTTTTCCTTTCTTAACCAATTTTTTAAATCTTTTGAAACCCATAAAATATTTACGATAGTACATTTATGACAATTTTTATAAGTTAGCAGTAGAATCCGACAATTTAAGGGTGTGATTGGATAGAATTTAGTTTTGAGATTTTTTGTCTTGGGTTTCGGGAGAGAGAATTTTTTTGTGAGAGAAAAAGTGAGATTTGAGATGAAAAACTGTATTGGGTTCCGTGCGGAACCTTGTCCAAGCACACCCTAAGAACACCTTATGTACGTGCTACTGTTTTTAAGGACATTTTTGTCATTTCATGCCATTTCTTCTTAATTTTAAATGCCAAATTAACTCCTACTAAGCAAAATTGACGAGATCTTCAATCTTTGAAAATTCACTCGATCCTTCAATCCTTCTCTGTAGTAGCTGTCTGATGTTGAAATTGTCTTTGAAAATGGTGGCATGTGCTCTAGGTATGATTTAGATTGGTAAATTTTATCGCGATTCAAAAATCGTTATAATTGTAAGTTTGTCAATTATTTATGAGTATCAAAAGATAAAATAAAAGTTTTAATTAAAAAGAGAAAAGTAAAAATAATTTTTGGATAGATATAGTCAATTTATCTACTTGATTTCATGAATGGCATGCTGTAAGTAGTTGTATATGTACTAAATATTAGACCTTTGAAAAGGTACAAATTTTAAAAATATGTAGTTCATGACGATCGAGGATATATTATTGTTTTTGGAAATTGATTGAAAACTAAGATAGGTATGCCCTAAGCTAGAAGATACTACGAACCATGGCTAACTCCAAACCTAATGACCAAACGAGATGTCTCCTTCTGCATTAACAAAATTTCCGTTAACTGTTAACTCATAACCTAATTGTTGGGCTAATAAATCCTGCTGTCCAATTCTTTTTTCTATATAGTACTCCTTATGTATTTTTTATTTGTTTTATAAGTTAAATTATAAGGTTGAATGATAATTTAACCTTATTGGAACTTAACAAATTAATTAATAAAGTTATAGTAGAGTAACAAAGGTTAAGAATGGAATTAAAAATATAATAAATAATTTATTGATATTTTAAAGTGATAGGCATTTATTAAAAAATTAAATCAAATCTAAACCAATAAAAAATGGATAAAAAGTATTGAAACATTCATGCAATATACTTCTTTCGTTCGAAATTGAATTGAGAATAGTCATGCTCATCTTTTGACTAAAAGAACTTTAAAGTTGAAAGAATCTTTTAGATGTAATTGTTAAACGCTAGTAGTATAGTATAGCAAGGTATTGTGTTGAAATTAAAGAGTAGAGGTTTGTCTCCTCTCCCCATTCCCTGCTGGACCTTGCAAGTTAGGTTATGCAGACAAATATAATACTAAATATATTTCTTGGTCAATTCCTGTTACCTGCATACATTTGTAAGAGATCTAATTTGATTAATTAAACCAATCTTTTTTTTAAATAAAAATATTTTAAACAATTATCAAACTTTTTAATAAAATTTATCAGAATATTAATTATTATGTCAAAAAATTAAATTTGTTATGAATTTGTTAACGCGCAGTCGTTGTCGGCACAACAAAATCGTAATACTAATGTAGAGAACTTAATAAAGAAATTATAATATATAGAATAGAAGAAAACTATAGAGAGAAAATAGAGAGAGAACAAGAGATCTTTATTGATTCTCTGAGAGTAAATTGATCAATGAATGAGTGTATATAACACCTCAGTCTAGAGCCCTATTTATAGGGTTCAGGGATACATCCAAATCAGAATAGGTATAGGGTAATCAGAAGACAAATCCTATCACTAATCAAAGATATGATAGAACTCTACCATCTATCTTCTGGATAGTTGGAGTATCTTTATAACTCTGATAATGGACATCCATAATAATATTAATTTCATAACACTCCCCCTTGGATGTCCATTGCATAAGAGTATGCCTCGTTAAAACCTTACTAGATAAAAAACCCAGTGGGAAAAACTCTAGTGAAGGAAAAAGAGTACACTACTCTTTATGCCATATTTACTCCCTCCGATGAGAAAATCTTTTGAGATTTCTTAACCGATGCTTTCCAATCAAATGTTGTTATCTGTAAAGTCTTAGTGAATAGATTTGTCAAATAATCAAATGATCAAATTCATTACACATCAAAATCACATCTCTTCTGGAGTTTGTGATTAAAATATATTTTATCATATCTCCTTAGATATATTTCAAACTTTATTATCATCCAACAATATAGTTGGAATTCCTTCTTAGAGGATATAAATTTATCTCGAATATATTAATCATGATCACACATATTCTCAACCAACATCATGAATTTCTATTTCTTCAACATGAGTTGAAGATGTGGCTGTTATAATTAACACATGCCTATAAATGCATGGTTTATGTGGATCATATAGGTAACTCATACCTTACATATCCATCTCAACAGGAGTTGAATTTTCTCAATATTCGAGATAAACTATCTCAAGGAGATTCAAAAGCAAGCTTAATGCCGTCTCAAAATTTATTGGGTAGAGAAGAACTATAATAGATATCTACTTGCACGTGGACAAGTGTATTCATGCTCTAAATTGTAGAGTTATGATACTTCAGGACCAAAGAGTTCTTCAATATCCTTTAATAAATATAAAGGATTTCGCATATAATAACCCAATAACAATTAATGTGCTATGTCCATATAAAACATCTTCAGGATGTTCAATCAAAATAAAATATTGGCTTTTCAAAATATTGATCACAATACTTGCTCCTCTAAATTCTTTAAGAAAAATATCCTGATTATCAAATCATTTTCTCTTTTCAAAATCAAGAGATCAATCACGCTTCAAGCGTTATCTAAATCATATAATTATAGAATATATATATTTGTCCTGCTAGGACATTTATCCAAATAGGAATATCTATAAGTATAATGTTGTATTGACTAACTCTACAGGAGTCAGACAAACAATCAATATACAATTTTATGCAAATAAATAATATTTTGAACTTCTAGTTCATTAATACTTGTGCATAGATCAATATAATAAAAGTCATAAATAATATCCTCTTTTAATTGATGATTTTCTCCCCCTAATGTGGGGAACACTATGCAAATTAATAGATTGCACAATGAGGATATCTTCTGATAAAGAAATACACATAGCAAGTATAGCTACGTATATAATTTCTTCATATATGGACATACTCAATCATTCTTTCAATAAAAATTCACTAAGACAATCTCATTATGTTCTACAGGAACAATTATATGCTTCAAGCATATTAAGTCCATCAGGGACTTCAAATATAAATACTATTATCAAATGATAATAAATATAAACAAAAATTAAGTGTGTTCATGCACTATTATATCCACCATTATAAATATATTTCTTCGTTATCAGTGCCAGGTTTTACGAAGAATCATACGCCATAACTCATGGCAATATTCACTTTTGTGGTTCGCATTTTATAAGCAAATATTAATTGCTATCTCTTTTGATTTCAAGTGTATAATTCCTGCTGGAAATACATATACACTTCAAGTGTACTTATGAATAGTTTAAACTTTTCATATTTCTCATGCGAACTTTATCATTCCGAGTCTGCAGACCTCGATTTGAAAATCCTCAACATATTATGCGCATTAATATCTTTAAAGTCATATACTTGTGCGATTCCAATAATTTCCAATCATGTTGAGATCTCATCATTTATCACAGTTTTCAGGTACCTGAATTTCTTCTGAAAATAATTTATCAATCATGTTTTAAGAGAAAAATTCTACTGGAATTTACATCTCATCGATTTAACATATATGACCATCTTAAACCTTTGCTCCAGTGAGGAGTTTGTATCTTTGGAATCGACTTATCTACTACATTTTAGTTGTATCTCAAATTTATTTGTAGTGGTAGATTATCCTTCAGGGATATCAAATAGGAGCATTCTTTGCCGGATATTAGTCAGTTAATATACCTGGCTATATAAATTATTCTTTGAACTTCTGGTTCAATGTATCTTCTATGAGGATCAAAATAGAAGATCAAGATGAAACACATACTAATATATTTATCCAGCCTCATGATTTCTCCTCTTTATGTTGGGGCAACATATTCCAAATTAACAAAATATGAATCTCTCCCTTGAGATTTTCTCCCAACATATTTAATAATCTCTTTTGAGAACCCATCTCATTATCTTTGTGGTGGTGCAACATACATAGTGCATTTCTAAATTGAGGATGAAAAATATTTGGTTTCTGACCACAAACCAACTACTATGAGGAGAATTATAATATGTTGGTAAATACGAAATAAGTGCTAATATATCACAGTCATGAATATTCTGCAGAATATTCAATATTTATCTCAATACAACCAGTATTATTAGGACAAATTATGTCTTTGGGAGAATGTTAAAACATGAGCTCATTATCAATAAATTGTACAAACTACAGGTTGCAAAAGAACAATATGCATATGACTATTTGTTGATGCATCAACTAATAATTTTTCCATATTCATCCCAAAATAACACATTCAACCCCAAGTAATACTAGCAACTTTTAAATAAAACAAGTAGCACATATAAATTCGTTATATTAGGAAACTTCTGGTTCCATAATAAATTCATAATCATTCTTCGTATTTTAATGATCCGGGATGGTCCAACCGGTCATACCAACTAATAAATTATTTATCAGTAAACTTCAAGTTTACTCAATATTGCATCTCAAATTCATAATTCTATGCAATATAACTTAGGAGAGATAAATAGTGGTATTTATAATTGACATATATTTTATGTCATAATGATAATGCATATATCTCAAAAGTTCATTCATCTATTGTCTCGATATACTGATAATATAATCAATGCTCAAAAAGTTTTACGAGACTATATGGAGAATGATGCATTACAATCATTGACCATTAGGTGAAGATCTGGTAACTCTTCTGGAGCTTTTAATCAATTAACTCTTCTAGAGTTATTTGATCAATTAGTTCTTCAAGAACCTTGACATTATCATTTATACTTTGGACATATATTTTAAATTTTGTCCAAATAAACAACAAATATTGTTTAGACAAATTGTATCTTCACCATTCTTGATCCAAAATAAACTAAAATAACATAAGAAAAGTAGCAATTCGATAATTTAAAATTTTGATTAACATTCAAAAAACTAAAAACTCTTTGTGGACATTCAAAAGAATTGGCTACATTCATATATGCCATATTAATATTTTCGACATAAGCATCATTACTATCAGTAGCATGATTTAGGGAAGTAAAGCAATATCAATAATTAATAGATACTCATAACATGCTTGACGTACTACAGGTACGTGACAGACATTCATATTGCATCAATAACATGTTAGAATTTTTACTTTACCCTTTTCCTTCTTATTATTTTCTCACTTCTGGTGAGTATCTATTCATTAGGGATTTAATGAGTCATTCTTATATTATAAGAACAAAGTGTATTTCTACTAGCTGCGGCCAAAATTTCGTATATAAGTATATTATAATTTCTAATGTCATTCACTTCAGGGAATGATATAAAAACATTTGGTCAAGCGTCAAAATATTTTATTCAGGGCTCATTAGTCTCAAAAGATATAAATTCAAAATATTTCTGAAAACTTTCTTCTCAATATTGCTACTACAGGAGCATGTTAGAGATATGAGAAAGGAAAATTCTTTTATCCATCACATTACTAGTGATATTTCTCATTATAACTTTAATTGAGGAGAAATTCTAAATGAAATAAAAGTTTGCATACTGATAGACATAAAATCTTTTAGGCTCACTTATACAAATCATAACTAGCATTTATATAACAATCATCTTCTGGTGATTGTATGTTTCGTTCACAATTTGCTAGTAATTAAGTGGTTTTGATACTTTGTATTTCTTAAGCAGTGTTTTCAGGACACACAATATCCAGATGCATATATTCTAGTAGCCATGATTATATAGATTATTTTTACCATATCCGCGTCTATGTCGACGGCTTCGACTATGATTACGACCTCTTCTAGGGTCATAATTATTGGTTCTAATGCATTTACTCACAGATTAAAAGTAAACTGTGTTTTTGGTAGAATGACCATCTTCTGGTAGTCAAATCTTTCTTTTAGATCCTTCCAAAAAAAAAAAAGATATTTCACAATAAGATATTCCGCCTCTAGATCCTCATAGAAATTATGGCGGAGAAAAATCATGGCTTTTATATAATTTTGAGATGGTGTCTGCCAGACCCATTATATCTCAATAAATTTGAGCATATAATGTTTATGACATATAATTCTTTCTATAAATATCAAGAGTAGAAAGAAAAACGAGTTTTGAAAAGTTTGTCATGAGAATCAAAGATAGAAAAATACCTCTTTTTCTATTGATTAATCTCTCAACTTCGGTGGCAGAGACTCGTGCTGATAACATGTTATGAATTTGTTGACGCGCAGTCGTTGTCGGCACAACAAAATCGTAATACTAATGTAGAGAACTTAATAAAGAAATTATAATATATAGAATATGAGAAAACTATAGAGAGAAAATAGAGAGAGAACAAGAGATCTTTATTGATTCCCTGAGAGTAAATTGATCAATGAATGAGTGTATATAACACCTCAGTCTAGAGCCCTATTTATAGGATTCAGGGGTACATCCAAATCAGAATAGGTATAGGGTAATCAGAAGACAAATCCTATCACTAATCAAAGATATGATAGAACTCTACCATCTATCTTCTGGATAGTTGAAGTATCTTTATAACTCTGATAATGGACATCCATAATAATATTAATTTCATAACAAAATTATATATTTTAAAACGAATAGAATATATTTGTATTGAACAGGCTGGAACGAGTCCCATTTTAACCAGAACCACTTCCATCTCTAACTACAAACCATGGTGTTCCTGCAAACTTAATGGCCAAATGAAATGTCTCCTTATGCATGAATTAACTTATAACCTGATTGTTAGGCTAATAAATGCGCCTGTCCAATCCTTTTTTCTCTATAGTACTCCCAAAGTATTTTTTTATTTGTTTTATAGGTTAAATTATAAGGCAGAATGATAATTTTACCTTATTGAAACTCAAAAATTCAATTAATGAAGTTACAGTAGAGTAATAATAGGTTAAGAGTGAAATTTTAAAAAAAATATATATATACAATAAAGGATTTCTTGATATAATTAATGATTCCTCTCCCCAATCCCTGCTGGACCTTGCAAGTTAGGTTATGCATTTCTTGATCAATTCCGGTTAGCTGCATACATACATGTGTAAGAAGTCTAATTTGACTAATTAAATCAATCGTTGTGCCTTACAAATTTTAAAAATGTTGTATTACTCACATTATAAATTATATTTAAAAAGAAATAATATTAATGTAACAAAATTTAAAATACTCGCGATTTTAACACGTCAATTGTTTGCTTGCACATATTTTTTTTATTGTACTCAAAAAATTATCTGAATATAGTTTTGCTTTTATATTCATTACGGTTGAATAAAATATTTCGTAAAATTTAACAAATACTACATTTATAAAAGATCTTTTGAAATCTCAGCAGCGAGTATATGTTTGTAATATTCATCCACACACACGAAACAAGTAGGGGGTAGGTTGCTCTTCCCATCCCACTCTAAGATGGGTTATGCAAGAAATGTTTCTTCAATTTCAGTGGGCTCAGACATTGGTAATAGGTTTCTTCAATTGACACAAACTAAACCAATTTTGTCTTCATTAGAGAATCACTGGTCTCCCCACTTGAGGTAGAATTAGTCAATGATTTGCCAAGACACAAAATTCATACTTTTTAAAATCATGATTCAAGTAACAAATAAGAGAGAGAGAGAGAGAATAGAAAGCACACACTTCTTAATCAAACATATATACTTCTATAGTAATTAATAGCGATACAAGCAAATTATGAATCCAAAGTCTCTTGTTGAAGGCTTCTAAACTTCAAGGGCTGGGGACCCCCACCCATGAAGATAACAAAAGCGTATAAGTTCTACATATGTAAACAAATACAATACAGCTTATGAGGGGTAGTAGTTAGAAGAGTCCTCTAAATATGATGGCGATGGCGATGGCGATGGCGATGGTGATGGTGATGGTGATGGTGATGGTGGTGATGATGATGATGATTCTCCTCCTTTTGGGTGTAGCAGCCTCACCACATAGTATGAACAAACTCAATGAGACAGCATATCCTATGGTATGATCCCATATTCAAAAGGTGGACTTGGGAGGAAGCTGTTCAATATGATGACTGTGAGACCTTCTTTAAGATAACTGTTTTTGGTGGTTTTATGACCAATAGCTTATTGCATTGTTTGTTTGTTTGCACAGTGTCTTGCTCCAATTTTTTCTTGTTCTTTGTCTTGATAGAGTGATAAAGCCTGCCACGGCATACAACTTATTCTTAGTTTGGTAAAATTATAAGTTGTTTTAAGCTGTTTTGAGGTAATTTTTTTATTACTTTTTAACTTTTGATTTTTATTTTTAAAGTATTGTTCACAATAAATAAAAAGAAGTACCGAATTTTTTTTCCCCAAAGAAAACGTAACTTCCTCAAGTTTGGCTGGGATTTTCCTCCTGTAATTTTCTCTGGGACTCAAGCCTATATTTAATAATCTTTTCCTCCCAAAATATTAATTCCATTTGCTTTTTTTATTTATCCTATAATATATGCTTTATTTATAATATTAATAAAAATTTAATAAGTTTTCTTTATTATTAATTTAATGAGTTTTCTTCATTCTTACCCTCTTTAACTACTATTTATTCTAAATTTTAAGTATTTTAATTAACGAATCGTACTTAAAATTAAATGATACCTAAGCCTTTTACCTTAAACGTTATAAATTTTTGTAAATTTTTAATCTATATAAAAATAATAAATTGAGTTAGTATTTCCGAGAGAGTAACAAAATCTTTATTTTCCACTAAAATGAAAAAAAGGGATGGAGCTTATACGTGTAAATTACACCTGAAAAGCATCACATCTCGTCTTCTTCCCAAAATTCTCATATAGCGTATGGCATCTTTTCTCGTCTTCCTTCATCTCCATTCTTTTCTTCTAACCCTTTCATAAACTCCTATTTTTTTTTTTTTTGAATCCTCATAAACTCCCAAACTAGCCCAAACGTTTGAAATGAAACCCGTAAAATTCTAGGAGGCCCAAGTAAGACTGCCCACTTCCTCGTAAGCTGTACATTGTGGACTACTTTTGTGTGCTTTAGACTGGGGCAAACATAATTGATCAAATCCAAACACAAATTGCTTATACTTTAGTTATGAAGTTATAATATAAATTTGCTTCTCTCAAATTATGCAAATATAAATTTGCTTCTCTAATGTGTTAACTGCTGCTTCTGCAGACTTTTCTACTTGAGTTAATTGAATATTTTCCCAAAAAAAAAAAAACAAAGTTTAAAATTATATCAAATATCACAAAGTGGTTGTGAGGGAAGAATATCACAAAGTAGTTGAAGCCTCTCAAAACCATGTCGAAAATAGGTTCTATATTTACGGTCTCCTTTTAGCTAGAAAAGAGAATGACAAATGGAATGGATAGCTTGGTGCGCTACAAGTCACTGCACTTTTTCTTTGCAAGGAAAAGGAATAATCACTAATCAGAAACAGAGTTTTCCATCAAATTGCACTAAAAGCAGCAGCAACACTACCGCTTCTTACCTTTGTGGATGAGTGGAACATTCCGCATTGATTGGTTCCCAATAGAGTTGTTACAACGGGTGGTTTATTTCCACCTAATATTTGATTCAGAAAAAAGAAAAGAGTAGTAGGTGTAATAAACCGATAGAGACCTTTCAGTATACAAATAAAAAAATGTAAGTTTGAATTTGAAATTTATGATTAAGCTCAAGTTTTATTTCAAGTTTCAAATTGAGTTTAAAATTAAATTCGAATCTCATTTGAAATTCATCGAGTTGTTTAAAATTCGACTCGACTTTCTTTGCAACCTTTTAGTGATGATTAACTAATAATTAGTATTTCTTTTTTTAATATTACCGGTATGCATGGCTTAGTTTTTTCATAATAATAGCTTGATAAGATGTTATTTGAATAAAAGATTATTAAAAAAGGGCAGCGAAGACGCTATTTTATCGGGAATTATAGTACCTCTTACACTGGATAGCTGGTCTTTCGTGTGAATTCATATAATGGTTGCATTGCTAAGGAGAAGATATCATTACAAGTACAGAATGATTGTGTATTATTTGAAAAAAAATTTTAAAATTAAATTAAATTTAAATTTAATTCAGTTTTTTTTTTCAAAATTTGATTTGAAGAAAATTTAATCTCTAAATTAAATTTTAGTTTGGATCAAGCCAAACCTAAAAAATTAATTTTTTAAATTAATAATTAAGTATAATTAAAGGTTAACAAATTTGGTTAAGTTAGATCTTAAAATTTAAAATACTTAATTTTGTATATTTTTACAAATACTAATTGAAGATTAATAACTCAAACTAAATTATATTTTAATTAAAATTATAATCAATGTCATTTTAAATTTTAAAAATTTTAATTTTTTATATATTGAATTTTCTTCGAATCGAATATTACAGTTTGATAAAAATTCAATTTGAAGATAAATTATGTATGATTTGATTTGATTTAAAAAATAAAAAAATTAATATTTTTTTGAATAATAAAATTAATTTTTTTTAAAAAATTAAACCGATAAACTCCCTAATTACAGTCGAAAGCATAAATAATTGGTGGGCTAGGGGAACCAACTGTGTATGTTTGGACTTTTCTCTTCATTTTCCTTTTCCTCACAGTTTTATGCAAAACATGATTTCTGCATTTTCTATAAAATTTTTTCTTATCAATTTCCTTATTTTTTATTCTTCTTTAATGTTTTTCTTCACTACCAAATAAAGAAAAAAAATGTTTTCTTTTCCACAGTAAAGGAACCAGTCATACTGGGGTCGGCATAAGTTTAAAAATTGCAAAAATCCAAACCCTTCAAAGAAGTAACAATATTTCACGCATACCACAAAGAGCGAATCGCAGCCCAGCATTGACCACGAAAAATAAAGAGAAGAAAATTCTGCAGTCAGCGGTCTACTATTTAAGTGGTCGGTTTGATTTATAGAATTTCTGGTCAACGTTAAAATAGACCATTTTTTTAGCCAGAAATTACTGTTTGCACGCTATCATTTCTCTCGACCATCCTTTCTATTAGCATATTGATTGAATGGGCTATCATTTTTTTACCAGTCAAAACCTCTTCTCAAACTTTAGAATTTTCTCTGACTTTTTGGAAATGCGCTTGGTTCAAAATTTCTAAATCTTTGTCCCCATCTTACTACACAGTAGAAGAAAATGCGTTCTATTCGAGCTTCTTGCACATTGACATTAATAGCCCTAGATAACATTATTGGAGAATATGGAGTCGAAAACATATGACTACAGAAATCATGTTCTATTCCCAGGAAGGGAGCGCAAGCCAGAATTCTTGCAATCCTCCCCAGCTCATCAAGCCGTATTCGACTGCAAGAATTGAGACTTTTTAATCAAAAAATTAACAGAGCTCGATCCTGACTTCTTTTATAGGAACTATTCTTTTATGATTTTGTGCAAGTTTAGCAAATAATGTAACATTTCTTTTACATTTCAAATAAATTAAAAAAAACACCCTCCCCACAAAGGCATTGTAAACACTAATTCAGGTTAAGATTACTTCTTTTTAAATATCGCGGGATAGAAATAGAAATATATACAAAATTTAAAATTTATTTTTTAATAAAAAATATTTTTAACTGATTAGATTATAATACTTACAAGTCAATCTTTAGGATCAATGTACATTTTAAAATGTCTTAAAACAATAGAATCAATAGTCACAAAGAATATTTTATATCTGACCCCGAAGGACGAAATGAATGGAATCAATGAGGTCAAAAATTGAAAGATGGTCATCAAGAAAGACCCTAACAACCCATGCCATCTTCATCACGGCAACAATCTCATTAGGCCATTGCTAATTTAAAATATGTTGGTTTCTAGTAGTTAACCGAGGCAAAAACAGCTGTACAATCGAGCAGAAAATGTTGATAAACAACTACCAGAAAGGTGTGAGTTAAGCTGGTCAATCTTTGGCCGGTTTGATTTACACTTACGGGGACCGCGGAAGTCCACGCTTTAATATTTTATACTATAACTCCTCTAAGGAACATCCAACAATGTTAGACTTCTAATGCAATTCCTCAACCACACCGGTCAGCTCTCCGCCTCACAAAATTGTTAGGGCGTTTGGTTACGGATCGGGATAGCCATTCATTTCAACTTCTTGAATGACGGGTCAGAACCTCGTCCAGTGCTAGAAAATACTTTATATAGATTCAATTTTCTTGGATGATATGTATTGAGAATTCGTATCACCTCTCAACTACTACTCACTGGTCCATTTTGATTCCAAGAACAAATACGTATACAAATTGATTTTTTAAATTAAGTTACTATAAATAAATTATTAATAAAAGAAAAAATAATGTTAAAAATAAAAAAAATATATTTTAAAATTTACGGTGGACCACTCACTTCTTTGCAGACTGCAGCATAGCTGCACTAAAGTCCTTTGCAAGTGGATGGAGAACAATAATGGCATATTTAGTTCGTGTTGGAAAATTCTCCAATTTAAAATTGACTAGTGATTAAAGATGGGTTAAGCGTCATAAAGATTATGATTTATCTCATTCACACTTTTTTTAAGTTGTTTTTTGGCTGGGAATTTTAGATACCACCTAAAACACTGTTAAACTGATGTAGCAGGTAAAAATTGCTAAAAATTTCAAAAGTAAAGTAGGTTTTCTTCTTTTTCATTAATATTTACGATTTACTAATTTTATTATTAACTGATGTAAATAAAATAATAAAGATAAAGTAGTAATTTACTAACAAAACACTTTTTACGTAAAAAATTTTAAGTTTAATTTATATACTATCTTTTTAATATATTTAAAATAAAAAATTTTAATTAATTAAAATATTAATTACAATCATTTTTTTTCATTTGATTTACATCCTCATTTCCTCGTGTAGTTTTTGTACCGACAATACATGGCTCGCTCCAACGGGGCATGTCACCCTAGAAATGGTCTTCTCCCTGGGTATGATACCGACCGGTCTGATCATAATTATCGTCAAGAATTTAAATGCTTAGAAGTTCAAAGCACTGTACAACAGAGAAGATCAGTCAATTCACCGGGGATTTCAGCTAATATAAATGTCAATTCAGCAAACTGCTGCGAAATCAACAGTCCAATATGCGGGCAGATGGGGACGGCCATAACCAGCTTCGTCTTTGTCATTCGAAGCCATCTTACCAAAGTCAACCCATCTTCACAAATTTCTCACGTTCTTCCTCCCTTGTTCTCTCTCTGTATCGTCTTCCTTTTTTTTTTTTTTTTTGTTTGCTAAGTCTCTCTGGATCATCTTCTCAGTTAAGTGGAGAAATCATATAATCTTGTAGCTGCTCAAGAACTTGTGCTAATTCGTGACCACATATACAGATGAAACGAAAGAGCTTGTACAGAATCATCGGTTTCTTGGAGTTTTGTATATTCTTTCTTATCCTTTTGTTTGAGAAATCTTCCGGTGCTAATCCACGGTACGAAGCCTGCGTCCGAAGAAGCTGTGAGAAGGGTCCGAGCATAAGGTTCCCGTTCTACATTGATAATATGCAAGAAGCCTTTTGTGGGTTGTTCAGGGTCAGTTGCGGCAACTCTGGCTACCCGATATTTCGTATGGCAGAGAACGACTATGTGATTGAACAAATTGTCTACGAGAGCCATTCTTTCAGGGTATATAATGCTGCTCTTGATAATCTTGCTGAAAATTGTCTCTCAGGAATTAGAAACGTGACACCACCAACACCAAGCATGAGTGTTGTATCAGAATCTCGCCTTCATCTGTTATCAAGATGTAGGACTTCGCTGTCGGAGCAACTTCAGAAGTACAGGGTTGCCTGTGATAATGAGACTATAGATGCCTGGGAGCTGGCAGTGCTTGAAAACGACGAGAACTTGAATTCCGCAATGCAAGAGTGTGATGCGAATGCGGTGGTGCCAGTGGAGTTGCTTAGAGATGAAGGAAGAAATGGAGTGCCGGACTATGAAAGGCTGTTAAGAAGGGGATTTAACTTGAAATGGAAGACCAGGAATTGCACCGTATGTGAGGAAAGCGGAGGGCATTGCGGCATCGACACTGGCACTAATGGGGTCAGGTGTTTTTGCTCTTATGGGACTGAATACGCAATTTGCAAATCCAGTGGTAAGTTCTCTCTCTTTCATCCTCACATTCCCTTGCCATACTGTAGCAACATGAGTCAATTATGGGAATTGCAGACGAAAAATTCTTGGTAAAGTAGAATTTTTGTCTTGATTAGGCAATGGTTAAGATTGGCAAGAACCAACATATGATTTAGGCCAGTTTTCATGAGTCTGTGCTATTCCAGCTCCCCATTTTCGATTTGGGATCAGCTCCCATGGGTGGAGGGAGGGAAATTTTGCAGAATGGGTTGAGAATTTACTCTCTTGCGGCATTGATTAAACTGTTTGATTAGGAAGGGAGTCCTTTGACAAATCTTCTCATTGGTTGCCTCTGTTATATGAATTTTGTTAAACAATTAAAGTTTAGTTCCATAGGGACACATCATGTGTACATCTTGGTCCTAAGAATGCCTAGGATGTCCTGTATTCTTATTTTAAGATTTGAGCAGATAGAATATCTTTCTAGACTGCAAATGTCTTCATTATTCTTCGTTCACTTGGAATCACGGGTAATACTAGCTTTCTGTGTCTTAGTGTTAGGTAGGATCCAATTGAAAGATAACTGAGAGTTGCAGGGAAAAAAATACTAAAAATCTTTGTTTTTAGCATGCAAATGGAATCTTGATTCTTCAACTGGGGAAAGTTCAGATGTTGTATCTGCATGACTTCTGTTCTCCTAGTTACTTCATACGAGTATACTCCAATTCTGAAATTCTGGTGCGTCAGACAAGCTAATGATATGTTCTGGAGCTCCTTGTTATGTCGATATACTGTAAGTCTAGAACTGACCCAAAGCTGTCGGCATATTTTGATCGACTTTATTTATAACTTACTACTTCCTAGTAGAACTGGCAGTTTGTTTCATTATAAAACGGAGAATATGGTATATATATTAGGACAACTACAAGAATTCCCAATGACTTGTCATCGTTCATCTTCAGGCTTTTATGATTTAGTGCTCCAGCAATCCAATTAGACACAAGAAACAAAAGTAAGAAAAACAAAAGAAAAGAGTAAGACTTCACGTAGTACTTGCAGTCAAGCTCCTGATGGTTTTGTTCTGACGAGAGCCAAAGGTAATCACATTGAGGCCAGATTCTTCTTTCAAAATGATGGACAAAATACTCTCATGTCGCATTTCTTCTTCAGGATATTGGAAATCCGTTCTCTCTGAGCAGTAGGATTGATTCAATCTGATTAATAGCGTCTGTTGTCTGCCATGGAATTTTGGACTGCATTGTTGTCTTGTTAGAAATCAACATCCTGAAACTCTTAATGCAAGTATACCATCAAATTTTGTTGCTTGCCTATTCTTAGATCTTCATATAAACAGAATGAAGCATCTTTAATATGGTTACACAATGAATATGCATCACTATGACAAACAAGCTAGAGTTTTTGGGACAGAAAGTAACGATCAGAGAACAATACAAGGTTGATCCTATTGGAGTTCAAAATGCTATTATATACAATTGTGTTATGCTGGTTGATCCTATTGGAGTTCAAAATGCTATTATATACAATTGTGTTATGCTACTATGACTTAATCTTTCTAACTTGCTATGTTATCATATCAGGATAGCTAGATTATCCAATGAAGTGATGCTCAACAGATTGAGAAAATTCAGGATTAATAAGGTTTAAATATTCTTTACCCATCCAAGAAATACCCATGACTTGAGCTACTAGTACTACTTATCAGCTAAAGTGTAGATTTGTAGTTGTATTTGCTTTTGAGAATCTCGTAATAAATATCTGATATTTTTAGTGAAAATCTGCTGAGCTGTGTGCTTTCCAGATGAACAACAAAGGAAGAATCTTTGGTCTGAACTTGAGATATTAAAATTTGGTCAACGCGATTTGCCTCTGACATAGCTAGAGAGTGTAAGAAGTGCAGCAACTTGTAAACGAATTTGATATGATTCCCAGACTGTGACAGCAAAGAAAGTCAAATTCAATCACCGGAAAACTAAACATTACAAAATTTTAAATCATTGAGTGTGACTTGAACCTAATCTAATGTAGCTGAAGTCCTCTATTTGCCTGTGATATCTCTTACTTGTCAATTTTTTTATCACTTTCTGCCTAATAGTTCAGTTGAGAATTAAGATCTTGTTAGATTGGAGTCCTGTGTATACTTATTCATATTACGTTAGAAGAGTTAGTTCAGAGAGAGTATGACGCCTGCACTTCGGACTGTCAGACCGGTCTAGGAATGTGAACAGCTTCGGTTTTCAACGTTTCATGGCACATCAAGCGGTTATTATAAACAGAAAACAATTGTTTCTTCTTCCAATCCTGCTCACCACTCTTATGCTGTTCTAGAATTGGAAGAATCTAGTAAACCAACAATTGTAGTGCAGTGCCTTATGAGTCTATTTTGTGGCACCAGTAGTTGATTTGCAAGTAAACCGACAATGAGAACTGTGAGTTAGATATGGTTGTCGGAAACTGGATTTATGCTAACATGGACCAGAAATAGTTGTACCGATTGTGTAAGAATTGGCGACCACTGCAGGATAGGTGGAACGAGATTATGCGTTTTTGCATATATCACTGAAAGGAAAGATAGCACCGATGATAGATCCCCTAGCAACTTCTCCTGTGCTAAACATCCTTTCCATATATATTTCCCATCAATCCAGTAACTTTTTGATGCCATATCTCTATTTTGGAACTGCAACTAGTACTGAAAGAGTTCTTTAGTTAAATAGTAAATTCTCGAGTTTCTTTGAACAACATATGTTGAAAGTTCCTGCTGCAGAATGTGTAGGTCAGATGGGAACTGCTATGGCAATTCAGGACTGTAGGAGTTTCCACTGCAATTTTGCATTGAATTTTCTCTTCTTTTTTGCGACTTCCCATGTTTTCTAGTGATCTCGACAGTAGAATGTTTTCTCTTCTATGTGATGCATTAGATTCTGGAATAAATGGGTTCATTTTTGTCTTTTGGAAACACGATTAGAGTTACCGAGGAGTAGAAGTTCTTGATTTTCACCATCCTTTTTTCTTTTTCTTGTTCTTGGTTAATTACCTTTTCTACATGCATAAGATCATGAAAGTTTAATCACTTTTGTGAAGAAAACACTAAGAAATCAGGAAAGAAAAATCAAATCAATGACCATTTTGTCTTTAACTTCGGATCATGCATCCTTTTGAAGAGTCAATGGTTGTCAAGTCTTTCTATTAAAGGACAACCAAGGAAGGTATCTAGCAATTTCCTGCATTCCTAGAGAGCAACCAATCAAAACTATCTGATATAATATGTCCATCTTTCAGCAAGTCCACGTAAAAAGTTTCCAAGTCAACTACTGCGTCCAAAAACATCTTTTTCTTTCTCCTCCTGCTAAAATCTAATTCATCATAAAAACACTAGAGACTATCTGATCACCACTAGTATATAGCTGGTCTGGTTTTGCTCTGTTCTATGCAGCTTCTCAAACACGGTTTTTCAGCATGGGTCTTGGTTTCTTGTTAAGTTTCCTTGTGCTCTTTCATCTGCTGCCTCGTCTCTCAGCTCAAGAATATGATAGTTTCAATTCTAGCTGTCCAATGGGTTTCCAATGTCGAAACCTTAGCCGTATGGAATTCCCGTTTGCTAACTTTTCGCGTCCTGATTGTGGCTTGCTCATGGTAGATTGCAGTGCTCATCCTTTACCAATGATTAAACTGTGTCCGACTTCAGGGCAATTGTTTCATGCTAAAGGCAGATTGCAGAGCAATATCATCAAGCTTCATGACCCTACTCTCGAAAACCTTCTTCTTGGTCAAAATTCAAGTTGTTATCCTTTCATGTATAATTTGTTTCTTCCCAACTCTCCTTCTATTTCATTTGCGATTAAGTTCAATATCACACTTTTCAAATGCATGAGGGATCCCCCACTTAGCCCCGAAGTTATCGATCATTTCCACAAGAACAAGTATAGAAAGTACGAATCCTGTCCCCTGTTTGCTGTCTATTTTAAAAATCTAGAAAATTATGTTTATGATAAAGAAAGTGAACTTCCTCCACCTGGTTGTTCATCTGTGCATCTGCCAATGCATCCGCGGAAGAACATCTCAGGGGACACTGAATTGTTACGATTGTTGACTGCTGATTTTGATCTGGAGTGGGATTTGTCAGATAAATGTTATCGTGATTGTCACCTTAAAGGAGGTCAATGTCAGATAGATGAAATGAATGAATTTATTTGTGCCAATGCCAGAGAAGGTATCGCAGCTTGGCACAGAGTAGGCTTCTAGAGCTATCCTCTAATTTTCAAATGGATATTTTTCGTTCCTGGGAACACAAAAGATTTAGCACTTTGGTTGATGCCTGTTGACTATTCTCAGGCTAGAATCTTTCTTCTTTCTGATGTCTGAACTGACCACTTTCTTTTGATTTCATAGCAGGAAGGAATAAGTTGACGATCATTCTCGCCACAGGTATTTCTATTCCCAACCTTTTCTTTTTTCTTTTGCCGCATCGGTAGAAGGGGATGAAGATCGAACCTTAGAACCTCTCTTTGGATGCGTTTAGCTACCACCTTGGCTCAGGCATTATGTTACAGCTTGCGCACTAGCAGATCTTGGAAAGTTTCATGTCAATTCATTGCTATTTAACTTTCCCTTCCTTGAGCTGATGTCATCTTTTATGCTGTTCAGCTATACCTGGAGGTGTGCTTTTGGGGATTGCCCTTGCCATCTTTCTTGTACGCAAGAAAGGGATAAAAGATCATTTCCACTTCCTCTCAAGAAGTATCTCTAAAACGTACTCAAAACACGATCTTGAAGGTGGAAGTGTCTATTTTGGTGTCCCTGTCTTCTCCTATGCTGAACTTGAAGATGTCACCAACAAGTTTGATGCCTCAAAGGAACTTGGTGATGGAGGTTTTGGAACTGTATACTACGGTAAGAAGCTTACCTTGATTTCCAACCAATTTATTTGGGAGAGTTTGAATTGTCTTGCAGCAAAAGTAGAGATTATGAGGGCACTAATCGTTTTAGTTGCATTAATTACATTTCCTTTGTAAGTAATATTCGTTTCCACAAACCAGGCAAACTTCGTGATGGAAGAGAAGTAGCAGTTAAACGCCTCTACGAGCACAATTTCAAGCGCATGGCACAATTCATGAATGAAGTTGAAATTCTCACCCGTTTGAGGCACCCAAATCTTGTTTCGCTCTATGGCTGCACTTCAAGAAGAAGCCGTGAGCTACTACTTGTTTATGAATACATTCCAAATGGTACAGTTGCTGATCATCTCCATGGTGATAGAGCTAAGGATAAATTACTTACATGGCCAGTTCGGATGAGCATTGCCATGGAAACTGCTAGTGCATTGGCTTACCTTCATGCTTCTGATATAATACATCGAGATGTGAAGACCAATAACATACTCCTCGATCACAATTTTCAAGTCAAGGTAGCAGATTTTGGGCTCTCTAGGCTGCTCCCTAATGACGTTAGTCATGTCTCAACAGCTCCACAGGGTACCCCTGGTTATGTTGATCCGGAGTACCATCAATGTTACCAGCTTACGGATAAAAGTGATGTCTACAGCTTCGGTGTTGTCCTAATTGAGCTCATATCATCAATGCCCGCAGTTGATATAAGCAGGCATAGACAAGAGATCAATCTTTCGAACTTGGCAATAAACAGAATCCAAAGACATGCATTCAGTGAATTGATTGATCCATCCTTGGGGTACGAGTTAGACCCCGAGGTTATGAGGATGACGACTTCAGTGGCAGAGTTAGCTTTCCGGTGTCTGCAGCTTGAGAAAGAAATCAGGCCTACAATGGATGAGGTATTGGAGACCTTGAAAGCAATTCAAAACTGGAACAAAGACTCTGTTGAAAAGACAGATGAGACTAACGGAAACACTGTCGAGTCCATAGGCAGAATGAACCATGCATCACCTGAATCAGATGATGCTGTTTTGTTAAAGAACAAAAGGTTTCCATCTTCACCAAATTCCGTGACCGACATTTGGGCCAGTGGTTCCACATCTACAACCACTTCAAGCAGATGAATTCCCAGTTCACTTCTCTTACTCTAGCAGTAGACAACAACAAAATCGTAAGTTATAGTAGTCTATTTCACTAGCTTCTCTCTGCGATTTCTTCCCTATTTCGCATATAGAAATACGAAGAAACGGTAGCTTAAGTACAGAAATATGTATATTGTAAGTGCAGCTGCTGTCATGAAAAATTTTTGAAGCCATAGACCACCCATTTCTTCCTCTGTTTTGCTTGGTGGTGCTAAAACTGCTTCATCAAAGAACCGACTACGAAAGTCTTTCGAAGAACCGACTAATAACTCATTAGAAAGTATTTATCAACTTTTTTTATTAATTTCATTATAAATTAATAATTAGTGAGAATATTTTGAAAATTATTCTAATTTTAGATATTACTTTTATGTATTTAAAGTATCAAAGTAAAATTTTAAAATTTTATATATAACTTTTAAACGCTTAGACCGTTAATATCAAAATAATTCAATTAAGTGATATTTTTAATTATTTTAAAAAAATTTACATGATTTTTTAAAAATATTTTTAGTATAATATATAGATATATATATTATATTTAATTTGATAAATAGTTTAAAAATGAGAAGTAAGGAATTTTGCTAGAAACACAAGAGATTGAGTTCCTAGAAATGCAATAACTGTGAAATGCTAGTCGAGAAGGGGTGTTAACATAGTAGCCACTTCGTATCTTTCCTTCTCATTTCCTCCTCCTAAACAGTCGAAGGAGTCGAGTTTTTTTTTTTTTTTTCTTTATGGGTAGTCAAGTCTTTGTCTGACTAACCGATGATAGAGAACACAGAGTACCAAATTCGTTGCTCCTACTCTGCTTATACGTCATGAAGACCTCATTTCTTGCTTTCGTTTAGACGTAAACCTCAAGGTTTAGGAATCAACTCTTAGACACGCAGACGGCAGCCGTTTCGCAGGTGAAGCATAGTAGAGGAATATGCATAAGGGTTTCTTGCACAGTTCGGATCTGGTCCAATACATCCTTCTTGCAAGATATATGAGATCAAATTTGAATCTCTAGATCAAATTAGAAATTTAATTTAAAATTTTAAAAATATTTTAATTTTTTTTTAAAAAATACGAGTATTAAAATTTAAGTTATTAAATTTGAGATCTAATCCAACTATTCATATTTAGCCTTACATGTAAAGATATGTAGGATCAAATCTTTTTAAATATCTTGTATGCAACCAGCCACCAACATACTGTTCTAATAGCACACAACAATTTTTTTTTTTTCAATACTCATATTTAAACCTTATTAAGGACGTAAATCTTATTATTTTTGTGGATTATAATGGTTGACCTATTTCTTATAATAATGTACCAACTACACGTTTTGTTTCTTATAATAATTAACATTATTTACGTGTATTCACATGTAATAGAATTTTGATAAAATTAGAATTATTGTCTGGTTCACTTAGAAAAATGATACCATAGTATATTTATTTTGGTTATTTACAAATTTATAGAATTATTATTTTACCATTTTTAATTGTCTATTTTTTAACAAAGTTTTCTTTAATGTTCTATTTTTCAATAATTGTTATTTTTCTCTTCAACACCGAAAGTTTTTTTTCTATTAATTCATTATTCGTCTCTTTAATATTTAAAATTTTTTTTTAATAACTTATTTGTTTATTTACTACTTTTAATTTTGACATAATGTAATACTCCAGAAACAATAAACAAATATTATTGTCTCTTTAAAACTTAATGTTTTTTTTTTGGATAGGTAAAACTTAAATGTTTTGATAATATATGTCTAGCATGTGCAATATTATAACTCTCTAAATTAATTTTTATTACCTTCTAAATAACTCTAAAATAATTGTAATTAAATAAAAATTTAAAAAATAAATTTATATCAAATAATTGTATTTGTACAGCTAGTATGCACTTTGTATCCTTTTGTATTAATCCATGAAATAATAATAATATATTTTTATTAAAAATATTTTAAATAATTCAAAAAAAGAAGAAATAAATAAGTTTAATTCACCATATCCTTCATTATACTATATATATAACCACTACGCGTTTCATTTGACCAACTTTTTACCCAGTAAAAAGAACAAAAAAAAAAAAATAAATCAGCCGTATACATCCTCTTGAAGGTCATGCAGCAGAAATGGTAGGCCGAAGGAAGAACTGCTATGCCAAGCTAGGATACCAGGCGAATTTTGCATGAACTATACCTGGAAATTTTTTTTCCTGCTTCACTTTCCATGTTTCTGTCAATGCATTAAGATTCATTTAGATAGTACTAGCATAAAGCACGTGCAATATTTGTAATATTTGTACGTGTTAAATATTTCAAAAGTTAAATTTGTATTGAAATTTTTATTTAATATAATTATTTTTTATATTTATTTAATTTTTAAAATATTAATATTTTATTTTTGTTTTTCTTGCTATTATATTTTTTATTTTTCATTAAATATATTTGCATTTGAATTTTAGTAGTCATAATTATTCCTTGTGTCTTTTATTGTAAATCAAAATTATTTTTTCTTTCTTCTTCTTCTTGTTCTTGTAAAGATAGAAGTTAAAGTATATTTATTTACTCTTGATTATTTTATTTATATAATATTTCAATAATAGTATTAATTATATAATCTATTCTATGGATGTTATATGGTCCATTTATATCTTTCATTACATCATATTTTTGAATTAGAAAAAAAATAACGTGTTAAATGTTTCAAAAGTTATATTGGTATTGAGATTTTTATTCAATATAATTATTTTTTATATTTATTTTATTTTTAAAAATATTAATATTTTATTTTTATTTTCATGCTATAATATTTTTTATTTTTCATTAAATATATTTACATTTGAGTTTTAGTAATCATAATTATTCTTTGTATTTTTTATTATAAAATAACATTATTTTTTCTTTCTCATTCTTTTTGTTCTTGCAAAGGTAAAAGTTAAAGTATATTTATTTACTCTTAATTATTTCATTTGTATAATATTCTAATAATAATATTAATTATATAATCTATTATATGGAAGTTATATGGTCTATTTATATATTTCATTACATTATATTTTTGAATTAGAAAAAATTTATAACTTATAGTTAAAATATTATTACTTAGTAGTTAAGAACATAGTTAAGAACTTTTATATTAATTTTTTATGTATAATTATAATTTTATAGTTGTTTATCTTTTAACTCATGTAACTCCCACATAGCACTTATGATTTAAAATTTTAATAATAATGCTAATAGTAATATAACAACAACAAAAACAATGAACTAATAGAGTACTCTTCTTTTCCTAAAAAAAAAATAAAAGAGTACTCTTCTTTAACTAATGTAACTCCCAAATAACTCTTATTTTTTGTTATCTTTATGTAACTCCTAAATAATTAGTAGTTAAAAACCTAGTTAAGAAATTTTCTATTATTTCTTTATATATAATTATCATTTTTTATTTATTCACCTTTAACTCATGTAACTGCCACATAGCATTTATGATTTAAACTTTTAATAATATTGCTAATGATAATATAAATAACAATAATAAAAATAATAAACTAATAGAGTACTCTTCTTTTTCTTAAAAAAAAAATAAAAAAGTGCACTTCTTTAACTAATATAACTCTTATATTTTGAATTAGAAAAATTTTGTAACTTAAGTAAAGGAGTTAAAATATTATTACTTAGTAGTTAAAACCCTAGTTAAGAACTTTTTTATTAATTCTTTATGTATAATTATTATTTTTTATTTGTTCATCTTACTCTTTATGTAACTCCTAAATAATTGTAATTAAATTAGAGTTTAAATGATTGATTTATATGAAATAATTATATTTGTACACTTTGTGTGCTTTTAATGTCTTATGGTTAGTCCATCAAAATAATACTAATTTATTTTTCTAAGGGCATTTTAGGCAATCTATAAAAGGAAAAAACAACTAAGTTTAAATCCTCATGACCTCTATCCACACTTTTAGTATAGTACTAGAAAGGGACACGTGCGTTGCACGTGAATTTAATTTTTTTAAGTTTTTTAATATTTTAATAATTTTTAAATAATTATTATAATATTATTAATATTATTTTTTAAAGTGTCACATTAATTTTTTTTAAAATTTTTTAATATTTTAATAATATTTAAAATTATGTCTAGTTTGATTAAAAAATATTTTTATTTATTATTCTGAAATTATTAATTTTATAAATTATTTAATTAATATTGTAATTTTTAATAGAAAATATCTGTTAATAACTGTTATTTAGTTAGAATTTGTGTCTTAAATTTTTTTAGAAAATTTTAAAAAATAATCAAATATAAGAAGATGAACATTCATTCTCGTAATTTAATATTTAAAAATATTTGTTATTTGATATAAAGAGAATGCTTAGCACTTTAAATATTTATTTAAAAAATTTTATTCTCAAATTGTGTTTAGCAGAACACTTTAAATAATTTGTTAAAAAAAATTATCCTCACATTGTGTTTAGCAGAACACGTTAACCAACTTTAACTTTAGTTTAATTCTATTGCAAGAGTCCTTTCTTTTCCTTCCTCATCATTGGGTTTCTCCCTATTTTCTTTATTTATTATTTTCTAGCATTGGTAGAGGGGATGTCGGTAAAGAACAAGCAGTTGCTGTTCAAGAATTATGTCTTTGGACACTGTAAGCTGGAAACTATCAGAAGGCTCAAATGGGGTTGTGGTTTAGAATACGTACGGAGCAAATGATGTGATCAATGAATGGGAGCCCTTGACTCATAACTCTCTCGGACGTGATTTTATCTGAGAATTGCAGGTGAGCTTCACTTAAAGAAAATGCCGGTGAGCTGTCCTTTCCTTTACCTTGTCTTCTTCTCCTTCCTTTTTTTTTTTTTTTTTTGGAAGGGGGTATTGCACGGAGAGGGGTCAAATTTCATGATATGGTGGCTTCAATATTGAGCTTCACTCATCCGAAAGAGAACTTACTAATCTTGATTCTAGGCAACCTTTCTAATAATGTTTGGCTTTTAATCTGGCCATTTGTCTTCCTGAAAATTTTCTTTTTTTCATGTTATTATGCTTCTTTTTATTTTGATTATTCATGTAGCCAATCTCACTGGATTTTTTTTGGTTAATTTTCCTCAAAATCTTTGAACTATACCTTTGTCTGTCTTAGCCTGTGAAATTTTAGTTAAAAAATGTTCTTCTCGGCAAGGCACTTTCTTAGCACACTTGTTCTAGGGCTAGTGATCTTTAAGGCTTTCTCTTAAAGACAATTTTTACCATATTTTTGAGTCTTTTGAACTTGATCATTATGTTGTTTCACATTTATTAATTTTTGCCATAAAATTTTGCTCTAAATGCCAATTATGGGTTGGTGGATCTGAAAAAAGTGTATGAAATTGGCCGCATATTTAGAAATGAAAGCCTTTCAACCCGTCACAGTCCTGAATTTACAACAATTGAAGTAAGCCTTCCTCTAGTTTGCTTTCATCCTTTTAGTTTTTCATTATTATTCTTACGATGCAATCTGTGGCATGAATTTGTTTTTTACCAAGTCTTCAATGTGATAATGCATGTTAAGCGTACATTGCAAACTTCATAAAAAAGAAAAAAACCTTCTTTGGCTAATGTTGGTTCTTAGCTTCATATTTGATGTATGAAGCATACTCAGACTATCAAAGTATGATGAATATGGCACAAGAGATTATAACACGAGTGTGCTCTTGCACTTCATGGGAGACTTACCATTTAATATCGGGTATGCTTTTACTCTAGCAATCTTTTTTATTTCTCTCTTTTTGCACATTGGCGAGCTTCTACATCTAAGCTGAGTTTTGGTTTCAATTTTGTTATTATAATTGGGTGACGAAATGGATCAGCTTCCTTCACACTAATTAAGGTTTTAATATTTCTTTTCTATGCTCTGGTTTTCCAGTGTTGTTGAGATTGTGAGTACAGTCAAAGTTGTTCAACCCACATTTGTTTTGGACTATCCAATAGAAATATCACCTTTAGCTAAACCTCACGGAATCTACCATCCGTTATAAATAAATTTGGGTGATTGGCATTAACAAGTGTGCAATGTATAACCATTAGGAATTTATCTTGAATAATAGATTGGTTAGGAATTTCGGACTCTTTATGTCTGTATTACTTATTGGGACATCACTCTTTGTTTTCTCGTCACTTAGCCTTTTAGTAATATCTCTAAAGTTTTAACTTAAGTTGTTGGCATATATTAGATTGTCTTTTAACTGTTTTAGAGGCTTGATCCTATTCTATCTTTCCACTCCCTAATTCACCTTAATCTTAAACCCAATCCCACTCTGGAACTCTAACTTCACAGCCTAAGAAGTGGTTAGCAGAAAGAATGTCTTTGGATTATACTAAGAATCAAGAGGGTTGGAGAAAGGAAGGGTCCCTGTTCTCTTCTTAGTTCAATGGTAGTTTTTGGGGTGATTGCCACCCCAAGTATTATTAAATTAAAAAGACATTATGGGAAGGAGAGAGCACACAAGACCTAACTTCTCTAAGTTAGTACATGTAAACTCTAAGCTAATGTCAGTGAACTGGAATGTTTTTGCTTAAGTCTTCGTCAGATTAAGTGGACAGAAGCACATGAAATTGATGAGTTTATCTTGATTGACAAACCTGTAATAAAGTAGCATATGCAATACATAATCGACCAAAAATTACTAAAGTAACCTTACCTTATAAGCAACAAAGCAACAAAGCATTAATTATTTAATGAAGACAACATATCATTATTGTAATTAATAATGGAAGGGAATCTATTGAAGTACTAATTATTTCAGACTTTTTCTTTCTTGATTTTCTTGATAGGTGTTGATTGAGTAACATCATTCTTGTTGGCATTCTTCCTTCTTTTAATATATGTTGATATCTTTTCATCATCATCTTCCTCTTCTGTGATGTCATGGGCTTTCTCCAATTTGGTCATCCTTTTCTTCTCGATTATGGGTTTTTTGATGTAGTTGTTTTCCTCTTTGTTCTCCTTCATGAATATGTCTCCTTTTCCATTTGTGTTATCTTTGATTTTTCTCGGTGTACACTTCGTCTTATTTCTCTTAGTATGCTTCTGCTGCAACTTATTCGTTGATGTTTCATTTATCTCTTGAACTGCTTCAGCAATGACTTGTAATTTTCCATTTTGTACTTCTATTTTTCTATTCATCTTCACCAAGAACTTGTACTCTTGCATACTCAAACTCAACATTCTTTTGTGGTGTTTTGATCTGTTGATACCCTGAAAAGGTCAATAAATGAATGCACATGATTATTTCACAAAGTGTAAAATCTTATTGTTTTAATTGAACCTTTTGAAATTTTGTTACCTTTTCAATAGAATGTATATACTCAATTGTTGAACATCCAAGCACAACACTTGCAACATCCTCAAAAAGTGTTACTTTTGCACTATCTTTCGCTTGAGTGACGTTGAGATTTATCAAGTACCTATAATTCCTTGCTTAGCATGAACGTTTAATAGGTATAATATGTAAAATTTTTCATAATATTCATACCTGGGTATTGCTGTTGTCTTCGGACAGCTTCTACATTGAATTGTTTCATTAGTTCTTGTAATTGACCTTGAACAATTCTTGCATGCATCATACCATGGTTGTGAACTATTTTCAACCTTGTCTATTGTTGCTGTGAAATAGTATAATTTTTCCTGCCAGATTTTATATTTGTTTTGTCATTTTTCCTTATAATTTTTTTTGGTTTTTTTTTTCTAAAAAACACTTTAGATTATGGTAATTTGATTTTCTTACCTCTATTAAGGATTCTCTTTCATTGATGATCTTTGTCAAGGTTACTTCTTCTGCTTCTTCAATTCTTTTTCCATTAACCGCTTCTCTATATTTTCTGCTTCCTTTGAGTTTTTTTAACCTGCAAAAATAAAAAAATAAAAAAATATGTAAAAATTAAATGACATTATATGTGTATTCTTTTTGGGTTGGAATAATACGACAAATATTTTGTAACAATTATTGTCTTACCAGTTTAGTAAGGTTTCTGGCTCCAAACATATGGGACTTACTTCAAGTGTTGATATGGTACTTGTTTGTAGTTGAAGTTGTCCTTCGGAAGAGAATTTTGGTTAACAGAATATTTGTGTGTACTATATATATCTGTGGTTTAGATTTTAATATTTTCATCATACCTTAATATATCTTCTTCTTAAGCCCTGTTATTGCCACAATTGGTTTTTCACTTTGTTGGCTCTCTAATACATTCCCTTCATTGATTGCCATGTCATCCCACATCGTGACATTGATTGTCTCCAACCTGCATTTGTAAAAATAAAAAATTGTAATTAAATAATTTTATTGTAATTAAATAATTAAATAATTGTAATATTTTTTAGTTGGAGTTCTTTGAATATGTCTTACCGATCATTCATGATGATAATTTCCCTTCTTGAAGATGTCCCTTCTGGGTACTTCTCCTTTTGGTAGCAATTCTTGACTTTGTACACAAAACCTAGAATATCTACATAGAGGATTGTGTATGGAAAAAACATATGTAAGATAAAAGCTTATAACATTATGCATTGTCTATCCATGATAATGATATTGAAAGTGACATTGCTGTTACAGAAATTACAAAAAATAAATAGTCTATAAATAATTAAATCAAACAAATATTTTCAATTTTTTTTGATACTGTGAACATATTGTCAGTTGATAGCAACTAATAATTATAAGGTGCAGCAAGTAATTCTATAGCATTTTCTTATGCAAAAATAACTATGAAAAAATAAATATATATTTTGCAAACTTATTTATCTTTAGAAAATTGCAAATTTAGTAATATCACCTATTGTGTCGTCCTCCTTGATGTTGTCTAGTTGATCGAAGTTGACGAAGTCGTATGTGATTCGTTCCTTGTTGACAGCATCTTTAGCTTCAGTAACGATCGTATTCATTTGTAACTCTAGCTCTAGTTTGGGATGCACATTCAGAAACATTTTGTTTACTTCTCTAATTATTGCATTGGATATTATGTAGGTTGCATTTCTTGTGAATATGCCATCAAAATGTTGAATAACATTTCCAAACATTATGCCACGTATTCTTGTCCCCTGCAATTTATAAAAATGTACAATGTTATCATAATTTTTCATAATCATTAAGGATATTTCATAATTGAAAAATTAAATTTTAGACTTCGTTGTCAAGGAAGATAATTTTCTTGATTTTGAGTTCTTTATTTTTGCCTCAGAACTCTGATTGCCCAATGCGTAGTACCATGAGTTTGATTGTTGATGTTGATCTTCCTGTTGCTGGTAATGTACTAATTGTTGTTTCTGGTAATGTAGGACCATTCTCAGTAGGTACTAAACCGGGAAGATCATGATAAATTTGACCCTGCACTCTAAAGGTATATACACCACATTTTCCTGACGCAAGTCCTTTATCAAGTTTAACTCCAAATGAAGTGAATGAGAAGATACTATTATATGCTGGAATTTGCTTTAGGAAGAAATTTGATTCTTCTGATTGAGAAGTAAACAGGTCAAATAACTCTTGTGGTACTTCTGGTGACGCTAGCTTAATTTTGCCATTATCACAACAAAAACCTGGAGTCTCATATTCAAATTTCAAAGCATCACAATGGATTCAAAGGTGTATTTTCTTCACTTCATGCAAAGTAGAACACACTGGTTCATATAATGCAGTATCTGCTTCAAAAAAAAGATAATCATTAGTTTTTTGATAAGAATTCTATAAAATTTTACTATAGAAATAACATCATTATAAATTTATACAATAATTAAATCACATTATATACCTCCGTGTTGGTTTAGGACCATTTGAGCTTTAAGCAACCATTTATTTTGTAGTTTTGGAATTCTTTGATTTGAAGTAGATGTAGTTGAATCAATCATATCCTTTTTTTGCTTTTTCAAACCATTAACATGCTTTGCATATAACTTCTTCTCCTGGTCGCTAAGTCTAGCATACCAACTATTCTTAGATTGAATAGAACATAAGCTGGAATTATGTTCAAAAGTAGTAGAATTTTGAATTTTTCTTCTCTTTCTTGTTTCTGATACTTTCTGAATGTATTCTTCTCGCTCTGAAGCTGTCAAATTTGCATATTTTGTTCTCATGCATTTCAACTTGTGTTTCTTCATGTCATTTGTAATATGATGAATAAATAATATAAGTTGTCATGCTTGCATACATTAAAACTAATGAAAATTTAAATGCAGCAAAGGCAAGCTTATGTAGATAAATTTGTCAAAAAGAACCATTAGGAACAATTATTATTTCAAACTATTTTTTTATTATTTTAAAGTAATATAGAATCAATCAAATAACATTTTTCCTTGTATTGTGAATCATGTAAAGTAATTTTCTTAAGCTTCTGTCATTGACTAATAAAAATCATAGCATATTGAGAAAATTATGAAAAATATGCATCTAATATTTACAATAAAATGTAATCAATATGCTAATATTTACCGTAGTTGCTATTTCAGTCAGTAATATGTTGTCCATTCTTGATTTGAAAAAAGTAGAATGGATATATCCGTAGAAAAAAAAAGGTATAATTATAATTTGCTAGGGGCAAAATACAGAGGAGAGTAAATATTCCACAACCTATGTATATAAAGTAAAAAAGAATTATTTAAGGAACTTTGAAGAGTGGACTTTTCTTTTTTGATATCACTTCATTGACTTCTTGTTGCTTTCTCCCTTTCTCATACACCCACTCACTGGAGCAGGCATTAAGACTATTCTTAACAGATAAACCATGATCCAAATTTGTTCTTTTTATCTCTCTTTCTAACTATATACATACATTAAATTTTTTCAAGAATCTGACCTTTTAAAGAAAACTCCCCTGCCTGTTAAACTGGATTAGTGACTGCTTTTGCAGTTAATTATCTTTTTTTTAGTAGGAGAAAAAGGTATAATTATAATTTGCTAGGACAAAATACAGAGGAGAGTAAATATAATTATTCAATATAATTATAAAGTTTGTGTGTAAAAGGAGGATGATGGCAAAGGTTGATAAATCTATGGCAAAGAAAGACATGTTAGCTAGATTTTTTAATCATATACTTTAAGATATTTGATGTTAGGAAGCCATTGCATGTAAAAAGACACACTTAAAATCAAAAAAATTAAAAGGAATGACTGAGTTTGGTATGCAACATTCGAGTTATACATCTTTCAATTGAAAGGTTTCCTTTCACTGATAAAACGTAAATGTGAACACAGAGACAAATTTATATGGATACATTAGTATACATTATGCAAACTCAACAATGGAAAGGAAAATCAGTAAGTTGTTGGTGGTCAATGTACCTAATTTTGGACTGAATTTGGCGTTCTTCCTCCTAGAAAGGCAGTTGAAGCTCTATGGCTTGATGTAGTTTCTTATTCTTTGTTTTATGAAAGAAGACAAATATGAATGGATTCAACAGCAATGTAGAGATATTATATATTTGTTTGATATTATATATTTATTTTCTATATTGAATGCACTTTACAAATAACTTATTATTAATTATTACCCTCTATGTAACTTCCCTTTATATAAGTACCATTAATTATTAATTAAGATGCTGATCTTAAATGAATAAAATAGAATATTAAATTTCATAATAATTATTTTTACAATATTAGAATTAGAATAATTGGTGAGACACAAGTTTCTTGCATCCATCACTTTTCAAAATTATATTTTGAAATAAATAATTTTGATTGGGATAAATAAATAAATAATAATACATAAATAAGTTCTTGGTATTCTAATAAATAATCATGATATTTTTTTGATGAATAATAAAAGATGTTTAAATCCACATGACATATTATATATTTGTTTGATATCATATATTTATTTTCTATATTGAATGCACTTTACAAATAACTTATATTACTAATTATTACCCTCTATATAACTTCCCTTTGTATAAGTGCCATTAATTATTAATTAAGGTGCTGATCTTAAATGAATAAAATAGGATATTAGCTTTCATAATAATTATTTTTACAATATTAGAATTAGAATAATTGGTGAGACACAAGTTTCTTGCATCCATCACTTTTCAAAATTATATTTTGAAATAAATAATTTTGATTGGGATAAATAAATAAATAATAATACATAAATAAGTTCTTGGTATTCTAATAAATAATCATGATATTTTTTTTGGGATGATTGTAATAAGAATTATTGAATGGACCTTACAAGTAACTTTTAAAAATAATTATTAGCATCTATGTAACATTCCTACATGTAATTGTAATCATTAAATTAGAGAAGTAACTAATATAATTATGGAATATTTTTGTATGTAAAAATTAGAGAAGTAAGTGCTAGAGCTAAATTAATGTTCCTATTTATTATTAAATAAATTGGAGGAGTGACTTTGTTTAGTGGAAATAAAATGAATATTGTTTTGGACCAATGGAGTTGGAAGAAAGGCAATTACATTATAGGACTACTGAAATTAAAAATAATTTATTCAAACTAAGGGTATTTTTGTCCATTCAAAAAAGGAAGAAACAAAAGATATTTAAATCCACATGACCCCTTCCCATACTTTTAGAATAGTAATAGATTAGATTAGATTAGATTAGATAGATAGATTTGGCACAACTAAATACACAATTAAATCTCACTTCTCCTCTTATAAAAAATTTACTTTTTTACGAAACATAAGATAGAAACTCTCATAATCAAATACAATCCAAATGCACCCTAAATGTTTGAATACATGGGTTTAAACTCATGGTCCTATCTTTTGAAACCAAATTATAAGTTGCCAGGAATACAAGTTCTTCATTTTCACATTTGTTTTCTCCTCCTTGTTTGTGACCTTTTCTGCCAGCGCCGTCCACGATCATTTGATCACTCTTGAGAAGAAAAGAAAAACGAGGAATTAGGTAAGATGAAATCAAATTCATGATCAGTTGATATGAGTGACGGTAAACTGATAAAAAATGATTACTCTTTGATTAACCAAATCTTGAGAGTATATAGGCCAGATGTCAGTTCTTTAATCTGTCTTTGATGATACTTCACCAGACGTTCTTAATGGTTCTTAGTTTTGATGACTCTTCCTTTTGAAGTGACAGATATTGTCGAGTCCCAATTGGATATGCCCATCAAGAACCCATCTTGTTTCATTTTTTCAAGTCTTCGTAAAAATTTCCAAGTCAACTTCCGTGTCTGGTCTTTCTTCTCCTTGCATATGTGATTCATGTTTCAGTAAACTGGATCTTTTAATCCCATTGCTGCTCTATGCCACTTCTTGAAAATGTATTTCAGTGTGGATCTCATATTCTCACTGACTTTCCTCTTCATCTTTCATCTTCTGCCTCTTTTCTCAACTCAAGAGTTCCACCCGTCTTCGTATACATGTCCGAAGGATTTCCAATGTGGAAAACTTGGAAACTTGAATTTCCCCTTCACCGACATCTGGCAGCCTTACTGTGGTTTGTGCGTGGTTAAATGCTATGCCGATCCTCTTCCAAGTATTAAAATTGCAGATGTGCTGTTAGAGCAATGGTTTTCGGTTCAAAACATGTCAGAAAACAATTTCAAGCTTCATGACCCCAACCTTCAGAATCTTCTGAAAGATAAGAGCTGTTACTCTTTCTTCTATAATATATATCTTCCCCATTCTCCTTCCATTTCATTTGTAATGGCGAGTAATATCACACTGTTTAGGTGCTCCAAACGTCTTAAGCAGGCGGATGTTAATTATTTTCGTGACTACCGAAGAAATGAATCCTGTGAACATTTCGACGTATACTATAAAAATCCAAAATCCCAAAGCTCCAATTGGGATTGGAAACCTCATCCAACTGACTGTTGTAGGGATACATAGTGCGAAAGCGAGATAACTTCAACCAAAGATTATGAGAAATTAAGAATGACAGTAAAAATGACATCAAAATTTTTAGGTGGAAAAAATCCTCCTTAAATAGAAGCAAAAAAACCACCGACGAGAGAGCTAAAATTTCTACTATAAATTTGTAGGGAGTACAAAATATTTTATCTGGACTAACAAGATAAATAACCCAAATAATAATTCTCAACGGAAGAAAAATATCCAAAATAAGAAATAGAGAATATAATGAAAAGCTATAGAGAGAGAAAGATTTTTTCTGTTTTGGGGATGATTTCGTTAAGGTGCAGGAGTGCCTATTTATAGGCAGCTCCTGCACCCTGTTTTCAAAATTTCAACCTGTAACAACCACGGTTTGAAGAGTCAATGGCGGCCGCAAAATTTGATGAAATTGGCAGCCGCCAATTTTGACTACTCAAAGGTGAGCAGCCCACAAATCTCCACCTTGATCACCTTTGAAAATACTCTCTCGCCATGAAACCTTGTTAAATTATGAATGATACCAGCTAAGTCCAAGCAATGATCGAACTTAGCGGTTGGAAGTGGCTTGGTTAACATGTCTGCAGGATTTTCAGTTGTATGAATTTTCTCGACTGTAATATCTCCTGCAGCAACAATATCTCGGATAAAATGGTGTTTAATATCAATATGCTTGGTTTTTGAGTGATGTTTGCTGTTCCTGGTCAAATGAACAGCGCTCTGATTGTCGCAGAACATAACAAGAATGTCTTGTTGTAGACCAAGTTCACTTACCAAGCCTTGGAGCCAAATAGCCTCTTTCACTCCTTCAGTGGCAGCAATATACTCTGCTTCAGTGGTGGACAAAGCCGCAATGGCTTGAAGTGATGAATACCAACTGATAGCAGAACCACAAAGTGTAAAAATATAAGTTGAAAGTGACCTTCTCCGATCTAAATCACCACCGTAATCAGCGTCAACATAACCAACTACACCTCCGGGATCAGCTCTTTGTCTATCAAATACCAAACCAATATCAACAGAACCCTTCAAATAACGGGACATGTGACAGCTTCCCAATGTTGTTTGCCTGTATTGTGCATGAATCTGCTAATAACGCTAACACCGTAAGCCAAATCAGTCCTAGTACATACCATGGCATACATGAGGCTTCCAACAACATTTGAGTACGGGACATGTGACATGCGTCTCTTGTCCTCATCTGATTGAGGACATTGATCAGGTGACAATTTGAAGTGAGCAGCTAATGGAGTACTAACAGCTTTACAATCCAGTATTCTAAATCTGTCAAGCATCTTCATAACATACTTCTTTTGTGATAAGAAAAGTTTACCGACTTGACGATTCCTGCTAATCTCCATTCCAAGAATCTTCTTGGCAGGACCTAAATCCTTCATATCAAATTCACTGCTAAGTTGGGCCTTTAACCTGTTGACAAGATATTTATCTTTTGCAGTAATCAACATGTCATCAACATAGAGCAGTAAGTATATGAATGACCCATCAGATGTTTTCTGAAAATAGACGCAATTATCATAACTACTTCTGGAGTAGCCATGTTCAACTATGAAAGAATCAAACCTCTTATACCATTGTCTCGGTGATTGCTTCAGACCATAAAGAGACTTCTTGAGACGACATACATGGTCCTCCTTTCCAGGAACAATGAACCCCTCCGGCTGTTGGATATAAATCTCTTCCTCAAGATTACCATGAAGAAAAGCAGTTTTCACATCTAACTGTTCCAACTCCAAATCATACAAGGCAACTAGAGCAAGTAATATACTAATTGAAGTATGACGAACAACAGGAGAAAATACTTCATTAAAGTCAATACCTTCCTGTTGATCAAAACCTCTTACAACAAATCTTGCTTTGTACCTTGCATTCTCAACACCGGGGATGCCTTCTTTTCTCTTAAAGATCCACTTGCAGCTAATGACTCGTTTGCCTTCTGGCAATTTCACCAGATCCCAAGTTTCATTCTTATGAAGACTCTCGACCTCTTCCTGCATTGCAGCAATCCATTTTGTTGAATCGTCACTAGAGATAGCTTCAGAATAATTTCTTGGTTCACCATCGTCTCCTATCTCTTGTGCAGCAACTAATGCATAAGCAATGTTGACAGATTTTGCAATTAGTCTTTGAGTCGGCTTTCTCGGTCTCTGTGCTGGAAGTTCCTGAGCCATAGGCCACGGTTGTGGTAAACCTCGTCGTTGAGGTGGATGTGGCTGTTGTGGACTCCTCTGTTCAGTGATATCATCAATTGCAGTGGCTTGATCTTGTTCTGTTGTGGAGGTATTAGGAATATCTTCCTTCAAAACGGGAGAGTCAACCTCAAACTCCACTTTCTCTGCAACATTCTCCTGATCACCTACAACAGTATTCTTCCCAGAAGATAACATAGCATTTTCATTAAAGATTACATCTCGACTATGAAATGATTTGCAAGTTTCAAGGTTATATAAACGATAGCCTTTGACCCCTTGACCATAGCCTAAGAAAATGCACTTCTTTGCACGAGGCTCCAATTTTCCCTCGTTCACATGTGAATAAGCAGGACACCCGAATAATCTAAGATTAGAATAATCAACAGAGTTACCTGACCAAACTTCTTCTGGAATTTTGCAGTCAATTGCTCTGTTGGGGGAGCGATTTATTAAATAACAAGCTGTCGAAGCCGCTTCAGCTCAAAATTGTTTTTTCAACCCTAAATGAGAGAGCATGCAGCGAACTTTCTCCAGGATAGTTCTGTTCATCCTTTCTGCAACTCCATTCTGTTGTGGAGTACCTGAAATGGTGAGATGTCTGGCAATACCTTCCTTCTTGCAGAAATCGTTGAATTCATTTGAACAAAACTCAAGGCCATTATCTGTCCTCAGCCTTTTGATTTTCTTGCCTGTCTGGTTCTCAATTAAAGATTTCCACTCATTGAAGATGGAAAATACTTCACTTTTTTGTTTGAGAAAGTAAACCCAGAGTTTTCGTGAGAAATCATCAATAATTGTCAACATATAATGACATTTACCTTTGGAAGGAATTTTTGACGGACCCCAAAGATCCGAATGAATATAATCCAATGTACCTTTGGTTCTGTGAATGGCTTTCGAAAAGCTAACCTTTTTCTGCTTACCAAAAATGCAATGTTCGCAGAAATCAACCTTACCAGTACAGTGGTTATCAAGATGACCATTCTTCTTGAGGATCTGAATTCCCTTCTCACTTATGTGGCCCAATCTGTAATGCCACAACTTGGTGTTATCCTTGTCAGATGAAGCAACAGCTGCAGAACCTGTAACAGTTGAACCCTGCAGCACATACAGACTACCAGATCGATTTGCTTTTAATAACACAAGAGCTCATTTGGACACTTTTAGAACTCCACCTTCAGCTGAGTATCTACACCCAAGGGATTCGAGGGTGCCTAAGGAAATGAGATTCCGTTTTAAATCGGAGACATGTCGGACACCAGTCAAGGTTTTAACAACTCCATCATTTGTCTTGATTTTAATTGTACCTTTACCGACAACTTTGCATTGAGCATCATTACCCATTAGGACAAGACCACCATTAATCGGTTCATAAGTAGTAAACCAATCTTTATTGGGAGATATATGAAAAGTACAACCAGAATCAAGAATCCATTCATTTCTAAACCTTTGTTCAGTGTTGACAGCTACAAAACAATCCCCATCAGATTTGATCTCAGCAATACTAGCTTCGGCAGATTTTTCGGGTTGTTTACCTTTGCCCTTATTTTTTCTATCTTGCTTATTTTTCAATTTAAAGCATTCAAAGATTTCGTGTCCTTTTTTCTTGCAATAACGGCAATACTTAGAATTTTTCCCTCGAGACTTTGATCTGGAATTATTTTTACCATTACTACCTCTTTCTTGGTTCCTCCCTCTTACTACTAATCCTTCACCCGAACTTTCAGAATGAATTTCGAAATCAAATTTTTCTTTGGATAGTAGATGAGACTTGACATCATCAAAAGACAGGGTAACATAATTACCATATAGCATAATTTCTTTGAAGTGTCGATATGAGGGTGGTAGAGAAACAATAAGTAGAACAGCTTTATCCTCATCGTCAACTTTAACATCCAAGTTCTCCAAATCAATAATAATGGAATTAAATTCATCAAGATGAGATTGGATGGGAGTACCTTCAGACATACGGAGAGTAAAGAGTCGCTCCTTTAAACGGAGTTTATTTGCAAGACTTTTGGTCATGTATAAAGACTCCAATTTATTCCATATACCTGATGCAGTTTCCTCGTTGATGACTTCTCGTAACACCTCACGAGACAAGCATAACTGGATTATGGACAATGTCTTTTCATCCATCTCATTCCAATCTTCTTTTGTTATAGCTTCTGGCTTCTTTGATTTTCCCGCAAGAACTTTCTTTAAACCATTTTGGGTGAGAATGGCTTGCATCTGGACTCCCCAAATAGCAAAACTAATTTTACCGTCAAATTTCTCAATATCGAATTTTGTCGACATTATAAGAAAAATCTCAGTTAAATTTTTAGCGCTCTGATACCAGTTTGTAGGGATATAGAGTGCGGAAGCGAGATAACTTCAACTAAAGATTATGAGAAATTAAGAATGACAGTAAAAATGACACTAAAATTTTTAGGTGGAAAAAATCTTCCGTAAATAGAGGCAAAAAAACCACCGGCGAGAGAGCCAAAATTTTCACTATAAATTTGTAGGGAGTACAAAATATTTTATCTGGACTAACAAGATAAATAGCTCAAATAATAATTCTCTACGGAAGAAAAATATCCAAAATAAGAAATAGAGAATATAATGAAAAGCTATAAAGAGAGAAATTTTTTTTCTGTTTTGGGAATGATTTCGTTGAGGTGCAGGAGTGCCTATTTATAGGCAGCGCATGCACCCTGTTTTCAAAATTTCAACCTGTAACAACCACGGTTTGAAGAGTCAATGGCGGCATCAGAATTTGATGAAATTGGCAGCCGCCAATTTTGACTACTCAAAGGTGAGCAGCCCACAACTGTGAACCCGTTATGCTTCCAATTCGTTCCTATGACAATATCACGGACAACACTGAATTATTTCAATTCTTGAGTGCTGAGTTTGACGTGGAGTGGCATCTCTATGATGAATGCTATGACTGTCACCTCAAGGGAGGTTTCTGTGACCAAGCTGATGGGCGAAAATTCCGTTGTACCTATGCTGAAACAAGAACAGGTATTGGCAATTTGTTAGAGTGGACAACTAGAATGCTTCTCTCTTTATTTTTAACATCTTCCATTTCCTGAGGAGTGACGAACCTTAAGAAGCTACCTTCTTCATCTTGAGACTGCAGCCATTTTATTCACATTCTAGAATCTATTTTCTGCCTTCGTGGACCAAGGTCCTGTGTACTTATGGCTTGCTATTGATTTGAGTGCAGGGAACAAGAAGTTGAGAATCATTACTGGTGCAGGTGAATCTCTCTTCTCTACGAAGTTTCTTAGATTAGATATGTTTTTAGACTTGGAAGCTTTTCCCATCAAACGCTTGCTCCTGATACTCTCAAATTTTCTTACCATGAGCTCATTTTATCTGTCACGTTTTTCAGCTATAGGGGGAGTTGTAGTTTCAATGATCGCCTTTGCCATCTTTCTTGTTCTGCGGTGCAAGAAAGGGATAAACAATCCTTTCTACAAGCTCTCCTCAAAACCCGAAATTGCAGGCAGAAGTGTCTCTTTTGGCGTCCCCATCTTCTCCTGCGCTGAACTTGAAGAGGCTACTAACAACTTTGACGCCTCAAAGGAACTTGGAAATGGAGGTTTTGGAATTGTGTATTATGGTAAGAAGCTTATCTTAATTGGCGGCGAACTTATTTTTTAGGAATGGGAATTATCCTGCAGATAAAGTAGAGATTACGAGTGGACAAATTGTTTTAGTTGCATAAGTTACATTCCTTCTTTAACTAAGCTTTGCTTCTACAAGCCAGGAAAACTTCGTGATGGAAGAGAAGTAGCTGTTAAACGCCTCTACGAGCACAACTACAAGCGCATGGCACAATTCATGAATGAAGTTGAAATTCTTACCGGTTTGAGGCACCGGAATCTTGTTTCCCTCTACGGCTGCACTTCGAGACAAAGCCGTGAACTACTACTTGTTTATGAATACATTCCAAATGGTACACTTGCTAATCATCTTCACGGTTATAAAGGATCAATTGCTTACATGGCCAATTCGAATGAGCATTGCCATAGAAACTGCTAGTGCATTGGCTTACCTCCATGCTTCTGATATAATACATCGAGATGTGAAGAGCAATAACATACTCCTTGATAACAATTTTCAAGTGAAAGTTGCAGATTTTGGGCTCTCTAGGCTGTTCCCTAATGACCTCAGTCATGTCTCAACAGCTCCACAGGGTACTCCTGGTTATGTTGATCCAGAATACCATCAATGTTACCAGCTAACTGATAAAAGTGATGTTTATAGCTTCGGTGTTGTCCTAATTGAGCTCATATCATCAATGCCCGCAGTTGATATAAGCAGACACAGGCATGAGATCAATTTAGCAAACTTGGCAGTAAACAGGATCCAAAGATGTGCATTCAATGAGTTGATTGATCTTGCTCTTGGGTATGATTCTGACCCCGACATAATGAGGATGACAACTTCTGTGGCGGAGTTGGCTTTCCAGTGCCTGCAGCTTGAGAAAGAAATGAGGCCTGCAATGGATGAGGTATTGGAGACCTTGAAAGCAATTCAAGATTTTGACAAAAGCTCTGTTCAAATGAAAAATGGAATTAACAAAAACGTTGTTAACTCCAGAAGCAGAATGGTCCATTCCTCACCTGAAGTAGACCATGATGTTTTATTAAAAGGAAACATAAAACTTCCATCTTCACCAAATTCTGTTACTGATGTCTGGGTTGAAGGTTCCACTACAACCAGTTACAGCAGATGAAGTCTTGTGCACGCTTAGTATAGGACCGATAGAATGGATATTCTGGCACAAATCAGTAGTTTATAGTCTATTTCATCAGCCTCTCTCTGTGATTTTCTTTTTTCTGTTTGTCAACTAGGAATCAGAAGAACTAGTATGCAATTACAGAGATATGTACATTGTAATTACACATTTTTACTTCTATATTACTTGCCACTATTCCTCATCTGCATTGTAGATTAAATTCTCTTGCTCTTTCACTTCCAAGGCAAGGTAATAATGGAGTGTCCTTTTAATGATTCTTGAAAACGGAACTGCTCATGTAGACAGGAATGTGTCTTTATTAGGTAAAGAGCTTGAATAGTTAAGGCAAGGGATCCCCTGAAAACTGAGGAGATGGAACTCTATCTTCGTTTTAGATGATGGTGATTGCTTCTCTCCAAGTGGTAAACGGAGTCAAGTCTTCCTCTTTTTACTAACCAGTGCCAATATGGAGCTCAGCAATTTCCTTCATCTTATACTGCTGATATGTCACCGAGGCCCCACCTTCAATTCTCTTCTAGACAGATTAGACGTGGGTTCACTAAAGGAGAAGTTTAGTCATCATGCATAATTTTCAAACATAGACGAGTTTGTTATCTGTAATTTTTAATAAAACTTACGATTTAAAAATCATAAATTAATTTTAGATAAAAACATCGACTTAGAGGAGAAGTTCGACTGACTTTTCATATCCCATATAAACACATTTCTAGTTTGGACCATGTGAAAATCATCCCACGACTATAAAAAATTGCTGGTAGAAGACTTCAGAGTCAACTGCCCTGTCCAACAAGCTAACAAGGCTGGTTACTTAGTCCTCTTTGCAACTGTGATCCGTGGTGCTGTGAACTAGATTTCTTTGTTTTCGCATCTTGTTCTTCTCTCCTTCCTGTTTCCATGGTTCTCCGATCTTTCTTGGCTTTCCTTTTGCTCCCTATGCTTTGCCTAGTAGCTAAAGAACCGAATACCTGTCCCAAGGATTTTCAGTGTTCAAGCCTCGGCACTGTGAGTTTCCCTTTCACAAATATCTCCCGACCTGATTGTGGTGTGTGGGTGTTAAATTGTAGTTCTAAACCATATGCAAAGCTTTATCTTTGGTCCTCCGATCAAGTTTTTGATGCTGTACGCATATTGAACAATTCAATCCAACTTAGAGACCTCCAACTTCAACATCTCCTGAATTACCGGAGCTGCAATACTTTCTACCATGAGATAAATCTTCCACATTATTCTTCTGTTTCATTTCAGATTTCTTCAAATACTATCACCATTTTCAGATGCTGGTCTTCTCACTATCTTAGCCAGAAGCAAGTTGACAAGTTTCACGATGAGGGCTACATAAGAAATACATCCTGCGACGGTTTCCAAATATTTTACAGAAACCCAAAATATCATCCAGCCGGAGATGAAGCTCCCCCACCTGGCTGTTCAGCCATTCATCTTCCCATGAGTTCTTGGGATTCTGTCTCAAAGGAAAGTGTCCTGTTTGATTTATTGAGTTTTGAGTTCGATCTTCAGTGGCATCTGGAACCGAAGAATCCAAGAAATAGTAGATTAAAAGCCATTATCATCGCTATTGCTGGTAAAATCTCTATTTTGCATTCTGAAACATTTCCTGACAATTCATCGTCATTGTCAAAATCGAAGTTTTCCTTGCCTTACCATGACCTTGTCTTGTCTTTTGTGTTTATCAGCTATAGCTGGAGCTGCACTCTTGAACGTTTTGGCCATCTTTCTCATTTCACGCTGCAAGAAACGCATTCAAGAGGCTCGCCAACTCCGCTCAAGTCCCCACCTTGAAGGAGGAAGAGCCTATTTAGGCATCCCCATCTTCTCCTACTATGAACTAGAAGAGATTACAAAGAATTTTGATCCTTCAAATGAACTTGGAGATGGAGGTTATGGGACTGTGTATTATGGTAAGGATCTTCTATTTTGACCAATTCTTAAGCAAGCAGATTAACAAATGCATCCCTTTTTGCTTCGGGCATAAAGATTATGACTGGACTGATCTTTTTTTTCTACAAGCTAGGTAAACTTAGGGATGGAAGAGAAGTTGCAGTGAAGCGCCTTTATGAACACAACTTAAAGCGCATGGAGCAACAGTTCATCAATGAAATCCGGATTTTCACCCGATTGAAGCACAAGAATCTTGTTTCCCTGTATGGCTGCACCTTCAGACACGTCCGCAAACTCCTCCTTGTTTATGAGTACATTCCGAATGGCACAGTTGCCGATCATCTCCATGGTGACAAGGCTAAGCATAAATCACTTACATGGCCAGTTCGAATGAATATTGCCATAGAAACTGCTGGTGCATTAGCCTATCTCCATGCTTCTGATATAATACATCGCGATGTGAAGACTAATAACATACTCCTTGATCAGAATTTTCAAGTCAAAGTTGCAGATTTTGGGCTCTCTAGGCTGTTCCCGGAGGATGTCAGTCATATCTCAACAGCTCCTCAGGGGACTCCTGGCTATGTCGATCCAGAATATCATCATTGTTACCAGGTTACTGATAAAAGTGATGTTTACAGCTTTGGCGTTGTGCTCATTGAGCTCGTATCATCAATGCCTGCTGTCGATACAAGTAGGAACAGGCACGAGATCAATTTAGCTGAATTGGCAATAAACAGGATTCAAAGATGTGCATTGCATGAATTGATCGATCCATCTCTCGGATTTGAGAGGGAGTTTGAGGTTATGAGGGCGACAACTGCAGTTGCAGAGCAAGCTTTCCGGTGTCTGCAACTTGAGAGGGAACTGAGGCCTACTATGGCTGAGGTTTTGGAGAATCTGAAAGCAATTAGAGACTGGAAGGACATATTTGAGGAGACAACAGAGACTAATGCAAACACTATGGACTCCAGAAGTACCATGCGCCCTTTTTCATCAGAACCAGAAGACGTTGTTTTGCTAAAAAGGGACACAAAAATTCCATCTGCACAAAAATCAGTGACTGATCTATGCTTTAGTAGCTCAACTAGAAGTAGTACCAGCAGATCAAGTCCTTGAACGCTTTGTTTAGTTCCAGTACATAACATGTGACAATACGCATTAAAAAAAATATTAGTATATTCTTTCTTAGTCGTCAGAACTTTTCTTCGCTTTTTCTTTATAGACAACGGAAGAAATAGAGAGCTCAAACGCAGAGAATGTATATGAGGATTGCAGTTCATCTTGTGGAAAGTGTGTGAAGCCAAATTTTCTCTCTCTGTACGGCCTTTGATTTTGCCTTGGGTCTTCTTGAGACATGTTCTGAAGAATTGAGTAAAACATTCTCATGTTGAGTTTCTTTGAAATTTTACTACAACCACAGATAAAAACCCATTTTGTAATGTTTAATAATCCACAACTCAGTTGGACATTTTTCTCTTGTATGAATTATAATTTATCTCATAAGTACGAATCCAATTCAAGACCTTCGCCTACCCTAATAAAGAGGTGCATCTCGCATTTATAAGAAAAGGAACTCTAATCTAGAAAAATAGAAAAAACAACTTGAAATATGAACTTTTTTATTTATTATCATGGGAACATTGATCAGCATTACAAACTACATCCAAAATGGAAATGACTCAGTAATTCTATGCAGTCTTACATCTAAAGCAAAATCTTTCAATGTCTTCCTGTTTACTTGTTCTAGTCTATCTTTCAAACATTTTCTTGCTTTTGAGCAACAAGCAAGGGAAACTGAGGTCTCATTAATTTTTCCAACAAGTGAACAAAAAATCTATATAATTATGCGACTGGAAAAGATATAACAAACATGCAGTTGAACCATCTACGTGAGAAAAAGAATTAAAAGAATCAGAAGTTTGCCACTCATCTGAATCTCTAAATTCAAAGATTTTCCACTTGATTTTGTGGAATTTGTGTTAAAAACTACAGACTCACTGTTTAGCCGTAAGCTTGTCCGAGTTCCCCAAGGGAATAAAAGTTCTGTTATTAGATGAATTAGATGAATTTTGAGACTGATGTGAACCTCTGCCATTAGTCTCTCCATCTCCTTCGGTTCCTTTCTGGGATCTGATGCTATCGGAGTTCGATTGTGCTTTAGAGTGGTGCTCCGTTGGGGGTATGACACGCCTCAAAACTTTATGTATCATTTCATAACTTGTGAATGTAATTACCGCAGATGGAGTGGTTCTCAAAAGATTAGTTCCACAGCCCCGGTAAAATCCAGGAAGGCCTTCCCTTCGGAAAACTTTCTTAATGCAATCCACAACGCCTGCATAATAGATCTCTGGGTTCCTCAGTTGTCCTTGCTCTTGTAGCCTTGAGCGTACTACCTGGTTTCAAGAATATTGTTTACTTGAAAAGGGGTCATTCCAATGCCTATATAAATAGCTGATTTATCAAAAGGAACAAGCTCCTACCTCATGTGGGTAAGTCATTATAGAGGCAATCACTTTAGACATTGAAGAGGCGATTGCCACTTCCATGGGCTTCAGCTCATTGATATCCTTATTACCTGCAAAGTGCAAAGTAACTTGATTAAAGTTGATGAATAATGCAACATTAGATAGAAACCTTGCTTCCACAAAAATTCACAATTTGGGAAGTTCTTCAGTAGACGAGGGTCTTACAGAACCTCAACCCTAAAAATTAACAATAGTAGGATGAGCCCTAAGTGATCACATGTACAGTAACTAGCATTGTATAGCCCAACGTAGGCAGGAAAAAGTGTCAGAAGATCTCACCCTTCTTTGCCAAGTAGGATTTAATATTTTCATATGCAGGAAATTGGATTGCAACATGAGTTATCCCAGCTAGAGATGGAAGAAGGCCACTGTATTTGAACCACAAGAAAACAAGTTACATGTTGCAAAAACAATTACAAAAAATAACTCAAGCACCGATACTATGAGTTTCACTATCCCTGGGGAACTTGGATATGCATCATTGACAAACTAAATTTAATGTGCAAGATTCGAATGACTGACTAAACAACTTCAACATGCCTAAGAGATAAATTATCTAGATTAGAATGTAAGTTAAATGAAACAACACTAACCTGTACCATCCTCGGATCCCTTCCTCATGTGCTATTCGTCTCAGACCAGATAAAATACTGTTGTATGGAACTATACCCTGCCTAAATCCCTGAGTCTAAACAAAAAACAAAGAAATAAAAGCTTCAGCAGAGAAAACATCTGTTTAAGATTTTATAGAAAGGTGGTTACATAAACAGAAAAACTGTTTGGTAAGGGTAATGAATTTTATGTTGTTTCAATGTTATTATATTCATGAAAGTCCCTGTCAAACATAACAAAAGCCAAAATGTTCATCAGCCATGTGGCCATGCCCTAGTCTGATGAAAGGAGAATGACTTGACAACAGAAATTTTCAGAAATTACTCCAAAGTTTGGAACTGTTATCTGAATCTGATAAACCTCACATTTAAATTTTTTACAAATATTTAGTAGAAATGAACAAATCAGAAACAGGGCCACGTCCAGTCACTGAGCACAAAGCAAATTGATAACGAAAAGCAGGGTAATGCTCAAGCTTCTCAATCACACAATATATGGCATGGTTTTCAAGTTTAGCTTTCTATCACATCCATCAGTAACAATAGCGCTTGTTCATTAATCATCTTTCAGAAAATATGTTGAAGAGAGTCATCTCTAACAACTGCTGAAAGAAGACGTCAAAATTTAGAGTTCAGAAATTCGATCTACTGGAAAGTTTCTTTATAAATTCAATAGAAAGAAATAATGTTAGGCTTATAGTTGGCATCCTCGAAACCCTTCCAAAAACAAAAACTTCTCCAAAAATGTATAAGATGTTATTTCGATGTCAAGCTTAGCCTCCTGATAAGAGCATCATACATTGCCAAATTGTGAGTGAAATTTTGATCATGATGAATGCAAATGGCTGAAAGGAATGAGAGAGTACGAAAAAGAAAGCTATATGACAAGCTTTCTTTAGTAAATTAGAAATGAATCCATGTCTAAGGATGTCAAATCCGAATCTTGTCTATAAGTTCCAGTGGAACGACCAACACTGGAATGATATTACATTAAAGAGCAAGCAAGTCACGTCCAAGAAAGAAAAGGAGAGGGAAAGAACTTCTTTAAAAAAAATCCCTATGGAATTGATTAAGAAGTCTGCAAGAAGTGCATGTTATATTTCAGAAAAAACACAGGCAGTAGCTCTTCTTCCTGAAGAATATTTAGCATTTAAAATCAGAAAATAAGTATTAAATACTGTTCCTAAGCATGGAAGGAGGTTCAACACTCTGCTCAATGAACCAATCCCCAGGTTCCGGAAATTAATATAATCAGTCTTCGTTTCATTTGTACAAAAGAAACTAATAAATAGATAAAGAAGATATTACAGGGGCATTCCTAGGATACGTGATAAGGGTTTTCTTGCGAATTCCAGCAATACTTATATATGTTTAGATTTGGAAACATGCAGACTCATTTCCCTTGTCAATAGCAATATGTCCAATCTACTAAATCAAAGTACATATCTCAGACTAAAGTCCAAGTTTCGCAATGTAGGATCACTATTCATGCTGAGTCTCTGTCTGTACACATAGAAAGAAACTTCAACTTCCTAAACTAAGCTTTAACAAATGGGGGTTGAAGAAGTTAGTCACCAATTCTATCATAACTAAAAGGCAAAAGAATCAAAAGAAAAAGACAAACAGCTAACCTACTTGTAGACGGGTCTTAACGACCCATAACGGATTTGTAGCAATGGCTGTTGCAGCCCCAGCACCTGAAGCAGCAAACATATTTGCAGGAACTGTCAGCTGACCACCATCATCGACTGCACCTGCATATTCATCTGAAGTGTAAGGAAAATATTCCTGGAGATTATGAGTTTTATATGGTACCACAGTTCACTTAGAAACCAAATTAAAAGTGTATATATCGAAAAGTGACGTACAGATTTGATAATAACTATCAGACTAAATTTGAAAGCGAAAATAGTAGTATCTGCTTTTTAAACAGCATATCAATATACTGACCATGTGATTGCAATAGGCTTTTGAGATGTCCATAAACTGAAAAGTATACCTGCATAAGGCAAGAACATTGGTCATTCTTGGATACAAAATGAAAAAGAAATTGCAAAATATGCAGCAGAAAAAGCGCACACAAGTGCCACACTAGCCAAATCAACTGCCTTCATATACAAAAAGAATGGCTGGAGTAGGAAAGAAAGATAAGCAAACTTTAAACCCCTCTTCTTGTTTTGGGGTTTTGTAGTATGATTAGAGCAATATTATGCCATTTACCAGGAAAGATTAAAAAGATGAATTATTGAGATAACAAAAGAAAAGTTTCAAGATCAACAGCTGGAAATGCAACAAATAAACTTCATCACTAGAAAAGTAGCAGCTCACAGTAATCTCAATGATAATACAAGTACGGCATGCCAGAAAATATCCTCAACCACGGCGAACCTAACCAATCCAACAAAAGAAAACTCTCCAAGAAACAGAACCAGAAGAAAAATGAGTGTGTGCGCAATAGAGAGAGAAGGTGAAAATAAAAACAGAAATAAAAGTCAACCACTCTAGCTCATATGCTTCAGTCATGGCAATAAAAACAAATTTCTCTGCAAAATAAATGAGATGATAGAAATAATAAATAGAATACACAACAAATGATCTATAGGCTGAGAATACCACATCTTCAGACTCATTATCCTGTAGTCACTAGTGCATTTCACCCTATTCTAATAACTGAAGAACCAACAAAAACTTTCCAAAAAGACTAGCTATAAAGATATAAATTACTGAAAACTAATACCAATTTGCAACACTTCAGTTTTATACAAAATCCTAAGTGAATTTAAGAATACTCAGTACATAAAACTCACCGCCCAATTGGGAAGTAATGCTGCTAATGTGGGTGAAAGTCCCCGATACAATCCCCGGAAACCTTCATTTCGTACTATACTTTGCAGGCTTGTAATAATGACACTGCCTGATTGTTGCCAAAAGACAAAAAGGAATAAAGTTCATTGCAAAATATATTTACAAACTCAAAAGAAGAGGAAGAAGAAGATGTTGAAGAATGTGTTCAAAAATAATTTCTTGCAACATCACCAAAGTAACTCCAGCCAACTTCCATTGTTTTACTGGTTCACAATTCTAGACCCCATACTTAAGCTTGGGGAATTTAAAACCAAAAAGAAAAATTACTTCTTAATATGCTTGAGCAGGTATAGTAGATAAATGCAACTGCCAGAATAAAGATGCAAATCTGGATGAGCATCTTGAGCTCGGAGATGCTAGTGAAGCAAAAACACTCCAAACAGTAGCTAAACCAATTTGCTCTCTTTGGCTTATACATTCATCTTTGAATAGACCATCATAGAACTTTGCGCCAACTTGAAGAGCTCAGTACTGACCATGGTATTCCTAGCTAGACTCCACAGTGTCTTCTGGAGAAACTTTAGCCTCCATAATCCATCTATATAAAGCCAGAGAGCACCAGGCTCCTGCCATTTTGGTATCTATGAAATGACAGAATTATGTAGTGTTGACTCCAAAATAGAGGTGGTTCTATCCATTGACCCCTTGATTTCCCAATGAAAATGCAAGAAGTTCTAACATTAGCTTAAGAGTGTGCTTTAGGGTTTGAACGACTATATTCTGGTTATTAGAGAGGAATGTAACAACTGTTTCAATAAGCTTCCAATTTAGTTAGAAACCAAACATCAAATAGGCAAAATTCCCAAATATTAGTTGCAAATCGTACACAAAAGAATACAAATATTCTGGCAAAGGAAACTTCCAGGCAAGTGCGAATCCAGATTAAATTTATGGCCAATCTTTCAAGTATAAAAAGAACAAAATCTCTATGCATGATCAAAGATAAAAGTCTCCGCAATAGCATAGCATTTCCGTTTCCACTAGATATGAAAATATTAGTTCTAAAAGCACACCGTTCATGGATCTTGTTTCAGAAGTTCATTAGTAAACTAGTTTACAAAGATCAAATTAGCATACAATGCCTATGGACGGAATAAGTTAATAACATCAAAAGTCCAATCTTGCCAACTCTTTTAAAGCATGTTTTTCCCCAAATGCTGAAGCTAACTACTGAAAACTAAAATGTTCTTTCGAAACGAAATGTGTTATGGCCCATGTGACAAAAAGGAAGAACAATAATACAAAAATTACCACACACCTCGCTGACCACAATGGGGCCCTTCAGGCAAGCCGTGAACTTGCAGCCGCGTCTTTATTACATCCAACGGACACATAAATGTAGCAGCTATTGCACCTACAATAATCACTCATAATTTCATAAACCCAGCAGCTAATTACAGCATAACCCTACTCAGACAAATCATTCAAAGGGAAAAAGAAGCGAAGAATTAAAGATTCTAGAATGAAACTAACAAAGATGGGAATTTTTAGGATAAAATGAAGCTCAGCTTAATTACCTGCAGCGGCACCGGCCCCGGCGTCGCATATGATCTCTCTGACACTTCGTCGTTCGCCGGCGGCGTCTGCCATCTAGATAGATGCTTCAAGACTTCAAGATTCTATACTGCAACAAGGGCACCTAAGCAAAAATGATCAAATTGGCTTCAAGAATCAATCAAGTAGATGAAAGTAGCTTCAAGAATTCAATGCACCCTTTTGAATTTCAGACATATATATACATAAGCTATATACATATATATCGGTTTTCTTTTTCTTTTTTTTTTAAGACCATACGTGTTGGACACTCGTTCAAAGAAATTAATCTTTTGAAGTGCCTGCCCGACCGTATAGAATGGGGCACGCCCTTCAAGAAAGGAGGGAAAAAATAAGAAGGAAAATAATCTTTGAGTGGGAGGAAATATATACTTAATTTTTTATTATATACATTTTTTTAATGGGAAAAAATTAAAGGAATTCAACTAAATGATTTTTTATTCATAAAACATAACTTAATAATTTTTTTATTCTACGAAACTGAATAACATTTTTTGCGCCGAAATTCACTACTTGCTTTAAAATTTATCCCTTTTTTATTTCGATTATGTCAATAAATTCTTTATTCCTATCTTTTTTATTTATTATTGAAGGAAATATTATTATTATTATTATAAATCTAGTAATTGAACAAATCTTTTATTAGTCTTTGATGCCCTTTTATTTTAAATTCATTTTTTTAAAATAAGAAAATAAAATGTTTGTCTTTTTTCCTGTGGAAGAGAGTCAACTTATCGTGTTGAAGAAGTCCATTGAAAGACTAATAGAACAGTCAACCAAACTAAAATTTGAACAGAAAAGAAGTCAACCAATTTGAAATGATTCATTATTTGTTCAAGTTTGATTTTATCTTTGCTTTCAAAATTCAAAGTATTCAAAGAAGGGAATACAAAAAAAGTACCCAAAAGCAGGAAAAAAAAAAAAGTATCTAAGGAAAATATTTTTTATTAACATAACTGGCTTGTGACCCTCCCCCCCGCCCCCACACACACACACATGGTTTAATTGGACTAAGTAGATATTATTAAGTATAGAGTTATTAAGTTATTACAGATATTTATAAATGTAAATCAAATATTATTTCTATAATATTATAAAAATTATTTATTTTTTATTAAACTAATATATTTAAAGCTACAACTTCGCTTGTATGTCTTAATATACCTCATAAAATCTCTTGTAAATATGAAAATTTCTTAGAAACACTTATAGATCGTAAATCAATCTAAATACAACTCTACTTTATTTCACTTTCTCCTACAACTTGCATTGTTACATTGAGAATCACATCATACAGGGAATGGATATGACTGTGCATTGCCTAAGCAGCTGTGGGTTGAACAGCAAAAAACATTGAAACCTTTTTCTAAGGATGCTTTTCAGTTTATGCAGGTCTTCTTGTTTTGTTCAAAACTTGAAAGACATACAATGAGTAATAGAATGGAAAGACATACTCTTTGAATAATCTAATCGATATTTCTTGCTCAGTGCATCTTGAGCCGGTTCAAGTTTTATCAATTTCAGATATTGCAATTTGCAAGTTCAAAGATTTGTTCTTCTTTGACCTAGTTACTTTGGACCTATGCCCTCATCCTTTTAATCTCACTCGTGCAATTTGCTACAACATTTTCTTCAGAATTATCAGTTAACTACTCAGAAACTATCTTGATTCACAATTTAAGAAACCTCAAAACAAAAAAAAGGTGGGGGGGGTTGTTTATCAACAAAATTCTTTACTTTGAAGTCAATTGTGCACAGGAAACTAAAGTTTCTTCTTCTTCTTCTTCTTTTTATTTTGTCAACGTGTTAAATATTTAAGTTGAGGAAGCAATACAGGTAATGATCTTAAAAGTTGAATGGAGTCATTCCAAGTTTTAGCAGGTCTATATTGTGTTTGTTACGAGCTTTGAATAGTTTGCTAACATGAGTTATATATTCATCTTGTGGGACATTGAAGTCTTCCAGTGTTTCAATCTTCTGCAGGTTGAGGCGAAGATTTGACTTAATCCATCTATAAAGAAAGGGGTAAAGTTACTGTGTTACAAGTCTTTTGTTTTTTTTTTTCAAGATGTGTATAGCATTTAATATTAGTCGTCGGATCAAATCTCCAATATGATTGATGATTATAAAAATTTACAATTTTTTGAAATATAAATACAAATAAGAGTTTAAAACATATAAACTATCAAATCAGATTTTAAATTTAACTCAGTTGATATTTTGTACACGTACAGCAAGTAGCCATAGCCATACAGAAAGGTGTTTGCACCCGTCCCCCCCCCCCACCCACCCACCCCTCCGCGCTTTAATTTACTTTTCTCAGGTCCTTCTGAGATTAAGAGAACAGCAATTCACTAGCAATATTAGCAGAAGGACAAAAGGGCATACTTCCTATGTCAGGAATGAGAATCTCCTTAAACTACAAGGAAAGAATGCCTTGTTTATGAGGTATCATCAGTAGGATTTCTTTTTCTTTTTTTTTTTGTCCTAAAGGATATGGAAATAAGGATTTGGGTTTGCGACAAATATTTAGGTAATTGGTATTCTATACAATATTTTGAACATTAAAAAATGTACACAATATATTATATGTGTTATGGAAATGGACCTAGAAATAAATAATATTTCTAGGTATGATCGAATAATTTGGAGTTGTATATGAGAAATAGAAATTATGTAAGAAAGAAAATAGCACACACAAAAGAAAGACAAGAATTTAACGTGGTTTGGCAATATGCCTACGTCTACGGGCGAAGACGGATCAAATGTATCCACTAAAGATAATATGATACAAAATTTGATGATGGCTAACTCTCAAACCTAGAATCCAAAATATACCCAATAATCCTCACAAGGATGGAAAACAAAATTGAGTATACTAACTTTCACCCTTTACAATTCTAGGATTCTCTCACAAAATTAGGGATGGTTAGAATGAATGGAAGATGTCTCTATTTATAGGAATTTCTTCCAATGTGAATGCATAAATGTGAACATCAATGTGAACATTCACATTAGCCACCATTTGAATAGTTTCAAGTGTGAAATCTCCAAAGGTAGTGTGAAATCTCCAAAAGAATAGTAGCCTCCATTGTTGAAAATTATCTTCATTTTAACAATTCTCCCACTCCAGTAGATATGGGGACAAAATGATCCAATCTTCTCCAAAAGTGCCAATAAGAAATTATATTGTGCGAACACCGACCAAGTTCGAGCAATGGTTGAACTTGATCGTCGGAACAGGCTTTGTCATCATATCTGCTGGATTATCTGCAGTAGCAATTTTTTTAACACTGATAAAACCGTTAGATATAATATCCCGAATAAAATGAAACCTGACATCAATGTGTTTGGTCCGCTCATGATACATTTAATTTTTGCTCAAATGTATTGCACTCTGACTATCACAATAGACAACAGTTAAATTCTGTTCTAAGCCCAAATCAGAGACCAAACCGCGTAGCCAGATGGCTTCCTTCACTGCTTCAGTCAGTGCCATATATTCTGCCTCTGTAGTGGAAAGAGCAACAGTTGGTTGTAGGGTTGCTTTCCAACTAACTGCATATCCTGATAAAGTGAAGACATATCCTGTCAGAGATCTCCTCTTGTCCAAATCGCCTGTATAATCTCGTAAATAACGCAGTATCCATTTCACTGCTCTCCAATGTTCCTTTTCTGGATTTTTCATATACCTGCTCACAACACTAATAGCATGTGAAATGTCAGGACGGGTACAAATCATGGCATACATAAGATTGCCAACAGCACTAGCATATGGAACATGTAACATGTGTTCCCTATCCTCAACTGTCTGTGGTGACAATTTTGCTGATAAGCGAAAATGAGTAGCAAGTGGTGTACAAACAGGCTTGGAAGTTTCCATCCCAAACCGCTCAAACACTTTCTCAATATAATTTTTCTGAGATAAGCATAGTCTTCCAGCTTGACGGTCACGAGAAATTTCTATTCCCAAAATTTTCCGAGCTGGACCTAAATCCTTCATCTCAAACTCCGAACAGTTGAGATTTCAACTGAGAAATCTCTGGCATGTTATTAGTAGCAATTAACATGTCATCAACATATAATAATAGATAAATAAATGAATCATCAGAGAGCTTCCTGAAATACACATAACTATCATAGTTACTCCTACAATAACCATGATCAATCATAAATAAATCAAACTGCTTATACCATTGTCTTGGAGATTGTTTTAACCCATAGAGTGATTTCTTCAACAAGCAAACATGGTCTTCTTTTCCTTGAGTAACAAAACCATCAGGTTGATGCATGTAAATCCGTTCTTCAAGCTTACCATGAAGAAAAGCAGTTTTAACATCGAGCTGTTCAAGCTCCAAATCAAACAAGGCAACAATAGCAAGTAAAACACGAATTGAAGTATGTTTTACCACAGGTGAGAAAACCTCATTAAAATCTACACCTTCCCTCTGACTATAGACTTTTGCTACCAAACGTGCCTTGTACCTAACATCATCAACTCCAGATATTCCTTCTTTCCTTTTGAAAATCCATTTGCAGCCAATAATCTTTTGACCTTTTGGCGGTTTAATTAACTCCCATGTCTGATTTCGATGAAGAGACTCAATCTCTTCAGTCATAGCAACAGTCCATTTAACATATTCTTTGCTTATAATGGCAGCACGATATGTGGAAGGTTCTTCTTCTTCAAAGGATTCTGCCATTGATAAAGCATAAGTAACTAAATCTGCATAAGCATACCTCTGGGGTGGCTTAATTTGTCTGCATTGTCTTCTAATAGCAATACTGTCCTGTTGCGGTGGTGGTGCTTCCTCATGTTGCACCTTCTCCTCCTCAATGAGTTGATCTGTGGATGCTTCATGCATTGATTTTGAAGTATCAAATTCCAACTCCACCTGATGTTTGACACTTTTATTACAACCTGCATCATTAGAATCCTTTTTCTGGTGAAGCATGAATGATTCATCAAAAGCGACATCCCTGCTGATTAGAAACTTGGGTGATTTAGGATCAGGACACCACAACCTATAGCCTTTCACCCCTTGTCCATATCCAAGAAATATGCACTTCTTAGCTCTAGGCTCCAATTTGCCTTCATTAACATGAGCATAAGCTGGACAACCAAAGATTCTTAAACAAGAATAATCAGCAAGTTTACCTGACCATAACTCCTCAGGTGTTTTACAATCAATAGCAGTCGATGGAGACCTATTGACCAAATAACAAGCAGTGTTCACTGCTTCAGCCCAAAACTTCCTTGGCAGACCTGCAGTAAAGAGCATGCAACGTGCTCTCTCCAAAAGAGTTATGTTCATGCGTTCTGCTACTCCATTTTGTTGCGGAGTACCCTTGACCGTACGGTGTCTAACGATGTCTTTATTCCTGCAGAACTCATTAAATTCTCCTGAACAGAATTCTAAACCATTATCGGTTCGTAAACGCTTCACCCTTTTCCCAGTTTGATTTTCAATCATAACCTTCCATTCCTTAAATTTTTGAAACACATCATTTTTATTCTTCAAGGTATAAACCCAGACTTTATGGGAAAATTCATCAATAAAAGTGAGTAAATACCGAGAACCACTAATAGAGAGAACTTGTGAAGGACCCCAAAGATCAGAATGGAGTCCACGGTTTCTTTGGTCCTATGTATTGCAGTACCGAAATGAACTCTTTTATGTTTACCAAAGATACAATTTTTACAAAAGTCAATTGTACCTGTCTTTTGTCCACAATGCAAACCTCGTTTGCTTAATTCGGTCATACCCCTCTCACTCATATGCCCTAAATGCATATGCCATAATCGAGTAGTTTCTGGATCTGAATCATATGATGAAGACGCTGAAGCAGAGCCAAGAACTGTATCACCCTGCAAAAAATAAAGACCATTTCTTCTATTTCCTTTCATCACAATTAATGCACATTTTGAAACTTTCAATACTCCACATTCGGCAGAAACTTTACAACCCATAGAATCTAGAGTACCCAGAGAAATCAAATTCTTCTTCAACTCTGGAACATGCCGAACATCTGTCAAAGTTCTTACACTACCATCAAACATCTTAATTTGAATTGTACCTATTCCAATGGTTTTGCAAGCTATATTATTACCCATTAAGACGGTACCACCATTAATTGATTTATATGTGATAAACCAGTCTTTATTGGGACACATATGATAGGAACAACCCGAATCAAGAACCCACTCATTTTCAGAGCTAGAATCAACAACGGTAATTGAAAGAACATATTCAGCAGCAGATGAATTATTTTCTACAACTCCAGCAACAGAAGAATTGTCATTCCGATTGTCCCTTTTATATGACTTATTACTTTTCTTGTGTTTAGGACAATCCCATTTAGTGTGCCCCTTCTTGTGACAATAATAACACTCCACATTTTTCTTTGGTCTAGACTTAGGACGGCCTTTATTTACTGATCCCTTATTTAAACTTCTCCCCCTCACAATAAGACCATCTCCAATTTCATCAAAATTATTGCCAGAAACCTTTTTTCTTAATTCCTGTGAATTTAAAGATGCCTTAACATCTTCCATACTAATAGAATCTTTACCATAGAGCAAAGTAGTAACAAAATGCTCATACGAAGGGGGTAGAGAACATAACAGAATAAGGGCTTGATCTTCATCCTCAATTTTAACCTCAATATTTCTTAAGTCCATAATTACTCGATTAAATTTATCGATGTGCTCTTTAATAGGCGTACCTTCTTTCATCCGAAGTGTGTAAAGATTTTGTTTGAAGTACAACCTGTTGGTGAGAGACTTTGTCATATACAAACTCTCGAGCTTCTGCCACATCTTTAACGCGGTGTCTTCCTCTACAATTTCACATAATACATTGTCTGCCAGATTGAGAATGATTGCACTGCGAGCCTTCTCATCAACTTCTGCAAGCTCCGCAGTTGATACAACTCTTGTTGAAGTTGTCGTTGCAGTAGTGGTCGCAACTGGAGCCTTGTCATCAGTTTTCTTTTCCTCGGGCAATGCTTCTCTTGGCCAAAGTGCCTTTTGCAATCCTTGTTGAACCAGTATGGCATGCATCTTGACACGTCATAAGCTGAAGCTGGTTTTTCCATCAAATTTCTCGATCTCATATTTTGTAGACATATTCGAAAAACTCCAAATAGATATTGATTGGCTCTGATACCAGTTTGTTATGGAAATGGACCCAGAAATAAATAATATTTCTAGGTATGATCGAATAATTTGGAGTTGTATATGAGAAATAGAAATTATGTAAGAAAGAAAATAGCACACACAAAAGAAAGACAAGAATTTAACGTGGTTCGGCAATATGCCTACGTCCACGGGCGAAGACGGATCAAATGTATCCACTAAAGATAATATGATACAAAATTTGATGATGGCTAACTCTCAAACCTATAACCCAAAATATACCCAATAATCCTCACAATGATGGAAAACAAAATTGAGTATACTAACTTTCACCCTTTACAATTCTAGGATTCTCTCACAAAATTATGGATGGTTAGAATGAATGGAAGATGTCTCTATTTATAGGAATTTCTTCCAATGTGAATGCATAAATGTGAACATCAATGTGAATTTCTTCTTCTTCTTCTTCTTTTTATTTTGTCAACGTGTTAAATATTTAAGTTGAGGAAGCAATACAGGTAATGATCTTAAAAGTTGAATGGAGTCATTCCAAGTTTTAGCAGGTCTATATTGTGTTTGTTACGAGCTTTGAATAGTTTGCTAACATGAGTTATATATTCATCTTGTGGGACATTGAAGTCTTCCAGTGTTTCAATCTTCTGCAGGTTGAGGCGAAGATTTGACTTAATCCATCTATAAAGAAAGGGGTAAAGTTACTGTGTTACAAGTCTTTTGTTTTTTTTTTTCAAGATGTGTATAGCATTTAATATTAGTCGTCGGATCAAATCTCCAATATGATTGATGATTATAAAAATTTACAATTTTTTGAAATATAAATACAAATAAGAGTTTAAAACATATAAACTATCAAATCAGATTTTAAATTTAACTCAGTTGATATTTTGTACACGTACAGCAAGTAGCCATAGCCATACAGAAAGGTGTTTGCACCCGTCCCCCCCCCCCACCCACCCACCCCTCCGCGCTTTAATTTACTTTTCTCGAGTCCTTCCGAGATTAAGAGAAACAGACAATTCACTAGCAATATTAGCGGGAAGGACAAAAGGGCATACTTCCTATGTCAGGAATGAGAATCTCCTTAAACTACAAGGAAAGAATGCCTTGTTTATGAGGTATCATCAGTAGGATTTCTTTTTCTTTTTTTTTTTGGTCCTAAAGGATATGGAAATAAGGATTTGGGTTTGCGACAAATATTTAGGTAATTGGTATTCTATACAATATTTTGAACATTAAAAAATGTACACAATATATTATATGTGTTATGGAAATGGACCTAGAAATAAATAATATTTCTAGGTATGATCGAATAATTTGGAGTTGTATATGAGAAATAGAAATTATGTAAGAAAGAAAATAGCACACACAAAAGAAAGACAAGAATTTAACGTGGTTTGGCAATATGCCTACGTCTACGGGCGAAGACGGATCAAATGTATCCACTAAAGATAATATGATACAAAATTTGATGATGGCTAACTCTCAAACCTAGAATCCAAAATATACCCAATAATCCTCACAAGGATGGAAAACAAAATTGAGTATACTAACTTTCACCCTTTACAATTCTAGGATTCTCTCACAAAATTAGGGATGGTTAGAATGAATGGAAGATGTCTCTATTTATAGGAATTTCTTCCAATGTGAATGCATAAATGTGAACATCAATGTGAACATTCACATTAGCCACCATTTGAATAGTTTCAAGTGTGAAATCTCCAAAGGTAGTGTGAAATCTCCAAAAGAATAGTAGCCTCCATTGTTGAAATTTATCTTCATTTTAAGAATATGTAATATATTTCATAGATTATAGAGTATTTTTAATATATATACATATTACTCTGTATATTATTTGTATTAACAATTTAAATACAAATACGGTGTATAGTGCACCACTATTATCCAAAATCCACGGAGATGTGGAGCTTCTTTTTGCGGCTGCCATACGTTGTAGACCGAGGACGAGAAGATTACAGATGGTGCATTTATGAAGTTGAGTAATGAGTTGAAGATGAGTAGATTTCAGTCGCGAACAAGAATTTGGTATGGCTGAGAAATTAGATATACGTCTTTGTGAAAGGGACTCGAGAACGATACTCGTAGAGGCAGCATTTCAAGAATTCAATTCTCTTCTTGCAATATTCTTGAGACAAGATAGTTTTTGATTGCGAAACATGTTCATAATTGTTTCTCTGCCAGCATTTGGTCGTCTGGCGTTCTTAGAGATAAGCCTGAACTTGGAACTGATGAATGCATTAAGTGAATTTCTTGTGAAATTGTGTGAGGTTTGTTTGATATTCGCGGCTTAAAATACGTTATTTCTTATTATAATTTTTACTAGAAGATATTTTGAGGTGTTTTTGAAAAATTTTAATATTTGTTCATTCAAAAACATAGAATTGAAGACGCATTTCAATTTGTTTATCATTGCTCTTGCAATGAAAATATAAGTTAATTAATTTTAATATTTCTTTTTGTTTAAAATTGAATCAGCACTGACCGGATGATCCAGCAAGGGAGGCGGTAAACGGAGGACCCCCAGAACGACCACCACCTCCACCGCTGCCGCCACCACCACCACTATTAGTGGAAACAGACTCAGAGACGTGGATTAAAAAGCATCTGCTGCGTTCAGAAACGGACAGTGAAAGCCAACGTGCTTACGGCGTCTCATGTAATTACCTTTCCCAGAAACACATGCATAGTGCAACTCTTTCCGCACGTGTCAGCTTTTTCCTCAGGGAAAAAAAAAACTTGGTGGGCCCTTATATTATCCATATTCTCCTTTTCTTAAAATTAATTATCCAAAGAGGAAAAAAGAAAAAAGAATTTGATTTTAAATTGTCCACCTTTGCATTGAAAAAGTCCAACTTAACATCTCAAATATGAATAGTGGTCTTTTTTTTTATTTTTTATTTTGATGGGTGATAAAAGTGGTCATTACCATGTGCTCAATATGCAGTCCTTCCTTTTCCAATTCCCGGAAAAATATTTCTCTTGTTTAAAATTTTTTATTATTTCAGTTTCACAATATTTGTCGATTTAAATAGACAGAAAAATATAATTATAAAATCCTCAAATCTTTAAGCTAAAAAAATGAAAATAATTTTATTTATTGTCTTTTTATCTCGGAGTAAAAAATTTTGAGTTAATTTAAGTCAAATAATATTATCCTTGCTAAAAAATCTTCTCTCTCTTCTCAAGAGAAGTAGTTATTGGTGGAAGACATTCTTGGTGAGACAATATGCATTAATTTAGTGGTTGATAGATGTACAAATATCTTGACTGGTAATTTAACCCTTTGAAATTGACCTTAACTCAGACAGATACTGAAAAATTTATGTTATTCGATTAATTAAGTAGTGGAATATTAATTTGATTCAATTTGTAGTAGTCTTAACATGGATGGATATTCATGCTAGTGCCGACAAGGCAAAGGCATGTCCATCGTAACTTTAATTGGCTCAATATAGGGGTAAATTTGTCAATTAGTGCACTAGGCTTTGTACAAATAGGGTCCAAAATAACTCTTCTTTTTCACAAATAATTTTACTCTTATTTTGAACCAATTAATTTGCTCGACTTGAACCAACAAGTATTTTTCTAGTCTTAAAAATATTACCAAAACAATTTTAAGAGAATTTGGAGTCTATGGGACTATGTTTCATTTTTTGGATAAGGTTACGCACGGAACCCAATACAGTTTTTCATCTCAAATCTCATTTTTTCTCTCACAAAAAAATTCTCTTCCCCGAAACCCAAGACAAAAAATCTCAAAAACAAACTCTATCCAATCACACAATCATTTCAAACATGTCAAGTTTCATTATTTTGAAAAGCATATAAAAGGAGTAGAAACGTTCTTTGTTCTCATTATAGTAGTAAAAAGATACACCAATGAACATTCCATCATCACCGCCATTTGATTGAGAGAATACATCATATAATATGTAATCCAACTCCGACAATAGAAAATATATACAACATTGGCAGAGAAGGGGAACCTTGTTCTATCTCAATCAATGGCTATATACGCAATTGCCAAAAGGATATAAATAAGTGTCCTTTCCTTGTCCTCTTCTTTCTCAATCGTCTTGATTGTATCACATGTTTTCCTTGTATTGATGCCCAATTTTTAAATTTTTTTGTTTTGTCTTATATTTTCTAGATTCAATGATGATCTTTCAAGTATTAATTGATTGGAGTTATTTTCTTAGTGTTTTTTTTTCACTACAATATGATGACTTAATTATTGTCTTATTTCAAACATTTACCAATTTGAAAGCAAAAAGGAAAAGAAGAAAAAGAAAGTAAGGGAACTTGCATTTAATATATCAAATTCATAAAATTACTTGGTGGATAAACTTCATGATTAGTTCGTTTAAAAATTATACTCTCTTCATCGAAATAAATATTTATTTTCTATTTATTTTGTATGGAAAATTAACATTGACTAATTTTGATGAAGAGTGTACTATATACTTCCATGTGGTGTTTATTCTAAAATAAAGTATGTTCTCAACTGTTTAAAACAAGTTACTAATAAACTTTTTTAAGTCATAAGTTATTTTAAAGATATTCTTAATTTTTTATTTTTTTTATTTTAGTTTAAATAAAGTAAAAATTTTATTTTTGAAAAGCTATCTTGTAAGTAGTTTTCAAAATAAATTCTTTATTTAAATTGTCAAAAACAAGAATGTTATTTTAATTTTAAAAATAATATTTTTGTAAATATTTATTTTTCAACAGTTTAAAAAAATGTCAGTGATGGAGAATAGGCCTAAATCAAGGACAGAACAAGTAAGAATAAAATTTTTTCTTTTCCTTCTCAAAAACGGTTTCTTTTAAAAGAAAATTGATAAACAATAAGGTTAGAAAATGTCTCTTTTTTCTTTTAGAAGGTTAAAAATTTCTCTTTAGGTATAACAAAGGCCAAAATTATATTTCCAATTACATAAATTTAAAAAACTAAAACTCTAATTTTACTCTTAATTTTATACCCCCTCTCTCAAATAATTTACTTTTTACAAATCTTAAAAAAAAAATTCAAACCAAAATTTAATCAAAATAACCTCGAAATACTCTTACCAAGATAGTAAAATAAGTAGAAGACTCATCAAAATAATAAGTAGACTCCAGTTAGTAGTGAACCACTGAGCAGTCAGCTAAGCACTCAACAACTGGCAGTAAAGGAATCCATTTCAAGTAAGATTATTCTCCTTTTTCCTTCAGATTCTCTTCTGTCCAATCAATACAAACTCAGCTTCAATTTCCTTGAAATTTCTTGCCCTCTTATTAATCATCTTGTTGGAATTTTAAATTACCTACAAATGTCTCTGTTTGCCTGTCTTGATGGTGGTATGCTGGATTTCTTTTCCGCTGCTGACCTGTTTCTCTATCTCAGGGCAATGAATACATGAATGTGAATATTTTTATACTGGATACGTGTAAAATTATGCATATGCAAATGTGTGGCGTGTTTCTTCTCCAGACTGTTTGTTTGTTTTTTTTTTTTTTAAGTTTAAGTAATGAGTTTTCGATGATTGGGGGATTACAGATCATTCGTCATCAATCCGCGTTTCTGTTTTCTTGTTATATTCCTTTTTATTACCCCCTTTCTTTTCTTGAAGTGGTAACAGTTGTTCCGCAGTCTCTATCAGATCTGCATTTTGGCTTTTGTTTGTTGACAAAGGAAAAAGAAACATAGTACTCGCGAAGTCTTGTCTTTCAAGGTAATTTCTTTCTTATTTTCTTTTTCCCCGTTGGAATCTTTTGGCCCATTGAATTTATAAGCTAAAGGTTCCAACTTTTATGATGCTTTTTAGTGGCTTTCCGTTGTTTGATGATTTCACCTTTAGGTTTTTTCAAATCCGAGATTGATATTGGTGTATTTGTATCATGTTTGCAGATACAAATAAAGCTTAAATCTTCGATTTTGTTGAGTTTGGTCTTGTGGGATTCAATTCTTATGGAGAACATCGAATTGAGTCGAGAAACTTTCAAGAAATTGTTGAATGAGAGTTTCCCTCACTTCCTGTTCTGGTGGAGTGATTGTCAGGATTAAAATGTGGGGATGTAAAGATCAGTGTAAGTTTTTGCAAAAGAGAGTACTGGAGTTTGTATACTTGGGAAAATTTTGAAGGCGGAGAGTGGTTAGGGATAAAATCATGGGATCAAGGGAAGAGAGGTATCTCAATCATCATGATCTTGTGCCATTAGCTGCGCTGATAAGTCGAGAATTAAAAAATGAAAGAATGGAGAAACCAACAGTGAGGTATGGATGTGGAGCTCAGTCTAGGAAGGGAGAGGATTATTTTCTAATGAGGACGGACTGTCAAAGAGTTCTTGGGAATCCCTCAACCTCGTTTTCTGTGTTTGCTGTAAGCAATCTCTCCACTTTCCTTTGCTCACTTTTTAGGGATCGAGATACTATCAAAAGGATTTTTCAGTAGAAATATGATAATCTGATAATTCTTTTACTACTTTGTTGCCACTTGTCCAAGATCTAAAGCTCTTCCTGGTTGTTTCTTTTTCTTTTTTCTGCTGTTGTTCAAAGATTCGTTTTAGCTTGAAGTATTCTGAGGAATCGAACTTTTGTATTTCACTTCTTGATTGTTTCCAGATTTGCTATAATTCATTGCTTCTGGCAAAATCATCTGCTGAGAACTAAAGGCAATCAGAACAAGACAGTAATAGTTGTTGTCCGTGTTTTTGATAGCCCTAATAAGAAATTAAGCCATGACGACAGGAAGATGCCAAAATTTAAAAGCCTTGACATGCATGAGGCTCCATATGGTGTAGATTGACATGGATTGGACTTTCTGGAGTAGTCTAATTTCAGGAGGCAGTTGAATGGATTATATTGGCTTAAATAACCTTTCAAACTGTTCTCTTTCTTTTTGTTCTGTTTGGTAATCTCACCGTGGGATATCATAGTAATGTTGTTTTACCAAATTCAGGTTTTTGATGGGCACAATGGGAATGCTGCTGCAATTTATTCGAGAGATAATTTGTTGAATCATGTTTTGAGTGCCATTCCTCGTGGCCTTGGACGCGATGAGTGGCTTCATGCTTTACCTCGAGCCCTAGTTGCTGGATTTGTGAAAACTGACAAAGAATTCCAGAGCAGAGGTATGATATTTGGCGCAATTTTGTTATATCCACTCAGAAATTTTTGTGCGGTGATTTCACAGCACCGATATTTTCCGTCCTTTATCTCAACAGGACAGACATCTGGAACCACAGCAACGTTTGTAATAGTTGATGGATGGACAGTAACAGTTGCATCTGTAGGGGATTCGCGGTGCATCTTGGATGCTCAAGGTGGTGCGATCTCAGCATTGACGGTTGATCATAGACTTGAAGAGAATGTTGAGGAGTAAGTATCACTCTATTCTGTAATTTGTATTACATATCCTGTGGGCTATTGATGTTGATCGTGTTTTAATTACAGAAGAGAACGTGTTACAGCAAGTGGAGGTGAAGTTGGAAGACTTAGCATTTTTGGTGGAAATGAGGTGATTTCTTCTGATAGCCATTAATCTCTTTCTGATCATGTGTATATAGGCTTACAGACTAATTTATCGTGCAAGCAACTATATCCTAATCGGGCGGCATTCTGCATTGTGTGATCATATGTTTGCTTCGATTTACAGGTAGGTCCTCTCCGTTGTTGGCCGGGGGGTTTATGCCTTTCAAGATCAATTGGTGACATGGATGTGGGAGAATTTATTGTTCCAATTCCTTATGTTAAACAAGTGAAGGTAGCTGCTTTGCTATCCCTGTATTGTTACTTCTTTTAATAACATTCATTTCCCCCTCTTTTATAAACTTTTACATGTCATTCTTTCTAAGTTTATCCTTTTCTATTGGTTTTACCGCTAAACTTGTTTCTTTGTTGTTAAGCTATCAAGTGCTGGTGGAAGACTAATAATTGCATCTGATGGAATCTGGGATGCACTATCATCAGACATGGCAGCAAAATCCTGTCGTGGATTGCCTGCTGAACTTGCTGCTAGACAAGTGGTTAAGGTAATCTTACACCATCAGCATCTGTATCTCCTTACTAACTGAGACGGCCTCGAGTGCATATGCATACAAATGGAGGAGCTCAAATGAATTGACATTTGATGGCATTTGAAGTTTTGGTTTTGTTTCTTATTGCACTGATGGTTTCTTGTTCAGGAAGCACTGAGGACAAGGGGCCTAAAGGATGACACCACCTGCATAGTTGTTGACATAATTCCTCCCGATAATAAGATGCAGCCTTCCTCTCCTCCCAAGAAGAAGAATAATAAGTTCCGAGCATGGTTCTTCAGAAAGAAATCCCAAGATTCTTCTAGTAGACTATCAAAGAAGCTGTTAGCTGTAGGTATAGTGGAAGAATTATTCGAAGATGGCTCAGCAATTCTTGCAGAGAGGTCAGTCTTCTCTTTCCTATGGGTTTCGTTGTTGTCCTTTCTGTTTTTTCTAAGTCCTCGTTTCCATTGCCTTGGAGTTCAAGAAACATATGAATGTCCAGAAAAACACTCCAAGTTTGAGATGTTTTTCATTGAAAAAGCATAATCTAGTGGATCATTGATAGTGTGGAAGGTTACTAGGAGATGCCAGTGATGTGTCAGCAGAACAAAAAGTTTGGCAATCGAATATGTAGTGTGAGATCCGCATTAACCCTTCAAATTGCCTTTAAAAGTATTTGCAGCACATTAAATTGTCCCGGCAGTGACAGAATCCTATTAGAACAGATTGCTGGAAATTGTGCGGACAATCCAGGACAGTGCATTCGAGAACTCTGAGATGTCAATTTACCTTTACTTTAGTCTCCTCTTATTCTTGAATTCTCTTGATGCAGTTTGCAATAATTAGACAGAATAAGTACTAGTGCGATAGTAGTTCCAGCAATTGTGGTTCTAATTTGATCTTTCTAGTTCAGAACAGCTGCATTAGGAAACAAAAATGGGCTTTACTTCGATTATCAATGAATCTGCCATTCATTCTGGAGAATGAGTTTGTAACCAAATTCAGTGCTTCCTCCAACTTATTTGTAATCGACTCATCTTTCTGAAAAATACACTCAGTTCTGTTATTCCATATTCTGTAGTTTCTTATCAATCAGCTAATCATTTTAATGAATTCTGAGTTCAGTCTACATTCTCTTCTTTGGCACGTCAGTTCCATTTGATCATCCGAAAAAGAGAAAAAAGAAACACATTTAAAGGTTGTTTCTCACAAGTTGTTCTTTTCACCTTTTGCAGATTGGCAAACGATGATTCCAACAATCAGGGAACATCAGGTCTTTTTATATGCGCGGTTTGCCAGGCTGACCTCGCACCAAGCGAAGGCATTTCAGTTCATGCTGGCGCCATCTTCTCCACTAGCTCGGTACCTTGGCAAGGTCCTTTCCTCTGTGCTGATTGCCGTAATAAGAAGGACGCCATGGAAGGAAAACGACCAAGTGGAGTAAAGGTAGCATGATTCGGTTGATTGTTCTTCCTCAAAATTTCTCATTGATCCCCATTTATTTTTCTTCATTAACTGATTGATTATTTGTATCTATAGTTAGTGGTGTCGAGATACCAAAATGTATATGTATTGATCGCACAAAAAATGTAATACCATAAAACACATTTGCTAATTGCACAGTGTGTTAAATTGTTGATTGTAACATATTTATTTTTTATTTATTAAATTTTTTTCTAAACAAAATTTTAAAAAAAATCAAAAGGGGAACCAGAAGAAGGTTCCCCAAGAAGAAAAAAATGCAGAATAAGAAAAGAAAAAGAATTCTTCTTGGGAACCTGAAGTAGCTTCCCCAAAAAGACCCCCCAAAAAAAAATTTAAAATGAGACTACAGAATTGCCTGTCGGTGCTGTCGGGCAACTGCAAATGCGGCTACGGTCTTGTATGTCTTTTATCAGAATATATAAAATTAAAGTTTAATCGTTAAATTAAATGAACAATTTGATCTAATAATTAGATGAATTTTTAATTTTTTTTTAAAAATATTTAAAAGATCAGTTCATTTGTTGCACGACTTATGCAGCAACGTAGCCCGAGGCCTGGGTATGGGCCCGACGGTAGCCGCTGGGAGCAGCCACGAATGGCGACACTGGCTGGCAGTTGCTATTCTGCAGTTTCCTTCTTTTTCCTTTTTTTCTTGTCTTGGTGAATCAGAAGAAGATTCCCGAAGAAGAAAATTCTTATTCTTTTTTTTTCTTTTTCTTATTCTGCATCTCTTTTTTTTTCTATTCATTATGTAAAGGCACTGAAAGTCAATTATGCTTGCTCCTGTATCTCGACTTTATCTTTAATTCAATTAAATATATTTTATCTCGATTTATTAATCTTTAATTTATTGAAAAAGAGAAAAAGGAAAAAAAATCGAGCACTTAACTCTGTGATTTGGCATTTAAAAAAACGCTTCAAATTAAAAAAAACGAACAGTAGCTTTCAATTATAATGTTATTATTTCTTATGTATAATTTTAACCGGGTCAAGCTTAAACTCTTTTTTTGCTGATTCGCTCGGGCTTAAACTTGGATGGGCCGAAGAAAGCCTGAACTTGGCCCGTTTAAAACTCGGGTCCAATTCTGAGGCTTGATATGTATGAAAATCAATCAATGGTTGCCACAAGTTGCATGCAGCTTCCGTCCAGGGTCGCAGAACTTGCATGAAAGTTTCGCATCCCCAAATTTCAAAAAAAAAATTGGAACATGTCAAGTTTTGTGCTCATGACAATAAGTTTCATAAAACTTTGTATAATTATTTTAAAATATAAAAAAATTAATTTTTAATATTTTTATGAGTTTTTATGTCATAATCAAAGTTATTTGGTATGAATTCGTTTAGGGGATGTAAACTTTTTAAAAATAAAATATAAAGACATTATGTATAATAAAAAATTATATATAATAATAGTGTTATAACCTCGATCAAAGTGCAATTAATGGGGTCTAAGTTGACTTTTGAAAAGAAAAGTATGTTTTCAAAGTGAAAAATGTGAAAACCTTTTGAAATTGAGTTCCAATACCAGTACTTACTTCACACTCTTATGATTTGATCCCTACCCTCTTAAATTATGGGTTAGATAATTGGCTTAGAGACTCTTACTTTAATGGTGCAACACATTAGGTTATATTTCCTTTTTTAAAAAAATTAAATTTCTATATTTTTGTTTCGAGATATTTAGAAATAAATACATACTTTTCTAAAATAGATAAAATTAAAAAAAATCTAAACTTTCATAATAATTTTTTAAAATTTGGGGTATATGAGTTTCGTTCGAAAAATCTTTCTAACAGGTTAAAATACATAATAAGTATTTAATTTAGATTAAAAAAATTACAAAATTACCTATATTTTAACTCTCCCTTAAATTAATGCTAACTAATTCCTACGACAAACATTAAATTTGTCAATTTAAAGTACTACTGCTAACAACAAAAGAAAATGAAGGCCGTAAGCTACTACGACATGCTGTTTCAAATATTATGTCATTTAATTTTCGGAAAAAGAATTTTTTTTTTTTTTTTGGTTGTAAGACCTTAAACTTGGTTGTTTCTCAACACTTGCAATGCGGTCCAGACGTCATTTAAAACCCTCTAAGCCGGCATACATTTTGGTCCAGTCTTCCTGACACCTTCAAACTAAAGCCGTAAGCTTTGGACGAGAGCTTCATATGACAAGGACCAAGATTTATTACGCATGTGATGCTAAAATCAGGAAAAATAAAAATAAAAATTTGGAGATATATAAATTATAAGAAAAAAAATTGCCTTTCTTTTATACACTTCCTCGTTGTGAAATTAGGAACAAAGAAAATGGATTCTATTGAAAACTTAGGAACAAGTTTGAAGAGGAAAGTAGAGTTCAATTTGGAACAAAGAAAATGCATTCTATTGAAAAAACAATCCATCATTGATTGAATTTGTACATATCTAGTTGAAGGATGATCCAGCAGAAGAAGGAAAAAAAAAAAGTATTTAGTTGAAGAATATTAGAAATCAAACCCTTGAATCCGTGATAAATTGCATATTTAGTCTACATGATATTTATGTCAAAAATCAAATAAAGAATACTAAAAAGAAAAAAAGAAATTTCTTTGAATAGGAAATTGAAAAAGACACCAAACTAGAAACAAAAGAATCTTTGCATAGTGGATAGGAACATACAAAAGGAATAATCAAAATTCGCTGTCTTATTCCTCTCCCCAGTAATTGTCATTCTAGAAAAATGCGAATTTCTTAAAGTTGGCTGTCTAGTTCCTCTTCCTAGTAATTGTCTTTCCTGAGAAATATGAATTTCTTTCTACTTCTACTTCAGAATTGAACCATCCAATTAAGATAATGGTAAAAGGACTTTGGAAGACTTTGTAAGTACTAGAAATGGTTAACAGAGGCACAGAAGCAAAAAAGAATTAAAAGGAATGGTTAAACTTGGCAGCTATTTCTGAATCAACTATATCAGGCAAATTCAGCCATGGGATACATCTTTTCTTCTGTTCAACATATGTTGCAATATATATCGAGGTGGAAATGAAACCAGAGAATTTCAAGTGTTCCTCTAGTTCTTTCCGCAATTTTGCAGAAACTATAGCATGGATCTTAGACTGCGGTTGGCTTTCCTTGTGTTCTCTCTTTTTGTGTCTGTCCTCCTAGCTCGAGAACAGAAGCAATCCCCAGATACTACCTGCCCCAAGAATTTTCAATGTCCAAACCTTGTTCTTCTGAGTTACCCTTTCACCACCATCTCACTACCTGATTGTGGTTTATTCATGGTCGACTGCCATAATCAGACTCATCCGACCATTAAACTCACTCAATTTTCGGATCAAACATTCGAGGCTATATCCATGTTGAACAACTCCTTCATCAAGCTTCGAGATATCCAACTTCAAGGCCTCCTAAATGAGCAAAGCTGTACCACATTCCACCACAATATACAGCTTCCCAATTCTTCATCTGTTTCGATCAGGATTTCGTCGGAAACTATCACCCTGTTCAGGTGCAGCTCCTCTCCCTATATTAGTCAGGAGCTAGTTGATCAGTTCCTTGTTCACGGCTACAGAAATGTATCTTGTAGTGGGGTTCAAATATTTTACAGAAATCCGAAATACAATTCATCCCATACCGAACTAAGTTCTGCAGTCGGCTGTTCAGAAATTCGCCTCCCTATGCGTTCCCGGAACAACTTCTCGAAGGAAAGTGAAATTTTTGAGTTACTTTCTCCTGAATTTGATCTTGGTTGGGATCTGCTGAAGACCGGAGGCAACGACAAGTACGCAGAAATCATTCTTGGCCTCGGTAAGTGTCCATTCTCAACCGTTAAGATTTATGACATGCAATTCGTATTCATGCATGCACAAAAGGAAAGTATATATTAGTCCTTTTGTTTGAGTTATTCAAATATCTAATTTTGGAAGAGAGAAGTTTTAAACTCCATCCTTGCAAAGGATCTCTCTTCTATCCAACTTTGATTTCTTTGGGGTGCCTCATCTCGTATCATATTGGTTAAGAGAAAATTCCCCTCCCCTAAAAAAAAATGGAGATTGGTGTCAAGTTCAACTAACAAAAAAACAAAACTGGCAATTAATGAGATAAAAGAAAGAGGTGGGAGAGAGGGGGGGGTCCATGGCAAGAAAAATGCTCCTTTTAAGCATTTTTAGATATTTATATTCTTATTGTAGAATGTCTAAAATTAAACATTCATTCATTCTCAAGATAAAATATTTTTAAACTTCTAAAATAAACTTCCTTTCACATGGTTTTCACCATTGATCTCTATAAATAATAAATAACATGACAACTTCCCCTAATCTCTTTTGTGTCAAAGCAAAAGGACGTTCAATCTAGACTAAGAAGGTATACAAATATTGGAGTGCTAATATCAGTTCTCATAAAAATAATAATTTTAGAAAGCAAAAGTATTTTTATCATAGATGCTCATCCTTCCATTCAATATTGAATCTACCTCTTGAGACAATGGAAAGATGGAATACTCCTTCTAGAGAAAGAGTATTTAGCTGAGCTAATTGAAAAATAATGATAAAAAGAGACTATCCTCATCCAATCCAAATGTTAATGACAACTTTGCACCTTAATACTAAACATAAGTTCATATCAGCATACTAGGAAATTTTGCCAAAAGAATCTATCATTCTTAGGTCATAAGGCAACTCGAGAGAACCAAGAATTAATGGATCAATGAGGCCAGAAGAACATTTCCGACATCAACAGTTTCGTATTGCATATCAATAATTATTACGTGAAACTAATCATCGGGAAGAAAAAAAGGAAGGGGGGTGACTGGCCATGCAAAACCACGTAAAAATTTTCAAGTTTTTTTCGCCTTCTCGATTCAGCTTACCAAACTTGAAAAGGAAATTATACAATTGTTCTTGTTCTTCTGCGTTTTTTGTAGTTGCTTCAGCCGGTGGAATTGCTCTACTAGTAGTTCTGTTCCTCTCCCTTAGATGGAAGTTTTCATATTGCAAATCCATAAAATTCTGGGGGAGGAAAACGCAGGAGGACCGAAATGTAGAGAATTTCCTGAAGAACTGTGCATCACTTGTTAGAAAAAGGTACCGTTATTCAGATGTGAAGAAGATGACTAACGGCTTCACGGCGAAGCTAGGCCAAGGGGCTTATGGAACTGTTTACAAAGGGAAGTTGAAAGACGGCCGGCTCGTAGCAGTAAAGATTTTGAAGGAATCGAAGAGGAAAGGAGAAGAATTCATTAATGAGGTAGCAAGTATCAGTAGGACTTCTCACGTTAACATTGTAACTCTTCTGGGATTTTGTGTTTCGGGTTCAAAGAAGGCTCTCATTTACGAATTCATGCCTAATGGATCCCTCGAGAAGTTTATTTATGGCGGAAGTGCATTGGAAAATCAGCAACTGGAATGGCAAACCTTGTACAAGATTGCCCTAGGAATTGCACGAGGATTAGAATACTTGCATCAAGGTTGCAATACTAGAATACTGCATTTTGATATAAAGCCTCACAATATTCTTTTGGATGAGAACTTTTGTCCAAAAATCTCCGATTTCGGCCTTGCTAAACTTTGCATCAGAAAAGAAAGCACGGTTTCGACAATGTCGGCACGAGGTACCATTGGATATATTGCTCCTGAATTTGTCTGCAAAAACATTGGAGGGATATCTCATAAGTCAGATGTTTACAGTTACGGGATGATGGTTCTGGAGATGCTTGGAGGAAGAAAGAACATCGATGTTGGAGTTGATGAAATGAGTGAATTATACTTTCCACATTGGATATACGGAAGACTTGATCAAGGTAAGGAGCTTGGATTGTCAAGAATCACGAATGAGGAGGAGAGCAAGCAGGCAAGAAATATGCTGATAGTGAGTCTTTGGTGCATTCAAACTGATCCTTCAGATCGGCCTTCAATGACTAATGTGGTGGAAATGTTAGAAGGAAGCCTTGAGGCCTTGCGAATCCCACCAAAGCCATACTTGTCTGCTCCTGCTAGAGCGTCATCTTTTGGTCCAACGCCAACAACTTTTACGTCTTCGTTCTTGTGATTCGATGTTGACTCTGGGAAGAAAACAAATAGGGCCAATGAATATTTTCTTGAACCTTGCAGTAAAGTACTATATATAGCATCTGAATTTGGAATCTTTCGACAGGATATACATCTGCGGTAATTTTCTGAAGAAGAATTTTTACAGTGATTATGACTCTTATCAAATAGTATTTAGCGTCGTCCATGTATCCAAAAAAGGAAAAGCTGAAAAGGTAATCTGTTTGCATGGTTCTGATTTTTGATGAATCTAGATCCAATGTGGCAAAAATATATGCTTGCAGAACGTAACATGTAGTAAAGGTAAGAGGCTATAGTAGTTTAGAACCATACTTAGCAAAATGACTTTAAAGACCTTGAAGTATCTAATATGATTTATTTCATCATTTTACATTAAAAAGTTCACCACTTGAAGTTTTTTTAGAGCGCATTGAAAAAAAATAAAGGTTGCATTTAGAAAAAAAATGGAGGTTATATTTAGCAATGCATTTAGTAAATGCAATCCTATGATTTGTACAGTTAACTGTTTTTGTTCTCAGTTGTCAAAGTTGGCTCCTAAGGTGCATTTGTATTGATCAAAAGTTCAAAAAATTGTCCAAATTGATGGCCGCCTTCTTCATTAATTGATGAGGCCTGACTCTTCTTCCTCACGTGGAGAGTACTGTTATTTTGTCTCAAATAGGCTGCAAATGACTTGAGAGACCAATTCTAGGTTAATTCGGGTTTTAAGACACAACTTTGTTATGAATTGATTAAAAAAATCTTAAAACTTAAAAGTTACAATTTACCTAAATTATAATACAAATATTATTAATAAAAAATATAATGCAATAATATTTTATTTACACAACATGTAACTGAAAATGTTAGTACATCTTTTAATCAAATATCTAAATATCCCAGTTCAATTTGGTTGTAATTTTGAACTTAAACTAATCATCAAATTCAAGTCAACCCACGAAAGTCGTTCCTTTCTAATCTTCTACTCATAAGGGATCATATTATGCCTCAATTGTTTCGGACTTATCGACACATTGGAAGAATTCGCAGAGCCAACCCAATGATAAATTTTAATGTTTGTGTATTCTTTCTTATCCTTTTGTTTGAGAAATCTTCCGGTGCTGATCCATCGTACAAAGTGATAAGATTATATTTTAATTATTATTTAGAATTAACTTCTCACTTATTTAAATAGTAAGTACTAATTGATATAAATCTTATAATTTTGATTTGTTTTAGTGAATTAAATATTTGTTTTAGTGTTGCATCAGAATCTCGCCTTCTGTTATCAAGGACTTCGCTGTCGGAGCAACTTGAGAAGTACAGGGTTGCCTGTGATAACGAGACTACAGATGGCTGGGAGCTGGCAGTGGTTGAAAACGAAGAGAACTTGAATTCTGCAATACAAGAGTGTGATACGAATGCGGTGGTGCCAGTGGAGTTGCTTAGAGATGAAGGAAGAAATGGAGTGCCGGACTATGAAGGGCTGTTAAGAAGGGGATTTAACTTGAACTGGATGACCAGAAACTGCACCGTATGTGAGGAAAGCGGAGGGAGTTGCGGCATCGACACTGGCACTAATGGGTTCAGGTGTTTTTGCTCTTATGGGAGTGAATATGAAATTTGCAAATCCAGTGGTAAGTTCTCTCTGTTACCAATTTAGTGTGCATCACATTGTGTTTTTCTTTATTTTTATCGTCTTCTACCTCGTGACATGCGTTACTTTTCCAGTCAATATGGTATTCATACATATCAAAATCAAAGAAATTAAAGATGGAAAAGAGACGAGGAAAGAAAATGAGGGAAAGCAATCTAGCGTTTGGGGTAGAATAGTTCTTTTTCTTCGCATCAATCATTAAAATATATAATAATCATTAAACCAAGTTATAGTTGAATTGCCCATCTCTCGTCTTGCGTGTTTCTGTAATCACTTTCTGTAGTTATCATTCAGAACCTGGAAAAAGCATTTCTTTGAGAGGAAATTTGTGATTCTTCCCTTTCTTCTTTTGCGATTAAGTCCTTGACCATTGTAGGAACCATTTTATAAGATTGTGAAAAAGAAAATTCAGCTGATAAATTATGCAGACGTACTCTGTTATTCCCAAGAAATTTTTGTTAGAAACTTTTAAAGATATGCATCTGAATAGCAGCGGAAAAATAATATAGAAACATACCTTCAGCGATAGCCATAATTGTTCAAGTAAATTAAAAATGTTCTCACCAACTTTGTAATCCACGACAGAAACCCTAGAGTCTTCTAACCTATATCTATTGAAAGAAAAATTTCCTCGACTGATGGATGTCACAGGCGTCATATATATAAATAGGCTAGGGACCCTCAGAATAAATAGAGTACACACGTGTTTCCATCCATCAAGGAAACTAACTGGTATGTATAATCCAATCAAAAATAGAATCTTTATCCTATCCAACTTCTCATTAATAGGAGACCTTAGTTACCTTAACTATTATGGTAACCTAATGTGTGGGCCATACTTAATTCCCTGAGTAAATTAGGGATAATTGCTAACATTCTCCCACTTGGCCCATACATTGGAAGTTAGATAACCGCATTGAGTGACAAAACATAAACATGGCCATATAATAATATAGTCACTCAAAACTGTAAGATTATGCAACATACACTCAAAAGAAAATATGATACAAGAATCATGGCGGTCATGCTTCATAACAAATATAAGCTTAATATACTTAATATAAGCTTAATATACTTTATAAATATACTTAATATAAGCATCATTCAGGGTCCACTTTATTGGATCTAATATAGATCACATTTTAATACATGAAAACCATATGCGCATAGTCATGTAAAACAAGAAAAAACAATAATTTGTCTAGACAAAATAATCAGAAAAAAGCAAGTCAAAATGAGCCACAAATTCCCATATGGGTTACATGATCCTGAAAAACAGTAGTTGGTAATCCTTTAGTCATAGGATTTGCCACCATCAAGGTGGTACTAATATGCTCAATTGACAGAGCTTGCTTCTTGATGTAATCTCTGACCATAAGATACTTAATGTCTATATGTTTACTATGGCTACCACTCTTATTATTTTTGGAAAAGTATACAGCAGCCAAGTTATCACAATAGACCCTTAATGGCCTTGAAATGGAATCAACTATAGAAAGGCCACTAATGAAGTTCTTTAACCATAATGCCTGTGATGTAGCTTCATAGCATGCAACAAACTCAGCTTCCATTGTGGATGTTGCAACAATGGTTTGCTTAACACTCTTCCAGGATATGGCCCCTCCAGCGAGAAGGAAAATATATCCTGAAGTAGATTTGGCACTGTCCTTACATCCACCTAAATTTGAGTCTGAATATCCAATCACCTCTAAGGAATCGGAATATTTGTATGTAAGCTTGAAATCCTTGGTTCCTTGCAAATATCTCAAAACCCTTTTACCAGCTTTCCAATGATCAAGACCATGGTTGCTTTGATATATGCCAAGCATTCCTACTGCAAAAGCAATATCAGGTCTAGTGCAGACCTGTGCATGCATAAGGCTTCCAACAAGAGAAGTATAAGGAATGCCTTTCATTTGCTCTAATTCCAATGCATTTTGAGGACATTGTTGTAGACTAAACTTGTCACCTTTTGCAATAGGTATTGCAATAGCAGAGCAGTTTTTCATTCCGAATCTTTCCAAAACCTTTTCAATGTAGGCCTTTTGAGATAATCCAAGTATCCTTTGGGATCTATCTCTGTGAATCTCTATGCCAAGGACATAAGAGGCTTCACACATATCCTTCATTTCAAAGTTTTGAATAAGAAACTGCTTGGTGTCATGCAACAAATCTAAATCGCTACTTGCAAGCAATATATCATCTACATAGAGGACTAAGATAATATATTTGCTCCCACTTATCTTGAGGTATATACATTCATCAACAATGTTCTCCGTAAATCCGTATGAAGAAACAACGTTATGAAATTTAATATACCATTGGCGGGAAGCCTGTTTAAGTCCATAAATAGATTTCTTTAGCTTGCAAACAAGGTGACTATTGTTATCTACAAAACCCTCTGGCTGACGCATGTATACCTCTTCTTCGAGATCCCCATTCAAAAATGTTGTTTTCACATCCATTTGATGTAACTCTAAATCAAAATGAGCTACTAAAGCCATGATTATTCTGAATGAATCTTTCTTTGAGACTGGAGAGAAAGTTTCGTGGTAGTCAATGCCTTCTTTTTGAGTGAATCCCTTAGCTACAAGTCGGGCTTTATATCGTTCGATATTACCAGAAGAGTCTCTTTTGGTTTTGAAAACCCATTTGGATCATATAGTAGAGACTCATTTTGGTAATTTCACAAGATCCCAAACTTTATTTTTAGCCATGGATTCCAACTCATCTTTCATGGCATCATACCAAAGTGTAGAATGCTCTCCACTCATGGCCTGTGAAAATGAATATGGATCATCCTTTATTCTAAAATTATATTCCGACTCTTGGAGGTATACAACAAAATCATTAGAAATGACTGGTTTCTTTATTCTTGTGGATCTCCTAACTCCCACTTGTTCATGCATTTCTGCTATGGGAGTAGTTAAAGTGGATTGTTCCATATGTGGTTCTGTAGAATGTGGTAGATTTTGAAACTGTTGTTCTTCAAATAACTCATGAGAATTAGTTTCAGAAGTGTTGAAGTATAAAGGCACCACTGGGACAATAGGTGGTTCCTTTATTTCTTCAAGTTCCACCTTTTGTGGTAAACCACTCCCACTTTCTTCATGATCTTCAAGAAATTTAGCATTTCTAGCTTCCCCAATTTTAGGAGTATGAGAGGGACAATAAAACTTAAAACCTTTGGAGTTGACTGCATAGCCTATAAAGTAACCGCTAGTTGTTCTTTCGTCCAACTTCCTTAGTTGAGGATTATAAATCCTAACTTCAGTTGGACACCCCCAAATATGTAAATGTCTTAAACTAGGTTTCCATCCATTCCATAATTCAAAAGGAGTCTTAGGGACAGGCTTGGATGGAACCCTATTTAAAATATACACAGCGGTTTTTAAGGTTTCGCTCCATAAGGATAAAGGTAAACTTGATATGCTAATCATGCTTCTTACCATATCTATTAAAGTGTGGTTCCTTCTTTCAGCCACACCATTTTGTTGTGGTGTTCCTGGCATAGTATATTGAGTAATAATACCCTCACTTTCAAGGAACTCAGCAAATGGACCTTTGGCTTGCCCTTTTTCTGTATACCTTCCATAGTATTCTCCACCTCTATCAGATCTTATAATTTTGATCTTATTTTCCTTTTGTTTCTCTACTTCTGTTTTGAATACTTTAAAAGCATTGAGTGCTTCAGATTTTTCAGACAGAAAATAGAGATACATATATCTTGAATAGTCATCAATAAAAGAGATAAAATATCTCTCACCATTCAAGCAAGGGGTAGAAAAAGGTCCACAGATATCTGTGTGTATTATTTCAAGTATTTGAGAACTTCTTTTGGCACCTTTAGAGGACTTGTTAGTCTGCTTTCCCTTTATGCAGTCCACACAAGTACCAAAGTCAGAAAAATCAAGAGATTTTAAAACTCCATCATTTACTAACTTCTTAATTAGGTCAATTGAAATATGACCTAATCTTTTGTGCCAAAGATTGGATGAGTTCTCATTGATAATACATCGTTTAGTGCTAATTTTCTTATCATGCAAAGTTTAAACATTGCATTCATATGTGGAGTATAGCTCAAATTTGAATAAATTTCCATCCAAAATTCCAAAACCAACAACTTTATTGTCTTTCAAAAGTTTCATAGAAGAAGAATGAAAAGAAATATAATATCTAATTTTTGAAAGTTTTGAAACAGAAACTAAATTTCTAGAGAAAAATGGAACATAAAAAGTATTTTCAAGATCTAATTGAAAACCATATTTTAAAATGAGCCTATAGGTCCCCACGCTTTCCACACGTGAACGCATCCTATTGCCAGAATAGATGTCTTGTTCACTTCCCATCGGCTTCCTTAGATTCAGAAAACCCTACATAGTTTTGGCAATGTGAATTGTAGAACCAGAATCAATCCACCGTGTATTATCATAAACCTCAGTAAAATTTGATTCATAACACACAAAATTGAGATTACCTTTCTTTTCGAGCCATTTCTTTTGTTTCAGGCAATCCTTCTTGAAGTGTCCCTTCTTTTTGCAAAAATGGCAAAGATCTTTGCTCTTGCCTTTTTTTTTCATAGGAACAGCTTTGCCTTTCAGTGTCTTTCCTTTATCATGAGTTACAAGATGAACATTTTCAAGTAACTCATGTTTCAATCTCCCTTCCTTTTGAACACACATGGTCAAAAGTTCATTAATTGACCATTTTTCCTAATGTGTGTTATAGAAAATTTTGAACGGACCATATTCCGTAGGAAGGGAATTGAGAATGAAATGCACAAGGAATGACTCAGACATCTCAACTTCAAGGGCTTTAAGCTTAGCAACAATATCTCTCATTTCCATAATGTGCTCATGCACAGATCTGCCTTTATCAAGCATCATACTAGAAAGCTTCTTCATTAAGGTGCTGGCTAAGGCTTTGTCAGAACTCACAAATTAGGCATCAATTGCCTCCATGTAAGATTTGACTTTAGTGCAATCAGGGATTGAACCCCTAATGCTTTTACTAATATGGGCTTTAATGAGCATTAAACTTATGCGATTAGATTTCGCCCACCGCTCATAAGCAATTTTAACCTCTGGCATACTTGATTCCGTGGGAACGGGTGGTTCGTCCTCACGAAGTGCCAGATCCATATCCATGCACCCTAAAGTTAGAAGTACTTTATCTTTCCAGTCAGAGTAATTATCACCCGTAAGCATTGGAATACGAGCATTTTCATTAAATAATGCAGTAGGAAAAGCTGCAAAAAACCAAGAATAAACACATAAGTTATAAAGTACAACCATCAGAAAAAAATCAACCAAGCTGATTCAATGTAAATTCTGGCCTTCCTGTGGGTAAAGGTTGCATCTCAAGCATAGAATTTACATTAACTTTATAATGAGACTAGTAAAATAGAAATACATAAATAATCCACACCTGTGGGCATCGGAAAATTTCAAACTAAAGGTTTACCGTCTCATTCCGATTAATCTTAAAAAATAGTTACCTCCCTGTAGGGCTGAGTTACTATTTTAATAAGATAATTATACTTTATGAATGTCATTAAAATAATCAATAACTTAAATGTGATTTATTTTACTTTACGTATCAAGTACTTAAGATGCTATGGCTACTCATAAGTACATGATACGAAGAGAAATAATAAAAATGACATTCAAAATCTGAATAATCAACTTAATCAAAATGTTGATTTAATCCATATGGACATTTCATAAAAATACTAAATAAGAATGTCCAATTGCCCTTATATCAAAACGAGCAATTTTGGTAATCAAACTTAATATTACCATATTTTTATGTATTATTATCATTATTAAAAAAACTAACCATTACTTAAAAGTTTTTTTTAAATAATAATAATAATAAATAAATAAAGTAAAAGCAAAATCAGGAGAACTATTACATTCCTAATAGGACAAAAAATAGTGAAGCCTTCTGTAAAAAGAAATTGGCTTCATTAAGCCGAAAGAAAAAAAAATTAAATAAATGGCTTCAAGGCCGAACAATAAGAAACCAAAAGTCAAAGCTAAATCTTGATTCTGAAAAATTGTTGCAAAAGTAAAAGCCTGAAGAAGACAAAACTCAAAGCTTTTTGCAACTCCAAATAAGACAAAAACTAATGTCAAGATTTTTTTTTTTTTTTAACTTTGTTCAAAACCAAAACGGCATAAATTTAAACTTGGAATAAGACAGAAAACCAAAAACTATATGATAGAAGGCAGACTCCGATTTCATCAACAAAAGTTCCAATATATATATATATATATATATATTCTTTGTAATTTTAATTAACAAATTAAAATTACAATAACACATACGAATTATGAACTTCAAGTAAGAGAAGTTATTACATGATATATATTTACCAAACAACATGGCTAACGATGGCTTTGATACCACATGTTAGAAACTTTTAAAGATATGCATATGAATAGTAGCGGAAAAATAATATAGAAACATACCTTCAGCGATAGCCATAATTGTTCAAGTAAATTGAAAGATGTTCTCACCAACTTTGTAATCCACGACAGAAACCCTGGAATCTTCTAACCTATATCTATTGAAAGAAAAATCCCCTCGACTGATGGATGTCACAGGCGTCATATATATAGATAGGCTAGGGACCCTCAGAGTAAATAGTGTACACAAGTGTTTACGTCTATCAAGGAAACTAACTGGTATGCATAATCCAATCAAAAATAGAATCTTTATCCTATCCAACTTCTCATTAATAGGAGACCTTAGTTACCTTAACTATTATGGTAACCTAATGTATGGATCATACTTAAGTCCCTAAGTAAATTAGGGATAATTGCTAACAATTTTAGCTACTTCTTGCATATATATTTTCGTCTTTAGATATATTAATGATCATACCATGCACTCCGTTGTACCTTTTTTTTTTTTTTTTTTGGCTAAGTCATTCTACCATTCATTTGGAGGAAAAATCTTTGCTAGTTTTCCTTTGTTTTTCCCTTACCAAACTGATATTTACAGTCTAACGACTAATTAGATTTATCACTTTACAATTAAACCCTTTGTGAATAAGTACTCTCAATAGAGTATTTTCATAGACAAGGAAAAAACATAAATATAAAACTTTCTATTGTCTTTAAAATATTTGTTACATTAGAAAAATCTACTTGTGGGTATGGGGGAGAGGAGTTTCCTGCCTCACAAGGATGACCGATGATCCGTTCCATTTTCTTTTCACATCGATCTTACCCACCAAGTCTTCGTAAAAATTTCCAAGTCAACTTTCGTGTCTGGTCTTTCTTCTCCTTGCATATGTGATTCATGTTTCAGTAAACTGGATCTTTTAATCCCATTGCCACTTCTTGAAAATGGATTTCAGTGTGGATCTCATATTCTCACTGACCTTCCTCTTCATCTTTCATCTTCTGCCTCTTTTCGCAACCTTTCCAATTCACTTATTCGGAAAAGTAAAAACTCGTTTTCCCTCCTCCTCGGCTTCTGACAGTCCAACTCCAACAACACTTTCTTTTCTATCTTCTGCGTCTCTTTATCTCCTCGCATCTTCCATCTCTTTTCTGCGAATTGACCACTCTACTTCAAGCTTATACTACTTTTAACCAGGTGGAGTTTCAAAATAAAGAAAATCATACGAAGGTAGCAAACCTTAAGCCTCGTCCTCACTCTCTACGACCCTTCCCTTCGCACTTCTTGTATTCCACCTCCTCCAAATTCTCTTCTTTCTGCTCTCTGCTCGTGCTCTGTATAATCAAATCTCTCTCCTCGTATTCAATTCATGATGTTGTGCTCTGTATTAATGGTCACGGTGACTGTCAAAAGAGGTGGTGGTTGTGGAGTGCTAATATTGTGGCGAATATTATTTTGGGGGAATTGTTGGGAAGCAGAACTATAAATCCGGTGAACAGCATTACGAATGGCACTTTTGTGTTTTTAATTAGCATTTTTCCCTTACAATTCAGTAATTTTACGTCAGGATGCTGAATTCGTATATCATTTTCTTGAGCAAATCTAAGGTTGAACAAGAGTTTGAAAATAGAGTTTCATATGGTTATTTTGGGGTTCAGAATGTCTTTGCATATCCTTATGTGGCAGTTTAGCAGCCGTGGGTGGGTGTTGCCGCAGAAATGAATTTAAATTCCTGGAAAAGTCAGATTAATCTTTGTTTCATTGGGTCTTTATTTCAAGAAAAAAATAAAGGATAGAAGAGGATAAGGAAAAGGAAGGGAACACGAGATGAGGAAGCAGAAATGTGAGAGAAAAAGGAAATTTTTTTATTTTTTTAACAAGGAAATTGAAGAAGCAGAAATAGGAAGGACAAATATATTTTTTAACAGAAAAAGTGGTGCCAGACAGCCCAGAACCAGTGGAACAGTCCTCGTCCCAAGTTTCCCCAATCGGAGAAAGGGGAGCAAGCAATTTCCTGCATTTCCATCTTTCAGCAAGTCTACGTAAAAGTTTCCGAGTCAACTACTGTGTCCAAAAACATCTGTTTCTTTCTCCTCCTTGTAAAATCTAATCCATCATTTAAACACTAGAGATTATCTGATCACCACTACTCTATAGCTGGTCTGGTTTTGCTCTATTCTATGCAGCTTCTCGAAGAGGGTTTTTCAGTATGGGTCTTGGATTCTTCTTGAGTTTCCTTGTGCTCTTTCGTCTTCTGCCTCGTCGCTCAGCCCAAGAATATGATATTTTCAATTCTAGCTGCCTTATGGGTTTCCAATGTCGAAACCTCAGCCGTATGGCATTCCCGTTTGCTAACTTGTCACGGCCTGATTGTGGCTGATCCATGGTAGACTGCAGTGCTCATCCTTTACCAACGATTAAACTGAGTCCTACTTCAAGGCAATTGTTTCATGCTAAAGGCAGAATGCAGGGCAATATCATCAAGCTTCATGACCCTACTCTCGAAAAACTTCCTCTTGATCAAAATTCAAGTTGTTATCTTTTCATGTATAATTTGTTTCTTCCTAGCTCTACTTCTATTTCATTTGCGATTAAGTTCAATATCACACTTTTCAAATGCATGAGAGATCCTCCACTTAGCCTCAAATGCATGAGAGATCCTCCACTTAGCCCCGAAGTTATCGATCATTTCCACAAGAACAAGTATAGGAAGTATGGATCCTGTTCCATGTTTGTTTTCTATTATAGAAATCAAAAAAATTATGTTTGTGATAAAGAAAGTGAACTTCCTCCACCTGGTTGCGCATCTGTGCATCTGCCAATGCATCTGTGGGAGAACATCTCTTAAGGACACTGAATTGTTACAACTGTTGACTGCTGATTTTGATCTCGAGTGGGAATTGTCAGATAAATGTTATCGTGATTGTCACCTTAAAGGAGGTCAATGTCAGACAGATGAAATGAATGAATTTCTTTGTGCCGATCGCAGAGAAGGTATCGACAGCTTGGCACAGAGCAGGCTTCTAGAGCTATCCTCTACTTTCAAACGGATATTTTTCATTCCTGGGAAACATTAAAAAATTAGCACTTTGCTTGATGCCTGTTAACTATTATCAGGCTTGAATGTTTCTTCTTTCTTGTGTCTGAACTCGCCACTTTCTTTTGATTTCAATGCAGGAAGGAGTAAGTCGACAATCATTGTTGCCACTGGTAAGTCATTGTTCAAAATGTTGTAGTTTGCGCATTAAATATATATAAATTCGTACTGATGTTGTTTGACATTATTAGGATCTGAATGTAGCATTTTTTAGTTAAAATGTATCTATCCTCCTTATAATTCAACATTTAGAAGCAATGACTGTTCAGTGGATTAATGTAGTTGCTATGACATGGCGTTAACCATGGCGTACAACTGTCCACCAAATAAGTGAAGGAGAATAAGTACTTCAAAAAAGTAACTATCTTTTGTGTTTCTATGTTATTGCAGCTGCTTCAGCTGGTGGAGTTGTATTAGTATTAGTAATTCTTGCCTTCTGCTTGAAAAGGAAGTTTCCATTTTGTGACTGCATGGATTCTTGGTAGAGTATAACAGACAATCAAGATCTAGAAACCTTCATAAAGAATTATGGATCATTAGCTCCAAAGAGGTACCGTTACTCCGATGTGAAGAAGATGACTAATTCCTTTGACACCAAGCTAGGCCAAGGAGGCTGTGGTTCTGTATATAAAGGAAAGTTGCAAGATGGCGGTCTTGTAGCAGTGAAGGTTTTGAAGGAATCCATGGGGAAAGGGGAAGATTTCATCAACGAGGTAGCAAGTATCAGTAGGACTTACCATGTCAACATTGTAAGTCTTTTGGGATTCTGTGTCCAGGGTCAAAAAAAGGCTCTCATTTATGAATTCATGCCTAATGGATCCCTTGAGAAGTTCATTTACGGGGAAAGTTCGTCGATGAATCGCCAACTGGAATGGCAAACACTATGCAAAATTGCGGTAGGCATTGCAAGAGGACTAGAGTACCTGCACCGTGGTTGCAGTACAAGAATACTGCATTTTGATATAAAGCCTCATAACATTCTTTTGGATGAAGACTTCTGTTCAAAAATCTCTGACTTCGGCCTCGCTAAACTCTGCACAAGAAAAGAGAGCATTATTTCAACAATGGCTGCACGAGGTACTATTGGATATATTGCTCCTGAAATTGTCTGCAAAAACATTGGAGGTGTATCACACAAGTCAGATGTCTACAGCTACGGGATGATGCTTTTGGAAATGGTTGGAGGGAGAAAGAACGTCGATGTCGGAGTTGATCATACGAGTGAAATATACTTTCCACATTGGATATACACAAGACTTTGTCAAGGTGATCAAGAACTTGCTCTGTCTGGAATTAAGGATGATGAGGAAAACCAGCAAGCAAGAAAGATGCTCATAGCAAGCCTCTGGTGTATACAAACTAATCCATCATCTCGGCCAACAATTACTGAAGTGCTCGAGATGTTAGAAGGGCCTCTGGAGGCTCTACAAATTCCCCCCAAGCCCTTTCTTTATTCTCCCTCAAGATCATCATAGAAGGATCCACAAAGTTTTGTGTTTCCGTTACGGTGTTTGCTTCTTGAAGAAAATATTTGAAATTGCCTTTGGATTGAAAGTAACTGAATACTTGGTTTAATCAAATCTATAAATATTGTTCTCCAATATGATGGATTAGTAGTTGCATATGAATTTTGGTTCAGCGATAATATTTTTAATTATATAATGTTTACAACATTGCCTACTAGAAATTGAAAATTATTCCAAGCAATCTATCTTAAGAAAGAGGAAACAACCAATGATCCATTTTTGCCCTCGTTTCATAATTGGGTCCATCTTTTCAAAGAAAAACTCAATACTAGTCTAAACGATTAAACAACACGGAGGATGAAGACAGCAATGGAAAGAATACGAGGTACCAATGATGATCTTTATCCATAACATAACAAGGTTTTTGGGTATTCTTCTTTATTTCATGAAGGAGTGATATAAGCTAAAGAACAGTTTCAAGCTCAACCAAATGATATCATTTTGTGCAGAGCTCCAAAAGAAGGCACCCCAGCGCATATATGGCTCATCAAGACCGGGCTTTGCCATCAAGAAAAGAGCCTCTTCAAAGTGATAATTCTCGCCGTTCCGCACAAAGCATCCCCGCATGAGTCCATGACTATGTTTCCTACTTGGAACTTGACATTATCTTCCAAAACGTTCCAATTAGGAATACCCCAATCTTCCTCTCCTAGCCACACACCTTCCGTATAATCCACTTGCTAAATCCATCATAAACTCCAAATCCAATAGCAAAATTGTTCTTAATTGGTAAATATTTGAAATTGTAGCCTCTCAAAGTAAATATTTTTTTAACATTAACTCTTTTGGCATCATACCCGCTCTCCAACTTAGAGCGAGAGCGGATTGGTCCCAAACAAAGTCCTTTTGTCCCCCGCCCACCCCCTCCCCCCGGCATCCCCCGCGGCCCACCCACCCCCCCCCTCCCCCTCCGCCACCCCATGCCCCTATTTCTTCAATCGAAAATTCCGAAGAAAGAGAAATTCTCAAAGTTGACCCACAAAGGAGACAAAAAGCAAAAACAAAGCCATCATATGAAATTGTGTCTCCATTAAACAATCACATATCTAATCAAACAGCCTTAACTTTCTCTTTTGTCCTTGGACCAAATGATTAACCATTGAAACTGATGAAAATTTTGCACTTCTAATAATCCAACCCTTTCTTCCACTAATAATTAAGAATCAACTTTAGTAACTTCTACTTACTCGTGTACTTTTTTAGTCTCACTGTAATTATTTGTAGTAGTATGTTCTTGAATTATGGACTTCTTTTTCTTAGCAAAAAAAAAACAAAAATAACAAAAATAACAAGAAAACAAAAGGCTCCTTGGTCTTACACTGATTGCATTCTTATTGGATGGCTCGGATCTTCAAACACTCTTATGGATAGAATTTTTTAATTTTTTATCTTTAATTTTATAAAAATAAATTATTTGTAAGTGAGTGAGTATGTGGAGCTTAAAGAGAATAAATTTGTATTGAATTTTGTTATGGAACTTAATTTAAATACATCCTATGGGTATAATAACAAGTATTTTTATTATCTAAATATTACTTCTCTCACACGATTTAATTAGATGATCTATTTTTATTTTTCCAAATTTTTAATAAAAATAATTTATAATTGAAGTTTTAAAGAAAATGTGACATATGGACAACAATATAGTAAATATAAAATTTTATTATTTGACTAGTAAATTACTCTCAAATCCCCATATAGGCTGGGATTTTATTTTGTTCTAATTTTTGAGCCGTTCCATCTCATAATAGGCAATAAGAAACAGCTAAAAGAAATGAAACTTGTTTTAAAAAAAATCAACCATTTAAACCCAAAAAACTATTTATGCTTTTCTCATTCTAACCAAAAACATTTTTTCCTTATTGTTATAACCAAAAACATTTTACACGCTTACATTTCTGGCAAGTCTTCCAACTCACGGGGTGATAACGTCAAGCTCCCATGCACGTGCAATCCATCTTAAGGGTATTTTTGTCCATTCGTTCCATTTGCAAAGGTTAATTTCATATCTTCAAAGGTCAACCGGGCTCGAACTTCTCCGTAAAATGTTTTTGGTTAAAAAAATAAGAGTATATTTAGATAGGTTTAATTTTAAAATTAAATAAAAAATTTTGAGTGTAAAATTACATTTTCTCTCTTAAAAAATTTAATTTTTATAAAATTTAAAATAAAAATCTTAAAATCAAATTTTATCCAATCACATTATAAAAATATTAAGAATTTAAAAAATATAAATTATTTTTGAATAACCGATTTCTCAAAAAAAGAAAAAGAAAAAGAAAAAGACAATAGTGTGTGAGAAGTTCGAGGCCACCAAAAGAAAGAACCTTTATTCCTGCCACAAACAAGGCCTCGCTAGAAGCTCCGAAATTCAAAGATTTGAATAGAAAGTAATATCTCTCTTCGCCCCATAGAAATTGGGAAATTTCATTTACTTCTCCTTTCAATGTGAGTATTTATTTATTTTTTCTAGGTATGAATATTTAAATTTAAATTATCTATAGTATATTTTGATTGAATTTAAATTTAAAATTTTTATTTTAAATTTTACAAAAAAAATTGTATGAAAAAAAGTAAAATTCATTTGTATCAAATTTTAGACAAATTTCAATTCAAATTCTTTTTCTTCAATCCCTATGTGGCAGCAAAGTAATTGAGTTTTGACACTACTATAGCAATTCAAGGGCTATTCTCTAGTGGGGTTTGTTCAATGAATAGCCCAGTAAGTTTTTTTTTTTTTTTGAGGTGAAAAGCTTTACTTAGTAGTTTTTAATGTTTTAGTTTTTGAACTTGGATTAAATTAATGTTTCTTCATTATGTTTCCATTTTTGACATGTTGGGTGGGGGTGGTTTGAGACAATGATTTTCCCCTTAATAGGACAAAAGAGTAATTTCACATTTGTCTTTTTATTTATTAATAAACATATTTGGAATGTATTTTTATGTGATTGTAATATTGTCTCATTAGTATGATATTTCCTTTGTTTCTTACATTTTTCTATAAAAAAGATCAGTAAAGTATAAATTCATCTAAGCTCAGATTTTATTTGGATTAGGGTTCAATTTGAGCTCAATTCGGACTGAGTTTGAAGTCAATCTTCCATTTTGTATATTGAGTTAAACTAAGGGATAGACTATTGAATTTGGGTTTGAAATTTTTTGTTTTGAATTTTTTAAAATTAAATTATTAATGAAAAAGAAAATAGATTTCAAAATAAAAATTTTGTATTAAAATCTAATCCAAATACATCCTAAAACCTTAGCTTATAGAACCTTAAAGATAGATTTAAAGGAAAATTGGAAAATGTTGTAGGGGAAAATGGAAACGAAAGAATAATATCTTATTTTAGGGAAGAAATATTATATCTAATAGAGATAGACTCACTTTTATTTTTCTTTCACCCCAATTTATATTTTTTTATAAAAGATAGTTAATTCATTAATTTCCTTATATGTCCTTAATTTTTTTTTGCGAGTATTAACAAACATTAATCTTTCTTTTCGAAATATATTAAAACTTATATTATCTTCTAATATTTAATAAAATACATAATTCTATATCTTAGTATCGAAAAATATAAAGAGCACAAATTTAAAAATAATTAATTAATATGAGTCAGGTTTATAATAATATTAGGGAAGGATATATAAGTGAAAATATTAAGTAAAAATTATTACTGAATTATATTAACTAAGGGTGAGCTAAAATTAGTTTTTAAACTAACAAAAGTTTGCTTTTTTTATTTTTTTACTTTATATTCTACCTCTCCTCTCACAAAAATTTTAATTTTATTATTTTTAATAAAATTTAATTTAAATAAAAACTCAATCTAAATAGACCTTAATATTTCACAAATAAATCTATGTTTGTAGGAGGGAATGTAATTAAAAGGTGAAAAATTAGGGGATACGCCAAAAATAACGAAAGTAGGGCATGCGTGTCAGAAGATTGTCTTCAGAAAAGAGAGAAAGCGGGGCCCAAGGGCTACACTTTAATTACTGTGTGTACTGTGCCCTACCAAACAGCATACGTTAACAAATAATATATTTTTATAAAATTTAAAAATATCAACATTAATTTATATTAATTTCATTCACATTTTATAAAATCATTGCTTTTATAAATTAATAATAATATAATTAATTTTAATACACGTTACAATGGCATATTACTTGTTTGGAGGAAACTTTATTCAAACTGACTTCATTTACTAACTGCCACGTGTAGTGGACATGAAGAGAGTGGTTAGGTTTCACTTATAGCAGGCAGTTGAGGCTATTAACTTTTTTTAAAAAAAAAATAGTTTATGAACTAATAACAATAAAGTTAAAAATTAAATATAATAATCAGACAAATGAAATAATTTAAAGATTAAAAAAGATAAATTTAAAGATTAAAAAAATAAAATAAATAAAATAGCTTGAGAATTAAATTTGCTAATTTCTCTTCCATTTAATTTTACCACTGTTTTAAGTTTTTTTTTTCTTTTTTCTGTTAGGAAACCATTGTTTTAATTTATAAATGAAAATTTGATGATCAAAATTGAGGGTATAAAAGTTGATGTTGAATCACGATTCAATAAAATTATTATATTTTATTTTTTAATATAAGAGATGTTATATTATTAGTAAAGATTATTTGTAATTAATTAAACAGATATTATAAGTAAGAATATTATCCTTATAAAAGAATGAAAATGATGTGATTGTATAGAGTTTAGATTTGAGATTTTTTATTTTAAATTTTTTAAAAGTAAATATTTATAAAAGAAAGACTAAAAAAAATTTACGTAATTCAAATACACCCAAATAAACTTTGCCCTAAACCCCCAAAAAAAAAATGTGCCTAGACTAAAATTCAAGCTTCCCAACCATAGGGTAAACTTGTATTTTTTTAAAAAAATGTTTTTGCTATAAGTCTCATTATTAATTGTAACCTCTGAAAATTGCTAATTGTAACATCTTTTATTTTTTTCCCTAATACAGCCGAAAACATTTTATGCATCTCGTGAAAATTTTTTCGGGATCATTACAAAAGGGCATAAAAAGGAAAAAAGAATAGGAGGTGCAATTAGTAAAATCAGAAATTACAATCAGCAACCCCATGAGTAATGAGGAAAACTAGCAGTAACTGTAAATTCTAGAAAAAGTACAGAAGAACTTGCGGACAATGTTATTGCTGCAAGCTTTCTTTTGCTCAGATACTTCAGTCCTTTCTTCTTCTCTCTTCCTTCATTCCCCCATTACTCCCTTAAACCCTCTTTATTTTCCCCAGAACGCAGCATTTTTTTCGTGATTACTACGCCCTCCCCGCGCGCCCCCGCACCCCGGTAGTACCAAGACCACCTTCAACTCCTTTGTCTTCTTCCTCCCTTCTACCTCTTCCTTACAGGCAACTTCATTGACTCTATACCTGCGCCAACTTTCTGAGTAATGGCGAAACTGAAACTCTGTTTCACACTCTGCCTTGTCTTCCTATTCTTTTTCTTCGCCATTAATGCCTCCCAAAACCCAGACTTGGCTTCACTTTTGGCCTTCAGATCCTCTTCAGACCCTTCCGGCAGTCTCTTGCATTGGAACTCTTCAGCCGACCCGTGTTCATGGCCTGGAGTTTCCTGCCTTCGCAACCGCGTTACACGTCTAGTTCTCGAAGGTCTTCCGCTAAATGGCTCTTTTGAACCGCTGACTTCTTTAACAAATCTTAGAGTTCTTAGTCTCAAGCACAACAGCTTTTCCGGTGACATTCCTGACCTGTCCAACCTCACCTCCCTAAAGCTACTGTTTTTGTCCTATAATGACTTTTCCGGCGAGTTTCCAGCGTCGATAACGTCTCTTTCGCGGCTCTACCGCCTTGATCTGTCATTTAACAACCTCACTGGCGAGATTCCTGCTGACCAGGTGAACCACTTGACCCATTTGTTAACTCTTAGGCTCGAGGGGAATGGGTTTTCCGGCCAAATTTCGGGTCTCAATATACAGAACCTTCAGGATTTTAACATTTCTGGAAATAGATTGTCGGGTCAAATTCCATTTTCTCTTTCGGGCTTCCCTGCATCGTCATTTTCTCAAAATGTCATGCTTTGCGGGCCGCCATTGCCTGGTTGCACAAGGGTTCGGAGCGACCCGACTCGACCAGGTTCTGCCTCTGGAGCTATTGCTTCTCCATTAGGGCCCGGAGCGACGGTGTCTTCATCTCCGACAGCGGTGCCAGAAAATGGGTCGCCAACTAAACCGGGGAAGAATCACCATAGCGGAGCTAATAAGATGAGTACAGTGGCAATAATCGGCATAATAGTCGGCGACATTCTGGTTCTTGCGGTGGCATCTCTGTTGCTGTACTGCTGCTTCTGGAGAAACTACGTGAAGAAAATGGGCCAAAAGAGCGGTTCGCAGGTTGAGAAAATCGTCTACTCATCAAGCCCATATCCTAACTCGACCCAGCCCGCTTTTGAGAGGGGCAAAATGGTATTTTTCGAAGGGGCAAAGAGATTTGAACTGGAGGACTTGCTTAGGGCCTCAGCTGAAATGTTGGGTAAAGGGGGTTTTGGGACTGCTTATAAGGCTATTTTGGATGATGGAAATGTTGTAGCAGTAAAGAGATTGAAGGAAATGTCTGTGAATGGGAAAAGAGATTTTGAGCAGCAAATGGAGGTCTTGGGAAGGTTAAAGCACCCCAATTTGGTTAGCTTGAAGGCTTATTACTTTGCTAGGGATGAAAAATTACTGGTCTATGATTACATGCCTAATGGCAACTTATTCTGGCTGCTTCATGGTAAGTTTTCATTGTTGTCACTTCATTTTCTGCTCATGAAAAAATATGGTATGGCCAACGAATGCATTTTTAGATGGCCTCAAGGAAGAAAATTGTTGGGCTCATTTTTAACTGTTATATATGTGGATAGTGGGGATAGTTTAGCACTTGCGAGATACTAGATTTGATGGTGCACATGGGGTTGGATTCCGTTCATTTTTAATATTTATAGGAGTGTTTTCTTTTCTTGTTTTTTGAGTATGCATTTAGACACTGTAATGGCATTTGACTAACTGCAATTGATTTGGGATCTGAAACTATCTGTATCTTGGGCTGGGAAGTGGCCATAAATGTGAGCCTACTATTTAAATTTGGAAGAAGATAGCACCCGCTAGGTTATGCTTTGTTTATGGTCCTGTGTTGTATAAGCACGCTGAGAGAGATTAAAGATGTTTATTAGTTACTGTCTCGGGAATTTATCGTTATCTAGGATGCATTTTGGCTGCAACTGTGAGCTAGTTCACTGGATGAGAACACGAATGAGCACTCGGATGTCATTAGTTTTTTATTTGGAAGGGCAGGCTATGGTGTATGATGCAATTGACCTCCTGGTGGTATTGGTAGATGAATACACGACCCAATGTTTGGCATTCATGTCTTATGTGTCACTGTATCTGGTTGGTTTTGGATTTTATTCCCATCAAACCCGCGGTATACAAAGGATGATGGTTTAGATTAAGCCTGTTTCTTCTTCAGGAACCCGGGAATTGCATATAGTGTTCCATTGAGAGGTATTTTGCACTGTCAAAAACATATTTTGTTGTATAATTATGTATAGTCATATGCTTATAATTTGTTACATCCATCATTTTGCTTCACCTGCATTATCAAGAAATAGTTAATGATAGCCTACAAGGATCAAATGTGTAACTTGAAAAGTTGCTGAGTAGTCCCATGTGTTTTTATCATAGGAAACAGAGGTCCTGGAAGAACCCCATTAGACTGGACCACCAGACTAAAAATAGCAGCCGGAGCAGCTAAAGGACTAGCTTTTATTCATAACTCGTGCAAGTCTCTTAAGCTCACTCATGGTAATATCAAATCAACAAATGTACTCATGGACAAGAATGGCAATGCCCGGCTTTCAGACTTCGGCCTATCTGCCTTTGCTTTACCATCAGCTCCAAAGTCTAACGGTTACCGTGCCCCCGAGGCTGTACTGGATAGTCGAAAAATTACCCCGAAGTCGGATGTTTACTCATTTGGGGTCTTGTTGCTAGAGCTTCTCACAGGAAAATGTCCCTCTGTTGTCGAGAATGGTGGTCCTGGGACAGGATACGCCGGAGTCCTGGATTTGCCCAGGTGGGTTCAATCTGTTGTGAGAGAGGAATGGACAGCTGAGGTGTTTGATTTGGAGCTCATGAGGTACAAGGACATTGAGGAAGAAATGGTGGGGCTATTACAGATTGCAATGGCCTGCAGTTCGGCCTCACCAGATCAAAGGCCGAAGATGAACCATGTCGTGAAAATGATCGAAGAGCTGCGAGGTATAGAGGTGTCTCCTTCGCACGAGACGGCTGATTCTGTTTCCGACTCGCCGTGTGTATCCGAGGACACCTGTGGAGCAGCAAAATCTTTTTCTTGATCCTTGATCTATTGTTCTGTAAAGTAGTTCTTCTAGGAAAATTTTCTGTAAGTTGTGCTTAGCATCTGGATTCGGAAGGTTTGTTTAGGAGAGGCGAAACAGAAAATTGGAGATCAGGAAGGTTATATATTATTCCACTACTGGGTTAATTCTTTCTGGAAATAGTTTTATAGATTCAGGGGTGAGTGTCCACGATTGAGATCCTAGACAGTTTTTTTAAAAAATTTATTTTGAATTGAGTTATGTGGTGAAATTAAATTAAAAATTTTTACTTTTATTTTATTATTTTTTATAAATGATTTATTTTTTTAAAATTTAATACAAATTTTAAATACTAACATTATTTAATTTCACCTTTAATTATCTTTAGCCAAGTAGCTCTGGTCTAATTTACTAAATTGAATTCTGAAGCTTTTGATCATATAAATAGTGTTTTGTTATTTGAGCTATTGTTTTGTTTAGAGGTTAACCAATCATTACGTCAGGATAAGGTTTCACAGAAAATGATAATAGTATAGTTTGGTGCACGTGATAGATTTTGATAATCATATTGATTCCTTTTTTTTTTTACCCCTATAAGACCCCTGGTCTGAGTTCTAACTCGTGTTACAATCGTCTAAACATCAAGTAGATGCTTTGTTGTGGATGTTATAGACGAATTATTTCAAGCTCATGAAATTAAAGCTGTGTAGACATGTAATCAGTTTCATTGCTATTCCTTTTTTCTTTTTAAAAAATAAAAGTTTGTGGTTAGATAGATTTTGGTTTTAAAATTTTTGTCTTGAATTTTGTAAAAGTTAAATTATTTGTGAGAGGAGATGCAAATTCTACACTTCAAATTTTAAATTTTATTTTAAAATTAAATTCTGTCCAAGTATAACCTTATGATCATGTATAGCCTAATAAAAAATGCTCTACTAACTAAACTATTGTCTTGATTTCTCAACGCGATCTTGGTAGACTAAAATTATCAGACAGTAAACGGTGAACTAGTGATGATCCCTGGAAGGTTTAGAGCTGAAATTCACTTGTACTACAGCATTGCAAACAAAGAATTGAGAATCCGCGCAAAAGATGTTCAGCATTTTATTTAGAGAGTATAATTTCGCCTGAGACACATTTAGAGTTAAATACATTGTAATAATTTATTTATGATAATTGACAAGTAATTTGAATCTAACTAATTTGAATATTTTTAACGGTTAATATTAAAAAATTACGTCTAGGGTCATTTTCACTTCACTCCACAACGATATTTTTGTATCACCTTACTCTATAAATCGTTAGTCAAATATAACAGTCGTTAATGTACATTTGAAATATCATTATTGTCCTTCGAGATAGTATCACTTAGTCATCTTAAAGTTTAGAAAAATTTTATTTTTATTATAATATTATTTTTTATCTACTTAACTTATAAATCATTAAATTTGATTGTTAATTTTAATAAAGAGATCAAATGAAAAATTATCTTTCATTTTTATGAAAAAAAGTCTAATTAAAAGATTGTTATTATATTATTAATTAATTAATTTTATTTTTTAATAATAGAAGAAAGAATGAAGAAATTATATTTATAAAAAATGATAACTTAAAAAAGATAATTGTTAAAATTGAAAAATGTTAAAAATATTTTGAGAAAATAAAAAGAGAAAAATATTTATATTTTAAAAATAATAGAATTAATTTTCAACGATTCTAGATCTTCTAATAAATTCTCTAATGCACTTCATAATATATTATTAAATAAAATATTTAATATTTAAGATTTATTTTTTAAAATTTAGAGTGTATCTTATTTGATTTAGAATGTATAAATAAAAATTTATATATTTAAAAGTATTACATAGAATATAATAAATATAAGTATGATATAAAATTCCAATTGGTATTGGGTTGCTGATAATCATTGCACCCATAGAGTTGCCTCCAAGTGCCTCTGGCCTCCGCAGGACCGCAGGTTTCACGTCTACGGATTTTTAGTTCTTTAAATTTTTTAATGCATCTTTTAATATATTTTATAATATATTATTAATTATAAAATTTAATATTTAAATTTTATTTTTTAAATTTTTTTTAAAAATAAAAATTTAATTTTATATATTTAAGATCGTTACAGAGAATAAAATTAATCTCAACCAGCTTTGTACGATCATTATTGGAGCAGTTGATAATCGTACTACTCATAATTTCGCCCAAGTGCTACCTGCCAACACCTAACTTTTAACTCCCGCCCTCGGGCCTACGCAAGCCTCATCCCCAGCAAAAGCATAAAATATTCCCAGTTTGATCCTAGGAATCGTCCATGGCTACTGACGATCATAACTTGGCACTCATCATCAAGAATCCGTCGAACGACAAAGAATTCCTTCTCCTCAAACAAACTCCACCCCCAAAATTCAACGACCCTGAGTATGATTCTCATGTCGACTCTGATCTTTGGGACTTGCCTTCCACTCAGTTAAGTCGACTGTTAGAACCTCAATTATCACATTCTCAAATTCCCATGAAATCCCATCAATTTTCGTCTTCAGATAAGGTTAATTTGAGTCATTTTGATCTTAGTTCTGCTCTAACACTGGTACGTTTTCTTCTGACATTTGAACTACATATTTGTATCTCTCTCGTAACGGTGTTGCTTTCCTGCTATGGGTTAAGTTCCGTCGGCTGCTTATTTGCAAGCATAATTCCTGGGTCCTGAGTTGATCTAATGGGTTTAAAAAGAAAAGCTGTTCTTTATTTTCTTCTTCCTCTCTTGACTCTAATTGCATTTGGGCTTCCATAGTGTACGGCTGCGCAAAACAAAAACTGGCTCCTGAAAATTACTATAAGGAGTGGTACCCTTGATTGCTCTTAATTTTTCAGGAAATATCATTGGGAGTCGATCTAGGAGTGAAAGATTAGCTTTTTCTAAGTTTCTTGACAATATATCACCATGCTGTTGAATGCATTCCAATTTTTTGAATCAGTTGATGCTTCCATATGTAAATCGCATTCCAGCCTAAAAAATTTCAGTTTCTCAATAGTTTACATATTTATATGAACTCATTAGGATAATTTCTTGACTGAATTTCTCAAGTCTGATTTCTCAGCCTTGTTTTTTAATGAAAGCTTAAATTGGAGTAGTTTTTGCAGCAAGTTTTCCTGTAAATTAATTTCATTTGCCTCGACTACAATCGTCTTTTTTCCTTTCTCAACTTTAAAGGCAACAGATGGCAATAACATCTGAAATAAGCTGTTGAGATAATTTTATTGGTCTTATCCGGTTATAAAAAATGGGTTGATGTTTTCTTTTATGAGAACTGGTGATTGGGGTTTTCTCATAGTTCTTAAATTTGTGAGCTGCCATAAGTGAAGTACTATAACTTGTGGCTTGCATATGCAACCTCTACTAATTCTTGCCCCAGATAATCTTAATTGTGCTTAGATTGAATAACATGTAGAACTTATCGTCTGTCTTATTGGTTTTGACTGTAGGCTTTGGAAAAAGTAGGATTTGCCATAGCCAGTGAGATAGAGTGGGAATTCTGGAAGTCTATACGGGAACCCGACTTTGGGCCTGGATTTCCTATTACAACAGTGTATGTGGTTGCAAAATTAGCGCCGCAAGATGGGAAGCTGAAAGGTTCGTTGATGAGCTGAAGAATTATCTCCCCGTTCTATGGATTCATCTGAACAGTTATAACTGATAATCATAAGAGTACTTTGACTTTAAGTTTTTTTAAAAGGTTTTTTGAAGAAAATTTATTTTTTCCAAAATTTCCTTTCAGCTCATGAATATTGTTTTAATGTGTTCCTTGATGAATTACTTCTAATATTCCAAATTGGAAACAAACTGGATTTACTTCTGGAGATAGAAGCCACAAGTGAATTGCAAATGTCTGCAGAGGTTTTTGTAATAGATGCTTTCCAAATGCAATTCGCAACTTCAAACATATTATTAACAAAGAGTCATACCTTTTTTCTATCTTTGTGTGTCTTGATATTTATTCTTTCATACCTTTGGATCTATAACATATCATATTCAAAGATAGATTTACGATCTAGCTAAGCCCACAGGTTAAAGATAATCTGAAAAGAACAAGCTCATTTGGCAGTCTTTGGCTTTTCCAAGTAAAGAAAGAACCTTGGGCTACATTAAACTATTGCCAAGTGAAGCAGAATAGTTGTGAATTTGCTGTTGTTTGAATGGAATAGGAAACTTCCAGTACCAAGATATTATTCTGAAAAAGTAATTTACTTTTCCTCTGATGACTATGAGTTTTCTAGTGTAAGTCATCTTCATCAGTAGCAATAAATGTTCAGATTCCAAAATGTTTAATTAAAATCAAGGAAAATATGACATTTGGGTTATTGTATATCTGATAAGTTGTCATTTTCATTTCTATGCTTGTAACTTGTGGATCTTTTGAAAGCTTGTGCAGTTCTGTGCTTATTTCAAATGATGAATTGATTGTTGAAAAATCAGCATACGCTTGTTTGTTTAACTGTGATGGACTTGTTACCACTTTCCTGGTTTTGTTTCACCTTGATTTCTATCATTTATCAACAATTTAGTATCCATTTATGCTGACTTGTCAAAAGAGAGCAGCAAATGGTTGTTCTGTATGTTTTGTCAAAGACAATGCAATTTATGTTGCAATTATATGCAGGGCTTTGCAAGTGGATGACGATTGAGCATTGCCTTGATATGATTCTTCAGGCAATGCCTGGCAATGACCGTTTGGGACCATTGGTTGCTCTTGGCCTTCTGAATGAAGCGATGCAATCTGAAAACAGGAACCTGGCAACTAACTTGCCATTTCAGGTCTGTTACCTATATTTACACCTGTTGGTTTTTTGATGGACTATATATTGCATCTCGAGCTAGACAAGAGTGCCAGGAAGAAAGGAAAATTATTTAATCTCCAAATAATAGCATGCCAATTTCCAAATTAAAGAATCTTAAAGAAAAGCTGTATGTCTTGAATTTTCTCCTCTCCTGTTGTTGGTGCCACTGACAAGCATGAATTTGGGCCATTTTAATGAAAGAGAAGTTTCTGAGTCTGCCATCTTTATGAAAAATTCTTTGTTTTTATTGTTCCTGGGGGAAATTTTGAAGGCTTACTGTACTGTTATTGTCTCAGGGCTTAACTTTATGTGCTTACCTTTAAGCCTTTGGGAGATCACATTGCTGTTAGACATAACCTATGGCATACTTCTGGTTTGGAAGTTGTTGATATTCTAATTGGGTTTGCAGAAAATTTATTTGAAGTTATATAGTAGGTTGCAACCTTAGAATTTGAGCTGCCTCTTGGATATCTTAAAAACCAGAAACTTAAGCATTTAGGTGACTAAGGTTCTTAGACAGATGGAGACATTTACAGATTCCATTTTGCTTGATACTTTGGTTATTATCTTCTTTGTAAATGAATGTTAAGCTTCAGCAAAAATTGCACATCTAGTACGACTGCAACATCTCTATTTTATTGCCAAGAGTTTAATTCTTATTTTTTTTCATAAATTAGTACCAAGTCTGAAAAGTGCTGCTTCTCATTCCCTGTAGGAGTATCCTCCTGGTGTGAAGCTCATTCCTATGGTGAGCAGAACAGCAAAACCTTTTCGAACTACAAACTTGGTTGTCTTTGCACCTGGTACTGCAAATGGTTGTGGCGATAATAGATTTGTTGCTCAAGGTGATGCATTAATAGTTGATCCAGGATGCAGCTCTGCTTTGCACAAGGAGGTATAATATTTTGTTTTTGAAGCATGATTCTCTTGGTTATCCTATTGAGAAAGTCGCAAAGGTAATAATCGTTGCAGTTACAGCGTTCATATTATGATCCTATAGCCTCATTTTAAACCATTCATAATGTAAATTTCCTAACCTTCTGTTATTTCTTTTTGCTGATCTTTCTTTAGTGAAAAGACAGCACATATATGAACGTGGGACATATCTGTTCTTTACATTGTCAAGCTTGTCTTCCTGCTAAATCTTAAAAAATTATACACATATATTGCCTCCAAACTGTAATACTAAGTTTCAATCTCTATATGGTAACTTCAAACTAACCATTTAACATTCTGAATTCTGCCAGTGTAATGGGGCTTCAGTTTTAATACATTCAAAAGTCTGACTTTAATGAAACAACGGACTTGTATCTCATGTTTTAGCATCATACTGCTATCATAATAATTAGATCTCTTTTCAAGAGATAGGTGATACATGGGATTTGGTACTCTTTTGACATTTTCTCTTTAAAAAATTAACAATTTTACTTCCTCCTGGTCTAAAGTTGGCACTTTGATGTTGTGGGCCAATGCTGATTCCCACAATTGAGTCTGGATATAATTGTTATACACATAAAAATGTATTTTTTTATTAATGTATATTGTTTTCGTGCTTTCAAATGTTTTTTGTATCACGGTTCATGGTTCAGATGGTTGCAAGTTAAGTTTGTCTAGCAGAATTTTCACACCAGGAGTCCTGAACAACATTCCTGAAAAGAATACGGTAGTGGCCTAACTTGTGGAAAAGTAATAGAGCCTTATATACTTGTGGATATGAGGCCCGTTTTAGCAGTGTAATATAGGAATTAACCCTTGATTGGGAAGGGGGAATTGAGTGGCAGAACCAATGTACCAACAATTTGAGAAGCGAAATGCAGTTTTTTCCTCAACAAAACACACTAAGAATACCTAATCAGCCATTGTTCAGACATCATGTTGGTAATTTGGTTGTGAGTTTTTCTGTTTCAAGTGAGTTTGATTTTCTGACCATCTTTAGTCTTCCTATCCTAATTCTCCATCATACTGATGCTTACATGCCCAGCTTGAGGAAATTATTGCTGCTTTGCCCAAGAAGTTGGTTGTTTTTGTGACCCATCATCATCCTGATCATGTTGATGGTAAGTAAATCTTACAGCTGAAGTTTCAACAAGAAGCAGAATAAAGAAAGAAGTTGTAGCTCACACCATTTTAGTTTTCCTACAACCAGTCTGTCCAGGCTGTCAATAGCTAAGCGGAAAGTTTTTGCTGAAAAGTTAGTGAAACCTACTTTTGATTCTAGTATGTATTGCACGCAGACAATTCTACATAATAAAAAAAATAAAAATAAGAAAATATCTATAATAAAAAATAATGCATGTAGCCTTTATATTTTCTCCTTGGGAATCTTGGGCATGTGAACTTTTCTTGTGGAAAGTCATTTGTGCTCTTACAAACATAAGCATTTGTTTTCATAATGTTTCATTCAGGTCTTTCTGTTGTTCAGAAGTTCAATCCTCATGCCATTCTGTTGGCTAGCAAGAAAACCATGGGTCATATTGGAAGAGGTTGGTAAGCTTTTCTGGTATTAATTTTGCCTCTTGTTACTGTAGGAGACTAACCCTGATCCTACAATTTGTAAAGTGAAAACTTTTTTCCATAATCATGCAGCATAAACTATCATTTAATCAACTCAAGTAGACCAAAATTTTTGAAGTTTTAAATTACCTTGACGAGTCCCATAGTGAAATACACATTCAGATTCTGAAGTAGCATTTCTGCTATTGCATAGTGGACTTCTTTCCTCTTCCATCTTGTGTTAGTTAACTTCGTATTCTGTAATCGTTAAGAGTTCTACTATTGAGATTATGCAGAAGGACAAAGTTCAGTTGCAATTAACAATGTATGCTTTTCAATCTACTTGTGGAGCCATATCTTACTTATGTTGATTAAAACTTGTTTTCGCACATCTGAGACAGTATTAGAAGTGATAGAAATCTGGAGATACTTTGGTTAATATATTTCTTTCTTCTGTTTAAAGCAAATCTTATTTGTGCAGATGATTGGTCTCTTGGTTATGTTTCAGTTTCTGGTTCCGAAGAAATATGCATTGGTGATCAAAAATTGAGAATTGTTTCAGCTCCTGTAAGTTCCACACGTTTCTTTCTATGGGATACAAATTTTGTAGCTTGAACTTGGATGAAGTTTAGGTTCTAATCTCAAATTGCTACTCATGTCCTCGGTTCCCTGTGGAGGGTAATAGAAAGAAAATAAAGACTTCAGTTTCTTATTCATCAGTACTGACCTCAACTCTGAGAGGGAGATGTTAAGTATAAGGACTGGAATAAGTTAAGCTCCTGCAGTCTTCTACTCTGCCTTGTATTACAATAATTTACCATGATTCTTAAAAACGTGGGCCCTCAGAAACATCAGTATGTTGGAGTTTATAAGTGTTTTTTTGAGGAAGTTTGCTTCATGCTTCGTAATAATTAATTGTAAATTTTTGTCATTCTTGTACATTCCTATTGTTGCTTTCAGAACAGTGAGGTAACTGCATTCTGGTCATTGAAACTTATTGAAACTGCTATCTTTTTTATGGAAACTTCATTTAGGGGCATACAGATGGCCACATGGCATTGCTTCATGTCAGCACTAACTCTTTGGTTGTGGGTGATCACTGTGTGGGGTAAGTTTCTATTACAAGATAAACCTTATACTACAGGTAAGTACTTTATCGGAGTATTTATTTCTGGTTCATATATTGTGAATGTACTGAACATTTTTTGATGTTTTAGCTTAGAAAAATGCAAAAAATAAAGTCTCTATCTGTATGCAGGCAAGGAAGTGCTTTATTGGACGTTACATCCGGTGGGAATATGGGTGTAAGTGAAGCTGAACATCTCCTTTTTTCAGTTTGAGTAACATTATGAAATTCTGAGCTAGTATGACCCTTTTTCTTTACTTAACAACTTCTGTAAAGTACTCTGGAAGTCGTCACGCCAATATGAAAAATGTGTGTAACTTCTTTAACCTGTAATGCTTGCTTAAGTTGCAAAGAGGCACTATGGAAGCTAAAACTTTTATTTATCACCATAGTTTTATAGGCATGGGTAACATAGTAGTTCATTATATTTTCGAATTTCTTATTTGCTTTTCCAATTGCCTCTTAGAATGGTCTTCAAACGTTCACTTGTGTCCTGAAACTTAATATTTACTTCTTGATAACGCCTGCTGTCAAAACCTTGAAGACTTTTATGGATTTGATGGTGATCCCATTACTTTACTCTCACTTTTGCTGCTGATGCTTTTAACTCTCCTTGTGTACCGTGGCATAAAATGATGGAAAATGCGATACTTTATCAATGCATAGCTTTGAGAAAGCAGCCTTTGTGTTCTCTAAAGATGCTGTTAGATCAACTTCAACATTATAAATAATCATAGTATCTTCTTCTCAGAGTCAAGGCTACAAAATTTGAAATTCTTATGCAACATCAGAGTAGGGAGAATAGTGGTAAGACACGTTGGCATTTCCTAATTTTGTAAAGGATTACGCCACCTTTCTTAGCTAGATTACACGGAACTTTACTAAGTAATACAAGTTCTATCTGTAGTATATTGTTGCTTGAGTTAGTTTTCCTTTCATATGAAATTGTTCTATGTACTGAGGTTTTAATTTTTGTGCAGGACTATTTCCAGACAACTTACAGATTTATGGAGCTCTCACCACATATTTTGATCCCCATGCATGGGAGAGTTAATCTTTGGCCAAAACACATGCTGTGTGGGTACCTCAAGTATGTTGTACCTTTCTACTCTGCCTCTCATGTACGACCTTATGCACATCCATATGTTATTTACATGTATAATATAGCTTCTATTCTTAAGAACAGAATTGTAATGTAAGACTGTTTAAATTCTCAGGAACCGCAGGAATAGAGAGTCCACTATTTTGAAAGCCATAGAAGATGGAAAGAAAACGTTGTTTGACATTGTTTCATACACATATGCTGATGTTGATCGCAGTGTCTGGATTCCTGCTGCATCGAATGTGAGGCTGCACGTGGATCACCTTGCCCAGCAGGATAAGTTACCAAAGGTAGCCCTTATACTTTCTGCTATAATTTGTTTAATGTTCAGTATCCTAGAGGTCCAGGTCATCTCATGATGAGATTATAACCTTGCCAGTTGCGTTCATGTCTCTGTCTTTACTGGAGTAAATGCTCCCACCAGATCCTGCTGTTCTTTCATATAATCTGTTGTCATCCTGAATAATAAATGAACTTTTTTTTCTTGCTTTTCGCTGACTAATTGTTTTTAGGCATCAACGATCGGCAAAATAAGATTAGCATGCTTGCTTCTTTTATGGTTTTAATTTGGTTTTCCTACCAAGCAATCATGTTCAACTGAGTACGAAATTCCTGGAGAAGTTGGAGGCAAATGTTTTGCTATGCCTTAAAGAATTGCTACTTAAGCAAAATTTACATTTTTCACTGTGCAGGAGTTCTCCTTAGAAAATTTTAATTCAAGTTTTGCTGTATTTCCTCAACAAGTGCACAAAATATGAGCAACTGTGGGAAACTGACCGGCTATACAAATTATACTAGGTTGGAAATTTTAGTTTGCTTATTAAATGTGCATCACTTTAAAAAATTAAATGTGTTACATGCAAAATAGAATGTTTTTCTGAAAAACAAGAAGAGGAGGGTTTCTACTGAGTTCATCTTTTTTCTTTGCCCTCTGTAGGAATTTTCAGTCGTGAAGTTCAATGGTTCCTGTCGGCTGCAATTCTTTTCCCGTTGGTGTTGGGCATACTTAAGTAGCACTTTCTTAACAAAGCCTCAGCTACTAAGGGCACGAGAGCTCTTTGGTGCTATAGTAGTGGTCGGTTTTACAGCATTTTACTGCTTAAGAAACAAACTTTGGTCATAAATAAGAGCTTTGTCACTTGAGAAGCTGATCAATTTATAGAACAACTACCAAATAATATTTTTCCTTGGGGGCCGCATTACGTGCATTTTGTCATTGAAATGTACGTGGTGATTACTTATAGCAGCTCTGGCTTATGCATATAGTTCTTTAATGTGCAAAGTTGTAAGTGACTTGGCAACTCAGGAAATAGTTTCTTTTCTTTGACTAATACCCTGAGCAGGGGATCCCTTCCTTCACTAGAATAACGATGAGCTGCAGGAAAAAGTGGGTGCAATGCATTTGATTGCTCTTTCGTTATTTAAGAAGTGATTATAACTGGTGTTTAGAACACTTTGGTTAGTGTGATTTAAGCCCTTGTAAATTATTGAATGAACTGGATTTCTTTTATCTCATTTTTTATCCGTAATTGGTTCAACCCTTCTGATAACCCAATGCAGTTCAGTTGACTGTTGGCCAGTAAACTCTTATCTCTCATGCGCGCACACTCACGCACAGAAGGAAAAGCATGCCTTGCTGTGGTGTTCTTTTCCCTTTCTGTGTGGTGTTTGGAATGGGGGTGGTTTTCATGACTGTTAACCTTGGTAGCGTGTTTTCTTACAGACTCTTTAACTCTCCAGGAGCCTTTACTTCCCACCTTTAACTTACAAAGTACATGTTTGAGGAGGTTAGTTTCCTTTTACTGATAGATGAATAGATTTCCCATTTCACGATCCTTATGCCCCCTTCCCCTATATTTCTTTAGGTCCTCTTGTTGATGTCTGCCAGAACTATTCAGTTCCGTTACCTTGTAGCTACAGAAGACATTTCCTTTCACTTTCTATTTTCATTTGTATCTTTTGCAAAAAAAGAAAGGAAACTGAGGCCTGAATGGCAATGTTTGTCAAGAAACTTTATATTCGCATAGGGAAAGAAGTCGGAAGTTTCCAAATTGTCACTACTATAATCTTCTGTTTCTCTTTGGCGTTTTTTATTGTTATCCTGGGCATGTTCATCAATGATCGGTTCAAGAAAAACTCAGTTTATGAGGAGTTATACTACCCTCAAGTCGGTGCCCATTCTCCTCTGTGTTTGTCATCACCTTCTGCATATCTGCTCTGCAACTCTTCCTCTGCCTCTTCAGCATCAGAGTCCAACAATTCATCCATGGCTGACAGGTTCAGCTACTTGATTTCTCCAAAAGACCTCTGGCACTCAATAAGTGATGAAGAATTGCTATGGCGAGCTTCTATGGTGCCTCGTATCTCTGAGTACCCATATAATCGAACGCCAAAAGTTGCATTCTTGTTCTTAACCAGGGGAAGATTGCCCTTGGCACCACTCTGGGAAATGTTCTTCAGAGGATATGAAAATCTCTTCTCAATATACCTCCATACATCCCCAGAGTTCAACTATGAGCCTCCAGAATCGTCGGTCTTCTACAAGCGTAGAATTCCTAGCAAGGTTTCACTACTACCACCATGAATCTTCCTCTGTCACAACTCAAAAATGTGACATTCGCAAGCTTATAATCTAATGCGCTTCTTGTGATTCAATGTAGGCAGTTCAGTGGGGAAAAGCAACGATGATTGATGCAGAGAGACGACTTCTAGCAAACGCACTACTGGACTTCACCAATGAAAGATTTATACTGCTTTCGGAGTCATGCATTCCCCTCTTCAACTTCACAACCGTCTACAGCTACCTTATCCACTCCAACCAAAGCTATCTCAGTACCTTCGACGATCCCCGGCCGATTGGCCGAGGGAGGTATAACAAGAGAATGTGGCCAACAATCTCCTTATCAGATTGGAGAAAGGGCTCACAGTGGATTGAAGTTAACACAAAGTTAGCCATAGAAATAATCTCAGATGTAAAATTATACCCTGTCTTCAAAAACCATTGCATGCCCCCTTGTTACATGGACGAGCATTATTTGCCGACGTTGGTGAACATAATCTGCCCAGAATTAACATCAAATAGGACTATAACTTGGACTGATTGGTCAGGAGGAGGCTCACATCCTACAAGTTTTATGAGAAATGATGTGTCAGAAGCATTCTTGGATCATATACGTTTCGGGTCCAATTGTTCTTACAATGGTGAGTTGAGCTCAATTTGTCACCTTTTTGCAAGAAAGTTTCACCCAAGCACACTGCAGCCTTTGCTCAAGATTGCACCAAAACTACTTGGATTTGGGTCTTAGTTTGTGGCTTTAACAATGTACTCATAATCAAATCCAATTTTGAAGGTGTCGGCACTCAGTTCTGGTATACATTGTTTTTTTCTCTTTGAACGGACCAATGGTGGTTCTCAACTTTTACCACCATATCTTGAATTTAAAATCAAGGCTCGTTCTTAATTGAACTTTTTAACTTGAATCTTTAATAAATTAACAGGCTGAATGTATGTGAACTTACTTTAATAAGTCAAAAGGGGAAAATTCCAAATATCAGATCTTGGTCGAATTCTTACTAAGTACATTGATATTATAACTATAATAATTCAGTTATAGAACTTGTAATTTAAAATATTAGAAATTTATTACTTATTTTTTAAAAACGTAGACGGTCTTCTTTACTATATATGTTTAGAGAATAACAATTACAACTAAACTTTAATTCCAACTTCAGGTTACCCATATGAATCAAAGAAAAGATTACATATGATCGTCAACATTAATATATTCTTTCAATTTCTTCTTATCTAAGGCCATACTTTCCTCTAAGTCTAGCAAAATTACACTCTCATTCATGACAGTCATTTAGAGAAATAAATGAAAATACTTTTTCTTTAATTTTTTTCTATAATAAGAATTGGGGTTGATAGACTGCAGCATGCTTAAAAAAAAGAAAGAAAGAAGTTTTCATTCGGAGAGCAATAGCCCCTGACAGCGCCGGCAGGAGCGGCTCCCAATGGGCCCAGACATGGTGTCATCGGGAGTTGTCTCTCTCTGCTCTGTAACTCTTTTTTTTCCTTTTATTTTGTGGGAACTTTAAGAAGGTTCTCCAAATTTTCTTTTTCTTTTCTTTTCTTGGGAACCAAAAGAGTTCCCTGGCATTGCATCACATTTTTCTTCAGTTTTTTTTTTAGGTTTTCCTTGTATGTAAAATTTAATTCAAAACATGGATCTTCTCAAGAGTGTGGATCTCTTAAAACAAAATTAAGTAAAATGGGAGATTTTTTAAAATAAAATTAAGATTGAAACCCTTTCATTCTATATTTTCAAATAATATATATTGTTTATCATCTATGCAATTAGGGTGTGCAATTGATTTTTTTAATTCGATTTTAGTTTTATTGTTTAGTTTTGTAATTTTTTAAAAATTTTAATTAAAATAATTTTTTTATAAAATTGAATCAAAAAAAATTAATTCAGCCTAGTTTGGTTCAATTGTGAATCAAATTTGAAAAAGAAAAAATAATAATGCATTATAAACATGGAATCTTATGACAAAAACGCATGTCTATAATACGTTAAATTATAATTTTATTTTTAAAATTTAATTTTCTTACAAAAAATGAATTATTTAAATATGTTATTAGTATGCATTAATATATTATTTTTAAAAATTTTTAATTTTTTAAATTTTCTATCTGAACATAGAAACTAAAAACGTTAAAGACCGACTAAAAATCGGACCGTATTATATCTAATTTTTTTAAACTAAATTGAACTAAAATATGAATTTTGATCCAGTTCGATTTAATTTTTAGATTTTACCAAGTAATAAACATCCCTATATACAATAGATGTACTAAAATATTTTTAAAAACTCTAAATTTTTAAAATGTATTTAAATTTTAGAGAGAATGTTAAGAAATTTTAAAATAAAAAAAATAATTTAGATAAATAAAAGATTAGCGTGCTAAAATTATCAATTTAATAGATGTTTGATTATAAAATCGACCCAACAGAACACGTGAGTAGCTAAGTTAGATCGCAAATGGCATCCGTACAAATGTGACATATACATCTAGATCTAAAGGCATATTTGGACAATAGTGAAATGGATACGGGAGACTGATTGGTTTGCAACAAAATTGGACAAGTTTTACGACAGATCATGTTAGCGACAATACGCAATAAAATTAGCTAAATTTTTTTAAATAGTATTAATTGGGTCGGGCTGGTTCGAACCCGACTCGTTTAGCCCGTTTAATTGTGCGCTTGAATTGATTTTTTCAACCTGAATAATGTTTCAGGTCGAGCTTGGAATGAGATAAGTTCAGTCCGATTTTAGCCCAACCCGTAAAAATATATATACATAAATATTTTATATGTATATATATATATATATTATAATAATATTATTATTATACTATTAAAAATATTATTATTATATAAAAAATTTAAAATTAAGTTCGGGTCTGTTCGAGCCCGAATTCGACCCCAAAGGGCCGAGTTCGAGCTCACATTTTTCCAGCCTGATATTAATCGAATCGAGCTCGGGCTTAACAAAGCCCGACTCACTCAACTCGATTGACATCCCTAAGTATTAATAGATTTTGTATTTTATTCATATTTTTTATCTCTTTAAGTATCAAAAAGGGGGCGGGGTGGGGGTGGGGGTGGAAGGTTAGTTAAGGTAGATATTTTTTCTTAATGAAAGGTGGAAGAGGAATGGGAATGCTTTCAGCTTGCTTGAACATCTATTTACTATTCTTTTTGTCTCAAAATATAAAATTTTTTTATTATTTTCTTAAAATATTTATTTATTAACAAATTTTGAAAATTATTTTATTTATAAATATAATTATTTTATTATTTATTATTTTAATAAAATTAATTAAACATATACTAAAAATACTCTTTATTTTTTAATTTAATAAAAAATTAAATATTTTATATTTTAAACTAGAAAAAATATGAGGCATTGAATATGTTCTGTTACCAGTCTTACGCTGAAAAAGGAAAACCAATTGGACCACCGCCCCCAGCATTTTTGCGCGTTCCTTAATGAGCTGTAATGGGGACAGAAGCCATCGGCATGGACCAACGCCGAAGCATTACTCGGTCTAAATTCTAACACAAGCATTTGACGGGGCACAGCGTTTGAATAGTTTGGCGGCCTTAGGTGTACCGTGTACTATAGAGTGTAGACACTAGTCTTCCGTTCTTTCACATAATCACATGAGATGTAAAAAGGAAACTCCTTTTTTGTCCCTCCCATCCATGACCGGAGACATAGTCAATGCCGCCTCACGAATGATCAAAAGCAATTTCCGTCACTTTTGATTGATTTGATCATATGCATAGCCAAGTGGAATAATCCTAACGGTGGCAGGTTGAGTTATGGATTTAATGGCATGCCGAGGGGCTAAAATGTAATTGTAATTGGATAAAGTTTTCAATTATCCACTGTTTTAGAAAACAATGGTGTTAGAGATGGAAGAGAGAAATGGTTTACTAAATCAAAATAGAAATAGTTTAAACTAATTCGCGTGCATAAATTCTTGTAATACAAAAATTCATATTGATTCATATCCCTTGTGTGTATGGCAACACATCGTTAAAAAAATAAGGAATTGGTGTAAATGACTGAATTACCCCTTGCCATCCATCTCTAGCCAACCAAATTCTACTCTTCCGTTTCCTCTTACCAGTTAGTAATGACCTAGGAAGCAGGAAGGACCCCAGTCCTGACTTCTAGAATTAATACCACTTTTTCCTTTTCTTGTTTTGCTTTTTTTTTTAAAAAAAATTGATTTTTAGTTTTTAACACTAAGGAAGGCTATTTAATATGTCAGGCTACCATCTTACTACAAAAGTAGTAAATCTTTTTCAAAACATATTTTTTTATAAAAAATATACATATAGTTTTAAGATAAAAATAGTAACAGCTGGTAAGAGTATTGCCCCAACCACCATAGCATATGACCTTCCCCTAGTCCTATTTTCCTTGCGCAATTTTATTCCGAAGAGATAATTATTAGTTTATTAATAATATTATGATTAGCAGTAGTCTTAAGTTATTATTAAGGCATCGTTTGATTGACAGGAAAAGAAAGTAATATGTAAAAAGTTAAATTTCGATAAAGTGAATCCGTGAATTGTGATTCTAAATAAATTATATTATTATGTTTGAATAATTTATAAATTGGTAAGAAAAAATTACTATATTAATTTGTTAAATGTGTAAAATAAATAAATTATTAATTTAAAAAAATAAATTTCTTAAGTATATTAGTATTACACAATTTAAAGTATTTTTTAATGAAAAGGATATAGTCAATAAAAAATATTTTTTTATATTTCATTCTTTTTTATCTTTTTTAAAGATGTATACTTTTATTTTTATAGTGATGCTTGCATTCAATTTTTTTGAGAATATAAATATATATTATATTCTTTTAATTTAATATTCCTCCTAAATGCTCATTTTTAGGAAAAAAGTTATCTTCATGAAATTTTAAAATTCCTATATAGATAAAAAATAACATTTAAATTTTAAAAAATATTTTTTTGTAAAAAATTAATAATTTTTCTTTAGATAATGATGTTTGTGAGCTGTACAATTACGGTACAATATTTAAACTATAAGTTTATAGTTAATTTATTAAAATTTTAAGATTTTTATTTTTAAAAACATATAAAATATTGAGATATATAATTTTAATTAGAAAATAATTACAGAGATGTGAGAAGAGAAAATGATGATTGAGAAGGAAGACACAAAATAAAAATTGAGAGAAGAAAAGATGTAATGTGAAGAAATTATCTATTAAATTTTAATATTTTTGTCTTCCTTTTTGACAGATTTCTTGAGAAAGAAATCACAATATTACCTCTATATAAGGATTCACTTTCCTAATATTATTCATTTATTTTTCATTTAAGGAATATGATTCCTTTCCCAAAATATAAATAAGGAACCAAATATACGAATTTAAAAGTATTTTAAATTTCTACCCACTTTCCTTGGATAATCAAAGTATTTTTTGAAGAGATTATTACTTTGCTTATTAATACTTAATTAATAATGTTGTTTAGTAATATTAATATTTTTGGACAGAGGTAGATGGCAGTATAGGAAAGTCCCGGGATAGAACTGTCCTAAATGGACCGGATACTGGCCTAAAGAATCGTATTCTATGGTCTTGGAACTTTCTGCACCTAAACTTCTCAGAAGTTTGCAATCTTCTTTCTCACATGACTCAAAGCTCTCATATATGAAGTCCGCAAATTAAGCATACATCTACTCTGTCCCTCCATCTCTTGCTTTTCTTTCCTTGTCGATCTCCGCAACTCTTTGTTCTTCCAGGATTGGATCTTTTCTTCTTACTTAATACTTCTATACAATAACATTTTTATTTTTTTTCTTCTGATTCTTTCATGGTTACACAGAATCAAGGAACGAATGTTTTTCTGTATCAGATTTCTTCCATGAAGAACTTGCAGAAGCAGAGTAATCAAGCTGTTGCTGCAGCAGCCAAGTTCTTTAACGGGAGCGCTTCGTCTCAAATTGTTCATCTTCTTTCTTTTTTCATCTTCTTTGGATTTGGTTTAACTGCTGGGATACTTCTCTCCTACCAATTCAGAGACATTGCTATAAACTTCCAAGTTAATGGCGGTCTAATCTCTCTTTCTTCCACCCCACAATTTCTGCAAACACCGGAAAAGTTGGCTGATTCTGATGCAACAGCCCGTGTGGGGCTGAAGGAATTTCTTGAGCCATCTAGTCTTATGCATGATATGAATGATGAAGAACTTCTATGGAGAGCTTCAATGGCTCCAAAGATTCAAGAGTTTCCATTTCATCGAGTTCCAAAGGTTGCTTTCATGTTCTTAACCAGAGGGCCAGTTTTATTAGCGCCATTGTGGGAGAAATTCTTTGAAGGGCACGAATGTTTGTACTCAATTTATGTCCATTCAAATCCATCATACAATGGATCAGAGCCTGGAAATTCAGTCTTCCGTGGCCGGAGAATTCCTGGCAAGGTAAGGTTTGGTAAATTTCTCGCTGAGACTTTTAACGTTTGTTGTTATCAATGATTACTTTTGCCCACCACCACTTTACCATTCATGGGAAGTACTATGAGGATTTGTTGTCGGAAGGTCTGACGGATGATTAGAATGTTTCTTAACAGTAAAGATTACTATAATGACATTTTGGAATTCCCATGATGTCGAATAAGAATCTTTCATTTCATTAGTGGCAAGGTAACTAAAGAAAGCATGCATCTTTACACTTTTAATCTTTTTGGATCTTTCAAGAATTTTTATGAACAAAGTTAAAGCATCGATTAAGCTGAAAGATGAATCCTTTCAAATTCTTGAACTAACTTCAACCATTTTCTATACCTACCTACAATGGCTAATTGATATTTCTTTTCAAGAAACATGTTTGATTAATTTGACTTGAGCTCTTCAAAAGCAGAACTTTGTCATTATCATAGCGACTCGCTTGTAGTATAATAAGTTTATAATTATAATATCCTCCGTGAGTAGTTAAACTTAAAAGGAATAGAGAAACTGGAAAAAGTTTCCGTTCATGTTTTGATAATTTCTATTTTTGTTCTTCAGCTCCATTTTTTCAGTTGGCATTATATAGAAGTCTAGCATTTTATTTTCATTTTTCACTCCTTTCGTCTGTTTCTTTCTGATGTACTGCCATCGCGGGGCGCTGCAGAATGTGTAGCCTTCACTTTCTAATGATGGACCTTATCAAGAATTAATAGGGAAAAATTTATCTAGATTCAAGTGGGGTATTTCTGTTGGATATATGGGCTCTCTTCTCTTTATAGGGCACACAACCCATGGTCCTGATGTTAACTCATCAGCAATATATGTGACCCTCGCCAACCAATTTAACAACTTGAATAGGCATTGAATAGATCCATCAACGACACATCTTTCTTCACGAATAATATCCCAAAAAAGCTATAATTTTTACATCCAGTTAGATCATATGCCTTAAAATGCTATGTAGCAGGTGGGTAACGGAGTCTTAAATTGAAAGAGCCTCTAATATTACCTCAAGAACAGTCTAATATGAAGTCAAAAGTTTATATTTATCATTCTAAATTCATGCTCCATTATTCGAGCTTTTGAAGAGTTTATATAACAACCAACATCACACTCACTCATTACATGCATTAATAGTTAATTTAACTCCTTGCTTATATATGTTTATTTGATTATGCAGGAAGTAGAATGGGGAAAGGTAAACATGATTGAGGCAGAGAGAAGGCTACTAGCAAATGCACTCCTTGACATATCAAACCAACGTTTTGTTCTCCTCTCTGAGTCCTGCATTCCCTTGTTCAACTTCTCTACAGTCTACTCTTACCTAATGAACTCCACCCAAACCTTTGTGGAGTCGTACGATCTCAACAGTCCGGTCGGCCGTGGCCGCTACAGCCACCATATGAGCCCCCTCATCAAACTTCAAGATTGGAGAAAGGGCTCACAATGGTTTGAGATGGACAGAAGTTTAGCCATTGAAGTTGTTTCAGACAGAACATATTTCCCAATCTTCCAAAACTACTGCAAAGGGTCATGCTATGCAGACGAACATTATTTGTCTACGTTTGTGGATATGAAATATGGGAACAGGAATTCAAAAAGGAGTTTGACTTATGTTGATTGGTCAAAAGGAGGACCTCACCCTGCTCATTTCTACAGAAACCAAATCACTTTGGAGGTCCTGCAAAGGATGACAAATGATGGGAGAACATGTGAATACAATGGGAAGAAAACCAACATTTGTTTCTTGTTTGCAAGGAAATTCACACCCCATGCATTAGATAGATTGTTGAGATTTGCACCAAAAGCTATGCAATTCAAGAAGTAGGTTTAGCCCTTTATAGTGATAATCATTGTTTGTGGTAAACTTAGGGGAAGTCTAAAATCAGGCCCCCTATTGCTATCCAATTATTTCATTGATTTGTTAGTTGTAATTACTTGTTCCAAATTATTGAGGAAATATTATATCTCCACAGCAGGAATGAAACTACTCTTATATATATTGTTGAAACCGCGTTAAATGCCATCTAATAAATTTACAAATGTTGAAGTACACAAAAGTTTAAAAAGAACTCTTCCACATTCTTTTTTTTTTTTTTTTTCCAAAAAAGCAACCGTTGGATTATGGCTTCTCATTTGAGCACTTAATCTGTTAAAACAAATTGGCCTTATACGTTTTTTATTAGTGTCAAGTAAGCACCCAGAAGTTAATTTTCTTAATCAAGCCCTCCAATTGTGAAAATGTATGAAAGAACCCACCAAAATCTTTAAGGAGAAACTATCCAAAAGTTGTATTATTTTTAAAGAGTAAAGTATTTTTGTGTTACTTATTTAAAGAAAATATTGCGAAATGGTGCAAACTTAGTGCAAATATTGCTAAGTATTAGAAAATAATGAACAATGTGTTATAAATTTAAGTGTCGGTAACACAGAATTAAAGTAAAAGCGTCACTCAATATGTTTGGAGAATAATATAACACAAAAAAAAGAGAAGATAAAATATAGAGAGAGAAAATAGAACTCAAGAATCAAGACTAATATATATATATATATATATATATATATATATATATATATATATATATATATTACTAATACCATCATATGACCCTACATATAGGCTCATAATACAAAAGTTTATAAAAACTCAAAATCTAATATAAAAAAGAAATCAAATCTGATTAGAGTCATATTTTGAGAGTTTAGTTTTTTTCAGAAAACTGACTAATATGAATATCCACATATTATTTCATAATACAATGTTTCTTTTACCCATTAAAAAAAAAAGAAAAATATTTCTTTTAGTGGGTACGACATTTTTATTTTTTTATTTTGATGAGTAAATTAGTCGGTATACATAATCACAAAGGTTTTGAGCACAAGGAGTCCAACGCCATTGCAGAACAGATATCAAGCCCAAGTGGTCTACAAACGCATTCGATCTAATAGCCCAGGCCCTTTTCTAGGTCCATGGAAGGCCCAACTTTACTTAGCTCCATGGCAACCTTTTTATCAATTTTTTCCCGAAGCTTCTTCTAGCATTTAGTATAATCTTATTGTAATAGAAAGGTTTACATAAAGATGTGTAATTTAAAAAATATTAAAATTTGATACCTAAAGAAAAGTTATATTAAGCTATGATTGTGGAGACTAATTTCCTCTTTAATTTTTAAATGAATCCAATGAAAAGGAAAAGAAATTAAATTGATTATGTCTGGGGTTTATAAAGCATTTAGCTTGTAAGAATTCACACCACAACACCCCCAAAATTTCTCCAAAAAGAAACACCCCAAATAAAATGTCGCATCAAGATTATGTAGGGAAATAATTTATATTGATATAATTTTGATCTACAAAGTCAAATTGGGATATTAAGACAGTAATTTAGGTAAAACGCTTCTTATCAGGCTAAAAATCTTGAGTTTGAGGTTCATTGATACAGCACATAGCTATTCCTTTCTTCCTTTGTAAAAGTATAGAATTATTTTTTAAAAAAATGTACAAGTTGGTCAAAGAATTACTCCAAGATTCATCAAAGAAGAAGAAGGAAAAAAAAAGAAGGGAATTGCGCTAAGAACGGCAATGCCTTATGGATGACATTCTCTGATTTCAGTAATAAATTAATGCCTCATTGTGTTTTTCTTTTTCGCTTCCATTAATAGATATGCTTTGGTCACGGTATATTTTGAGTGCCACAAACTTGCACTTAAGTTCTCTAACGTTGAATTATTTGTTAGTTCAGTAAGTGTATGAGATATTCTTTTTTTTTTTTGAAAATTTAATGAATTGGATCATTATACAACTAATTGATGAAGGTATTGAATGCTTGGAAAATCCTATAATTCTCCACTTCATTTCCCCCAGTTTTTGCCCTACAGCTGCTGTTCCACATGACTAACTCAAGTGTAAGTAATGGCTTCTACTTCGTCTCCTATTGTTGGTCCTATCTATTGGAACTGTCCTCGACCTGGACGGATCAAGGTTAATACTGATGCCAGCCGCCGTTCTGACAACCGGTCTGGGGGAGGCTGGGTTATTACGAGATGCAGACTGGAAATGGGAAGGAAGTCGGCAGATAACATTGGGACTTGAACCCGACTTACAGACAGTAGAGATGGCGGCAATTGAAGCGACCCTGCAACATGTACAAGCTCTTGGTTATCACAATAACATTGAGGTTGAAACCGACGGTAAACTCTCAGTTGATCAAACTACTGCTGTCTCTTTTGGTAGAAAGAAGACTAAGTTACATGCACTCTTGAAATTTTGAAATGTACATGGCAGGAATAAGGGCAATGTAAATATTCATATTGTCAATGGTTTTAGTAAATTATAAAATGTAATTAGAATTAGTCCTTTCAAAACTATGAATGAAAATGTAAAACCGCCTATTACCGAAGAAGGAGAACGGTACTTTCACGGCGGCCAATTTTTGAGGGTTAAATTACCTTAAACGTGGCAAAGAAGTGGGCAGACTATTACCTGCCATTGACTTTTTTTCATATATATTTTTTGGTTTAGGAGGAGGGAAAGAGGTCCAAGGTTGGGGCAAACTATTTTAGATAAACTTATACTTCATTTTACATCTAAGAGTGCATTTATTTTTCTTAAAAAAAGTAGGTTTTTAATCGTGTGAGTTAATGAAATTTATGGATCCTAAATCTATGTCGAATGCGATGATCCATATGCACTTTTCTTAATCTTTAAGGATATGTATCATCAACTGGTCATGTAGATTATAATAAGTCTCCCTAAGATGATTATCAATGTCAACAAGGCCCAAACTACCTTTTGAATCAATCAAAGACAAACTCAGAAAGCGATAAGAGGGCATGGAGAGTCTTCTTAAGCTTCTCAGTCTTCAAATCATGCTCATATAAAATTTGAAATTCAGAATTATGGGCTAGCCAATGAAGGCATCCATGAAGAAAACGCTATTGACGCCTCGGTGGCCATGGAAATTTCTCACTTATAAGTTTCCAGGAAGAAGGAGATGATGATGATGGTGATGGCGATGGCGATGGCGATTTGTTTCTTGAAGGTGTCCCCAGAGAAAAGTTGAATACTTCACAATGTACGATCTGTTCGATATTTCGGAAAAATCTCACTACTTTGTATTCTTCCGTTGATGATAAATATCCAAAACCAATTGTGTCATTGCGGAGTCTCCACCAGGGTGTTGTCGACGGAGAATCCAGCCGTGATTCACGAGTAGCAGGGTTACATATATAGATCTGGTCAGTCTCTCTCGCTTGCGTGTTAAAACATATTAGGCCACTTTAAGTATACTGTGCCACCGCCGAACTCACCTCCATCCTTTGAGAACATCTGAAGTACCTTGCCATCGATATCCGCGGACGCGAAGGTGAAAACGCAGCCGCGGTCATTCTCGGGGTAATCAGAAATTTATATAGAGATTTGACCGTACCATTGTTTGGATGCACACTTGAATCTGAGCAAAGCCTTGGCTGGGAGCCTTGAGAGTATATCCTCTGGTAGATGGGAGGGAATGCTTAGTGAAATATTTATGAGCTCTTCAAAATTTCATATTCTACATTTGTGAACTCTTAAATATTCATATTGTTCGTATATTATAAAATAAAAGGATTCTTTCTTTTTCTTTAGGAGTAATGTTAGTGGATATTCAAAATTACTATTTAAAATATTTTATTTTTTATTTTTAAATAAATTTGAATTTTCTTTTAAAAGACTTATATACCCTTATGCGACATGTGAGTTCAAGTGTTCTCCGGCTATATTAATTCCACTGGCAAGAAAATTCGTCTCTTGATTGTGTTGTATAATAAATAAAAGCATTTATCCCATACTCAAAACCTACTACCCCGGTTATCAATTTCTCCTCATAAACTAGTAAAATAAAATTTTAAAAAAAGAAATGGAAGCTTCAATCACTACATAAATCGCAATATTCTAACACATGAAGTAGTTTTTTTAAAAAAAAAAATTAGAATGTACATGCAATAGTATAAAAGCAACGTTAACGTTGTAATCCAATTCTTAGCAAATAACAGGAAAAAAATTAATATTTCTTAAAAAAATCAAAAAGGAAAAAAAAAAGAATTTAAGATATCATCATGTCATTGAATTCCCCCCTGCAGAAGAAAACACACATTTAATCCCACTTATCGCCGCCATGTGCACGCCACAAGCTTTCATTATAAAATCATAAAACCAAGCTCCTTAACAACTCTAAAAGTGATACTTGTATAAAAGATACTATAATTTTATCTATTAAATCCAAAAAAAAAAAAAATGCATGAAATTACTTCTTAGGACCCAGTGAAGTGATACGGTCCAAACGGATGAGTTTAATAGTCCAGATTCAGCCCTGCTGCTAGATTGAACTCTGCACTATTTCTTTTTTTATTTTTTCTTTTTGAAAGAAAGGCATGATCTCCGCATTATCTCTTGATGATACAATTTTTTTCTCGATAATATATTTTGAGTTAAAGAAGAACAAATATTTTGTCTGCGATTTAATATGTTTTTATATTGAACAATTTTATTTATAAATATAAACAATAATTAAGTCATTTATTGATGTCTAAGTAAATTTTACTTATTTACAATGGTTGAACAGACAATTAAAAAATAAAGAAAATGACCTATATGAAAAAAAAAATCCCTAAAATTATAAGCAAAAAACGGCATCTCTCATTTTGACTTGTTGAAAGTTAATGGAAGAAATGCTTCAATCGATATATCTTTCATAGTATATACTCAATTATAAGACACAGCATAAAATATCAAAGCCAATTCTTTGATAAATAGTACTACAAAACAAAATTCCAAAATTCCAATATAAATTTCTAGCGTGATGTCATGGAAATCTTGTGCGCAATTAACTAAGACGAAGCTTGTGCACATCACACCCCAAGCTTTCATTATAATAAAAGCATGAACCAACCGGATGCACTCACCCTCGTGACCACTGATGTCCCTCCGTGCTCGAGTTTGACACCCGGCTATAATGCCCGCTCAAAATTTCTACCCTCAGTAAAAAAAAAAAAAAAAACGAACCAAAATTAATAAATTTTAAAAATAAAAATTTTCAAAACGATATTAGATAAAATTTAAATTTAAATTTTTTATTTTTATTTTTATAAAAAAATATGAAATATAAAATTTATATTAAATTTCACAACAATATCCAATTCAAATACCCTTTTAATTTTAATTTTGTCTCTTAAAACCAAAAAGATAGATAATGCATGATTTTCCTTTTCTTGGCTAAGTAAGATACTGCATGAAATAACTTCTTTTTTTTTTTTTTGGTAAATGAGAATGTTATCCATTGATATAAAAGCAGTCTAAGCTATTACAATCAAAACAATTTTCAAACTCTTTTTCCAATGAGAGGAGTTGAAAAATTGGGATAATATGATACAAAAATTACACAATAGTTGAATAACTATAATAATACATAGGTAAAGAGTACAAAACTATAACTAGTACTAGGATAAACAAACACATAATAAACTTTTTCATAGCACATTTCTCATAGATCTTCGACCACAGCAGTGAAAAAAACTCAACTTCAACATCTTCCTTGAAAGTCAGCAATTGAAAAGGCCATGGGCGTATTAACGATTTCCCTAACTATTTGGAAGAGAAGTTAAAAATTGAACGAGGGCTCATATTAGATCCGGGTTGAACGATTTCTCTAAAAAAATTAGAGAAAATAATTAGATCTAAAAAGATCAGAAGAAATCTCACCTCCGAGTCTTGAATCTTGAAAAAATATGCCTTGAAAATATTTATGATAATTTGTAGCAAAAAAGAGAGTGAAAAAATACAAAATATGTGAAAGGTCGACCAAGATCTTACCAAAAGCCAAAGCTTTCGGCAAGATCTGGCCGACGAACCTATTTGAAGGAGGCAACCGACGAGTGTGATATTGTCCATATGGTTAACTGCACTCGTCTGTCGTCGTCCTCATTCGCGCACGTGCCTGCGCTTCCCCTCCTGCGCTTTCCACATTCAAGCCCTAAACCCAACCGATGGCTCTAGCTAATATGATATATACTATATAGTATATTAGTTATGTCCACATTTTACAATAAAAATAGAATTTGCACTATTTACGCAATATCTGGATAAATTTTATGTTTGTTTTGCAGTAAAATATTTAAAATATTATTTCAAAAATTATTTATAAAGAATTTTAAAAATAAAAAATCTCTAATTACTAATAACAAAATTTAAATTTACTCACGTCTCATAAATCAAAATTTTAACCTTTTAATTAGAAAGCTGTAATTCTCGTCACTTAAATAATGCTTTGGGGTCTAGATTATAAGTTTTAATATATTGTAGTTTTAAAAATATATGACTTGTAATTTTATTGCAAAGATTGTTAGATTTGGTGTAAAAAATTGGGGGAGAATTTGGTTCGTGTCCCTGGCGATTGACTCACTGACGTGGCCATTATGTCCACGTCAGCACCCAATACGGCAAAACTCCACCCACGTGGCCAACTATATATTGCCTCCACTTTATCCTCCTCGTCCTGACTTTCATCTTTACACCACACCAACTTTTTCTGTCACCCAACCTATACATACACCTATAGATACAGATGCACACTGTCTCTGGGACATGACTTCTTTCTTCCTTCTGGGGCAGACAAGATTGCATTCATGAAATCTGAATCTGAAATCACGAACGAATTCAAACGTTTTGGTGGTCAAAAAGTTGGCGAATTTGGAAATTTTATAAATGGCGATGCCATTAACGACGGTGGGGGTGCAGAACGGCGGCGTAGGTGTAATGGCCGGGCCGGGGATGAGCCAGCAGATTGAAATGGATCAAAATGGGACGCCAAACAGGCTGAAAAGCTCGTCGCCTATTCGGGTTTTCTTATTCTTTCACAAGGCGATTCGGGAGGAGCTCGACGGGCTTCATCGGGCCGCCATGGCCTTTGCCACGAAGAGTGACGATAATGGTGATATTAATCCTTTGCTCGAACGCTATCGGTTTTTCAGGTCGATTTACAAACACCACTGCAATGCTGAGGACGAGGTGAGTATTCTGTAATTTCTGTGAATTGCGGGACTTCTGAAGCTTTTAGAGCTTAATTTTGCTATTCACGTGTCTGTGCTTGCGTACGTAACTCATAAATTGGAGAACTTTTTGATTATCTGTACTCTGTTGATCTCCCTTATCCCCTAGCTAATTGGTTGCTGTTTAGTTTTACAGAATAATTCTGTTTACCGATGGGTTTTTTGGTGTTTAGTTTTCTTCCTTTCTGTTAGTTCCTTTATACTATATCCTCGCAATAGAGTTGATGGTTTCCTTGTTAGAGGGCGAGCATGTTGTTTGGTGGTCAAGAAGTTAAAACCTTTCAATTTTTAGGGACCAGTTGCAATGAAGTGCGAGTGGGATTTATAAGAAATTGCTGCTTTTAATGTTATTATTGGCTCTGAACTATTTTAAACTCAGGAACATAATTTGGGATTAAGGATTTGTTGGCTTGAGCAAAATTTTCAAGCTTCATCTTTTTCTTCTTCTTTTTAACTTTCTTTTGTTCTTTTAGCTTCCTGTGGTGAATATTTGATGTGGCTAAATTATAGATTCTCGAGTGAGTAGAGCATTTTCTGAATGAAAGTATTGGGTTTGTGTTCCTTTTCACAAAATGATCGTATTCTTGTTTATTGCTTTTAGTTTCTTGTGTGGACCTTTCTGTTGCTATAATTTTCTTTTCAGGGAAAACGGAGATGTCTGATTGTTGGGCTATATTACTCGTTGCTGTTAAGTATTATTTGGATTGTTCTTGTCATTTTATATTTAATAAAAAGGGATATCATGTTTTCTCTGCAGTTTCCTAAGAAAATTGCGGGGTTTTGTCTTAAAACGGTTTATTTATTTTTTTTTCTCATAATGTTTGTAATTAAGGTTAATAAAGTTCTTCTTCACATGCTACACTTTTTCCTTTTTTTTTTTTTGGTTGTTGCAAATTGCTTCACATCATGTTGTGGCCAAGGATGATGTAATATGCGCGCTCTCACCACTATATATTGGATCAGGAGATATTCAAATTGTTTGTGCTGAAAAATTTCCACAAATTTGCTGGTTCTTAGATATTAACTAAAGGATGGAGTTTTGACCTCATAAATATGTCTACCTGTCAAATACCAGGTAATTTTTCCTGCACTTGACATCAGAGTAAAGAATGTTGCTCGAACTTATTCTCTTGAGCATGAGGGAGAAAATGTGCTTTTTGATCAACTGTTTGCATTGCTGGATTCCTGTAAGCAAACTGAGGAAAGTTACAAGAGGGAGTTGGCTTCTTGCACAGGTGCACTGCGTACATCAATTAGCCAGCACATGTCCAAGGAAGAGGAACAGGTTGGTGTGCTACTGATGTATGACTGCATTAGCTTGTTATGGATTATCTGTGACAAACTTGTCTAATGGTCTTATTGGGAGGCTTATATTTCAATTGTTAGAATACTTGAGGACTGCTCTTATTTTATGCCATATGAGTGGCATACCAGTAATTGTTGTCTTTATAAGATATCAACATTTTGTCCTGTTTACAATTGCATAACATAATGATACTGCAGAGAGCAATATGTTCACACTCCCAGGCATAAATCTCGCAACTAGTATGTTTGTGGAGATCTGCAGGACATTGAAATTTGGGCCTATTTACTCTCTATTCATCTTTATGACCTAGGATTTCTTGAAATTGATACATGAAATGTAATAAAGTCAGGATTAAGGGGTCATCTTCCAGCCTTTCTGGACTTCCAGAGTGATAAGAGTGAGATGGACTTATCCCAAGTGGCAACTTGGGGCTCTATTTTGCATAGAGCGTTCTAGTCTTTTATTTTCTTGGACATACCTGTTTGGTCATTACTTTCACCACAAACAATTTATATTTGTTTGGCAGGTCTTCCCATTGCTCACAGAAAAGTTTTCGTTTGAGGAGCAAGCATCATTGGCTTGGCAATTTCTGTGCAGCATTCCTGTGAATATGATGGCAGAATTTCTTCCATGGCTTTCGTCCTCCATTTCAGCTGATGAGCGCCAAGATATGCGTAAATGCTTGTACAAAATCATACCAGAGGAAAAACTGCTTCAACAGGTGAGGACCTTCAGGTCCAGAAAGCATAAGACGCTTCTATCAAATTATACCATTGCTGATATAAACTTATTTTCATGAAGATTATATTCGCCTGGATGGATGGGGAGAAGATTAGTAAGAAGCGTAAAGTTTGTGAGGATGCTACTGAGTCCTGTAGTTCACCAGATTGCAAAACTAGCAGCTTAACTAGACCAACTGAATGTGGAGATTGTGCATGTGAATCTTCCATGGTATCCAAAAGACACTTCGTGCCATCAAAGTCTAATATATTAGAGCATCCTATAGATGAGATATTGCATTGGCACAAGGCTATTGAGAAGGAACTAAGTGACATCGCTGAAGCAGCTAGAAGGATGCAGTCATCTGGGGATTTTTCGGACTTGTCTGCTTTTAGTAAGAGGATCCAATTTATCGCCGAAGTTTGCATTTTTCACAGGTATAATTCAAAAATTGCTCACATTTCTATGTTTTTGTCTTGAATAGAATGCCATGGGTAGAATGGACAGTGGTGCAACTTTTAGTAAAACATACCATGCTTGAGAACACTTCTAAGCTTGTTTCCAAGCTTAAAGATTTTTCTTTTTTTTCTAATTTAAATCCATTTTCTGTTTGTATAGAAAATTAATGTCCTTTTGTTCAAGGTATAAAAATCAACTAATTGTCTTGGAACAGTTCAGAATCCAAATGTTGAGAAATATCAGAATCATTTAGGAAATCCTAATATCTACTATCTGATCCTTTCAATGTATCGTTGTGGATCTCATGAAGCTTGCTGCTTGTCTTCTATTTTAATATGTGAAATTGTGCTAAACAGATTTATTTAATTAATCTACTTCCTTATGCTAAAATTTTCAGGTGAAATTGCAAATTTTTGGTTTGTAACTTCAGTTTTTATATGATCAAAAACCTACTATTGCTACCTTTTTGTTGAATAATGATCATACCTTGTCACTTCTGGCTGCAGCATTGCTGAGGATAAAATAATATTCCCTGCTGTAGACACAGAACTATCATTTGCTCAGGAGCATGAAGCAGAAGAAAGTGAATTTGATAAGTTGAGATGCTTGATGGAAACGATTGGAAGTGCTGGGGCTAACTCCTCTTCTCCTGAATTTTGTGCAAAGTTATGTTCTCATGCTGATCATATCATGCAGACCATAAAGAAGCATTTCCAGAATGAGGAAGTTCAGGTGTGGATCTTAGTTTTCAAGACTTGTGAAAGTCTATGTTCTTGCTTTCCTTCCCAGAAAAGCTCTTTTTTCTTTTTTGTGTCACATATTTTAGGTTTCATGATTTGTTTCTACTTAAATGTGCAGTTTCTGTAAAATTTATTATCTGCTTTGGAACTCGATTACAGGTTCTTGAACTTGCCAGGAGTCATTTTAGCCCTGAACTGCAGCGTAACCTTCAGTACCAGAGTTTATGTGTAATGCCTCTGAGGTTGATCGAGTGTGTTCTACCGTGGTTGGTAGGATCACTAAGCGAGGAGGAAGCAAGATCTTTTCTTCAGAATATGCATATGGCAGGTTCTCAATCAAATTTCCGTATTTACTTTGATTCTAATTCTTTGTCCTTGTGGTAGTGTATTCTCAAAACATGTGTCTCTTGTCAGCCTCTAACTTGTATACGTAATACTACAGCTCCACAGTCAGACACTGCATTAGTAACACTATTCTCTGGCTGGGCATGCAAAGGGCGTCCAAGGAGCATTTGTTTGTCCTCTAGTGCTTATAGTTGCTGCCCTGGGAAAATGCTGACAGAAGCCCCTGAGAAGTTAGATAAACGATGTTGTGCCTGCAACTGTTCAAGCAGAGGGGCTAAACATTTCCGAATTGATCAATCAAATAATGATGAAAGGTCAGTTCAGTATAGAAACATAACTTTAAGGGAAGAAAATAATTGTTGTGATTCTTCAGGAGCTGTAGGATTCCAGAAAGCACATATCAGTAACCAGTCCTGTTGTGTTCCTGGGTTAGGAGTGAATGGCAATAATCTAGGTACAACTGCTGGGAAATCTTTGCGATCCTTATCTTTTGGCCAAAGTGCTCCTTCACTGAACTCGTCTCTCTTCAATTGGGAAACAGAGATTAGTTCAATCAGCAATGGTTGTGCAACACGACCCATAGATAACATATTTAAATTTCACAAAGCCATCCGAAAAGATTTGGAGTTCCTCGATATTGAATCTGGGAAACTAGCAGATTGTGATGAGACATTCATTAGGCAGTTCAGTGGTAGATTTCGTCTCTCGTGGGGTTTATATAGGGCTCATAGTAATGCAGAGGATGATATAGTGTTCCCTGCTTTAGAATCAAGAGAAACCCTTCATAATGTTAGCCACTCCTACACGCTGGACCATAAGCAGGAAGAAAAACTATTTGAAGACATTTCATCTGCTCTTTCTAAACTTTCTCAACTTTATGGTAATTTGAAGTTCAAAAATACAACTGGAGATCAATGTACTAGGGATTTTGATTCTACTACAGTTGATAGTGGTTTGAGAGAATACAGTGAACTGGCTACTAAAGTCCAGGGCATGTGCAAGTCCATCAGAGTTACACTGGATCACCATGTTACTCGTGAAGAACTTGAGCTCTGGCCATTGTTTGATAGACATTTTTCAATTGAGGAGCAGGATGAACTTGTTGGTCGCATAATTGGTACCACGGGAGCAGAGGTTCTCCAATCAATGTTGCCATGGGTAACATCTGCTCTTACACAGGAAGAACAGAATAAAATGATGGACACATTCAAGCAAGCAACAAAGAACACAATGTTCAGCGAGTGGCTAAATGAATGGTGGGAAGGGACTCCAGCAGCAATTTCTCAGATCTCAACATCTAAAAATAGTACGTCCCTCGGTTTCCATAATATTATTGCTTCTGCCCTGTTTTGCTTCTCAATTTTTCCATTTTTCTTTTCAAAATTCTCTATGTTTTCTTATTCAGTTTTGTTTTGGACTACCATAATAAGTGTTGCTTTGTAAGATAAGGAATAACTTTCAGCCATTTTGTAGACTGTGATCTCCACAAATCACTGGATCAGAGTGATTACACATTCAAGCCTGGCTGGAATGATATCTTCCGAATGAATCAGAATGAGCTTGAATCTGAGATAAGAAAGGTCTCTCGCGATTCTTCTCTTGATCCAAGAAGAAAGGCCTACCTTATTCAAAATCTCATGACCAGGTTTCTCTTTGCTTTCTTGTTCGATCATTGTCCTGAATATGGATCTACTTGCTCTAATTAATGTATTTGTTTTGCAGTCGCTGGATTGCTACTCAGCAAAAGTTACCCCATGCAAGGATTGGTGAGTCCTCTGATAATGAAGACGTCCTGGGATGTTGTCCATCATTTTGTGACCAAGAGAAACAAGTCTTTGGTTGTGAGCATTATAAAAGAAATTGTAAGCTCCGTGCTGCTTGTTGTGGAAAGTTGTTTACTTGTAGGTTTTGCCATGACAATGTCAGCGACCATGCAATGGATCGGCAAGTTTCTCAGAACTGCATTTCCTTTTACTGTTTTTCTTTTTTGGGTAGATACTGCATTTCCTTTCCTTCCCTTTAGCTAGCCCGTTTCATTCATTATCCTATAACATATTGCAGAAAGGCTACATCTGAGATGATGTGTATGAAATGTCTCCAAATTCAGCCTGTTGGACCTATTTGCAGAACGTCATCTTGCAATGGATTTTTGATGGCAAAGTACTATTGTAGTAGCTGCAAATTTTTTGATGATGAAAGGTAAAACTTTAATTTTCCCACTGTTTGTTAAACATAATAGGCATTTTGATTTCAAAGAATTCAACTAAGTGCCTCAGTAGAAAATACTGCTCAGACTAATTGTTACACTAGGTTTATCTATTCCAAAAACTGTAGAATGTACCTAGGGCATTGATGTCTTTTTGTGTAACTTTATTTTGGAGGGTTATATAAATGAGCTGTCTAAATGTGCTTGTTGAAGTTGTTGGTGCTAATTTGTGGTAAAGAAGTTATAAATCGAGTTTGGCTGATTTTAGGTTCAAAGAAGGTTGGGACCAATATATTGGCTGAGTTAGGGCTATACTGTGCATGGCGAGGAAAGAGAAAAAGAGAAGAACTTCTAGGAATCTCACTTAAATATTGCTAGAAATTGCAACAGCAGGTGTAGTTGTTCGTGACATCAATGATTTTGCACTTTGGAAATTGATTTCCAATAGGTACCCTGTTGAAATGAGTATTCTAAAAGAAAACGCCCAACATTTTATAAATGTGGATCTCAAATCCATTTGAACATATCCCACTGCAACATTGTACTGAATAAGTCAAGGTCCTGTCCTTACTTGTTCCTGGTGGAGATATTCCCTGGAAACCTGAATACTCCTTGTCTATGAGGCTCTCTTCAACTGTATATGGAGGACAGGATGATCTCAAGGTTGCTCGTTATATTATTTTTAAAACTCTCTGTTATCACTGTCCTACTCACCCTCAAGTTTCCTTCTTAAACCAGCTTCACTTTAGACTCTTGGTCTAAGTTTTTGGAGATCTTCTGCTATAATGATACAGATCTGTACATGTAATTGATTATGTCTTTCTAACCTTCCTTTCTTTTTTAATTTTCTGTGTTTCAGGACAGTATATCATTGTCCTTTTTGCAATTTATGTCGCCTTGGCAAGGGACTTGGTATTGACTTCTTTCATTGCATGACCTGCAACTGTTGCCTGGGAATGAAGTTAGCAGACCACAAGTGCAGGGAGAAAGGTCTTGAAACCAACTGCCCAATATGCTGTGACTTTTTATTCACATCAAGCTTAACTGTCAGAGCTCTTCCTTGTGGCCACTATATGCATTCAGCTTGTTTCCAGGTTATTATATATGCTTTCCACAAATTTATGTGATCGTAGTGCTGAAAAGAGCTGTTCTGTTATACAATTGGTCCTTACCTGCTTGATTTTTCCTTGGCAGGCATATGCTTGCACACACTACATCTGTCCTATTTGCAGCAAATCTATGGGAGATATGTCGGTAAGAGGATGCTTTCCTCATTTGCCACATTGTATTCTCTCATAATATGTGAGATTTTACTATGCAATCCTTGATGACATGGTTACAAGTACAAATAAATAATAGCTAGGACTTCAATTCTTCTAAGTGAAATGAAATACGATTGATTGTTGGCCCGTTGAATTTGCTCATGCCTAAGCACAACAGTTGCGCACATTTTGATATTGACATAATTTTGATTCACTTCGATTGTCTTCCTTTAGGCACGTTTCCTGTTTAATCTTTTGATTCTCTCTCTCTCTTTCTTGTGTAGAATAGCCTTAGTTTTCTTTCTTAACCCCAAAGCAATTTTACAACTTCCACCATCAGAAATTTTAAGTTGCCAAAATTTAATGTCTGTGAAATCTTACTCTCTATTCTAGACTCTATTTGACAACTTTTTGGATGTACCTGAATATCCTTTTTCTTTTATTCAGGTTTACTTTGGAATGCTTGACGCTTTAATGGTTTCTGAGGTGCTTCCAGAAGAGTATAGGGACCGTTGTCAAGTAAGTTATGTTGGCTGTACTTGTTTAAACTCTATCATTATGCTCTGAAAGATGGTCACTGAAGATGTTAATCAAACTAATACTCGTAACAATAATCAATGATGGACTTTCTGGTTTTTCAGGACATCTTGTGCAATGATTGTGATAAGAAAGGATCTGCACCATTTCACTGGCTGTATCACAAGTGCAGCTTCTGTGGATCCTACAATACAAGGGTAATCAAGGTTGACCGAACTCCTAATTGCTTGACCAGTGAAAGTCAATGAAGCCTTTCTTTGGTGATTCAGCCATTCCGATCTGTAAATTCCTCATTCTGACTGCTAGAGTTACCACGTATTTCCATACATTCCCAAAATTTTGTCATCACAGTAAGCACAAGACTGCTGCTATACATCTGCTTTGCAATACACGAGGCTTTGCTTATTTTTTCCACATCATTTCTGTAATTTAGATGTCTAATGACATTGTGCAAGTGATATAGGAGCAAACCGAAGGAAAGATGAAAAGTTCTTTGTTTCATTTCATTGTAGTAAAAGATTGAGCACATTCCTTTGAGAAGAGAAGCAGAAAACAGTTGAGGACCTTTTTGAAGTCTTTGGCAGCCAGAATTGGTTTTTAAATAAAAAAGGGTACTTGAAAAGAAAGGTAGTTCAGTGTCTTCTGTTCACATAAAGAAAAAGCAGCCTAGCGCTTAGGCTGCTGACCTTTTGCAAGGAATGGGACAAGAGATTGCTGATGTCTGTTCCAGTTCAAGTTTGACATTTTCAACCCCTTAAGTTACTTCATTCAAAAAAGCTTTCATACTTGTAGATGGTACTTGTACATTTGTCATTTGTCCATGCCCAGTGGATTTATTATCATCTCTGGTATCTTGCGTGATGAGCGCTGCTATTATTTTAAGGTGTGATTGGATAGAGTTTAATTTTGATATTTTTATCTTGGGTTTTGTAAAAGTTAAATTGTTTGTGAGAAGAGATGTGTATCTCATACTTAAAATTTTAAGTTTAGTTTTGAAATGAAATGTTGTCCAAGTAGAGCTTCTAGACTTATTAGCCTAAACAAAAGCTTTACTTATGATGTATTTAACAATTAAATTAATATAAATTTTTTATTTTAAATTGAACTTCTTTTCAAATAAATAATTTATTTTTTTATAACTTAAAAGACAAAAAATTTTAAATTTAAATTTTGTTTAATCTCACTTTTATTATTTAGTAGAATTTTATTTTGACAATCTTTTGATTATAATACTTACAAACTCGTCAAAACATATTTTGAATTCAATTAAACGAACTTTTAAACGTGAAACTCACTTTAAAAAATGTTATTCAAATACATTTTCATCTTTTTAACTTAGTTCTGCTTCTGCACTGAGGAAAGAATACCGTGTGATAAGAGGTTGTCTTGTCTTGTCTGTTCCCCCAAACTTGTGGGAAAACGTTTAGCAACGTTGCTATCTCCTGAATTCACATCTAAAGCCTACATTGCACTTTTTTGTACAGAATATATGAAAGAGCTTTTTCTTAAAAAACCGCTCAACTTTTGCATGAAAAAGGACGCAGTTTGTCATACTTTTCTCAAAAGAAACATCGAAAATAAATATTTAATTATTATAATAAATATAGCTTTTTAATTAATAAACCTTCTTAATTAATAAATGTCACGTGATAACAAAATATATTCAAGTGTTTTTCTTAATCTTTTATATCAAATTAACTGTAGAATTTAAATTAGGATGAATGGGGGATAAATAGTGCAACTATGTAAATCTTGGTTCTTTCTTCTAAAACAGAAGGAGGACCAAAGGACTTAAAAGAGTACTAGTAACTACCTTTTCTAGAAAAGCAACAAAAGCTTTTTAATACATTGTCGTAAGGTGGTAAAAGTCTTTATTATCAAGTAAAAAAATTTAGGTTTGAATAATATTTTCTCCTTGCTGTATTAAAAAAAAAAAGAAAACTATTTTTGACACATACTTTTTTTTAAAAAAATCATATTAGGGTGTGATTGGATAAAGTTTAGTTTTGAGATTTTTTGTCTTGGGTTTCTGGAAAGAGAAATTTTTGTGAGAGAAAAAATGAGATGTGAGATGAGAATTTTGTATTGGATTCCGTGTGAAAATATAAGATATGTAAATTGATTTCCAAAGAAAAGGAAAAAAGCAATGTCACAGGTAAAAAATCCATACGACAATTTTTTGACTCATTAATATATTTTTGGATTAAAAAAAAGCAGAAGAAGAAAAAGAGAACCAATGCAATGAAAATATTGACTCATTAATATATTTTTAACTTTTTACACTCTTTTATTTTTTAATAAATAAAAAAATTTAATACTCATAACTAATTTTTAAAAATTTTTTGAGAAAAAGTTTGAATTGAGTGTCAATTATTAAAAAAAAAAGAGAGTAGTGAAAGAAACTAAGAGGAGAGTGAGAATATTACACTCTTTTCTTTTTTCTTTTTGAGGAAATTACTTTCTTTTCTTTATTTTTCAAAAGAAAAAAAGGGGCTTTTGACGCTTCTGACCCTATTTTATGAAAAGCTCCGGAAATAGCCCGCAAGATCACATGAAGAAAGTGTACTACGTAATGCGTTAATAGGATTGCTTTAAGAAGCGTTTAGAGTAAAGGCAAAGGAGTTTAGCTTAACACGCCCATTACAGAATGCGTCGAAGATATTCCGGAGCTCAGTGCCAAACGGGTCGTAACCCAAAAGATAGTAATTGTAACAGAAGAAAATAAAATTTAAAAAGGAAGACAAATATTGACGCCATTCTTTTGAGCTTCAGCTGAAATTTCGTTCTTCTTCACGAAGAAAAGAGAAGGCCCGCTCATTCTTCAGGTAAATTTTCTTCTCCTCAGCTTAATTTTATCATGTGAAATTCTCAAAGCTCTAAAATTTATGGAAATTTGTGTAATATGAATATCTGTTGCAAATGATGGTAAGTAGATCTTCTTTTTATTGTTTGAATGAATCTCGATGAATTAAATTCAGAGATCCAAAGTGCGCTGAAGTTAGTGAAATTCTTGATTGTTATCCTTCAATTTGTTTACAAATTTTTATGGGTTTTGTGTCTGTATAAATTGTTTGTGTTTGTAATTCTGCAGACAAGAGGGCTTTTGTCGGAAGATTGTGCGGCAAGTGTTTCTTGAAAGTTTTATATTAAATAACGAGGAAAAGGGTGGAAATTGAGGAAGGTCAGGTTTTGGAGAAGGTGTCTAGAGAGCGTCAGAATAGAGGAGAATGGCTGGTTCAAAGATGGAGGGGCCATCGGCTCCGGCGGTGAGGAGAGATCCGTATGAGGTCCTGTGCGTGTCAAGGGATTCTTCTGATCAGGAAATTAAGACTGCTTACCGAAAGCTTGCTCTCAAGTAAGTTGCATTCTTTGCCCCTGTAATATTTTCAATTGAATTGGTTTCTTGTAGGTAATGTTGGGTCTGATGTAAATCTTTTAATTGGAATGTATTGTAAGGTGGAAAGTTGGGGGCCTTTTGGTTGTTTGTTATCTGAGTTGTACAATTTGTTTTGGTTGAATATGTGCTGCGCTGAAGTACTCGCTAGTATATTTACTGTTAAGAAAGGTCACTTTCCTGGTCATAGATGATAATGGGTTTGAAAAGTTGAAAGTCATTCTAGATTTGTGCTTCAGATTGTCGAAAACGTTTTCTTGGACCATATATTTGCTGAATATCATATATTGATCTCAACATTTTCTGAGTTCTTGGTCGGCTTGAGTTCTGTGTGCTGGATGTTAATAATGGGAATTCGTTTTTTGAGATGGAGATGTACATAACAATGATCAGAATAGCAAAATGGTATTCTTATAAATTTTATAAATTTCACTTCAAAAATGGGAGTACTAATTTGGCTTATTTGCAGGTATCACCCCGATAAAAATGCTAGCAATCCTGAGGCATCAGAGCACTTTAAAGAGGTTGCATATTCATATAGTATTTTATCTGATCCAGAAAAGAGAAGGCAATATGATAATGCTGGGTTTGAGGTACTTTCTTTCTGTTTATATATTTATTCTATCAAGCTGTTAAAAGGTGTTTTTCATGGTTGGCTTGGTTTTATATGTAGTTTAGCACCGATCCTGCTTTAAGCCAATTCAATAGTTAACAATACAAATTAGGTCGAAATGCCACATTCTTTAGTTGATTTGATGTAGTTTCTGTTTGCTAATGGGTAAAATTTAAATTTTAAATTTAATAGGAACAGAAACTGTGAAGTTCTGCATGATATTTTAAACAACTTGAAAGTCTTCTAACCATAAATTGTTTGATGCTGTTTACTTGCATGACCATTGACTGGGAAAAGGTGAAAGAATGCTTTGGTTACTCTGCCATACATGAGATTTTTTGTATATTAAGAGTTGAACTTCCATTGGTTCTTTTGCAACTTATCATTGCATGATCTTGTGAACTTAATTCTTAGCGGTATGTGTACTTGGAATGGCATGAAGATATAGTTTGCATATGTACTTCTTTTGCTTCTCAATTCATGTCACTTTAGGAGAGGCCAATTCATTTTTAATGTTGAAGGGATGGGTTTTTTCTTCTTGTGTATTTATAAGTCTATTGGAATAGTTTATGAAATGTGTTTCATGCTTCTATTTTAGTTGCTTGGCTCTGCTTACCATATACTTGGGGAGAAAACATATGGAGTGATATTCAGATGGCTAGAAGGGTATAGTTTGTTGTCACTAATTTACTTTCCATGCTTATTTTGGCTTATTCTCGTTCCAGGTCTGTCCCCTGTATTTCCCTGTATATGTACAAGTTCCTATACACCTGTAAACACATTTGTATTTGACCTATATTTGAATGTCAACAAGTAAAGATATGTTTTTGCTGTTGATATTAATACACGATTATTTCGTAGACATACGATAGTCCATGTTTCTGAAAGTTTATTTGTAACATGTTAGCTTCATAAATCTTTGTAGAGTTCTGTCAAATTATTATTGTAATATTTAAACCCTAGTAATTTCTTTTGTTTGTTTAATATGTGCTTCGATGGTTGGTAAGGCTCTTGATGCTGATGGAGTGGATATGGAAATAGACCTATCTAATCTTGGAACTGTAAACACAATGTTTGCAGCATTATTTAGGTAAATTTTCTCTTTCAGCTATGGCATCATGTTCTGTTCTACGTAAGAAGCTTTTTTGTTTGGGTGTGCTCACTTATCTATTTTGGATAGCAAGCTCGGTGTTCCTATCAAGACAACTATTTCTGCTAATGTTCTTGAAGAAGCTTTAAATGGCACAGTTACCGTTAGGCCTCTTCCAATTGGAACATCAGTGAGTGGGAAGGTGTGTTTTTATAAATAAATATTTGTTTATATTTTACGTTATTTATAAGTCTCTCTCTCTCTCTCTCGCTTATACACATTTTGTTGCAGGTAGAGAAGCAATGTGCTCACTTCTTTGGTGTGACTATTAGTGAGGAACAATCCGAGTCTGGAATAGTAGTAAGAGTTACTTCAGCTGCTCAAAGCAAATTTAAGGTACGTTTTCACATTGTACTTTGGCACTTCTGACTAGTAAAGAAGCTCTCTCCCCTCCTTTCTCTTCCTATCTTTCTCTCTGTTATAGCAAGCTACAGTCTGTTTTCTTGTACGTGAATTTGCTGCAAAATGGAACATTGAAACTTGTTTCCCATGTTACTTGCAGCTACTGTATTTTGAACAAGATGTCAATGGAGGATATGGACTGGCCTTGCAGGTAGATATTTTGATATGTCTTCATGTTTTGCTGCCCAGCCTCCCACCCCCACCCCCCCGCGGCGGGGGAGTGGGGATGGTTCTTTTTTGTCAGGCAACATGGCACCTTTTTTAGTATATGGTTTTTCTGATAATCGATTTCTATGAACTTGTTTAGCAAGTAATTTTTCCCTTTTCATTCATGGTAAAGACGTGGTTGTCTTCGCCTCATTTTACTGTAGTCCAAGAATCATGTCTTCACCTAGTAGACTTTTATTTTTATTTTTTTTTGGGGGGGGGGAGGGTTTGTGGGGGAATTAAGACATAGTGTTGGCAGTGCCAAATTGTTGATTAAGATTTTGTTGAGAGAATACCACAATTGGAGTTAATATTCCTCCATTAAATCTGCATGTGGAGAGTATCTACATGCAGAAGGCTAGAGGTTTGATCGGGAGATGTGGAGTGACTGCAATTTGCATGACATTACGTAGATAACTAAGCATTTTATTCTGATCAGAAATACTTCTTGCAATGAATTACACAAAAGGCATAAGGGCCAATTTCATGATAACAGGATAGTGAATGTGCATAGTTTAGACACTGAGGTGCTGCTTGGATTTTTAACTGTCCCCAGACCCAGTTCATTTGTGTCTCCAAAATGGAAGGAAATAAAGGTGACTCAATACCCGTTTGTGATTATGACACTGAAGTGCTGTTTGATGGAAAGATATTAAGAGCTCTGCAGAGAAACTTCAACATGTTCTTCCTTTGAAGTTCGTAACTGTATTATACTAAATCTTTCCTTTCTAAAAGAATTCTCCTAGCATGAGCTGCGTAGAAGACATGTACTTCTTTTGTTCCAGACTCCAAACAAAAGAAGACAAGATTATTTCATTTCTCTCCTGAACATACAATTTCTTCTTGCTTCTTTCCTCATTAAACTTTCTTCTTCTCTACTTATCTCTTCTGATGAGAGTATGTCAATCTCTGTTGAAGCACTTCATGTTGTTTTTGTAATGAGAAAGCATCTTTTGTACCAACACTATTATTTTCTTTTTATGGTTGTTCATCTAATGGTAGAGAAGGAAAATGTGAAAAAAACGGTGCATCTTCTCAGTGCATTAACCTGCTGTCTTATTAATCATTTATAGGAGGATGGTGATAAGACAGGCAAGGTGACATCAGCTGGAATGTATTTCTTGCATTTTCAAGTATACAGAATGGATACAACAGTAAATGCAGTACGTTGGTTCCCTTTCTCTTCTTGAAAATTTTCTTTCTTCCACATTCATTTAACTATATGTTTTGTGGTAGTATAGTTGGCAATGGCCAAAGACCCTGAAGCTGCATTCTTCAAAAGGTTGGAAGGCCTTCAACCATGTGAGGTCTCAGAACTAAAAGCTGGGACACACATATTCGCCGTTTATGGTCTGAAATGTCCTTTCAGTTTAGTCCATGGTTTTAGTTTCCTGCACTAGTCTTTGAAAACTCAATTCCAATTCATTTTGGCAGGAGATAACTTCTTCAAACCTGCTACTTATACAATTGAGGCTGTTTGTGCGAAGACATACGAGGATACAACTCAGAAGCTCAAGGATATTGAAGCTCAGATTTTAAGGAAGAGGAATGAGCTACGTCAATTTGAGACAGAATACAGAAAGGTATGCCATCAGGTTTTCTAACCACAGCTACTGTGCTGCTATTGAAACTGTGCCTCATGTCCAAATTCGATGTTTTATGTATTATCTTTTGGTGTTTGTAGGCACTTGCTCGCTTCCAAGAAGTCACTAACAGATACAGCCAGGAAAAGCAAGCTGTAAGTTTTTTTCTCACTTTGAAATTTAATAATTGATTTTGCACATCTTCAAATGCAGCTGTCAGGGTGTAGAGAGATAGATAAACTTATATGGTTACCTGCCGAGCTATAGTCATGTACCAGTCTGTTTTCAGGCACATACTCAGAAAATTTCAACCAATTATATCACTTACATTTGCCTATACCGTTTTTTTAAGCTACCAGTCACAGTCCATTTTTTATTTGGCATCACTATAAGATCATTCATGTTCCTTATGGATGGGAAACCATGTTAGAAATGTCCATACTGCAGAATGTTTCTCTATATCATGTTTGTGATTTTTCCCACAACTAACTTCTATTTATCTTAGTTTGGTGTTCACAGCGGTGGTTTGTGTAATTCTTCTCTCTTTTCTTATCCTGATTTCATCTAATACCTTGTTTTATCATAACACACTTATTGTTCTGTGTAATAAAAAGGTTGACGAGCTGCTGAAACAGCGAGACAGCATACATTCCTCGTTTACCGTTGCTAGGTCATTGTTTAGTGCTGGTGGCAGTGGTTATTTTAGTAATGGAAGTAGTAGTAGAGTTCCCTCTGAAGATTTTAAGGGAGATAGCCCAGGGGAAGACAGCAGCTCAGATGCAAAAGACAAATCAACTAAGAAAAAATGGTTCAATCTCAATCTTAAGGGATCCGATAAGAAGTAACGGAGATGGCCTTGATATTAGATCTTGTTTTGCTTCTGAGGTTTGGAATTTCACCCTTGCATTTGAGAGAGCCCGAAGGTTATTGTTTGTAGAAGTCACCTTGGCTCGTTGGATATATTGCTTTTGCTTGGGTTCTTCAGAGTTCTTCATGGCCCTTGATAATTCATTGCATTGAGGTGTTTGTGTATTGTATCCATGGCTAGTATTTTTTTCCTTTTAAATTAAATTGAGGTGGAGAACGTCAGTCTGTAGTTGTTATAGCTTATAGAAGAAAGAATCGGGGAACTTTGATTAAAGTTGCTTGCTATATTGTAACAATGATTCTTTTGCCCGAAAACAATTGTTTCAAATTTTGGTAAATTTATTACTATGTAGGACAAGATTGTATTGAATGAATGGGAATGAAAATTTCTGAATGAAGATTGTATGCTTGTTTTTGATATCTGCAAGTTTTGAATTCTTTCCTGCCCTTCTGTAACTCAAAGTTGGTCTTGTGAAGCAGGAAAGAAGAGAAATGTTGTTTAGATAGATTGCATAGGCTTTAGTACTGGGCATCTTGGTTATATACTGTTGCTTGAGCTATGAGCCTCTGATCATCGACTCCCATTCCGTCCAAAGGTTTTGTCCTCTCTTTGTATCTTTCTTGTCTTGGTATGGAAGTTGTCATAGTCATATCTTCCACCAACCTACACAAATCCCAGGTCAATGCTGGTGGTAAGAAGCCTCTCTTTCTTCTCTCTCAATTCGTCGGGTTTCCTGCATATTTTTTCCGGTCACACTAACAGAGGATGTCATGGCACTCGGCTCGATCAAGTCTTTCTTCATCCCACGAAAGGGGTTCCCTGCATTTTCAAAACACTGATGGAGGTTGTAAACGGTGGTTTCTGCTAAGTCCTTCTCGTGCAAGAAGGTTAAGAAAATGATCGGTCAAGGCAAGAAATTGACAAATGAGTCTCCAGACTAGATGATTCTGAGCCATCCATTTTTTCAAATTTCTCTAGCCGTCCAGATTATTTTATAACCCATGGTAGATCAGACCAGTACCTGTCTGAAACAACCTTTGTGCACAAGATTCTTGTTTAATATCTTTATTAATCATGTGAAGTTTACTTTCACTGCACATTTTGTCTCTCTTCTTCATCTTCTTGTTGGTGCCATTCTTCAGAAGGATTTTTTTTTTTTTTTTAACGGAGGAAAAGGAAATATGGACAAGTTTGATCAAGAATCAAGAGGGAGCTTTTACCTAACTCATTGTCCACCTACTAAGCTAAGCTTCCTAGGTATCCAATATATAGCTTAGGCTTGTTAATTACTTGTTTAAGGTCTTCGTGGGTTTGGATTAGTACTATAATCAAGTTGCATTAGAGGAGTATTAATTTAAACACACTACTACAAGATTACTTGCAATAGTATAATAGTGACATTGTTCAATAATAATAAAATAATCTTACGTTATCTGTTTTAGAGACACGTAGTATTTCTTTTTAATTAGCTAAAGTTTATTAAATTAAAATTCACAAAAGATGACTTAAAATAGACAATAGTTTACTTGGAAACTTCTTACAACGAGCCGACGACCTCTGTTGAACCAAAGTCCCTCAATTGTTTACTTAGTTGGAACCAAAGTGCATCTACTAGGATTCCTTTTATGGGACAAGTGCCTCCAAAACTCCAAAGATTGTTCATCTAAGTCTCTTTCTTAAAGTATAAGCTCATCATGTAGTGAAGGGTTAACCCTTTTGAAAAAGTTTATCAAAACATTGCAAGAATTGGAAAAGAAACTTTCTCTCAAATAACCAAGTCCCCGAGTCCCACATGACCATGTGTGTGCCTCCACATTGGTAATGCCTATGTTTTTAAAAATTTATGTTGCTTTATGTAGCTTTGCTTGTCATCATGCACTAGTATTATCCTATGCGAATAATATGATAATTGGTCTATTGACTATAAGTACTCTTATATTTGACTTATTTTTGAGAAAATAAAAAGTTTGTAAATTAGCCTACATGGCAATTACCTCTCCCATGTGGGTTCAAGGAATCCAAGCCCCTCATCCTCCAATCAAGACTTTGGATTTAGGGCTACATAAGATGATTGTGTTAGAGTTTCATATCCTATATAAAATATACAAAACACAAATCTTCCATTAAAATCATTATTTTTCTAAATATATATATTTTTTATTGTCAAAATTTAACTCTTAAAATATGAGTCGAATATTTGATTGTCAGTTTCTCTACTTAAACTGATCCAAATACACATTCTTATACAACATATTAGATTCTCAATCATGATAGTTTCCACAAATAACCCCCTTTTTCCTTCGGAAGGGGCACAACTACCCTTTTCTTAGGGAATTCATCACAAGCAACTTGTGATGCTTCAAATCAGAAGATTTTCTCTGACAGGTGGATCCGCTAAAAACATTCCACGTGCCAAACAAGATGTTTAAAAGGGCAAGATTTTTAAAAATAAATTATGATCGCTAGCCATGAAAATTAAGGGAAGTAAAAAATTAATCTGTGACATGTGCAGATGTCCCCCAACTAATGTGCTTGCGCGTTACATGTTATGTGGTGTTTATGTAGCCGTCTAAGTGTCCACTTTATTGGGGACCCAAAGCACATTTGTTTTGTCTTACTGGTTGACCATTTCCTAATGCTTCTCTCAATTCACGGGACCTTACTACTTCTCCTATCTTTATTTACCTCTTATTTTTTCTTTTTCTTTTTTTGGTTATTTGTAATTAATAAGATATAGTACATGTCATCATCGACATACCCTACAAGTATAAACATATAATTTCAAGTCTAAAGCCCCTCCTAGAATTTTACTTCCATGTGCTTTTGAAAATCTAGACATTCTAGATCGCAATCTAGGGCTTAGACTTCCATGCTGGAGATCACCAATTATTGCCATTAATTTATCCACAACGTGTATTAATTTTAATATGTAATTTCTCCTAATGGGAAAAAAAGAGAATTAGAGGCAATCACTACCATAGATCTCCTCTATGATTTAAAGCAGTGCTTATTTGTTATCAACTGTCTCATTTGAGCCACTATAAGTACTATTGCTGTAAAGTAAACGAATTTGTGACTTAACAAAGTAAGTTTTTGCTTTAAAGCTCTTACTCAAGTATTGTGTTTCGAAATTCAACTGCCATGTAATTTAATATATATATAATGTCATAATAAATATATATATATATATATATTTATTTATTTATTTATTTATTTATTTATTTGAGAAAAATACATACATCTATACAAATAATATATGTTTATATAGAATGGCTGGGGGGCGGGGGAGGGGGGGGGGGGAGGAGGTGAGGAGGTGAGGAGGAGGGAGAGAGTCACTTCACATGACTTAAAGCTAACTCCACCCAACCTACACCTTTACATTTTAAAAGAAGTAGGTAATGTCACTTGGAATACATGGAGGGACTTATATCGAGTCATACCCACAGTGTTTGGATTAATTAAATATATGCTTTGAACATATCCAGAAAAGGGATTACAACTTGAAAACTAAGTCACATTTTTGGGTTCATCTTTTATCCTTTTTGGATGCTTCCAAAGTAATGGTTGCAAAAGGGAACAAAGATGATTAGAAAGTTAATGGAGTTTCTATTATGATAGGACCATCTTTCTGATTAATCTTATGCTTAATTTCATATCATATTCTTCCATTGGCTGATTTTCCTTGATAAGCACAACTTGGCGGGCCATTCTCCGGATTCGGGTGATCTTAAATGATAATATTGGCATCACTTACAATCAATAACCAAGAAAAGCATGATTAAGCCCTCTAAAAGGTGTTTTGTACATACACTGGAAACCATTAACAACAAGGAAATTTTTATACTTCCTGTTTGATATGCCCGTGTTTAAAGTTTTAAAGTGGACATTAAACATGTTCAATTACATTTATGTCCCGTTTATTCTTTTTTTTTCTCTGTCCCTTTTTTAAAAAATATGTTAATTGGTTATTTGTTCTTCATTTTTCTTTCCAATTTCTTAGGAAATAAGCTCAAACAAGATGCATAGGCATTGAAAGTTTAATTCAACACCATTCCATCATTTGAGAAAAATTCAAACTCAAAGAACTTTGTATTACCAATCTTGAATTCCAAATTAAATTTTTAGAAAGGAATATATATGTTTATATTTGTGGGGTCTATACCACATGTGGACCCAACAATGCTTGCCCTAATAAGCTTGTTCACATGTGTTTCCCTACATCAATGGAGTTAACCATGTGCTGCTCCCATCTTGCCTTTCCTCTAATCCATCTATAAAACCCTCATATATATAGCCTTAGCTGCTGGCCTTCTCAAGCCTGTATGCACCAATATAATAGAATGTCAAACAACTTTGCTTAATTAGTTTAGATCCCTAACTCGCAAGAATAGATTTGTCCTTATCTAACACACGCTAGATAGACTATATAAATCCCTAAGTTAACTTAGCTTCTTTTGGAATTTGATTAAAAAAACAATTAACTAATAGGGATAGCTAAATCATGCATATAGTGTAGGTTTAGCCACTATAAAGCTAACTAGGTTTCATGCTAATCTTGATTAACTTTCTCTTATCCAACTTAACCTATATTCTTCTATATTGCCACGCCATTTTATGTCCAGTCCTTGCATCTTCTTCCTTTTGAACATCATGAACTGTTTTCAGCGGCACGTAAATCACATTCATTAGTAGCTGAATTTCTTTCTTGATTGCATTTTTTCTTGACATAAATGATTGCGCTAACACGAGTTTGACACAGGGGTCTGTGGCCAAATTTGAATCTAGCCAAGAAGTTTCACAATCGTAGTTTGAAACTAAGATGAGATTTGGTCACTGATGAGGCTTTTTTGCCTGATTTTTTCAAAACTTCTAAGTGTTAGTGTACTCTAGTTTGACCCGCCAGAGAGAAGCAGTGCATGCGTCGTGTCGTGATGCATTAAATTCCTTGATGGAAAAGCCATCTATGAAGTATGAAAATGATCATGCACAACCGAAGCAGAAGAAGTATACATAGGTGCAAGAATTTCAATTAAGTGACTACTTTTGCAGACTTCAGAGTCCTAACAACTCCGAGAAGTCCCAACTTTTAGAGAATGACTAATGGGAACAAATTGAGAAGGTCACTTCACTTCACTGCATATTTTTCCTTTTTTAAGTCAGACCAACTTCTTGAGCCCCATAGCAGTGGTGATGGTGGCCCAACCTGCCTTGTTAACTTCTAACCTTCCTAAAGATAGAGAGAAAGAAGGAAAGAAAGAGAGAAATCATTGGATCCCAATACAGCGCAAAAAGTTAGTTAGGTTTAGTTTACATTATTTTCTAAGGTTAATTGTAATGGGATCCTAATCTAAGTGTCTCATAAATCTATAGCCATAATTTCAGGTCCCCTAGGACTCAAAAATCCACCATTAGTTTGGTCCCACGACTATAATGCATGAATGGTTGCTCACAACTATCCCATCCAAACCCTACCTCCTTCTGATTTTGACAAGATAACATTATTCTACTAGCTTTTAGTATAAAATTCCATGTAACCTATAGCAAACAAAAGTAGTGATTTTTTATGGTATGTATAGGTTGTCTTATACACATCCACAAGTCTCTCAATTACATACTTATGATGAAAATAATGTATTCAATCAACAGTATGCATCTAAACTCGTAATTCAATTAATTTTTAAATGGAAGCACGTCCTATATAATGTTAATTTTGATTTGATTCTCAATAATACGATAGTTAAGTAACATAAATAATGCAGTGTAGTATAATAATAGTAAGAAATTATCTTTCATTGATCTAGTTAAACAATTAAGATTGTCTTTTCTGCTCACTAACAAAAGAAATAATCATGATCACCTTGTTTCGAGGAGAGATATGTATGAGGATTTATTACACATATCCTAGGGGCCACTAGCTTAGTAAGTAATCATGATTTATTAGCAAAGAATCTAACGGTCGAAAAGAATAAAAACTTTGGGCAGAAAAAGTAAATCAAATCATGAACTGTAGGAGGGGAGAGAGAGAGAGGGGCGAAAATGAAGAAATGAAGTTTTATTAAATGGAAAAATTTGACTAAATGAAAGAAGATACGAAGATTAGAAAGAGGAGACAATGGTGGGTCATGTTTGGAGTTGTGGTGAAGACTTTGGAAGAGCTTTTGGTTAATACATCTATGCTTTTCTAAGTCACCTTTATCTATTCTTCTCTGTCTCTCTCTTCATATGTAGTTAGTAAGATTCGCAGAGATCTCTCCAACACTTAAATATTATACATTTCAACGTCAATCACGCAAACATCCTAAACAATAATTCATTATCGGCACGTAATGTAGGCCCTTTTGTAAGTTGTAACACCTGAACATTCATCCATACCTCTTTTCTTCCCAACAAACCAGTTTTTTCCTTTTGCTTCTTTTCTCCCTTTGATCCAAGAAATTTATCAATCTCGGGTTTGACAATAACCAGGCGTAGATGTACCCCTCATTCTTTTTAATAGTGTATTCCTTTCTGTATATGACAGATTTCTCCCATTATGCATATTCATGTATTAAAAACTTGATTATGTACATATACTGTTGATCAAAGGTTAGGTGAGAAACTAACATTCTAATGTGAAACATATGAGTAACGCTAGATATGCATGATGGATATGATAGTGATACGTGGGCCAAGAAGGAGTGATTAAGCTGGGCCAACGGTGCTAGATCTTCCATGCATCTAAGCTTAGATAATTATGGTGCATAGGTAATCATCATATTCGGAGGGACAAAAATGTTTCTTGCTATATTTCTAAGTCTTGCATGCATGGGATGTTTTGACTTTTCATCAGTTTCGTGAGAGAAAGAGAAAGAGAAAGAGAACAGAGAGAGAGAGAGAGAGATTGGTAGTTGGTATGTGTCGGCCCGAGTTTAAACCAATGCTTGCTCATGAGTTGAAGTAAAAGAGAGGGAAAATGAGACCAAGAAAGCCAAGCATGTATGCATCATCTACTAATACTACTATTTACTTGATGATCTACACACAACGTTCTAGAGGAAGTCATAGTCAACATATGCAATCTTCTGGACACTAAACGAGAGGTGAGATGAGTTTCAAAAGGACAGCATAAATACAGTCGCATAATCAGTGCGTATGACCATTTAACCACATATATAATCATCCTCATATAGAGATAAAGATCAATTTTAACGTGTGTATGGGTGTTTTCCAGCAGCAGGAGTTGGCAATGCACCTGAGAGGCTTCAGGGGGCAGAGATATGGGCCAGCTCGTTGGGGGTCGTTCCACGGAAATCTGAAACGCAGGGGGCAGATTAAGAATTAAGAAACTCTGGAAGAAGAGAGAGAAAGAGAGAGAGAGCTGAATAATTGCTTGTCCTACTTGAACTTGTCAACTTCTCATTGGAATGCCTAAAATGTATTTCAGAAAGCTACTACAGGTGCTGAGCTAAAGGCAACCATAAATAATGATATTTTTTCTTTTTTATATTTATCTTTATTATAACATTTCTGATTTGGTCAGTGGAAAGACTTGCCTGTTAACTACAAGAATGTTAAAATTGAAAATGTTGAAGTGGAGGAGGGTCCAACTCATTATACGTGATCAGATAAATATATTTTGTAAAATATTAAGTTTTAAATTTATTTAATTCTTAAAATGCCATTTACTCAATCTTCATTAAAATTTTGACTATCCTAGCTAGAGTATCATTGTTTATTGGGAGCAAAAAGGCTTCAATTGTCATAGAAGATAAACTTCCAAATACAAAGGCAAAATGATCTCTTTGGCAAGATTGGACAATTTGATCCCAAGATTTTTCAATTCTTTTAACCTCCTAAGTCTTTATTTGACATTAAAAGACCTCTCGATTTTTTTAACATGCTAAGTCCTTTTTCTTTCTATATTTAGACATTTCAGGACCTTTTTTTTTTCTTTAACTTGTTACCTCCTTATAGATTTTTACAAGCCTCTTAGTGAATGCTTTTGATGAAACAAAGTAAGAGCACATGGGTATATTTGAATTATAATTAGTTGGGAGAGTTTATATCTTGAATTTTAAGAAAATAAATTTTTTGTGAGGGAAGAAGTGGAACTCAATTGTATATTTTGGTTGGGCCAAATACTATCCTAATAAACCTATATTCAAATGTAAAAATAAAAGGGATTAAATTATCCAATTTTCTATCTCTTTGTGTCTTTTTTTTTAAAAAAAAATCTACGTATGTTATGATTGGTTTTTACTTTTCATGACAGTGCCAAAATCAGGTTGCATAATGAGGAGTGAACCAGTCGAGATATGCAATTATAGAGAAATCAAATACAAATCTTAATCTAGCGTGATGAATAGGATTTCGAAGATTTTTTTTTTGTTTTGGTTATTTCATATCACAAGAAAGCAACCGCCATTTTTTTCTTTTAATAATTTAGAATTGGTAATCTATAATTATGATATAGTTTAATGTGATTAATGAACCTGCTCAAGAACAATTTTCTTAAAGGGGATTATCAAGAATATTGTAAAATAATAGAGTTTCTCAAGACCTAAATGCTTCTTTAATTTTTTTATTGTTCTCGGGAAACTCTTTAAGTCATGATACAATACCTATCATTCAAATTGAAGAAAGAGAGTGACATAACAAATCCAGCTATATGTTGCCTCTAACGAACATCTTTTTTCATGCCAACTATGAATCAAAATAGAAAGTGATCACGATATCTATGTTTATGATATTTTCAGACTTTTTTTTTTGGCAAGGTTCCAAGAGTGTTCCATCATGAAGCGGGGATATTTTCTATCCAAACCATGAGGAAGTGAAAAACAGCTAAGATTTTTACTTTATGCAATGAGCAAGAAAAGTTCAAGAAAGCAGTGAATACTCAAAAACAACGTACAAATCCAATCATTTGAGAGCTCAACCACCCTACAATATTCACATGCATCACATTCTAAACTCAATATCTGCAGCATCAAGAAAATCAAAGAAGATGGTTACTAATTAACCCTAACATGTCAAAATCTTGCATTTAAAAAGGTACAATTAAGTTGAGTTTCCCACCTTACCACAAGAGGGCACAAAAGTAACTTCCCCTCCTATGTTGAAGCAACAATCTTGCAGATCATGTCCAAAAGACAAGTGCAATCCGTTGGGTCCCCAAGTGTTCTTGGGTCGTGTTCCAATTTTTACACACTTTCTTCTCCTTGGGATGTCCGCAACCATCTCTCTCTTTCTCTTATTATTCTTTCTCTATCCTTACTGCCCACAAAACTTTAAACCCTTTTAAACCTATATAAATACCCCCACACATGCAACATCTTCCTTAAACTTGAATCACCCCTTTGCTTTGCTCCCCCACTGCTTCTCTCTCTTTCGGTCTCACTTTCACCTCCAAACTCTCACTGTCTTCTCTTTCTCCCTCTCCGTCATCCTGTACTGGCAAGGCTCCAGATCCTCATACTCTTACCGCGTAGAATTCCCGTTAGATAGATATATATATCTCTATACACAATTATGGCGGAGCTAGACTATCAGAGTAAACCTAGTAATAACACAAGCAATGGACGTTTAAAGCTTTTTGGCTTCAACGTAACAGAAGAGGAAGAGGTGGATTCAACGAAAACACCATCAGGGTCGCCGGAATCAGGAAGTTTTCCGACCTCCGATGGCCGGAAGTACGAGTGCCAATACTGCTGCAGAGAGTTTGCAAACTCACAAGCGCTTGGTGGCCATCAAAACGCTCACAAGAAGGAGAGACAACAGCTCAAACGCGCACAAATGCAAGCCAGCAGAAACGCTGCCGTCTCATACATGCGAAACCCTATTGTCTCTGCTTTTGCCCCGCCACCTCATCTTCTAGCTCCGGCCGGCCCAGTGGTTGTCCCAGCCGCTGCTCCGGCGTCACCGTCATGGGTTTATGTTCCACGCGCCGCTCCGCCATTCCACGTGTCGCATGGATGTGTGTTTCCAACAGCCACGGGCGGGAGAAGTGCAGGGAGCTTAGCTTATGCTGCCAGTGTAGCGGAGTCTAGCTTGACAAGCGTTGGGCCTTCACAAGTCAAGGCCCACAGTGGACGGCTTGATGGGCCCTCATTGAGTAGGTTCACCAGAGCTGATGACGGGCCTAATTTTGATGATGCATTTGGGTTGGATTTACATCTGAGCCTCGCGCCAGCCGCACCGTGAGTTTATGGCTTAACTTGGCTTAGTTCAGACGTCAGATTATACTACCGGCAAGCGGCTGTGTGGCATTGAACGGCTAAGCTTTGTTTGGAAAGCTGACAGTTAATTTATCCCTGGCCGGCTCTTGTAAATTTTTCTGATTTATTAATTTAATTTTTTTCTGAGGGAAGAAATCAATTACATGCCTTGCAGAATTACAAATTTACCCCTCTTTCTAAGTGTTTTTTTCCGAACGTACCCCTCTTTCAAGTTCTACATTGAAGTTTGTAACCGGTGAAGGTTGTACGTGCTTGTATATATGTATTTCAATGAGAAAAAGATTAGGTTTTGAAGAAATGCTGAACTTGTCGTCTGCAAAATTCATCAAAATTGTGACTACATTATTCTTTTTTTTTTTGGGGTGGGGGTGGGGGTGGGAGTGGGGGTGGGGGGGGGACATCAACTGTTCCTGATTTTAGCAATATAATATTTTTGTATTTTTTTAAAAAATATTAAACAAATTAAATAATTTTGGAACATAAAATATTCTGATTCTTTCGTAATATGGTTAACAACTTGATTTGAGAAGAAAATCAGAAATTTGCATTATGATATGGATTTGTTAATTTGCTTGCATTAGCTTTTTTTCCCTCCCTTCTTAAATGGGTTAAATCACACCTTAAGATTGTTGCCTTAAATACAAAATTAAGTTTTAATTAAGAGAATTTAGATGATCACAATGTTACCTTTCTTATGGTCACTATTGATCATCTACATTCCACAATCAAAATCATGATTTGAAGAGTATCATGAGAGGAAAGAAACTGTACTACAAATCTAATCTGATTAGATTACAATATTATTTTTAAAATTTTATATTGAAGGAATCACACTATTCCTGTCAGAAACCTTAAAAACGTAGTTATTATTTGTTGTCTATAAAAATTCCATCATGGCACTCATGTCCTTCTAGATCAATTGTTTATCATATCGTGGGACCAATCACATGCAGACCAGTTCTTTCCTAGCTTTAAGAATAGGATCTTGATTGGCTGATGGAGCAGATGAAACCTAAGATGTGTTGGAGCTAGCTATAGACAAATAGTACAATTGTCCTTTACTCTCCTCTCCTCCAACAATCACAGCACAGATATAGGGATCCCAAATCACCAAAAGCTCATCAAAGATAGCTTTCGAACAAAAGCATAATAGTTAGGGGGAAAAAAATGAATATGATCGAAGTGGGAACAAACAATGGCTTCTTAAAGTTGTGAATCTTACGTAGGAGTCAGCAACCAATGAGTTTGCGAAAGCTTGCGTGTAAGCACGAAAACAACAACAAGAAGAGAGGAACAAGAGAAGATAATGTATCTATCATTTGATTTCTTGGCCAAAGAAAGCACACTGATTCTTCATGTTGAAGTTGCCCACAAATGTAAAACAGCTCGAAAATGGTCAAAAAGGAACTTCAGTGCACTGCCACATTCAAGATATGGCAGCTTCTTTTCGGTGCAAAGTGGATCTTGCCATATTTTTTGTTAATATTTGTGCCACAGGTCGGCTCTTCTGTTGCATACACATCTCTTTCTTCCCCCCCCGCCCCTCTTCTGTCTCTCGCCTCTTTTCTCTATGTATTTTTGCATCATGCAGCATGTTGTAATGCGATGGAAATGCATTGGCTGGTTCGTAGATGTACATCATGGTACAAGAATACAAAGAGTACAACCGAATATACAATGAAGATGTATAAGGTAATTTCATCAATATACATATTAAAAAGTATACTGTTTATGTACATTGATCGAAATGGATTTGAAGAATGTAAATATAAGAAATATGAATAATAATAAAAATATCATAGTTTTAATTAAATAGTTATAAGATTGTAATCTTGATAAGTCGTCGTAGAGAATGATGAAAACTCTAATGCATTTATACCAAAAAGAAAAAAGAAAAAAAAAACTAATGCATATAGTTGATAGCAAAGCGGAGAAGTTAATATGCTGGGCATACCTTTTTTTCAAAGATATGTGGAGCTGCCTCCACAGACCATTAGATCGGAAATTTTTGATCCGATGGGTCGTGAGAGACTGAGGGTATTTTGGAGCCAAATTTATTTTTTCAAGTCCCGCCTAAAACTATCGGATCAAGAAGGACAAATGTCATGTCACTGTTTTCTACCAACTCTCGCCTAAATATCCCATCTTTTTCCATTCACGAGCTGCCATTCTTCATTTTCATCTTTCTCCGTGTTATTTCTCCTCTCTTAAAACCAAGAACGCTCATGTCTTCAAGAAATCCTGCATTTGGAATGGATTCAGTTTCTTGGATGCATTAAATAATCTTCCATTCTGGGCTGCCATTCTTCCATTTTCATCTTTCTCCGGTATTATTTTTCCTCTCTTAAAGCCAAGAACGCTTATCTTGGCCAAGAAATCCTGCATTTCGGATGGATTCAGTACATGTATTTTCTTTGTTTTCTTGGATGCATTAAATAAGTTGGTTATGTTTTCTTATTTTCCTTTGCATGGCCAAAAAGAAGGAAACGAATGATGCTCGATCCCCGAATCACAACGTCATCGGGAATGAGATCCTAGTGGAATCGGTCGTTGAACATCAACTCGGCTCTCCTCTCCCCATCGGTAAAAGCAAATACGTCGAATAATTATTCACTCTTACATGATGTATACTTGTTCACATGCAAATGAATAATTATTTGGTGCATGTTTTCCACACAACGTTGAATAACTCAAGAAACGGGAGTTCAAAACAGTAGAGGAGGCTCGTGAATTTTACACCGACTGTTAGAGTGAATAATTATTCGCTCTTGGATGCACTTCAAGATCTGATCGTAAGAGTGAATAACTATTCGCTCTTGGATGCACTTCAAGATCTGATCGAAAGAGTGAATAACTATTCGCTCTTGGATGCACTTCAGTACCGACTGAAAGAGTGAATAACTATTCGCTCTTGGATTCTCTTCAATACCGACTGAAAGAGGGAATAATTATTCGCTCTTGGATTCTCTTCAAGACTGCATCTGTAAGAGTGAATAATTATTCGCTCTTGGATTCTCTTCGATCTGATCTGTTAGAGTGAATAATTATTCGCTCTTGGATTCTCTTCAAGATCTGACTGTAGAGAGAATAATTATTCGCTCTTGGATTCTCTTCGGGTTCGATTGTTAGAGTGAATAATTATTCTCTCTTGGATTCTCTTCAAGACCCGAACTGAAAGAGTGAATAATTATTCGCTCTTGGATTCTCTTCAGTACCGACTGAAAGAGTGAATAATTATTCGCTCTTGAATTCTCTTCAGTACCGACTGAAAGAGTGAATAATTATTCCCTCTTGGATTCTCTTCAAGATCTGCATCGTTAGAGTGAATAATTATTCCCTCTTGGATTCTCTTCAGTACCGACTGTTAGAGTGAATAATTATTCTCTCTTGGATTCTCTTCAGTACCGACTATTAGAGTGAATAATTATTCTCTCTTGGATTCTCTTCAGTACCGACTGTAAGAGTGAATAATTATTCGCTCTTGGATTACTGTTTCAAGATCAACCGAAAGAGTGAATAATTATTCCCTCTTGGATTCTCTTCGATGACTGATCGTTAGAGTGAATAATTATTCCCTCTTGGATTCTCTTCAAGATCTGATCTGTTAGAGTGAATAATTATTCTCTCTTGGATTCTCTTCAAGATCTGAAACTGTTAGAGTGAATAATCATTCTCTCTTGGATTCTCTTCAGATCTGATCTGTAAGAGTGAATAATTATTCAGCTCTTGAATTCTCTTCAAGATCTGATCGAAAGAGTGAATAATTATTCCCTCTTGGATTCTCTTCAGTACCGACTGTTAGAGTGAATAATTATTCCCTCTTGGATTCTCTTCAGTACCGACTGTTAGAGTGAATAATTATTCTCTCTTGGATTCTCTTCAGTACCGACTGTTAGAGTGAATAATTATTCTCTCTTGGATTCTCTTCAAGATCTGATCTGTAAGAGTGAATAATTATTCGCTTCTTGGATTCATGCTCAAGATTAACCGAAAGAGTGAATAATTATTCCCTCTTGGATTCTCTTCGATCTGCATTGTTAGAGTGAATAATTATTCCCTCTTGGATTCTCTTCAGATCGATCTGTTAGAGTGAATAATTATTCTCTCTTGGATTCTCTTCAGATGCGATCGTTAGAGTGAATAATCATTCTCTCTTGGATTCTCTTCAAGATCGAATCGTAAGAGTGAATAATTATTCGCTCTTGGATTCTTTTCAAGATCTGATCGAAAGAGTGAATAATTATTCCCTCTTGGATTATCTTCCGTCACCCGATTGTAAAGAGCGAATAATTATTTGTTTGAAGTGATTGATGTGAATAATTAGTCACTCCATAATTCTTTACATTTTTCGCTTGTAAGAGTGAATAATTACTCGTTCTTGTATTCTTTACGTTTCGAAACTTGTAGAGAGAATAATTATTCACTCTATGATTTTTTTAATTTCCGTTTGTCGGAGTGAATAATAATTTTATTCTTTGTTGACATGTTAGATCCACAACATCAACCAAGATGCGAGGACGGCCGTGTGCTTGGCAAGGCTATCAAATCCAGAAATAACCCAAATAGATCGCGGAAAAGGCTCAGGGAGTATCCAAGAGCGATACGTGCAGAAGAAAGGCCTTGTTCAAAAGAATGCGAAATGGAGTGTTCAGATCGAATAACTACGTCGATGTTACCCTAGCCATGTAAACGATATTCTATTTGGTGAATATTTATTCATCATAGAGTTAATAAAATAAAAACTTAACCATTTACAGTCAAAGTTTATGTATAGTAAATATTTTTGTACATTGAATCGTAACTAACTAACTAATAACCAAAGCAATAACTATTCACTTAATTATTCACTCTTAAGTGAATAATTATTCACTTAGCGGAGAATAATTGTTCACTCTGAAAATAACATCGACCAAATAATAATTAAGTGAATAATTATTCGCTTAGTAAAAAATAACTATTCACTCTTAAGATAATATCCGACCAAATCGGATATATTTAGTTTTACGTATATATCCATCCGATTTTTATGAATAATTATTTGATATAGTAGATCTATTCACTTGATATGTCAAGTGAATAATTATTCACTTAGCGGAGAATAAATCTGTTCAATCTAAATATAATATCCGACCAAATCGAATTAAGTGAATAATTATTCAGCTAGCAAAAAATAACTATTCACTCTTAAGATAACATTTGACCAAATCGGATATTTTTTAGTTTTACGTAAATATCCATTCGATTTTTTATGAATAATTATTTGATATAGTAGATCTATTCACTTGATATGTCAAGTGAATAATTATTCACTTAATTATTCACTCTTAAGTGAATAATTATTCACTTAACTGAGAATAACTGTTCACTCTTAAGATAATATCCGACCAAATTCTCTACCATCAAAATCATTCTTTGTAGTCATAAGAGTGTTCCACTGCACGAAATCATTCTTCAAACCAAAAAAAATTAACACATCATTTTCCTTCTTCCGCAAGCATACCATAAATCTATTTTTAGTGAAGAATTCTATAGCCTAGAAGTCACCAACAGATCTAACAAAAACTCATAATATCTAACTTCATTTTGACTATTAGTAAATCGAAAAAAATAATTTTTTAAGCTCGAAAAGAAAACTTGAAGGTTACGTCAAAACCGTTTAACACAAAATGACGATCTTGAAGAGAATGAATCATTTTGTTCTTTAATATTTGAAGACTTTCGGAGCGATAGCGGAGAGAATACGAGAAGATAGAAAGAAGAGATGAAGACAGAAAGAAGAGAGAGAGAAAAAAAAGAGAGAGAATTTGGTGGAATTGGTTGAAGAAGGTGGGTGAAAAAAGTATGTGTCAGAAAGTAGGTGAAAAAGTAGATTTTAAATCGTTTCAAACTTTTCTCTTTTTTTTCTCATAATTTTGCTTACCCAAAATACCCCTCATGCTTCCTAACCGTTGGATCAAAAGATAACAAATATTATCCAATCTAACGGTGTAAAACTCATCCGCATGTGCGAAAAAAATTGGAGTCAGCACCGTAACCGGACCGATAGCAAAGATATTGATAAGATCTTATATGAATAGTTTATACGGCGAAGTTCAAAAATTCTAGCACCTAGATGTCGTTGAGCCCAGATGATGACTAAGCTTCAATTATTATGAGAAGACGACTAATAGCTAATGTGGGGACTAGTAAAAACCAGCGGGATGTTAGTTTAGATTGGATGCTTTTCTTGTCTTTTGAAATTTGGGAGACGAAACTAGCTAGAACAGGATCTTATAGACTATGGAGTGAAAGAGAGAAATAAAAGTTGAGGATCTTGCAAAGGACAATGATGGAAATGAAAAAACCTGCTGGTGCACTTCATGAGAGGAAAGCTTTCTTCGTCTAAAGAGTGGCTTTTGATATACGAGATTGCAAAATATTGGAGCTACAAAAGAAAAAGTGGTTGGTGAGACAAAACAGCTGAGAAAATACACATAAGTCCCATTCCCATAACTTTGCCTAAACAAAATACTACTTAGCTGTTCTCTTTGGGTCCCAATGCAGTTTCCTTCATCAGTGCATTTTGAGTGATAGAGACTACCACTGCAATTTAATCAATCAAAACCAAACTCTCTTTTCCAACAACTTTGTCGTAGGTGGGACTTAGGAGTCATCTTCCAATGAAGTTTCGGATGCACAAATATAGAAGTTAAAGTTCTGGGACTCAATATGATGATCATATGCCGACAGTACTATCTCTTATTGATCATTCTAGGTTGGTTATAACTTCTGTCTGGTGCCCCAAACATCACTAAAGACTCAGTGAGAGCTAGCTAGCTCCCTCTCAGTGAGGCAATCATATTGATTTGATTCAAGATCGGACCTTGAGGGCCAAGACGGGGCAGAAATTGTCACCTTTCTAAACTTTCCCTCTAAATCTTAAATCTTCTGTGATATATATATATATATATATATATATATATATATATATATATATATATATATATATATATATATATATATATATATATATATATATATATACTGTAACAGTTTTAACACTATATATGAAATTTTCATTATTAAATTTTGGATTCTAATGATAAGTTCTAAAATCTAAACTCTGTAATGAGAATTGTCTAACACAAAGGATATTACAAAGGATTCGAAATGCTAAACTTTACAAAATCCTAGTAATTAAAAGCTTTCATTTTTTAAAAAAAAGAGATTTTAGTAGAATTTAGTGTCAATACTATTATGAAAGCACGTTCAAACTCCAAATCTTGAGTCTGCCACGGAGTTGATAACAAAATGGATTTATGGTGACATTGAATAGAGTTTGATTTTTGATATTTTTGTTTTAAATTTTATAAAAATTGTATTGTTTATTAAAGAATTTATGAATTTCACACATAAAATCTTACCTTGAGTTTCATTCAGAGATAGTGTGCAAATAGAGCCTTAAATATATGTCCATCCAATTATTAGTGGCTTGAACCTTCAAAAGGTACTAATCACAACGCCTCACATGCCTTGTTCCACCACTGTCCACTGCCTTTCTTGCATATGATCATACCCTACTCTATATATCATTTTCTCTTTTTTTTTCCTTTGTATTTCAAGCTTCTAGCGATCTTTATATCACAAAGAAGCCTAATTAACCTGCTGGTAACTCAAGACAAATTTAGCGTAAATTTTGCCACTCCTAAAGGTTAGTGGTTGACATTATCAACTAATTGTACTATATCTTCCATTAAATTGTATACATGTCTACTCTTGCAATTTTTTACTCTTTATATAGATACAGATATAAATAGATATATCAAACGGCATGAATCATAAATAGATTAATTGATTAAAGATGAGCTGCATATCAGAAAGTCAGTCCGGCCAATTGTTGTACCAGCAGCCATTAATTGTTTATTGTATGAGAATTGATTAGTATTATCATAGTACCCCACCTGAAGAAATAGTACTAAGTTAATTAAATCAAATGCAAGTTGGACTACAACATTGTCTAACAAATACTACCAATGATATTTTAGTCTGGAAAGAGGATAGATACAATGCTCAGTTCCTAATGAATGTGAATAGAATTTCAATGACAGACCTGTCTATAAATATAGATTTTAGTTCGTGCTAAATAACAGATGAGACGAGTTTATTCATAAATTTTAGATCAGATTGGTTCATATTATATAGACATACATTCATACTGATATACATGCATATATTGCCGAAACAGTAACTGAAATGACACCATCCAAACTAGTCTTGCTCCTTCTGTAGCTGAGGTTCCAAGCAAAATCAGAAGTAGTTCCGGGATCAAGCGGAAAGGTATCTTTTAAATGAGTGGACAAGAAGAGAATGAACATCGCCCTTAATAATTGGTTTAAGGCAGCTTGCAACTGCAAATGTAGTTGTAGGGCCAATATAATTGATGTTGCAACATCTGTTTAAGACAGCACTTTATGTAACTACATTTTCTTGCCAGTTAATTAGCACAACTATTGTGTCCTACAACCAAAACTGAAGCTAAGAGAAAAGCTAATCAGCCATACTGATGTATTAGGTACCAGCACTTACATGACGCTGATCTCCTACCAAGAGACAGATAACTCCGAAAGATGCATTTGCTCATGTAGTACTGCTGTGTTGTCACTGGTCTTCGATGGCAACTTAAGCTAAACCAGTTTAGATGGAGACAACATATATAGGCATTTTCCTAATGATTTTACACTGAAATACATTGATGATCACTGCAACAAGGACAGGGCCCCCTCTTTCAGTTCCATTTTGAGGTCGAAAACGCACGAGTTTTCTCGTTTTCAGACGAGTTATTGAATGCTGATTTGCATTGAAAATCATTTTGTTATATGATTCCATGTATGTATCGATCATTGATGAGTTAGACATTCAAACCTTCAGAGGTGACTGATGTTACTCAGATGGGGTCCTTTGAATGAGGTCCCCCAACACATGCATAACGATAACGCAACACTAGTACCAAAGCTAGGCAGCTTCCAGCTCTGATTTCTGCTGCAAATGTTCAAAGATGTACGCAACTAAAAAAAATACAATTATTCTGGCCATAGAAGCTGAAACATCACTCTGGATAGATTTGCCAGTCCATAGAGAAATAAAATGGGCGGAAGAAAAGAAGTATCTAAAAATTTTAGTTACTGATCTTATATAATCAATTTTATATTTAAATTCCGAGCATTTCAAAATACAAGTCATTTTATAGATATATGCAGTTAGCACATAAATGAAGAGTATTGAAAATAATTTTTTTTTTTGGTTAAAGCTACTAAGTTAGTCTTTCTCACTCATCCTTATTTTTTCATTATCCAAAGAAATATCACATTACTACTAGACTAATAAATAGAGAGGACAGTATTAAAAAAATAATACTTATGAAATGATTATCTATATATATGTGTGTGTGCGCGCGTGTGAAATGGTTTATATTTTGAGAAGATTCTCCTCTTCTAAAATGATTTGAATTTTGAAATAGATGGAGTAACCAAACTTTTTATATAATTATATTATCTAATCAACTCCTACTACGCTAATAATAATACAATACGTGTTAATTGGTCCAATCAAGGATTAACATTAGAGGAAACGATAAGACTTTTTACTAGGGTGAAAAGGAAAACCTTGGTAAGGAATTGACCAAGCCTAGATCAAGGCAGTTCCTTAGAAGTAGCCACCGGAAAATCAAGATTGGGTGGAGATAGAGACTTGAGCAAGTATTTGTTGCAAACACGTAATTAATCTGGATTAATTAGTACTGTCAGTGGAGAGTACTCATTTTTTGGCTATTCTATAGAAAAGAATAATTTTTGAAACCCTGAGTTAAACAAGAACGTATCTCAATCAAAAGCTTGATCTTCCGTGGAGACATGAAAGTCCCACAAAGATATTCATGTTTCTATATGAGACGGCGCAACATATGACGTCAAAAACTGACCCATCAACCCCTCGGCCACCAAAATTAAAAAAAGAAAAAAGAAAGAAAAAGAGGAAGAAGGAAAAAAATAAAGAAAAGATGATGACCCTAATTCCTTTTCCACCTGTTGATTTGTGATGCTGCATCTTTAAGTAACATCCTGGGCTCCTCTAATTTGTACTGGAAATGACCGTTTTGCCTCTCGGACGGTGAAAATAACCCTTCTTTTCTTTCATCGCCATCAAACCCTATTTGGATTGCTTTCTAGTCCAAAAATTTTTCTAGTTAGTCTCTATTTTTTTTTAATTTTGGACCTGGCATCTTTTTTATAAAAATTAAAGATAAATCCTATTAAAATACGAGCGTAAAAAACTTTTCATCGTGAGTTGCAATCTAATTAGGTCATATTTTATCTTGATTTCCTAAGACTCAATCACTACCATTACAAGTAGTAAAATCACCTTAAAAATGTCCATGGCTAAAATTACTACGTAAGTTGTTTTACAAGCATCACTTTTTTTCTTTATTTTTTTTCTGAATTTCGTAGCGCGGTGCGACATTCTTCAGCAGCATTGGGCTAAGCCTATCAAGCCAAGTCTTGGACTTATCTTTCCCTCCCGAGTCCACAACCAAATCTTGGTTGGAAGAGGCAAAATAGCTAGAAAAAGGTAAGAAATTTTCCTATATAACCATTAAGTAAGCAAACTTCGCAGAAATTTTATTCAGAGCCCAATTCAACGGTTACCAAGGAAATACAACGGTCCTTCTCATGTCACACCTTTGGAGGATCGGCATTGACATCCCCCATAAACAAAGCTCCCACCAGCCGAAGTCGGCTTTCGAATAAAGAAACAAGAAAGTGAATTATAAACAAAAACTAGCCAACAGCACGATAGACAAATTCAGAAACAAGATGTCATGGAGGGATGGTATAGGGTAGTACATGATCGAAACAATTCAAACGCCCATAGTTATATGGAATACAGCGTCCACGGTCTTCCCCTAAACTGCAAATGGATATCGACTCCCAATTACCTTAATGCTATATCCGTATGACCTCTTCCTCTATGGTTTTTACGCTACAGTTAATTTAGTTACAAATATCAAAAAAGATGCTCGTCCAGAAACGCTCATTCCCTGTCAACAAGAACCAGGAATAAACTGCTGCTCTTTATTGGCGGACTCTGAAGGTCGAACTTGTTCCGCACTCACAGCAGGCTGTTCTGGTGGAGTTGTGACACCTAGCTTGTCATTTTGAATAATGGCAACAGCAGGCTTTTCTTGTTGGATTGGCACACAAGGCCTCCAGACTGTTTCTTTGCCCAAATCCATTAAAGCAATCCCCTTGGCCGCTAAATCAGCCCTAATCTGATCACTTCTTGAAAACTCTTTGTTTTTCCTGGCTTGTGTTCGTTCCTCAATTGAATGTGAGACATCCTCTTCAGTGAATCCCGCTCTTTTTAATGCTTTATCTTTTAATTGAAGCAGCACCTATCATAGGATGCCAGTTAACAAGACTACTATTCACTATTCACAATAGAGACCGTAGAAACAATCATCAAATAAATTGATATATCACCTCAGAGTAAGTTTTACTTGATAGCAGTCCAAGGATGTCAAGAACTTCCCTTACTTCTCTCTCTAAGTCAATGAGGGACCGAACAGCTGATAATAGCTGTTGCTTCTGCTTCTTCTGGCAATGGTTTGAGAGAAACAAGTTAGTATTAAACCCAAAAACACATAGGTACAAACAACTCAGAGAGAGCTTTTAAAACCATGAATAGTCTCTACCTTGAGCACATTCAGAGAACTATTCATATATCTCAATGCTTCCTGAAGCGCAGCATTTAATATGGTGGATGTGTGAAGATCATCAGACATTTTCGTGTCCAATTCATTGCGAAGTCTCTTGACACATTCATCGGCAGCTGGTACAAGTTTTGCTTTCATAACTTCAGCTTCTTTTTCCCGGAACTCCAACAAAGCATCGCTAGTATCTTTCAATGTCTAACAAAAAGTAAATAAATATATAAATAAACCACCCACAGCTAGTATAAACATAATATTAGTATCACTATTAAGTTTCTATATATGTCAAATCGTGTTTCCATGGTAAGATGAGATTCATACTTCGCATCTATTTGCTTGGCGTGACAGCAATATGATAGACAATCACATTATTAAATGGGATAAAAACATAGCTAGAACCTGGATATATGGTTCCAACATCCAAAAGATGAAGCAGGCATCCATACTAAGAGAAGAAAGTTTGGACGAGAAATCTTCGAAGGGAGCACCTAGAAAACAGCTAAAGAGAAAATAATTTGGTACTGTGAGGCCATATAGAAACCTCTGGCAATTAAGGATCAGTTGGCCATCAGCCGTACAGTATAAATAAATTATGTCATACATATGATACAGTTAATCTACGAGGAAGAAGACTGCGATTAAGAAATTTTACAATCAGTCACGTACAGATGAATCAACAAATATCATGTGGAGAAGATTGAAAGTGACAAAGATGCCTTTTACCTGATATATGTAGAAAACAGCATCAGATGAGTTTTCTATCTGCGAAATTGTGTAATTGACAGGAGAACGATAGTGCATTCCCAATAAGAAATGCCTCAAGGCAAGCGGATGGTACAGTTTAGTGACCTACAAAGCAGAGAGACAGATCAATTAAATGTAATACTAAGAGAGGACAGAAGCTCCAAAAAATGAAAAGGGAAGAAGAGGGCCAGAAGAAAAAGAAAACAACACTACTACATTTTTTTACCTCACGAATGGTGAAGAAGTTCCCTAGTGATTTTGACATTTTCTCATCATCTACAGTCACAAACCCGTTGTGTACCCAGTAAGAGATATTGCTCTCGGAGCAGGCAGCACAGCTCTGTGCAAGCTCATTTTCATGATGAGGAAAGATCAGATCCATTCCGCCGCCATGAATGTCAAAAGTGTATGTCAAATAATGAGCACTCATAGCACTACATTCTATATGCCATCCAGGTCTTCCAGGACCCCATGGGCTATCCCAACTGGGCTCACCAGGCTTTGCAGCCTGCAAAAATGAAGAGATATTCATAACATATTGAAATTCAATTGAACAAAAAGCCTTATCCAAACACCTTGGGTTGACGCATAAATCTTTTCCTTAAAAGTTCGTGCAGGGTTGAATCAATAACTGAACCACTATAACATATCAAGTACATTCCGTCAAAAACTAGGTGTTCATCTAGGCCCATCTTTGTAATTCTGGTTCGTGGTGGTTTATGGGAGGTACAATGCACTATAATACAAACAACTTAATAATTAGCAAATATTGACCTTCCACAAGGCAAAATCAGCAGGATTTCGCTTTCTCGAATCTACAGCAACCCGCTCTCCAGCCCTATTACCTTCTAGATTAAGTTTGGAGAGCTGCCCATAGTTTGAAAAGTTGTCAATAGAGAAATACACATCCCCATCGACAGCATAAGCACAACTGTTACTTATGATCTGCAAGATAAGTGGAAACAAACAAAACAAATCAGCAACACATAAAGAACATGAGATAGCTAGATAGCAGACTGTAAATAAGGAAACGCACAGTACAAAGAGCACAGACACTGTTCCTATGGGGCCAGCTATCGGTGTCAGTTTCATATCCAATATCCAGCAATGACAAAGAGCCAAGTTATCCATTATCTCCATGTCAAGAGAAAGGAATAAAGATAAACCAAAAAAAGGCCTGTTCAGCATCAGATAATCAGATTACTATTGAAACAGGAAAAGATATGTGACGATCATACACTAGTCAAGAGCAACAGAGATCAAACCAACTTTTACATTTGACTCAGAAATGATACTACTTACAGTCCCATCAGTTTAATTCTCTATGTTTTCCTAAGCTTTCATACTCTATTAATAAAGGACACAATCTCATGCTGTTAAAACTCATACAGGAACAACTAAAAAAGGCCTGTTCAGCATCAGATAATCAGATTACTATTGAAACAGGAAAAGATATGTGACGATCATACACTAGTCAAGAGCAACAGAGATCAAACCAACTTTCACATTTGACTCAGAAATGATACTACTTACAGTCCCATCAGTTTAATTCTCTATGTTTTCCTAAGCTTTCATACTCTATTAATAAGGGACACAATCTCATGCTGTTAAAACTCATACAGGAACAACTTACAAGCAAACCAAACTCACATATCCATAAAAGTTCTTAGATAATAACAGAAGCGTGATAGAGAAGCAACAAAACCTGAGCTATCATTTCCTTTATTTGGTCTATATGATCAGACACACGAGGCTCGTGTGTAGGACGAAGACACTGGAGATCGTCCATATCAACCAAGAACTCTTGGCAGAAACGACCACTCAAAGCTATCGGATCTTCTCCACGCTCAGATGCTCTGTTAATAATCTGAAAAGATTGACAAGGTCAGAGCCACAAAAACAAGCAAAACGAGTATTACATATAAGTAGGAGAAATAAGCCGTGCAAGACCCAACAATGAGCAGAGAGCTGAATAGTAGCACACTTTCACAGTGTTCCCAATTTCTACCTCCAAAGTTATAAATTTTTATTGCTATGACTTCTTTGTCCCAGTCTTGAATGCAAAACTAAAGAAACATAAAATGGTCAGATCATATATCTTCAAGATAAGATACTAAATGTTTATTCCTGTTCTTGGTGTTTTGTTATCATCACTTTATAAATTAAATTGACATGTACTATGCCCATCATAGGACAACCCAAACTATGATAAAAAATTTTTCTGATCCCAAACTATTCACCATCTTTTCACTGCGATTGATCTATTTTCCTTGTTTTCCTTCTCCAAAGTTGCTTGGTAAATAAGCTAAGTTGACATGTATTATGACAATCACAGGAAAACCCAGATTATAAAAGAACATTTTTCTGAGATCAAGACATTGGGAATCTTTTTAGAGCCATTCAACTATTTTCCTTGTTTTCATTCTCTAGAGGAGCTTGGTAAGCATTCAGATAGTAGTTTCTACAGGAGGAATATAAATAGAAATAAACAGAATGGTATACAGATTCCTTATGAGAATAAAATAAATAAAAACTAATGCATTGGTCATCACCTCTGGAACAAAATATAAAAAGGAAGAAAACAACAGAAGGGGGGTTTCTATATTACTGTTGCTACAGAAAGTGGAGACTCTAGGCTGGTGCTAAAGCTTGTGAGTAAAATCAATATGAAAATGAAACTAATATTTTCTAGTTTCTCGAAATTTAGTGGAAATATTAGTCAATTGTCCTTTCATCGCCACATATTTGCTAATTCATCCTCATTGCTCAGGTTACTGCTCAATCCAGAAATTTGAGATATCCATCTAATTATAACGGTATGATTGACCTTTAAATGAAGCCAGGATTAATATATGTTACCCTGATTAAAAATTTACAAACCATCTTTACAGCTATACGATACAGAATCCAGCTCACATGGTTCAAAATGAAGGTAATTTGAACCATCCAATTATAAATTCCACAATCGTATACTTCTTGTGAATCCTAATTCAGAATAATCAATTAATTGCTCATAAAAGGGGGAAAACGGCATGATCTCAAGAAAAATCTTATAGGGAAAGCAAAAGTTTTTCTTTTTTCTTGAACAAAAAGATGTAATTCAGGTTGCCCGTACAATCAAGACATAAGCCTAAAAAGAGGAAAGAATGGGGAGAAAAGAAAAGGAAATAAAATAAAGGTTCTGACCTTATCATCAACATCAGTGAAGTTGCGCACATAAACAACCTCGTATTTCAAATATTTCAGATACCTAATAAATTTTCAACACAAAAAATTTCAGGAGACAGTAGAATTTTGACAAACCCACTCACAGTTAAAGCATAATTTTCAGTCACAGAGAAGTACTCCTTCATACTATACCACAACAGAGGTTCATTAAGAACTTAAAGCACAATTTATCAGGTGCAAGTGAAAATTTATATAGGCACATATGATTAAACATGCATAAAAAGAAAGTTACTGTTAAGCCAATTAACAAAGCCATATGTCTCAAACAGGATTCTTCCTTAGCTGGATGATTACAGGGCATGTTGCTTTCCTGCCTCTTACTGTAAGGCACAAACAGAATAAGCATTATACATTGTGCAAAATCACTATTAGCATACAGAAGTTATAAAGTACCAAATCAGCTAGTAAGCCTGGTAGGGGGATAAACATAAATAGTGATAGTAAGGTGACAATCCCAGACCAGTGTTCCAAATTTTACAGTTATAAAGACCAAAACCTTGAAAGACAGTACAAAGAAATCCATCAAGGAAGCTAGCATATCAAAGTCATATCATGGAAATCAATTCAAAGAAGAATTCCTAGGGGAACTTAGAGGCTAAGAATGGCACAAATGTTACTCATATTTACTTTAGTACACAATACAACAAGCACCACTGTTTCACCAATCAATTTTTTTCCTATTATCTTCTTCATCCAGATCCTCTTAAATTCAAACTAGACTTTCCAATAAAGTAAATTCCAATTGCATCTCCTCATCTAACAATAAGTAATATAACCAATTATCTCAGTCTCCCCTACTTTGGAAGACCAAAGAGACAGAATAACATATTTCCCCAAGCAATGCAGTCAATTTGGAACATACAAGATTTTCTTACATCTGACTCTCACTGATATCCCAGCAAGATCCCATGAGGAAGGAAACACTCCACGTTTAAGATGTAAGTTTAATCAAAATAGCACCATTTAGTAATATTTCATATATGTACCCTTTTTCCCGGAAGCTCCCCCAGACCAGTTAATAACATTCTACTGATCACATCTGCTGGTTTAAAAACAATTAGATACAAAATATTTATTTATCTGAGAGGGAGAAAATACAGATTTAAGAGATAAGATTAACACAATGTTCACTGTAGGAAATGCTCCAACCAACTTGAAATTCAGCTGGCGTAATAAGACGATCATAAACTAATCCAACAATGATCTCCTAAAATTCAGCATCAACTATAGATTCACAAATAACTGAAACCTAATAATCTAATATCTCGACCCTTCCATTCGAGTTTGGCAATCAGCATATGTTCGGTTAAAAATTACATCTTTTGCCATAAATTTGACATCAGATTAATTTCATCGTTGCCTGTTACAGAAAAGAATAATATAGAAGTGAAATCTCAATCAATTCCTCCAGGGTCAATGGGGTGTGGTATTTTGTGTGTTACCATAGATATTTTATCCATTTGTGTAACTTAGTTTCCTATATTTGTTAATGAAATATCTTAATTAATCATTAAAAAAAATCTCAATCAATTCAATCAGAAAGTACATTCAAGACTCCATTAGAAAGGGAAAAAAAATCAGCAGAACAATGGAGACTGTACCTATAGAGAACATCAAAGGCGACATAGGCGCGAGCATGGCCAATGTGGCTGTAGTCGTAAGCTGTGACGCCGCAAACGTACATTTTCACCTTGCCTTTCTCCCTCGGCTTAAAGACCTCCTTCTGCTTCGACATGGTGTTGTACAACAGAAATTCCCGTTCTGATTCCATCTTCCCAGGCAATCGAGATCTAGAAATATGGATTCTTTAGTCCACTGATCGATCGCTCTAAAATGAAAATAACAACCCTAAACCTAGTTATGGTTCTATGAAATGGATGTAATGTCTGGTCGTGGGGGTTTTGCTGAGTTTGGCGTAGGCTTTAGGTTTCACCCCGCAAGTGGTTCTACTTTGGATTCAATAAGCCGTAAAACTTATGGATTCTTTGTGTCCGAAGCGGTTATTTTAGCCGTTAGATTTTCTATCGAAATAACAGAAAATCTACTAAGAAGCCTTTCAACTTTACCTCTTTTTGGTTTTTTTATTTTGAGGACGGATAGATTTCTTTTAAAATTTGTATCTTTAATTTTCCAAATCTGAGCATTTATTACTATTTTCCAAAAACAAAAATTGCATTATTTAATTTCAAGATATTTTTTTTTATTTTATAAATTTATTTTACGTAGTCATTATTTTATTATAATAATTTTTCGCTTTTATTCTTTAGATGGAAAGAGGTATTGAGTAGAGGAGTACCAAATATCAAGAATATAGTGAAGAATATAAATTTAATAATTCAACTTCCTCTTTGGTCTGACTTTTTCTTTTTCTTCCATCTATTCCAATAATTAAACTTTTGGTATTGGTGATTTTCTATCTTTTCACTTTTTTTCTTTGAGGAACATTTCTTTGAAGTTAAATAAAAGAAAAAGAAAAGATTCCTTTGCAAAGCTTAGGAAATACTCTTTTGATTTTCACATTTATTTTTAAGATTAAATAGTGACTTTTTAAAATAAAGATATTTAACCACGTTAATTTAAGAGTATGAATTATACTAACATTACAAACCAAATCGGACTTAATGAGCTTAGTTTAGATCATACATTCCTAGGAGGTTACGGGCCTGACCTCCATCTTTCGCTATTACTTGGGCTAGAAATTAACGTCTCCTACAGCCAAACCAAAGAAACACTGTTGGGGTTGCAAGTTTCCCCTTAATTCGAGAACTAATAAGATTTTCCCTCGGATCGGGCAGGGTCATCTAAGCACCGAAATAGTTTGGGTGAGCTTTAAGTAAAAGCGAGCTAAGCCAATTCCAATCTTGAATGTCCAAGCTTGGATTGGGTTTATTTAAACCCAGCCCTTTTATCTCTTTTTTTTTTTCTACCAAATCAAGCCCAATAAACTACTTTAAACCTTTTTCCTTTTTTTATTTATTTTATAGTTGGGTTCAGTTGGATTGGTCTTTTTCTCCCTCACCATGGAAAGGAAAAGGAATTGCGCTCTTGCGGGGAAAAAAAAAAAGAGAGGGGAGGGGGAAAGAAAAAAAGTGAACGATCACATGAAGCGGTCCAGATTAAAATCATGATTCTAAAGTAAATCTAGTCATTTCTAGTTTTATTATCAGTAGTTCTGGTAATCAATTTACAAGTTGTTTTTTATTATTAAAAAATAATAATACCAAACTTGTTTTACAGTAATGATAATTAATCGTCGTCATAAATTAACTCATCTAGAAAATATTTTTCTTAGTTCACTAATAAATTGACTAATTAAATTTATAATTCTATAATTGTTTCGATCCTTCAATTGAATCAGGGGCAAACACAAATGTAAAGATCACTTAGATTTAATAAAGTATCATTTAGATTTATCCATAGTTTGTTTTAGTTTATGCCTTAGTGTGGATCCTCTCCCCCAAATCCTTGTCTCATCCTCTCCCACATCGTTATAGCACAAAAATTAAAAAATATAAAACCCTACAGTAAATGAGAGGAGAGCGGGGGAGAGAATTGGGGTGGGGATACAAGGGAGAAGATCATGATTGCAAATAAAGAATAAGTGTAAGTGAGTGATAGTTTTCTTGAAAATGAAAAATGATTTTGGATTGGGACTGATTGTGTAAATCTTTCTATTGGTGATGAAATAATACAAGTAACAAATTTACTGAGAAAAAGGAAATAAGGATGGGTATGATGCAACCCTAAAAGACCAGAAGATCTTTTGCTTTCAATGAGGCCGTTGATCTTTAAGGACGGCTCCTAATACATCAGCCAACATGGAACTAAACAAATACTACCATGGACCATAGTGCTAATTCTTTTACGCAATTTGCTGCTGAAATAGAAACTTCACCACTGATCATAATCAGAATAAGATATTAACAGGCCACTGATAAGAAACAGTAGACATAATTTATTTGCATTTCCAATTGCCAAGCCCAGCAAATCACTGCCAAGTGTTGAAAACAAAATCACTAACAAGCTTCACTTGTCCTAGATGTATGCCAGACCATACATTCAAAAGAACAAAAGAATCCCCCAAAAAAAAAAAAAAAATCATGGGGACAGAGATACCATATTAATTGACACGATAAATATGATTATGATTGAAGTAATAATCTAAGAACGGAATACTTCGCAAAATTGACAGAAATATAGCTGCAAACAAAATTGACAACATTCTTCTGCTCTGACATGTAATGCCTACAAGTCATCAACCATCAATATCCAGCATTAATGCATTATACCGCAGAAAAGATTCCTGCCTCTGCAATCTCATTTCCTCATAGAATCTCTCAATGAACTTCTCAGCTCTCTCATCAATGGAGTCATCATCTTCAACTCTAAACTCTGATGCTTCTGAAAATTCTCTTGCCAACGTATTTTCAGTGGAAGGCAAAGCCTTCACCTCCAGTGGGTAGCTGTAGCTCCTTCTGCGTTCTGTTTTATCCTTCATAATGCCTAAACATTTCCCGAGAAAAAACATGGAGTACAATTCCCCATAGCTTCTCTTCTTCAGCGGCTTTCTGTAGTAGTGCTGAATGAGAGGACTACTAGAAGGGGAAAACTGATACTCCTTAACATACCCATATTTATAATGCCTGAGCGGCAAGTATTTCTTCACCTTCCTCGATTTCTTCAGCGAAATGATTCTTGGAATAATGGGCTTTCTCATTCTTGATATTAGGATTGGAACTTTTAGCAAACTCGAAACTTTCTGCAGAAGGGGTGACTTTTTCTTGAACATTTTTTCTGGGTAATCTTAGGTCTAAGGATCAAGATGAAGGCCCTTTTGAATTTCGGTCTGGGATTTTGCTGTAGGGCTTTCTTGGGTTGAGTGTGAGACATTTATTGATGTAAAAAGTTCCCTGGGAGTTTTTAAAAATGGTGGTGGGGAGCTAGGCTGGAAAAAGGGTCAAAGGTCGGTGTCACTTTGTACATATTCTCTGGGGATCTGCAAGTAGCCGTTGAAAGCCCGCTCGTGCAACTATTCAAATCTGTGTCTTTTAACTAGTTTATTTCCAAAAGAAAATTCGATTCCTTCCTCGGTTCAGAAAATACAGTTGTTTTGCCTCTCTGCTAAGTTTGGTAGTAGCTGAATCTGCACATCTCTGATTGTTTTTCCTCAAAATTGATGAATACCTTTGTCTCCTGGATGAGTTGGCTTGAATTCACCTAACTGCAATTCATAGGCTGCATAGCCGCATAGGTAGCGTAAGTATTAATCCAAAGCAAAATCTTTTGTGACGTTGTCGATGCGCTGAAATGAAGGAAAACTTCTTGGATAGGTTGGATTTTTTTTAGACCAATATATGTGGATGAGTCTGTCTAATTCTTTTCCTGCAGCCTTCTTTTCTTTTGGTTCTACTGGTTTGCAGGTTAAATAACGCAGAAGATTCCATATGAATCAATCTTTTTTTGAGGGACCACATGAGTCGAGCTTTAACAAGCAATATTCATTCTGCATTTTCTGTTTTCGAATAAGCAAGGAGATGAAACTCTGTCTTGAGTATGTAACAGCAAAGAAGTTCGACAAATGGAAATTCTTAAATTCAGAACAATAAATGACTCGTTGAATTTTATAACATACCTACATTTGGTACTTATTGAGAACTTTATTTCATAAAATGATGTTGTTGTGTGTACTTAAACTAAGTGCTCCCATTCCTTTTATTGTTACATAAAGGTCTCATATAACTTGTTTTAGAGATTACAAGTGAATTTGGATTGGTTTTTAAATAAAAAAAAATCTATTTTTCTCAAGTCTCACTTCTCTTCTCACAAACAATTCACTTTTACGATTCTCAATACAATTCAACTCAAACAAAAACTCAATCCAAATACGCTCAATCCACTTCGATCAATCGTGGGATGCTCTTTATACAAGTAGAGCGTACTGTTCTATTTTTTACGAGTTAGAAAATTCTCAACCCATATCTAACATACTAGGCCCGCGGGTCTAGGTTTTTTTCTTTTTTATCTTTTTTTTCTCTTTTTATTATATATGAACATATAAATTTATTATTATGATAAAAATAATCTTTGACAATTACTAATATTTTTAAAACAAAAAAATAATCGTTAATCATATATATTATTACTAATTTTGATAAATTTAATGATTGAAGAAAATATGTACATAATCAAGATCAAATTGGTGGAGCTAGAGTTTTGATTCTTAACTTGATGATCTGGGAGTTCATTCCAAAGATCAATGGCTGGCTAAATTTCTTGCGGTGTCTGGGAACACAAGTGCAAAGAGCTGTCTGGTTTGGGGCTTCCTTTCACTTCATACACTCTTTGTTCTGGTGTCGCTTTCGTTTGAGATGTATATCTGCTGGTGCCATTGATACTTCAATTATTTGTTGAAGAAATCGCCATTCTTTATGTCATCCATTAACAAGCCAATGGAATCAAATGCATTAGACTGGTATTATATATATATATATATATATATATATATATATATATATATACCAGTATTACACTGGTATTAAACTAGTATTAAACTAATATATATTTGTGATTAGTACTTAATTTTAAAACGTATCTATTGCTCTCTGTCATTAGCACTCATTATAAATTTATATATCCTTCAATTTTGTGGATCATAAAAGAAAATTTTCCTTGGAAATTCACTCATGTTTGTATTTCATAATTCAACCTTAGATATCAAGCAAACCCATAATTACTTTTAGTGAAGCAGGACTATATATGAGTCTATTATCGGCTTTTCAGCTTCCTTTGTTCAATGACTTTTAAGACGGTTAATACGTCGATAGTATTTTAAATTACTGTTTAAAAAAGGTTATGAAGTTAAGTTATTCTTATAAGTGTCTAAGAATGGCGAAGGAAACATTAAGAAGAAGATTAGTGTATATTTATTTTTATTATTTTCTATTGTATATTACTTACTCAAATGTAGTATTTTATTAGTTACTATGAGTTTTCACGTCGTTTGTGTAAATCTCTTTCAATTTCATATAAACGAAGTATTTTAATTATTAAAACAAAAAAGCAAGTTATTTTAAATTATCACGCACGGCTCCATTATAGTCCTCTAGAATAGAATTATGTTTTACCTTCCTTAACTATATTCTTGAAAATTCCATTTTGGGTTCAGATCTCGCTTTCAATCTTAAGTATGCTGTTGAACTCTTTGGAGTTTTGACCTTATACTTCTACCGGTTTTCTTTATATTGCTTAATCTTTTGCCTATCACTACCAACATTAAGGCTGATATAATATCCTTTTCGGTTTTCACTATAGATTGCACTTATTTCTTCAACAATGTTATTTAACTTCACCTTAAAATAGCGGTCTAATTTTTTGTCGATTATTCCGCAAGTAATTCAAAAAATAAAACATATGCCAACCTCATAAATCAAATTAAATTGGTACTCCTATATATATAATAGAATCTTTAAGATTTTTTTTTTGAGTTTTGTAAAAATAAATTATTTATAAAAAAATAAAATTCAAAATAAAAAATTTACATTGAGTTTTACTACAGAATTCAATCTAATTATTTACTTTTCCAAAACACGCTTTTTCAAATAAAGAGAGCAATATCTTTCGTGAGGAGAAAAAATGGACATTTTGCACATATAATTTTGCCCGCCATTGAATGTTTTGCAAATTGTTCATGGCAATTGAATATTGCACTTGCTATTGTAATTTACTGCTGTTTCGCTCCCACACGATCCACAGAATCTATTACACGACAAAAATGATATCTGAGTAGAGAATATAGAAATGCAAGCAAGCAGCATTAGTCTTACTTATCCAAAAAAAAAGAAAAAAAGAAAAAAAAAACGTCATCAGTCTTATCTATCTAAGCCACCCACGCGTGGATAAATTTCTTTTTTTTTTTCCTTTTTTTACACGATAAGTTTATTGGAATCTTGAATGGGGTAGAAAATGTCGAACATTTGGCGAATTATATTGTCAATATTAGTGATACATGACAAAGTTGTTTTATTATTTAATTTATTATTTACCCTTTCCAACCGATGAATACTATATAAAGAAAAAATAAAAATTAACAAAATTGTTAACAAAATGACTGCTGCGAACAGGCAGAAAAAAAAAGACTGCTTAAATTAATATTTTAAAGGACCAAATTTAGCTGTGAACCAGAAAATTATTGTGCATCATTTCAATTCGTGATAAAATATTTTATTTTTAAAATAAGAATTGAATTTTTCCTTTTTAAATTATAAAATTATCTTGACAAGCATAAAGCAAAGGGCACGCATGCCTTATTTTTCTTTTTCTTTTTCTTTTTTCAAGAAATATAAACTTCCGAAAAGAATATAAGCCAATAATACTCACTTTTTTGTCTCTTATTCTTGGAAAAGAGTTAAAATTTGAACATCCAACTTCCTACATCTTTAATGGCAAATGCATTTGAAAACTTTTTACATTATAATTTTATCGTAGTGTTTAGATACTAACTTAAGAATCGGGTATTTAAATTTATAATTTTAAAATATTGATTTTTATTATTATTTTCTTTTTTTTTTGGCAAGGATTTTTATGTATTATGGAGCCTGAAAATAGCATCGCCGGCTAATATTCATAAGTAGGGAATGAATCCCACCAAACCTAGAGTCCCAGGGGCAGTCATAAGTAGTACTAAGCTAGCAAGATAGTTCCTACATCTCTTAACAACGGATGCAGTGGAAGTTGAAAGCCTACAAAGAAGCCGTGGGCTTCAGCGACAAAATGCCTTGGAGGCGAAAAATCTTCTTTCGCAGTTCTCTGAGCTTGTTGATGCGCTCCAATGAATCACTCTCGAGTTGCAGGGAATTACACCTAAGGCTTGGTTTGGTTCGCAAAGGGGAGGGGGGAGGGGGGAGGGGAAAGGGGAAGGAAAAAGGTAATATTTATATTTTTGGAATAAATATTTATATTTACTTCAATTTTATTTAGTATGAGAGGAAGAGAAGAAAATTAAAAATACTTCTCATTCTTTAGTTGGATTGAAAAGTAAAAAGGGTAGGGAGAATATTTGATTGTATTTATAAAATATCCTTCCCTTAAAATGTTTAATTATGACAAATTTTTCATGTTCAAACTTAAAATGCTTTTAAACATGATGTACGAATTTTCTCTATGATAATTAATTTTGTTTATTTTAGATTCACAAAAATTTGTAATTTTCAAGAAGGAAAAAATGATGCTTAAAGATTCATAAATAAGAAAGCCTCAAGAATGCAATACATAGATAGAATTTGAAATATTTTAAGAGGATAAAATAATCTTTTAAGACCAAATACATCTCAATCCATCCACTCTTGAATGGATTGGTTTTGCTGATATGGAGAGGGAGTACTCCCCCTTCACATTTACTTCCTCTTCTTCTTTCCTTTGAATCAAACGAAATAAAAAGCTTATTTACTTCTTTTTAACTTTCCTTCCTCCTTTTTTCCCTCTTGTTCTCCCAACCAAACTAGGCCTGAAGCCTTCTCCAGACCTTCAAGGGAATGGCCGCACCACGCCTCCGTATCAACCCTCCAAATGTATAATTTCCACTGTTCCAAGCATTATAAGAGTTTGTATTTGAGATATTTATCTTAAATTTTATTTATTCCGTTTCATAATAAGTGTTATTTTAAAAATTTTATTTTATTATAAAATAAATATTATTAGATAAAATTTTTAACTTTTTTTCTTATTTACACTCATAATAAAGCAAGGGCATTTACTGTGGTAAAAATTATATTTTCTTTTGTGTTATAATTTTTTATGAGAGAAAATATTTAATTAAGTACAAATTAATCACTTTTATTATTATTTTAATATGTATAAAATTTTTTATAATAATACTTATTATAAAACGAAAAGAGTATAAAATTAAAAATTATTTATAAAAAATACAAGTTTTAAATTTAAATTTTGCATTAATTTTCGAAACAATATTTTCTCCATCTAATTATACGGCTGGAAGAACTACCCAATTATCCAAATTGCTATTTTTTTTTTTTTTTGGCTGAATGGATCCAAATTGCTCATACTAGTGGGTGTAGGAGCTGGTTGTGTCTAATGATATTCTCCAATCAGGATTTGTTTTTCCCCATCTTTCCATTTTTTTTTTTATCTCACAACATTACATGCACAAGTACGGGATTATTAGTAATAACCTCAAAACTTACCGTTAACATGTTGGGTGGGATTAGACAACATCTTATTTCAAAACTAAACTCAAAATTTTAAGTGTAAGACAAATATTTCTTCTCGCAAATAAATAATTTAATGGTAGGTAGGACTTTGATTCAACTGCTTAGCCAAGATTTAACTAATTTGAAAATCTGCACTGTTATTTTGGTGCTGCTTTGTTCTTCCTTTTTTAAAAAAAAAATTACCGAATATTGACCTTAGAAATAAAACGGATAAGATAAGGAAAGAAAAGGATTTAGAATTTCATGTGGAGTACAGCTTTCGCTGTATCCTTTCATTTCTGGGAATTTCTTGACTAAGCTTTTTCATCTTATTCCATTGGAACCTCGACCCTGTCAGTCTTCACTGGGATGGACCCGATGCCAAAGGAAAGAAAATGCGTAAATTGGAATTGTTTCAATATTTCTTTTTAATATGCAAGAACTGGGATATAAGTAGAACTTAAAAGATATCTCTCATATGGGGTTGCTCTGCCACTCGTTCTCGCCTATTGATATTTTTGTAAATTACTTAAAAATATTTTTAAATTTATTTTTTAAATTTAAAATAATATTTTTAGTTTTAAAAATTTTAGTAAGTTAAAGTTATTTTTAAAAGTATTTTCAGAATAATTTTTAATTTATTTAAGTTAAAATAAAAAAATAAATAAATAATTAAAAATAATTAAAACACATCTTCTAACTTAAAAAAATATATAAGTAATTTATTTTAAACAATTGAAAATAAGGCAACTGCATAGTATCTCACAAGAAGATAAACTTTTAAGAATTTTATTAGTAATAAAAATATTAAATAAAATTTTATACAACTCAATTTTTAGAAATTTTAAAAGTAATCCAAAAAGTTAACAAAACTGTAAAATACCCTAAATTTTTAAGTTTTAGTTGTTTAAAATATTAAATAATATTTTAAACTAATCAACCTTTAAGAAAATTATGAAAATATCTATTTCCTTCTCGATAAACATTTAAGCTTCCCACTTTTAACTCTAGTCATACATATTTACCCAAAAATGAAAAAAAAAACCTCTAGATATTTATCTCACATTTAAGGATTTAATTATTACTTTTAATATTTTATTTGTTGTCACCTTTTTAACTCATCTCTTCTTATCCAGCATCTCAGTTATATCTCCTCTTTTTCCTCAGGTGCTTCTTCTTTCTTTTTCTATCTATTATTATTCAATAGCTTATATTCATGACGTTTTTACAGATTCTTTTGATAGCTTTCTTTCTTTTTCTTTTTTTTTTTTGAAGAAAATCAAAGTTTGTTACTGCCAATTGCGATCAATAAACTCAAAATTTATTACATTTTTTAGAAAATAAAAAAAATTATAATAACGAAATGTGGAGTTACATAAATGTCCAAGCTTTTTAAATTTAAAACTCTAAATACAGTCTTGAACTGGTAACAGAGACATTGCTTTTCTATCTAATTTGAGTTACTTCAAACTAGTTGAGTTACCATTTTTTATTTCCTCAAAAAGGAAAAAAAGAAAAAGAAAAAGAAAAAGAATGATGCTGCATATTCGGTACCAAAATAATTGGCAAACGATTTATGCATGAATAGAACTTGTAATCACAAGCAAAACATAAGGTTTCAATACCACTTGTAAAAGGCGTAAATGTCTAGTACTTTGATCGGGTCTTCATAGATTCTTACATAAAAATTCGTTTTATGTGCAATATAAATCGTATTTTTTAATATAAATTTTTAATGCATTCAAAGGATGTAAATCTTATATATTTGGATTGGGCTTCAATTACCACGATCTAATGCAATTAAGTTCTACTTCGGTCCTTACAAAAAATTTAGTTTTACGAAATTTATGGTAGAAAAAACTTTCTCTGTTTCAATATAAGTGTTAATGTAAAATTTTATTTGATTACAAAATAAGTGTCGTTGAACAAAAATTTTACTTTATTTTTCTTATTTATCCTCTTATAATAAGGCAATGATATTTTTGTGTAGTAAATAATGTTAGTTTTCTATATAATAGTTTCCTACGATGAGAGAATATTTAATTAAAAGTAAATTAATAATTTTAATTGATGTCTTAATATGTGTGAAGATTTTAAAAATAAACTTTAATATTTTTTTTATACAAGAGATGCTACATCGTCGGTAGATATTACATGCTTACATAATCATAACTATGACACAAGTTACATGTCTTAATAAAGAAAAATGAACATCAATAAAAAAGAAAACAAGCCTATTAAAAATGAAAGCAAATCTTGCACTATGCATAGTCAAACTCCATACCTCTAACCGAGAGGTCTCAGTAGTTATTGTTAGCGTGAAGTCTCTCCGGCAAAATGACACTTAAATTTGAAACGGAACAAAAGATTTTTTTTCCCTTCACAAATGTCTCAAATTCAACTATGATCAGGTAGACATTCATTTGATATCAAATTCAACAGTGCATTGGATTGTTTTTCTTTAAACTTTATACTCCTTCAGTCTCCAGAACTGAAGGTCGACAAAACTCATTTTTCAGTCTACAAAACTTATTCAAAATTTAAATGTTTATTTTTAAAAAATAATTATTATTTTATTTAAACTTTTTCTGCTAATATCTGTAATTCAAGAAAATTAAGTTCATTATTATATAAATTTTATCACTAACCTCTTTAATTAACAATATTATAATATTTTTTATAATTAAATTACTATTTTTTAAATTTTATATTAACTTCAAATAAGAGATTAAATTTCAGTGTGAGTGAGTATTTTTTGTCATCACAATCAACACAAGACATCATAAAATTCTGGATGGCAATTGACTTGGTTGAACTGGAGACCTGTAGCGGCCCGGCCACCAGCTTGACAAGGTTGGGTCCGCAGCGGGGAGAAAACCTTCCTCCACGCCAAGGCGGCTTGTCCTGGCCCCATCCCCGGCCACCGGTCGCCGCTTTAGCCTGACCCACTATTCCCGAGGTGTATACTAATTTTTAATTTCTAAAATGATATATATCTACTTATTTAAAGAATATATGTAATACATACACACACAAGCAAAGATGATGCATTTGGACTATTTATTTGGGCCGTTTTGATATTAAAAAACAGTGAATTTTTTATAAAAAATATAAACTTTAAATTAAAAAAAAAAAGAAGTGCCAAATACATCCAAATTTTCTTTTTTTTTTTTGAAAAAATCAATACAAATAGAATCGAAATTACTAATTAGCATTGATTCACAAAACTCGTTGGCTGTAGATGGCAGCCCATTACATGTAAAAGAATCATTTTCTACGCTTCACATTTTCTTGCATAAAAATTACCATAGAATTTAAAATAATAAAAATTTAAACTAAAAAAACCCAATGGAGTAGAGACGAAAATTAGCATAATAAATAAAGCTCGTTTGTAATAGGAGGCAAGCCCATTTCAAGTCAAATTCGGGTCGGTGTGGGTGCAGAAGACCACTGTCACTGCGTGCGCACGTTAGCAACTTGCGCCACTGTCAAACATAAGCCCGAACGTTAAAACCGCCCCTCGCTCTCTCTCACCTCCCCCTCCTCTCGCCTCTCCCCATATATAAACTTACGTTCCCGGCCATTTCACACAATCTCACACAGCCATACACCACCATCAACAATAGCATCCAAAATCCGAATCAGGAGAAGAAAAAATAGCCAAAAAAACCCTCCTTTTCTTCTCAACAATACATGTATTTACAGAGAGAGCTTCGAGTCTTGGCTTCAGAGACTCTGTTTGTTACTCTGTAGGCGTTTGAGAATTGAATGGTGTTGTTGAATAGTAGAGACAATAGTATCCAGGTGAAGAAAGAAGAGAAGGTGGTGTGGATGGCGATGGGGCCTGAGAGATCATCATCATCATCATCGAAACCGTTGCATAATTTCACCTTGCCTTGTGGGTTGAGATGGGGAAATCAAAGATTCTTGAGGTGCATGAAGGTTAACTCCAATGGCGAAATCTCTGCCGTCGAACGCCGTCCTTCGTCGACCTCGTCCGTTCTTGCTGTTTCCAATGCTAATGCAAACAATACTAATTCTCATGCTTCGGGTTCGAATGATTTCATTTCGATCATCGGAAAACGGAAAGAGAGGGAGAAATTCAAGGACCTACCTCCTCCGTCTGACCACCGACGCGGATCCGATTATAAGAAAGCTGGCTTCAATTTCAAGCTGCCGCCTGCTCCTTCTCAGCAGCCGTCGTTCTCTGCGACTGACTTTTGCCGCAAATTCAGGTCCTCGGAGACTGGTGGTGGAGAAGATGGGGACCGTGATGGGATCGCTGCGGTGAGGGAGAAGCTCATGTTTGATCTCCAAACAGCCGCTGATAAGATGAAAGACGCGATTTTGAGGGAGGGTCTCGAGACAGAGGATCAAGATAACCCACCTTCGCCGGCGCCGGCAGCGGCTCCGACAGTGGCGGCTACTGTGGCTTCGTCTGAGGACGCCGATGCTTCTGTCCGCCCTTGGAACTTGCGCACTAGAAGGGCAGCTTGTAAGGCACCGACGGCCAACGGGTTCGTCCCCGGTTCTGCTGGCGGGGCGGGAACTAGCGGCAGCGGAGGTACAAATACAACGGCTTCGCCAATGAAAGGTTTGAAGGTGGATGTGATGAAACCCAATCCCAATTCGTCACCGTTGAGGGCGGAGAACAACAAGTCTCCTAGGCTGACCCTGAGAAGTGGCGTGGCCACGGCGGCGGCTCCGAGCTGTGAGAAGAAAGAGAAGGTTAAGTTTTCGGTACCGCTTACGCGGCGAGAGATCGAAGAGGATTTCTTGGCTTTTGCTGGTCGTAGACCCCCTCGCAGACCTCAGAAACGGCCTAAGTACGTCCAGAAGCAATTGGATGTAAGTGAATCTGTTCCATCTTCAGAAAAAATTGGCTCTCATTTGATTCTGCACCCACAATCAGATACTTCTAGTGTCTACAGATCGTATGCGTTGCAAAACCACTTGGGATTTTAATTGCATTTCGGTTGTCTGATTCATTCATTCTTCTGGTTTCATCTGGTGACGTGAAATTTACTGTTTCATTGGTTTCTCTGGCAGACATTGTTTCCGGGATTGTGGTTGACAGAGATTACAGCTGACATGTATAAAGTTCCTGAAACGCAGTAGGCTGGCAGGCGGGAAGGTTGTTGGGATGCAAATTAAGTCCCACATGGAAAATTTGATGGAAGAGTTGTCTAAATATAAGATTCAAGATAACTCCATTAGTATGAGGCCTTTTGGGAGATACTCAAAAACAAATCCGTGAGGGCTCAGCCCAAAGCGGACAATATCATACTAATGTGGAGTTTAGGCAATGTTAGACAATTCCTAACAAGTGGTATCAGAGCCGATGGTTCGTCTGGGTGACGTGGCACCGTGGGAAGCCCCCCTCGTTGGAGATCTGCGGTTGATGCCTTGTGTCGAAAGTCTTCCTGATAATGTGGTGGTCAGGCGTCGTGTCCCAAAAAATAAATATAAGATTCAAGATAACTCCATTAGTATGAGGCCTTTTGAGAGATACCCAAAAAATAAATCCGTACAATGATTTACTTAGTTTACAAACCCAATTTTTCTTACCAGCAACCTTGTATCCATCTGATTGAGCCATATAGATTTCCTCCTTCAAATCACCGTGCAGGAACACGGTCTTCACATCAAGTTGACCGTTCATTTCTGGTGCTAATGCTAAGCGATTGGGATTGCATCGTTGGATGATTGATTAATTTAGTCATCTCCTTGAAGCATTCTTGATAGTTGATTAATCGGATTGTTGCAGAGGATGGGGTTCTGCTTTCTGACTAAAACGAGTATTATTGTGAATTACTACTGATCGTCTAATGTAAATCGTATACTGCACCGTCACGTTTCAGAACCGGGAATTCGAGGAAAGCCTGGGGATTTCCTCCGGTAACATGTGGTGTAGAAGGACAGCCCTTTTTTTTTTTTTTTCTTTTTCCCTGGCAATGCTAATGTTTAGTGTTGATCATCTCTGTTTCATATTTTGCCCTGTGATTATGGGAATAAGTAACGACCTTAGAAAGTTTATCTTCACTTTTTCACTCTGAAATTAACGGACATTGCTAATGTCTTAATAACATAGTTGATTTTCTCTCTGCATTAGTATCAATATTCAGTCTTAAACCTATAATCCTTATGTTTACTTTTAGTTCTGTATCATAGTTTTATCACCATTGTTTTCTCTTTTTCTTTTTCTTTTTCTTTTTTTTTTTGGGTCAGTGATTTACTGTTTTGTTCCTTCGGTGTTATTGCTATCATTGGTCTTATCTCTATTCCACTGATGAACTATCAATTTAGTCATCCTCCAGATAACATGAAATTGTTCATGTTAACTTTAGCATAAATGGGTGTAAGAGTACAGCATTTTTTAATTCTCCAGTTGGTGCCTGCCCCATTTTGGTTCAGTTTAGCCTATATAATAGACTTGCAAAGATGCACATACATTTTGTATCATTCTTCCTATTTCACATTCTTTCTGTGAGGATGGTTACTGATATGCGATTTCATGAGCGTAGCCTTCCCTTGCATTTATATATATATACTGTTTAACAATTGTACAATGTTGACTCTATTGAGATAAATTGTACTAATGCATGAGTCTCAATAAGAATCTAATTAATTAGCAAAACTAACGTGGTAAATTATTTATATTCAAATTCTCTCCTAAGTTTTTCTTTCAAGTGAGATATTTAACTAATATGAATCGATGAATTGTAACAATTTAATAAGTTGCCGTATTAGTATATAGGGATAATTATAAAAATACTCTTGAAATTTGACCAAATTACAAAATAACCACCCCTCTTTATCTATCTATACATATATGTATTACAAACACACTTTTACTCTCTCTCCTCCTTCAAAACTCTTCAACCTCCAATCCTAATTTCTAAAAATTTAGATTTTTGTTATTAGTTAGAAGAGTTGTCATTAGCTAAGAGATAAAATAATATAAACACTTTAGTTTATCATAAATAAATCTTTTAATTTAAATCAAATTCCTAATAATTTTCACTATCTCCACATAACTTTATCTATTGTCACTTTCTCCATAAAATTTTTCTTTCTTTACAAACTTTTCCTTATAAGTTTTTTTATCGTCAGATCCTCTTATTTTTCTCTAATTAGGGTCTTCTTTTTTCAAATCAATGAGATAATCTTTTCAATTCATTTTTTATACATATTGCTCTTATTCTCTTTATTTTTCTCTTTCACTGTAATGTTTAACCTCTAAATTTGATAAAAAGTATTATAAATTTGATTTTTTTTGAGTAGCTTATCAATGCTCAATGCATCTCTTATTGCTAAAAAAATATTTATAAATTAATTATTTTTAAAAAATATTACTTTTTCTTTAATTTGTTGATAATTTATTTGTGCACATATGAGGTATTTGTGAATTTATTTATTTTTAGAAAAGATTTTTTTAAGAACATTTTGAGATAAAGGTCAAAATTAAAAAACTGTTTCATACTTTTTTAAAAAAAATAGAGGAAAATACATGAATGTTATACACGTTATAAGCTTCAGGTACATTTAGGATATTTAATTTTTTATTCAAATAAGTATTTTAGCTTTATATAAATCCTACAAAATGAGATGTATGACTTTCTAAAAAAAATTTATTTATGTTTTCTTTTTTAATATGAGTCCGTGTAATCCCTTTTGAGAATAAAATATATTTTTAAAAAAAATTTAAAATTTTCATTATTAATAATTCTGCAAGTTGTACATGACTTTCATATTTAATTATTTCTTTGCCCCCGTTTTGTTAGCTTCTTTTATTTTTTAGTTTTATTTTTAGCATAATTGATTCTTTCTCTTTTTACATCTTTCATGCATTTTCTTTTTTATTTTGATTGAATGATATAATCTATTTTATATTTTTAGTTATTTTAATAGAAAATTATTGAGTTTTTATTTTCTTTCATAAGTTTTGAAGATTCAAGTTTTTTTTTCGTTTGTTTGAGTAAATGACTTCGGGAATATTTATCTGTTTAGTCTTGATATCTATTAGACCAATTAGATTAATATCTGTTACTATTTAATTTAATAATTATTTGCTAAGTTTTAAAGATAAAAGCGTATAATTGGCTATTAAAATATTTTGTACCAGAATATACACAAATTTGTAGTATATCAGACATAAAATGTAATAGTCAATGGTTTTTATTTTTTATTTTTTTACCAAGTAAACATAAAAAAAGAAATAATTTTGTAAAGTAAATTAACACTATGACTTCTTTGTGATAGATAAAGAACACAATTCTTTTGAAAAAAATTAAGTAATGACTAGAGAATTTTTTCATTTTAGAATTTTTTTTGAGGTTTTTAATATAAATTACTAATATTTTTTATGTTATTTATTTTTTAAGAATAGAGAGAGACAAGTAAGGGGAGAGAAATTTTAATTTTCACAATAATTTTATTGCAAATATATTCTATTTTTTTGAAGAGTCAAAATAAATAATTAAATGATAAGGAATTCTATTTTTCTTTTATATATAATGGGAGTAAGAGATGAATACGACATAATAATTGAAAGACCGTATCGTAAAGTTAATTTACTGTAAATATATAACAAAAGTACAACTTACAATATATTTTTTATTTATTTTATTTTCTTTTCATCTTAATTTACTTATAATTAACCATTAGTGTATTTTTTTAATTAAATACATAAATTTACTTCATATTTTTTGTAATAACTCTAATAAATATTTATATAATAACTCGTGTTAATTTTACTGTATGACAATTTTTTTGAATAAAAAATTAACTTTGTTAGTAAAAGAAATGGGCTTACTCATAATCGTGCTATTAAATATATTTTTTCAATGATAATTAGAATAAGTTTTTTTAAAAAAAAATTATTTTCATTATATATTTATTTGTTTAGAAAGTAATGTATACATCGTGTAAAGTACGAGTCTCCTCTTATAAAAGTTTTGTACTTCTATTCTCATTTTCTAAAATTTTAAATTTTTTAATTAGTTAGAAAATTTTTGTGGCTAAAAGATTTTAGACTTTTAAATTTATCTAAATTTATATTATGATTTTTAAATTTTAAAACTTTTAAACTTCTTATCACATCTCCACATCTCTTATCACTTACTCATTATTAGAATTAGTTAAAATTAAATTTATTTTTTCCAAACACACATCTATACATCTATACATCTATACATACATCTATACATACACACACACATATATATATTAAAACACTTTTACTATATCTCCTCTTATAAAAGCTTTGTACTTCCATTTTATTTTATAAAATTTTAAATTTTTAATTAGTTAAAAATATTTTGATTGGCCAAGATATTTTAGACTTTTAAATTTATTTAAATTTATATTATAATTTTAAATTTTAAAACTTCTAAACTTCTTATTACATCTCCATATCTCTTACCACTTATCCATTATTAGAATTACTTAAAATTGAATTCATTTTTCCAAACATACATCTATACATACATACTAGCATAAACCCGTGTGATGCATAGATATACTTTAAAAATAAAAAATATTAGAATTATATTTTTAAAAATATATAAAAAATATTTTTTACCTCTCAAAATATATGTATTTAGAAAAAAATCAAATATCACAGAACAATAAAATTTTATTTGTTCAAAAATATCAAATATCTTCTTTCTCATCTTGAACTCTTAACATTTGATTTTTACCTATTTTATTCCTATCAATATAAAATCAAAAGTAATATTGATTACATCGAATATACTTTTAACTTTTTAAAAATTTTTAATTCACATACAAATATTACAAATGTCTTTTTGTAAAATATAAATAACATGTACCATTTATTAAATCAAAGAAATTTCAAATTATTTAAACTCCTTTTATTTTGAAAAAGCTTCCTTATTTGCTTCATTAATCAAGTTGTCTTTTCTGTTTTCTCAAAAAAAAATCCTTAATGACAATCTATTTCCCTTTATCAATAATAAAGAAAAATTATAATTATTAATTTTTTTGAACTTTAGAAAAAAGAAAAAAATTAAAGCACTTACATCTATTTATGAAGTACCCAAAATTCAAGTTCAAAAAACTATTATGCAGGCAATAATTCTGATCTAAAGTTTAAACACATTTTAGTATAATCAAATAAATAAAAAAGATTCATTTGCATTGCTTAAAGATGCACTAATAAAATATGTCAAAGAAATTATCAAATTTTATATATTACAAAAGAAATAAAACACAGATTAGTTATCGAGTGAAGGAGTTCAATCTATAGAAATAAAAACCTTAAATGAAGTTTTAGGTAATTCAATCAAGTTAAAATAAATATATCATTTAAGAGAATAATAAAAGGATTCTAAAAGAATTGATAAAATACAACACTCAAATGCTTATAAAAAAAACCTATAAATCAAACGGAGAAAGAAAGAAAGAAGTGAAAGAATTACATTAAGATTAACGATAAAAAGAAAAAGCATAAAGAGTGTAACTTTTGGATATGAAGAGATTTGAGTGATAATTAAATTTAAAAAATAAAAAAAAGTGGTTACATTTTAGAAAAGAGAAAAGAAGAAGAAAAGAATGTACAGAAGAGAATAATAATGATATACATTATGTGTCGATGAAATGGGTAGACATTCAAAATTTAACTATAATAAATTTAATTTAAATTAAGGGATTGTATTTAAAAAAATGATAAAATAAAAATTATGTTTGTTTACAATTATTGAATAAAGTTTTACTTCTACAAATTAATTGGAAATAGATAATTTATTTTTCTAAAAAATATGAAATTCAAAATTTAACTTAATATATAAATATAAAATTATTTTAATGGGTTGAAAATAATTTTAACCAATGAAAAATTTAAAAGTAATAATTAAAGTCTCAAAGTTTTACAAAGTAACTTAATATATAAAATTAAAAATTATAATTAATATATAAATTAGTTTAAAATTATTTTAATAGATTAAAATGATTCCAACCAATCAAATTTTGAAGACTAATTCAAAAAGTAAAAAAAATTGAAGAAATTAGGATAATTTAAAAATCAGTCTTTAAATAATTTCTTACTACTACCATCCACATAAAGAAATATAAAATTCACAAAGTCTTTGCTTCCTATTTTCCTAATGCATAGCTATATTAAGAATTACTCCTTCATTTTGAGGATGAAAAAAAAGAAGAAGAAATAGAAACTTTCATCTAAAAAGAGAAAAGAATATGACTACCTTACATTCATTTCTTTAATAGTTACTTCTTAGATTGTGAGTAATATTAAAATACATATATTACTCTTTCTCCTCATCCAAAATGCTTGAAACTCTATTCCTAATTTACGTTATTATATCATAGGATCCAAAAGGTTCTTTAATTTAAGATTTATGGATTATCTTATGGGTTCTTTCTCTTATGCTTATTAGAGACCCAAAAGGTTCTTTAGTTACTAATATTTTTTTAACTTTAAAGTTTATCCAATAACTTATCAGTTATACAACAATTTATAAATATTTCATTTTCTTCCTTTGAAGGTTATAGATCAAGCAAAAAAGAACGTTTGGATTTGATACTCAAACTAATTTACATACTTCATATTTTTAATGTTTTGATTAATAGATTTGCTTAGCATCATTGCAGATCTCATAGGTTTGCTTGGCAGTTTCATTAGGAGAATAAAGACCTTATAGAAGGTATTGTGAATTTAGCATATTATATTTCATTTGTTTATGCATTATTCCTTTTTCGTTTGTTATTGGTCATGTTATATATAGTTTTTTTATTTTTTTTCAAATGAGTCTAAAAGACCTGATGGAGAGAATGAAGGATAATAAGAATTATAAAACTATCTCATATTATAAATTTTCTTTCTTTGATTAGTTTCTCAATATTCTCACTTGCAGTTCTTGAAACCATTATTTTCAAGGCATATTTAGGTTTATTATACTTGCTTTGTATGCCTTTTGTTTTTAATTCATTTAGAATTCTATTATACCAACAAATATTTAATTTTGTTTAAGGATATATTTTTTCTCTAATAATATTATTATTTTAAACATTGAAGTTGAAGTCTTTGAATTTTATTAAAAAGTAATATTATGTAGTCTTTGAATTATGTTTATTATTTTTTTTAAAATTAATATTATGTATCAATGCATTGCATGAGCTTTTTTAGCTAGTATATATATATATATATATATATATATATATAACAATTTGATTCTCTCTCCTAGATAGAAAAGTTATTATTAATTAAAATCTAAAATTTAAAATTTAAAAATTTCAAATCTTAGTCCCATTTCCCTATTAAATCCCCTGATTTGTTTTATTAATTTCATCTTTTCCTTTTTCCTTTCCTTTTCCGTCATTAATTTTCTGTTTCCTTTCTCGTCTCTCCTTCTTTCTTCCCTTTGTAATTAAAATATAATAAAACTTTAATAATAACTCAAATAAAAAATTTGCCAACTATTCTGCTTCTGAGTTCAATACTTACTGAATGAACAGGTGTTGCCAATCCTTTTCCTCTCTCCTTTTTGAGGCTTCTCATATGTATTTATGCCAAAACTAATATGCAGAAATAGTTTGTTTGTCTTTATTCAAAGGATGTTGGAGGGAAACTTTCTTTTGCCTTTCAATAATTGGTGGATTGGAATTATATATTTTATTTCAAAAAATTGGCAAATCTTGTTTGAGCAAAAATAGAAAAACATAAGTAATCTTGAAAGTCTATTCCGTTACGTAAGAAGAATGTTCAATGCCTTTGAAAATTGGATTACTATAATATATCCTTCAAAATAATAAAAAAAAAACAAATAGAGTCAGGTCGCGAGATGTTCCAACGACCACCCGCCTGCTGCTGCTGCTGCTGCTGTTGATTGACTCCGCAAGTTCACCTCAAATATGCTTGGACGACCAAAACGGTGGACCGACGGTTTTAAACTGTTAACGCTTTCAATCCTTTTCCTCCTTTTTTTTAACCCTAATTTTGTAATAGTAACCCTCCATAATTCATTTTTAGAGAAGTCATTCTTTCCCTAAAAGCAAAGAGTTTTTTAAAATTTTTTGAAGATGTGAAGCTCGTAAACTTACAAAAACTCAATTAGCAACGATTAAAATGATATTCTTGTTACTCAAATTTTAGAGAAGTCAAAATACAAAATACACCCTGATCTACGAAAAGGTAGCAAGTTTCTTTACCTGGTTGGTTTGCGGGCTATGCCTCTGGGCTTGAAGCTATCTCACCTACGGTCTACTAACCAAAATTTGACCCTTTTTTTCTGGTCTAAACTCCCACTGAACACCAAAAACACTAATGGCTCAGTGGGTAGAAACTAACCATTCCGATGCCTGTGGCGTGTGACTTTCTGTGGTTCCTTATATTGATCCAACATGAGATGTGAAATGAGGTTTTCTTTTATCTTTGGGCTAAGTAATGGTCTATAAATGTGATATGGGATCCAAATGCTTACGAGAATGTTCGGATCGGGCAATCTGCTGTTCTTTTGGGGTACGTACTCTTCTTAAGATTATACCCTTCATATAGCCGTCCCTAAATACTTGTTCGAGTAGTAAAAGTTAAAATTTCTAAAATTTGAAAGTTTGGAGTTCGTTAGTATAACTTTCATTATTAGTATATCACATCTTATGCTACTCAAAATAGAAAAAGAAAAAGAAAAAGAAAGAACATTCTTTTACCTAACGTACAAAACTAGATTCAGGTAATTTTCATTTTGATCGAATTTAATTTTTGTTAATAGCAATTGAGAAATGATTAAACAAGAACTTATTTACATTTTAAGGAAAACTTGATATAGATATTGTAATTAGATAAAAAAATTGTCTGTCTTGTGTGTAAGAATTTGATTTTTATTAAAAGACTTTCATATGAGAGTCTCTAGTTTAACATATATAAAACTTGTATAACACTATTAGTTCAAAGAATTTTTTAATGTTAATAAAATTACACTATAAGACTTCAATGCAAAACACGGAAGAATCGAGCCGGTCCAAATCAAGATATTTTCTTTACGCTTACTTGAATAATTTTGACTAAAGATACGCATTTTAGTTTTTTTTCTCGCTGCGAAATATATTTTGATTCATATCTATACTAAATTTCTTTCATCATGGTGTAAGGAGTTAAAAGCCTAAACTCACTCCTTCAATCTCCCAATCCAATTAAAAAGAAAAAAGAAAACCAACTATTTTGCAGTTTATGATATACTCTTTGTTTTCTTAATCTCTATTTAACTTGATGCTAGAAGAATGAAGCTAGGGTTTATGATGTATTCGTACAGAATTGAGATCCTTTTACCAATATTAGTGAGCTCTTCTTGATATTACTTTCTACCTTGTAACAGATTATTGCTCATTTCGAACAACAAGGTTTGTGGGAGAATAATATTTGCTTTAGTGTATTCTAGTTTCTTCTTTATGTCGTTATTATAGTTGTTGAATGATACCGTTTTCAAGACCTCATTAAAATCTCCAAATCAAGCACTGTTTGACGTTTTCTACTTGGTTTTACTATTATTTATAGAAACATTCAGAACTAAGGTTCGGTTTATACATAAATCAAACGTTTAATCAAAAACCAATGTCATCGAAACACATCAAACAAAAAAGAACGAGCATTAGTCACTTCAGAGGGAACTTTTGAAAAAGAACGTTCAAGGGTTTGATCATATTACGCTTTAATAACAAGTCAATAATTGAGTATCTGATTTATAATTTTTTTTCTTCTCGATTAAAGAAATGCATCATAAATGAGAAGTCCATGATTTGATTTCCCTTATGTATGGAAAGCCGATACATCTGAATTGTGATGTGGTTGGACTGAAATTTAAAAAAAAAAAACGATGAAGAGACTGAAAGCTTAAATAAAAGAATAGTGACAAGTTATTGCTAACTGTACTTACATTCTTTTGGTCAGGAAACCCAAATAACTAATGAGATTATGTTACTTTCCTCCACTTTCCACATGGGTTGCACATCAATGATTAGCAGTAATAGTTAACTAATTTATTTATTACCTGCCCATGTCTACCACACACAATTTTCCTATTTTACTGTCTCATATTTGCTTTTTTTTTTTTATCTTTCATAGATACAATGGTCAAAATTCATGAAGGATAGAATAAAACGAATCAAATTTGTTGCAGTTTAAATATCTATCTTGAGATAATAGTTCAACTGTTGAATATTTGAATGCGTATGTGAATTTCCACAAAAATAATGGTAATGTAAGTAGAAAACATGCATCTTGTGTAAGAGTGTTCAAACTAATTTAGATTTTACTATTTAGTTTTTACTTCGATTTTTTCTTATTTTTTTAAAAATCGAATCAAATCATTTTACTGTTCAGTTTTACTATTCAGTTCAAACCGAAATAATACAAGAACGTATTTATGGTAATGATTTATTGTATTTTTTTTTAAAAAATAAATACAAGAACTCATTACCATAATGCATTATTGTTTTTTTTCTAAAATTTTGATTTTCTAGTTCGGTTTTCGATTCAATAACCTAAACCGAAAAACGAATTGATATTTATATAATTTTACAAATTGAACTGAACAACTACAAAATCGAATCGAACCAAAAAATTCGATTTGATTCAGTTCAGTTATTCAATCTGGTTTGATTTTTGAACAACCCTAAATCTTATGGGGGTGTTTGATCAAAGTACTGAGTCAAAAACTTTTCCGTTTTTGACAGTGAAATGCATTTTCAGGGATTGCAGCAGAAAAATGATATCTAAGAGAGTTGTATATATGATGCATTAATTGTGTAAGCAAGAAACACCAATCATTGATTATTTTTTTATATTAATTTTAGATCTAAGACTTGTCTTGATCTCTCTGCTTCAAAAGAATACCAAATCAAAGGGAAAATAATTTGAAACGCTTCTTTAAATTATGCATTCCAAGACGAAGAAAGGCCAAAAAGAAAGCTTCAAAAGTTTCAAAAAGAACAAAAGGGAGAGCCAATACATATAATTATCCCCATACTAAGAAGATTTAAGAGAAAAGCAAAGCAAAGCATAAAAGAAGGTGGCCTTGTTCTCTTGTCCCCTAAGCCTCTGACATGTTGATATGTATGAACATTTTTATCGCCAGCAAGATTAATCAGACTATTGATTTCTTCCCCACAATTTTAACCCTCCATATATATAATTACATTGCCTATCTTTTTACTGTAACTTTTTTAACCTAAATGAAAGACGACAATAGGGAATAGGGAATTTTTTGATTTAGATCAGCATCAGACATGATATTGATATGTGAACCGCAAGGAGTAGACAAATGAAGTAAAAACTCAGGGTGATTTCTTCTTCTTCTTCGACTTACCATTGCAGAACAATGAACTGAAAGCAAACAATACAGAATTTCTGGAAATGCAAGCATGAGGAATATGAAGAACAGGACTAATTCGAACCCCATGGCCGTTGCTATAATTCTTTCTCAATGATGGACTTTTATATGAATAATAATGGCTTGAAGAAGAGGGTAAAGATGATGAATTTGTTCTCTTGATCGATGTAGGCTCCTTCTGGGAATGCTGTTTCTGAATGATCTTTGGCAGTGATGATGATGGCTTTGGATTTGGAGCAGAACCAGTTGAATTGCTTCGAGATAGAAAATGTATGGATCGGATTAAAGAATTGGTTCTACGACTATCGAAATTCAAACTACTGCTTCTTCGAAATTGCCAGAAAGGCTTGGATTGTGGCTTCTTTTCTTCTTCTTCTGCATCTTCTGCATCATCAGAATTGATGGATAAAAACTCCTTCAAACTCTTTTTGTTGGTGTCATCAGTTGGATTCTCAATTCTTGAACTTGTGGCAGCTGCAGACGCTGATCTTATGACTGGATTCCTCCGAAAACACGCTGAGATTGGCTTAGATTCAAGACTTTCTCTAGAGGGTCTTTGTTTACTGGGCAAGGAAGTTATTTTCTTCACTTCAACAGGAAGGATCTTGCCATTTGAAAATAGCTCATCGGCCGACGACAGCTCTTGCTGAAAGCTTTGACCAATGCTGAAGTTGAAATCTATGGATTCCAGTAACAATGCATCAGATCGCCGGTGATGGCATTCGACGGGGACTGAATCTGCTTCCTTAAGATCATGGGAAAATGAGATTCTTGGACTCACAACAAGACTTGGAATTTCTGAACACACATCTACAGCCATGGCTGGCCGGCCCCGACTTGATATCAACGCCTTTAGCAACGGCGAATTCTTATAGAAAAGAGAACATATATAGGTCTAGAGAAGGCACAAGAATCGAGAGGAAGGCCAAGAATGTTGAGCAGTTAGATATGGGAGTCAAAAGAGCAAAAGAGAAAGAATTGATTTCATGGGAATAAGAGTCAGCTTTTGCTTTTTATGTTAAGATTAGGGCACTTGAAAGATTCCAATAGCCGTAGAACAAAGTATGTTGGGAGGGCAGACATGACTTGTTTCACGGTGCAGTAATAGTGAGATTTCATTATTCACAATAGTGATACAATTCAAGTGAGTGAGACATAGATGAGGTAAAAAAGTGAAAGAACTTAGCGCACGGAAAGGCTATACAAGGATCTCCATGTCTAGGGGGTCATCAAGAAACCTCTTTTGCTTTTGAAAATGGGAGAGAAGGAAGAGAGATGTGTATGATGTAATGTAATCTTCAAGCCTCAAGGCAGATCGTGACAACGGAGGAGAACAGAAAATCAAACTGCCATTGAATCCGGCGGCTGCTGTCTGAAAATCTGGAACTGCCACTAGCTTTGGTTGAGCCAATATTCAAGAGAGTAAAGGCAGCGAGGGGAACATAAGGGGGAAAAAGTCTTTGGTGATGGAGAAAATTTCAACATCAGCTGCCGCCCGGTTTCATTTGGATCCAAGGAGAATAGCAACCGTATATTCGCCAATTGGAAACTACACTTATTTGCTTAGTTTTTTTCGATAAAAACAAGTAAAAGCTACATTTAGTGACCGCGCAAGTTCTATTTATATTTTGTAAAAATGAAATTGATGAAAATGAATTTAGGATCAACAAGGTTTAACTAAGAAAATTTATGGTTTAAGATACTCTTATATTGTTATGCAATATTTTATTTACTTCTTTCTTTTAAAATTAAAGGCCCTTATTTTAACTTAATAAAAAAATAAAAATAATTTAATTATGAATAAATATTATAATATCAGTACTAATTAAAGAGTTTTACGGTGAGATCTTAATCCCCTAAGAGAGTAAGAGATGTAAATGGTGAAACCATTATATTAGTGAAGATTTCTTCTATTAAATTAAGAAAGTTAACAGTAAAAGTTTATAAAAAAATATATTATTAATAAAATATTTAATTTCAAATTTAAGAAAATACTATTTAATTAGTTAATTATTAGGCTGCTATAATTAAGTGATACAAATGTGGTTGGGTAATATTCAATGTATATGTGGTTGTTGTTTCAGCAGTTTTCTGTAGCGGAGTACTTGAACTCGTTCAAGGACTGAAGTTTCTTGCATTTCAATTCTCACTCTTGACGTCTGGTAAAAGGGATGCCAACTTTCACTAAAATGGGATGAGGTTGATGGACCTACCTATATATGGTACATAAGATCAGGAGTACTTGAAGAGGAAATTGAGAACCGGGCACTTTGTTCTTCATAATTTGGTATGAAGAAAATCACAAGCAAAGGATCTCTTTTCACTCAATTTTGCACATCGAAAATGAGATCTAGGTATTATAAGTGTTAAAGGACTTCTAACTAGTAAAATCGAGATGTTCCATACAAAAGGACGCCAATCTTATCTTTAGTAAAAATTAAAATAAAATAATAAATAAGATATATATATATATATTTTAAATAAATCAAAATAAAAAGTAAAATATATATATTTTAAAATAAAAGGAATAAATAAAAATATCTCACACGGAGTATAATAGCAATAAAAGTAATAATAGAGGGAAGGAGGGGACTGCTGTGGCTGGCTGCAGCTCTGCTGGCCCTCTTTTTCATCCGTCACCGCATATCATGCTACTAGTAAGTCCTGTCAGCAGACATTGTCTTTTCCCCCAAATCCAATTGCCATTTCCTCCTCCGGTCTTATTTGGATCCGATCTGAACCTAATTTGATAATTTAAAGTTTGGAATAACATTTATACTCATTTATCCGAACTCGATAATATGAGTACAGTCCACAAAATTTTAGACTCGATAATATGAGTACAGTCCACAAAATTTTAGACTCGATAATCCGATTAATTTTTGAATAATAAATATTTTATATACTTAAATTTTTTATAACCGTTAGATGTGTTTGATCCAACGGTTAATTATTTATAAATTTATATTAAAATATATTATCGAGTCTACCCGAACCAGACCTGAGACCATATAGGATAGGGTACGAATCTACCCTATTTAGACCCGTCGAATAATTGAGTCGAATTCGGTACCAATAATAATAAACCAATCTGGGTCCGGAATAAGATATCCCGGATCCGTTTAAACTGGTTTACAGCCCTAATTTCCACTTCTCAAATATGTTATATGCCTTCGAACTTCATCAAAAAAAAAAAAGAAAATGCCACCAATCGGTTAAATGTACTATAACCACCCACCCTCTTACATTTAATAATGACGTATATGAAATTAAAATAGTATCTTAATTTTAAATTTTATAAAATAATTTTTTAATAAAAAAATAAAATTAAAAGTAAAAAATTTACATTAAATTTTATAACAGAATTCAATACGAACCCAATCTAAATACAAAATTTGCATTGTGAATTTGCTATTACTAAATAAATTTCAAACCTTGTGAAACTTTGAGGTACCTTCAATCATTTATACCAAAACACATCATTAACGTTTTATCTTATTCTGCTACGAAATACTTCTCCATATTTCATGGCTAAGAAGACATTACTGTCGCGGAGCAACTTAAAAACATATTCCTGCATCAAAATTAAATCTTTACTTTTTTATTTTAATTTAAGTATGGATTTCTATCTTTAGAGTAGATATATTTTGAATATTGTTTAGCCCAAAAAAAAAGATTTATTTTGAATTTTGTTGTATTGGATTATCTAGAATACTAGCTAAAAAACCCGTGCTATGCACGGAGAAATAATTTATAATAAAAAATTATTACACAAATTATTTTAATAATAAATAATAAAATATAAAATAAATAATTAGAATGTCGAATATTCATAAGATGTATACATAGAATCAATCAAGTTAAATTTGATAAGATTTTGAAGTACTTCTTCGGTAACTCTTCTAATGTCTTAAAAGAGATCATATATGCAAAATTAGTGAAAAACTTTTTTCATTAGTTATATATTTAAGAAATTATAAGTATAGCAAATTGCTTAGCATCTTGATTTAATACAACATTATCTAATTGAATGTATCAAGAAATTTTGTACATTTTTAAAAGTGTAAACACTCTTCACACCAATTTACTTTAAGGACAAAAGTTACTAAGAGCGAAAGACTTTTATCTTTCTTGAATATATGTGCACGCATCTCAATAAATGTAGAACATATGCAGGAATTTATATGGTCTTCTATTAATTTGTGTCCATTTTCCTGAATGCCATGTAAATGAAAATCTCTCAATGATACATATGTTGTGTAGAATTTATAATTAAATATTGTAATTGATAAATTATATATTAAGAGATATATACACATATACATAGATAAATACCTTTAATTGTAAATAACTCGTTGGACAACGAAGAACAAACTCTGCATGTTTGTCTTTTAGAAATGTATGTATAATTCCAGTAAATCTTTCAGTTGAACGAAAAATTAATATCTTCAATTTTTTTAAAAGAAGCACAATCAGTAAAAAGTAACAAAATAACTTAATATATATAGTAGTAGTTAGTTACCCTGATATTATTTTAACTGTATCGTTGCATTCAATACACATTTGCTTTTCATAAACACACTCTGTTACCCTACCACAGTTGTTGCAGGACTCATAGCACAAATTTTCAATATCTATGTTATTTATATAAGTACTATACGAAAGACCATTTCCTAAAAAAAAAGAACAATATTTAAAAGTCATATTTAATTTTCTTATTCATTTACAACAGTTTATTACATGTGATAGTGCTCGATAATTTGATATCCGTATTCTTTTAGCATTCTAGATCAATAACAATTGTAGTAAAAAAATAAGCTCTCTTCATCCAAGCTGCAAGTGTCTTTGCATAATAATTTTCATAATACCTAAATGTAAAAAAGCATATGTAAAGAGAAAAAGTAAAGTATAATGAGTGAATATATATATATATATATATACAACTTACCATCGTCTAATTATGTTAACAAATTCTAAATTTGGGTTGATATATAATCTGCTTGATCTATTTGTGCAAAGTGATTGTCTTGTATGCAATAATTGGTATAACATCAATAATTTTATAAGATAATAATCAAATTAAATTGAGTAATATACCTTGATAATTTTTCACTATGATCCCACATACCAATAGAACTGTGTTTTCATTTACTACAACTGATAGTTGCTTCCCCTCATTACAGCCAAATTCTCTCCATAGAGTCAGTATAACAACTGTCATACTGTTTTAACATGTAAATGAATTTTAATAAATTTATAGATATTGAAATACATTAATAAAAATTTACATTAATAAAAATACTTTTACTCTCCATCTTCCTCCAAAATAATTTTGCACGGGATATACATTACTTTTTTTAAAAATAAGTATATAATAAGAATAGATTTTTAAAAAGAGAAATTTATTCTAAATATCACTAAAAAATACATTTAATAGCATGACTATGAGTAATTTTTCTCTCTCTCCTCCTCCAAAACACTTTTGTACGGGATATACATTACTTCTTAAAAAAATAAGTGTATAATGATAATAGATTTTTTTAAAAAAAATTGTTAAAAATATAACTAAAAAAATACATTTAATAGCACTACCATGAGTATGCCTTTTTTTTAGTGACAGAGTCAATTTTTTTAAAAAAAAGTACCATAAAGAAAAATTAATACGTGTTATTACATAAATAGTTATTAAAGATATTACAAAAAATATGAAGCAAATTTATGTATTTAATTAAAAAACTATGTACTAATGATTAATCATAAGTAATTAAGATGAAAAGAAATAAATAAAAAAATACATTATAAGTTATTTTTTTGATATATTTAAAGTAAATTAACTTTACGACCTGGTCTTTCAATTATTCTGTCGTATTCACCTCCTACTCCCGTTATGTGTAAGAGAAAAAGAGAATTATTTTTTATTTAATTATTTATTTTGTTTCTTTAAAAAAATAGAACATATTTGTAATAAAATCATTGTGAAAATTAAAATTATTCTCCTCTTTCTTGTCTCCCGCCATTCCTAAAAAATAAATAACATAAAAAATAAAAAATAAGTATTTTACAATTAAAAACCTTAAAGAAATATTTTCAAAATGAAAATATTCTCAGTCATTGTTTAACTTTTTTTTCAAAAGAATCGTGTTCTTGATCCATCACAAAAAAATCATAGTGTTAATATACTTTACAAAATCATTTCTTTCTTTTATATTCACTGGGTAAAAAGAAAAAATAAAAAAATAAAACCTATAGATTATTACATTTCATGTCTAATGTATTACAAAGTTATGCATATTATGGTGCGGAATGTTTTAATAGTAAATTAGACACTTTTATCTTTAAAACTTAGAAAATGAATGATCAAATTAGATAGTAATAGATATTGATCAAATTAGTGTAATATATACTAAGAACTAAACAACTAAATATTCCTAAAGTCTTCCCTTCAAACAAACGAAAAAAAAACTTAAATCTTCAAAATCTATTAAATAAAATAAAAACTCAATAATTTTCTATTAAAATAACTAAAAATATAAAATATATTCTATCATTCGATCAAAACAAAAAAAGAAAATGCATGAAAGATGTAAAAGGAGAAAGCATTAATGATACTAAAAATAAAACTAAAAAATAAAAAAAACTGACAAAAATGGAGCAAATGAATAACTACATATGAAAATCATGTACAACTTGAAGACTTCTTGATAATAAGAAAATTAAAAAATTTTCAAAATAAATAAATAAATATATGTATTATTCCTAAAAAGAATTATACGGACTCATATTGAAGAAGAAAAAATAAATTAAAAATTTAAAAAAAGTTGCATACCTTTCATTTTACATGATTTAACTAAAAAAACTTTTAAGACATATTTCAAAATTTAAAAATAATAAAGCTAATATACTTATTTGAATGAAAAATTAAAATATCATAAATGTGCCTTATGCTTTTAACGTGTATAATATTTAAATAAAATAAAAACTCAATAATTTCTATTAAAATAACTAAAAATATAAAATATATTCTATCATTCGATCAAAATAAAAAAAGAAAATGCATGAAAGATGTAAAAGGAGAAAGCATTAATGATACTAAAAATAAAACTAAAAAGTAAAAAAAGCTGACAAAAATGGAGCAAATAAATAACTACATATGAAAATCATGTAAAACTTGAAAACTTCTTAATAATAAGAAAATTCAAAAAGTTTCAAAATAAATAAATAAATATATGTATTATTCCTAAAAGGAATTACACGGACTCATATTGAAGAAGAAAAAATAAATTAAAAATTAAACAAAAAGTTGCATACCTTTCGTTTTACATGATTTAACTAAAGAAGCTTCTAAAACATATTTCAAAATTAAAAAATAATAAAGCTAAAATACTTATTTGAATGAAAAATTAAAATATCATAAATGTGCCTTATGCTTTTAACGTGTATAATATTCATACATTTTTCTCTATTTTAAAGGAAGAAACATGGGATAGTCTTTCCATTTTGGCCTCTATCCCAAAAGGTTCTCAACAAAAAAAAAACACTTCTCTAAAAATAAATAAATTTATAAACATCTCACTTGTACACAAAGAAGTTCTCAATAAAGTAAATAAAATGAAATATTTTCTAAAAAAGTTAATTCACAAAATCTTTTGAACAATAAGAGATATATTGAGTATTGATAAGTTTCTTAAGAAAATAAATTATTTCTTCAAAAATAGAAATAAAAAATCAAATCTATAATACTATTTATTAAATTTAGAGGTCAAACATTAAAGTGAAAGAGAAAAATGAAGAGAATAAAGCAACATGTATAAAAAATATTATTTTTTAATTTAAAAAAGACTTTAATCAGAAAAAATAAGATGATCAACGATAAAAAACATCATGAGGAAAAGTTTGTGAAGAAAAAAAAAATTTGTGGAGAAAGTGACAGTAGATGAAGTTATGTGGAGATAATAAAAAGTTATTAAGAATTTAATTTAAATTAAAAAATATATTTCAAATTACGATAATAGTAAAAAAATTTGTATAGTATTAGAGTTGGAAGTTAACTTTGATTTGTTTAGTAGTAAAAGAGTTTGTATAGTATTAGAGTTGGAATTGAAGTTAAAAAGTGGGGAAATTATTTTAATTAAATATTAAAAAATTCTAAAAAATAAAATGAAGGCCTTAGAAGGTTTAGGAGAGGTGAGAGAGTAAAAGTGTTTTAGTAATATATATATATATGCACTTTATTTTGCTATCTTGGACTCTATAGGCTATGGTCATTCCTGTGGAAAATGCAGAATTGGGCCCGAGCAATACTCCAGGGTTTCAATCTTTCTTATCCCCACCCAAGCTCTAGGGCCAGGCCTGAACCTTGGTGAAATAGGTGGCCTAAAGCAATGCAATGCAACTCAGTGGGTCTGGGCCCACGGATATGCGTTTCCTCATTTCTTACTGGCTTCGTAAGCACAATTCCGGCTATTACCCCTTCACTGTGTCCAACGACTAGGGTCCCTTCCCCCCTTCTCGGTTGCATCCCATTCAGTGGTATCTGTGGTTTAATTATTCCCTACATTTACTAGGGGTTTAACTCCAACATTTTTCGTATCTAAAGCAGTCTCGGAATCGATTCAATTCACAAGTCAAAGAAAAAGAGAGAGAGTTTCAGAAATTGGGAGAATGGTAGGGAAGAATGGTAAGGAGAGCAATAGCAGTGGCGATAAGGCAGAGTCTTTGGAATTGTTTCTGAAGATCGGTCTCGATGAACGCACGGCCGAGAATACAATTGCCAACAATAAGGTTACAAATAATCTTACAGCAGTTATTCACGAGGTAAGCTTATCAAATCTTGCATGCGATTTCTTTGCTGCGTCTTTTGTGGTATTTCTCTTTTATTATGATTTTGTGGTTTTGTTTTTAGATTGAACAAATGAAAAACTGTTAGTCTTGGATTGATAGAGTAGCAGCATGTCTACTATCTCTTTTATGATAAGATTCGCATATTTGTTTGAGCAACTATGAGAGTCCTGTTAGCGGAGTTTTGTGAAGAAAATGGGAAATTTTGGTTTGAGGTAATTGCATGTACGTGCTTATTTTTTGGCTTTTGTGTATTTGTTTTTCTTTTCTAAAAATATCTCTATGACTATTGCTGAATTTGCTGAACTTTGTTAAGGAGATCCTTGATAGATTCCCACATGAATATTCGAGACTAAGTTTGAGGCTAGTCCTCCTACATTTGAGTTTTTCTTAGAATTATTTTATAAACAAATTTACTCAGACTGGGAGATTCATGTTCTAAACTTTCTTTTAGAATTTTGTACCTATGACAGTATATGATCATCTTCCTTACAGATTTACAGTATATTTATTAGTTTGACCTCATTTACAGTCTTGGAATTGAAGTTTCCATGTTTCTTAACTTCTAGAGTTATCTCTAATGTATACACTCTTGTTTCATCACTTTTTTAGGCAGCTGTAACTGACGGCTGTGACAAAAGTGTCGGGAATCTTCTGTACACGGTAAGTTTATTGATGTTGCTTTTGCTAACTAAACTCTGTTGAAAGATCTTTCTGGGTTTAATTATGGCCCGATGCTCCCACACCCTTCCCCTTATGGGGAATGAATTTATAAAAAAGTTCTAGAAGAATACTTGTATATCTTCATAGAAAGGGTTCAATATTCTGGTTTTATATTTAAGATTTCCCTCTAAATTTATTTGAAAATCAGTGTTTATAAAAAGAATTACTTTCTCTGGTTAATTGCAGGTTGCTACCAAGTTCCCTCCAAATGCTCTTGTACACCGACCTACACTACTCAAATATGTTGTTTCTTCAAAGGTGTGTCTCCTTGCTTCTTCTTTGATCTGTCTATTCCCCCACAATTCCTACTCCCATACACAGCCAGAGACTTATATTGTCTACTATACTAGATTTTTGGATCAGACACTGGGATAGTTACAAATTGTGTAAATACTATAATTTTTATGGTTCAACAGTATTATTTATTTTTTTGACCAGCAGATTAAGACTGCTGCCCAATTGGAAGCTGCCTTTGCTTTCCTTTCATCCATTGCTTCTGATAGTTTGAAGGTTGACGAATTTGAACAGCATTGTGGTGTTGGTATGAGAAACAATTCATTATTTTTTATTCTAATTATGATTGGTGTTAGATGCTACTTTGAAACAGTATAAATTGATTTGTAAAACCTTTCAATCTTTAAAGTTGAATTGGCTTTCTCTATTCTTCTGCATTTTTCTGATAATTACTCTTAACATATTACCTTCCCTTCAAAATGATAGTCACATTGTGAAAATATTTTTGTTCCAAAATATGTCACATTATGGAAATCAAGAAGTATTTATGATATTTTCTCCAATCTAACCCCTATTTGATCAGTCTACTAATAGTAATTTTAGTTTTCAAAACTTATGACTACACTACTGTCACCATGATAGATGAAGAAGTTGCATTGTCCAATTTTTTTGTTCAAGAAGTTATAGCTTGTTGGAACTTGGATTTGTAATACATACATGAAATATTTAGATATTTTTAATGAGGTTAATTTAGACTTTTTCTTCCCACAATAATGACTATCCAATGGTTTACTAAATCCTATGTGTAAGTCCAAAATGTGACTATTATTACGAAACAGAGGAAGCAAACATTATTCCATTGACACGTCTATCTTTTTCTTCCAATGCAAGGGTTACAAAATGCGATGTCTGTTGGGAGCATGTTTGTTTTTAGCAAGCAAAAACATAGTAATATGCTGCAACTTGCTATTCGCCTTTTCCTGGGGGGTGGGAGGAATATTTAGTAATATGCTTATCATCAAATATTGACATGTCTAGGGACATGCAAGATGAGTTGCTGCTTGCTTTCTGAATGCATTTAGAGTTTCTTATAGCTTAAACTAGTAATCAGGTGAATACCTATGTAGTGGAGTTGGGATTTTGCATTCATTTGCTTTTAGCGCATAGCTTGTCCCGGCAGTTTTGGGAATTCTGTTTTGAAGGTATCCCATCTCTTATGTGTTTGAAAAAACTAGATAATGCCTTCTTGAGGATTTAAAACTGTTTTTTTTTTTTTTTTTTTTTTTTTTTTGGGGGATCCATTGAATTCTCATTTAATTTGAGCATATTTTTGGTTTTATCTAAAGCTCTACTTCTTATATTGCTTGGATGTTTTTCCTGGGTTAGTTTCCCCTAAAAATGCTAATGGTTGGCTCTCTCTCGATAAACAGGGGTAGAGGTCTCTGCGGAAGCTATAAACAGTGCAGTAAATGAAACTTTTGAAGAAAAGAAGCTCGTGATTCTGGAGCAGCGGTATCGGACAAATGGTGGGTTTGCCTGGATTTTTATTTTGTGCAACTCTTTTCACCATCAATATGCCTGTATTTTTATATCAAGATTCCAAAACTTTTCCTAGTTGTATGTATTCGCATGCTTCTTTTGATATCTTGACCAGCATGTGAAGGTACCATAAATAAGTCACACATACTGGGCAGCCTTGTAATGTTTAAAGTACTGCAATGTTTCAGAACATTCATTTTAGATGGGACATGAATCTAAAACAATTAGCATCCTGCAAAGAAAATATGCTATAAAATATTAAAATTTGGATAGACGTCCTATAGTTATTGTATAAGTGCGCAGGACATGTTGAATCCTGCAAAGAAACCCTTTTTTTAAAAGAAAAGAAAAAATTTTGAATCAACTTCTTGCAATCAATATGCTTATTTGTAATTGGTTTTGTTTTTTATTCTGAGTAACATATTCTAATTGGTTGTGTTCTGTAGTTGGTGAACTTTTTGCTCATATTCGAAAGAAGCAGCCATGGGCTGATCCAAAGATAGTCAAGGTAGTGAAACCTGTTTCTTACTACTTTGCTTTTCCTTTTAAGTCACTAAGACAAAGAACAGAGAAAATGGGAAAAGAGCATATGATGCTGATTAGGAAATTCCCTCTTATCCTAAACTGTATTTCTGGTTTTTTTGACTTGCATGACCAGCAACTGGTGGATGCTAAATTATATGAGCTACTTGGCGAGAGGACTGCTGCTGACATGGAGAAGCCAGTTAAAAAGAAGAAAGAGAAGTCTGTGAAGGTGGAGATGAGTCAAGTTGGTATCTTTGGGTTTGGTAGAGGGAAGGTTGACGTTTCCTTACTAATGTCGTACATATGGTCTTCTGTAGGAAAAGGTTGCTGCTGAAGAGACACCTCCACCAAAACCATCTGAAGAAGAACTTAATCCGTATTCTATCTTCCCATCACCAGAAGAAAATCTTAAGGTAGTCAGCTGCTACGATCACCCACCTGAGATAACCAAATATTTCAACTTTGTAAACATTGTGTTAGAAAACCATTTCATTCAAGAATAAAAGAGTAAACAAGATTCGCTTTGAGACAGGTGATCTTAAGTACTTATTGCCTACTCCTCTGGGGCCCATTATCTATCTGAAAACTCCTGCTTTCAGGAGTTTTCATGTCTATGCTGATATGTTTAGCTTTTGGAGGTTATGGACTGGAGCTTCAGTCTTGAACTGTTTTTAAGATTCAGAATGTGAAAAATACTAATTATACATATATGTTTCCATGCTTGTGTTTTTTAGTGTTGAAGGTTGGTGAGTTTCTCGTGTATCAGTTGTCTCTATCATGAAGTTCTCAAGTGCTTCCACTTCCATTGTCTTCCCTCGTGCTATATCCACAATTGCCTTTCCCTTTTCTGCCCTCTTTATAGACCACTTGGCCTTTGGCTCACAGGTGCATACAGAAATATATTTCAGTGATGGACGTGTGCAGAGACCATGCAATTCGACAAAAATACTTAAAGAACATCTAAAGATAACTGGAGGAAAAGTTATGACTCGCTTTCCACCAGAGCCGAATGGATATTTACATATAGGTCATGCCAAGGTAAACAAAATTTTAGTGAACTGCTCGGATACCTCTTAAGTTATCAGTTTAATTATGAAGTTGTACCTCATACGACTGCAGGCAATGTTTGTGGACTTTGGCCTGGCAAAAGACAGAGGTGGAAACTGCTATCTGAGGTGGGATTCTTTCTTTTCGGCTTTATTCTTTCTCCAATTTTCTTTCCCATATTATGTGTTGTTAAAGTTCATGTCCTATCAAAATGTTTACTGCTCAAAATGAGCGCCGATAGAACTTTGGTCATGCTTTTGTGAGACTAAATGAATGTATTGATTGTTTTAATAAGCAATGCTTATGAGTAATTTGGTTGCCTTGCACTGACAAAATGTTTCTGGTGAGATATGTTTTATAAGAAAATGTCACGTGGTGATTGCTTTTCTGCTTTTTTCTTGTTTTCTTTGGCTCACAGGTATGATGATACAAACCCAGAAGCTGAAAAGAAAGAATATATTGATCATATTGAAGAAATAGTAGGATGGATGGGATGGAAACCGTTCAAGGTTAAACATTTAATGCGTTATAACTATATAATTATTCGTCTTGCCACATTTAATACATATTAGAATTTCACAGATCACCTATACAAGTGATTATTTCCAAGAACTCTATGAGCTGGCTGTCGAGATGATTCGGAGAGGTCATGCTTATGTTGATCATCAGGTTGTTTACCTCTTCTCATCACATAATTCTATACTTTATGTCCATCACGAGGTTGCTTAACTTTTCAGGTCATATCATACAGTGTGTTACCCTGCACTTGTGCAATTATATAAGACAAAAGTGTTTATACCACAGATTGGTGGTTCAAATAGGATTTGTTTGTTTGTTGACTCTTTAAATATCTCCTGCTTTATGCAGTTGCCTAAGATAATTTAATTTTTCCTGCATTCAACCAGACACCTGAAGAAATAAAAGAGTACAGGGAAAAAAAGATGAACAGTCCTTGGAGAGACAGACCAATTGAAGAATCACTTCAATTGTTTGATGAGATGAAGCGAGGCATGATTGAAGAAGGCAAAGCTACACTGAGAATGAAACAGGATATGCAGAGTGATAACTTCAATATGTATGACCTAATTGCTTATCGTATCAAGGCAAGTAATCTTGGCTCACCTTAAATCCTGCAATTGGAAAATTATTTGTATAAATGTTCTTTTCCTATCTGTTTTGGACACTATTGCTTAGGCTACCGGGGTAAGCATTATTTTTTTAATTTCTTCCCTTAAAATGGTTTCTCTTGATTAAAGATTGTTTTACTTCTGTCTCTTCCAGTTCACTCCTCATCCACATGCAGGAGACAAATGGTGCATCTACCCAAGTTATGATTATGCTCATTGCATTGTAGATTCTCTTGAAAACATAACCCACTCGGTATGTCAGCTTGCTGTTCTTTCTATTTGATGGTTATGTTTATAAATTACTTGGTTAAGATGCTGGCTAATTGGCATAGGATGAGTATGCCTCATTGTAGTTTCTTTCTGTAAATTCCTCTGTTTTTGGAATGGTGTAATGTTTTCTCTCTAAATGTTAACATTATGCAGATGATCCATTAAATTGAAAAAAAAAATTGAATTTTCTCCTTGCTGCTTGGCTTTTTCTATGTTCCAATATCTATTCCATGTTTGCAATTATTTTTCTTTTCAATTTCTCCTTCTGGGGATAATGGTTCAAGAAGATTGAGCGGTTAGCTTTCTGTTATCTTTTACTAAGGCTTAGGGAAGCACACTGCTTTTATGGAGCACAGCTCCATGGCCCTTTTTGCCCTGCTGTGTCTCCTATTATTTAGATATTTTTAAATTAAAATTAATATCTTTGTCAGATTACCTGTTGAAAATCTTTGTGATTATTGTTAAAAGTACTCTGGCATCTAGATTTATGTAACTTAATAAATCTGTGGGATTTAGAAAGTAATTTACATACTAAACAATTACCATAGGGGAGATAGTCTTTGTATGATTTACATCGAGCCGGATTATGTTTTATACTCTCTCAAACAAATGTGATCGTGTATGCAGCTTTGCACTCTTGAATTTGAGACACGTCGTGCTTCATACTTCTGGTTACTAGATGTGCTGGGTCTTTACATGCCTTATGTCTGGGAGTATTCGCGGCTGAATATCACCAACACAGTAATGTCAAAGCGTAAGGTGAGTTTCTTCTAGGCTATGGCATAGCTCTGATATTTTCCTCGGTACTGAACCAAGTAACACATGCCCTACTAGCCATTGAAATGCCAAAATTGAACCAAGAAACAAAAGATACTTTCTTGGCTGACTATCTGTTATTGCAGTTGAATCGTCTAGTAACTGAAAAATGGGTTGATGGATGGGATGATCCTCGTCTAATGACACTAGCTGGTTTGCGGCGTAGAGGTGTGACTCCAACTGCCATTAATGCTTTTGTTCGAGGGATTGGAATCACTAGAAGGTTTAATTACAAAATTTCACATTTTATAGGCTTTAAGCCTCAATTTTTTAGGAAAATTATATTTTTATATGCTAGGCATGGTACTTCGCTTCTCACATTTCACTATGCATTCAGTTGTAACTGGACTACTTAAGATTCAAATGCCCTCTTACAGTGACTGTAGTTTGATACGTTTGGACCGCCTGGAGTACCATATAAGGGAAGAACTAAATAAAACAGCACCACGCACAATGGTGGTTCTAAATCCACTTAAGGTAAAATATATGCTTTTAATGTTTCTAGGCAGTAAAGATCTTATTAGAGCTTGATATACTACCATTGAGCTAAAGCAATTCTTTGCAAATGTTGATTGATACATCTGTGCGTAGGTGGTTATTACAAATCTTGAAGCTGGTTCAGTGATGGATCTTGATGCTAAGAAATGGCCTGATGCGCAAATGGATGATGCCTCCTCTGTTTACAAGGTGAACAAGTATAATAAGTTGTCTGCAGTAGCTAAGTGCTTACCTTCTTACTTTACTTGTGGATGTCAAAGAAGATTCTGAATTATTTCAATCTTTATATGTTACTACTGCACTGTTTTGATCAAGCATTGTTTTCTTCTAACTTTGCCCTTGTTTTATGGCAGGTCCCATTTTCAAATGTTGTGTATATTGAATCCACTGATTTTCGGGTGAAAGATTCTAAAGATTTTTATGGGCTTGCTCCTGGCAAATCTGTCCTCCTTAGGTACCCTTTCAACTCTTCTTTAATCTTATGTAGTTGACTTGTTTGGATCTTGATTAAATTTGATGTAGAGTATATAGTCACCACTAAAAGTTTGCTTTTTCTGCAGATATGCATTTCCTGTAAAGTGCACTGAAGTAATACTGTGTGAGGATAACGAGTCTGTTCTTGAGATTCGGGCTGAATATGATCCTTGTAAAAAGATCAAGCCAAAGGTACTTCATTGACCCATAACATTGTTAATTTTGGACATGAAATCCTATTTGTTTACATTTTTTTAACATTCCATTGCCAGGGGGTTCTTCACTGGGTTGCAGAATCTTCACCTGGAGTTGAACCGCTTAAGGTGGAGGTCAGATTGTTTGACAAATTGTTCCAGTCGGAGGTCAGTGTTTTTGGTTTCCTGGACCTTTTTGTTTTTGTCAAAAAAAGTGCAGGAGGTTTGCAAGGTCTTGAGCTTGGTATCTTTAGCACTGACTTATTTCTAATTGCTATCAGAATCCTGCTGAACTTGAGGACTGGCTTGGTGATATGAACCCACATTCTAAAATTGTGATATCGGATGCATATGCTGTACCTGCACTTCGAGATGCTGCTGTTGGAGATAAATTTCAGTTTGAAAGGCTTGGTTAGTTCTGCTTCAATTGCTTCTGTGTGTACAGTTTTCATACTCACAGGAAACCTGGATATTGGTCACTGGTTGACTATCATCAATTTTTCTTTAGCTGTAGTCTTGAATGTCGTTTAGTTTCACTTTCTATATTCTAATCTCGCCCCATATTCCTTTAAATCCAAACAAGTTTAAGAGAGCTGTGGACCGTTTGTAGTAGTACCAGAAATAAATATGTCCACGTTTGGTTAACTCATACTTGTGATGAAGTCATATTAGTAGAAAAAACCATTTGCTAACTTAGATTTATATAGACATGTATTTAGCTGGGAAAGTTCTTCGGTGGACTTACTATTTGTAGTTTGGTTGATTTCTTAGCAGTCAGCTATCTACTATTGTCTTGAAGAAAGCTAATATAATTTTGTCGTAATCATTTTGTGAACTTAACTATTATCAGTAATATAAGAAATTAAGTAATGAAAGCTCTAAAGAGTAGGAGCCACTTGGGGTAAAGGTTAACGGCTTAAGCTGGCTTTGGCAATCTTTTTATAAAGATTTACTTCAAACTTGCCTTAAGATAATGAAGGGATTAGTTGAATTCCAGAATAATTTTATCCGCCTTGCTCCTTGTTCGTAGAGACTTGTAGCAGTCATTTGCTGAAGACGTTGTAGTCTAATGTTTCTCATTTACTTCATTCTTCCAGGGTACTTTGTGGTTGACCAGGACTCAACACCTGAAAAGCTGGTATTTAACCGGGCCGTCACATTACGAGATAGCTATGTGAAGGGTGGCAAGTAGATGGTCAGTCGCAGGATTGTTTACTTGATGCCCAGAACGATCTCAATGTCCTTTATTCTGGATAGTCTGTAATTTATAAAGAAAATAGCCCAGATTTACTTACTGATTCAAATGGAAAATATGAGGCAACTTCTTACAGATCTTGTATATTTTATATCAGGAAAACAATGAATATCAGCTGTTTAATCTGTGCATGTACTCGGGTACGCATGCTTTTATATTTCCAAAAAGCTGTTTCAAAATTCCAATAGAAGTTTGGTTTTTTGCAGATTTATGTTGTTTATATCTCTCTGGTCATCTTCTCTAGTTCATGTCGATTCCAAACTTTTGATGGAAATGTGTTTTCTGCTGCTTGCTTGTATCAAATGTAGCAAAGGTGACCTCATCTGGGAGATGCTTATCCTAAGTGAAGCATGACAAGTTAAATATAAGTACTCTCTTTAAGGACAAAAATGGTTAAAGAATGGCGAAGGAAGGCTTTGGTTGTGTGTTTGTTAATTGATGGTTTGACCATCGTATTTGCATTTCATCTCACTTAACCTTATGTGGTTTTTGTGAGTTTGGATGCCATATCTGATTGAATGATACTTTCACGGTTATGAGACGGGACTTTGTACAAGCCAATGGAAACTGAACTGGGGACCTTCTTTGTTTTCTTCTTCTTTCTATCCGCCCTTTTTGGTCCTTTCCTTTCAAGGGCGTAGGAGTTGAAAAAACTAGTCTTTGAACGTCGTCCAGTGTTGTCAAAGATATAATCATTGTGATTCATGAACATTAGAAAGGTCCCAACCATCATTATTAGTGGAATCTCTAGCTTGAATCTCGAAAGAGTATCTACACAGTGCACCCTTACCATCAAGCAGAAAACTGAGGATGTAAAACTCCTGCCCCCGACTCATCTTTTGCTTGGAAACTGCCGGAACAAATGGTTCGGATCCCACCATTCCTCACACAAGTTTCTATAATGCGAGAAATATCGTTACTCTTGCGTTCCTAATAGTGATTGTCTTCCAGGGGCACCAGGACTGGTGGTTGTTCCCACAGGGTGTGCAAGGGATTCCATAATACTCCAAACCCAAAAGAAAAAAATGAGAAAAGCCTCCAGACTAGCAATAGCTGTATGGTCAGTGGATTATCTGTGTGCTTGGAGGGTGATAAAGTCGTAAGTCGAGTCCAATTCAAGGGACGGACCGACCACGATAGGGGCTAATCGATGTGAGATGATTCCACTGGAACTCGGGGGTAAAGAATGAGAAATGATAAGAACTCTCGTCAAACAAGGAAACTAGAAGACCCTGATAGGGGTAGGGGGGCTACGATGCTACGGTGTGACTTCGTAAGAGTTTATCCCATCCACGCTAGCGTGTTAGTTGTGTGACATCTCATGGTAGAGAAAAAGAAATAATTTTTATTTGAGTTAAAATGTAGTGTGAATTGTGAAAAAAATTTAAAAATATTTTTTAATTTAAAAATAATATAAATTCACACTAAAATTTAAAAAATGATGAGATCTGTACTTAAGTAATTTAAGATTTTAAATTTAAATTGATCATCTCATCTAATATAATACTAATTCGAAATTATTTTAAATTACAAATAAATAATATTTGTTTACATTAGATAGTAAAATGTAGATGAATTTTGTCTTTCTTGTTTTTTTAATTAAATAGATGGATATATTACTAATTAATTAGTATATCTCAAGCTTTTTAGAATTCCAGCTTGATATGAAACCTTAGCCTGGCTCGTCAAATGATTATGTGCAACATTCCATTGAATAATAATGCTGTTGCTGATGTGACTACGACCGTCGATTATGAGCTCTAAATTCTATGTAGCATATGCAAACCAGTCCAAACAGCATAAGCGTTAGATGCCACAGCACCGGAATTCCTTTGCGCTTCTCATTCTGCACCTCTAGTGCGTTGCACTAATTGATTGATTCTTCTACTGCTTCTTTTTTTAGGCAAATTAACAACTCAATAACTAAAAGCATGTTTTATTAGAAATAAAAAGAAATTATTTTAAGCAAAGATATATATACAGTAAAAAAATTATTTAAATTTATTTAAAAAAAACTATAAAATTTTTTAACGTCGTAATCTCTATTTGATTTGTATATAAAATTCAAACGAAATTGATTTGTTATTGACTAAATAGTATTCAAAGAACCACTTGAAAGATGCCAACGATCCTTTCCTCTTCCGAAAGAGCCAAATCTTGATGGCGAAAAGAGCACACGAGGGAAAGTGATGCCTTGACGAAATTGCGCCATGAGAAACTAGCAACGTTTGATGGCGAAACCTGAGGTTGTTGCGCATGGGAATTCAACAGTAAAATAGTAAAATTTGGTACGTGTTTGTTAGCGTGTGTGATGCTTTGCGAGTCAAATATAATTTGGTCCAACTTCAATAATAGAAGTGCTAAAAGCCAATCTTCTAACGGGCACTTGGTCACTTTCAGTCTAATCTCGCCTCCATTTTTTCTTTTTTTTTCTTTGCTGAGGGAAATGTCTTCCGTCTCCTCAGATGGAGATTGGCCTTCACAGATAGTCTTGAATATTTGGCCGTAAATCAAGCTATCACTTCTACGCGTTCTATCAAGGTTGTGATGAGTTGACAAAGTTTGATGATGTGGCGGCTCAACTATCAGCTTTTTTGCTTTTGATTGAAAACAAACAATTGATGAAAAGTTAAAGAGTTTTCAATTGGAAGAACAAATTAGGAAGTTGAATTTGATTTTTTTATTTTTTATTTTAAATATTGTAACAATTAAAAATATATTTAGATTTAATTTTTATTTGAATTAAATTATATTTAAAATTATAAGAGTGAATTATGTATAAGAAAAAATAGAGTCTAAAATAAAAAAAAAGTTAGCTTTAAATTATTTATAAAAAAAATATATATATATTTTATATTCAAAATTTTACTTTAAGTTTTACAATCAAATGATGATACACTTATATAGATCAACTTAATATTCTTAATAAACCTTGTATGAAACGTGATTTACCCAAAAAAAAAAAAAAGATGTACAAAACGTGTTTCGCATGCACGTGGAAAAGCATTGATCTCACGTGTGATTCAGATTTTCATATACATTGATGTGACGCCATACATGATATTCTATTCTTGAATTTGACCAATAAAAAAAAGGAATATATATTAATCTTGAAGAAGAACGCGGTGAAGACAGTTCCAAAAATTAACTGGACCACTCTCTCTTTCAGTACTTTAATTCTACGTTTAATATATTAAAATAAAATAAAATAAAATATTTTTTCACTTCAAATCTTTTTTTATCTGGAACGGATTTAAAATTATTTTTTTATTGTTTAGAAAAAATAATAGAATGATCAATTTTATTTTTGTATTTGGTACACCAGAATAAAATAAAATTTTATAAAAAATAATTTAAATATCTTATTAATATATTGTGTCGATAAAATTTAATTATCTAAAACTAAAAAATATTAAATTAAATATGTCTTATGCAAAGTCTTATATAAATAAAATGCATACTAAAAATTTTTAAAAATAAATATTTTAAATTTTAAAACATAATTTAATTATAAAGATAAATTTTATTTTAGATTAAAATAAAAAAATACTATCAAGGTAAATAAAATATAATTCAATATTAATTTAGACTTTTTTTGAAATTATAAAAATATTTTGAAATTCTTACTTCTTTTGGTAAGATTTTTTCTTTAGTTTTGATATAAAAAAGCTTTTCCTATTATTTTTTTAAATGAGCTTTTCAGTAGAAAAACTATCACATTTGAGATTTTTATATCAAATATTAAAATCAAATAAAAAATAAAAAAATCACTCTATATTCGAAGCTAAAAAATCATTCCATTCTAATTTAATAAGCGTACCGTAAAATTATTTGCCGATTGATTCCGACGGTCGTTTATCTTGTGACATGTGTAGGATTCATGGCTGGGTCCGGTAGCCTAGAACAGGTTTGTGACACGTGTATTGGGACTGTGGGACGACCTTGCTTGATGATTCATAATTAATTGTGACTTTGTGCGAGCATTGGTTTGCTGGTCATTGTCATAACTGGATGAGTATGGACTGTCCTTCTCTACAAATGCATTTAAAACTGTGTCCACTTTGCTCTTTTGCCTTTCTTTGATTTCGACCTTTTTGGGATAGATACTATGCTTACTAAATCAATCACCAAAAGCTTTGGTTTCTAGTTGGCACTTGACACCGAATTACATTCCAAGGAATGATTCCTTCTTTTCGTCTAAATGACAAGGTAGATTCATTTTTCTGCCATTTCACGAAACTCCATTCTCTGATAATAATTCTGAAACATGAACATCATTTAGGTAATTTTGCTTGTTACAAAACCAAGACCATATCACAGATTGATGAAGCCTGACTCTGTGGAGAGACCGGCTAGCATCTGAGATCAAGAACAAGAAAAATTAGCCAAGTTTCTTCCTTTTGCATCAATATAAGTTGGAAACTGAAAGACCTTTATTTGCATGTTTCCTCTCAGTATGTTTGCATCATAGGAGTACAGAGTACTATATATGGGACCAAAAAGTGAGTCCAGAATAGATGAAAATCCTAGTCTCTTTACAGACAAATGAGCAATATAATTTGGCCCTCCCCAGCAGTAAGTAACAAGGTTCTAGACTAGATCCCCACCTCGGGTTTCCCGAAACGCCACAGTTCATCCATATTCCACGAAGTTCCTACAGCCATGTCATCATTAAACCAATCAGCTTCTGCTACCTGACATCCTGCTAAAGTAATATCACGAGATTCAAATGCTGACATTTCAGGATAATGGCTAAATCCCCCTACGTCATAGCTCGTCATGTCAACATGGTAACAGTCTTCTTGAATCGTAGTATTAACGCTGTAGGCAGTGTTATTCCCGTAGTTCTGAACAGGGCTTGCTGGATTTTCCAGAGTCTCAGCTGCCATCTGCATTTGTCTGAGATAATCTGACGAGGCCTTGTTTGAATTTGTCGTCAATGGGCTTGACCATTCCCTTTGATGATAGTTGCTGGTGTCCGCCAATTTGATTGCTTTTGGAGATGGTAAGGGCAAAGGTGCTTGGTTCTGGTGTGTTTGCAGAGCAGGGGCTGTAAAATCAGGGTTTTCTGGGGACGAATGAGAAGAAAACGAGGATGAAGATGATGACAGAGATGAATTCTGCACCATCTTTTCTAGCAATCTTGGCATCCAATAACGCCTAATTGCTTCAAGAAACTTCGTGCTGTTAGAATCAACATTAAGTTGTCTAGCTTGTTTTTGCACCCTTGTTCTCCAATAGTTTTTTATTTCGTTGTCTGTTCTTCCTGGCAGATGCTGGGCAATTTTTGACCACCTGCAATCACCATACGGATGTTGTTAGCTATCTGAGAACAAAGGATAATTAAGCTCATCCGGGGGTTCAAGATCTTTAACCTGTTTCCCCACTTGGAATGGAGTTCAAGTATGAGAAGTTGTTCTTCTGGGGTGAGATTTCCACGCTTGATATCCGGCTTCAAGTAATTTAGCCACCTCAATCTGCAACTTTTCCCTGTTCTCTTAAGTCCTGCAGAAGTTTTTCAAAAGAAACGAGGTGAGAAATGCGGACGAATATTCAAGAAAACGATGCAAAACTCATCAACTGTGAGCAAACTTGAACCTGCAAATTTGGCTACTCTGTTCCATCGACCTTCCCTATGGCATGCGATGTAACGGATGAGAAGATTATCTTCTTCAAGAGTCCAGGGTCCTCTTCTCAAATGAAATGCTGATTCTTCATTCGCACCACTCATACAATTATCCACATTTATTGAACCTTCGTTCATTATAGAATAGAAATTGGGATAGAGAGAGGAAGCTTGTTTCGTTTGATGTGTTCTAGACTTCGTAGTGCATAAGCTGAAGAATGAGGGAGAATCTAAAGCCAGCCAGAGATTTATAGAAGCCAGAGGAGATTTTTACAAGGCTAAAAGAACTAAGGAAGTAGACCCCATTACAAGGAGTTTCTATACATTTTTTTTTTTGTTTTTGAAAATGGCTTTCGTTTCCTCTTCTTTTTTGAGAAAGTTGAAATGGAATTTTGTTTCTGATGAAGGTGACCACCGCATGCAGTGTAGTATTCTTGACTAGGATAGAGTAATGCTCTTTGTATGAGCACCTTAATCTCGGGCATACTTCATGTTGAACGGACCCACTGCTTAGAATCCCCTAATACTCCAACCACACTCTTGATCACGTCAGAAGATGACAAATAAAAGCACGTGAGAGGATGACAAATGAAAGCGCAATGTCATACAAGTCAAAATTGAACTATCGATATTTTAATTAAAAAGTTTCAATTTTTTTCGTAATTCCTTTGTTACTCTTTACTTGTTGAATCTTAGTAAAAGTCTTCCTCTCCGACAAAAATAGGCATGCAATGTAATGTTTGTGATAAATTCTCAAAATCCAAATAATAACCCTTTTTGATAACAATGTGAATAGTCCCGCTGTAATTAATGCTATTTTCTCTACTTAAAATTACAAAATAAATGGAAAGGTGGGACAAAATCTTGAGAAAACCGTAGTGGCAGAACCTTTTCAATGTGTTACAGTTCGTGACAGGATGAGGTTGGCATTACAGTAGTTTGATATGTGCTTCAAGTTATCTGCACATTAATTGATTAGGCATTTGGACATGGAGACAAAATCCCATTGAATCAGAGGTAAGCCATGTTATGATTTAATACACGGGCACGAGATTGAAAGACGAGCACGCAAGAACAGAACCTAGAGAAAAGGGATGAGTAAAGAAATAAACACGATCTTGAAAATGAACTCTTCCACTTGCTATGGTGTCTTTCATTGGAAATGGTTCCTTCAGTTGTCTGCGTTCATTGATTCTCTCCATCTGAAACGTGCTTAACCGGACTCAAACATTACCATATACTGTGACGATCTCCACCGAGAAAACGTGGGATTGTCTGGTTTGATTAACAGGGCGGCGAGGACATGATCGTGTTTCATGTTTAGAGTTCATGAATTCTTGCAATATCTTTGTCTCGAGACAATGATGTCTCCTCAGAAACCATTACCTCGTTCCACCCCCACCATTGCCCCTTTTCTCTTTCTTTCTTCTTCTTGTTTTCTGCTCCCCCTATTGGCCCCAACTACATTACTTCAATTGAATACTATGCAAAAACAATCTCTCAACAGTTTTATTTGTTACAATTTCATCCCACTTTTTTATTTTAATATTTTTAATTTCTTATCTATATAATTTTCATTTTTCCAATCCCCTCATTGTAAACACAGTGAAATTCGGTGAAGCTGTATGCAAGGCATGTGCATATCTTTCCAAAAATAAAACCATCTTTTCAAACCAAATCCTTCCAAAAGAAATACCATTAAGTTGACTAGGATAAAATTATATTAAAAACTAAGTAAAAGTCATTACCTTCTAAAATTCTCTTTCAAATTAATGTTTTGGTACTACTTCAAAATTTAGCCTGTTATCCCTCTCCAATCACATAGAATATTCGCCGCCCCTACTTCTCCTTTCACTCTAGCGGACCTTCTTCAATCACCTCTCTGTTCATCCTTCTCCCAAACACACTAAAAACCGCAGAGCCCAACAAACTGAGATTCGAAGCATTTTCCACCCAATCTCCTAATGCCCAGATTCTTCCTTCTTACAACTCCTCTTCCCCTAAATTATTTTGAAATAAAGGGACTTTCAAGAAACAAGGAAAGAGAAATACAAAAAAGAAAAAAAGAAGATTAACTAGCTTGAAGAATTTATGGTAGCGTTCCACAAGATGGGTTCTCTTGCTGATTTTAAGGAAAGGCATTCAGACAGTATTCCTGAGAATAATATAATAGCTTGAGGTTGAAATTGATGAAGGATGGTTCAACAGAACTAACCAGCGAATCTGGATAGCTCCAATATGGTTACAGTTCCTTTTCACGGGTACGAACAAATTCAATGAAGAAAACAACCCAGATAGAAATGCTCGTAATTTTTCATTACTTTTCACAAACAATTTTGCAAATCCAAACCAATTCTTAGTACACTTTCATCCTTTCCAATATTTTTCATCAGAAATATCTTCACCTAGCAACAGAGGAAGAGAAGAAGAGGGGAATTTAAGGGAAGAAAAACCCATCCTTTTGGCAAATTGTGGGGAATAGAAGGGAGGAGAGTGGGGAGAAAAAGAAGATGGCAATAGGGTGTTTGATGGCCGAAGGAATGGTGACATTTGTTGTATATATATATATATATTTTGGTAAATTGGCGACCTTTGTTGCTGAAGCTGAAGCTTCCTGAGAATCAGGTGAAAGGGGGTGTTTCTCAGTGTAGTGTTAAAAGGGAGAAAATGACAAACCCTAATCCTAGTCAGGGATTGAATTTAAGAAGATGAGCAAATTTATCCCCTTTCGTTTGTCTTACGTGAAGGGTGATCTTGCATTGGCTTTCAAAAAAAATATTCAAAAAAATTCCATATTTTGACTCAAATGATATATAATTTTTATTTTTTAAATAGTATATTAAGATAATGCCCATTGAGTTGTCGTTATAGCCAACAATTCTAACGTCAAATGAATTAACATTACAGGAGATTATAACGCTAATTCGTTTGATTATGACCATTTGCGCATCTTCAAAACCAAATAGGTCCATTCTAGTCTTGTTGTTTGAAAATGGGGCCATTCTTGGCAATTACTCCCATTGTGAGCTCCACCGGATTCCTCCGTGTCAATGGTGGACGGGGCTGAAAAAGTGAAAGTTACATAGAAATGGGACAAAATTGCAACAAATAATATAGTTTTGAGTATATTACTCCCGTTGTGAGCTCCACCGGATTCCTCCGTGTCAATGGTGGAGGGGACTGAAAAAGTGAAAGTTACATAGAAATGGGACAAAATTGCAACAAATAATATAGTTTTGAGTATTACTTTTTGCAGATTAGTCTAGTTCAGACTTCTAAACTAAAGGAAAACAATCAAGCCGTCCAAGGATTCTTGGTCACTGCTACTGGCCTTCTGCTTAAAAGACAAATCACCTTGTACTTCGTCCTGCACTTTGTCAACAAGGGTAGGAAGTGCAAGAATTCGACTCCAGCTAGCCTAGTTTTGTAACGCACTCGATGAAAGATCATACACAATTTTTTTACTTATTGTACGTATTTTGGATTTACATTTTTCAAAATATATTTTTATCTACAATTGAATATCAATTTCAAAATTTTAGACGAAGGAGAAATATATTATGTGGATGTATAATTTTAACAAAGATTGAATATATATCACTACATATTATTGTTTCGATGAAAAGATTTTTAGAAGTGACGGCAGAGTTAGACTAATGTGGGAGAGTGGGAGGGCGGAGACGAAGAGGATGTGAAAAGCCTTCACATGTGAGACTGTTGCATCAATGCTAGCTGAGCTCTCCCTCTTTTTTTCACAAAGGAAGGAGAGGATGTGATGTAAAGAGTGGATTAGATAGGGGAAAAGAATGAGAATCAATTATTGAAGTGGAGAGTAGAGAGCTTGTTGTACATTTGTGAAGAGGGGTTTAGTCCAAGTAAAGAGAAGAAATTTCCATTTTTGGAAATAAAGTCTACTAAAAGGAAATGGATGCTTCATCATTTATCTAATTTTGGAAACTAGAAAAGTAAAGAAATTCCTGTGACTTAACATGAGATAATGCTCGAGTGATTCTTATTCATGAATTCATTCCCCTCAACAATTGACTAAATTGACATTCTCATCGACAACAAATGTGCAAATATGCGGTTTCTAGCGATCATCAACTCTGTTTTTTGTGGTTGTGGGGAACTGACTAACTAAAAGGATTCAACCATTGAGCTCCACTTGCCTAAACTCAATGCTCCAACTTCTACCAGCAAGTTTCGGCATTTGGGATGATATTCACATATACAATGTATGGATTTACCAGTTCATGCATGGTTAGAGGGTTGACTACAGAGCCATGAACAAATTTGTACTAGTATGGTTCATCAAACAAAGACGATGCAAATCTTGAAAAGGAAATTAGGTCGATTAGATGATGCAATGTAACAACCATTTACAGATGCATACTATATTTGTCTTGTAAGATTCCTCAGTACAATGAATCTTAAAGTAATCCAAGTTCACACCAATATAGTGAAAAGATGACTATTCATGAATATTACTGTTTTTTTAAAAAAATTTTATTACCTAAACTATGGAAAAATATCTAAAAATAACAAAGTGGGATTGACTAAATTGAGGTGAAAAGATGGAAATTTGGATTGGGATGAGCATAAATTGGTGGCAATGGAAATTTTTGGAAAGTGATGGCATCTTGTAGGCCTTTCGTAGGGTCTGGTGGTGATACTCTGCTTTGGATAATGAATGAGACATACGAGTAAAAGGTTGATTAAACAAGTCGCTTAGCCCCATCCAAGTGTACTAAAAGAAAGGTTACAAAGGTAGATTTTTATTTGTAAAGCATATGGTTTTCGCGTATGATGCCAATAAAGGTTCTTGGTACATTTCGGGATATTTATGTAATATCCTTATTTTTTTAATTTTAAATTTAAATTTATTATGTATTTACTCTTTAATCGTTTTTAAAATTTATTATTTTTTATTAGAATAAAGTACTTATTTGATTAACGTTCAATTTATATGCGACATGAGTTTTGAGTATAGTCTATACAGCTCATCTAAAATATTTCAAGAGCAAAAAAATAATAAAAATGATGTCTACTAAATTTTTATCATCGAGCTTTATGCACAGTGTCAATTAAGTTTTTTTTATTTAATAAGTGTGAATTAAGTCAATAGTACAGACTTTGGTCAAATTTGAGCTTGGCTAACTAATAAAATTCACAAATATTAGATCGAGCTCAATCTTACACAAAGTGGAAAATGAAAAATGTAAAAAGAAAAAAAAAATAGTTCAGTGGCTGCTCCATAATGCTGGATGTAGTGGTTCCAAACACCCCGTCCTTTTCAAGAAGAAATGAAAATGAAACGCCAAGTCCCTAGAAAGTGGTGTCGGCAGCCCAGCGCCCTGCAGATGGAAGAAAGAAAAGAGAGAGAAAAAAAAAAATTGGCGAAGCATTTCCAAGAAAAGAGCCCCACAGGTTTGGAAGTGTTCATGTTTCTTGGTTGAGGCCGAAGCAAGTATTATCGGGCTAGATTTCGTGAAAAGACTGGTTTTGTTGGGCCAAATGTCAACGTAGCAAAAGTTGGGTCGTTCTTAGTAGTAATTCGACCCATTCCACCAGCCAGACATTTTGGTATTCAAATTGATTTTTTCCATTTAGAGGTGAATCTCCAAAATTCAAAAACATTATTTAATAGTTTTTAGGAGTACCGGTGCTTTAAGCCTGTAACAATGTAACTTCCCAGCCTGTTCGGTTCGAGTTAGTTGGGGTGCTTACTTTTTTCAGTATGTACAGACTAAATTTCAATCGTCAAATTTTTATTTAACGGTTAAAAATTTATATATTGAGAATAATTATTTCCTATAGAATAAATAATTATTCTTTTTATAGAATAATTATTCTATAGAATAAATAATTATTTTCAATATGTAAATTTTTAATTGTTAAATTAAAATTTAATAATTAAAAATTTATTTTATATATATTAAAAAAAATATTATCTGAATCATAGCCAAGTCGTTGGCACCTCGTGTGTCGTGTGTAGGTTGAGTGAGTTCGGGATTCTGTACTAACAGCAGCGCTTGTGGACCTTTCTTTTTTTTATTTTTTGTTTTTTTCCGTAGGAATTCTATAGCATTGCAAAAGGAAAACAAGGCTGAGTACACGTATTGTGCACTATACGTGTCAAAACTGGAGACGTTCAAGAGTGTTTTACTAATTGATTATAAAATTATATTATTAACTATATATTAGTAAAACATTGTTAACTGATTCATTCTAATGTTGATTAGACTTGAAAATTTCTTGTCCTTTTAAAAATTGGTAAATTTGAGGAATGAGAAAAATGATGGAACTCATGATCTATTACCTATAAAGGCACTCGTTATCAATTGAGCTATTACTTTGTCATTAGGAATTCCTAATTAAAACTTTTAAGATAGAAATTCAGCTTTCAAATTATACCTAAATGGTCCCAAAAAGAAATTACACCTAAAAAAAATCATAAGAAGGAAAAAAGTGGATCCCCCAAATATTACATTCTTTTTTTTCACTTTAAGATCAAATAGTATATTCTTGATTCTATTGAATTAAATATCATTAATAAATTATTTTTTTTATTTTACTATGACAAAAATTTAATCCGCAGTCACCCATCTCAAATCTTTTTTTTTACAAAACTAAAAAAAAATATATTTTCCTATTCATTTTGAATAAGCAAGTGGACAATTAAATTAAATTAGTGCATAACCAGAACTAATTAAAGGTCATCTAGACATTTTGCTTGGTCTGTGGACTAAGAAATTTCAAAATCAAAAAGGGGTCGAAAAAAGTTTAAAGCATAAACATGAAAAAAGGAGCCAAATGAAAAATAATAAATAAAAAGTGGTAAACCATACAAATAGAAGCAAAAGTGGTGAAATTACTGATTAAACCAAATAGATGCTTCTCAAGATTATCTAAATAATCTTATAAAAGTGATTCCCTCGTCCTTAAGCTTAAGGGTTCCTAACTCTTTAGTCGTATCTTCGTTCCTAAGATTTGCTAATTATTCTCCTTATCTAATCCTTTAGAAAATACCGAAATTTCCCTTCTCCCTTTCCTTCCGTAATGGTACTGATGGTATGGATTCCTTCTTGTTTTCAAACGAATTTTGATTAATGTCACAACCACCCCAAAAAACACATTTCGTACCAGAAAAAGAAAGTTGCCATGTCAAGGTATGATCATTAAGTGTTGTGAAGTAGAGGGGTATGCCAACTTTAGTGAAGGAGAATAAAAACCCCCCATCTTCCTAGGGCAGTTCATCGGAGAAAAAAACAGCCTCTGAGTTTAGGTAGGCGTGGAAGTTTGTTAGATGGATGGTGTAGGAAGCAAAACACTGACAACTCTGTATGCTCTGCTGCTGAAGATCGATTGCTTCAATTAATAATTAGATTTCCCTCATCTCCTATGCATGTTTAGGGTACTTTGTATCCCATATTGCTCAAGCAGGGCTTTATGTAGGTATCAATATCGGTATTCAAGAATCCCGTGCAGGAAATTCAATCTTCAAATGGTAGCTCCCGATCCCACTTTCTTTCTATCTTGTACACATCCAAAACATGAAAGGGAAAGTAATTAATCAAAATCCGGGCTTTTCTTTTTCTTTCGTGTTCCTTTTTCCATTGATCTTGAGATAAACGAAAAGTTTTGTAGAAAGGATAACTAAAATTTTCTTGAATTTCACTGCGATATGAACATAAGATCTTAGAAGAACAATAACGTGGCTTAACAGAGACCAAAGTACCAATAAAGGGAGAAAAGAAATGCACTTTTTGCATGGAATTTTACGTGTGGAACAATGGTTGAGTTAGCATGGTTTTTAGATATATACTTCAGCTTTTGATCGTTCATCGCTACGTTCCCAGGTCTGATTTCACAGTTTCATACCCGTTTCTTGTGGTATGGTATGGTCTACCATGCTTTGAGGGTATGAACGTGGCGGAATTATCAGTTCTTTAAGTAAAAAATCGTACTAAGTACCCAGAATGTAAGCTGATTATCCGATGCCGGAATCCTTGGATGTAGATAAAGGTCTGATGATTTCTGATTCTTGTGTCTGGTATATACGCTTTTGGGGAATACTTGCTGATTTCAATGCCTTCGAAAATATACAATTAGTACGCAGGAGTGGATCTTGAAATGATATGGTAGTACCAAACTTGAGATTCTCATGCATCTTCGACAATTATGACAAGAAGAGTACCACCATATAGCATTTCTTGGTCCAAGAAAAGGGTATAAAGCCAGGTTTGAAGACAAACTTGATGTGTCTTGCACTTCCAAATATGATCATCATCTGAAAGACTGAAAATCTCTCAGAAGAGTAACGAAATGATAATAGGGATCCATAAGCCTCTGTTAGGAAGAAAATGCTTTGAGAAGTATACCAAAAAACCCATCATAACGATATAACGAAAACACAAACACGTTCCTTAATCGGATGAGATAATGTCTAAAACAGCAGATTCAAAGAAATCAAACACCATGTATTTAGTAATGTTTTCAAAGACTTCATGTCACACAAGAATCTTTGCTAAGGCATTAGATATAGAATAAAAAGGACCTCCTAAGCTAGTAACCTAAATCATTTGGATTCCACCACCTGTAATCCAAGCGGTTAGAGCACTGCTAGTTACTTTGAACATTAATGGTTAGAACCCCATTAAAGATGTAAAATTTTTTCTTCAAAGAGGATATTATGTGATTGCACTTAAATTGCGGGCCTATAGTGCTGATCTAACGGGTTAGAACTTTTTCTACTTGAGCTTTAGTGGTGCTATATTAACGGATCAATACTTAACGTTAATTATTTAACTTGTCTGATATATTTACGAGATCAACACACAAGTTCAAACATTATGTAGCGGTCCTAAAAGGATATTCTTGCACAGAAATATGAATATTTTATTTATCTTTTTACTGTGGGTAAAATTGGTTTATATATGTATGCTTGGGTGTGATTTCCTCATCAATATACATAAATGATGCAGCAATATATACCTACCCAATTTAATTAAGCATTCTAAATTCTAGAATTCTTTTAAGTAAAATATATATCAAATCTTACCAAAGATATGTCAGTCCATAACTTGGAGAGTCTAATATTTAGAGAAGTTTGATTTTGATGGTTAGCAATTGGTTGTGGCCACAACTATCAAGAATTAACACCCTGTCATTACTCATTCTCCTTCCCAACTCAATGCCAAAACCCATCAAGCCAGTCAATGCTTCCTCAATTTGCACTCTACACAATCAAAGGCGTCTCGTGGTCCCACTTACTACATATGAGTAGTCGAGCGGGGCCCGCCAAGAATTTTCCTCCACAATTTATCCACATTTTTCAATTTTTTCTCTCTAACTATTTATAATAAAAACAACTATCCTGCTTTTTCATTTTTCTTCTTTGCATATATCTGAGTTGATTAAAATATGACAACGTCACTTTGTCTAATAACTATGTTATTACCTTTTGTTTGGATTTACCATCCAATTTATCTAAATCATTAGCTAGTAATAACGATGGATTAGTATCTTAATTAATTATTTATTAATAAATAACTTTTTAAATTTTTGTATATACAAGAGTCTATTTACTAATCAGCATCCTTAATAAAGATAAAACTATTGATTGTGTCTATTGTACTTTTTCTTGTTATAGATCAAGTTTATTATTAAAAATTTTTCTTCTATTTATTGATGCCAAAAAGGTTATTACTCTATAATTTTGTGGCAATTAAGGTTCAAAGAATGATCCATATAAAGAAAAAGCACCGCGTTTATTTGTTACTAACCTTTTTTGGGGGGCGGGGGGTCAATTATTTGCAACTAACTATTGTACCATATATGTATAGAATCTTAACCTAATTCTTGATATCACAGCCAAGAGTTCACATATTGCTCCCTTACGTAACTTATTATAGGAACCCCTATTTAGCATATGCCATTTTCATGGCTGATTTCGCTGTACATCTTCAAAGCCTTAAACTCTCTTTCTCAGCTTCCACGATGAACCCAAACATGGCGGTCGTGAACAATCTGACCGAACTGGTTAGCTTCAACCCTACTGTTCATGAGCTGATGTCTTTGCCTAATGAAGGCTTTTCCGATCACCAGAGATCTCAGCACCCTTTGGGTTTGATCAGCAATGATATCCCAAATGCCAGCCATCATCATCATCATGTTCCCGTAAGCTATGATCCAGTAGCTCATTTCTTCCCGGTCAGCGGAGGTCCAAGCCACGGCGCCTGCAACAACCCGAACGCATTATCCGAATCAGATTCTTTGGTGAACTCATCTCCCCAAGGATCAGGAATTGGATTGCTTGGAAACAACAAGACTTCTGAAAATTATGTACTTACATAATCTCATACGTAGTTCTAAGCCTCATCCAGCATTTTTCCTTTTTTCTCTTTCTTCCCGGACTCTTTCATTTCCTGGCTGGCGATCTTGCCTTTATATATCTGATTCTGAATCTTTTCTTCATCAACTTGACAGAATCATATTCCGAAAAAGAGAAAGCGAAACGGTGACAGAGAAGCGGAGAAGCCGAGAGAAGTTGTTCATGTAAGAGCCAAGAGAGGGCAAGCTACTGATAGTCACAGCTTGGCTGAAAGGGTATATAAATGGCCTATATTCGTCAGTTTTCTCACCCACTTGAAACATCAAAATGCACCAAGAAATCGTATATGCACATAGATCTCAGAAGATCAATTAGCACAACACTTATTAATGATGAAAGATTTATGCTGATGATGTTTAATTTTGTTGTCCTAGTTGCGGAGGGAGAAGATAAATGAGAAACTCAGATGCTTGCAAGATCTTGTTCCCGGATGTTACAAGGTATTGAACAGTTAATACTTCTCATCATCTCAAGCTTAGAAACTGAAGTTCCTTCAAAGAATTGAAAGTTTGATCTAAAGGTATCCTCACTTCCCTCCCAAAGTAGTTCCTTCTAACAGTAGTAAGTGGTTGCAGACAATGGGAATGGCCGTCATGTTGGACGTAATAATCAACTATGTCCGTTCACTGCAAAATCAGATTGATGTAAGTTGATTGCTTGAAGGACTGATTGATTAACTATACATTCGTTTTACTGATTGATTCCATATTGGTTTTTCTTTTAAGTTTCTCTCCATGAAGCTATCAGCAGCGAGTTTATTCTACGACTTCAACTCATCGGACATGGATACAATAGGAACAATACATGTACGTATTTCTATACTTGATTCGATCTTCGTTAGTCGAAAAATTATAGTTCAATAATTGAATTTTTGTGTCTAGATCAAGTGGTAAGAAATGTCTCCTTGCTTTTATAATTGATGAAAAATGTCTGTCGATATAGGGTATGAATGGATTTGAAGCACAGGGAATGGAGAAAATGATGGGAGAAGGATACGGGGTGCTTCCTGCATTTCACCCCTCTTGGCCTCTTTGATCAATTAGGTTCTTTTCATTGTGATATAGAAGTACTCAATACATATATAAATATATAGGTATATATAATATTAGCCATTGGAGTGTGTAATCATTTTATCTTTTCTCTTGTCTTTTCCCTCCCTCATACCACAGAAAGATTTGATCCATGATCCCAATAATATTAGTAACTAATTGTATCATTGTATACTATTGATTGCATTTGGCATCTTTGATGTTTATGTTGCATTCTCATGAATAATTTCCTTCCCGGGTGCGTGGTAGGGCGGTTTTAACTACTGTTAATGAACCAACAGAATCTCAAATATGAGAACTGTCCAAAAACTAGAATCGCTTGACAACTTGATATTCATCTAGGATAACTTAAATGCATGTTCCATCAAAACTAATGATTTTGACACGTTGATCAGAAGTCAAATCTTTTTCATATGCAGTGAGAGTGAATTATCAAGAAACAGTAATGCCCCCTTTGTATGGATATCTTCCATCACCTTGAAGCAAAGAAAATGACACATCCACAAGCCATCTAATCACTAGGACAAGCCATTGGTCATTTTGTTTCCTAGATAGCCAAAGAACTAATGATCAAAAGAAATTCAGAAGGTTGCATTACATAGTTCGATTGACCTCTTGAGAAAATTGGAAAATTAAAGTTAGGCCCTTATTAAGTTCTCAATCATTTAAGTTAAATTGCTTTCTAGAAAACGAATTATGAAAAAAGAAAAAAGAAAATTTTAGAATCACACATGAACTATCTGCGAAAACATTGTAGCTTAATAATCGGAAGTTCCTATGAGAACTACCTTCCGACAAGTGGACTGATTTCCATGGTTCATATATTAGAATGCAAAGTGATGGCGATGTCGTGGGAAAACGAATGGAAGAATCAAAATCTTTGAGAGAAAGCAAGAAATTTGGTTGTGTGTGAGCCCTATTGCTTGACTTCCTTTTGGAGAATTCTGCTTATCTTAAAGTGTGAAGGGACGATGAAACACCCCAGCAGGGAGCATTAGTCACTTAGTAAATGGACAATGGTGGACGACACCTTCTATCCACAATGTTTTTCACAAGTCTATGTCTTGTGTTGTTGCTATAACAGTGATTTCTATAGCTATTTCATTATTAAGGAGAAATTAACAGCTCATGAACGACTGTGATTAGGATCATCAATTGAGTCGAGCCAGCTTGAGCTTTCGCCCGGCTCATTGCTGTTTTAGGGCTGAGCTTTTTTTTCTGCTAAGTGCTGACATGCTAGAGTCTCGAATTTTCAGCTCGCTTTGTGAATTGGGCGAGCTCGAGCTTAGCTAAGCTTTCGGCCCGTTATAAGCTCTCAGCCCGATCATATATCTAATAATAATTTATAATTATATATTATAATTTCTTGATATAATAGAAATTTTTTTGTGTATAATACCATATTAATGTCATCATAACTATATAGATTAAAATTTTATGTGTTTTGATATAAATAAATTTGTTTATATTTCACTTTCAAAAAATTTAGTACAGTAAAGTTTTCACTTCCAACACTTTAAAAATTATATTTTAGAAAAGCAATGTGGTTTAATAGTTTTAATTCTTAGCGATTTGGCAACAATATGCATGCTATTCAATCATAGAGTCTATTTATGAGATTGTAACTACTTATTGAGACTTATCATAATTCTAAGGATATTAAGTATTAACACAAAGTAAATGCGTAGGTATGAATATTATTACCTTTACTAACACGAGAAATATAAATCATATGAAAGAAGAAGATAAGATCTTAGCATAGTCTTCCAATTGATTTTTGCACTTGTAATTTAGAATATTCCAAAGTAAATATTTAGTTTTATAAAATAATATATTCTACATATTCACTTTCAGTAATTAATATATTTAACTAATTTCACAAAATATAATTTTTTTTCACTTCTCAACATAAATTTAGAAAGAGAAGAGAAAAAATTATCAATTACTTAATGGTTAATACTTATATTATATAACTTATAAGATGATTAGTAAAGTGATTAGTAAACTTTAGTATTAGCCCAATATCTTTTTTAAAAAATCAATATTTATTATTAGAGCACATTAGAAGATTGTTTTTTGTGTATTAATAACTTAATATGCATTCAAAATATTAAATCGCTTTACTATACATAGAAACTCAAATGATGATATCGCTAAATTTAGTTGATTCTCTATACAAAGAAACACAGATGGCATGGTGTTTTTAAGTACTTTGGTGCCTAGTTTCATCGTTAGAAATTCACCGATTTCTGGGAGTTATAGGATCATTCTTCCTCTTTTCCTAGCTATTTACATATTAAAGCACGACATACCGTATTATTAGATTTTAATGCATTATATATCTCTGTTTAAATATCAATTTGAAGGGTTCTTGATCAATAAATTCTCGGACTCGGTAGTTTGGTGCTCCACTTTTGTTGATTTGTCTTAGTTGGAATTTAATGTAGTTGAGATATTGCTACAATACTTTATTTTTGCTATGGTAGTTTATTTTTTGTTGATTTTCGAGATAGACGTTTGCTTAGTTTCTAGAGATATTGTTTAATAATATATGCAAATTAGTTGAAAGTCATTATTAGACAAGTATTAAGACATTAATTTGTGAAGACAATCATAATTTGTAGTGAGAGGATAATTTGTGAGAATAATAAAAATGAATATGCATATTTTCGAGCTCACTCGAGCTCTGCCCTAAGCTCATAAGAGCTGAGCTCAGCTCAACATTTGTGAGCCTGGTTTCGGCCGAGCTCCGAGCTTGGGCTCAATATGATGTTACTCGGGCTGAGTCCGAGCTCGGGCTCAATATGATGTTACTCGGGCTGAGCCCGAGCTTAGGTCAGCTCGGCTCGTAGAGCCCAATTGACAGGCCTAACTGTGATCTTGATTGACACAGAAAATAAGCAAGAAGCAATATGCCATCTTTCCGCATCAACACATTACATAGGGGCATAATAATTTTTTCCTCATTTTCTGTTTTCCTTCTTTCCCTCTTTCTTCTTCTATTTCTCTTAATGCATATGTGAGGACTGATATAACCCGATCCAAAATCTCTCATCTCATAAAAATATATTTATTAACGAAGTAAGTTAGTATCTCTCCTACCTTCTAAGACTAAACGGCACTCTTACTTCTCGTAATGAGTACCTCAAATTGAACAGGTACATATTGCAATGTTCTTTATCATGAGTCTACTAGATTCAACGTAATCCTAAGTTCTTTAGAATGAAAAATATAAAAAAAAGGCCAATAATTTGGTTTATCATATCAAAATGGTTAGAGAGGAATATGATATGCTTATCTATGTCCTAATCGAAAATTCAAAAAGGGTTTTACTTTCCTTTCTTACCCCAAAAATGAAGATCAATGAAGGACACGCGCAAAGTAATTTTGATCTATATCACTATAAAGTTGAACTAGTAATGGTGGCAAAGAGAGACCTTTTTTAAAGAAAAGAAATCACCGATATTGAGGTGATAAGAGTACTAAAGTAAATGATTAGATTTCAAGACTCATCAAACATATATATATTTCTTGCATGCTAAGATTCGACATTCACAAAACATTATCCTAAACAGTTAACTAAGGATGGGGCCTTTTTCCTGCTGTACAAGAATATTGAAGTATTAGGGGTGAATAGGTTTAGAATTATGGCTCATGAACTTTTCTATGAGTACCATATATATTTTTATTTACTTCACAATTATATATCAACTTTTTACCAAGTCTAAATTAATTTCACCAATTTGAAAAATGTTTCCTATATTTTGAAGAATAAAATCATCTTTAAAAAAAAAACTTCTTAAAAAAAGCAAAAAAACCAATTTGAAGAATATATTTGGAATAAAGCTAGCCAAACAAGATCAAATTCATAAATTCGATAAATAAAAATACATAAGAAAATAGTTAATTTTTGACAAATAAAAATAAAAAGAGAAAGTAATTTATGTGAGCTCTACTAACATATACGCATCCGCCACTAATCGCTTCAATAACTAATGGTAGTTAGTAACTTAGTGTGGTAAAATCTATCTCCATTTAATATGGTAATTTAATTTTTTTAAAAAGAAAAATTTGTGGAGAAGAAAATGAAAAAGAAAACGAGAAAAAGGTGTCGGGTGCCGTGCACGTGATGGGAAGACAGCCTAAGCCAGAGTCATTGGTAGTGGGGACACAATAATGAAACAATGCTCCGAAACAAGAAATTCTTAAAAATTTCACGCGAAGTACCAGATGATTCAGATTTTACTTTGTCAAATAGAATCGAAAATGTCGCGGTCCCTTGTCGATCCTTCTATGCAGGTCACTTCGCCCGGCTCCTCGTGCTCCGTTACTTCCTTTTTCAGTATCCATCGCCCGTCAACCAACTCTCCTGTCATCCCTCGGCGAGTTATCCGGCTGCCCCGTCTCATCTCATCTTCCGGGCCGGTAAATAGGAGCTGCAATGCTGTTGCTTTACTGGACCTCAAAGGTGGCCGAGGGTATTTAATTTTCTTCCCTGAAGTTTTAATCTTTTATCTTTCTAATTACCCAAAATTGCTGTTGAGCTTTAACTGTAAAGATTCAATTTTGGAATTACTTGTTTCTTTCTCTCCAATGAATGAAAAAGATTTATGGGATATTTTAATTATTGTTCTATGGTTTCTGGGCCTCAGAGTTAACTAATTATCAATTTAACGGGTGCATTTGCAATCTTTCTTTCTCAAGATTTTCTATTTCAATTAGTATTATGGTATCTTTTTATTTCACCAAAATTTCAAAATAAATTAATCAAGCCGTAATGACGTTGAAATTTGTTTACCTAGTTTTGATGAAGAGGGAACTGAGCTTTTAGCCTTGGTTGTTGGTATTACCTTTCCACTATGTATATTATGGATGCCTGTATCGCAGGCGGTTTTCATACTAATAGCTAATTGAGCCTGCGTTGTCTGTTATTTTGCTTTGGCAGAATGGGTGGTTTTCATGAAACTGTGCTAAAAGTGCGCGATTACGAATTGGACCAATATGGTGTTGTAAACAATGCTGTTTATGCAAGTTATTGCCAGCATGGTGAGACTGTTTTAACTGATGCAAGGCATTTCTTTGTTAAGGCCGTCTCGAACTACACATTATTTATCACTGTTATAATTTACCTTTATAAGCAAAGTTTCATCTTAGTGTTTGGATTTGGGTTAGGAATTGCAGTAGTTGCTTTGGCTGTTGCGCATACTTGGCTATAAGATGTAAATTGCTTGTATATATTCTTTAAGTAATGGTTACTGCTTAGAAGTTCCTGAAATCTACAGCTACCAGAATTAGGTTCCCCTAATTTTTTTCTTAGAATTTGTTTTGTTTCTTAGTTGCTTGCTATATTGAGTGATCCATTGTTATTAGTGCTTCTCAGTCTGTCAAAAGTCAGCACCCTTTGCCAGTTTTCATAGATGGGGTATTGAAGATTCATCACTGCTAAGTAACTCGTGAATGTGAAATTCATTTAACTAAACTGAAATGCAGAAATCTTTTATACATGGTTAGAAATGTGATTCTTTTCAGATTAGCATATCTTACTCAATAGAAGCATGGTGCCAAAATTTGATGGATACTGACAATGAGAACCAATTTCCACAATCACTACATACTATAAATTTTAAACCAAAATGCCAGTATTCTTTTACCATAAATACACCTTCCAGGAGCATCTGTTTCTGTTCTTGTTGGGTGCTCTTGATACTTGTGACTGGTGAGGGATTAGATGTTTTCTCGTCAAAGCAAGTACTACTTTTGATGTTCTGTGTCCCCAGGAACTGTATATGGAAGTTTAACCATTTATGGACTCATCATGGAGATCAACAGATGAAACTTCTCTCTCTTGTTCAGGAGTTGAATATAATCATTGAAAAAGCATTCTCTACTGATTCCTCTAACTAGAGTTTGGCCAGGGATCTGACTTCTTCAGAAAAAGCCAAATTGCATTACCATGCTTATCTTTTGAGATGTAACATGGAGTTTAAATTACTTTCAAATGGGATAATCTTTGTAATTTTTGTTATTCAAGTTCTCAAAAGGCCTAAATGGAGTATGAATTCATTGGCATGAAAGTGTTTAAACTGAAATTTACTGTATGCAGCCCAATTGGGGGTGGGGGGGGGGGGTATAGAACTTTTAGAAACGGTAGATTTATCTTACCATGTGTTGCAGAGCACTAGATAGAAAGTAACATCTTAACATCTTATATTATTTCTTTTTGTGAATCTTTTTTCCCTTTTCTCAGTCATATTCTTCTTTGTAATTTGCAGCACGTCATGAACTTTTGGAGAGGATGGGTGTAAGTGCTGATGCAGTTGCCCGAACCGGTAATGCATTAGCATTGTCTGAACTGTCACTCAAATTTCTTGCACCTTTACGGGTATGCTATTTTCCAGATTGTAAGGTCCTAGCACCTTTCTACTCCATGTATTATTTCCTTTATTTTCCCATAGCATAAGTGAACTCTGGAACACAGACAACCACTGGTGAAAGATGCTAAATAAACAGATTTCTTCACCTCTTTGAGCTCCATAGCTTGGTTGACTCGGATGGAAACTTCAAATATGTTTATCATATCCAAATGAAATGGAAATCACACAAATACTGAATTGAACATTACAATAGTAGAAATATTGCATGCAGCCCGATCTCCTTTTCTCAGAATTTGTACACTGGTTTCCTAATGCTTAAATTTGTGATTTTGCCTATGTATATAGCAGTAAACCATTCCCGTTCCAGAAAATATTTTCAAATGCTAGTGTTGAGCAATGAGCTATTGATCTATTGTAATTTTACTATGGAAACATACATTACCTGCAGAAGTAGCAACTCCTACTGGATTCCTGCGAAGCCAATGCCATTAAGTCTATTATAGCTGCTTATGTGGGTTTTTTTCCACTTGAACAGAGTGGAGACAGGTTTGTTGTGAAGGTTAGGGTGTCCGACTCTTCAGCTGCTCGATTGTTCTTTGAGCACTTCATTTTTAAATTACCTAACGAAGAGGTCAGACTCTCTATCTTTATACTTTACTGCTTATTCAAGACATTGAATAGCCCTCTTCCTGGAAGAACTTTTCTGTAATCCAAGAAGTATATCATGTTTATTTCTCCAGCCCGTATTGGAGGCTAAAGGCACAGCAGTGTGGCTTGATAAGAATTATCGCCCCGTCCGCATTCCTCCAGAAGTGAGGTCAAAATTCAATCTGTTCCTTCGACATGGTGAGACCAACTAATAATCCACAACCCACAGGAAAGATATTTTTGGTTGAAGACCTGGTACACTGATAAGCTACCCCATCTGCCTTAAATTGGCCCTTTGTTCTTGTGTCTGCCCTTCAACCGTTTTGACCTCTTTGGAAATGAAAGGAAAAAAAAAAAAAGATAAACTGACTAACAAATGTAAGTGTTTAAAATGTATATAAGATTGGACCACATTGCTCCTCAAGTCCTCTTTTTGGGAGGGGGTACATGGAACGCCTGGGAAGGAAAGTAATATGCCTACAGAAACGTGTTTTACTGTTGCCTTATAATTTGTTTTAACTTTATTTCCTTTCAACCCAACTAGTTTGTGGATTTTGATGGTGATTCACATTATAATGAGTATTTAAAATTAATTACGTTATTGTCATACATTTAGAAAGAAAATTGTATTTCATCAACAACTAACAACAAGAATGATCTTGGAATCGAACCCAAAATTTCAAGCGTAGAATTTATATTTTTTCTCATAAATAATTTAATTTTTATAAAAGTTAAGACAAAAATTTTAAAATTAAATTTTATCCAATCACATTCTAAATATAATACTTCAAAAAAAAAAAAGAAAGCAACTAACTACCCCAAAAAAAAAGAAAAACCAAGCTTTTAGATGTTTCGAAAAAGTAAAAGACAATCGTTATCGTAACAGTATCTAGTATATTCTGCAAAAGTTTTTAAAAAATTATATTTGAGAATTTAAAAAATAAATTGCAAGTGTCTTGAAGGAATTAGGATAAGAACAAAACGGGTACCCGACAAACTACCGGTTTTGATTTGAGACAAAGAAGCAGCATCTCGAATGATCATTTGATCAACGAAATATGCCAACCAATGAGGATATGAGCGGCCAGCCGCTACTTGTACAAATTGCATTGTGTGTTGTACATTGATAGGTATATACATATTGCATTTACGATGCACGTTAAATTGTCGAAACGTCTCAGCCTCAGCTTTGAGAGCTCTTCAATTGAGGGTTTAGTTTTTACTTAATGTAGAGATATTTTTCTTAATTTATAGGACATTTTCTACAAAACAAAATTTTTAAAACGATTTGGGACTTCAGATCTTTTAGTACAATTTTTAATATATTATTAATTATAATATTTAATATTTATATATTTAATATATTGATAATTATAATATTTAATATTAATATTTATTTTATTTAAAAAATTGTCCAAATGTATCAAGAAAAAGATTTTGAATTTTTTATTAAATTTTTAATATACCTTTTTAATATACTACTAATTATAATATTCAATATCTAAGACTTATCTTTTTAAATTTAATATCTATCTTATTTAGTTTAAAATATATAAATAAAAAATTATACATTTAGATGTATAATATTTAATATTTAAGATTTATCTTATTTAAACAATTATCAAAACGTATCAAGAAAATGACTTTGGATTTTTTATTAAAATTTTTAATATATTTTTTAATATATTACTAATTATAATATTCAATATTTGGGGCTTATCTTTTCAAATTTAACATCTATCTTATTTGGTTTAAAATATATACATAAAAATTTTTATATTTAAAAGTATTAGAGAGGGTATACCATAAAAGTGAGAATTTCAACCCTATTAAATTATTCAACCGTATACTGTTAAGCCCAGGGACAGAACTATTAGGCCATAGAGGGGAAATAAAGAAATATTTACATCAAAATTATTATTCTTTTTTAAATAGATTAAGGGGACAAAGAATATAAATCACTAAGTAAAGAGTGTTTAATAACTTGCCTCATTAAAAAGGCTTTTGAGCACATCTTTTATCATTTTTTCCCTCAAAGTGGTAATTAACTTAATATCGCCAAAATATATAAATTGACTATGAACATCACTAAAAAAAGAACAAATTTTTTGTCTATTGAACTTTTTTTTAATCCTTTCATACCATTAAATAATTAACTTATGGTTAATTATAAAATTTCATCACTAAAGGCAATAGAATCATATAAAAAATTAACATGTTTATATTCCATGATATATTTATGAAGGATATAACAATTCGCTCATATTATTTTTTTATCGGATTCTATTGTGTTTAGTGATAGAATAGTATAAATAGTCACAAATTAATTATTTAATAACATAAAAAGATAAAAAAAATTAATTGTAGAACAAACAGTTGATCCTTTCTATTGTAGTATGCACAGCCAATTTCCCAAATTAATAATAGTAAATTCAAAGGAAATTACATTCTTCTAATCAAACCCAACTCCGGGTCACACTGGACGCACCGAATGTAACCTGTTGGTGAGTTGGTTGAATGTTAGTTTCATAGCCCGCCAAATCCACGGGTTCAGCCCACAAGATTCAATAATACCAGATCAGATTAAGATGGATTTCTTGTACCTCCCTATAAAACCCATTATCGTTGCCTTCGGAAACACACACGTTTTAAGCTAAACCAGAAGAAGAAACCCCGACTACTCGCTGAAGCAGTTGTATCAAGAAGAAATGGAGGCCGCTGGAGAAAAGAAGGTGATGATGGTGGCGATTGACGAGAGCGACTGCAGTCATTATGCATTAGAATGGGCTATTAAAAATCTTCAAGATTCTATTACCAATTCGGAGTTAGTGATTTTCACTGTGCAGCCAATTGCTGATTATAGCTATCTCGCTGCGTCTTCTATGGGTGCTGTTCGTGAGTCTTCTCTGTCCTTAATTATTTTACAATTTCTTGTTCTTTTGAAATTTCTTGTGCCTTATAAAAGGAATCAGCTTTTGATATGGTTATGTTAATCAGGGACTCAGTGCTGTCTTCTGTATATTTCTAGTGAGAATTTTGCATTAGTCTGATGTTTAACGTTACTAGTTTCTTCATTAATGTTCTGATGATGTTTGAGACTCCAACCTGGGACTTACTACTGATTCTAAGGTGGTTCAGAATTGTACAATTAATCATTCTGAGCTGAGGTGACAAGGGAACTGGTATGCGAATTTCAATTAACCCTACAAAAACTTGCTCGTCATGTTGTTTCAGGACTTTGCTTTAAAATTGACCGTGAAATCCTTTATGGGACCTCATTTTAGAATCTGAATTATATTTTGGGGATAAATCGTGCAATACCTATCCATTGTTAGCTGTTCAATCTTGAAATTCTGCATTTTTTATTATTTTGTCATGGTTGTAATGGTTGGAGGATTTTACAAATTAAGATTGCAGATTTATTGTTACGTCCTTTTAGGTGAGGATCTAATTGATTCGAACATGCATTGGAGTGACCAAGTTTCTGTGTTCTGTTCATTTGATCTTGCAGCTCCAGAGCTGATAAGGAATTTCCAGCAACAGCACCAAAAAATTGCCGCTGCTCTATTGGAGAAAGCCAAGGAGCTATGTGAAAAGCATGGGGTATCTATTTCTGTTTTTTATTTTCTTGTGTTTTCCCATTTTTGGCACCAATACGAACATTTACAAATCTGCTTTGTCATAAATCATTAAGCCCAAATAGCTCTATTTAGATAATATTCCATTCTAAAACTAAACTCAAAATTTCAGGTGTGACACTCATATCTTCTTTGACAAACAATTTAACTTTTACGAAGCTCAAGATAAAAATCTTAAAATCAAACTCTATTCAATCACAGATAATTGGATACATCAAAGTGAACCCAGAACTGGCCATAATAGCTTCATATGTAATTTCAGTTCGTACAGAGTGTGCACAGCGGTTATGTTGTTTCAACGTTAAATTTTACCCAAAGTAAACATCAAAATGGACCTCTTCATTCAAAGGTCTATGCAGCTGATCAGATAACCTAAGAGTAGTGGTCCATTGAAATGAAAATGTAATAGATGTTTTAATAGTACTCGTGGAGTTCTAATATCTGGATATTTAATTTTCTTCTTTTCTTTTCGTGGTTTGCTGATACAGATAACTGCAACAACTGTTACTGAGGTAGGAGATCCTAAAGAGAAAATATGTGAAGCAATGGAAAAGTTCAAAGTGACGTTGCTCATATTAGGCAGCCATGGTCGTGGACCTCTAAAGAGGTGAGTCTGAAACTCCTCCCTGGAGCTGTTATACTACTTCAGGCGTGCTTGGAAATATTATTTTCAGCACCATCCTGCAAATTTCAACAAGCTTTACCTCCCATATAATGAAATCTTCTTGTTGACTTAGACCTTTGAAATGATAGCCACGGACTACGTGTGAAGAATTGATTGATTTCAGAATACATGCTTCTAGATGAAACACACTGAAAATAACCATCTTTCTGTGACAATTTCACGTCTTCTATAAATCTCTTTCTGGAAAATACATGCTACTCATCTTTCTCCTCTTTCTCCTCTTGTATACTTATCTTCAGGCATGCCCTTTTAAGCAAAAATGAAATGCTTCTGGTTATCTGGATTTTTTCATAAATTAGATTATTTGCTCAAACTAAACTGTATATACCTCCACCATCGATATGGTGTAGACCATTTTGGACAAATTTATCCACCTCCAAGGCACTATAACTGATTGCTTCAAATGTTGAGTTATGAGAAATTTTGTTACATTGAAACTTCAATCCTGAATAAGTCTTCTGGAACTTGTTTCAGGGCTCTTCTGGGGAGTGTAAGCAACTACTGCGTACACAATGTCAAATGCCCGGTTCTTGTTGTGAAGAAATAAATTGAAAGAATCTGCTTATACATTCCCATTGCTGGATTCACTGCGGCTGGCCAGTGGCCGTGTATGTTGTATATCGGTACTCATTATAGAACATAACATGCTTTTTTATAACTAAATCGGTGTAATAACTATAATCTGTGTTCCGTGGTGGATAAATAAATGAAATGTTGTATAGAAACAAGTTATCTGGCCTAACAAATAACTGATCTTTTTCGCTTATAAAAAGAAAACAGCTTATCTGGAAATCCTTTAAATTGTTTTATTCTTTTCTTCAGGAGTTTTGCATCAAACCACATAATTGAAAATTTGCGCATTTGGGAGATAGATCGTCACGACCCATTCACGACCCATACTTGACGACAATCAAGAATTTGTTTCTAAAGAAACTTGTCTATAAATAATCGAGGTGGATTTCTAGCACTAGTTCATGTATATATTCCATAGAAATTATCACTCTCCAAACTTGGGACGGCTGCCTCACGGGTTTCCCTCTACAACTTAACAAAAACCAAAGCCATGACAAAATTCCTGTAATTTGATTGGAAGCAAATTCTTGATTGACATTATCATGGGATAGCGATTCAGCACAAGCTCAGAACTTTCGGTTGTTGCATATCCAAATTTGTTCAGGGCCCCGTATCTCGATTCTATCTCAGGTGTCCCCGTCACACCTGCAGCAGGGATCACCCCCTTCGTTGGCTGGCAGCCTGGCACCGTCAGCAGTCACAGGTGTTGTAGGTTGAGAAACCTGAACGCCACCTGCAGAAACGTGCGATGAACATAGGATACAACCCGCCAAAACTGACCGTTTAGTCTCCACAACCTTAGCCAGAACATGAACTTCACGCCAGCACAAGAATACTGCCCTGCAGCGGCTTTGTTTTTCTGTCTGAGGGGACGCTGTGAATTGAAAGAAGAAAGAAAAGTAGTACTTAGTAGCAATGGAAGAGGGAAAGACTAGGGTTGGCGAGGCGAAAAGAGTGATGGTGGCTATAGATGAGAGTGATAGAAGCCTTTATGCTTTGGAGTGGGCTCTCAAGAATCTTGGTGACTCAATTGCAAATTCTGAGGTTGTGGTGTTCACTGCACAGCCCTCGTCTGCGTTTAACTATGTCACTGCATTTGAAGAGTGTAAGTGCAGCTAGACCCTTTTCGCTTTCTTTGGGATGTTAGGTTAGATGAAATTCCTCATCTTTCCTTTTTCTGGTAGCTCCTTTTGTGCTGGATTACGTGTAAAATGCTTGATTTTTGTCAATTGAAATGTGTGTTTCTTTATTCTTTATTCTTTCAAGAACTTCAAAGGTTTACACTTTGCAAGTGATTGTTTTCTCTTCATTGAAAGATTAATTTTAGATTCTTCAACGATATTCTTGATGGGGTCCTTCATAGAAAGTCGTTTTCCGAAGTCCTTTCTCTGATCCCCTGTTTCTTTGATGCCAGTTGGAACTTTGAGATGAAACAAAATAAATTTGCAACAAATCATTTTCTTGTATTTGGTTTTTGGAAGCAATGATAAATCGGTTTCTGGTGGAAATTAATACTTGGGACTGTTACATGTTCTGTTCCCTTTTTAATTTTTCATCTGATAACAATTATCAAATGCAGCATATGTCGCTTGACTCTCGAAAACACAGTTGATATTTTGTTAATATTATGGTGAACCTAAAGCCTTTACTTGCTTTCTTTTGCTTTAGCACTTAGTGCACTTGGTTTCAGTGATCTTATTAGAATTCTCATGTTTTTTTGTCTTTTATATTCGTTCTTCAAATATTTTAGCGGATGTGAAAGTATGGTTAATTCAGATTCTATTGCTCATTGGTTAAATTTCTATGTTGCAGCACTGAAGCTGAAGGACAATGTTGAAGAACATCACAAGAAAATTGCTAGTTCTCTATTGGGAAAAGCCAGGGATATTTGTAGCAAATATAAGGTAGTACAGTATGAATGGCTCTTTATTCATCAGAAATATCTGAACATTCTAATCTAGATTGTAAAGAATGAAGATAATGTAGATCGGAAATATTACATTTTGTTTTTATCAATCCTGGGGTAACGGTTTCTTTATTTTTCCCCTTTTGTTTTTATTTCATCTTTCACATTTCCTGCTTGGACTTTATGTCTTGATCTTTTTTTGTGTTTCATCTGTATTGGGAACCAATGAAAAATAAGTAGATCTAATGAACTCTATGTGTATACTAAACGTCTATAGTAATGTCTGGTTTATTATGTGACTTTAATCAAATAGATCGAATATGGTGGTTGATCAGGAAAACATTCTTGAATAATCTTGATAATTGAAAACCTCTTCACTGCAGTTAACTCCAAAGACAGTGACAGAGGTTGGAGATCCAAAAGATGCTATTTGTGCAGCAGCGGATAAGTACAACATCGAGCTGCTTGTTGTAGGTAGCCATGGTCGAGGAGCCCTAAAGAGGTCAGTCTAATATTTTGGAGAAGGAAGAAACAAGGCATATAGGTCACTGTAAAAAACTGAAGTTGCAGTAAGGCAGAGATAAAACATATTATTTTGTAGGAGGGACAGCTTACAATTCCTGTGGAACTTATGGAGGAAACTGAAGTTAGAAGCCAAAAGCAAGAATGTAAATTAAATAAGACATGCTAAAAATTATTAGTCCTATGAAATTCCTGCCCAGTGAAGGATATCATGTGAACTGCAAAGAAAGGTGTAAGGATTGGGTGGGAGTGTGGGGGAGGGTTTTGTCAAGGCCAAAAGTACTTAGAGATCTGCATGTTACTTTACTTTAGGATTACAGACATCTTTTCGTGCTAGTAGTGGTGGATGTAGCTAGCAATGGTCAATGATAAATCTTTTGGAAACAATTAGAAGACCAGTTTGATGGATTTCCAGGAGAAGATTATTGTTGCCTACATTCCAAGCTAGCTGAACCTTTAGGGGAACTCCTTTGAAACTAAGAAGTATGCACCCCCTTACTTTTGTGAATGAGGTAGCTTTATTGATCTGATCCTTGTACTTGGATTTCATCAAAGCATAAATAGAAGAGCTTGAAATGAAACTTATTCTTCTCTATGTTTATCTCCAATTTCTTCAAATAAATCCTTTACACCTTCCGACCTTGTATGTGGTCCTTTCACTAACATAAAGTTTTTTATGTTCATACACTTCTCCCCAATGTGTTTACAAATTTGAGATTGGTTTTCCATAGTATGACTTCTTTTGATTTGGCTAATTGACATTAATTGATGAGTGGCATTTGAACTGCTAGTTTTATGCTGCTCCCTACCAGTGACCTCCTTCATTAAATGTCTTTTGTCTGACAACATCCTGTTTTGCATCCATATTTAGTTTCATACACCCTGAATCTATTGTAGTCTGAAATCATTCATAGTGTCTTACATCCTTGAGTGACATTCTATTTTGGATCTTGAAAAATGTGGTCATGGAATATTTAACAGGGCTTTTCTTGGGAGCGTTAGCAATTACTGTGTGCACAATATCAAGTGCCCGGTTCTTGTTGTGAAGCAACAGGCTTGAGTGAATTGCTGAATCCATCAGTTTCGAGTTGCAGCTCAGTCCAATCAAGTCTGAATAACCTTTCCTGTAATAGTAAAATCTCTGCATGGTTGACAGCTCTGTTTAAAGCAAATAAAAGTCTTGTATCTCAGGTCTTGTAAAATTTGGCAATGTTTGGCATAAGTAAATGAAATAAATGCCACTATTTTGGTTTGGTTTTCAAAACCACTTTTTGTTAGTCAATCAGGAAGTTTGGCTTGTTGACTTCCAATTTTCTACATATGTAGAAGTACAAAATAAATACTACTTGCACTAGCAAAAAGGTTTGTGTTAGTGGAAAAAAATAAACAAAAAGAAACTTTGAAAGTTTTTGTTATAGACCAATTGTATCATCCTTTGTTTCTTCAGATCCCAGACATTCAGTGTGTCAGTACGTCTACTCTGAAGGTGGCAGTAATAACAGTGTCAGTATAATAGCCGAATCGGGTAATAAGGAAACGTATTTCTTGACCCTGTGCTTGTGTCAGCATAGTAGCTGAATCGGGTAATAAGGAAACGCATTTCTTGAACCCTGCTCCTGAGAAGTCAATTGTTCCTTTGAGTTTGCAGTATGTTCTTGCACAAACTTTTGGACCAGATGAAAAGAGGACCCGAGAATAAAGAAATTAATTTGAGGAAAGTAATGTTGACAATCACTGAGAGGGAGTATACACTGCTCTGGACTGGCCTATCAAGAATATTGAAATCCCAGGCTCTTGGCATGCACGACTCAGCTCATTTCTTATTAAAATCTTATAGGCATCTTCTGTTGGTGCTATTCATACATTTTCCGACACTCATTCTGGTAAATGTGGTTTGGTAGTGTTCACTTCTTATCTAGTCCTTCTAGGAAGGTGAGTTATTATTACGTCTTACCCTCTATGGAAAATTTGAAACAAGCTCAGGTTGATAGCTAAGGCCGGGATTACTAGACGACTATGTAACAAATCCACTGGCACAAGACCCAAATTTAGTTTGAAATCAAGAGATCAATATGTCGCATTTACATCTTTAAGTAAGAGAATTAGTAGAAACTTATTCTTTGAAATCAATTCTTGGTGCATTTATGCTGTACAAGGTCGGATAATTGGCATAACTTTGACAATTAAGCTAATTAGAGGATTTAGTGACTTGACTGGTCTACTAGGTTTGTCCTATGCGAAAAGATTTAGGCATTTAGAGAAGAACAAGGGTAACCATTTGAATGTTGGTTGCCATTTTCCCGTTTTCTTGCCAATTTGGTTGATTTCTGTGCCGACCAGAGGAGTTTACTTTTATATGGAATGAACTCAAGTTCATAGTTTGGCACTTCTCAAGTCCAGTGATGGACCATGAATCCTTGTCTCAAGTAGATTCTTTCCTTAATAAAGATTATCACGAGAATAGTTTGTCTTTTTTTTTTTAAGCCACAAGTAATGTCTCTGATACTAATGGAATCCATTGGAATATGCATCATTTCCTAATTTGAATAAGAATATTACATCAAGGTTCAAGTGTTTTTTGATCTTCTTGTAGAATGAACAAATTAATCTCGGGATAAAAGTTTCTCAGTTGCACCAATTCTCATAAACTTCAAGGATTTGTCCTCCATCAGTTTAGCCTTCTACAGTTTGATCTGATCTCTCCACTAGTACCTGTTAAAGGACTGATGTTTCCCATATTTATCATTGATTGTGCAAAGCTTTGGAAGAAGGCAGTTTGATTGCTGCTAAAGGTGTTAACAATGGATATCGTAGCAGCACCAGGAGTGGAGAATAGTACTTGATCTGATGGAAGAAGGCCCTCGTTGGTTTGAAGGTTTGAGAAATAGTTATTGTCAAAGGTATCGGGTGTAGTGAGGTCAAGATTGACCACATTGAATCCAGGTCCATTCTGTGGACACGTTTGTCGCAGTGTAGCCAGGTATGTTGTGTTCAGTAAGGGATCTGGATTGCCAGTGTTGTTAAAATTGTAAAGGCGACTGCTGATTATTCGGCATTGTGCACGTCCAAATGTGTGAGCTCCTGTAAAAAGATTCAAGAAAACAACACCAAATTAGTCACCTGGTACATTCTTTAGTCACACTTGCTAGTCCCAAGTCTACTCTCATGTATAAGTGAATCATAGAATACCAGATAATGCTACTAGATCATTTATGTTTAATCCAACAGCTGAAAACATTGAAGTGATATTGGTCAAGCCTTCAAAGGGAGTGGGAATGGAGGTATTTGCTCCTGCTTGGTTCGCGGTTCTGCTGTCCCTCCTTCCCAGTAGTGCATTCCATGAAGGACCACCGACCTGCAGAGTCCATATGAACATGCTCAGATGAATTTCCTCGATCCAGGCATGATTCGATAGTTTTGACTAGATATTAGACTATGATCATCTGAAAATTGCCTAGAGAGATGTCCGAAAATTCTCCGATAATCTATGGTTATGCGAGGAATAAATAGACAGATATCTGGATCAAAGAGACAATGACGGACTATATAGCTGAAAATTTGCAAGACTGAAAATTCTATGGAAAAAGTTTCAAGTTGGTTTAACACCAGAGAAACAGCTGATTCGGAAGCAAGTGCCAGAATGTCAGCACAGGAGACGACACCAGGGCAGGCATTTTCCACAGCAGTCTTTATATTGTCAACAACATTAAAACCTCTTGTGGAATTGGTATTTGGAGCAGCATCTTTTTCACTCACTATAGTTGTTCCGTTGTTATCCAACAATAACGATCCATCACATCCCTGATCATAAGCAATTGTGAGAGGTTAATCCAGTGAAATTATGACGATTGGAGTGATGATCCAGAATCTTGAACTGAACGTTGCAAAAGCAAGCAGAGGGTGAAGGGTTTAACCTGGACAAAGCAATCGTGGAAGTGAAGCCGAATGAGGCTTGCACCGATGCGCGGATCAGACTGCAGAGCTTGCTGGACTACGGTTCGGACAATACTGGAAACATTTGGACATGTAGTGGAGTAAAAGGTAGAACTCAGCTGAGCATTGGATTCATGCAGTAGAGTTGCTAGAGAAACAATGGAGATTACAAGGAGAGAAGGAAAAGATGGCATTTTTGGATGGTTTTTCTTTCGGCAGATGAGTTAAAGATGGTAATTGTAAGCTTAATTTGTGCACTTCGGCCACTAGTGATATGTAGACATTATATAGCCCCAAGTGTTGTCTCTTTCTGTTTCAACTTTGAATTGATAAACAATGATCTTTAAAAGCAACAAAGTCAAAAAAAGTGGAAAAAGTTAATTCCGGGATGCTTCGTTTATGTCCCCTAACACTGTTTTGTTTTATTTTTCAGGAATTGGTCAAGTAATTATACGTTAATCTTCAACTCATTGTTAGCTGTTTAAACTGATCAATGAAATTAACAATTTCCCCAGCCTTCCCTTCCCCTTTCCATTTGTCCCGGATGATCTCTTGAGCAGTCCATTCTCCAACTAATTTGTCAGCTGTTTTCTAAGGGAAGAAAGGAATGCAAAGAAAATGAATGACCTTTGTAGCTACCAAAACTTCACTAGGGTTTGTCATCATTAGAGCAGTGTTTATTATTCAATGCAATTTAAAAAATTGAACCAATAAATTTTTTTATATTTTGGTTTGTTTTGATTCATAAAAATTAAGTATAATTCGCTTCGATTTTTAATTTTTATATTCGATCGAAAAATTAAAATTTTAAAATTATTTATGAATGCATTACGTTAATTCGTGGAAGTGCTTATTCAATTTTTTATTTGAAATTTAATTTTTGGTTCGATTTTATAATTTTTTTTAAAAAATTGAGCTTAAGTTGATTAAGTCCAAATCGAATTTTTAAGGAAGGAAACAAAAGAAAAAAATAATAAGAATACGTAATAGAAATGTGTTATCTATAAATAAATATATGTTTATAATGCGTTTATATATAATTTTTTAAAAAATTAAATTTTTTTTAAATTTATTAGTATTATGCGTTCATAAATAATTTTTTAAATTTTGATTATTGGTCTGAATAAAAAAATTAAAAATCAAATTGAATTAAATAAAATTTTCATAAATTGAATTGAAAAGAAATATCAAAAGTTCAAACTTAAATGAGAATTTTATTTAATTTTTTAAATTATACCAAATAATAATGACGTATTTTTATAATGAGTTTTCATTCTTTTTCTTATTTTTTTATTAAAAATTTTAATTTGGAATTGCATTTAAATTGAATTAATTTATTGTTATTCTATTCAATTCAATTCATTTTAAAAAATAATTACACTAAATCAAAAATCAAAATTTAAAACAAAAAATTGAATAAACACCCTTAATCATCATTAAGAAGGGATTCGTTCACTGGGGTTGACATTGACAGGCCAACGGATGCATGTTTTGGGATCTAGAAAACGAGTATACTAATTTAAAGGTGACAAGGTGGATAGAACTACTCTAATGATTGGCCCGGGCATGCACGTCGGCAGTTTTACCTTACCTGCTGTTGAAGAATATAATTATCCAGTTAATTAGTTTCTGGATGCTGATTTAGTCGCTAATTAATCTCTTTCAACTCTGATACACAATTTCTAAAAAATTATCAGTCTGACCTTTTCATGCTGGTCGGGAACATATCCGATAAGAAATTTCTCATAAATTTTCAAGATAAAATCTCTCAAATTAAAACCTAAAATTATTGGCTAGTGTGTGCCAGGAAGACGTCAGTTCTTATTGGTCCGTTTCCCATTCAAAGTCTTGAAGATCATCAGCAATCTCAGGCAAGAGACGCGATTTGGTGGGTCATTTTGGATTTTGATTGTTCAAAGATTCTTTTCCTTTTGACATATGATGCGCCTTAAGTGATATAAATTAATTTAGATGCTTTGAAATGGGATTTACATGTACCTTTCTAACCTTCACCAGAACATGCTTACTTACAGAAAAAGAATTTAAAAAAAAAAAATTTTGCATGGGCTGAACTTTTTGCCAGGTTTGGTAAGAGTGGTTGATCTTTAACCACAGTGTTGAATAAGTAGCATATGTATAATAATCATATTTATAATAGATATAATAGAAAGTGAGGTCTTATTTATTACTCTCTACATTTCAAAATATATAGGATCTACTTGGATTGGGTTACACACGGAACCCAATGCAAATTTTTCATCTCACATCTCACTTTTTTTCTCATAAAAATTTCTCTCTCCCTAAACCCAAGATAGAAAATCTCAAAACTAAACTTTATTTTTTTGTATAAGAATTAAGATTTTGATAAATTTTATTTAAAAATTTTGATAAATATCTAAAATACTATCAATTTAAAAATTCTTAATTAGTGTGTTAAGTTTAAATTTAATATTAGGTATTAGTGTTTAGTATAGTTGGTTAGAAAACTAATAATTTTAAAAAAATAAAAATATTTAAATAGTTTATTAGAGACTAATGTAAATTTAAAAATAAAGTAATAAATGAATATGTATATACAAAGATTATTTATATTTTGAATAAATAAAAATAGAAAGTAAGATATATATTTTGAAACGGATGGAGGGAGTATTACATATGCAATAATAAGAAGGGTATTAGCTTAACTGGCCTGCCTAGAATTCAGACAAACCATTTATGGGAGTGGGTAATAAGGAAAAAGCATTTTTGTGAACCCCCCGTCTCAATAGTAATGTTGTGAGAGATTAGTTTACAGTTCGATTCCGTGCTGCACGTCTTTTTTATAGGACGTGCTAGATCTGTTGGACCCAATAACTATAAAAATTTATAAATTTTTTAATTTTTAAAAATATATACAGAAGTCAAAAAATATGATCTGTTGAATCAGATTTCAAATTTGATTTAACGGACCATATTTAGTCATGCACATTCCTATAAAAAAGCCGTGCCGGACAAGAACCAAATTGATTAGTCTAAGGTATGCCTTTGCCAATATGTTGCAAGCCGATAATTTAATATACATTATCGCTAACGTATATAAGGTGGCTTCTTCCGTTTATATTTCCCCATTAGCATTCTCAGGAGCAATAACAAAGTTCCCAACTTTATAACAAATACAATTATGATGAGAGCCTGGTCCTCTCCATAGACTTTTAAAAATCAAATGGCATTATAGTTTTATTTTAATAATTTTTTTATAAATATATTTTTCATTAGTAATTAAGTAATTATGTTAATAAGTTAATTAAGTTATTAACTTATCAAGATAAAATTATTTTTTTAACCCTGTCATGCCTTTCAATATTTTAAAATTCAAACGGGCTGCCAATAGGCATGAGTCTAAACGGATTAATTATGAAAGATTTTTCTTTTGAAAAATTAGTAATATTGGTCCTAAATAATACTTTGCCTTGATATAATTTTAAAAATATTTTTCTATAATTTTTAATCTTGAAATAATTTTCTTTTAAATAATAGTCTTCGCCAACTCTCACGCAGGGAAATTCGGCAAGCTCTTGAACATTCCACGCGCAAAGAGCAAAATGATCAACGTTTGACATTTTCCTTTCAAATGCCTACACAGGCCCTGAGCATTTAGGAGGAAAATCACGTGCAGAAGTTTGTCCGATTTCGTTGAAGGAGAGTGGCCGCAATTATTATTTTTGAAAAAATTATTTAAAAATTAAAGATATAAAAAAAGAAATTTTGAAATTTTGGAGTAAAGAAAATGAAAGGGTATTAAAAATTTATCGATTGAGTGTGTTTTTCCCCACCGAGAGAAGGAAAAAAAAAAAAATGAGGGGATAGAGAGAGAGAGAACTCACTGTATTGGCCTGCTTCCAGTTGAGTATGTATTTCCCGCCGAAAGAAACATATTCAATTCCATAGAGCTGTGGAAACCACAGAGTAACAGGTGTCCTACTTCGCTAAGAACCACGTTTCTTGAATCCCCTCTCCAGAAAACTCCCCCACCTCTTTGGATAAAGCAAGAAATTTCACTCCTTTGGGAGTCGTAGTTCGAACAGAAACAAACTAGAGGAGGGTAATAAAGAAAGCAATGGAGGAAGGTCACAAGAGGAAGATAATGGTGGCAGTTGATGGAGGTGAGTGCAGTCAGTATGCTCTAGAATGGGCACTCAACAATCTCCATGATTCTATATCGAATTCCAAGCTTGTGGTGTTCACTGCCCAGCCCATTTCTGATCTCGATACTCTTTACGTATCTTCTGTTAGCGTTATTCGTATGTTTCCTCATTCTCATTCTGTCAATTAGTCTGTCTTTTCTACATTTCCTGGCTTTATATAATTAACAATTGTGTTGCTTGATGTGCTTCTCGTAAAAGCGAAGTGGGTTATACCACGGATGCTGAGATTGAAATGGTAGAAAAGACAAACTATTTTTTGTGCCCTTGATAGAAAATGTTTCCTATATCGCATGAAGTCGGGACTGAAAAGGGATTGGTCTAAATTGATGGTTGTCACTCTGTTGCATACAAATATTTAATGGAATTAATGTGTTTTTTGTCTTTCTCTCTGGTTTTGAAGAAGCAGAATGAAATATCTGAACTTTGCTTGAGAATTATGTAAAATCAGAATGCTTGGTTTTCTGACGCAGTCCAGATATTTTGGCTTGCAGCCACGGATTTAGTTAGATCCTTCCACGATATTCAGAAGAAGAAGGCACTTGATCTCTTGCAGGTAGCTAAGAATATCTGCAGTAGATATGGGGTATGTTACCTCCAGAGATCTTTCTGCAGAACCAACCCTCTTTCTTTGTTCTTGAAAAGAACTGATTTTGTTATCCAGTTGTTCATTCAGCGGTTTCAACTTTTAACAAAGGAAAGGAACCTAAAGCATGTCTTGTTGTAATATCTCTTTTGCCTGTTTACTTCCACAATATTTTTTCGGGCTGAGACTGAAAGCGAGTACAATCAAAAGTCATCTTTTGGGGGCGCGGGGTGTTAAGCACTTGCTCGGATATGTACAGTTCTACTGCATTTTGATGTTGTACAGAAAGTTGATGAGACTCCATTATGATGTTCCGAAGCAACTTGATTGCACTTTGGTGGGCTGATCTTTTTTTTTTTTTTTTTTTGGGTGTCTTCAAACGAGGATTAAAGTAGTGCAGCCGAATATTGACACCAGTTGTTGTATTCATGGGATATAGCTTTGTTGGAACAGGTTGCTCCGGAGACATTTACTACGCTTGGAGAACCTCAGGAAGCTATTTGTGAAGCAGTGGAAAAGCTCAATGTCCAATTGCTTGTGTTGGGAAGTCATGGTCGGAGTACTCTACAGAGGTTGGTCATGGTTGGAGATGTTTTAGACAAATTCCTTTATATTACAGCTTTGCTAATTTGAATAAGATAAAAATTCATGGCTGCATGAATTTTACTCGAAAACAGATTAAAGTTCTGCTTAATTAGTGCTTAATATTGCTGTAGCATTACAATCTAGCGCAGATAGACATCCTTCTGGGCTCTGGCTCCACCTCTTGCCCGGGGTGGCTGAGAATTTGCACCAGTGGATGATTATCTTTCTTATCTGTGGTGGTATTTAACTAATCAAATCTTACATTTCTACGTTGCCTAAGTTGTGATCTCCAGCGCGTTCCCTCTCGTTTGGGTTATAGCTTTGACCCTAATGCAGTTTCTTCCGCAAAATTGATCAGGGCATTCCTGGGGAGCGTGAGCAACTACTGTGTCCATCATGCCAAATGCCCTGTTCTTGTGGTGAAGAAGAAGCATGAAGATAGGCATCACAGTGCCTGATGTTGTTACAAGTACAGTTGGATTATATGTACTGTCTGATGTAAATGAGAATAAGACCTCTGTATTATATATGTGTAATCTCACTTGGCGGAAATGCCTTTAATCCGTCATGTTGTTGGGAAAGTGAAGCAAGCCTTGCAATCAGTATGGGTTCGGCTAGAGGAACAAAGAATATCAGAAAAAAAAGAATGGAGAAGGGTGGGAAGAAAGAAGATAGTAAATCGCCATTGATGAGAGTGAGTGCGGTCATTGTTGTCCACAACCGATTAACCCTCAGATGACTTGGGACGACGCATTATGCATGAAGCATAACCGACTTAAGAACGCATTTACTGGGTTGAGTGTATTTGCCCAGCCCACAGCCAAAAGACTCGAAACAAGTAAAAATCCCTTGTATTTTACCTAGCAAAAAAAAAGAAAAAAGGTAAAAGTCCCTAGTATTCACTGCCCAGCTTCTCTCTCTCTCGGCTAAGATTCTGTATAGACCTGTGTTATGCGGTTTCTTCATTAACTTTCTATATACTATAAAGAATTATGGACAGATAAATCATTACGTTTCAAGAACTAATAATACTTTCAATGGGACACATCACGGGTATATTTAGATTATGGGTGTGATTAGATTGAGTTTGGTTTTTAGATTTTCTGTTTTAGATTTCGGAAGAGAGAAATTTTTGTGAGAGAAAAAATGAGATGTAAAATGAGAAATTTGCATTGGGTTTCACGTAACCCAATCTAAGTAAAGCCTATATTTAGTTGTAAGAATTTCTATTTTGAATTTTGTAAAATTTAATTTTTGACGAAAATAAAAATAAAATTCAATTAGATATTTAGTTGAGTCAAATACAATTTAAATACAATTTTACATAAATAAAAGTACAAAAATATAACTTTACCATCATTTTATTTTTTCTGTTTTTTTTTTTTTTTTAAGTAAAAGGTTTGATTCATTAGTAGCCGATGGAATGTCGTGAATACACAATTTTTGCAGAGATAATGGGACTTCCTCCATCCACATCATAACCTTTGTAATTTTACAACTCAATTTTGCTAATGCATGTGTTTGCCTGTCGTTTTGTATAATAATCTGGCATTAGGTACATCTGGTACAGTTCACAGTTCAAGAACCGGATGAACATAGAGGCAATCTGGTAGTGCCAAAATTGGTTAAAATTGGGAGGTATAGAGGGATTTGGATTTAGCATGTTCAAGACGATTTTATTTAGCTTGCTTCGCGAGTTAGTTCGCATTTTTAAAATTTTTTAATTTATTTATTATTAAATATTTTATTAATTTATAAAATTAAAAATAAATGATAACAATTTATAATACAGAATCAATTTACTAAGTTGAAAAACTTAAATAAAGCAAGTTATGTAAATTATTTTTTGTGTGTAGACATCATTACAAAAAATAAAATTCTTATATCTAACATTAAGTGTCAAAATAAACTTTCATTTTCAAGTACAAATATTTTAAATGTTAAATTTCTACAGCAATTATTATACTTAATAGCTACTAAATATATTTATAAAATTTAAAAAATAATTTTTAAAAATTATTGTGGCCCGCGGGGCAGCCAATTTGATCTGCGAACTATGTGAGGCGAATATAAACTAGATGTTTTTCAGTTCGTCAAGAAACGGATCAAACCCGATCTGGTCCCGCAGCGTTTGACAGCACTAAGGCCATCATGCGCCAAATCCGCATTATCACATTAAATCACGAATTGTTCCACGATTTCATATCATAACGATCTTTCGCATCCACATAAGCAAACAAAAAAAATAAAATCTGCCCCAGTGGAAACAAATAATGCTGCAAACTATCATTGCCTCTCCAGAGAGGACTATACTACTGCGTTATATGTGGGATAAACTCATTGGCTAATTACTCAAGAAATCTGACACCTGTTACCAAACTTCTTAAAGATTGATTGGCTTTATCTTGCACTGCCACAGACAAGTGAACCATTTTAATTGTTGGTTAATCTTGCGTTTGGTTTAAGGTAGTTCTTGTTGCTACTGTTTTTCATTTTCCTCCAATAGAACAATCAAATATGGGAAAACTATATTCATTAGGTATATTTGAATTGCGATTCAATGCGATTTTTTTTTAAATAAATTTTTTGTAAGATATATTTTTAATTATTTTTTGATAATTAATAAAAAAGGTGAAAAGAGAAAGAATTATTTTTTGATTGAATTACTGTTGAAAAAAAGCACATCAACCGTAGGCTACTGTGGCAAGCTATTTAGCAAACCGACGTACACCACATTCGGTGCTGAACTGCAGTGACGCGCGCTCTGTTTCTGCGGTGGTGTTCCTGATTCTTGAATTCATCTGAGAACTGCGAAAAAAAATAGCTAAAATGGCGACTAATGGGCTGGAAAAGAAAGAAGCGAAAGTGATGGTGGCCATTGATGAGACTGAGTCGAGCTACCATGCACTGATGTGGGTTCTTGAAAACCTTAAAGAATTCATCCGCAAATCTTCTCACCCTTTGATACTTTTCACGGCTCTGCCACCTGCTAGTAACGGCACCATCTTTGCCGCCTCCCTTGGCTCTCCCCGGTTGTTCACTTCCACCAGTATGTATTCGCAGTAGTTCTCTGGTCCTTGTCTTGCTTAAAGTTTCCACCTTTTGTCTATTTAACGGATTTAAGTTCTTTGCTTAACTGCTACTTTCGTTGGACTTGTGAGCTTTGATACTTATGAGCTGATGTATATTTAGTCCAGTTATGCATGCCTGATTCAACTTGGTCTTTTCTGGCTATAAACTAGCAGAAAAGAATACTCGTAACCATGTAGCTTTGTCTAGTAAATGTTTTACTTGCTAAATTTATTAGATACTTACAGAATAAGGATATTATGACTCTTGATTATAGCTATCACTGGGTAGCTAGTTACTTGGATTGAAGTTTTGTCCTCCACTTCGTAGTCATGGCAAAGGCAATCAAAGGAATTTTAGGTGCAGTCTGAAATTTGTTGCTTTGACCTTGGATTATAAGCTAAGATTAAAGATGGAAATCAGAGAGTCGCTTATGGGTTGTTTAATTTTCTAACGCAGCCCCAGAATTTGTTAACTCTTTCCAAGAGAGAAATTTCATGGTTTCAGCTGGTATTTTGGAGAAAGCAAAGGGTATCTGCGCCAAGCATGGGGTATGGCTTCTGCTTTTTCTTTTTTCCACCCCCCCGCCCTTTTTTTGAAGGCGGGTATGGCTACTGCTTGTCGGTTAATTTTGATTAATTGGTTCCTTGCTGATTGATAAGGTCTGAACTTGATTAAAGTGATTATTTATTCCAATCATATCAGTAACTAAGTTTCTAGAATAATAATAGATAAGGGTTAAGTTGGATACAGTTCTATTCCGTAAAGCCAGTAGATTGTTTTGTGGTTTTCTGCTTACTTACCTGTACTGTATGCCCTGTGCCTCTGATTTCCATGATTTGGAGTTGAGAGCTATCATCTCCAAGAATTTGACAACTAAATGCTTGATTTATTTTAAGGATGACAGGAGCGGAAGATGTGATGAGGCTAGGAAGACCCCAACTTTTTCTTCCTGAACCAGTCTGCTTGGTGAATCTTGTCATGTTTAGAGCCTATAGGAATAAATGATAGTGCAGTGATATTTCAGCTGTCTTTCATAAACTGTATGCATGTATGCCTTTTAAGATGACTGGGATTTGGCAATAACATGCATCTTAGGTATGCCAATATGCTTTATTGTTCATTACATATTTAATTTATTTGTTCAGATAAATGCAGAGACTGTTACTGTGGTTGGAAACACCAAGGACGCAATATGTGACAGCGTGCAGAAGTTCAAAATAAACTTACTTGTTCTAGGTGATCATAATTCTGGAAAAATCAAAAGGTTGGTTATCATTTTGCAGCATTCTTTTCATCATTCGAATATTTCAATACACTACTGAATAAAAGTATTTCATATCCACGTTCACATTCAGTGAATGACAGAGGAAAAAAATGATGTCAGATATGACGTGCATCCGCAAATAAAGCTTGCTAGTTGCCACTAACATTCTTTCCACTATAGTTGCAAGTATTTAGATTGCTCCATAGAGATATAACAATTGGGCTTCCTTCAGCCCGAATTTTCATCCTCCAATTCATGGGCAGCCATTTTCCAGTGAATGTATGATCAGCCTCAGCTGATTCATCACATCATAAGGCTTTCAGGTCACTGCTACGTTCTTATATGAAAAATGTAACTTTTTGTTTTTGGCATATACATCCAAATTGAAAATGTCACCTGTCAGGCTAAGCTTGAATTTCTAGTTCTCCATGCCTTGACAAAGAATCAATATTTATTCAATTATGGAGATCACCTCCTAAGGGGCCAACCTCCAAGTACTACAGTTAGACGTCTGTCTGCCCATTCTTTAAGAATCATACCTGATTATTTTAAGTTAGGATAACTACACAGGAAAAAATGATGAATATATTTAATAGAATGGCCTCATGGCTAGTTTCTTTTCCATCCTGATTCTCATGGCAACATTTTCTGATACAAATGTTAATATGTTACAGTTGTTCAACATTTTCTGTTACTACGTATGCCTCTTTCTATGTATCCACTCTAGCTTGTATATATCTAAATTGATTGCTAAGTTTTAACTACTTCTTCATTGCAGGACACTTTTAGGAAGTGTGAGCAACTATTGTGTTCTTAATGCAAAGTGTCATGTGCTAGTTGTAAAGAAACCGGCATGAAGTTCCGCTAAAAATCTACTTGACTGTAAATGTGGCTTCTCTTACTGGATGGTTGTGTTTTCTGAAATTGTATGATTGGAGGCGAGGGTATGTCAAACACATATGAATGTACTTTTTAATTCATAGATTTGATAGAAAAACAGTTGTCTTTGGATTAGAATTGGTATTACTTATTTAGGTGTGCAGTGAATTGTCTGCTTTCAAATGTTGTACATAGGAAACAATGAAGTGTGTTTGCCGCTAAATAAAATTTCTACTTATTTGTCTCCTTGTAGTAGAAACGATAGTTGGATTACATTCCGTATTTAAAGAAATCAATCAAAACTAGAGGTTCTGGGATCTGTTTAAAGAATCTCAAGGCCCTTAAGTTCATGAGCAACTCCTAGGAGCTGCATTGAGATGGGGGTAAAATACTCAAGAAAATTTTAAATTCTCTGCTCGCTGACTGGAGCTGGTGCATCATAACTTGTTATCCTCATACCGGGTTTACTATTGCTGCCAGACAAGACTAGACTTTCAGCTAGCCAGAGTTTGACAATTGGTAAACAGGTGAAGGAATAGTCATCTGCACATCGCATTTTCCTTTTAAGTGTTTGATGACACTAATATTATCCATATATTATATGCATTACTTACCTTATAAAACAAAATCTTCATTACCGCCTTCATATGCTCAGTTACATACTGCTCTGCAATTCCAGCGACATATCTGCAGGAAGCAGAATATCACATAAGCATTATATTTAGCTCTTGAGGGTAAGCAATTTGTTTTAACATATAGGCAGCTTCATCTGCGTAAGAGTTTGTGTTACTGTGCTGAACTAATGTGTCAAGAAATGTGGTAAACTTACACACCAAGGCAGGTCATTCTGCATGACTCCAGGTCTTTACCTGATCTGCCCATTCATCCTGGCAAAGTAGATGCTGATGCTTAAGTATGTCGTAACAGAATAAATGGCAATTTGACAACAAATCTATAAGGAAATGGAGCTTCAGCTTAACAGCCCATCAATCAGCCCTTTGCATATGTAGGACTTTTCTTCAGCTGTCTCTATTAGATATGTTAGTATCCGGGACAGGAGGTGTCTATAACTTGAGGGATGCTAAAGATCTTAGAGAATCAGGTAAACGGTGACCTAACATGCCAGAGAGAGAGAGTTGAGATGCTCACTGCTGTGTTTTTAGTGCAGAGATGAGCAGGGATGATAACTATTGAAGAGCTGATGACCATTGATAGCTGGACTGACTCTGTACAGCCCACATAAACACAACAACAGAGCTACAGAGCAGAGAGACAGAATTACACACAAGCTAAAGAGATAAGGGAGCAAGATTCTGAGCAATCCGACAAAATGCGACATGGCTGTTCAAGTCCCCATTCATGAACAGTCAGTAGCACGAAAGCATGCAACAAGAGGTAAAGGGTGAGGTCTAAACTAATCCATTTTGCTCCTCCTCTGTATCAATTAAACTGTGCCGCCAAGATCCCTACATCTGCATCTGAATACTAAAGAAGAATTGTCGTGAGATGTAGTATATGCTAAAGTCGTGAGAGTTCTTAATATCTGGTCTAGTTGCGCTGTACAATAATGATACTCTGTCCGAAACCTTCCCCATTTGTCTGGTGAGAAGTTGATGTAAAGTGTGTTTTTGGTTATTTCAGGAAAAGAAGGGCATAATTTGTCTTGAGGACGGAAGACATGGATACAACGGCTTAAAATTGTTTAATGATGCAATACCAAGTCGATACATTTTCTATTTTTGGAAATTTAAGCAGTAATCCATACTAAGATAGCAACACGTGACGTTGAACTTGAGACAGCGAGAGAAATCAGAATAATAATATGCATCTTCATAAATTTCGCCGACTAAGTCATTTCGCCGCAAAGTGATTGCCAATTTCATACAAAGGAAACAATGAAACCATGTTACATTGAGATGTGTAAGGAAGTTTTTCATAAATAACAAGTCACAGAATTGTGTTCAAGAATCCAAATGCCTAAGTGATTGGGGAGATTCAAGAGCTTTCTAGCTGCTGTTTTTAGTCCAGTTGATGTACTCGTTTCTTGTCATCCAAATATTCTGTTTAGTATGGCTGCCAGACGAACTCCACCTTGAGCAAGCCTCAGATTCGCAACTGGTAAACGCGTTAAGAAATAGTCGTCTGCAGATTGGCAATTCCAAATTATTCCCTGAAGAAGATCAATGAATGATAAGAATAATTATATACAGCTTAGACAAACCACTACTTACCTTCAAGAACAGAATCCTCGACTACGCCTTTGTATGCCCATTTACAGGCTGCCTTGATACTCTCAGTAGCATACCTGCAGGAAGCACAAAACTCTGGAACTTTTTTGTATGTGGATGTGCTGAAATAATGTAAGGAGAAATGAGGCTAAATTTACACATCTGGACAGGCCAGTTTGCTGTTGCTGCAGGCCTCCCAGTTCTCTACTTGATCTGCCCATTCAACCTAGCAAAAAAAGATGTCAAATCAAAGAGCATATATAATTGCAGTTTGACAGGAATCTGTGAGGAAATGGAGCTACAAATTACTGTAATGTTCTTCTTGAGCGCGTCAATGAGCCCATCTGCATTAGAGTCATAGAACCTTTCTTCTGATGTCTTTATTATGCTATAATCCCAGACCTGCATTGGCTTGGTTCATGAGTAGAATTTCCAGTGGCAATATACAGCTGCTGCTTGAGCTATTGTGGTTAGTCATGAGGAGAACTTACATGATGGAGAACTGTTTTTCTTGTGTACCAATGGACATCAATCGTGTTGCCCCCCTTGTCTGAGATAAATCCTACATGGAGAGGCTGCATTTCCCAAGTGCAAAATGAAACAGAATTTAGCTCAAAAATGTACTTAAAAATTTTGAGTTTCCAAAGAATATACCTGATGGACGTCTCCAACAAAATGAGAAAGGAAGAGGAGGGCTTCTGTGAGGTTATCTGGTTACAAGGAGGATAACTTTTTTGTTAGTATAAGGGGCAAAAGGGTAACCTGTATATGCTGCCTTCACTTTCATTGTAAAACAGAAAAAAACAACTTTGCTTAGAATACCTAAAGTCTACATGATATTGAATTTCAAGAAGTGACAGTTCAGAAGAGCTGGAATTGAAGAATAAAGGGTTTACACTGAGAAGCATTATTCTGGTTCCCATAGCTGAGGAGTTGAGTAGTGTAATTGTTGATGGCCCCTGCTACACATCTGCCCAATGTACCCTTTTCATCTCTGCAGTCCCCTGTGCACGTTTTTAGGCCAGAGATTGCATCATTCAAAAGGAAAATACAACACTTCTATCACTACCAATCCTCCAAATCTTTAGCAATGGAATGTGTACAAGTGCACTAAGTATATCAAACTGTTTCAAACTTTCAAGAAGATGAAGGAGAAGGAGTGAAGTTAGATGCTCACTATTGTAGTTATAGGTGCAACTGTCATCAGGAGTGTCGATGTAATGAAGAGCCGATGACCAATGATAGCGGAACTTGACTTGATCAGCCCATGAACACAGACTCCCAAGATCATCTTCTGCATAAGATGGCAATAGATCCTTGACAGCATCTGCAGCAGCTTGGGTCAATCTTGACTGTGATTATCAGAGAAAACTCAGCAAACCAAGAACCCACGTGAGACTTGGTTTAAAACACGGCGACAAAGAGGGAAAGAAGCAAGAACCTGAGCAATCCTGCAAACTGTGAGATGCCCATCAACTCCCCATCCATGAACCATCATTGGACACACAAACAACAAGTGAACAAGAGCTAAAATGTGAACTCCAGACAACTCCATTTTGCTTCTTCCGAGTTTGTATCCAATAACTGGACAAAAACCTCGTATTCTATATATTTATACAAAGTTTGATGTGAAACAATACGAAAGGAAGATTTTCTTGGACGTTTGATTTTGTACAGACGTGGTTGTCTTTCTTTAGATCTTTTTGGGAAAAAGGTGTTGTGTAGAATTACATAAATCGTGGATGGGACGGAAGGGGGAAATGGATTTAATGGCTAGAAATGGTTAGATATTTATTCATTTGATTTGTGCATTAGGAAATGAATCCACATATTGATACGTTACGCTGATGGAGGATCCAATCTAGGACATCAGAATATTATTGGATTCTCTTTCTGTTTTGGATAAAGTATAGGAACAATATAAAATGTTGGGTTCCTAGTACTTTCGACTAGTGCGGATTAAAATTGATTTCAAGACCTTTACTTTGTAAATTTGGGGTTTTAAAAAATGTGTTGACCGTAGTAATGAAAGAATAGCAGGGCTCTCTACTTAGTACAAGATTTCTTTTCTTTACGTTTGGTTAGGTTGCGGACAATATTTTTTTTTAATTTATGTAGAATAGATTTTTTATCGTTAAATATTGATGTAAAGGTTAAAAATTTACACATTGAGAATAATTATTAATTATTCTACTATAACGGAAATAATTATTCATTCCATATAGAATAATTATTCTGCCTGAATAATTATTATCAATATGTGAATTTTTAACCGTTGGATCAAAATCTGATGATTGAGATTTAGTCTGCACAAACTGAAAAAAATACTGTCTGCACCCTAACCAAGTCCCTTTCTTTTATTATAGTTTGTTTCTGTGCACCAATAGTATGGCAGTATTCTTGCACTTTCTAAAAAAAGTAGGTTTAATTTGAATAGTATTTAATCTAACTAAATACACAATTAAATTTTATTTTTTTCCACAAAAAAATATACTTTTATGAAATTTAAGATAAAAATTCTCCCAACCAGATACAATATAAATACACCATAATAAAAGAAGTAATAAAAAATAGCATTATGGAATATATATATATATATATATATATATATATATATGTGTGTGTGTGTGTGTGTGTGTGTGTTCTTCTTCTAAAATTGTACGTCAACCTCTACTTGAATTGAATTTTATTTTGAATTTTTTAAAAAAATTAACTATTACTCTCATATTACTCACAACAGCCCTACAAGAACTTCATAAAGAATAGAAACTCTTCAAAATGGAAACCAATACAAGCAAGTCAAGCATATGAATGAACTACAATAAGATATGAACCTCTTAACTAATTTCTTTAATTAATATAGGTAATATGATGTCATAATATAGGTTCGGAACACCCTATTTCGAACTCAGATTCAATTAACTGTTAAAAGTACTAGACCCAAGCCGATTACCTGACATGTCCAAATATGTTAGAGCCTACCCTACTCGATAGGGCTTAGGTTCGAGTCAGGGTAAATTCAATAAGAATTTTAATTAAAAAATTAAGTATATAAAATATTTATTATTAAAAATTTAATTAAATCTCGAATCTATCGAGTCTAGAATATTACATACCATACCCATACCCATATCCATTTAAAATATATATTATTGGGTTCAGATTCAGATAAATAAATATAAATAACATATTGTACCCGATATTATCAGGCCGAGTCCAAATAAAATTCGACCTATTGACAACCATAGTCATGATTATAGTTACATCTTTATAAGAATTTGAAATGGGACACCTAATTTTAGATAAAAGATTTATCACAAAAAAAAAAATCTTTTTCATTCTTAATCGATCTCCAATCCCATCAAAGAGATATTATTTTCATCCACTTATTCCGGGAAGAAAAGTCCATTTAATTTGGTTTCAAGCACTAAATTTTTTTCAAAAGTTAACTATAAACTCAACCGCTCGTCTACCATTATCAACTTCAAATTTCACAAAACAAAAAAGATTTCAGACAAACAGTCAATCCAAAGAGAAATGTCGCTGATGCCTCGACAGCCACACCTCTAGACAATCTATAGATAATACCAAGTGTGACATGTAGCAAAAGCAGTCATTTATTTCCATCCAAAAAAGAAAAAGAAATTGAAAGAAATGGAAGAACACTTCAATAGGCTAATCTATAATGGATTATAGGATAAGAATCGTTCAAACATAGCAAGAGATTGTCTGGGATTGTACTCCGCAGCCGTGTGACCAGCTCCCTGCAACCAAAGATTACATTTTATACCATTTCTTTAATGCTTTTCATGAATTGCACAAAAGGAGAGCTCACGGTGAAAACTTTCTTACCTTTACCGTTGCAAAGGTGAGACTGTATTGACTTTTCGGGTTTATGTATCTCTGAGTATATCTGCATACAACAAATATGATATGGTTTATTGTTGACTGGGGATCATAAACTTTTATTTTTAAAAAAAAAGGAAAAAAGAATTGGAGATGAAATTTGCTACTTAATTCTGCCGTTTGGAGCCAATTTCAACTGCGATAAGAGAGTCCTACTAGCAAAGGACCAACCACTTCGCGGTTGAAATAGGATTTTGTTGTAAATCGTAGATGTTTATATATTTTTACTAGGAAAATGATCATTTTATCTAAAAGTATAAATGTTCACTTTTGTATGTAAAAGTGAATGCTGAATTTAAAACGGAGTGAAGAGTATAGATAAAAGATCTAACCCTGCAACTTCCCCTTCAACGAACCATGGGCGCCAATCATCATCGATAGTTAGATTGAGCTGACGAATCCATTCTACCGTACCAGTGTATGGAACGGCAAAGTCTTGGTCGCCACTGCGAGGTAAAAATGCATCAATTATAGCGCAACTATTTTAAGTATTTCTCTTTCTAAATTCTTAAAATTTTCTAAATTCTCTCTCTAAATAACATTTTTAACAATTTTAACATATTTATCAATTTAAGACAAAATTAAAATATAGATATAATCTTTAAAAAAAGACAAAGGAATAGTTCCCAACCCAAAAAGAGAAGAAGAAGAAGATCCAAAATCAACATAGATCCTCTTAATTGTTATTAAAAAAAAAAAAGAACGAAGAAGAAACCAGTAGTCCTGACGGTCGCCTCGGGGGCTGCTACCATCGCCCCCGTCGGCCATGTCGGGGCTGTTGAGGGAACGGTGCCCTAGGGGGCCCTAGGGGGCTGGCAGTTGCCCCCGCTAACACCGTCGGGGCCACTGGCTTCTTCTGCTCTGTTTTTTTTTTTTTTTTTTTTGCAAAATCTAAGGAACCAGATTGTCCCCCTTTGATACAATTTCATTCCTTCACCTTTTTTTTGAGTACTCCTTGTTTTTCTTTTTGTTTTCCTGATTAGGAATTTCTTGTCTTTGTATTTTTTTAAGATTTAATTTTTATTTTAAATTTATAAACATGTTAATAATTATTAAGAATGTTATTTAGAGAGAAAAATTGAGATAATTTTAAAGTTTAGAGAGAGAAATAATTTTAATAAATAAAAAATAAACGCACTGCAGTCAGCAAATAATTGCGCTACAATCACAATGTCCTTTAATTGAACAACTATAGCATGTTTTTTCTTTTAGCAATTTAGTTATGGTACTAATGAAGGATTTTTTCAATGCATGCTGAACAGATTCTTAACTGTCAAATTTTGATCCAACAACTAGTAACTCACAAGTGAAAAATAATTGTTCACCATATAGTTGAATAATCCAACAAAGATACCAATCTGAAAGGACCCATTCAACACATATTACAAAATACACTATAAGCACCGGTTATTATTTTTGATCCGTAAAAGAATTCTTGATCCGTAAAAGAATGTTGTAATTGGATTATTATCTTCACTGGTTATACAAGACAAAAGCATAATATCATATATGTAAGCCCTTACCTGTATACCAGCACTCGGTAGCCTTTCTTCTTCAAACGTTGATGATATCCAATGACACTTCTAACATTTTTATCAAAATCTATGTCACCTGCGGCGCATCTTTTCCACTGTTTAACTGTTCCCTAGTGGAAAAATACACAGGAACATCTGAAACGTGATCAGCTTGCAAAAATTAAGCACGCATTAATTAAAAGGAAAAAGGATTCATCATGGTAAACAATATCAATACTTTTCGAATATGAAGTGCCGCTCGGACTGATGGATCATTCGCCCATATACCACATAGCAAGTAAGTTTTGCCCTGCAAATAAAATAGACAAAGAATTTCTGCAAATTTCTTAACATTTAGAGAGAAATTACAAAGAACAAAGGATGAAATGGATATTACTCGGCACCAAAGATTTTCTTGTTTCGACGGAAGTCTAATCCTCTTTGATTCTTCTTCCAAACTTCTTTGAGCAAATCCAAGTTCTTCTTGCCTTAGTGAGCTAGATTCGCATTTGGCCTCCAGAATATGAAACGCATATAGAGGACTGGTACACTGTAATTGAAAATAACAACATGTTAAGGATCGATAGTGATCTGAGACCAACATATACTAATTAAGCATATTAGAATTTCGTGTATTGGTTCATCTTTAAGAAAGTTTGAGCCATGGTTGCAAGAGAAAGGGTTAAAAATGCGTCCATCATACCTGGTTGAATTGTTGGAGAGCGTAGTTACACAAAGCATTTGATGGATTTGGATTCACATAGTTCCCATTGCAATTGATCTTTGCCATCTGAAATAACCCTAGCTAATTTAACATTTATTCTTGTAGATTCTCTGAAAGAAAAACACTGTTAATTATATGATTATTTGTCTTCCAAAACCATAAAGGAGAAAAAGGAATGGCCCGCGTGCAAAAGGAATCCGGTCTCATAAACATTTGGTGGAAATGGCAAACCCCATCAATAAGGGTCCATGCGACTTTTCTGAGTAAATCATACATTATTACAAAGAAGGATGAGCATTTCGCCCAAAGACTCATACTATTTGTGAGCTAAAAAAGGTTTTTTTTTTTTCACTTTGGTCTAGGATTGCAAGCTTAAGGTTCGAGGATTTTTGTCCAATCCTAATTTTTTCACAGAATTAAAAATGTATCCAGAAAAGAACTCAAAGTGCATTTGAATATACAGAAGAACTCCCTCTATTTTAAAATATAATTTTTTTATTTTTTATCCTTTCTAAAAATATTTAATTTTTTATAAATTTTAAATTTTTATTTTTTAAAATTATTCTTATGATAAGTATAATATTTTTATTTTTTAATATATTAATATAATTAAGTTTAAAAAATATTTTTTAAATTTATATTAAAATATTTTATATTTTGAAATAAAAAAGCACTTTTGATTGATGAGTATCTGCGGTACCTCGTAATATTCATCGGACAGAAGACCATGACGATGAGCATATACCACTTTTGAATTTTCATCAATATAGGAATCTGTTCTCGGGTTTCCAAGTGTGTATCCCTAATCCGAATATTGAAGCAATTAAGTGTTTATTAATTTGAGGGAAATTGATCGTGAATTTTCGGGTTAATCAAATAAATAGATTGAGAATTGTTACTCGAACAAAGGGGAAAAAATATAAAAAGAGAAATTGGAGCTAATGGATGATCAGTGTGTACCTCAAGAGCCATATGTGGCTCAAAACCAGCCTCATTACCTGCATGGACATCATTTTTTGAAGCTTCAGCTTCGGTGAAACAAAAAGCAAATAAAAAGTGCATTAATTAAATTTCTATAAATTAAATTAAATAAACCTTCTGCTATTTTCCGGACGAGCATGGGTGTCCACAGACCTCCATATGAATCTCCAAGAATGTATAAGCGATTCTTTATGAAATCGGGGTGCTTTAATAGCCACTGAGTTTTAATGAATAACCATTCTGATATTAGTTTTTTGATAAAATTAGAGGTTATTTAAAATGTTTTAACTCTTTTTCATTAATAATTAAAATCTGGGCAGTCACCTGCCGAAGAAAAACATAAAGTCTTTCTGCTGTTTTTGTATCTGAGGAATGGTAACCTTCTGAGGCATTTGAGTAGGAAAATCCAGTGCCTTCTGGTGAATCTATAAATATAATGCTCGCTACCTGAAACATATATCAAATACAGCATGATCGTGCGTGGTGAGGACATCACACTTAGCTATTAGGTCATCTGAGTTCAAGAAATCAAAGAACTCTAGAGGTACAAATAATTATTTCATTAAAAGAAAAGGGGTTGACTGTTCTCTATTTGGTTTGAAAAAATGGAACTTTTGACATCAACAATTAGAGATGCATCATATAATTGACACTTTAGGTTTCGGTTGGAATAGAGTTAGGACAAATGTCAATAGTTGGAACAAGTTAAGACATATCTGCCCTACATCCACAATAATAAGGTTTGATAGTAAATCGTGTAAGATGGGATTAACACTAAGCACTTACATTTTAAATTATAGCAATTAGAACATTAAAAAAATAAATTTCTAAGGATAGACTACCACATAGTTAAGGCCATGACAAGATTCACCTTAGTCCATGAATATGTATTCAAAACAAACGATGGTAAACCCCCATCAGGAATAGCTTCGAGATCATAGTTAAGAGGACCTGCATATATAAGCCGCAGATGAAAAATTATAAAACAGGTCTAAGTTCCTACCAAAACCGTGTAATTATAGATAGGGATATCAACGGGCTAAGTAAGGACTCGAACTCTACCCAGTTTCGACCCAATAAAGCAGAGTATGAATAAAAAAGTATGCCCGTTTATTCAAATTCGAACCCTATAAGATTGACGGCATTATCTAATGGGTATGAATTTAATATATCATATTTCAGACCCATCATACTCGGGACCCTATTAATGTATATTATAAATATTTTGTATAATTTATTTATTACACTAGTATGTATTAAATCTCTTTTTATAATATTAATTCTTTACTAATGTCTCTTCTTGATGAGAGCAATTATATGTCTAAAGTTACGAAAAAAAATTGATTTATAATTATAATATATATATATATATATATATATATATAGAGAGAGAGAGAGAGAGAGAGTGAGTGAGTGAGAGTGAGAGAGAGACACACACTAACATATTGATTAATATTGTTATTTTGGTAAATAGTAAACATTTTAGTCTCTTCTATTCTACTTCAATTTTTGTGTAATAGTTAATTCTAGAAGATTTAAATATTATAGTTCTAATTTCTTAAAGAGATAATATATTATATTAAAATTTTATTTATGATGATGAGTTTAATAAATTATGATGTTATATTTTTTAATTCTTATTATAATCAGATATATTCAAATCTAGTCTGATACCTTATTAGATTGAGTACGAATCCATACTTTATAGATTCGTTAGGTAATCAAATTAGATTTTATATTATCTATATGTTAACGGGTTCGGATAGAGGACTAATACTCGTTTACAATCCTAATTATAGACATAAATTTTATGAGTATTTTATTTCAATTAGGTAATGTTGTATTAAATTAAGATGCTAAGCAATTTGCTATGCTTATAATTTTTTAAATATATAACTAATGAAATTTTTTTTACTAATTTTGCAGATGGTGATCTCTTTATTAAGACATTAGAAGAGTTATTGAACAAGTACTTCAACATCTTATTAGGTTTAACTTGCTTAATTATATGTATACATCTTATGAATATTCGACATTCTAATTATTTATTTTATATTTTATTATTTATTATTAAAATAATTTATGTAATAAATTTTTATTAAAAATTATTTATCCGTGCATAGCACGGGTTTTTTTGCTAGTATTTTGTATAATTTATTTATTATACTAGTGTGTACTGAATCTCTTTTTATAATATTAATTCTTTACTAATGTCTCTTCTTGATGAGAGCAATTATATGTCTAAAATTACTAAAATAAATTGATCTATAACTATATATATATATATATATATATAGAGAGAGAGAGAGAGAGAGAGAGTGTGTGTGTGTATGTGAGTGAGTGAGTGAGAGTGAGAGAGAGAGAGACTCACACTAGCATATTGATTAATATTGTTATTTTTGTAAATAATAAATATTTTAGTCTCTTCTATTCTATTTAAATTTTTGTATAATAGAGAAGATATAAATATTAAAGTTCTAATTTTTTAAAGAGATAATATATTATATTAAAATTTTATTTATGATGATGAGTTTAATAAATTATGGTATAATATTTTTTAAAATTTTATTATAATCAAATATATCCAAATCTAGTTCGATACCTCATTAGATTGAGTACGAATCCATACTTTAAAGATTCGTTAGGTAATCAAATCAGATTTTATATTATCTGTATGTTAACGGGTGAGTTTGGATAGAGGACTATTAGGACTCGTTTACAATCCTAATTATAGACATAAATTTTATAAGTATTTTATTTCTTCATTTATAGTTTTTTAAATTTTATAAGTATTTTATTTCTTCATTTATAGTTTTTTTTAAAAAAAAGACCGTATTCCGAGGGGAAGACCATAGCTCTTTCCACAAAAAGGATTAGACGGGATTACAAAAGGATAAGGTGTAGCCAAGATGGAATCTAAGGAGGCTACATTTTTTGGGACTAGTTTGGGGTAAAATAAAAAGTTTCCATATATTCCGAAGTCGAATGAGATAAGAACAACAAACTTACCGATTTCGTAGACGAGAGCAGAGAAACCAGAGCAACCAGGGCCACCAGTGATCCAGAGCGCAAGAGGGTCCTTCATCGGATCTCCCTCCGACTCAATGAAGTAGTAGAACAGCTGCACATTCTCATCTTCGTCCACTCCGATATACCTATAAATCAGTAAGCTACATCAGCACAAAGCTAGAAATCCAGGCCTCAAGCTCCGGCTAATAATAGCTCAATGAGCCATTGGTCACTTTCAGTTCTGTAGAGCACAAAAAGTCGATCCAAGAAAAGAAAAGAGCAGTACTTAGCTCACCCTGTTTCGAGCTTGAAGGGAAGGGGTCCGGGATACCCCGGTAGAGTCTCGACAATGGACTGTGATACAGCAGTGCTGCAGAGGAGAAAGAGAACAAGTGTGATATTTATACATGGAGATTTTAGCCTGATCATGATAGCCTCCGAGAAACCTAGCAAATCAAGGGCAACAGTAGCTTCAAGTTCTTGAATATCAGAGGAGAAACTCCAAATTTTGGGGTTGGGTTAGTTAAATGAGGCACACAACAAAACACCAATCCGACCAGCTCTCTTTCAAAAACCTCCTATTTCAGACAACCAACCGATGTGTGTTAAATGGGGCACCTGCTTCCTAGATGTGTGTTTGTGGGTCAGAGCAGTAACTCCCCGGTCTAAGAAATTAAAGAGATCGACTCTCCTCCATTAATTGGAGGTACGAAACCACGCCACATATTAGCTTGACGTTTACTAGTGATTAGTACTTTCTCTCTCTTTGCACATATAACCATGCCACCAATCATAGGGTGTATTGGCCTTTTTACTTTTTTATTTTTTATTTTAGTTCAAATCTCACATCTTTTTCAACAAGAGTTAAAAAAATAAATGTTATCAAAATACAAAAAATTAGAAACTTTTTATTTTGAGCTATAATTCAAATGGGGCCTTTCGCCCTTTGTGCCAAAATTAAAGATTGAAGGCAGCGAAGAAGATCTTTTTTTTTTTTACTCTTTAACTAATTTAATTTATTTTCTTTTAAGTCTTACCATGAAAAAGAATAAAAGAATTATGTGTGAGAATAATTTTAAAAAAGAAATATTAAAAATAACAAAAATATAATATTTTTAAAATAGAAAAAAGTAAATTAGATAGAATTTAATTAAATTTTTTATTTTAAATTTTATAAAAATAAATTTTTTCTTTTATTTAAAATAAAAATATATTAAATCTTGGTCCAAAACTCAATAGAATTCTAATGAAAAACACCCGCTGAGCTACAGCGCTATTTCCTTGACGTTGTGCTACACGAGTTTGCATGGACTGTGGCTTACACGCCTAGGAAAGCAAATGATTATTGCTACAGCCCATAATCTTGGCAAATGGGCTGCTAAAAGAAATTATTTGGGATATATTAAATTATTAATGGCTATTATTATATATAATTTTTTTAAAATTATATATAATATAAAATTTAATTATTTTTTAAAAATTATTTCATTCTTTTTTCTCTTTATCTCTCCCTCATGTGAGTCCACATGGTGGCGTAACTCTATATCTAGTTCCGTCAACATATAACGTAATGCCCCAAATTTAAAAGTCTAATTATATTTTTTAAATATCAAAGGAAGTAAAAAACTATTTATCTAACTATTAAATTAAAATCCACTTAATGGTTATGATTTGATAAATATGTATTATATATTATATAAAAATATATTAAATATATTATCTAATATATATATAAATAGGTAATCGGGTCCAAGTATAATTATTCTAGACCCGTTCCATTTATTACACATGTTAAACGAGTTCAGGGTCCAAATATTAAAATGAATGTACTGGACCTAATTCGTTTATGTTGAATCCAGATTTGAGTATACTCCATGACTAGCCTTCCTGTAACGGCACCGATGATTTTGTTGATTTTAATTAGTTGTGTCAAAATGAGTCGGAGCAGCGGAACGGCTCGTTTATCTATATAAATAGATGAGTCTTGACCTATTTAAACGAAGGTCTATTTGGTTAATTAGTTAAAAATTCTTTCTATCATAATAATAAATTTATTCACTCATATATAATAGAGATAGAAAAAAAACATTGGCTTGTGGGTTAACTATGACGGGCTACAGACAGGAAATCCTCCAATCCACAAAAAAAGGTCAAGCTCGAACCAACTCGACCCGTTTGACATTACTAATTTTAAGTCATATATTAGATTAAATTTTAACTTAGAAGATGAGCCTATAAGCAATTTCCCGTAAAATCCTAGTTGTACCTTATACATTTCATACTCCTAAGTTGTGATACTATGCGTGCGGAGGCCTTATCCTAATGATAAGAGATAAGATTTCTCAATCATAATAAGATTGAGAGTTCAATTTTTACATAACATGAAATTTTTATTATTCTTTATTTATAGTGGTATTTTTTATCTATTTATAAATTTTGTATTTAAGAAGTTATTCTTTATTGATTAATTATACAATTTCCATGAATAGTATGGTAGCTCTTATACTCAAAAAATAATAGTAATGATACTATTTTTCCTTTAGCCATTCTAGTTTGGGTAATTTTTTTTGGCATTTTGTCATGATACTTTTTTCCATACATTGAGAAAGAAATGTAAATTAAATTAAAAATTCTCTATTTACTAAGAAGCACTTTTTATTATTAAGTTTGGATTTGTATTAAACAACGCCTTTAAAAACCAGCATAGTGTAGACTTTTCTCACGGTACAATTTAATGAATTTATTTACCATTTTTTCTTAACTACCTATAATCTAAACTGGTAATAAAAGTAAACTGTAACTCAGGACACAATAACGAATTCAGCCAAAAAAAAAAAACACTCTACCACATCCAATCATTTTCCGTTTCCTCCACCCCCTAATATTTCTGGAAATAAAATTATTTGTACTTTATATCATGGATCGTAATTAAGACACTAGATTATCAAACAATTAGTTCAAATGCAACTACATCTAACCTTTATCCATACATAAGTACTAAACATATGATGATTTTACTAAGAGGATTTTTAAATAAATTTAATATTTTTATTATTCAAACACGGTATAAGATCTCTAAATTTATTACGTTATATTTATTTCATTCATTTTATAATAATTATTTTATAAGGTCTAGTGGAAGATTAAGATTTATCTTTTCATCCAAATTGTGTTGATATTAAATTCTATCATATATTTAAATTTTTAAAAATTAAGATAGAAAAATTAGATCTTAAAAATTAAAATTGATTGTAATCAAAATTTAAATTAATTTTGAATTATTGCAATTGAATTATAATTTTAAAAATTAATATAAAATTTTCAAAACTTTAATATAAAAATTAATAACTAAAAATCTAAAAAAGTAATCTATATATATCTATATTACCAAAACACTTTTACTCTCTCTCCTCCTCCAAACCTTTCAAGGTTTGATTCTATTTTCTAGAGTTTTTTAATTTTTAATTAAAACAATTTTTCAACCTTTTAATTCCAATTACAACTCTAATACTATACAAACTCTTCTACTACTAAAAAAACTAAAGCCCACTTCTAACTCTAATACTATACAAATTATTCTACTACTAATATAATTTGAAATGTATTTTTTAATTTAAATCAAATTCTTAATAACTTTTTACTATCTCCACATAATTTCATCTATTGTTACTTTCTCCACAAACTTTTTCTTTCTTTATAAACTTTTTCTCATAAGGTTTTTTATCGTTGATCATTTTTTTTCAAATTTAAAAAATAATATTTTAAATTTCTTTTTTGATGTATGTTGCTTTATTCTCTTCATTTTTCTCTTTCACCTTAATGTTTGACCTCTAAATTTAATAAATAGTATTATAGATTTGATTTTCTATTTATGCTCTTGAATAAATAATTTATTTTTTTCTTGAGAAACTTATTAATACTCATTGTATCTTTTATTGTTCAAAAGATTTTACGAATTAATTTTTTTAGAAAATATTTCATTTTCTTTAATTTATTAAGAACTTCTTTGTGTACAAGTAAAATATTTATAAATTTATTTATTTTTATAGAAGAGTTTTTTTTTTTTTTTGTGTTAAGAAGCCTTTGGGATAGAGACCAAAATGGAAAGACTATCTCATGCTTCTTCCTTTAAAATGGAGAAAAATGTATGAGTGTTATACACATTATAAGCATAAGACACATTTAGAATATTTTAATTTTTTATTCAAATAAATATTGTATCTTTATTATTTTTAAATTTTGAAATATGTCTTAGAGGCTTCTTTAGTTAAATTCTGTAATTTCTTTTAGTTTATTTTTTCTTCTTCAACATGAGTCAATGTAATTCTTTTTAGGACTAATATATATATTTAAACCTTTTGAATTTTCTTATTATCAACAAGTCTTCAAGTTGTACATGACTTTCATATGTAGTTATTCATTTCCTCACTTTTTGTCAACTTCTTTTACTTTTTAGTTTTATTTTTAGCATCATTAATATTTTTTCCTTTTACATCTTTCATGTATTTATTTTTTTTATTTTGATTGAATGGTAGAATATATTTATATTTTTAGTTATTTTAATAGAAAATTACTGAGTTCTTGTTTTATTTAATAGATTTTGAAGATTCAATTTTTTTTTGTTTGCTTGAACGAAAGACTTTAGGAATATTTAACTGTTTAGTTCTTAGTATGTATTATACCAATTTGCTAAGTTTTAAGGATAAAAGTGTTTAATTTACTATTAAAATATTTTACACCATAATATGCATAACTTTGTAGTACATTAGACATGAAATGTAATAATTGATAGGTTTATTTTTTTATTTTTGTCTTTTTACCAAGTGAATATAAAAGAAAGAAATAATTTTGTAAAGTATACGAACACTATAATTTTTTTGTGATGAATCAAGAACACGATTCTTTTGAAAAAAAGTTGAATAATGACTGAGGATATTTTTATTTTGAAAATATTTCTTTGAGGTTTTTAATTATAAAATACTAATTATTTATTTTTTATGTTATTTATTTTTTAGCAATGGAGGGAGACAAGTAAAGGGAGAATAATTTTAATTTTCATAATGATTTTATTACAAATATGTTCTATTTTTTTGAAGAGTCAAAAATAAATAATTAAATAATAAAAAATTCTCTTTTTTTTCTTACACATAACGGGGGGTATGAGGTGAATACGACAGAATAATTGAAATACCATATCGTAAATTTAATTTACTTTAAATATATAGAAAAAAAGTATAACTTATAATGTATTTTTTCATTTCTTTCTTTTCATCTTAATTATTTATGATTAATCATTAATACATAGTTTTTTAATTAAATACATAAATTTGCTTCATATTTTTTGTAATATCTCTAATAACTATTTATATAATAACACGTATTAATTTATCTTTATGGTACTTTTTAAAAATAAAATTAACTCTGTCACTAAAAAAAGGCATACTCATGTTCGTGCTATTAAATGTATTTTTTTAGTGATATTTAAAACAAATTTCTCTTTTTAAAAATCTATTCTCATTATACACTTATTTTTTAAAAAGTAATGTATATCCCGTGCAAAAGTATTTTAGAGGATGAGGAGAGAGTAAAAGTTATTCATAACTGTGCTATTAAATATATTTTTTTAGTGATATTTAGAACAAATTTCTCATTTTAAAAATCTATTCTCATTATATACTTATTTTTTAAAAAAGTAATGTATATCCCATGTAAAAGTATTTTGGAGGAGGAGAGAGAGTAAAAGTATTTTTATAAATGTAAATATCTGTAAATTTATTAAAATCTATTTACATGTTAAAACAGCATGACAATTGTTAGACTTCCTCTATGGGAAAAATTTGCCCGTAATGAGGGGGAGCAACTATCAGTTGTAGTAAATGAAAACACAGTTCTATTGGCATGTGAGATCATAGTGAAAAATTATCAAGGTATATTACTTAATTTAATTTGATTATTATCTTAAAATATTTATTCATGTTATACCAACTGGTGCATACAGGGCCATCACTTTGCACAAGTAAATCAAGCAGGTAATATATCAATCCAAATTTAGAATTTGCTAATATCATTAGACGATGGTAAGTTTATATGTATAGATTCATTCATTATACTTTACTTTTTTCCTTTATGTATACCTTTTTACATTTATATATGATGAAAATTATTGTGCAAAGATATTTGCAGCTTGGATGAAGAGAGCTTATTTTTCTACTACACAATTGTTATTGATCTCGAATGCTAAAAGAATACAAATATCAGATTATCAAGTACTATCACAGGTAATATACTGTTGCAAATGAATAAGATAATTAAATATGACTTTTAATTGTTGTTCATTTTTTTTTCAGGAAAGGTACTTTTGCATAGTTGCTTATATAAATAGTATAGATATTTAATTATAAATTCTACACAACATATGTATCATTGAGAAATTTTCATTACATGACATTCAGAAAAATGGACACAAGTTAGTAGAAGATCATGTAAATTTCTGCATAGGCTTGCATTAACATTTGTGATGGGTGCACCTATATTCAAGGAAGATAAAAGTCTTTCGCTCTTAGTAACTTTTGCTATTAAAGTAAATTGGTGTGAAGAGTGTTTACACCTTTAAAAATATATAAATTTTTTTGATACATTCAATTAGGTAATGTTGTATTAAATTAAGACACTAAGTAATTTACTATGCTTATAATTTTTTAAATATATAACTAATGAAATTTTTTTTTACTAATTTTGCAGATGATGATCTCTTTATTAAGACATTGGAAAAGTAATTGAACAAGTATTTCAATATCTTATTAGTTTTAACTTGCTTAATTATATATATACATCTTATGAATATTCGACATTCTAATTATTTATTTTATATTTTATTATTTATTATTAAAATAATTTATGTAATAAATTTTTATTAAAAATTATTTCTCCTAACACGGGTGTTTTGACTAGTAAAATAATATTTATTATTATTAAATATTAAACATAAAAAAAGAAAAACTTTGGGGGCGCGCAACCTTTTTTGTCCAAACGTAGGTTGGCCAAAAGTTGGCGTAAGCCACACGAAGGGGACCACTAATTTGGGCACATCACCATATTAATTTTTTAAAAAAATTATAAAAAATTATAATTCATCAATAAAATTGTCTTATATTAAATAATCTCATTATTCTTACGCATTCAAAGATAATTTAAAATTTTATATTTATCTGAATAATATTTAATTTAAAATTAAATTAATTTTTTTACCGCGTATGCACTATTCATTCTACAAATCATGTAATTTCTTTTACAAACTTTTTAAATAAAAATCCAATTCAATCATACTCTAACACTATCCCCATCAATCCTGACACCATCAAAATAGACCTTGCTTTCTTATCTCTATTGTGTTTCTTCCATTCCACTATTAGATAAGAATTCCACAAAGATACACACTCCACGCAAAAGACAGCCAGATTTGAAGAGCGTAGAATTAGCTAGAAAAAAAAAAAGACTTTTCAAAAAAAGAGAAGAATCTAGTAAAACAACAGCAGATCAAACTTATTTCAAGCCGTCCCCTCCCGCAAATTTCTGCAGCCATTTTAATCTTAAACGCATAACCAGCAACTTCCCTCAGCAAGGACACCCTACCTTCAATATTCTCATTAACTACCAACCCCAAATACAACCACTGTGGACAGCCCAAAAATAATCAATTTTCATTAATTATTGGTGCCTCGTTTTTGAATATACACAAAAAGAAAAGAAAAAGAACTGCATTTCAGACAGGTCATGGTCCCCGCAAGCAATCGGCAGAACCACGTGGCGAGATCTAAATGGCTGGCATTGTCAATTGAAACAACCACCACATAATTGGACATTGTCCTCCCGCTGCTGAGTCATATGTGACCCGCATTTATGATTGCTAGCATCTCCGGACTTGACCACACCCAAGCAAATCCGAATACTTTATTTTTTTACAATTTTTTCTATATTTTATGACGTGTCACAGACTTTTCTTCGCCCTGATCAAGCTTTTTCTACCACGTCATCATTTACAAAGCAGAAAGTATTATTTTATTCTTACCCACACTTCACCGTCTCCAGCATTATATATCCCCATCCGCTAACCTTTACAAACCTCTCCTTTTAACTTCACGTCTTCCCCTTCCTCCGTTTTCTTAGAGCATTATTCTCAAAGACTTTCCACTTCTGACACGTTTTTGGCATTCTACTTTTCATCGTCATCTTGTTCTTGTTGGAGAATCCAATATGGAAATTCCAGAGATTAGTATGATTAGTAATTTTGAAGCCGGAATGAAATGCTTGCAGACTCCGTCTTTTGCTTCTCGATTTCTCCCTTTTCCCGGCGCCGAGAAAGTGCCTCAAGTGTACAGCTTTTGGAAATGGGGTGCCGTGATTCTAGCAGTTCTCGCTACTTTTAGCAGCATAATGAAGAGGCTAAAGCTCTTAATTATTTACATTCGAAGAATAAAGCCTTCCTCAGAATCGCTGCTTCAGCATCTTGATGTAGACTTGGACTTTACCGATGACGACAACGATGACAGCTCAACGAACTCGTCGGATGACGAGCCCACAACGTCGTTCCGGTACCGAATGCCGGGTGATGAAGATTTTCGCTTAAAGGGGTCCGGTTATTTCTCTAGAAACAGGTGGCAGAACGCTAATTTAAAGCTCCGACGACTCATCCACGGGGAGAGAGGAGGTGAAAGGTTCACCTGGGCTGACTTTCCCGCCGGAAAGAATGTTGTAAAGCTCTGGGATAGTCTCGGTTTAAGTCTAGGTTTTGATTCTTTTGAAGATTCTGATTCCGAAAGCGTAGTTTCGTTCTGGGATTTGAATAAAGAGCAGAAAATAGGCGACATTTTTGGTGGCGCTAGTAATTTCCCTGCAGTAACAGTAACGCCGCCGTCCAGATCGGTTGTTTTGTCAGCTAGAAGGAATGAGAAGAGCAAGGGCGTCATTTTGACAGCATATGACACGAGAATGAGAGGTCAAGTTCCGGCAGCCTATGCCGAATGGGGCCGAGATCCGGTGTCCCGGGCAAACGTGACATCCGGCGGCATTGAGAAAGTGTACGTCAGAGATGACGCCAAAGGAGTCGTAGCGGTTGGTGACATGAGAAACTTGAAGAAGCCGTTAGAGACCTTGACGGAGAATGATGGCGATCTCTGGTGGGACGCTGACGCCGTTATTCTTGAGGATGAATTTGTTGAATGTTCAAGATGAATTGAACAGACGGACACTACCTGAGCTGGCCGTGAAAGACGACGGCGGCGACACGGTTATGGAGTACCGAGTCAGCACGGTCGAGCCGGATTGACCTGGAAACAGTAAAAAAATTAGGTCTCAAAAAAAAAAATTGGAGGAAACTCCAAGGACGGACCATTATTGTCTGTACAAAATTTGTTTTACTATTAACTGTAATGCAAAAATTTATCCCGGTGAATTTCATGGAAGGACGGTGCTGCTGTCAGTTACTGTAATTAATTTCTTAATAATAAGAACGATTATTTTAATGACACGTTAAGCTTTTGTTAATATTTATTTTCTAGGTGCTTAGCTGGTTATTTGGCGTTTTCATCCAGCACCGAGTAGAGGTAAGAATTTTTTAATTCTGTGGTCAGAACATGGATAAGGTCATTTATGTTTTTTTTTAAACCCAAATATGCCAGGGAATAAGAAAGCTTTTATTACAAAAAGAGGAAATTCAGCAAAAACTGCTGAGAATACATTCAAAGGGGTTCTCCCAACCAATGCAAAGGACTGATGGAGCCCAGACCCTTTTGAGCTAATAAGATCGATTTGATTTTGAGTGTACATATTTTTACAGCCATATGGTTATGTAATTTGGCAAAAGCAGTAGGTTGTGATTAGATTGTGGTATATGTAAATTATTAAAATACTATTATAAACTTCGAAGAAAAGAAAAATAATCTTCTAGATTTTTCTTTCAAAGTCAAATAAGGACATCGCATGAAAAGAAAGATGAATGTATATAGGATGATAATCGGAACTAAAACAGGTCAATTTGAGCAAAAAAAAATCAAGTGAGTTATATATCGAATTTGAATTTAAATTTTTTTATTTTAATTTTATAAAAAATATTTTTTTAAAAAATAATATTTAATTATTATTTCGTTCGAACGAAATTTAATCAACTAAATATAAATATTATCTATAGAAGATGTTACATGATTAATTTTATTTTAAGTTCTGTCTGATTTAAAAGCTATCGATTTAGAATATGAAAAATGATTGAAACACATCTTTTTCTTTAAGAATTGGTTAAAAATAAGAGTATCGATGAATTACTCGACGAGATTATTGTAACCAAATCTGATAAAGAAAAAAAAAAGAATTTTGTAACTAAATATTGTGCACATTCTAGAATCATTACTTTTAACCTACATTTTTCTTTCGGCTTTATTCGTGAGATTGGACCACAATGTCCTTTACGTTTATCGTTCTACCGCATTTTTTCTAGATCGTGAACATCGCGCGCATGCACTAACCGGCGTCGTGCAACACTGTGTTTCACATTTGTCAAGACAAATATTGCAATAGTTGTTTTACCCACTTTTTGTCCTTTTCCATTTTTTATTGTCTGTATCACTTCATACAGTTATTGCAAGCAATTGCAGCGTTCCACTTGGGTGGATTTTGCCATTGGCATCTAAAATATTGTGGATTCAATCAAAATCATTGATGCTATCATTTTTTTTTAATATTGTGACAATACATGAAAGTTCATCTTTTCCTAATTCCTCAAGTCAAGTCTTGCACATGTTACGTCAAATCCTTGCAAAGCCCATATCTTTGCCCACATTTTTGGCATGTCTTTGATTTTCACACTCGTACATAATAATTGCACTTCACCATCTAGACATTAGACCAATTGGTATCTATCAAAACAATAGATCAACATCAAGTCTTTCGTCTATGGTTTTCTTATAATATCGCTCCCTTCTTGTCTTCATTTACTATTTTAATTTTAAAATAAAAAAAATTCAAAAATTTTTTAAAAATTAATTTTTTATTATGAAATAATATGTAGATGTTCATATTAGTCAGTTTCTTGAAAAGAACTCGACTCTTAAAATATATCAATTTTCTAAAGAAAACTCGACTTCCAAAATATAACTCATAATTATATTTGATTTATTTCCTTTATTAAATTTTGAGTTTCTATAAACTCTTGTATTATGAGCCTATACATAGGGCCATATAATGACATTAATAAGATGATGAGGAATTGATCTTGATTCTTGAATTCTACTTTCTCTCTCTATATTTTCTCTTTCTTTTAGATTTATATTATTTTCTAAATATATTGAGTGACGTTTTTACTTTACTTCTGCATTGCTAACACTTAAATTTATAATATTTTTTTATAAATTTTAAAGATTACGTGTAGAATTTTTAGACTATTTTAAGGGATCCAAACAATTATTTGTAGAATTAGAGCAAAAAATTTGGCTTACCCTTTTCTCTTTGATTTACCCTTTCTAATATGATCAATTGTAGACATTCATATTGGCTCTTCGTAGGTATTAATAGGGCGGTGGGAAATTTATGGTGTTTCTGACTAGAAACAATTAGGTTAGACAAATGGTATTTTTCTTGTAAAGTTAATCGCTATATCATCTAGGTAGTTAATTGAGGCTACAAGACACATTATTATATATGTATCAAAATTTTTTAAGTAACCTATTCAGCCAAAAATGAAAAAAAAAAAATTGCGTAGGTAACCTACGCAGCAAAAAAAAAAAAAACTTAACTAACTAAAAAAAATAAAAACAAAGGTACTTGTCTTCCTTTTTCAATTAAATATTACACCATATACAGTTTGATCCAAGCTATAATTTCCACAAAGAAAAAAAAAAAGATCCACGTTATACATGTTTGTTTTTGTTTTAAAATATAAGACTTTTTAGATTATTTTTATTTTCTCAAATTATTTATTTTTTGTAAATTTTAAAAACTATTTTTTTTAAAATTACCCTCATATATCTCATATTCTCTCTTATATTAATATAAAATAAATTAAATTAATTAATACTATAATAAAAATTACTTCTTATTTTTTATTCCTTAATTTATGTAAAAATATTAAAAGCGCTTAAATTTTGAAAATGGAGGGAGTAATATGAATATCCAAAAGAAAAATATAGTGGTGTGAAAATGAGCTCTACCATGAGAGCTAGCCTATTTGGCCCCTATTATAGACGGGTTTGAGTTTAGTTTTCCCAACTCCTTAAAATGCAAGCCGAATTGGCTCTCTTTGTTTACGTCCAGGGCTAGAGTGGGCCAATTTTTTTTAACCTTTGTATTAAAAATATTATAAAAAATAAAATATATGGTAATCTTGACACTAAAGTTGTTTATATCACACATTCTAATCATACTCCCAATTAATGTTAATTAATTTAATTTTATTTTAAAATATTTTTTATATAAAATTATTCATATTATGAATAATATATATAGTTATGATTATTTTTTATTTTAAAAATATTGGTGATTGACTAAATATTCTTTTTATTGTAATTATAGATTTAATATTTTTATATATAATAGTGAGAAAAAAAGTGTAGTATAATTTTTTTTTAAAAAAAAGAGAGACTAGGCCTGCTTAACCCGCAGGCCTAGTACGAACTAATATGAATTAAGAGTTTCTCAGTCTAAAAAAAAATAGTTAGCTAGTTCTGTCCTGTTTAAGGAGCAGCTTGAATCAAGCTAGAGCAAGTCTATCCATTTGAAAGTACTAGAAAAATGTAGCTATAACTAATCTTTTGTCAAATTAGTGTACGTGAAAATCACCAAGCAATACGAAAATTCCATTCAAGAAAAGTCTCTAATTCCACAACGCAAACTTAGTTTTATGTGATATGCTTTTATCTGGGCTCTATACGCAAGCTAGGTGAATGTGATCAAGACAAAGTACATAATTAATGCTCCCTAAAACGAGATTTGATCAAGCTCATCTTACACTAATTAAATAGATAAAAATTAATCATAGATTATAAAAAACTTATTTATTTTATTTATATAATGGGAAACATGATTATGAATCAAACCCAATAATTATATTTTGGTAAAGAGGCTGAACTACCTCTTTATTACTTTGATGATAAGGAGGCACTATTGTCACTCCATCACCATTAATTTTTCATTGGGAAGACAATATTGTTCTAGCTCTTTCCTCGCTATTCATATCTATTGCTTTCCTTTTTGTCTTTCGACCCTCTTTTCTGTTGGTACTCCGATTTCCAATTACCCAACTTCAATGGTTTCAGTCCTTTTGTAGTCAGCTATGTTCCAATTAAGATCGCATTAACTTTTTGACAATCTTCTTGCTATTGAGAAAACTCAAAAGTCGTTAGTTTATTCTCTTTTTCATTTACATGCTTTAGTTCTTTATATATATATATATATATATATATATATATATATATATATAAGGGAGCTGTTAGATGGATCAACTTGATCTGCAAATTCGTGGATCAAGAGGCGCAAATTGTTATTTTATGTTTTTAGGATATCCTTAATATTTTAATGTTGAATTCTACATTATTTTAGAGTATTTTAATTTTTTTAATCATATAATTATTTTGAAAATATATAAATAAATAGCAAGAGAGTAACGCATTTAAAAAAAGAAAAAAGAAAAAAAAATAAAGGAAGAAGAATCACGTGCATTTCTTCTTTAGTATAACTCCTAATATATTTATTAAAACCTCATTCAATAAAACTGGATTCCCCCCCAACACCGAGAAAAAGAACCCGAACGATTGCTTTTTTCTTTTTTTTTAAAGGATGCGGCAAAGTTCATGGTCATAGAACAAGATGCTGATCAACTGAAAGAAACATACAGATGTATACGAATGACATCCTAATACAACACTTTGGTAACAATATCTTAGCAGAATTTTGCAAGTTAACTTAGGGAAACATACCCGCATTTACTGCTTTGATACTAACTAGAGAGCAATATAAAATGTCTTGCAGAATTTTGCGAGGCTCTTTCTCAATTGCGGTAAAGCTAATGGCTTAATAAAGTGATCAGATACAAAATAAACCAGAGATTATTTCTTGCAGAATCCCGAATACATAATTTACTTCTCTTCTTAACACGAGGGTTTGGAGATACTCCACTAATCCGCATTAAGTTTCATTATTTTGAATTTAACATTATGGGCTTCGACTCTCCTTCCAGAAGAATGCCGGGACTGAGAAGCTTAGTATAAAGAGCGTTGGCTCTAATTATAGAGATTCTTTGTCGACTGAGTTAAGCTGAATTATTATGGCTATGAAAATTGACCCTAGAGAATAGCCTATCTATTTGCACTATGCAAGCATAAGTTGGCTGAGAAACAATAACCAGTTCGCATTCCAGATTTCCAGTTAATACTAAAATGCTTCTACAAATGTGTTTTCTGTTAGTTTTAGAGCAGCTGAACATGGAGAGCTTACTAGTTTTTGTTGCTTTTTTTAAACCATAATGCATATGGAATCAAGTGAATAAGCCTTCGCTTATACTGGTCGAGGCTTCATTTGATACTTTGAATGCTAAAAAGAAGTCAATTCGTTCGTTCAGCATGACTCACGGTGCAACTTTTTCACTAAAAAAATTTCTTCACCAAATGTGCTATTAAATTAATAAAGAAAGTCCTGTAAATCGAGATCATAATCACTACGAAAATGCAACTGTAAATGGACATATCAATTATCGGAAGAGTACCTAGTTAACAACTGCAATACATTAATTAGATAAAAGTGGTAGCAGCTAGCCAAATCAAGAGATATCAAATCTTTCCTCAATCGGATGGTCAAAAACTGAGTTAAAATTCTGAACTATTCACATTTGGTGCTAACGAACGTCAATTTTCCCTGATTTTATGAACAGAAACACAGGAAACGTGAGATTTGAATAACACAGAAACAAAACCTATGAACAAGAAAAGCTTTACCAACGTGACGAATCAAAAAACTGTTGGTTGTTGGCCTAAATAGTTGGCCAATAAATTTTGACTTTTGCCTTAACTTAGGAATCCCACATTGGAAGTTGATGAAAATGTGAGGAGATTTGATCCCTATAAAAGGGACTCTTCTCTCACACTTAATGTATCCCAAATTTGCATACTCTTCTCCCATATTAAATAAAAGCGGGCTGCTTGAGTGATGCTCGGAGACTAGGCAATATTTTTGCTGAACTCCGTTATCAAATTTTTCCGGGTGTGTTCTTTCCTTATCTCTTTTATTCCGCATTTATTTGTTGTTATCGCTTTCTCTTGATTATAGTATTCAATATTATTTGTCGGGTATATTCGTAGTGTTTTGTATTTTTCAATTCACTAGAATTTTGTTTAGAGGAAATTATTACCCGAAATTCCCAACAAGTGGTATCAGAGCCGAAGGTTCGTCATTGGCTTGTTTGTTTGGTATTGTAGCTTTAATTATCTAGGAAAATTTTGTCTAAGGAGGTTGGAATTTAAGCGGTCCACTTGTGACCCTCCAATCTTTCCTGGAAATTTTCTTGGAATAATTTTTGGTACAATACTTAGTATTTTTTGAAATATTGAATACTATATTAGTTTTGTAATGGCATCTACTACAAATATTGTATCGGAGACATCAGTTTCCTCTTCATCATGGTCGAGGATTCCAATGTCTAGTTTGAAATTAGCAGTAGAAATATTTGATGGTATCAGCCATTTCGGCATGTGGCAAGGAAGTCTTGGACTCCCTTTTCAGCGAGGTCTTGATATTGCCATTACGGAAGAGAAACCGGAAGATGTGGTAGATAAGGATTGGAATATTATGAATCGGTTGGCATGCGGAACAATTCGGTCGTGCTCGTCCCAGGGGGAGCGAAGTATGCTTTCAAGAACGAGACTCTGCGCACAAATTGTGGAAGGCATTGGAGGAAAAAATTTACGAAGAAAAGTGGTCGAATAAGCTCCTTATGAAGAAGAGGTCGTTCGATTTGATTACTGACCGAGATACAACTATGAATGAACACATTACTATGTTTAATCAATTAGTTGCGGGACTAGTTAAATTTAGATGTAAAATTTGACGATGAAGATTTGGCTTTGATTTTATTATCATCTCTTCCCGATGAATTTGAACATTTAGAAACTACGTTACTTCATGGGAAGATGAATGTGTCGTTAGATCGTCGTATGTTACTGCTTTATATAGTCATGAATTGGGAAAGCGAGGATAAGATGAAAACCAAATCAACAACATCGAAGAAGCATTGGTGGTAAGAGGTCGTCGAGCAAAGCCGAGTCAAAGGGGAGGAGAGGAAGGTCCAAGTCAAAAGGCGCGTCGTTGCCAAAGATGAGTGTGCTTTTCTGTCATGAGAAAGAGACCTTTGGAAGAAGGGATCTGTCCCAAAGTCGAAGAAAAAGGGAAGACTCATGAAGATGCAAATGTTGCGAGAATGCAAGAGTGATACTGAGAATCGAAATTTTCCTTGTTGTTTCACCTTCAACATCACATCCAGGATGAATGGATATTGGATTCGAGTTGCACTTATCATATGTGTCCCATTCGAGAATGGTTCTTTGAATTTCGAGGGAACTCGATGGCGGGGGTTGTCTATATGGGTAATGATAATCCATGTAAAAGCAGTAGGGATAGGTTCAATCAAGCTGCGAAATCATGATGGATCCACCAGAATTTTGAGGGATGTGCGGTACGTGCCAAAGTTGAAGAAGAATCTCATCTCATTGGGGGCCTTAGAATCAAAAGGCTTAGTTGTGACAATGCGAGATGGAGTTCTTAAAGTAACTTCAGGAGTACTGGTAATGTTGAAAGGCGTGAGGAAGAATAATTTGTATTATTACCAAGGTAGTACAGTGGTAGGGACAGTAGCAGCGGCAACTTCAAGTAGCAAAAAGGATGCTGAAGCAACGAAGCTGTGGCATATGCGGTTGGGACATGCTGGTGAGAAATCCTTGCAAATTCTTGCCAAGCAGGGATTGTTGAAAGGTACGTAGACTTGCAAATTAGAATTTTGTGAGCATTGTGTTTTAGGAAAACAACGAAGAGTGAAATTTGGCACTGCAATCCACAATACCAATGGCATTCTGGATTATGTGCACTCAGATGTATGGGGGACCTGCTAAAGACTCAGTCAATCAGTGGTAGGCATTATTTTTGTCACTTTTGTTGATGATTTTTCCGGAAGAGTTTGGGTGTTTACTATGAAAAATAAGGATGATGTGCTTGGAGTTTTCCTTAAGTGGAAAGTCGAAGTTGAAAACCAGACAGAGAGGAAGATCAAGGTTCTCCCAGAGCAGACAATAGTGGAGAATACAAGAGCGATCCATTCTCGAAGGTATGTCAAGATTGTGGCATAAGGCGGCACTTCACGATCGGGAAAAAACACCACAGCGAGAATGGGGTGTCGGAGCGTATGAAAGCAGGGACATTGGTGGAGAAAGTTCGTTGCATCTTTGTCTAATCTTTCGAGTTAAGCAGAAAAATTTTGAGTGAAGCAATAACATATGCTCAACATCTCAGTCAATCGTTTGCCATCATACTGCTATAGAGGAAAAACTCCTTTAGAGGTATGGTCCGAAAAACTTATATCGATTATGATACTTTGCGTGTTTTTGGTTCTACTGCATATTATCATGTGAATGAATCAAAGTTGGATCCACGGGCAAAGAAGGCTCTATTTATGGGCTTCAATCGTTTGGAGTTAAGGGATACCGTTTATGGTGTCTAGAGGCAAATAAGACGATAATCGGTAGGGATGTTACCTTTGATGAATCCCGCCATGTTGCAAAAGGTAAATCCGGGAAGGGGTTGATGGCATTCGCGGCAGGTGGAGTGTATTCGAAGCGAGTGGAGTTTGAGCAGGCAGTGGTGATTCCGACAAATAGCACCACTAGAGACTCTCCAGATGGCGAAGAAGAGTCGAGATGAGGAAGAGGTTTCTACCCAAGAACCTCAGCGAGCAATCGGAGCCAATTGCGGTTAGAAGGCAAAGGCGAGAGATTCAAAAATCCCTGCTCGTTTTCTTGACATGGTAGCTTATGCACTTCCAGGTTGTTGATGATGTTCCATCCACCTACCCGAAGCCATCCGAAGTTCGAGAAAGTGGTAGATGGGCGAGGTGCGATGGAAGAAGAAATACAATCTCTCGAGAAGAACAAGGCGTGGAAGGTGACACAACTACTGGAAGGGCGAGAAGGCTATTGGATGCAAATGGGTATTTGCAAAGAAAGAAGGATTTCTGATAAAGATGAGATACGTTACAAGGCAAGATTGGTGGCTAAAGACTACGCTCGGAAGGAGGAATTGATTATAATGAGGTATTTTCTCCGGTTGTTAAACATTCCTCCATTAGAATTTTGTTGGCCTTGGTAGCGTGAGATGAATTTGGAGCTAGCTCAACTTGATGTGAAGACCGCGTTCTCGCACGGTGATTTGAAGGAGGAAATCTATATGACTTTCACCAAATGGATACAAGGTTGTTGGTAAGGAGAATTGGGTTTGTAAACTAAGTAAATCATTGTACGGATTGAAACAATCTCCAAGACAATGGTACAAGCGATTTGATAGTTTTATGAAGGGTCGAAGTACACAAGGAGCAAATACGATCATTGTGTGTATTTGCGCGAGCTTCAAGATGGTTCTTACATTTACTTACTCTTATATGTTGATGATATGTTGATAGCGACAAAGAGCCAATCTGAGATTGACGAGGTTGAAGGCTCAGCTGAGTAAAGAGTTCGAGATGAAGGATTTAGGGAAGCCAAGAAGATTCTCGGCATGGAGATAAACGAGGGACAGAGAGAGAGGCAAGCTTTGGTGACACTGAAGCGATGATTTGAAGAAGGTATTACGAGCGTTTTGGTATGCATGAAGATACAAAAATCTGTAAGTACCCCACTTGCCCCTCATTTGAAACTTAGTAGCTGGGTTGTCTCCAACAACGGATGAAGAAGCGAGAATACATGGCGAAAGTCCCATATGCAAATGCGATTGGAAGCTTGATGTATGCAATAGTGTGTACTGAGACCGAGATATTTCACAAGTTCATTAGTGTTGTAAGCGAGTACATGCATGATCCAGGGCGAGGGGTCATTGGTTAGTTGTGAAATGGATTCTACGGTATCTTAAAAATACCATGAGATGTTGGATTAGAATTTGAGCGAGATGAATCACTTGGTCATTGTGTAGTTGGATATTGTGATTCGATTATGCGAGTGATTTGGATAAGCGACAGTCTACAATCGGCTATTTGTTCACTTTAGCAAAAGCGCCGATTAGTTGGAAGTCTACTTTGCGATCAACGGTGGCTTTGTCTACAACGAGGCGAGTATATGGCGATTACGAGAGGCTGTGAAGGAAGCAATTTGGCTTCATGGGTTGCTTAAAGACTTGGGAGTTGGTCGAAACAACTTGAGGTTTATTCTGACAGTCAGAGTGCTATTCACTTAGCAAAGAATCAAGTCTTTCATGCACGGACGAAGCATATTGATGTTCGCTATCACTTTGTACGGGAAATTCTGGAAGAGGAAGAGATACTTCTCCAGAAGATTCACACGGCGGAGAATCCTGCAGATATGTTGACCAAGGTGGTTACAAGGGCCAAGTTTGAACACTGTTTAAACTTGGTTAATATTTTGCATATTTGAGTTGGCGCCTAACGGCGCAAAATTTGGAAGCATCATGAGGTCCATTTTATTTTTTGTTTGATTGAGAAGCTTTTGTATTTGGTGGGACTAGAAGTTAAGTCAAGGTGGAGATTTGTTGGTTGTTGGCCTAAATAGTTGGCTAACAAATTTTGACTTTTGCCTTAACTTAGGAATCCCACATTGGAAGTTGATGAAAATGTGAGGAGATTTGATCCCTATAAAAGGGACTCTTCTCTCACACTTAATGCATCCCAAATTTGCATACTCTTCTCACATATTAAATAAAAGCGAGTCAGCTTGAGTGGTGCTTCGGAGACTAGGCAATATTTTTCTTTGAACTCGTTATCAAATTTTTACAGGGTGTGTTCTTTCCTTATCTCTTTTATTCAGCATTTATTTGTTGTTATCGCTTTCTCTTGATTATAGTATTCAATATTATTTGTCGGGTATATTCGTAGTGTTTTGTATTTTTCAATTCACTAGAATTTTGTTTAGAAGGAATTATTACCCGAAATTCCCAACAAAAACCCTATTCCAGTAGATCACACTTAGTATTCGGGAAGCTCCTTCAGGTTCAAGAAGTCCAAAATTGATGGTGAGAATGAACCAAGCATACTGGGGGATGGAACTAACACATCAGGCTGTCTGAAAAGACTCTGCGGTGAAAAGAATAGATGGCTCGAATTTGATGTAAATAAAGGAACTTCAGACACGTAAGGATTCACCCCTTGGTTATTTTCCCCTTCACATTTCTCATCGCTTGTAACGGATGACGAGTCGTTATCTTCATGATTCAAGATTTTTGGATGCAACTCTTGAGATTGATCAGTATTTTCTCCTGCAATCTTAGTGTCAGACCTGGAAAAACCAGTGAGCTTTTGTACCAGAGCCATGAAATCTCGAGGTTTCGTGTGGATGATCTTAGGAGAATGAGTGTAAATAATCACCGGCTGTCGCAGTTGTTGCTGCTGCTTTGTTACCTTAACTTGACCGGAAACGTCCGTGGACATGGGATACGAAGAAGATGGTTTCTGAATCACACGGGAATCCTTACTAATCCTCAATGGAGATGGACGCGGACCGTTGAGAACCACCCTTCCATACTCTTCGTGAAGTTTTACAGGGCTCATGATTTCAGAATTTGCAAGCGAGCTTAGACCAAAGACAAGGAAGAAGAAGAAGAAGAAGAAGTTGTTGTGGTGGGCAGAAAAGCAATGGAGACCGGATTGGACTGTACATATATATAAAGATAGAAATACAGAGGAAGCAGCGGAGAAGGAGAAAGGGATGTGATTATAAAAAGTAATATTTTGGATTAGCCAACGATTCTGACCGTTGACATTTTTAAAGGTTAGCAGAGTTGAGAGCTGTTGAAGTCTTAGGGTTTAGCGGAAAGCAGTTGAGAGAGGGTACCACAGTTGTTACTCTATGCGCTTTCCGTGGCAATCCCGCGTGCTAACCAGGGACGGAAACAAGAAGTTGAGATTGAGGGTAAGTCCTGCTGGGGAAAAAATGCAGATTCCGTAAAGCATAATATCATAAATTTTGAGACTTCAGAAAAAAGTAAACGGCGAATTTTTTTCAAAATTTTGGCCTCCTAGCTCCGCGTCTGATTATATTACAAGTTGTGAGTTTTTATTTGAATTGAGTTGTTCGTAAAAAATAAATAAATTTAAAATTAAAATAAGTAAATTTTTTTATATTATATATAAAAGCTAATCTAAATACAGCTCTGAGCGCACGCGGCAAGCCTAAATCCAAAATTTTATATGATTTACCATACATGATTTAAAAGAATATTACTGATATGCTGCTGTTGAATTTTCCTATACATAAGGTATATGCAGGCGCACCAAGTTGCAATGAAAATGATTTTAGGAGTTTGGATTTAGTAAGAAAAACGTTTTGAAGAAGCGTGTGAAAAGCTTTCGAGTGTTTAGAGATGGACTTTTATTTTGAGGAGGTCAACCCGCTTATCCACTGACCAAATACAAAGAACCAGTCCATCAATCATCTCTGCCAATTCTGGCCTATGCATTATATATATTGATTCTCTTTCTACCAATGAGGGTTGAATTTTCTTATTTTATTATTATTAATATTTTGTTTTTTTTAATAGATAATTATACGAAAAATGGAAGAGAGTAGGTCCTTCTTGATCTTGACTCTCTTTCTCCTCTGTACTCCGCTGCAATATTTTGTTCATTGTAGTAATTGTAAATTTATCTGAGAAAGAATAGCCGTGCTTCTAAAACCGGTGACATGAACCCATATATGTTGACTTTGACCATGCAAACAAAATCAAACATCGTCTGCGGTTCGGCAGCCTTTTCCTTCACACACTTTTTTTTACTAAAGTTTTAAAAAATAGAATACAATAACAATAGCTACAAAGAAAAAAAATGAAGATTCTTCGGTTCAAGCCCCGCAGTTGAAACTGACTTTTTTCCTCTTTTTTTTTTTTTTAACAGTGTGAAAGTAGCAGAAGTCAAAATAATTAGATTTATAATCTTCAATTAACTCATAATTAAATGGTTGAGTGATTTATTATTAGCCTTAAACCGCGGATAAATTATTAAGCAGACACAGGACTAGGCTAATATATCTAAACTAACTTCATTGAACATTGTTGATTTTTGAAATCAATGAATATTCTGTATTTTTATTTTATATCTCAAGTGGAATTAATATTAAAAAGAAAATGATATTCTTATTCATCTTTTAACCTCTTTCACCCTCTCTTATTTTTTTATAATTTAAAAATTGTTAATAGTAAAAAAAACTCAAAATTTCAACTCAAACAAAAAAAGTTAGGAGCATTAAAATTTTTTTATTTATTAAAAAAGTGAAAGAAACTAACAATAGACTGAAAAAAATCACTTTCTATATAAAAATTGGTCCACTTGCAGTCCCGCTTTGTAGGGATCAGATCCACGACTTTGGGCCTAGGGGACCAAAGTCTATTATAAACCAATTTAGGCTACAAATTCCACAAGAGTGAGACCAAATTTTACTTATCTATTTTTTTACTAAAAATATGAACTTTAAAAAATAATTTACTCTATCCCAAATTTATATAACTAATCGTTTGCATCATAAAAAACTAATTGATTTCTCCTTTCAAAATAGAAGTAGGATAAGTTCCCCAAATTTGAACTCAAACACAACCACTTTAGCTGTCCCAACAATTGGAATTGGAACACATGCATGATTTTCTTTCAAAGGCATGAGGAGAAAACTTGGCTTGCCCAATTTTGACAATATTTGGCTTACATAACACAAGTATAGTTAAATTTTATATATTTTAACTAATTACAGGTAGAATTGAATAGACTTTCAATTTAAAATTTTTTTGTTTTAAAATTTATAAAAATAAATTATTTATAAAAAATATCAGACCTCTGATAAAAAATATATATTAAATTTTGTAGTCGATTATTTTAAATTTTATAAACGTAAACAAAGACTACTTTGAATCTCTATAAATAAACACGAGTCTGGGGACTAAATCACTAGCACGAACAGTTGGAAATAGATGGACGACTGGGGTTATTGACGTTCTGCTTCGTCAAATTTTCCTCTTAGGCGCGGTCAAAGTTCAAATGTTCCACCCATTTTTTACCCTCATCCAAAGCAGGTAAGGAAAACCAAATTGCAAGATACTTTTCTTAAGGTAACCTGTAGTATACGGTACTTAATCTCCACATTCCCCCCGACCCCCCCCAAAAAAAAAAAAAAACAGGAAAAATAAAATTAGATCACTCGTGTTGGACTTCATCTTGTTGGTCGCTATTCTGGAGATGTCCAATTATAGATTGCTTGTCACAATGGGCCTGGGCGGAACTATTAAGTTATTTACTACATCCGTTTTAAGATATATGATATATATATTTTATATAAAAATTAAAATTTTGATAAATTTTATAATTTTTTTAATAGATGTATAAAAAATTCTTATTTAAAAATTCTTAATTAATATATTAAATATAAATTTAATATTAAGAATTGATGTTTAAGATATCTTGTTAGAGACAATAGTAAAATTAAAAATAGAATAATAAATGAAATTTTTATATAAAAATAAAAATTATATTTTGAAACAGAAGAAGAAGAGTATATTCTGATTTTTAAAAAATTACGAGGGAACATTTTCCTAAATTCCAAACTCATCTTTGAAAGTTTAAAAACTCTATGAATCTGAGTGCCTGACCGTATCTTCCGCCAAAGCCCAATTACAGAAAAGAGTTAATTCTTTGCGCCGTACTACAAACCAAAGTCCATAATGCTTTACATTTTGTTTTCGGCTTCCGTTTGCACTAATTCAATCTTATTTTTTCCCTTACAAGAATTTCACTTTTGCAAAAGCATCAAATCCAAACCCAACCCAAAAAAGCTTTATTTTTTTCCCCCAAGAGTAAATACTTTTGAAGTTATGTTTTAAATAGTTTATCTTTCTAAGTTGTAATCCGTTAAATGTACAAAAGCAAAGGCAGATCGAAAAGGGGCAGAAAACTCTGAGGCTTCATTGATTAACAACGCCATTTTGCTGCATGTCTCAAGAAGATTTCTGACACAACTGGTTTGTTTTATTACATTCTCATTTGTGAATAAAGGATAAATTAATTCAATATAGTAGCTTGAGCAATTAAAAATATATTTTATCAAACTATAATAATTATATGATCTCATATCATATTTTGAGATTTTTTGTCTTGGATTCAGGAGAGAGAAATTTTTGTGAGAGAAAAAGTGAAATGTGAGATGAGAAATTTGCATTGGGTTCCGTATAGAACCCAATCCAAGTAAAACCAAAACCATCAAATACTCCCTTCGTCCAGAGTTTGACATCCACTCATATTTATCGTCCATTAGTATATGTATTCGAATTGTTAATCTGTGAAAGATGAGATTATATTTTATCAAATTAAACTTCTTGAGTTATTGATCACTGATAGTTTTCCTGATTGGTGGAGTGAAAAAATATATATATATAAATGTCTGCTTATGATACTCCTACTAGACCAAGTGGATAGACACCCGAATGGACTAAAGAGTATATAAAATTGTTGAGCATGCAGAGAAAGGAGACCTACATTCCTCTATTGTGTGCTCCAAAATGGTCAAGAAGCCACTCCAAGAAAAACAAAAGCCAGTGGCATCGTTGTGTTATGGGAACAAGAAGCTGTCTTGTGATCAATTAGTAGTTCTCACGAACAAATGTGCACAAAAACTATATACATATGTCCTTAGTTTGAGGCTGGCATGAAACATATATAGGATCATGCGTAAAAGGAACCGCACGCGGACTGACTCAACACAGCCACTTCTCTTCTTCCTAGTCTCTGCACACCCAAATTGCTTCTCTTCTTGAAATTTGGGTTTCTGCTAAATTGCAAATACCATCATTTTTTGGACATTATTCAATTGGTTTAGTTTGTAGCTATGTGCTTTCTGTACAATGCATGGTTGTAGAAATGTTTGCAGATGATAATGACAAAATGCTTCCAACACACTCATTCTCCCTTTTCGATATTTTTGTCTTTCGCACTTTTGATCACTTCTTGGATCTCCCAATTCTTCAATCATAATTCCTTGGTTTGTTTAGTATTATAAGTGCATAGACACCTGTGCATTATATATAAAAAAAAAGATGTTGTAAGAAGACATTCTTTGGTGAGCTTCGTCAAGAGCAGCACGTCCAAGTTCAGCCGTTGCTGATATTGGCATGGGTATGTGTGGCTTTGGCATGCGCCTATAGTGGGTCACACATCCCATAGTTGTTCATAGATAATCATGAATTCCTTGGTCTAGACGGTCATGGTTTTAGACTTACACCTATATTAATTCTTTGAAGATTTCATGATGGTGGCATATGCAGCATAGCTGCTGAGCAAGAAAATCTCCTTGCAAGTCATAGCTATTTTTTAAGTATATAGCTGTTTTTTACATGGTTGGATTCGAGAGACATGATCAAGAAAGTAAACAAATTGTTTGCCTTGTCGCTTAAAAAGTGATGATTATTAGATAAAGAAAAATACGAATACCAAATATTGATTCTATTTACATAATACTCTCCGCAAGATTTCCAAACTGGGCAAGCATGCATTTGTCCTCTCCCTATACCAGGAAAAGGGTCATTAAGAAAAGGATTTGCCTTGTCAAGTATGCATATCGATTTTCATGTAGCCGATTGTCTAGTCACTTCTGACTCTTGAATAACGTACTTTAACTAACCAGATGGCATCCGCTCTCAATTAGTAAATTAAGGAAAAGAAAACCATGTTATATGTATACTCTTTCTTTGCTGATGAAAAATTTAACTAATAATTGTGCTCCAAGTGATTGAATATTGCACTAAGATCACTTGAAAAATTATACTCCGACACTAAACAGATAAAAATTCAGCTGTCAACCTTTCTGATGTTTCAAAAGCATCGATCAGGACCAAAGTTTTACGTATAACTCCATTCAAAATTGTAGTGTACTTCATAATATTGTTAAATCCAGGGTTTTTCTGCAAGAACGCAGCCATGTGTAGGCCTGCAGTGCAGAATGCGTAAAGCTGGAGCCAAGTTCGAAGATCACCATCTTAGTTAAATTCAACACTTGCTCACAATAAAACCACAAGTATAGGGTGGTTGAGATGTACCATTTTCAAAGAATTCACAGTGCCCATCTCCCATATGCATTTCTTGCATTATCATGAGTCTCCATCCGAAAACCTCATCCTCAGTGAGCTGGATGTATGCTACACAGAGAATGGGACCTACCTATGATTAGAATCCAATACATTCACCTTTTCCTCTTCACTGGGGGTTCAATCATAGCTTCCTCATTCAAGAAAACTGATGGTCAATCATGCAAAACTAACATCAGGAACAAAAATGGATAAACATTGTGTCTTCATACTTTGAACGCTTGAATGAAATGTGATAGGGACTATGTGGAATAGACCTTCAATATCTGCATAGTTAGGTCCCCCCCTCCCCCATCCCCCGGTTCTCGGGGAAGCAGATGACCAACTCAAGTACAAGAATTTGTGAGTCTCAAGAAACTTTAAAGAGAGACAATGACCATATAAAGCGATGAAGGGAGGGCATAATTACAAAAGTTTCTTTAATGTGTTCAGAAGCTTCAGAATCTTGGACACAAATAGTTGGCCCTCTCATGCTATAAGTAGCAATGCGACAATTGTCCAAACAACCAAAAAACCTTGCCAGCAGTGAAGCTGCGAACCCATCTCTCTCAGAGCTCCCAAAATAGCCAAGAGAAGTTTCATAATTTTTTCCACCGCTCTTGTACTTGCATGGATTACCCTACGCCAACCCCTTTCATCCTCTACAAGTTAGGTCAATCTCACCTGTTCCCTACTGGTTGAATGCTTTCTTCCTTTGACCTATAGATGCCTGTGCACATATCAAGTTTAAATTGTTGCAGAAAAATAAATAAAGAAAGATTTTACATGGGTAGTTAGCGTGTTATATTGATTATAAAGAAGCACAATTTTACCTTCAGCATGCATTATCATCCTTAAGTTCTTGCAAAAAAAAAAAAAAAAAGTTGCTATAATCAGCTACCTATTCAAATCGTTGTCCTTTCAAGGCTACAAGGAGTAGATTCTTGAACTAGAACTCCAGTATATATTCGACTGTAATAGATCCTGAAGACTTAATTGAAGATTAGATGCAGAGTGTTTATATGATAATTTGATAATTAACGTGCATGTAGCCTCTGTTTTAGGATAGGATAAACCTCAAGAACAAAATATTGGTTTCCGGTGTTATGTGTCTTCTATAGCTTCGTCACACTATTTGGAAGTTTGGAAGTCCGGTAGAGGAAAACAAGAAAGCAGACGAAACTGTAAGTGTTGTGACCGTCGTGCCAATGGGAGAAGGCCAAAGATTGAAAACAAGACAGTTTTATCCACCATATATTAAATTCAAACATGAACATCACCCTCCCAAAAACTTTATGAAACTTTAATTTAAGTCGCACATTATGATTAAACCATTGAATTTAAGTTCCCTATTGCTAAAAGGCAGAAACTAAAGAAAGATTTCGGGTACATCGGTCCCCTTCACATAAACCCTAAAAGGTTAATTTCTACATCGTTCCACATCATAAAAATTGATAATCACAGCTGGATTTGGCCATTTGAATCAATATGTTAAAAGGAGATTAGATAAATTTGGCCCTTTGAATCAATATGTTAAAAGGAGATTAGATAAGCTCTTATTCTTCTCTTACATAATTCTCAGCCATCCCACCACGACTTACCTAACAAAAAAAAAAAAAAAAAAAGAGGGAAAAACTCCCCAATCCAAAACGTAAGATATTTTAACTCTTCTTATATAGAGTAAGGAAGAAAAAAAATAAGTATTTTTTCTACTATATTCTTAACTAATTTTATTAATATAATAAAATATGAAAAAATTATATTTATGGTAAGAGTAACTTTAGAAAATTAATTTTTAAAATTTATAAAAAATTAAATATTTTACAAAAGAAAAAAAGAGTTCAAAATGCTTTATATTTTAAAATCGAGAAAACAGTATATTTGCACTACAATATTAGGAAATGCCAAAAAAGAAATCCAAACACCAAATACCTTCATGCCTCATTTGATTGTCAGGAAAAGCAAAAAGAGGAATGTATATTCAATTTTGAATATAAGAAGAGAATATAAAGCATTTTCTCCCCCGACCAACGATTTGGGCTAATAACTTTCTCCTTGATGTAACTCTTGCTATTGATGTAGAATTTCATAACAATATCTGCTTTGGTCCTCAGAAAAGATGAAAGGATTGGACACAATAGTGAAATAAACTTAGCCCTAAAATTTTATTTAATTGTTGTAAGGCCTCTAAGAATGAAGGCTTGAACACTTTTTTTCTTTAGAAATCATTTTTGTTTTAGGGAATCTTTAATTATTGAATTATTAACAAAATATTTGGAACCTTTAATTTTTACCAGATTAAACATCGACAGAGCATTTCTCCCATATCGACATTGAAATGAAAGCTTAGATTTCCTTTGTGAAAATTGACAAATACCAATTAAGAATAAGTTGCCATTTGGGTTAGGAGATTGATAGAATGTCGTTCTCTTCAATAGCGACTTTGGCTATTTCGTACATAATGGTCCCAGAGATGAGATTTCGCTCCAAAGAAAAAAAAAAAGGAACGAAAAACCTACAATGACTTGCGGGACCCAATTTAAGTCCAAGGATTTTAATCCCCATTCTTTTTTTTTGAATAAAATAGTAGACTTAGAGATGGGACCATTAATCTTATGTATTTAATATTTAGATTTATATATTCATCTAGTAAACGTATCAAATAAGTTGAATAATCATCGATTAGTAATGACTAGGTAGCACAGTTAAAATTTAAGAAGAGGCCCTGTTGAATAACTACTATAGAAGCCAATTTAGACACAATCTCATAATATTTGTATTTATAAAAAAAATTTATATTCTCAATAAGGTCGAGCCATCGGAATTTAAAGAAAGTAACAAAACTCTAATTATTTGAGCATCAGTCCTACGGTTGAATCCCCATTCTATACTTTGAAAAGTTACTTGACTTTTCACCATTTTCATTCTTGCCATGTAGTCTTACTGAAGGAAGTTTATGGTCTGGAATTGAATGCACAAATAAAAATCCAATTTGGACAAAAAGAAGTATTGTTTTTTAATTAAGAATTGAATGTTGAATTTTATGTAAGAAAGTAAACATTTAGTTTTAGGAAGAAGAAAATGATTTATAAATTCTTCAGTTACATTGTGCCCTGTAAGAAGGACTATTGAAATGACCATTGTCAAAGTTAGATTCCTTTGAATTCTGAAGCAATGAAAACGAAAGAACATAACCTTAATTTGTACTAATTTCAAAAGAAATCATTGATTTTGAAATTTGAAGACATCTTAAATTGCTCATTTTGACGACTTTGCGTATAAAGTTAAAGGAATAATGAGAATGTGAGTGTCACAAACATCTTGAAGCAACTTTGTATTCTGTTTTATAGTTAAAATAATAGAAAAGTTAAAACAATTCCGAGAATGGGAAGGTAAAAAGAGTAAACCACTGCTTTTTGGCACCTTTTCAAGATGGTAAATCATTTATACTTCCTACCAGTGTCACACATGGTGGCCTTTTCCAAATCTCTCCCCGCCCAGAAAATGCCTAAAATATCATTTTCAGCCATACACAACAGGCCACTTTTTGAACACAAGAAAAGGTGCTTTTTGTATTTTACTGCATCCCGGAGCATATCCTATTGCTCATCTGGATTTCTTTTTTCTTTTTTCTTTTTGCAAATTTCATATATGGATCAAAAATTGAAAAAAATAAAATGCAGGAGAGACAAAAGGAGGGAAAGAGATGAATTTTTTTAACGTTGTTGCATTTCTATATTCATAGTAGTAAAGTTAGCAATGCCTCCAAAAAAAAAAAAAAAAACCCCAAAACAACTCCACTATCATCCGCCACCATATATGTCAAAGGCGTCCTAAATAATTGCTCCAAAATTGGTCGCCCATCCAAAAGGCTCCGACCAATTATGGGGAAAAAAAAAAATCTACACAATAAAAGAAAAAATGCAAAACAAAGAAATTTTAACAAACAAGAGAGAGAAAGCCGAGGAGTAGGATTTGATGAGAGAGAGAGCTGGAAACAGCTGGAAAACCTACTCCATCAAGAACCGCTTCACAATCTTCATGCTTGGTTCCACCACCTGTTTTTCCCACATCTCCGCCGCTCTGTCGCCGGGTCCTGACGTCACCATGGCAGCCCTGAATGCCTCCGTGGCATCAATCTTGTGCAGGTCCCACCCCGCGTCTCTCAATCGTAGGATCTTCTCCAGCTGCCTTTTGGCGAGGTGACGCGTGTTTTCCTTGATTCCCTTCACCGCCTCCTCGTATAACAACAGTGGCCTTTCCACGTCAGCATCCGTCTCGGAATCTCCTCCGTTCCGTTTGAAGTATCTCTCGAACTCCGGTACTCCTATGGCCTTCTTCAACCCGGTCAGATTAGCCGAGTCAAAGTGAGCTAAACATTCCGAGCCGAAATAGTCTGCGAGTTCTTTGAACATCCCCTCCTCCAGCATGTCATCGACCCTCTTGTCCAAGTACTGATTCAAAACGGGCAGAGAGACGTCCACCCAGAGGAAGCAACAGTTGTAACGGAGCTCTGTATTTACTGAGTTAGCGAATTTGGACTCGTCGAAGACATCGAGTTTTGGATTGAAGCGTTTTGCCAAGAGGGCGTAGATGAATGAGTTCGACCCACCAACGATCATTGGTACCTTTCGTTGGGAGAACATCTGGGCAATGGTTTTGGTGGCGAGTGAACGGAAATCAGAAGGGGAGAACTCAGTGTCGGGGTCAAACTCACCGAGAAAGTGATGGGGAACGCCGCGGCGGTCACGCATTGAGATTTTATTGGTGGTGATGTCCAGCCCTCGGTAGACTTGGATTTTGTCGGAGTTGATGATCTCCGACTTGGGGAAAAAGCGTGTGGCCAACTCTATGGAAAGCTTCGATTTGCCTGACCCAGTGGGTCCCATTATCACAACCACTTTCTTCTGGCGGCGGTGATGAATGGTGGTTGCGGTGGCGGCCATGTGGGGGCATGTGGGCTTGCACGGAGATGGCGATTTGCAGAGTGTAAAAACAGAGGAAAATGAGCCGGTGGTGAAATGGAGAGGCTGATTCCTGATAGCAGTGGCTGCACTACTAGTATTGTATATTGGTGGCAAAAATGACGATAATCTTTTCATAAGGAACAGGAAAATACTGAGCGATGATGAGTGTCAAGGTCTGTGCCTGTGTGCTCTGTACATACAAACATACAGGAAGCATGAGAGAGACGCAATGTTCTGTGAGGGCGAGTATATATATGGCACGTACTAAGAAATGGGATATGCAATACGGTTTGGTTCAAGTTTGTTAAAGAGTTACAGCTAGAGGAATACAACAGCGATCAAGAAAGTACTGAACGATACCACCATAGATGATACTTTCCGAGAGAAAAAAGAAATGAAAATATAAGTACTGTTTTTGAAGCAAGATTTATGATCAAGAAGATGATATGGATGAGCCCTTGTTTGTCATTTCGTCAATCGCTCAATGGCATTGCTTCATTCTTCATCAGTTTCGGGCTGCTGCTACTGATCCATGCTTCGTCTTTCCTTCTGCTTCATCCACGTAAGAGCAGAGTGCAGAGCATAAAAGCACAGGCCAAAACAGACGCTGCACACAGGTCTTGTTTGTGAGGTATATATAGGAAAGGGAAGGCGTGAAGTAAACTAAAGGAATGCAGTGGGAAAAGAGAGAATGGAAAGGAGGAGAAGGGAGGCACGGGGGATATTCGGGTGGGAAGAGGAATTGCCTCCGGGAAGGACTCTTTTTTGTTTATCGTTGAATCCAGAAATAAGAATAAGCTATATATCCTTAAACCAAAGGCCAGTATTACCAGCTTCCAACCTCTTTCTATATTTATATTTTATTTTATACATTTTTTTATGTACTACTATAGGAAAGGCTTTTTATTTTTATTTGAAAAAAATATTATTTCTTTCTTTTCAAAATATAAGATATTTTAATTTTTTTTATAAATTTTAAAAATTATTTTTAAAAAATTAAATTTATTATAAATATAATTTTTAATTCTTTATTATAAATAAAAAATATCTCTTATTTTTTAATCAATATAAATAAAAGTCAAAAGACCTTTTATTTTTCAACGAAGCGAGTTGTAGTTTTTGTTTTACATCATGACAAGGAATTGCTGCAAGTGCACATCTAAGAAATATTCTGGCCTCTTGATTACTATTCTACGCTTCCAAGAAAAAAGGATGTGTTGGTGTATGTTACCTTAAAATTGTGCGCATTCTCTTATGGAGATATATATATATATATATGTATGTATGTATGGTACTTTTGTTATGCCTTGTACGTACCTATATTGAAGCAACAATCCCCAGTTTTTCGCGGTCCGTATTACTAAGCAGGTGAATAGCTCCAAAAAAATTTCTCTTGCTATGTAGCATGGTTTGTTTTCTACCCTTTCGGGGAAAGAGTTAAAAAAAACAATAAAATGGTAACTTATTTGGGAAAATTCTTTGCAGAAGTTATGTTCTTTCTGCAGAAAATAAAATTTTGAATTATTTATTTTTAGGGGTTTCAAATTTCTGTAAATTTTTAAAACAAAAATAATACAAAAGGGTTTGATAAAAGAGAATAATTTAAAAAATGTATCTCAAGATTTCATTATCTTGAAATCTCGATCGAATCTATTGATTTTAGAGTCACTAAGTGAAGAAATCATCGTGATTTTTATAACTCCCTTGCATTTTGTCTAGATTATAGTTTGAGGCTTATTGAACATTTAGCAATTGAATATTCAACTCGTATATACTTTATGAGATTAGATCCTTTTTTTTTTCCTTCTTAGATTAGATATTTTCCCCCCTAAAACATTAATTCCTCGAATACCTAAATTTCTGTTTGAGATATTACAAAATGAGTGCCTCATTTTATAAAATTAACATATTGCTCATTCAAACTTCAACAACTAAACTTTCTTTTTTAAAGGGATGTAAGTTTCACATATGCGGTCACATTGGCAGCCTCACACTGCTAAGCTCATCTAATTAGTAAAGTAATCTAGTGCTCAAAATTTATTTGTTGGGATAGAGGAAGTTAAAGTGTCTAGGTAAATCCTCAAAAAAAAAAAAGGGGGGGAAATTCTAGGTAGTTGGACTAATTGGACTTTTGGCTATCCTCCAAAAAAAAATGAAAAAGAAAAACGTCTTGGTAATTGGATAAAAATGCCTTCTTTTTTATTGGCTTTCAATTTAGACATAAATTTTTGATTAAAAGTCTAATCGAAAGCTCATTTGGTTAACATTCATTCCTTACTAGACATTTAAAAAAATTGATGTATTTAAAAGGAAAATGTCTATAATAAGCTGAATGCATCTAAACAGGCGAAAACTCTGTCATTAGATTTAAGAGAAAAAACTTCAAGAACAAACTTTTACCTTAAATGGCAAAAATGAGAAAAAAGGAGCCGGGCCATCAAGTCTCATTCAAGTGATCAAGGTAAACTGTGAGTTAAAGCAATAATTCTAGTCATGTTCTCCTTACAAACCACTATTAGGAATCTCTTTAAGTTCCTCATCCTTCCTAGTACTTTTTTTTTTCTTTTTTAAAAGAGAATCAAAGGTATAAAGTATTTCAAAGATGTCGTTGCTCTATGCTTTGTCCCCGTGATAGTGGGTGGTACGTATTGGGATTTTTTTTTTTTTTTTTGCAATTGATGACATGAATTCTACAAACAAAATCAATTCAAGAAATCGTTTCATGTGTGTAGACACAAAACGTTAATAGGAGCATAGACAATTTTTTCTTCATAAATGTGTAATGTAGTCGGACTTATTAATCGGCATGAATTGGAAACAATTTTTTTAAAAAATATGTGTATTGGGATTGTTATTAAATTTAATTTTTTCTTTCTCTTTTCTCTACCTTTTTCTTTTTGATTCTCGTATCTTTTGTTGCAAAAATCAAAGTAAACTATTTAGATTGTAATTCAGAGTAAAAAGTTTTTTTTGGACTTCTATATTTTAATAGAATTTACTTTTAACTTATGTAAGTGAAAATGCGGAACTCATAGTGATGAAAATAGAAAATACAAAAAAATGCAGTTATATGCGTTTCAGTTTTTTTTTTCTCAGCTAGCCTCACACTTGTTTCAAAAGAAAACCGGAAAAGGAAAAAGGGGTTAGCATCACCTCAGGAAACATGTATCTAATCACTTCTTATCTTCACGTGAATTATAGCAATAACATAACATCAAGATAAATAGACCAGAAATTACCAGAAACATCTCAAGCAAAGTAGTCCATTCCTTCCTTGAGGCTTTCATACACTCTTTAAATAACCATTTCTGTGTGCATTTGCGGTTGGCATTTCAGAAGGCAATTCCGTTTTCCATTCTCAATCAAATCTCATTTTTAGTCTATGATACCCTAACTTTTTTTCCCCTCTCTTTTCTGATGTGCTATTGGTCCGTACTTTCTTCTTATAAATCATCTAAGTCATACGCAAATTGCACAGTTAAACATCAAATTTTATTCTGTATCTTAGCATTATCGTTCCATGTTGCATGAAAGCTGTTCTAATTAAGCAATTGATCCCACACTAAATTGAATATTTTGGAGTTGGTAAATGAATTATATAAAGCTGTCCATTAATGCTACTGCATGAAGACATGATTTTCTTTCTTCAGCATTCTCCGAGCAGAGAGAATTGTCTCTCCACGGTAGCAAAAGTTATATCTTAAAAGCTCGCTTCAAATCAAGAAGAATCCGAATAAAAATGTATATGCACATAGGAATAATATTTTGCTACTGAAATTTGTTTATTGATTAGTACGGTATTTTCTTCATACGCTCCCAGAAATTCACATTAAAAAGAACAAGCCGAAATGGTCATCGTCGGCACTGAAATTCATCCGTGATAAGCGTTATCTTTCTCTTTCGAATGGGTGGGGTAAAATTGTTAGAATTTTTTGCTTGACTAAGGTGGTGAGACTGAGACTGAAGTGGTGGAAGTTCCAACCCTCTATATTTCTCAGTCTACACTTTCGGCTAAAGATCGTACGACGCAAGACCATCTTTTGAACTTCGAAGGGATTGCAAGAAAATGCACGATTTGTTTCAAAACTTCTCGTAAGAGTACAACAAAAGGATCCATAACCAGAAATTGGTACCGAGTCGGTGACTTGTATCCTTAGTGGCCGTTTGGTGCGTTAGGTTTTGTAGTCGGATTGCATAAAATCGTGTTTGACAATAATGTGAGTAGAACAGGGTATCAACACCGACTTGGTTTGGCCGTCTTCTCTTTGTAGCGTTTGAGTGGGGGATTTGTTGTTCGTATTACCCTCGGCTTCGCCTGATCATTTGAAAGAAATTTGATTTCACTATGTTTTTCAAATCAAAATATTTTATTTTGGAGAAAATAAAAATATATAAAATTAAGAATTTTAAAATAATATTAATTATACTCTGATTTGGTTTAAATTATTAATTTTAAATAGTAAAAATATACAAAATAAAGTATTTTAAATTTTAAAATAATCTTAATTAATATTTCATTTAGTTTGAATTGTTAGTCTTCAAATAGTATTTTTGAAAATATATAAAATTAAGTGTTTAAAATCTTTAAATAACTTTAATTAATATCTAACTTAATTAAGTTATTAACCTTTAATTATACTTTATTATTGATTTGGAAAAAATTAAATTTTTTTCGGTTTGGCTTGGTCTACATAGAATATGAAATCGAATTTTAATTTGAAGATAACAAATAGAATTTTTTTTCAAATCCAAATTTATCAAAATCGAATTAAATTTTGATTTGGTCAATTTTTAAATTTTCTTTAAATAATATACACATTGAGCCCCAAGGTTAGAATCATTGGAATAGTAGCAGATAATTCAGATTAATTCTCATGATGTTCCAAGAAGAAAGGTGGAATTTGACATGAATCAGATATAGAGAGTCAAACATCGATGAAAATAAGGAATGAGGGGATTAAAAAACTGGTTGCAAGAAACTGTCTGCATATGAACGTAGGCACATGATGACCACTAAGAAAACAAAATTCAAATGAAAATCTATCCATAATCGTCCCGGAATCTTGTCTTCAACCCCGCTAATCCATTTTTTCCCGACAGTTAAGAGCTGCTTCTGTGGCAAAAAACAGGAGCAGAAAGAGAAAAGAATTGTCGAAAGACAGGATAACAAGTTTTCTTTGTCTTGATTTGATGGGATTTGGATAAATTAGACTGCTTGTTTTTTGGTTCTTTCCATATGTAGCTAGTTTGCATTTCTTATTCAGTCGCGACATTTGGTGGCAAATTACATGGTATGTGGTAAGAGTGACAAGGCTGCTATGGAATTCTGGGATTCCTACTTTTGTTGGTACTGTGAAATATGAAGAATCAAACGATTGGACGTATTGATGAAGAAAATACGAGACGGACGGAATTAGAGAGCAAACGGGAAGAGAAAATGAAGAGTGCCAAAAAGGACCCTACTCCTCCAAACATAAAATGTTCTTCAGGTCAATCGTCAATCAATTGACCAAGTAGAAAATAACATATTTTATAAATAGAGATTGCTTATTGCAATATTTTATTTTTATTTTTTTAAAAAAATAGCAATCAACAGAACCCTGAGTTAGGGATTCATTTCAAAGAGGTTCTCCAATTGTGGTGGCCGCCTTGAAATTACTCCGCCAACTGTGACAAGAATAATGTTCTAATAGGCTTGCTATAATTTGTTGGCCTTCATCTCAAAGTGTCCCTCCAAACTTGGCGGGACACTTAGGAATTTTTCTTGTCACTAGAAGGTCACCTTTCAATTCCATGCATTTTTTGCCTTTTCTTGGGTTCCCCTTCTCCATGCACATTTTCTTTATTTTTTCAATTTTTTTCCTTTTTTGGTTTCTGTTATATCTCCGTGCTTTTTTTTTTTAGGTTCCCTTTATATGCAAATTTTAATTCACACTGCAGATCTATTTGGATTATTTAAAATAAAATTAAGTAAAATCAGAGAATTTTTGAAACAAAATTTAGGTTGAAATCTTCTCATTCTATATTTTTAATTAGTATACATCATTTATTACCCAATACAATAGATGTTTTAAAGTAATACAAAAAATCAAAATATTCAAACTGCACTTAGATTTTAAAGAAAAGGTTAAGAAAATTTTAAGATTCAAAGAGAAAAAAATTTAAATAAATAAAAGATAATCGCATTATAATCAATAACTTAATACACTGCAACTATCAGATGTGTTTATAAATTCATCCCGTTTAGATTCAATCTTGCACGAGTATACTTTGATTATTATATTAATTTGTAAGTGACAATAGAGCATTTTCTAATTCACCATGCATCTATACATAAATAAGTGAAAGAAATATTCAAGTATATACTTATTCTTCAAAAAATTATTCATATATAACGGTGCGTTGATTGTGTACGCTGAAAAATATATTTTTAAAAACATTTTTGCTTGACGAAATTAATGTTGGTGATAAGTTTTTTTATTGTACAATTACTACTTACTGGTGCCTTGTCAACCAATCAGCAACTTGTTCTTGATGTCCGTTTATAGCAGGTAAATGCTAATCTACGTAGCTTCGGAATCATTTCATTGGATTTTCGCCCTTCTTCTCTTTTGTTCTTAACTTCCTGGCTTGTGGTGAAGTATTCAGTCTAAAATCAACCCTTCGATAGTTTCTAGATTTCATAAAATCTTCATAATAATGAAAGGTGTCCGATCAGGTAAAATCTTCATAATAATAGCTCAAAACTCTTTCTATTGATTGAAAATTTGTAGCTTTAACTTTGATACCTTACCCTACCCATCTTTTTCTTATAATTTTATGGAAAAATTAAATTAAATTAAATTATTTATGTAAAAATAAAAAAAATATTTATTATTTTCTTTCTCCTTAATTTATGTAAAAACAACTAACAAATCTTATATTTTGAAACATAGGGAGTAGATGTGTTAGTTCCACCAACCGTTAGTTATCTTCAATCTCAGTATTCATTTCATTGAACTAATTGAACGTGAATGTGAAATTTCAAAATTCAAGTTAGTAAATTTCAAAGCTAAAGCGGGGGAGAAATCTTTGCTTAAAACGATATAATAATAATAGTGAAAGAAAGTCTTGTTTACTTTGAAGATTTTACTGTCGGCACCCACATTATTACAATCATGATGAATCTCGTATTATTTTTTTGACATATCAGCATCATCCACTGTAAATTTAAAATTAAAAACTTATCATTTGAAAATATGCTTCTGATTAATAAACTATAACCTTATCATTTATATCGTGGTTCGTGGAAATTTCCTAGGCAAATAAGTCCAACTAAATTGCTTGTAAAAAAAGAAACAAAAAAGAAAGGCTCTTATGTAATTGCATGCCATCAATATGTTTTACTATGCTTACCGATTGATTTCGTCTATACAAAATATATGATATTTTGATTAAAAATAAATATTTGGATTTAAAGTATAACTCAATAGATTTCCCCGAAAGGAAAAACAATCAGTTTAGTGATAAAAAAATTAAATGTTTGATATATTATGATCCTAAAAGTTTTTTTTTACTTAATAATTCTCAAAGAATTTTCGTTCAACCAACAAGGTCCAAAATGTTAATTAGATTTTGTTGACTAAACAAAAATTCTTTGAATATTATGATGTTAAAAAAAAATTTAGGACCACAATGTATCATGTACCTAACTTTTAGGACTAAATTGATCATTCTTTCTTAAATATAATTTCCACGGTCGTTAGAGACCAAAAAGAGTTTAAAGCGTTCTACTTCCTTGTCCGAAATTGATCACTTCATATTTTTTTTTGAAATATCTTTAAAGATATACCTATCGTTCTAGATAAGCATCCCTCTCATCCAATCTTTCACAGCTTATACCTTTCTTTTAATTGGATATGAGTTCTTCAAATATATAATTGTAGGTTAATTCCTAACCAGTTTACTTGTCAAATATGATGCACCTCGTATATAATCAAAAAAATTCTGAATCTTTTCTTATCAAATTAAGGGTGAATTTGGATTGGTTTTGTCGTAAAACCTAATGAAAAATTTTCATTTTGGGTCTCACTCTTCACTTTTACAGAATTTAAGACAGAAAATTTCAAACTCATATTCTATTCAATTCCACCATAATTATAATATTTAATTTTGTGCAAAAAAATACAAATCAAGCATTACAACATTCATTTTATTGGGTACTCTCATTAATTACCAAATCAACCTTTTCTCTCTCTTTCTTTAATTAATAGTGGTCAATTCTATTAATTCTTTCTATTTTAAAAAGTCAATATTCTCTTTATTAAAAATTTAATATTGAAATTAGTGTCTTTGAATATCTTGAAAATAAAAATACTTAAAGTGAGTGTTTAGAGATAAGAGTGAAATAAAAAATTAATAAATAAACTCTTAATATAGAAATAGATCATATAATTTAAAATAAATTAAAATAAAAAATAGTTATATATTTTGAAACCGCGGAGGAAGTATTCAACTCCAGAGCTATCGAGCCACTTTTAATCCGGAATTCAATTCGAACTGCCGAGAATATTCAAGGAAAAAAGCATTGGGCTTGTGAGGCCACACCAGCATGTCATAATGCTGCTCCAAGGCAGCAGAACCACCTTTGACCCGTATAACAAAGACCCGTCGAGTGGGGTCCACTTAGAACTCTGGGTCAAAGTGTTGCCACCGACGGTAGGGCATGACCCGCACCCTATTGGTTCTTAAGTTCCGGCCCCTGAGGCACTCACAGTGAGCGTGCGTGGGGGCTCTCACATGGCCCCATAAAATTTTCTTTTTTATAATTTTCATTTTTTAAAGAAACCAAACAATTTAAACGAAACGGCTCTAATTTTTGCATGCAGCTTCAAATGTGCATCTTCTCGTGCATGTGCTTTCTTAATTAGGGTGGCCTCTGCTACTTTGCTTAGTTCTTGGAGGCCAGAGGGAAACATTAGACATGTTGCTTCCATTGCTTGTTTCCTTGCCTTTGATTATGGTTAATTAACATCTTTTATGTTATTTTTTTATTAAATTGACTGTCACATCCGTATATTAATTTCTCAATTCTTTATAGAGTTCGAAGATTTTAATCACGAATACGTATAACTATTTCCATTTGCTGCGATGATTGCCACCTGGGGAGCTGGTTATGTCCGAGCTGTCAAGAAAATCACAAAATTCGACCCACGTCTTGGTGTTGTTCTGTTGGCTGGGTGTTTGGAGCATGCTGTTGCTTGTTCTGTGTTCGGGCAACCTCGCACATTGTTGCACAGTTGGTCATGTTTGGTCAAACGGAAAAGACCAACAAAGATGTTCGTTCTCGAATCTCAGTAATGTTCTTGCCACGTCTGTCTCAATGCTTGAAGTTTTTGGCTTATTTAACAGTGGTCATTTTATAACATCTGAAATTGAAAAACGGAAGCCTGCAAAAGCAAAGGAGCATGATCAAGAATCCTACTTTTTCCTATATTCTTTATCTTTTTCACATATTCTTTATCGACCATCGGAATAAATCATTATTCGCGTAAAATGCTTCTGCGCAAGATTCTTCATTTCGTTGCTTTAACCCCTTAATTATGATGACATTATTAAAATTTTTGGATGATTTTCTGAAATTTTCTGGTTGCTAATTTGTCATACTACATTGACTGCACACTTCAAATTCCTTCAATATGTGCCAATTCTTCAGTGTTTTCGCTTAGTAACGAAGATTTAGAGTCACTATATTATTGGTACGTACTTTGTCAATTGCACGGAAAGATGGCGTTAAAAAATCTACACAATTTCAATAGTAAACATTAGTTGTTCATTGCTTAGTCATTGAAAATTTTCATGTACGAACAAGAAAAGAAAAACATAATTGCTTCTCAATTTGTTGAAGAAAGGGCTTGGTCTCCTTTCTACAAGAATAAGAACAAAAATTTTCAATCATGGAGATTGGATACCTAGATATATCATCGCGAGTTTCTTTCCACCACTTCAAATCAAACGACTTTGAGAACCGTTTTTGGGTATATATGCATCAAATTATGTAGGAATAAAAATCTTTGTCTGCAACAACTATATATACTTTGTTTGTACGTGTCCAAAACTTCTATATGTGTACAAACAGAGGGCCTCACCATCAATCCACATTAAGCTGGTGAAATCAAAATTCCTACAGAAGCATCTTCTTAATATGGTAGTACTAGAAGCTCACAATTGCCAAAATGAAAGCCAAGTTTCGTGGCAATTATTGATCAAACAACTACGAGCTTGATGATTGTTGAATTAACCGGACTACAAAACATTACCTAACTGAAGCGAACTGAAAAGTGTTGCTCATTCACAATATACAAGGTTGAGAGGCCGATATAGATATGTGAGTTTGATATTCCACGTGAAAATTCTTTTAGTTTTAAAATATAAGTAATTTTAACTATCTGAATACATATTCAGAAAAGAATACAATAAAATATTTATAACAAAGTACTCTCAATAAATGTAATGAGAGTTAGAGAGAAGATAGAGAATGAGGAATAAGAAAAAGATTAATGGAATAGAATTGAAAAAAACATAATAATATTCTTTGCAATAATTCATTCTATCTAAAACGACTCTTGCTATGAAAGGGATGGAGTACCTTTAATTAGTAACCTCGGTATGCCTCGAGTTTCTATCTTATCTTAGCTAGCTTCAATTATATGCTACATTTTGGGGATCAAAAGTTGATAACTTCATGATATGACTAAGTACAGTGCTTACATGTTGTAAGACAAGAAGTTCCCATTAATGTGAACTCCAGCTTGTAGCGCTAGTCCACCCTAAAATCTAATCTGATAAGCCTTCTCTTTCACTACCCTCCATCGGAGTACATCGATAGTCAAAAGATGTATGGCCACTCAGGTTCATCGAGTCTAATGAAGATCAGCGAATTAAGCCAAAAGTTCAAAAACAATCATGCAGAAGAAAATGATATAAAGCAAGTTTGAAAAGTATGGAAGCCATCTTATAATCAAACTAATCAGGATGAGTTCCCTTTCTCTTTATTACTACATTTGCAATACTTTCATTTCAAATTAAAATAGCAACATTAATTGCGAATCTTCGAGATTGTGACAGCAGCTATTTATTTACGCAGTTCTGAATCCTAATCAAAAGATTTGGATAATGTCTCATTAAGGGCGCCCTAATTAATCTCTCTTGATTTTAGTGCTCAAATAATTCCCCAAATAATAATAATTGCAAATGTGTGCTTCAACTTTGCAGTCGAATTAATTAAGGAAGTGATGCACTACACGATGTGTAAGAAGAAGTTATATATATTTGTGGAGCCAAATATACGTGGCCCCATTGAAAAAAAAATCTTATAAATTTTATATTTTAAATATTTGGTGCACTCCTTTCAAATATGTAAAAATGACCCCTTGATTTTTTTAGATTCCCCAAAAGAATTATGAACTTAATAAGTATTAAAGAAAATAATTTAAAAAGAAATTGAGTAAAAAAGGGGAAAGCTCTGTTTTTTTTAAGAGGAGAATAATACTAAAAATAAAAAAGTAACAGGAGAAAAAAATAAAAATCTGCCTTTTTTATAACCTTCCAATAAACTTACTTTTGTTTAAGGAAATAAACCTCAACTCTCTTGTCCCTATGTTACTCTTTACTTTTATCTTTTTCTGTTTGGAAACGAGAGATGATTAAGTGAATGATTGTTTGATCACTCACTTATTGTATTTGAAAATATCAACAACAAATTATTATTCAATATAATTTCAAGATGTATGAGAATAATTATAAAATATAAGTTTATTTTTAATTATAAAATATCTCTTTATATTTACATGGATTGATATTTTAAATAGCATTAATACCCCACAACCCCTAGGGTCCCAACACCGCCACTAGCTATATACACGAAGCCTTGTGGCTGTGGTTTTCTTTTAAGAATATGACTTTTATCATCTAAGCGATAATGCATGTATACTTCAAATTATTTGACCAAAGATCCCTTGTGGGGCTTTGATAAAGAGATTTAAAGATGCCAAAGCCATAAATTCCCGTCATTTCTATCTTTTTACAAATCATTCAACATTTTCAAGCGAAACTAGCGCGCGCACACTTGGACTTGAAAGTCCTTTCTGACTTGAAAGCTCATCTGTGCGAAGAATATTGAGCTATAAATTAAAGCTCTATCCTCTTCCCCATCCACGGATGATCATACCAAAAAAGCAACGGTATACTTTCAGTATGAATTAACTTTTTGGCTTCCGATGCTTTCACATCAATTTTCAGCTTCCATATGATTTGTATTTGGAGGTAATGATGAGCTTTCTGTACCACTCTGAGCTTTACATTCTTAGAAGCCTTAAGAAGTAGGTGATCATCTTGGACTTGGATTTGGCGCACTCGTTTATCATGTTTATGGTGTTCAAAAGAGCCAAATCGATCTAACTCACCAAACTGAACATTTCAATATTTCGTCTACGTTTAAATTGAAAAAAAAAAAGCACTATAAAATTAAGCTCAAGATATCTATTACACTTTGTTAATTTAGAATTTTTTTTTCTCCTTCTTCTCTTCTATTACGTATTTGATAATATCACTTGTCATCTGGTAAAAGATAATTTAAATTGATCAGTTTGTCACATTAAGAGCTAGATTTTTAGATGATCTTTTATTTCTTACTTTTCTATTTGTCAAACATCTCATCTAGACTTCAATATGACTTTTTAACTCTAATCTTTTTACATATTCTTTTTGACTTGTAGGAACCCGGAGGTTATCCAGATTGATACAAAAGCAATTTTCCTACTATGGTACGTTGGCCATTTTATACATATTTTAGTTGGATTAGGTGTGATCAGAAGATGATAAATTTGTAAGCAAAAACACTCTTTCCTGCTTGCTTCGGTTTAACTTACTAGTGATTTAATTTGTTCGTCTTGCTTTCTTTTCATGCGGCGCCCGATATATATTTCAGTATCAGAGGATATTGTTTTGCCTTTCTGTGGAGGGTCACTTTCTTCTGAAAAGTATTACAAGTTGTGTCCAATTAAGATTTTGCCCAACAATGATATTTGTTGATGATTGTTTCTCGATACATATCATGCTATGTCAAATGTGGATCAAATTCACAACTTCTTGCCTGCTATATATAGAATATTTCTAACGAATTATGTTATAACTGCTTGCCTCATATAATTGCGCTTCTGAATTATTAAAGATGAAGATTCAACTGTTTTATCTTTTGTGCAGTTGTAATAAAAAGATAATTTTGTATGATCCTCAGTTTTCTTTTGATTGTACTATGTAGTGATCTTCATACGATTGGTTAATTACGTTTGCTTTTTGATTACTATTCATTAAAGAAAAGAAACATGTTGCTGTTAAATCTTCATAGCTAACAAAACTTAATTAATCTGCTTGATTTTTGGACTAAACGTCTGTCATAAAAAATATATATTTTATGCTCTCTCTATCTCAAAATATCAAAATATAAGACTTTTTAAGTTCTATCTCTGTTCTTAAAATATTTGATTTTTTTACAAATTTTTAAAGATTGTTTTTCTAATTGAAGTTACTCTAACATATCTGACATTCTCTCTCATATTAATAGTAACAAATATTAATAGTAACAAAAATTAAGTTAGTTAAGGATATAATAAGAAAAAACACATATTATTTTCTTCTTTCTTAATTTATGAAAATCAAAAGTGCCAAAAAAGCCTTATATTTTGATACGAAGAGAATAAGTTGCAACATTAGTTTACATCGTAATACGTTGATTTCCTTAAGCATATGTCGACATCTTTATTAATTGCAGCATGCATAAACAAGAGTTGCCAGGTCTACGTGAGAATAAAAGACTGGAAAAATGAACAAGTATTATGTACAGGAGAGCATGACGGATTTGTCTTTGTGATCACTGGCCCAAACAGTGCCAACAAATCCCTTAAAAGAAAAAATATGTTCATGATACAAATTTTGTTTCCTTGTTAATGCAGGTCAATTAGTGGCCGTTCTCCCGTTGTCTTTTTTTTTTTTTAGGATAATCCCGTTGTGCGCATGTGATCAGTAGCGTTCTGTGAGTCTTGACATTATTTATTTTCGTTCCTGACGATGCTTCATGATCCAAAATAATTCCATTTCAAGCTGAGGATAATACAATGTTATTGCAATTAGTTCTAATGATGCAATGTAGGGTCCCATTATGCTTAATTAAACATCAAACGCAAACTGGATTTGGACATTTAACTCTTAAATTAGTTAATCTGTTGATCAAATGTAGGGTCCCATGAGAATTTGTTTTAGTTTAATTTGAGCATGCATGTATACGATGCCTTTGAACTGGAAAACTTGAGGTATAAGCAATCATAAATCACAAGTCAATGCGACATTAAAACGAATATGTGAACAAGGAAGACCAAGAACCAAAAAACCTTAAATTTATGAAATCAACTTGACCTTTCTCGAACCCAAAGAATTAGGCATGAAAAATGTTAACTGGACCGGTTTTAAAAATCAATTAAATCAGAAGTCTAAGAGCTCTCTGAAGTTTCAATATGATCTGAAATTATATATTATATATAGTTGGTGAAGTCAAAATATATAGTATTATGCTTAGATCACACTGTAGTCTGTACATTGAACAAAATCCTAATCAATTACGTTCTATATCTATTAGGGTTGATGTTTTAGCAGCCAAACTCAGAATCTGTAGCTAAATAAATTCATAATTTTATTTATTCATCAAATCATTTTAGCTTCATTTGGATTAATTTTAGTTCGAACCGAATGACAATTGAGCTCCACATTCTTTCTCACAAAAAAATTTACGTAGAAAATTTCAAATTCAAAAGAATTCTTTATTTCGTTAACGAGTACGTGATGCAAAATATTGAATAGCGGAAGACCTTGTCCAAGTTGTCACACAAAGAAGAGAATATAGCGGAAGAAAAATTGCCAATGGGTCAGCATCTTCTACTGAATATAAAGCTGTTGAAACATGTAGAAGAAGATTAAAAGGAAAGAGTTTCTTGAACGCATGCTCTGTTAAGGATAAGAGCAAGGAAGTTGCGGGCAATGTGAAGAAGAAAGTGACTAATGCGTTGATGCAAAGTCAGCAGTAAAGGCCAGCTCAGTTAATGAATGTTCCAGTCAGATGGTGACAACTAAGCAGAAGATGTCCAACACAGAGCCAGCTGGAAATTCTAATCAGTTGCCTTAGACATATTTATTACAGATGTGAATACGAGTTAGTTTATCTTTCTTTTCTTCCACAACATAACTGATTGGATTACTCTCTGTTTTCAATGTAAAATGAGAACAGCTTTCTTACACTTTCTCCCTCTGCATGGTTGATTCTTACTTTGTTCGCTGGATTTCCTTGATTCAAACTTTCTTCTGCAAATCGATTGCCTGTTTTTACTTAATTCTTCAATTCGTTTCCGTGGACTGTGTTCTCAAAGTTAGGGTTCATATCTGAATTGAGTTTGGAAATTGATCAATTGAGAGAGCTTTGAGTCATGGGTCAGTGCCTAGTCATCCTTTTTCCTTGAATTCGAATGATAATCCGTCATTTTCTTTATTTCAAGACTCAGCTAACAGGACCTAACTATCATTCGTAGTGTCGGCAAGTTCGGCTGGCATTGACGTCAAAGAACAAGCCGTGTTTCATTGATGAGATGACTGATGTGGTGTTTCCTAGGAGAAGAGGAGAGAGTGGCAATTTGCAGCTTTGGCAACCAGCAAACCAAACGCTATGGTATGCTTTAGACATGACCCCAGTTGACTCTGTCATCAGAGAGAGAGTAGAGAGAAACTCAATATCAGTAAAATATATGTATTTTTGTATTCTTGTTATCAGATATATATGCATATTAGTAATTGATCTGTTTGTGTCTTTTTCAGCTATTTATGCAGCAGGTCTTTATCACATTTGAAAGTGACCTCCAAACGGGATTAACTTTAAAAAATCACGGACTATTGTTATTAGATTAGGAAAATACTAATAAAAAAACTCTGTGATCACCAACTATTGTTAGAGAAATTCTTAGCCAGCCGCCTTTTATGTGTAAAAAAAATTAAAGTTTTATCACTTAACGGAATTACGTATGAAGCTTTTGCGTATTTTAAATTTCTTGGAAATAAAATATCTATACTTATATATTAATAAAAAAATTAGAGAAGTGATGTTCGGACTTTACTTTTATCTTCTTTTATTTTTGTCTTCTTTTTTTTATTTTAATAACTGAAAAGACTTTAATATCCCTATTTAGTTTTTCTAAACAAAACTTGAGTTAAAGTTTTGAAACTTGTTTTAAATATTAAATCTTTTTTTATTTATTAAAAAATATAAAATAAATGAAAGAAGTTTAAAAAAAATGAAGTAAGAATATCATTTCCGTAATAATTAATTCTCGATGATAAAGGATCCACTGTTGCAAGCTGAAAACATCTTGCGGTGTGGTCAAGTTCTTGAAAATACATAACAAATACCAAGTAGGAATAGAAATGAGCAAACTAATGTTTTCAAAAGTTTATTGCACCCCTTGGAAGGATTTAGCATTTAGGGAAGCCGAAGTGGAGAAAATTTTAAGTGTTTTAGATTAAGCTTTTCTGAATAATATAGGAAATAGAGGGATTGGCTCTATTATTGAAATGTCAATTTCCTTTTCCTTTCAAAGGTAAGTAAAAGCAGACGGAAGGAAATCAGACTATAATCTTAATGAATCTTTTTATATTGATTATGTTATTAGACTTTTATTCACTAAAAATATGAGTAAATATAGTAATGCTTCTCCTTTTTTCCTATTAAAATTTATATAATTAATCTTTAAAAGCCTTATCTTTTCCTTTTCCATGCATTTTTTCCCATACAATGGAACACCTCTGCCAATTTTCCGTGGTCTTTTAGGTTTTGTCGTCCATGACTTCATACACAACCAATTACCATTGTTCTTAGTGAGCTCTTCGAGAGATGGGCTCAATGGCTGTCCAGCGAAAAATATGAGATACCACCCGGAGCTTCTGCCTTCTGCTGCAGACTGGAATTGGAATTCAATAAGAAAATGCAGCTTCTGCTGCAGAATCAAATACATCCATCCATGAGCTTGTGATTTTGAATGCGCGGCGCAATTATAAATAGTTGAACCTCTAATCCACAGAAGACAGGAGATGGCTCAAATATATTGGCATTAGCGAGAAGGATGAACTTCTTCTAGATTTCAACTTCATTTCTTCCATTTGCTCTGCCCCCAACAATCATAAGCAAAGAGGCAATAATAGGTTTCACTGGACAATCAGTACTTACCAAAAATGAAGAAAAGAAAAAGGTCATTGGACAATCAGAAACTCAAAGGTGATAATAGTTCGGAGGGACGGATTAGACTAGCGAAGCAGAAAGGGAGATGAACAGGAAAAATAATGACATGTTTAGCTTCATTATTATGGGAAAATGACAAAGTTTAAAGAAGAAAAATGTGTTCTGCTGTCTGCTAATCCATCTCGTTCTTGTGGTAAGCGCAAGGCCACACAGTCGCCCAGCTCTGTTGCACGAGCTTGTAACCCGAACGAGGGCATTAGGATGTTGGCACACTGCTTTGACTCAACTGGTTGGGTTCTCATCAGCAATATGCTGGCCCGCCCGTTCCCAGTGGGGAGTTGGGCCGCACGACCCAGTATAAAGGTTGGGCCATACTGCTCCTAAAGAGGAGAGGTGACTGCGTCAGGCTGGCTTCAGACAGCAGCAATGACCTTTCGCTCTCTGCAGTGGAAGGATTACAGGTCGGTGCTGTCCGAGCCCAGTATATCCAAATGGGTTAAACCTAATTGGACCAACATCTTTTGCTTGCACAATTTTCACCAACATCTATCATTCGCACACTGCAAATTCTGAGTCTCGGAAGATGAGCAGAAAATGACGAGAGAAAAAAAAAATTAAGATTATAAAGAGAGAGCATCCTTGCAGAAGCTATGCAGACATCTATAACTTAGCTGATCAAAAACTAATGTAAGTGAGCAACATACAGAAAATACAGCAAGACTCTCAAACAAAATTATCATTGAACAGATAATCAGAAGTTTTATATTCTTCCAAGCTATAAGAATCTTGTGAACACCATGGCTCTATTTGAGCTGTATTTTTCCTAATCAAATACACAATTGAGTCTCACTCCTCTTCCTACAAAAAACTCAATTTCTCGAAACTCAAGGTAAAATTTCTTCTAACTAAACACAACTCAAATACACCCTATACTATAATCCATACTATACTATAATCCATAGTATATCTTAAGGCCCTACTTACCTTGAGATTATCTCCGGCAATCATACACATTTATGCATCAAAGCAAAGATCTTTCCTCTATCTTTGGATTTCTCGTGTTCTCTAAATAATCTCCCCAAGTTCCATAAGGTCAGGGATACATCCATTCGACCGCAATATTTTTGTCAATCCTATCAATGAAGCATATATCTCCTCTGTCTTGGAATGTCTCTCATCAAAGGAATAGAACTCAAATACTACGTTGTCAACCTCAATAAAGCTGCAGCCTGGGACTTTTCGAGTTCCAGTATCCCGCATTGCAACTTTAAGTCGCGCCATATCTTCCCATCTTGTAGAAGCCCCATAAATATTTCCTAGCATCACGTAATTTGCAGGGTTCTTCGGTTCAATCTGAATAAGGTTTTGAAGAGCCAGCTCGGCAAGCTCAATATTCTTGTGTGTCCTGCAAGCTCCGAGTAAAGCTGTCCAAATTACACCATCTGCTTTAATTGGCATCTTTTTCACAAATTTGACAGCGCGCTCTAGAAGTCCAGCACGAGCCAGTACGTCAACCATGCAACCATAATACTCAATCTGCGCTGCAATTGAATATTCATCAATCATCAACTGAAAATAGATAAAGGCATCTTCAACTAGGCCCAGATGAGAACAAGCACATAAGATTCCGATAAATGTAATTCCATCTGGTCTTTCCCCAGCATTTTTCATCTCAGCGAATAAATTCAAGGCATCAGCCCCATGACCATGCACAGCCAAGCCATTAATGATGGTATTCCAAGATATCAAATCTTTTTCACCCATGTTTCTGAATACATTAGTCGCACTTCCTATCACCCCACATTTTGCATACATATCAATCAAACCGTTGCACACAAAATTGTTGTCCTTATATCCGCTGCTCTCAGCATATACATGCACCCATTTGCCCAATTCAAGTGCACCTAACCTTCCACAAGCTGATAACAAATTCACGAGTGTGACATCATTAGGCTGCACATCAGATTCATTTAGCATCCTTTGAAAAGCTCTAAGAACTTCAATGAACCGGCTATTGTGAGCATAACCCCCAATTAGTGCATTCCAAGAAAAGATATTTCTTTCCGGCATCTCCTGGAAGAGATTTTCACATCCTTCAACATCTCCATTATTTGCATAACCATTCAACAATGTATTCCAAGATATTAAATCCTTATTGGGCATCACATCGAAAAGCTTCCTGGCCTCTGTCATGTTGCCACACCCAATATACCCTAATACCATAGTATTCCACAACACAATATCCCGCTCAGGAGCCAAATCAAACAGCCTCCTGGCAGAAATCAAATCACCACTTGAAATAAATCCATTAATCATAAAAGTCCAAGCAACAACATTCCTCAAAACCATCTCACTGAACACTCTCTCCGCACATCTAACTTGTCCCGCCCTTGCGTACAGATCAATCAAAGTAGAACCCACATAAGTATCCGACTTAAAACCAATTTTCAACACCAACGAATGCAACTCTTCTCCTTCTGTTAGAGCCATCAACTTCCCGCAAGATTTCAAAACCATTGGAAATGTATAACGATTAGGCATGACGTTCTTACTCATCATGTCATCAAACATCACAAATACTTTGTTATGCATCTCGTTTTGGATATACCCTTTAAGCATTGCATTGTAAAGCGATGCATTTCTTCTCGCAATTTGATCGAACATATTCTGGGCATACGAAATTCCATCTAAAAGAAAACATTTTGCGAGGAATCGTGGAGCTATGTATTGGTTGGTGGGATCGAGGCCGTGAGCTGTGATCTGGGTTTGGAGTTGTTTGAGGTGCTTCTGGGTCTTACATGATTTCAGCAGTGAAATAAACTGTCCTACAAGAAGTGTATGAGGGGCTTGAGAGGCCAGTTTACAACAACTTTAGCTATTTCCTTAGCGGAAAAAAAAGTCATCGGCTGGTATGCTTGGGTGAGCTTACAGAGAGTTTACAATTGTTAAGGCAAGCTAAGATGGAATAGCACACCGCAAGGCTAGAAAGAGTGAAAGCACCGCGGGAGAGAGCTGATCCATGGTGTTTGATTATTATTGAAACCAAGTTACTGGTAATAGAGCAGCCGCCAAGTTTTGAAATTTGCTCTAATAGTCTAATCTTGATGCATGACGAGATGTTCCACCACACAACCTCAAGACAATTGTAGCCAAGGCTGAGGTGCGTCATTTTCTCCAAGTTATTCAAGGCAACTGATTTTCAAGGAAGACTTTCCTTTGCCATGTTTGATGTTTTGAAGGAGACAGTTGAGTGCGGTTTGATATTTTGGTTATCCTCCATTCCTCCTTGATATTTTATTCCTTTTTCTTTAATATGTCTAAAAGAAATATGTTGATCAAATTTAGAATCTTTTGTCTAATCAAAAGTATTTTTTTCTAATTAAACTATTGTTTTATTACATTTTAATCTCATTTTACCTACATATAATTTCAAATTTCAATACAAATACAACCCTAATATGCTTTATCTCCACATAAACATTTTATAATATGTTAGTTGTTTGAACACTATCTCGATCTAGAGTTTAAGATAAAATTTTAAGTATGTGATTTACATTTTATTGCACAAACAATATAATTTTTATAAAATACAAACAAAAATATCAAAATTAAATTTTATTCATTCTTACCTTAAATTTAACTTCGTATTCAACCTCGTGATTGCAAATGTTGAAGTGGCGGCGTAAAATAATTTCTAAACTCCTTGTCATGAGAATTGTATTGTAAGAAAATCTCAACATAATGCCATCTCATGTTGCTATGAGATGATAGTGTGAAATGTTTTATCGATGCATAATAAGATGTGAATGGACTTTTAAAATCTATAACATAGTAGAAGTATTTTTAATCAATTAAATAATTAAAGTGTAATTATACAATTTGATACTACAATCATATTATATTATGTAAGGTTATGGTGTTTAAGAATAATTTTTTATTATTTTTTAATATAAAAAGTATTATATTGATAGTGAAGACTGACAAATACAATTAAACATTAAAGACTCATAAATATAATTAAACATGTAAGTATTATAAATAGAAATATTCTTATAAAATGCGTTGTCATTGAGTTTCCAACCTTGTCTTGCCTCTCTTTTTCCTCTGTGCTCCGCTGCGTCCGGCTATCCATGTGGTCTGTCTCTTCCCTTTCCCGTGTAATTATCTATAAAAAAAAAAAGAGTTTCTGTGGTACAAAGAGATAACAACGGCTGTCTATCACCATCCACGATCCATTCCTCAGATCAAAACCCTTTTGTTAATTTGTGCGTAGTCCATGTTTTATATTTCCAGGTTGACCGCTTTCCTCCACGTTCGCCGTCGTGATCTCTTTTTACATTTTGATATTTTAAGTATTTGATACTTCTTACAGAATAAAAATATTTAATATATTATATATTATTAATTTTATTATTTATTATTTTTATATATTTAAATTTAATATAATTTATTTATTAATTTATATTTTTATTTTTTATTATATTTTATTATTTTTATAATATAATTTAAATTTTTTATATAAAATTCTTTAATCTTTCAAATACTATAAAAAATAAAATAAAATAAGTAACAAAAAGTCACATTTCATAGTAATTAAGACTTTATTCTTGATTATTAAAAATTTTTTTAAATAATTAAAAAGTAAACATTTTTTAAAATATTATACTTAAAATTAGTAATTTTAATAAGTAAAAATTATTTTAAAATTTTTACATTTAAAATAAAATTAAAAGTAAATAAAAATTTTAAAATAACTTAAAATTAACTTTTAATTTTAAAAAATATAAATAATTATTTTAAACCATTAAAAACACATTTGTTTTCAAAAGGACCCGTCGACCGTAGTGGTGGTACCGTCACTTTGTTTTTCTCAGGAGTGGGGATTCTTTTTTGTACTAGTTCTATTGGGATCCATCATGGAACTTGCTCTCACCTCAAGTCTCCGGCCACGGCCATTGCTGCTGCCGGGCTTCTCGCAGAATCTTTATTTGTCTAGATTTCTCGGGAGGAGGTTGGACAGGAGCTTAAATGTTCCATTTTCGAGAACAAGGAGAGTAATGATCGTCATGGCTCGGAATAAACCAAGAATTGAAGGAGTTAGTGATGAGCTAAATAAAATCGCTTCTCAGAACTTGGATTATGCTCCTGCCCGCAGAAGGGTTCGGTCTGCTTTTGCTAACGTTCAGCAGCAGCTTGATCATTTCTTATTCAAGGTATGTTTTCTGTTGTGGAAGTTAATTTGGTTCTCTTGCAAGTTTCGATCGCTTTTATTCAATAGTGATTGATTCATCTCTTCCTCATATGTTTTCTTCTTCTTCTTCTTCAAAATATTCTTGGAATGGTCCAGATGGCTCCAAGCGGGATCAGAACAGATGAGGTATGTTATACTATTTATTGCAAAATTGATTGAACTCATCTATGCGATAACTTTGGGCTTTAGTGTCTGATTCTCAAGAAAATGACTGAATCCGGTTATTGTTTCTTATTACTGTTATCGGCGTCAATAAAATTAATTGCTACTTGCAAAAAAAAAAAGAAAAAAAAACCAAGAATAAAGCTGCCCTGTCAAGATAGAATTACATGGAAATGAGAGAGTTCAATGAACATAATGCACTTCATATCCAGTAGATATTTCAGCTTCAAACTACTGAAATATCAGTTGAAATTAAGTTAAGTTGGTATGCCCCTGTTGCTCGAAGTGCTGTATGAAATCCAGTACAAACTTCTTCATCTTAAAAAATATATAAAAAATAAAAATAAGAACTTCATATTGATGCTTGGTCTTGAAGATGTATATTTGGTGCTAGAAACAAGTTTGTTGTTCAAAACCTACTTGCTTTTTAGCTGCTAAATTGTGTGCGTTAATTTTGCAGTGGTATGAAATAAATTCAAGCGGTCAAGAAATTTTCTGTAAAAGCTGGTTGCCAGAGCCTGGTGTGCGAATTAAAGGCGCTTTGTGCTTTTGCCATGGATATGGTGATACCTGCACTTTCTTCTTTGAAGGTTTGTAATGTTTTCTTTTGTAAAATCTATTGTAGAATACCAATATTGTGCTCTTTAAGTTTATTCTGTCTGATTAATAGAATACTGAGACATTGATGGTTTCTTCTATCTTGTGTTCCTTTACTCCTCCTCCCCTCTCTCTCTGTGATTGTAGGAGAGGCCTTACTTCCTGTTGTGTTTGAATAGGATCCTGTGTCTGATAAACATGAAATCTGGTGGTCAGGTATAGCAAAGCACATTGCTGCTTCTGGCTATGGTGTTTATGCTATCGATCATCCAGGTTTTGGTCTCTCTGAAGGATTGCACGGTTATGTGCCTGACTTTGATGCCATAGTGGAGAATATTATTGAACAATACAAGAAAATGAAAGGTATTCCCAGCAGGCTGTAATAACGTCATTTATAATGATTATCCAAGAATGGGTACTCTGAGAAATGCCCCTCTGTTTTACAAGAGCAGACTTAAGATATTTGTCAATCATGTAGTTCAACTATTGGTAAACCTTTGTCTTTAAAATTGTGGCAGGGAGGCCAGAGATAATAGGGTTACCTCGCTTCATATTTGGTCAATCCATGGGAGGAGCAGTTGCTCTTAAAGCTCTTCTAAAGGACCCGCACGAATGGGATGGCATAGTTCTTGTGGCTCCTATGTGTAAAGTAATACGATGTTTAAATTTCAAGCCAAAAGGCATATAACTTCATTAATCCAACATTTACAGGTTATTAATTTCGATGAAATGGTAGATTCGATATCCTGAAATTTAGATTCTTAACTAACTTGCTAGTAGCTAGAATCTCATAACCACACCTCTTCACAACTGAAAACAAATGAAAGTTACCTGAATTTTGACTCACTGCCATAGTTTGTTGTACTTCCATTCTCCATTTTTTCTTTCTTTCTTTTTTTGGGGGGTGCGGGGGCGCAGGGAGGGGGGAGTTTGGGGAAAGGGGGCAGGACTGAGCAGTTCTGTTCAGCAACTATGAAAGCAGTTTGTGCCTTGGCCTAAAAGATTTCAACGTCATTTGTATGTTTGAAACTTCTTGTGTGACTCAGTCTTGCAAGAAGAGATTACTATAGGGTGCAACTAAAAGCTCCCAGGTAGGACCATGATTAACTCTTATAGTGTAATATGCGTACATTTACAGTATGATCTTGTTATTTATATTTATGAGTCAATCATGCACAGCCGCATGCTCCAGTTTAGCCACATCTGTTCTTAGCCAAAGTTGCTGTTAAATGATTTTGCAACCTCAAGGTGCTTTGATTTCAGACAGAGAACATATAGCACTAATTAAAAAATCAGTTGCACAACCAATCATATGAGCAAAGAGTTATGTTTTTAGAGTTTCATCTTCATTGTGAATAACTGCGAGTATTTGTTCTTCATTTTTTATTATAATTAATCAGCAAGACACTTACATTATCAAATTTATGTTAAAAACAGTAGATTTAGTCATTCTCTCTTGCACTAATTTGCTGAGCTTTACTGCTGCTAAGATTGCAGAAGACATGACACCTCCAGTTCCTCTTCAGAAAATCTTGATTCTTTTGTCTAGAGTCATTCCATCAGCCAAACTTGTTCCCACAAAGGATTTATCAGAGCTGGCATTCAGAGAGACGAAGAAAAGAAAAATGGTTTGTTCTCTGAACTATACTTTAGGATCTGGATTCGTTGTTCATTCAATGGAAATGATTGTTAGCCATTACATCTTGGATTTTAATCAATTTAACAATCTTGGATTGGGAATAAACTCTTTTTTTGATAAAAAGGGGATCAATTTAGCTGTAAGGGGGTAGGACTGTTTTGAGTAACCTATGGCCCAAAGATGTTTGTAACAACAAGAATCAGAAAATTTATAAGTAATTACTCCCCTGATCTGTTGAGCTTGGGCCTCCCCTGGGTGGATAGAAATGCAGTACGAATTTAAATACCAAAATTTCACATAAGATTGTATATGAGATGGATCGTTTGAGGTGAGGAGCTCAGAACTCATGAAGGTGCATACTTGTCATGCAAGATAATTCTACTGATTTTTTGTGAGATGATCACTTCATACTCATATGCATTTATCTTGTTGTCCCTTAGTAGATTGGTATTAAATACGATATTGTAGCTTAAACACATCAGTAGTGCGCAGCAAAACAGAGCATCCTACTTCAGTTTCTTTCCACTAAACTTAGAACATCTGTCCATTGCTATAAGGAATAGAGTAACCAACAGCAGTTAAGTTAAACAGGAAAATATCAATTGACCTGTGGTATTGAGAAAAGAATACCTAGATAAAATATAGCTAAAATAACATCAACTGGAAGACATAAACGGAAGGAGCACATGCATAGGATTTTGAGATTGCCTCCATGTTTTTGTTAGAGATATACTCCCTCAGTCTAGAATTGAGTTTCCAGTTCCTTTGGAAGTGGAGTATATGTGATGTAAGATCAACCTGCACTGCAAACATGTTCTGATATTTTAGCACATGATCCTTCATTTGTTTATAGATGGGTACTTTGATCATATGGTACACTAATTTTTAACTGTGTATGTAATCTCTCTGAAAGAAGAGCTATAATTTCTAACTTTGTATGCCTATACTAACTTCTAAGCTGCTCTATTTAACATTTAGAAACTGTCTGAAGTTGCTTTATGTTTTGAAGAGGTACAATAGCTGTATTCTAGCCTAGTGGTTATCTTGGCTTTGGAATTTCTACTACTTCACAAGTATATTTGCCGGACATATCTATTGAATACATCACTCCTTCGTAGGCTCCATACAATGTGATATGTTATTCTGATCAAACACGACTAAAGACTGCTGTGGAACTCTTAAATGCTACGAAGTATATTGAGTCACAAGTGGAGAAGGTCAGTACACATCTACAACGGGAGCCTCTTATCTTTTGCTGAGTAAAAGTATTTGATAGAGCTTCACACTGTAATTCTTTATTCACAATTTCTGATAATCTTGCAGGTTGCATCTCCAATGCTCATTCTGCATGGAGCCTCTGATAAGGTGACAGATCCTCAAGTTAGCCAGTTTTTATATGAGAAGGCTTCTAGCGAGGACAAAACTTTGAAGCTCTATGAAGGTGGTTACCACTGTATTCTTGAAGGGGAACCAGATCATAGAATTTTAACCGTCCTTAATGACATTATATCATGGCTTGATTCACGATGCTTAACAAAGTATTAGTTCTGCCTATTTTTCCTCTTCCATGGATCACCAGAGTCTTCTGCCACACCTTTCTTCCCTCCTAAGACGTGACTGTGAATTGCTCTGCAGCTATATTTGAAAGGAATGGCCGTTTCCTTGGTAGCACAATAGTTAAAATCCAAAAACGACACTTATAAAATGAAGATTGATGTAGCAAATAAGGCAAACAAGTAACCTCAAGATTGTGATGTATAGTGGAATCTAGACATTTGCATCGGCTTTTACTTCAAGAGACAAATCATTTTCACCTCGCGGCTGTCACAAAGGTGGTTCATGAGACCTGTTTGTAAGGAGGCTAACGTCTACTGGGAACTCTTCATTTATTGGTGTTGAAAGAAATAACATCCTATTCTTAGCAGAACTGGGATTTTACTATTGGTTTTTGGAGCCTATACGCATGATAGTGTTTCACAACTGCATTGTGAAATAGATTATGGGCTTTTGTTGCTCTTTTCATTGAAACTTCTCTTTTGTCTTGGCCATGTAATTTGAAGAAGTCTCTTCTATCTTGATTGATAAAGGCGTGGATTCTTCTCATTTGAACTGTATAAGAAGAGGCCTGCTTGATCAGGAATACTTCAATCAGATCAAAATGTGCTGTTTGATAATCAAAAGCTTAAGGGAGAATATGAAACAGACTCGTATACAAGCGAATCAGAAACAAACTGCTCAATAGGTCCTGGCACTGAATACTGATGCTCTTTACACAAGTACATAACACTACAAAATCTTTCCTGCATATATGTTTGAGGCAATGTAGAGACTTCAATGGCTTAGTTTCACTGAACTGGAACTACTCATTCCGGACCATTTCAAGAGAACAATGAGCAATTAGAGGGAAAAATGAAACATAATATTAAAGCAAGTTGATTGACTGTCAAAATACTCAATCACTATGAGCAATCTACTTAAATATATTATAATATTGATATTATCTTATTTTCTTTAAATGATTGAAAGAAATTAGAATACGTGATTTTTTATTAGAACAGATGTAGTAAGTTGTATATTACTCACTCAAAATAATTGAGATGTATTATTTTATTTGTTACCGTGAATTTTTAACCCATTTGTGTAATCAAGGAAGATTTGCAAGCAACTCCCAAATTAAACGAAAATTCTGGAAACTCTTATGAGAATCTGGCTTATACAACGGGCATAAACATTTCATTTGAAAGGTATTGATAAACTCCTTACCAACTAGATCCAGATTACAAGAAGTACTCTCTCTGGAAACTACTAGCTCTGTTATTTGCAATAGAGAGGTGGAAACTATGGAACACATCTTTCTAAAATGTCCCTTGACAGCAGCAGTTTGGATAATCTCCCGATGGCAACTACACAGGCAAACCTTCAGCACATGGAACATAACAGATTGGATTAGAGAGGTACTCACTCCAAACAACAACTTCCCCCCTCAGAAAGGGAGGAAGGAGGAATTCCAGCGCTATATAACAGTTTGCATGGAGAACATATGGCAACATAGGAATCACATTCTTCACGGCAAAGAAATAAGATCCTGGGAAGAAATGTTTGAATGGATCAGAAAATCATCTGAGTACTGGAATGCAAGTTTAAGTAGAAAGTTTAAGAACATGGCCACTCCATGACAGCAAGTCCTCCAGTGAATTGGTTAAAAGGGAACTTTGATGCAACTTATACTGACGGAGAAGCACCTACAGTGCCTGCCTTATCCGAGACAGCAAAGGTGACCTTGTTGGAGCTTGGGTTAGTAAACATTTCTGTAGAGATGCATGTGAGGTAGAGATGGAAGCTGCACTTCTTGCCATGCGAATGATGGAAAATCTGGGACATGATAGAGCTATAATTGAAGGAGAGGCCATCAATGTAATATGAAGCCTGGAGGGACACTCTCACTGCATTCAATGGACAGGACGAACCCTTGTGGATGAAGGCTCTAATATACTGTCAACACATAGAAGCTGGAAATTGAAACATGTATCTAGAGGATGTAACATTAATGCCCATGACTTCGTAAAATGGGGAAGGTCTCTCTCAGACGTTTCTCCTCCCTGCACCTCCTTACGATTTGGACTCTCTTTGGCCAGATCGGTTCTTAGCAGATATTTCTTTATATTTCATGTGATCATTCTCTCTCTCTCTCTCGCTCTTCTCTAAGACATCCTCCTCGCTGCTTTCTCTGGCTAGATCGGAGCTTAGGCGTCCGATCTTGGCCAGATCTGTTCTCTGTTCTTAGTAGTTATTTTTGTTGTATTTTGCATCGGATTTTCTTCACCTATCACAATAGTTTTTTTTTTTTTTTGAGTGCTCTTCTTCAAACTAAAAAGTTTTATGCATATTTTGAAGTCAATCTTTGTTGATTAGTATTTGTCACCCCTCCTTATTGGAGTTGCTTTCATATCCAGATTAATTCTGTGTCCATCCACGAATTTTTATCTCCTTCGCAAGTAATTTTTAAATTATTTATACGTTTAAAGTCTTTCAAATTATTATTCCAAAAAAGTCATGAAATTGGATTTTCCATGTTTCCTTACTAGTGCTTAAAAATGATGGCGAAGAAGACATTGAGGAGAAAATTAGAGTGTGTTTGCTTTTGTTATTTCCTATTGTAGATTACACACTCAAAATACTTGAGATGTGGTATTTTGTCTATTATCAAAGTTTTTAATCCATTTGTATAACCTCTTTTATTTCTAATTAATGAATTATTTTAATTAGGAAAAAAAATCGCAATCCTCTGTTGGATATAGACTTATTTTCCTGCTATTCCTTGTGATAGGATAGAACTGAAGTTATATATACTCTATTTTTTAATGATAAAATATATGGTTAAGTATGAAATAAAAAAAAAAATTGTGTAACTCATTTCATTTTATATGAATGAAATATTTTAACAATAAATAAAAAAAAAGAAGCAGGTTTGGTATTTGGTAAGTGAGGAGTTCCTTTCCAAAAGAACAATTGAACAACTGTGAGAAAAATTTTGAAATCCTCCTACTCTATTAAGTACCAAACATGAGCCAAAAGTTCGAGGACTCACATGCAATTTGATAACTTTATGATTCCTTTTCTAACAATACACCTCAGGCGTTCAAACTAACCTATCTTGTAGTTTTGACTACTTTCTCAAATGCAGCTGCACATTTGCGGTGGGATAATCCCTCCAAGTCCTTTGAATCTCTCTCTGGAGTGAATTCAGAGGTACTTTACATCCTCTGATGATCCAAAATACTTCGCATTAGATACCGCTATTACATAATTCATAATCTACTCCGCCTGTATCATGTCGCTGCTGAATCAACTCTTCAACAGGGGACTCATTGGGCAGAAAGGGTCAGTGGATAATTCGATGCTTTTAATATTTATTAAGATTCTGTTTCCCTTGGAGTAATGAATAATTTAGTGCATTTTTTGTAAAGTTCTTCGCAATTCTGAAGTATGAAAGAATTTAATGCGTGATTATGTAAGTAGTTTCACCTACCCTGCATTTGGTTCTGGGTTTTTTATTTCTGAATAACCCATCTGTTACTTTTAGTGTATCTATCTGTAAGCATTTTTTATTCACTGCGATCTTGTGTTTCTGGTTGTCTTAGCAAAATATTTACATAAGTGCAGTTAATTGATTAAAAAGATGTTCCTTTTATGTTCAGCAGATCAGAGAATTCGGGTGGTTTTAAGTTTTTACTGCTTTTCTTTCTTATGTTCAGAAGATCAGAGAATTCGGGTTTCTAATTAGAACTTTTGTTGACTGGAGGTTAATGTGTGCTGGATTATGTAATATAAATATTTTCCTTTGTAAATAGATGCCTTTGTTGAGTTAGTACAGAATACTTATTGGGCCTTTTTTTAAAATTTTTTCAGTAAAACCTGCTTGACATTGGCTATCTCACGTATTAAGTTGCTGCAAAACAAGAGAGATGGGCAGCTCAAGCTAATGCGGAAGGAGATAGCTCAATTTCTGCAGGCTGGCCAAGAACCAATTGCTCGAATAAGGGTGGATTCTATATTCATCTCCAGTCTGTTGTTTGCTATTTCTTGCCATAACTCTGTATCCTTATTTGTTTTTCTGCGTTCATGGGTTAGGTAGAGCATGTTATACGAGAACAAAACATCTGGGCTGCGTATGAGATTTTAGAGATGTTCTGTGAATTTGTTCTTGCCCGCATTCCTATCATTGAAAGACAAAGGTAAAGCAGTGAGAATTGGTCTTATACATATTCTCGCTTATGTTGGTTTTATATCTTTCCTATATTAAGCTATTTGTCATCAAATTACTTTCTTTCTTTCTTCAACACAATCATGTCTTGCATGGTATACAACAAACCTAGTCTGTTTTCATTAAATCTCACTTTCCCATAAGAAGGAATATCCTGCTAGACTGGCCTTGGCACCTGAAAGTTTCTCTGGATCTCTGAAGCTTGCAGGCTTCTCCCCCGGGGGTAAACCCCTCACTTATTTTCTTTTCTTTTTCAACTGCACCTCTCAGTTTGGTCTCGTGAGAGGCATTAGGGTGTTAGGGATGGGCCAGGACCATTAGTTACATGAAATGTTCATCAACCTTACCTGTTAATCCTGTTAGCCCCTGGGTCTAGCAGCATGGTATTATGCTGGCCGACCTCCTAACTGAGATTGATGGCTAGAGATTCAAGGTCACATGAAAAACTACCAAAATTTCGCCCAGACAACCTTTCTTTGTTTAATGTGATGAAGGGCTTTGCACTAAAATAATGTTAACAAACTAAAACAGGTTGCCTAGACAACCTTTCTTTGTTTAATGTGATGAATGGCTTTGCACTAAAATAATGTTAACACACTAAAACAAGTAACAAGACAAGGGTGAAGTTTGACTTGTACTGCATTAGAGTTTCACACCAAAATTTGGAAATGATCTGCTGCCAAGAATTTTTCTTTTTTCCCTGTGATAGAAAACTATACCCATACATGGATTTGTTTCAGGCCCTGAAGCAGTTGTCGTTCAGGGATTTGGAATTCTTTAAAATTTCCGGTTTTTGCGAAGGCAAATTATTGGGTTCAGATAAAAGATCAGTAGAACATAATGTAAAGTTAACCAATCAAATGCATCTTCTGGATGATCTCTGTGAGTGAAATCACAGGAGAATCATGTCTCTAGGGTTCTTGCACTATTGGGTGTACGAGTATCTAGTGATTTTTAATTTATCTGGACTTTTTGAATATGATCAGGCTTCTGTCTTTTGTTGCAGTTATCTATTCACTGTTTTGTCTTGTAGTTGAGGTGGTCAATATAAGGATTCTTCTAAATCATGTTGCAAATTTAATTTGGAAATTCTCTATTTAGCCATGCATTATGGTTCTAATCACTGCCTAACCAAGGCTGCAATTATTGCCTTTTTCTTGTTTCCTGGTATTCCATCTCTTTCTGAAATACATGTGGCATAACTAGTATCAGGGAAATGAAAGAAATGGATCCTGTTTGCATTTATTTATGTTCGACATTTTCTGATTCTACTTGTTCCCCGAAACAGGGAATGCCCTCCTGAATTGCAGGAAGCTGTGTCCAGTATCATTTTTGCAGTCTCCAGATGTTCTGATATACCGGACCTATTGCATGTCAGGAACTTATTTGGTGCAAAATACGGGAAGGAGTTCATGTCTGCTGCCTCTGAGCTTCGACCTGATACTAATGTCAATCGTACAGTTAATTGCCTTGAAAACATCTTTTTTCTTGTACTTAATCAATGATTTTTTTTTTCCTCTTCTTCAGGTTCACATTTATTTCGTCATTCTCTTTTCAGATTATTGAGAAACTTTCAGTAAGTGCACCAACCACAGAAGTTAGGCTGCAGGTTTTAAAGGAAATTGCACAAGAGTATGGTGTGGTGTGGGATTCTTCCAAAACTGAAGCAGAATTCAGCAAAAAACCTGAGGATCTTCTGGTACTCAATCAATTTCCTCTCTATTGTGTTTTGCCTCCTGTTAGCTACTCGTGAAATTTGTTAGCTCTCAATTTTTGTTGGAAAAGTAATGCAGAAACTGTTGTTGGGTTTCACGGGCTTCTTATGGGGATTGTTTCCCAATTGCTTATTTAGACTCCATATTGACTTTCCTGGAGGTCATATTCTTCTGTCTTAAGATACTTGTGTGTTTCAAGTCAGGGATGAAAGATGCTGTTATCGGTCTGAAGGAGCTTCTTAAGGGGAATGTTGACACCAGCTTTTTTAGTCTCCATGGTGCTTTTCTTGGAGGATATATGCTTTTTCTAACTTATGTACCTGGGTGCACATGCTTTAGGAGAGAGAGCTCATTGAGTAAAATTTGCCTAAAAAATAGTTACATGTTTCGCTTGCTTCTGCATGTTTGTGGTTCCAGCTTATCAAGTTCAATGAATTAGCAAAATAATTTGGTGACAATTGAAGGGGTCAATAGAAACAGATGCATAGATGATCAGAAAAATCAATCCCAAAGCTCTACTCTACTCAAGCTGGTATTTCAAAGTTGGAGCTTTGGACTGATGTTTGTTTGTGATGTCTAGGTTATTAGGACTCAACTGCAGGTATGGATTTCAATTATCTGGTTTGTCTCAGATACAGATGTTGTACTCTCTTGTGGATGAATAAGCATGTGTATGATCATGACTCGTTCTTGTTCCCCCGCCCCCCCCCCCCTCTTTGTTTGTGTGTGTGTGTGTGTGTGTGTGTGTGTGTGTGTGTGTTTTTTTTTTATTGGGGGGGGATACTATTTGTTGAAATTTGAGTTTCCATCATTGCCCTCTTTATGTACATTGCAGAATGGACCAAAGCAAATAGGCGCACCTTCTTGGGCAGGTTCTGAACATGATTCTCAGAAGCCTCCACCTATTATGGATCATTCCCCCACATCTATAAGCACTATGCATGAAAGCAAGGGCCGTCAATCTCCCACACCAATCAGCAGCTCCTCTGTGACTGCCAACACAAAGAAACCATTAATTGAAGAAAGCAAGTCACTACCAAATATTGGAACCAACGAGACAAGATCAAAATCATCTGACGCACTGGAGAAAGCCCGAGCTGCCATTGCCTCTGCAGAACGAGCTTCAGCTGCCGCCCGTCTTGCTGCTGACTTAGTAAAGCTCAAAGTGTAGCCCGGTGAATCTTGAGGAAGCAAAGAGTTAAAAGGGCTCACAATTGAGTATTTTAACTTAATTCTTTTAGATCTTTTTTTCATGTTGATGCCAAAATGATCCTGTTGTTAAAACAGCAGCGAGTTTGTTTGAACTGGACATCAAGATAGAACTGAAGCTGTCTATATTCTCCAACAGAATTTTAAAAATAACGAAGACTGCCTTCTAAGTAAGCAACAAATCTTTTGAGGACATCTCTATAGTTAACCAGGCATAAAGTGACTGAAATTCAGCTGGGATCTAAAAGGTGACATACTGTTCTTCTATGGTTGCAGCAAGTTCATGGGTGGAAAAGTGGGAGGCTTGGACAAAGTCTTTTGTAGAGGTTGTAATGGAGGATTTCTTCTTTGGCAAATCCTCCATTACAACTTCTACAAAAGACTTTGTCCAAGCCTCCCACTTTTTCACCTATAAACTTGCTGCAACCACAGAAGAATAGTATGTCACCCTTCAAATCCCGGCTGAATTTCGACTAATTGATTGCAATGGTGTTCTTCCTTTACAATTGTCTGGATATTTTGTGAAACAAGTCATTTTCGTTTGGAACTCTTTAACGGACAGTGTATACCACAACCACATTGCTGAGAAATTGCAGGACTGGTTTTTTCATTGGTTTTGATCTCCTGAGTCAAATTTCACATTTTTCTTTTACCCCAAATGGTATTGTATATAAAGGTCAGGCACTTCCTATAGGAAAATAGGCCTACTGCTGTTGTTAATATGTGAAACATACATCTTCAAAATCTTGACCTCTCCTAAAAAATGAGGTGCCTGTTTTCTCCTTCTCATCGAACCAGGATGAACTCATTCCTCGAACAAGCCAGCCACAAGTAATGAAGGTTCTGTGCTTTTCTTTTGCTATTTTTGACATATCAGGTTTTTTTTATCAAAATCAAAATCGTTGATTTTAATGGTTTTTTGAACTTTTTTATTTGATGAAGCTGCAAAAATTAAACCCTAATCTTTTTCAACTATAAGACAATTCGTGGTGGTTCAATTTTTCATCGTTTTGTTAAGACACACCCCAACAACGTGACGAGTTGATGCACCATAAGACACAATGAAAAACATTTGCAGAAAAGAACTGATTCACACCCACGTTTGAAAGCTCAGTACGAATAGAATGACTGGTAGCCATGGCCTTGTTCGATGAACAAGACACACACTCTGATCTCATATAATTGAACAGGACTATTCTCTAGGTAATATGTGTGTTCTGTGTGTGATTGAATGATACGTTCAGTCATCCGCAAAACTTTACACTGGCATCTGTAACATTTGGACAGTTACACTTGTCTTGCTGAATGCATGTCAACTTTCACATGTTTGAGTTTCTCTCGTGCAACTTAAAACCATGTCTGCTTCGTCAAAAAGGACACACAATTTGGTGAAAGTTTTCATCAACGCACATGCAAGGACGGATGGGGAGAGGCTAGTTCCGACTGAGTAGCATATATGAGGATCAACTCGGGGGCAACGCTTAAACCATATGGTGCGTTTTGGTTCGCAAGATTATTTTATTTTTGAACAATATGAATCAATAGATATACACATGTTGAGAACGAGACAAGAGTATACTTACTTTTTGATATATGTACATCTTCAAAATTGTTGTGTATATGAGAATGCTATTTGTATATACAAACGGCTAGAGTAGGTTATGCTACAGAATAAGGAACAAATATGGCAATAATGTGTATGTGGTGAGTGAAAAGGATGTAACAGTCGTTAGCAGGAGATTCTGAGGACAGAAATAAACAAAAATCAATAAAGGGAAAGCAGTTTATATGATGATGATGATGATAACAAGAAGTTTGTGTTTGATGGGTGACTCGAACGAGTGGTAGTCCGAACAACATTGATTTTATTGAAATGAAGAGTCGTTTTCGTCTTGAATTACGTTGTAACCCGGACATTTTCCATTGGTCAATGTAGATTTTATGTGCTTTTCTCATATTTCTTATTTAGGGAAAACAAAAATGCAGCCTTCTACCGGTGTCTGTACCTTTATTTTCTGGTGAAGACGGGGTTGCCAGCATGCATTAAAAGCCAAAGACAAAAGAAGAGGAGTTTTCTTCTTTAAATCAAGAAAAGAAGTGCAGGCTGCTGAAGAGTTGGGTCAAGTTTGAGATTGAAGAGAAGAATTAACGTCGAATTTGTTAGTAGTAAAAGTGATGATGGGCGCAGTAAAAGAGAAGAACCAAGATGCTGCTGCAAAAGGCTGCTGTGGAAGAAAGTATAAATGTCAGAAAATGGAGGAAAATCGAAGAAGCAAATATTACTGTAACATAAAAACTCAAGGGTTACAACGCACGGAGGACAGCTTTAAACATCCACCAATCTTGAAATTGCATGAATAAGCTGACTCTATATAAATCCGTAGCGTCGTAGCCGTCGACTTTTGCTGCGGCCATTGTCAAGTTTTGAGTTGTTGTATTCGCAGTTTGGGTACAGAATTTTTCAACATAAACAAAAAACATTCAATCAGATGCAACTTTGTTTGTGTAGTTCTGAGCTATATCTTACAAAGCTAGCATGTCTCTCTGTGCAGAATCTTTCTCTCTTTCTTTGTTCCTTGCTTTTTGATGCTTTATGGAGTTTTAGAAAGAAAGAGAATGGGAGCAAAGAGATCTTTGTCAATCTACAGTATTGTATCTTACTTTAATAAAAAACATCTCGGGATCTCAGCTAGGGCCGGGAGGGAGAGAGACTCAACAATTAGTGCTTCTGTAGCTCTCTTGTAGTGCAACAGTAAAGCAGTTCACTCAGCAAAAGTGGGGACAAATAGTGCGCCTCCCTATTACCTGCATATTTAGAGAGAAAAATGTGATCCACAAAAATGAGAAGCAAAAACCCAGAAGGAAGCTTGAAACCTGAGGTCTAAAGCAGAGGACAAATTAAACTATCTAGAAGCACAATTTTCGTTATCCAGTATCATAGTAAGTGTGCTTACAACACTTTCTAGTTAATTCCAAACGCTAAATGTAGTAGTTTACTACTTTACATGGTAATTAATAGAGGGTCTATAAGAACAAAATTATGTGTTTACGAAAATTAGTTGACATGCAAAAGTAATCAATAATTGGTTAAGAAAAGTAATAAATTAGAAACAATAAATATTGGTAAAATTATATTTTGGGTGTATTTAGATTGTGTTTAGTTATAACAGTTTTTTTCTTGAAATCTGTAAAAATAAATTTTTTGAAAGAAATAAAGCGAAATTCAATAGTATATTTGATTGAACTAAATATTATCCAAATGAACATTTGATACATGCAATTTCTATAGAATGAGATTATGTTATCCTTAATAACCAATAAATAGTCAGTTTTGAACATTGAAGAAACCTTCATTCAACAGGTTAATAAGCGAAATTATAGACAAACTTTACCAATTGCAGAAGAAGAGAAAAGCACAAGCCAAGCTAGCTCTTTCTACCGAGAAGATCCTGCTGTTTTGTGCTTACAAGCACTTCTATGGATTCATCCTTTCAGGGTCTACTATTATCTTGATTATCATCCTCATCACCATCCTGGACTCACTGAAATTTGAATTTAAAAAAAAAAAAAAAACACACACACACACACAAACACACGTAGGGATGCTGGTTAAGTGCAGTCCAGCTTAACCTAGCTGGAGGATGAAACCAGTCAAGAGTGCTAGCTAGACAGTTTTTAGGGCTTAGAGTAGAGAGTTTGGGCAGCTGACTACTCCATCTGTCTCTATAGGTGGCTCTTAGAGTTGACCTGCCAATTAGAGTTGATACACTCACTCACTGCTTTCCTACCAGACATAGATCTTACTTCGAAGCACTCGCAGTAGATATATATAGCTGATGCAGTGGTTTCAGGACTCCAAACCATCTGCAGCTTTTGGCCGACTATTTTTTTTGTCCACAAGTGTCTCTCTAACTGGGAAGGGGGGCTATGTTATGTTATCTCAACCTTTGAATCCTAATCGCTGCACTTCGAAACTAGGCCTGGAATGATCAAATCAAGAAGAAAACCATCGATATAAATGGCGTATTCTTTTTTCACCTATCAATATTTGTCATATTTTTTTCTTTTTCTGGGATGTAAGATTTGGCCTGAAGTGGCCAAGTTCTTTTTACTTAGATCTTTTTTATTGGTCTGATTTGTACTTACATCTTTATCTAATGGAAATTGTGCAGAAAATGTGTTGCAGAATCAGGCTTCTATGTTAACCTATAAGCGAAAAAAGAGTTTGTTCTCGTTTTGCAAATTCTTAGAAAATTTGCATACAATTTCTTGGAAATTTTGCGAACAATTTCTTGCATAAGGTTCTTTTCAAGAAATTTATCCAGCAATCACACTGATAGGTGAAAAAATTAGTACTGTACTACAAAATTAATATGTATATAACACTATTCTCATTCTTGTTTTTCTTTTTCCAAGTCCATTAGCTTTCCTTCTTTGTGTTAATAAAAGGAAGTTTTATTTATTTATGTGATCAATTCATGTTTAAAGGTGACTGAAAAACCTTTTGTCATTTTTTTTATAAATCATGATAACCCTTTACTAACTGTCGAATTTTACTTTGTAAACTGCAAAGTGGATATATATATATATATATATATATATATATATATATATATATATATATATATATTCCCCAAAAATATGAAAAAAAAGAGAAAATTCAAAGAATTCTCATATTCTATAATTAACTAATTAATTTATACTGTGAAATTGTGTGTACATTTATCAGCATACGGATCGATATATATGTCAATGAAACCACAAACTATTTCAAGAAGATTAGACATTGCCTGATTATTGACTTTAGTTCCTGCAGAAGAGATTTTCGATAGGAAACGCCTAAATTCTTGAGAAAACTTAGTTATGACATTAATACAAATGACGAGATACAACCAAACAATTTCATTCTTATATAATGTATCAAATCTCAAATTATAAAATAAAGTTCATTGCAATACAAACATGGTCAGCAAAAATTACGAAAGCCCATTGACTGGTGATATCATGTTATAAGTGTCATTGTTTTGTAAAAATGTTTTCTTCCAATTCTCATCTATTCTAGTCTGAAGTTCCTCTTTGAAACTTCTTCCCTATAACAAATTTGAAACCATATCTTACCTCAATTCAAGTTTTTCAATCAAATAAATAATTTCTACCCTAGGGATGGATGTGGTGGGTTGGGGACAAGCACTCGGTACCCAACCTAACCCGGCCGAATTTCCCGCACTTGCCTCTATTCCCAGCCTAAACCTGCATGTGGATGGTCGGGATATCTCCATCCCCATTAGGGCTGTAAACGAATCCCAATGAGTCTAGGATACCTTATCCTGATCCAAACCTGTTAAAATATAATTGATATCGAATTTGACCCGATTACCTAATAGGTTCATAAAATATAAACTTGTATCCTATCCTATAAAGTATTGGATTAGGTCATGGTTTACCTGATTACCATAATAATTTTTTAAAAAATTATATCATAATTTATTAACTTTATCATCACAAATAAAATTCTAATATATTATGGTATTTCTTTAAAAAATCAAAACTATAATATTCATAGATTCCTAAAATTAACTACTATTTAAAAGTTTAAATAAAATAGAAAAGACTAAAATACTTACTATTTTACTAAAATCACAACATTAATCAATACACTAATTCAAGAGTCACTTTTTAATTTATACATAAAAGAAGATTAACTTTCAAATTAAGATCAATGTGTACCACCAAATATTACTTGTTTTCTTCCAAAGAAAAAAGAAAGCCCATGAGAAAAATTATTAATCTAAAATGTATATATAACTTTAGACATAGAACTTATATGTAAATGTAAATCAATTTATTTTTACAACTTTAGACATAAAAGTTCTCTCATTAAGAAGATACATCAAGCAAACTAGTATTGCAAAAAGAGTTTCAATATACACTACTGTTAATAAAAAGTATAATAAATAAATTATATAAAATATTTATAATATATATTAGTCGGGTCATGAATCTGTCGGATTCGGAACATAATATACCGGATATTAGACAAGGCCTTATCAAGTCCAGATCTGAATTTGGATAACTGAATATACCTCTTTGTTTATATCTGATTTTACCGGGTGAGAATCGAGTAGGACTCAAGTTCCTACCCGACAAATAGATCCGAATTTGGGTAATCAGATATACCTTTTTGTTCATACCTAATTTTACCTGCAGAGAATCGAGTAGGGCTGGGTCCCTATCAGACCTGCTGATAGCCCTAATCCTCACCCTTAAACAGGGATTCTAGGGCCAATGAGGCAGGATAGTGCAAGCACCCGGTTTAGGTAGGGGGGACTGTTAGGGATTCGAGTATTGGCACACACGCACAATCTATACTGCAGAAAAGTAAAGAACAGAAGATATAAGGATTTACGTGGTTCGGTCGATGTGACCTACGTTTACGGGGTGCAACCAGAATTTTTCTATTGCTTTCTACCTCTTATCCTCGTATTGAATTTCAAGTACAAAGTGTTATATTTATAGAGACTAACTAGGGTTTCTAATTTAGGCAACAAGAAACATAAAACATGCCCAATTAAACTGAGCCCATCAAGACTCCATAACCCATCAATCTCCCACTTTGAGGCTTGATAATCTTCAAACTGCCATGCGCTGTGAACACATGTACTTCTTGTAATCTTACTCAACTCTCCTGGTTGCAGCGGCCTTCTCATCGGTCAACTTGAAGGCCCGTTGAAGCTCTCCCGAGCTCCAACACATCAGTCATGGCTAGAACTGTCCCTGACCAGTTCTCTGTCCCTACCGGCTCCCACTGAAACAAACTGCTAGATCCTGAGATATCCTGAGAATAAACAACACTATCCATATTCAGCAAGTAATCCCCTGGAGAGACTTTATCAGCTGGAATATTAGTTCTTTTAACCCACTGTTGTCTGAGAACTGAAACTGAAGCACTACCCGTGCTCCCACTGTCACGAAATCCTCTAATTAGTTTAACTGAACTCTTCCACGCACATTCACTCTGAATCTTCACTTTGGCTTTGGGTTTCTCACTTGTAAAGCAAACCTTTTTCTGCCCATGAGACTCTGTGAACTGCTCATCGGTCATGGAATCCGATTTCACCCCTGACAAGGGTTTGTGAAGATCTTTTTGGTACAGATAATCTTCAATCTGTATCTTCCAGAAACCAAAATCGGATCCATCAAACTTCTCAATTCCAATCTTCGTACTCTCCATCTACATAGATCGCGGTGAATTTTTCCTAACTCTGATACCAGTTGTTAGGGATTCGAGTATTAGCATACACGCACAATCTATACTGCAGAAAAGTAAAGAACAGAAGACACAAGGATTTACGTGGTTCGGTCGATGTGACCTACGTTCACGGGCTGCAACCAGAATTTTTCTATTGCTTTCTGCCTCTTATCCTCGTATTGAATTTCAAGTACAAAGTGTTATATTTGTAGAGACTAACTAGGGTTTCTAACTTAGGCAACAAGAAACATAAAACAGGCCCAATTAAATTAAGTCCATCAAGACTCCATAACCCAACAGGGACTTCCATCCCTATTTCTCCCTAGAAGCTATTAATAGATGTGAATTAAGCTAGTAGTCTAGTAGATAAAATTAACTAAACTAAATTGATGATCTTGGGTTTAATGACAAGGGAACATACACTCTTCTCCTTTTATAATATTGCTTTGTTTTCTTTCTTTATTTCTTTTTCTTTCTTCAATTGGAAGGGAATGAAATGATTTTTTATTGATGTTCAATCATAATAACACGGATATTGGTTTCTCAAAATCATATATAATAACGAGCATTGGTTTCATTATTACGAGTATTATAATGCCAACACTCTTTAGCAGATGAAATATTTGTAATTCCATAACACAAAGCAAAAGTAAAGTAAAATATTTTTGCCTCTAATCATCACTAGATAAAAGATCAAAGACTAATTTAAGTTAGATTTCTAACCTACGACTTAGTAAATCCTTAATCTTTTCGGCAGCCAATGTTTAATCATGAGTGTTTTGAACATCTAGTGATATTTGTCCAACATATGTACCGATCATCTTTTCCATTCTAAAAACCTTCAACCACCAATCGCTAAGACCGCTGTAGTTTTTCTTTCCTTCTTTAATATATGAAGAGAGACAAGAGATGGGAATCCAAACCGATTGAGAAACATTATCTAGTACAGAATGCTTTTAATTAATTAAGTGGTACGAAAGAATTATTCATGAGTTTCTAACATGGTATTATCTGAGTAGTCTTCATCAATAGGAGAACAAAATGGAAGGAGAATGTAATGGTGAATTAATTTCATCGAGGAAGTTTCTGTTTAAGCATACATATGGTTGCTTTCAATTTAATGCAACAATCTTAGTTGGTGAACTGATTCATTTTGTTTTCTGGAAGAAACATATTTATGTATTTGACCTGGTTTTGTCCCCAGAAGAAAGATATGTGATTTCTCTCCTCTAAAAAAATTAAAATAAAATTATATCCTATTGCATTTTTAGGATATCCATCTTAACCATTAACCGGAAGAAATTCAATTTTTGATGAAATTGTACTCTTCATTTAATCAGTATTCTAACTGATCACTTAATCGCTATTAATGAGAAATTTATGTAGAAAATATGTATAGAAATTTCAATAATTAATAATTAAACTGCTTCTCCTCCACCAATGCCATACATGTGGAAACAAACTTGCTTGAGTTTGAAACCCTCAAATAGATGAGTGCTTGAGAAAAAAGATGGTAAGTTTAAAAACCCATTAAAGCATGCAGAAGAAACACAAGACATTGCGGAGTAGAAAATGTTCCTAGAAAAAGCAAAGAAAATGGAAATTCTGCTGAGAGAGATTTCAGTTGAGATCTAAGTGCCTGTCCCATCTGCACCAGAATTCCCCCTCCAAATCTAGTTCCATTCTACAGAAGGGTTGGCGTTACATTCAGAAACCAATCCCAAAGGAAGCTAAGCTTGAAACCTAACTAGCTAGCACTTCTGAGTGTGAGTCCGATCTCAAAAGGCTGTTTCCAAACCTGTAGAAAAACCAAAACTTCTCTCTTTGCTTCGACCCCACCACTCTCACTTGACAAAAGTTGAGAAAAAAACAAAAATTCAGAATCCATCTTGATACCGATTGATCGATGAAGGATCCAAACGTTGCTGTGTACCTGTGCAGGTCCGACCCCCCCAACTCAACCCTTCGTCATGATGGTAAAGTGACATTTCTCCACCACCATTACTAACTCCGCCTTCTGACCCTCGGAAGTTGCTTCCCTTGTTCTGCACATAGCCATGTCCTACTGGGGCACCAATGCAGGTGTAGTTGTTGCTTTCTTGTTGAGGGCTTGTGTGAGGATTGCTTCCGGGCAGGACGTGTCCGATGAAGTATTCGTTTGCTGAATATTGGGATGGAAATGGAACGACTCGGGACGGCGAAGAGTACATGTATGGTTGTCCCGGAGGCGGCAGCATGGAGCTTGATGGGCCGGGGAACAATCTTGGGGGGTAGATTGATCGAAATGCTTGTAGCGTCGGATCTCCTCCTATATTGCCAGTATGATGATGCCCTCCCTGTGGAATCGGCTGGCAACTGCGCTCAATAGCAGCACTTGATTGCTCAGACAATATGGAAGACTAACAAAACCAAAAACTTTGCATTGTTTAACAAGATGCAAGCAATGAAAAATGAATCATTGTTTAGTGCTGGAAAGAAAGAACTCATGAAGTGGTCTAACTCCTAGTCATTCCCCATCAAGAAGTTGATCAAATACCGAGTTAATTTGCCACTAACTAATAGAAACTGCACCAAATTTACATCATTTCAAATGCAGGAGCAACTTTAGGCGGTAAAAGCTTCATCGGGTATGGCTGCTTTGTAAGATGTTACAGAAAAATCGTAAAAAGAAAAGAAAAAAGAAGTGAAGATTGCAAGAGATGAAGAAGCTAGGTACCCTAGTTGAGCTCCTTGAGCTAGTAGGCTGTTATCGTTATTGAAGACCAGCTGACGGGCACGGTTCAGTGTTTCTGTCTCCCTCTCTGGGTAACAAAAACAACAGAGACATCAAATCGTGTATCAAATCAGAAGCTGAAGCAACGAACCCCCCCCCCCCCCCACCCCTACACCCGACCAAGAATTTCAGCAAAAATCACCCAAATATGTTCTCGCGTGAAAACAAGGAAGGACACGACTACGCTTCTTTGGAAAATCATTGGTGAAACACTGCCCATTTCTAACAAATAAAATATACAACTAACATTCACTGACTTCGCTAAAACTTATATTCATGGTTGGGACAAGGGGAAAATTTTATGTAATGTAAGTAGTAGTAAAATATTTGAGTGGAACAATAATTGAAATAGAGAGTCTTGCCTTGGCGGTGGCGGTTCATGTGTCCCCCAAGAGCTTGAGACTTGCAGAATTTGAGAGAACAAAACCTACACTCATAGACCTTCCCACACTCATCTTTACCATCCTTGGCACCGCTTTTCTTTTTCCTGCAGCTACCTGCAGAATGCCAATTCAAGAAACCTTGACGAGACTAATCGATCTTATGCACCTAAACCCCGAGTCTACGCACTCCAAACTTGAATGAACATTCAAGAACCCACTACATAAACTGTTCTCTAGTTAACTAGGGCGACAAAATCAAAAGAAAATTCAAGTTAACAATTGATAAAAGCCACTGGAAAAAGAAAATCAGAATCTTAGTACTAAAGTACTCAAAGAAAATTGTGTTTTTCCCCCAAAAGAAAAAGAAGTTGCATTAGCTCATGAAGCAAGCCCCGAGGTGGGATTTTTCTTTCTTTGAACCAAAAAAGAAATGTAAATTTTTCCATGTTTTTCCTCTTTTGCTCAATTTCACTCGGAAATCATGCTGAGACTGGTTCTTTGTTTCTGCTTTCTTTTTTGCTTTTTTTTTTTTTTTTTTTTGGGGTTGTAATGTAATCAGAAGTACTCGATGAACTGCGTGAAACAGGCAATAGTACTGCAGACAAAGTGATGTACCAGCATATGAAGAGCTGTCTTCTAGGACTTGTTTACCATCTTTAGCATAATCCTCTGGTAAGTTGTTGAGGTCTAGTGGGTTTTCTTCTGATCTCCTGGAAAACAAAGCCAAAAAATTTTGGTTAAAGAGAACAAGACATGAAGAAGAAGATAAGAAGAAGCTAGCTATGAGTGTGTGTTTTTTTGTGTGTGCGTGTGTGGGTGTTCGAGACCTACATGGCACCGACAGAGAAAGACAGAAAAATATGAGTTTGAGATCTTCAGATGAAGGGATAACTAAAACTTGACGAATTAAAAGACTTCAGTTCGGGACTGAAATATAGATAGAAGCTAGTTGAGTTGAGTTGAGTTTGAGTTGAGTGATGATGAAGAAAGGAGCTTAAAAGTTCTCTATCAGTTCTTCTGCCACCCTCTCTTGAGACAACCCCTCTCTCTCTCTCTCTCTGTGGAATTGAAAGAACATCAAGGGACAGAGGGTCTCGTGACTTTAAAAGGAGTGTTGATGCGGGTTGAGAGAGAGCAGCAGGTGGGAGTAGGATGGGTGGTATACATTGTCATTTGGTTAGGATTGAGCGGGAGAGATAATGAGAGGGACATTGCCTTACAAGTTTTTTCTTTTCGGCATCTCAAGTGGCTAGGTTTATTGCCCTAGAACTAGTAGTCTCATATGTTCACGGTGTGATTAAATACAGTTTTATTTTGAGATTTTCTGTCTTGGGTTTTAGGAGAAAGAAATTTTTGAGAGAAAAAAAGTAAGATGTGAGATGAGAAATTTGTATTGGATTTCGAGTGAAACCCAATCCAAGTAAAGCCTCAATTATGCTATCTTGTACATCAGTCCACGCCTTTATATATTTCTTTTTCCATATTTATAAGTTTTATGGTAAGTTAATCACCTGTTAATTAAGAATAAGTATATGATAGTGAATTATATAGATTGAATAATGATAAACATATATAGTAAATTAAATATTTAAAAGCATTTAATATTTATTTTCTCGTATAATATTCATGTCGAATATCACTTTTGGAAAAGGCATGCAAGAAGTGAGTTTTTGAATCCAAAAGACGACCCTTTGTGGTTCAAGAACTAAAAGTATCCTTCCTCCTTGAGCAGCTAACGAAGATGACAATTATACCTTGGCAAGGGGAAATGAAGACAAAACTCTTTACCTCTCATGCATCGGCCTGTCAAAGTCATAATTGATGAGTATCATTTATAGGAGAGCATGCTGGAGAATGGAGACTATGATCCACAGGAAGCCTAGGGCTCTTGGATATCATACATATGGTCATATATAGACTATAGTACTTTCTTTTCCCATTTATCATTGAAGTGTTTCTATCAGTAAAGATATCAATCCTGTCACTATATAGCACTCGTAAAGCGGTCTACCTGGTTAAAAAGAGAGTTGAAGAAAAGTCAATATAAACAAAATGAGGGTTTCCTGAAGATTTTTCTTTTTCTCTTCTCGGCTTGATTTCAAATGACACATTTTTTAACTTGTTAGAATCTTTAGAGTGAGACCGAACAGAATTTTAATATATAAAATATTTTATTTTAAATTTTATAAAAATAAATAATTTATAAAATAATAAGTGAGATTTAAAGTAAAAAAATTACACATAGAACCCAACTCAAATACACTAGTGAGGAATTCTGATATACAAAATAATTAATGCAGTAAAAAACATATTTACACAAGCAAATATATAACTATTTTAGATGAAGCTGTCCGCCCAAAACAAATCAAAATTTTTGGTGATATATATATTCTGAAGATAACATTGATACGTTGACCATAGAAATCTAATTATAAGGTCAATGAAAATTCATGCAATTTTCGGAGATACTTCTGTAGAAATGAAAATTTCCTGCATCGAAAAATTCGGTCTTGTACTTTGTGTATTGCTTCTGGCCATCTTTGACATCAAAAGATAAAGTTGTACAACTATAGATAAAAGTAAAATTTGGTCCTAGCTAGAGGAAAAGGGTAATTCAAAATAAAATAAAAAAGTTTGTAAACCAAAAAAAAACAAATGAAATGCTACCAAAAACTTACAAGTCACTATCAATGTTCCCAATTTATTTTCTTTGAATTAGGTTAAATAAATTAAATACAAACTTGACAAGAGGAAATGAATCTTTAATGAGTTACATATAAACTTAACCAACCAATCAAAAATTTAAGTAACTAAAAAATCAAAATTCTGAAAAGAGAACGGAGATTTTTTTTTCAGTCCTTTTAGCGGATTTCCACACACACACACATACATGTATACTAGTGCAAAAGCTCGTGCTATGTACGGATATTAAAAATTTTATTTTTAATTATAATTATTGAAATATATTTAATAAAAAATTTAAAACTAACTGTATTATAAATTTAATAAAATTTTTATTTTTAATTACATAGCCAATAAACTATGAAACAAATTGATGTATTTAATAGGAAAAAATCCACTTAGGAGTGATCATGGATAACAATAGGAATCAGTAGTAAATGTCCTTCAAAAATGTCATCACTCTTTTATAAAATGCATTGTCAATATCTTGACATTTTTGGTAGAATTTTAGTAAATCGTACTTGTGTTGCTTTTAGAGTGAAGTGAATTTTGGTTGGAATATTTGCTATTCTACCCAATTATTATAATCCACATATTCAAGTCATAAACATGCCTGACTCATAATTTAACAACAAAATCGGATTATTGATCTTATTAAAAAAGAAAAAAGAGTTGGTGATTATTGAATGCGAAAATTTAGATGTAGAGCACCAATAGATAGCACCATAAAGATAGTTGAAAAAAGAAAAAGATAGTTATATGGTAAAACAAAAATAGAATGAAGATAATTATATATACTATTTTTTAGTAAAATATAATCTCTATTTCATAATTTACAATTTTTAATATCTTATCAAGTTATGATTCAAAGTATTTTAAAATAAAACAGACTAAGAACAAATGTTGAGTTTTACAAAGAAAACAAATCAAAAGCACATTCAAAGGTTCAGATCCAATTGAATTCATATTAATGATTTTATTTTTTATTTTTTAAAAAAGGAAGCACTAACTAATGGTATCTCCTAAAACCAATTAAGAGATTAAACAATAATAAAGTTCAAAGGATTGGAACCAATTGAATTTAGATTAAGAATTTTTTTGAAAAAAAAAAGTACTAGCTAATTGTATTTCTTGAAACCAATTAAGAGGTTAAACAATAATAAAGTATTTTTGAGGACAAAAAAACATTAATAGAAAATGGAGAAATTATCTCTTAAATCTCTTAAATATTTTTTTATTTTTCTTCACAGATAATTTGATAAGTGTATCATACAATAAAAATGAAAACTTGTCATACAATAATTTGATGGACATGTAAGGACACTCCAAAACTGGGATTATTTAACTCAAAAGTTAACAAAATTTTGCCTTGTGTGCCCTTGTAGAAAACAGAGAAATTAAAATTATCAAATCTAGTAATTCTTCCTTCTAACTTTGTGTTCTTCTCGCTAGCTTGCCCTTGTGTTCTCTCATGGTTCTCACGTGTCTGCATTTGATATAAAAACCCAAACACAAATGAAGTAATATAAGTTTACTTATAAAAAACTTAAGCATTACATTAGAATCAAACTTGGTGGAAATAAATGGAGTACTATATTTGTCAAATTTTTTAGAGTTTCCTTTTAGACTACATAGATTAGGAAACAACTATGGAATTGATATTGTTGAATAAAAAGAGTTTTTCATTTTTCATATTGGCTTATCCTGTAAATCCATAGTCTAATTTCTTTGACTTGGAAATCCTGCAGAGTAATTTCCTGAAGTAATCAAATTTAAAACATTCTTCTTATCGTTGAAGTATTTTAAGTTATTTTCTTGGAGATCAAAGGAAAGAAATCTTTGTATGGGAATCTCGGATCACCTATTTCAATCCACATCTACGTATACGAAGCTTAATTCTCACAAAAAAAAGATAAAAATGAAGAAAACAAATCCATTATTTTCTATAACATGGTTCAAAACTGTACCTCTTGTTATCTTGCATTTTTGTCTATCAGAGAAACTAATCTATATTACGTGTAAGATTCTCCAAAGGCCTTAAATTTGCAAATAGAGGCAACTGTGAGATTACATTATATCCTCATAAAATTGTTCTCACATATTATTGAAAGAAAAGAAAAAATCAAATAAAAATTATGTCAAACAAACAAAAATATCAAAAAGCATACATATGAAGAGAATAAAATAATGTACAAAAAAAGAATGATGATGATGTGCACTATTTGAAGAAAAAATGGACAGACATTAGAACTTTAGATTTAATGAATTTAGTTTAAATTAAAAAATTTAGTTAAACAAAAATTATAAATATAAAGATCATGTTGGTTGACAACTATTGAATAGTTAAAGTTTTACTTTTACAAAATACTGAACAAACATAATTTAATTTTTTAAAAATATATATGGAGTTCAAAATTTGAGTTAATATATATGTAATTTAAAATAATTCCAACCAATTAAAAATTTTTTAAATAAATTGAATAATTAAAGTTTCTTAATTTTACAAAGTAACTCAATATAAGAAATTCAATTCTATCAAAACAATACGAAATTTAAAATTCAAGTTAAAATATAAGTAGTTTAAAATTATTTTAATAGATTGAAAATAGTTTTAACAAATCAAAAATTTTAAGGTAATAATTAAAGTCTCATACTTTTACAATGTAACTTAATATACGAAATTCAAAATTAAAATTAATATATAAGTTAGTTTAAAGTTACTTTAATAAATTAAAAATGATCCTAACCAATCAAATTTTGAAGACTAATTAAAAAATAAAAATTATAAGAAATTCTAATAAATAAAAATTCAAGTTAATATATAAGTAGTTTAAAATTATTTTAATAAATTAAAAATGATTCTAACCAATCAAAAATTTTAAAGTAGTAATTAAAGTCTCATACTTTTACAAAGTAACTTAATATACGAAATTCTAAAATGAAAATTAATGTATAAATTAGTTTAAAATTACTTTAATAGATTGAAAATGATCATAACCAATCAAATTTTTAAGTTGATATATAATTAGTTTAAAATTATTTTAATAGATAGAAAATTATTCTAACCAATAAAAAATTTTTGAAGTAATAATTAAAGTTTTATACTTTTATAAAGTAATTTAATATACAGAATTCTAAATTAAAATTAATGTATAAGTTAGTTTTAAATTATTTTAATATATTAAAAATGATCATAACCAATCAAAATTTTGAATACTAATTAAAATAGTAAAAACTCTAAGCAATTAAGATAATTCAAAATTCAAGTTAATATATATGTAGTTTAAAATTATTTTAATAGATTAAAAATAATTCTAACTAATCAAAAAATGTTAAAGCAATAATTAAGGTCTCCTAGTTTTACGAATTTAAAATTAAATTAATGTATAAGTTAGTTTAAAATTATTTTAATAGATTGAAAATGAATCTAACTAATAAAAATTTTTAAAGTAGTAATTAAAGTCTCATACTTTCATAAAGTAACTTAATGTACATATTTTAAAATTAAAATTAAATATATAAATTAGTTTAAAGTTATCTTAATAGATTAAAAATGATCACAACCAATTAAATTTTCTAAGAATAATTAAAAAAGTAAAAATGCTAAGAATTTAGGATGAAATGTTTGCAACCATAAGAAAGAAAGGGTTATATTTTTATTTTATATATATAATACAAAATTTAAAAATTAAAATTAATGTATAAGTTAAGAATTTAGCTTTAATAAATTTAGTTTCAATTAAGAGATTGGATAAATAAAAATGATAAAGATAAGTAGTTTAAAGTTATCCTAATAAATTGAAAATAATCTTAACCAATCAAATTTTTGAAGACTAATTAAAAAAATAAATACTCTAAAAAATTAGATTAAGAGGTTTGAAGTCATAAGAAAGAAATGGTTACATTTCTATAATATATATATATATATATATATATATATGAGAGAGAGAGAGAGAGGGGTGGGAGGGATGGGGGGATTTAGAGACCAATAAAAGGGTTCATCTTCTACAATCAAGAAGTGCTCTTTTTACTATGCTTAAATATATAATTAAAAATTAATCAGACATGTATAGAAGTATAAAACAAAAATTATCATTAATTGTATAATTAATTTTCTAGAGTTGTCATTAAGTCAATTATGATGTATTAGGTCATATATAGAGATGTCAAATGGTGGGGTCTTACCCGGACCTGACCCGATAATCTCGGGTTCAGGACAGCATTCATATTCATTTATCCGGACCCGATAATACATCTTCTAAACATCGTTTATTCGGACCCGGACCCAATAGTACATCTTCTAAACGAGTACAGGTACAATACATAAAGTTTTATGCTCGATTACCTGATTAAATTTTGAATAGTAAATACTTAAATTTTGTATAACCGTTAGATGTGTTTAATCCAACGGTTAATTATTTATAAATTTATATCAAAATACCTTATCGAATCTACTCAAACCCGACCCGAGACCCTATAAGATAGGGTACGAATTCATTCTATTTTGACCCGTCGAATAATCAGATCAGATTCAGTATCAGTAGTAATCAATCGAGTACGGTTCCAAATTCGTTTGGACTAATTGAGAACCCTAGTCACATACATAAGACAAAAGCTTCAAGTTCGGATTCAATGACCATTGCTTATACTACATTGGGCCAAGTCCATCATGGGAGAGAGAGACTCTTCAAGCTCTTAACAAATCCAGAGCCCAGAGCCCGGAGATCATCCGCCAACGTGCTCGTAGTATTTTCCTTTCCAAATTTTAAGATTGGAATCACCAAGTTAGAGGAAACAAACACACGCCCCATTTGATTCACAAGGACACGTAATACAGTGAAAACGCACACGAGCAGATAATGCCACAAATAATCTCGATTCTTGGCCTCCTTTCTGCAAACGATCCACAGACAGATCATAATAAAATAAATCTGAGATTAGACATTTTGTTCCATTTTCCAATCCTTATATGCACAAGCAAGGAAACTGGTCCATTGCCGAAAGAAGTATTAGATGCCATTTTTCTAAAGAAAAAAAAAGGTGGATTCTCGGTTATTTCTTGTTGCTTTTTCAAAATATACTCAACTTTTTTATAAACAAATAAACAATTATTAATCTAGATTGCTTGAAAGTCGCTCTTTAAACATCATGTTGAAAAGGAGAGATCACAAAATTAAGATAGGAGCTTATTTATAACTTTAAATGTGACCAGCTTTGTCACACTACGTTACTTTCTAAAACTAATTAAATGTATAATTAAAAAATATGTTAAATAAATCGTAAAACAAACATGAATACCAGTTAAGTAACGCTTATATATAATATGCAGCAAACTTTTATGTCTTTCAAAAATTTAATTACTATCGACTCTATGAATTCCGCGGAAATATGTTCACAATATATACTAACAAGCAATGTTTCAGATTCGAAACGTGGCTATTTGTAAGCTGTGTGAGGTCAACATGAGATGCTGTATGTGGAATATGAGATTAGTGGCTCCACAATCTTCTGCAAATGTGATTGCTCCAACAAAAGGGGAGCAAAAAGAAGATATATACCATTATAAGTTGCAAATTGACGTGGAGAATGTTGATTTTCATATTCGAGTATGTTCTGTGCACACATTATATATAACATGCAGCAATGTGGCTCGTGATATTCAAGAATTAGCCAGAAGCTTTTTAGAGCAGCTCAAGTTGGTTACTCTTTCTAGCCAACATGAATTCTCTTGATCAATGGAAGCCAGTTCTTGCGATGGTGGGAGTTAACTTCTGTTTGGCTGTTTTTAATGTACTTTCGAAGAAGGCACTCAATGAAGGAATGAGCCATTTGTTGATCATCACTTACAGGCAAACCATCTCCGCTATTTTCTTGGCCCCCATTGCCTATTTTTACGAAAGGTATGCCCGATAGATATCATCAGAAATTGAAATCTCTACTATCTGAAGAATTATTAACTCTCTTCCATCGCGCTTTGTGTTCCAGAAATGGAGCAACAATAACCGATATTTTTTGTTTCAGGAAAGGTTGGAGCAGTCTCACAGGTCTTGTCGTTTGTGGTCTGTTTTTCAGTGCACTTCTTGGGTTAGTTACAAAAGATTATTATGAGGAGACAAGTGTTCTTGTATCACCACCACTTTCTTGTTTAATATTTTCTCCTTGAACAACTCATATATATAACTGATTGTAGGGCGACGCTTACCCAGTATTTCTTCCTTGTTGGACTTAAATATACATCAGCAACGTTTTCTTGTGCTTTCATCAACATCGTGCCTGTTATTACATTTATTGTGGCATTGCCATTTCGGTATGTTCTTTTAGCTGAGAAGTTGGATTGCTGTGCCGTTCCATTTTAGCAGTTTCTTTGCGACTATAATCACGCAAAAATTCTTGCTGCAGGCTAGAAAAAGTTGACCTGAAAATAAGGAGCGGTAAAGCTAAGGCGTTAGGCACGGTAATTGGCCTTGGAGGATCCTTAGTGCTGGCTCTTTATAAAGGTATCCCACTGATCAGTTCTGCAAAATCCCAAGTTACTACAACTCCGAAAGCAAAACATGGTGCCAAAGATTGGGCTTTCGGTTCCTTGTTTCTGTTTGGAGGCAGTGCCATGTGGTCTTCTTGGTTTCTAATACAAGCTAGGATAGGAAAGAAGTTCCCATTTCGGTACTCAAGCTCAGCCATTTTGTCCTTCTTTAGTGCTATCCAATCAGCCGTTTTATGCTTAATCGTTGATAGAAGCATCTCCGAGTGGATTCTCAAGGGACCGTTGGAAATCTCCGTTGTCATATATGCTGTAAGTACTCGTATCCAATTAGCGGTCATTCCCCAATGCTAGCTCTTGTTCTCCATTTCATATCTTGCCAGATTAGGATAAGAGTATTCGTTTCTTCCACTCAGGGAATTGTTGGGTCAGGTATATGTTATGTAGTCATGTCATGGTGCGTGAAACAAAGGGGACCTGTCTTCACCTCGGCATTTAGTCCCCTCATACAGATATTCGTGGCAGTGTTCGATGTTTCTATCCTTCGTGAACAGATTAACCTTGGAAGGTAACTCATTCGTAATATGCTTTGCTAATCGTAGTAATATTCTTACATTTCCAACTGATTTTCATCCTTTTTTGGTTGGTTTAAACAGCATTCTGGGATCCATTATAGTGATTTTTGGGATGTATATTCTTCTATGGGGAAAAAGCAAAGAAGTAGTAGACTCAGAACGCGACTGCAACAAGAATGTTCCAGCAGGAGTGAAAAAGACAGATAGCAATCTAAACTTGCCAGTCACAGTACCAGTTGGTGTCAGTTCCTCTCAAGCTTAAAAAAAACTCTCAAGAATCAGCATCTCTATCTTTAATTTTAAGGAACTAATTGCAGTCGAGTTCATTCTCCTCATGTAAGACTGAACAATTAGGAACACAAGAAATACGGAGTGAAATTTGAAATAGAGCTAGCTATGTTTTAGAATATTTGTTGAACACAAAATGACTGACTATTCTTTGGATGCAAACCCTACTATATCTTACATTTAAGTTAGTCACACTAAAGATATTTATGCTTTGTCAAGAATCCACAATCAAGAGACAAAGCCGATGCAAATTGCATGATCAAAAAGCGAAATTGTTATTGTTGTTACCTATCTTCAAACTCTCCTGCTCGATCATTGACTAAGAACTTTTTTTCACTCCAACATATTCAAATAAGCAAAAAAACAAAGATACTTCGATAAGATATATCTTAAAATATAAATTGGTTTTCTCATTCCAATTTTAGCTTCTTTCACTCTTTTCACACATTTTTTATAAATAAAAAGACTTTAATACCCATAACTAGTTTTTGAAACTTTTTTTTGTATTAAGGTAATTTCAATTATAAAAAATAATAACATGGGTGTAAGAATATCATTTTTCATCTAAATATAGTATTACTTAATATTAGACATAAAAATTAAGATTTGCTTCATCATACCAATATCATTTTGTAATTGGAATCAAAGTACATATTATTACTAATGTAGAATGAAGATGAAAGAAAAAAATAAATAAAAGCTACATAGATTATTCATAATATACGTTTCTTTCGAATTCATAGAAACTACTAGTTACGACTTCGAATTTCTTGAATTTAGCAAAACTACCGAAGAAAAATATTTATACAAAAATAGTCAGTTTTGTCCTAAAAATTATGTGTCTAACATATTATGATCTTTAATATTTTTTTTATAATTTTAGTCCTAAAAGTTAAGTGTCTAAATGTTATGGTCCTTAATATTTTTTTGTTATGGTCCTTAATTTTTTTTTTTTTTTTGCAGTTATAATTCCAAAAGAATTTTTGATCAGACAACAAAGTTCTACCATCAGCTGTCAATAAAGACAAACGATAATAGTTACAGCTGTGGTCGGACTTTGTTGGCTGTTTAAAAATATTTTAAAATTTTTTTAGAACTATAAAGGTAAAAAAAATATTATGAACCATAACATGTTAGACACTTAATTTTTTAGATTAAAACGATAGGAAAAAATATTATGGACCATATTAGATAATTAACTTTCGGAACTAAACTAATCATTTTTCAATATTTACACTTACAATTAATCTCTTAAATCTAGTTTTTTTAAAGGTCACTTACATATGAATTACCTATTCACTTTAGAGTTAATCTAGAAAAATGCATTCTGAAGGGCAAGGCTTTGTGAGCACAGATTTTTTTATTTTTGGTTTTTGTGAAGACAAACAAACTAAGACGGAAAGTGAAGGAAGGGGGTCATGTTTTAAAAATAAATATTTGAGGGGCCTAATGATAATTCGTTCCTCTCACTAGAAACGTGACACCCAGCTTAGCGCGAACGCATCACGTAATAACTAATGCGACATTAACGCGCGTCTACCCAAACTGCGTTCAGGCTATTCCGGAGCCCGGTCCTAAAAGAGGTCAAAAACCGAATTGACCCTATCCGTTGGAATACATTCCTTGCTAAGCAGCAGAACACAAACCTTCGTAGCCATGGCTGCTGCAGTCCTCTCCCTTTCGTCTCAGACCCCTGCAAGAACTTCACCAGCCCTTCATAGCCCCTCTTCTCCATTCAAGGTATATAGTTTACAGTCCGTGCAATTCAATTTCTACTTTCCAATTTTTTTCCCGCTCAATGGAAACCCAAGGCCCCATTATCATAATTCTTGCTCATTGTTCTTGTTACATGATTTACAGGGAAGTCTGAAACTTTTGAAGGCGCCCCCAAGTTTAGTTTTTCCATTTGGTGTAAAACTTGTACATAAAAGTTCCAGTAAGCAAAGAGCGCCATTGTTTGTGCTGAACCAAGCTTCTGCAGTGTCTTCTTCAATTCAAGCAGATTACCAAGAGTCAAGTGTTCGATTTCGGTTAAACAACTTGGGTCCTCAACCAGGCTCCACGAAAAGGGGGAAAAGAAAGGGTAGGGGACACTCTGCTGGCCAAGGAGGCAGCTGTGGTTTTGGTATGAGAGGTCAGAAATCAAGGTCTGGTCCAGGAGTTAGAAAAGGTTTCGAAGGTGGCCAAATGCCGCTCTATAGGAGAATTCCCAAGCTCAGAGGAATTGCTGGAGGTGATTGATTGTTTTTCTATACGAATTTATTTATGGAAATGGTTAGTTGCTATTAGGTTCTATTGCATTGTCTTACAGCTCTCTGTAATTTCAGAAGGGGCGTATTGCAAGCCCTAGAGTTGTGGGCTTTAACATGATTACTTTAATTTAACTTATTTATTAAGTGGGAGATTGTGGCTTAACTGAGTCTTGCGGAAGAATTTGCTTCTCCACATATCCGAATATGTGCTTTAATTACGCCAAGTAAGCATATGCTTAGGTTTCGAAATCACTCTAGAATGATTCGCCATTTACTTTTGCTTAGATTGATGCATGTATATTAACTCCGATTTACTAAAACTGTTATGGCATATCTCACCACTGATTGAATACTTGGGAAAAATATTAAGAATGAGGAACTGGAATTCATTAGCCAAACTAAGCTTCCTTGTAATGTCTCTCAATTCGAAAATTTGTCAGAGAAAGATCCTCCTAAACCCTGCTTACATTAAGTTGCAATGCATTGTACCAACTGACCAGTCCTAGCAAAGCCTCAATGTGAAATTAAACTTCTGTTTTGTGAGTATTACCTTGTTGAAGCAAGATATCTTGATCTTTAATAATAAAGGGTTATTTTCGCTTATGTTGTTGTAAACAGGATGGGAAACTTAACTAAATATTTATGTAAAATGTGAGATCTCAAGGGTATTAATTTGTAGCATTTGTTAAGTATAGAAGTACATTGATGTCTTTGGTATTTACTGTTCCAGTGCTTACCCTGCTAATCTGTGCTGTTTTAGTAACAGTTTCTGTAAAAATGTATCTTGAATTTTTGTTTGAATCAGCTTTTGCATATTCTCTATCTTATAGAGTATGCTTATGTGCAATGGTATTCTTGGTTTGGCCCTATTGCCTTATTATATTTCAAGATTTTTGTCATAAATAGTTTCTCTACTGCTTTTAAATTTTTGTATATTGCCTTTTCCTTTGGAACATTATCTGGTCTATAGTAGCATAACCACAGAACAGGTAATTTCTCATTTTGAACTTGAGATTGTAGCTTTAGATCTTTTATAGTTAAGTATTTCTTTCATAAATTAGTTGAATATTCTGTGAGACAAAACATCTGGTCAGTGGCTATTTCATATGCCTACAACCCATCCACATTCTTCTTTCTCACTGAGCCTTTACACTTAGCAGTTTTCTTACGAGATGTTATTTTCACATTTTTAAAGGTATGCATACTGGGCTTCCAAAATATCTGCCTGTAAATCTAAAAGATGTTGAAGCTGCTGGATTCCAAGAGGGAGAAGAGGTATCCCTGGAGTCCTTGAAGAAGAAAGGTTTGATAAATCCATCAGGAAGAGAAAAAACACTTCCGTTAAAGGTAACCATGAGTACCTATGCTTAGTGTTTCTGTATTTCACTAAGCACCCGTGGTTTAGGTTATCATGAGGGTTTCCTGTTCTTGAATCATTAGTAGCAATTTATGAACAAGAAAGGATTACAAAGTTTGCCTCTATTTTCTTTTTTCCAAGTTATCCATTATTCTCTAGAGCACGGAAACTCATCTGGTCTGTCTTATATTGAAGAAGATTCTCAATTTTTAAAACTCTCAAATAAATACTGGAGATAATGAGAACCTTAACAGACTCTTAACTGCACAACTAATGCTATTTGATTAAAAAATTCAACCTTTACACTTTTAGAAAACCTTCTATCTCTGGGTCTCTGTTTTCTAGGTTGAGCAGACTATAAGTCTCATGTGCTTTTCTAGTTAACGGCCTCTAAATGTTGTCATACTGTTCTAACTAATATTGCTTTTACAAGTTAAGTACAAAAATGTTGCTTCACTAGCTATGCTGGATAGAAGATGTAGGGCAAAAGGAGGACCAGTTATCTGGTTGTTGTTTATACACAGGGACGCATCCTTTTGCACTATGGCCCTGTTTATCCATTGCTTAAAAGCAGAAGCTAAAAGCAGCTGCCATTAAGCTGTGGAGAACAATGGGTAAGGCCTCTGGTGTGTGTTTCGAATTGAATATGTAACCACCTGGATTTCAACTTACATAATCTTTGAACTATGGTGACTTCTGTCCTGTTAAACTTATTTTTGATCCTCTGGTATTCCAGGGCCAAACTCCTATTTTATTAGGTAAAAGACTCCATTTATGTTTTAATCTATATGACAGATAATTGTTTTAATCTAGTCTTTAGATAGCCACTGAATTTTACCGGCTTAAAAGAGTTTTCTTGCTGTTGTTAGGTTGATCTTGTGGTCCAGCTAAGAATAACCCAGTACGTGGTGCTAGAATAGTTCAAGCCACTGTTAACATTGACATAAAGTTTTCTTTTTCTCCAGTTTTCTTCATAAGATATGTTTCATGTCTTGACTGTTCACTGAAACTCAGGAACTGTTATGGTTGATCCCCAGTTAACAGAGTACGTGAGGTTGATATTTGGACTTTTCTCCTCCCGCACAAATTAGCTGCCCAGGTGCTAAAGCAAAAGCCCTGGTGGCAATGCTTTCCTTTTCATGAGATTCGAGCACATATGTTGACACATTTAAGCATGAGAACTATTATCTAACCTTGCAGATTGATTCTGCCCATCACTACCATAGGCTTGAATTGCTTACCTAGATGTATAATTTGTTTTGTCGGTTCTTGTAATCCTTGCTTAAAGCAACCTGCATTAATAGACTAGGTATCGCTTCTCCACTTTGTTTCGGTGCAAGATCGCACTTAGGGACTGGAAATATGCTACTGACTCCAAAAATAATTTCATGACGTGGTTCCAGTTCCCTGGGAAATCAAAAGAGTTGCCCTGCTTCTAATTGAGCTTCATATGATTTCAAACACCTATTTGGTCACATTCTGAGGCTGAGAAATATCATGTAACCTTGCAGATTGATTCTAGCTATCATTAGCATAGCATATGCTTGAACTTGTTGCCTAGCGGTGCTATGTTTTGCCTGATCTTGCAAACTTTCTTGTTCATCCTTCTATAGGTCTCCTTGTGTTAATAGACTAGGTATGTACTTGTCTATAATAATATCCTCACTTACAGTGGAGATTCTTAATATTTTTCAACAGTTCACAAATTTATATTTCAAATTGGGTATCTCTACTATTTGGCGATGTTTTTGGATACTTGAGTTTTGCTTGTTTTATCGTCTTAGGAGTCTCTCTTTTCATGCCCTTTTAATGCCTGAAACAGTAGGATCATTGTTTTGTAGTTCATCTAGAAATTATAATTTGCAAGTGCCAGTGCATGTTTTAGGCAATGAAGCAGCATGCATAATGCAATATTTAACGTGTACATGCCAATTGTGGATTACTTTTTCTTATCTTTTTCTTTAGATAGTTACACAACTTGTCTTGTTCGTTAGATAGTTACACAACTTGATTGGCTCAAGCCTCTGTGTTTGCAGCTTTAGAATCAGCTTAATTTTCCAGCTAACGCATTATGCGGTCTAAGAATAGCATACTGTTAATTTTGACTTTACATTATGCTTGTTCTCTACTTTTCTTCCTAAAAGTATCTCAGAGAGTAATCTATTCTCTAAAGCCATCAGAAACTTCTATTGCTTGATCAACTGCTTCAAAGAGAACTTGAGGTTGATACTTCGCCATTTATCATCCAGGTTATTATTAGCAACCTTGCTGGTAAGCCAAATTCATAGTGGCAATTCTTATCACGATATTCGAGCACATATGTGGACGCATTCTATGCTTATTAAACCTGATGTAATCATATGCAGATTTATTTATTCCTGTCTATCGCTATTGTAGGCTTTGAACTTGTTACCTAGGTGTTCAATGTGCTCCGTCTGCTATGAGATCAATCCTCTTGGAATATACTTTCTCACCACACACCCCCCCACCCCCCCACCCCCCGGGCCCTTCTTTTTTCAGATCTTAGGTGACGGAGAATTAAGCGTGAAGCTAAACTTCAAGGCCCGTGCCTTTTCAGCATCTGCAAAGGAGAAGCTTGAAGCAGCTGGTTGCGCTTTGACTGTTCACCCTGGAAGAAAGAAGTGGGTGAAGCCATCCGTTGCGAAGAACCTAGCGCGTGCTGAAGAATATTTTGCAAAGAAAAGGGCTGCAACTGAGTCAGCTGACCCTCCAACTGCTTAAAGACCATTTCTTCAACCACACACTTAAGAGTAAGCTGTCACTTGGACAGAGATGTAAAGCAAACACTTGAAAATATTTAGAATCCTCACGTCTTGTTTCATTTTCCTCATCTTGAGAATATAATTTCTTGCGTCTGCTGTATTCCATTGAATCCAGTATTTTGTTGATTCTTTCTAAGTTCGATAGGGTCTCCAAGTTGATATGTTTGGAATATATTTCATTTTTTCACCTTTTTAGAGGATAGAAATGGTCAACAGATAAGAGCTTTTATTTCCGCATCAAACTTCATTCGTCAACTTTGAGCTGCTGATTGATACTTCTTGAGTTGTTTTCCAACCTTGAGCTTAATAATCAAGATTGAGTGAGGCTCCAGTTTTAGTGGATTCAGCTCAGAAGCTCGACGAGCTTAATCAAGCTATATTAAGTCTAAAATTCAACTCAGACGGACAACTTTCTGACCATCGTCTTAGAAAAACTGGAAAAGGGCTCCCCGAGATTTTCTAATTTACGAGTGTGAATGAATTAGGGTCAGACACTTGTTGACAGTCGACCAAACATGTTGGAATAAAAAAGAGAGTCTTTTGCCTACGCAAATCAAGGGGATGATTAACCAAAGGACGTCGCTTTCTCGACAAAGTTTGTTACAACACTTAGGCCCCGTTTGGATTTACCAGAATGAAAGAAAATAGAGGATTGATTTGTTATGATGTTTGAATAATCAATAAGAAGAAAAGAATAAATAGTTATTAGTTTATATTTTTATTTTTATTTTTATGTGAATATATGCATTTCAAAATAAGAATAAATTTTTTAATTATTGCTTTAAAAAAATTAAAAACTGATCTCTTTTCTCCGTCCACTCTTTAGACAAAAATTGACCCAAATATCAAAAATTCGATCCCCCTGTCTCCTCTCAGTTTCTTTCCTTTCATTTCCAACAATCCAAACTGGCCTAATGAATGACCTAGACGTTTGCCTGTCGTGTTATGGTAACGCCTAATAATCCTTGAAAGCACCGCCTAACTCCCTTTCATTTCCTTTTAGCAAGATGAAATTTGTTCAACTCTCAGTAGACTTTTCAAGGAATCCTACAGTGGTATGAAAGAAATTTGTGAGTTGCTTCTTGATCGCCACTCATCGCTATCACTAGGTAGAGGCCAGGAAATATCTTTCACAGAGAATTTTCCTGCTGCGAAGCCCATGTAACTAAGGGGGGGAAATAGTCAATTCAGTCCTTAAGAGTCAAGGTTGACCTTATAAGTTTTTTTTAGACTTTAAAATCTCTAAATATTTTATATATTATCAAAATAATTTTACTATCACTTTTTTAATGGAGTTTTATTAGAACATATTATGTACTAAGCATGTGATATTTCTGAAAAGACATATTTATTTAATTAATATTAAAATTTTCAAAAATAAATTTATTTTATTTAAAAAATTAGTAGATCAGCATAAAAAATATATTATTTTTTCAAGTTTTTTATATTATTTGGACTAATTCACCCTCAAAATAATGTCACATGCTCAGTCCGTGGTCAACGAAAGTTTATCGAGAAGAGTTGCATGACTATTTTAGCATCGTATAAAATGTTTAGTGATTATAAAATTGAAAAATAAACTTACGAGGCTAAAAAATAATGAATCTGTAATTTCAAGAAACAAATTCACTATTTTTGCAATTAGAGATTATCGAACTCAAACTTACTTTACTGTGATCCAGCTCATCATTTAAGTTTGGATTACGAGAAAGGAGAATATATCGTGTTCAATAGCTATTGTGAAGAAGATTTAAACAAAAAAAGTTTCACTACTCTATACAGTTTTTTTTTTTTTTTGCTACCTAGAGTTTAAAAATAAAATAATTTTTAACTTCTTTTCTTTATCTCACCTCTTTTCTCACATTCTCTTTAAAATTTTATTAAAATTAATGAGTATTATATTATCAGGTTATAAAATATATAAATAATGAATTTACATAGAAATTTATTTATTTTGAGATAAAAAATTTTAAAACAGGAAAAAAAGTTTTAATTCTAAACAAGTTTCACCCTTCAAACAAATTTTTTAGTTCAAGACGGAACTCAAAGCATGGAATTTGCTCAAATTTTATTAAAAAATATTTTTTAAAATTTTTTATCTCAAAATTAAAAAGTCTAATATAATTTTTTATCTAATTATATTGTATAATATGATTTAATGTGATACTTATTAATTTTTATAAAATTATAAAGAAAAACTTAGAAAAAGAGGCTGAGTAGTGAAAGAGATAAATTAAAAATAATTTATTTTTTTATATAATCAAATTTAAAATTATATATAATAATTATATATATATATACCAATACGTTTAATTTCTGAGTATAAACAATTCTAGAGGTGGATACCTTCGTCCTTCTATAAAAGTCATTTTAATACTTTTGGATGAAAGCGAAGAATATTGTAAGGACGTCTTTTGAAATATTCTAAAATATACTATTTGTATTATAATAAGGACACAATTAATACATTGACATTTGAATATTTATTAATGAGGTTTATGAATAATGGCGACATACACTAATTCCAACAACCTGACGCATTAGTGGAGCTAAACTTTCCTAAGAAGGGGGTGTATTATTACGGGTCCTAAAAAGGGAAATATAAACTGTCACTTTATTTATATTCAATTCTTTTAGAAAATGTGATAACACATAAACGACAATCAAACAGCACTTTTCTCTTTAGTCCTTTTTCTTCTGCACTGATCGAAAAATGCAGCCTCTTTTTTTCTCTCAACTTCGAAAGGATGATAGGTAGCAATAATTTCAAATCGTTAGTACATTATCGGATGGGAAAGAAGTTAGAGCAAACAAACTAATAAGCCAAGCAAAATGGAAAACACATCGTCAATTATCTTTTAAAATAAAGCATTGAAAGCAATTTCTTTTTAGATAAACGTGAAGCATCTTTTTTCATGTACTTTGCTATACAAAGAGAGTATGATGCTTATTGATATTATGGTATTAAATGTATTAATCTATAATAGAATCAATATTAGTACATAATTTTCCTTTTTTTATTTGATTCATAATCGTGACGTGAATTGTAAACCTTTTTTACTAAATCTCTCTAACTCATTTGTAAATTTGAAAAACGTTCACCTATATTCGATAGAGAAATTATTGCTAGTAGGATTTTTTACTAAATCTCTCTAACTCATATGAAACACATGTTTGTATAAAATCCGAGACACTAGTTTTAACCCAAAAGAGAATTAAAAAAAAAAGAGTAGTTTCTCACTAGTCAAACTCATAACACGTAACAATAGCTATCCTCATGACGCGATGAGTCGATTATGGACCAAAACGATCGACAAAGACGTTTTACGTGTAAAATCCACGAGCTCCCCCGCGAGTGTTAGGAAAAAAAAAAAAGGGCAGTGTAAATTGTGGAGACTGTCCATAATTCATCACTCGCTCATAGCCACTCCGGTTAGTGCGTCCGTTACAGTCCGATTAAATCTCGAATTATTTTAAAATTCATTAAATTAAATTTTAAATGAGTCATATTCGGGGTTAGTGGTCTGTTGGGCCACTGGCTGCAAATTGCAAATTGCAATGTGAACTTTCCAGGAGCAAAGGCGGAACCATGTTCTTGCAGGGCAACAAGCTGTCGCAAATGGTCCATGTGTTTTTGGGGTCCATAGCAGATCTCCAGTATCATCATGATTGACAACTATTCTTACGTAGTTGACTTTTTATTCAATTGACAATCCTGATATCAGCTCCATTCTTCACTTTGATTTATAATTCAAATAGGCCTTAAATTTCCATATAATCATATTGCGTAAATAATAAGCCAAAAATAATGCACATGGGAAAATGTACCCTAAAAGAGCGTTAGGAAGCTGTCCAAACTTGGTTTGAATCGGTGCACTTGCCATATAACACAATTTTGGCAACTATTCGTTCAAGAATTTTAGCTAGTTATTGTACAACGAGTTAATTACGGTGCGGATAGTCGGTTTTCTAGTCGTTCGATCAGTTTCATTTTAATCTAATGGTTGAGACTGATCAAGGGTAATTTTGACCTAAAAAAATTTCAACTCCCGCTCTTTTAAATTCAGATTCAGATTTTGAATTCAAAATTCTTCTATCAAATCTAACTCTTTCACTCTCTCTCTCTTTATCATATCTGATTCTCTTTCTCTCTCTTCTTTCTCTTTTCTCTTATTTCTCTCTTCTCTCTGCTATTGTTCTAAATTATTTTTACAAAAAAAATAATAAAAAATAGTAAATACAGATAGACAATAACGAGTTCAAAATCTGGAGCTAGATAAGATATATTTGTGATTTTATAACCTTGACCTTTTCTTTCTTTTACTAAATTTAGTTTTTGACTATTTTTATTAAGTAAAAATCCTTTTGTGAATGGTATTTGCATGTTTGGAAACAAATTATTGATCTTGAAAAATTGAGAATTTTTAAAGTTGAACACTACCGCTTCTCTTAATTTTATTTCGGTAGTGTATGAAGTAGTTGTTTGGGTTGATTTCAAAATTGAATGAAATAATGTTCAGATTCAAGCCGTGAATAATTATTCATTTAGCAGTGAATAATTATTTAAGACAATATGAATCGAATGAATTGGTTGTGAATTGCTTTGTGTTGATTCTCATGATTTGAAGAACAATTTTGATGATGAAAACTTTCAATTGAAGATCTTTTTTTTTTAGTTATTTTAGAAACATTCATATTCTATTTTGACTTCTCCTATACTGCTTTGCATTGTTTTGAACCATGACTTTTACTAGTTTAAAGACTAATTATTCAAGAGAGAAAATTGTGTCATGAATAATTATTCAAACATATATGAATAATTATTCATCACTATGATAACATAGAGTTGACGTAAATATTAGTATTTTGTTACATAATAATAACTTTGTGATTTTGTGGTAGTGTTCGAAGGTTTAGAAACGACTTTTGAACTTGAAAATGGAGGAATTTTAATGAAGAACATCTCTTCTCTTGACTAGATCTTGGTGGTACATAGAATAGATTATTGAGATAGTTTCATATTCAAGTGATGATTATTTAAGACAATGTGAACTGAAGGTATTGTGGTGAATTATTTTGTATTGATTCTCAAGACTTGAAGAAACAATTTTGAAGATAAAGGATTTCAATACTGGACTTTCTTTTGTTACGTTAGAAAAATTAATGTCTACTTTGAATTCTCCTATAATGACTCTCATTGTTTTAAGTAATGATTTTTACTATTTTATTCAACAGAGATTAATTTTTATTGTGGTGAATAATTGTTTTATTTCGATTTAATCATTTTTCCACGAATGATTGAATAATTATTCGACACTTTTCAAGTAGAACCTGATATTAGAGTGAAATGTAAATATATAATTATTAATGTAAAGGTGTATAAAAATAATTATTCTTGTTCATTTTAATAATTATTTTTGAATGACTGAATAATTATTCTGTTAATCGTGGATAAAAGCGGATACAAAGATAAAAAGTTAACAATTAGCGATTACTTCTCATTCATTTTAATAATTATTTTTAAATGACTGAATAATTATTCTACTCATTACAAGTAGAAATTGATACTAAGGTGAAATGTCAATACTTAGTATTTAGTTCAAAGTTGAATTTTATAATGAATTTTTAAAACCAAAGGATAAAATTTAACTTTAAACTAAGCACTAAGTATTGACATTTTACTAAAAAACTCCCAGAAGATTAACCTAACAAAATACTCAAGGTATTTGGATAATATAGAAATAATCCACAAGTATAACTAGGCAAGATACATCACTGAGTTTCTGAATGCAAGGGCATAATTTTTTGCAAAAAAAATCAGAAAAAAGCCTTCCTCCTGGTCAGAAGGCAACATCCACCTTCTGTTGGTACGAATAATTATTTACTGTGAACATAATACTTATTAATTTACTAGTAGATGCATTGGTTTAGGATATGAGTAGTGATCCTAGGAGGCTGAATACTTATTCTTATACTTGCATAATAATTATTCACTGATATAGTGCTTGTGGACTGAATGTTGTTTCTTGGAGACTAAATAATTATTCTTGTGTTTGAATAATAATTATTCATTTTTATAATGATTGTGGATTGAATGTTGCTTCTCAGAGACTGAATAATTATTCTTGTGTTTAAATGATAATTATTCATTGATATGATAATTGTGGTTTAAGTGACGAATGTGGATACTATGCATAATTATTTTTGTATTTGGATAATAATTATTCATTGATGATTATGGATTGAATGTTACTTCTCAGAGACTGAATAATTATTCTTGTGTTTAAATAATAATTAGTCATTGATATGATGATTGTGATTTGAGTGACGATTATGGATGTTGTGCATAATTATTCATTGATGATTATGGATTGAGTGATGGCCCTGGATGCTGTGCATAATTATTCTTGTGTGAGGAATAATAATTATTCACTAATGTATGTGCGATGTTCTGAGGTTTTGCAAAGAAAACATGATGATGAGTTGCCCTACTTTTGGTGGAATGGGAGTAGGGTTGTTGAGTCTTGTGCCTTGCTACCCCAAGTTAGGGCGGAGCGCTGAGAAGGATTGATCAAAGACTGGAGGAGCTTGATGCCGAAGAGCAACTTATTGCCTCAATATGGTTAGTTCTTTTTCCTTTCGCTCGTTGGTCTTGCCTCAATATGGTTAGCATTTACTTTGCTGTTCTTGGGGTCAAATTTGCTTCCCTGCCAAAATCCCTCCTTATTACACACATACTTCATGTATTACACTTTGTCTATCTTAGAGCATCTCCTCTCATACATTATCTTTGTTCCAAATCCAATATGGTGGGTATAGTTATTGTAGAATACATGAGCATCACTGACAGTTAAGAATATTTTATCCCTGTGTCCGCTTCTACTAGCAATGATTATAATAATTATTTAATCATTCAAAAATAATTATTCTATACATTGTGAATAATTATTCTCATGCAAACCCTAGTCTGGCCTTACTCCTCTCTATATTTCTTAGGTATCAAACAAGATCAATCTTGAATAATTATTCACAACATAGTTTTCTGTGTTGAATAATTAAACTTCAAAACAATAAAACTTATTGTTCAAAATAGTAAGAGTCATTACAATAGAATTCAAAATTTACATAAATATTTATAAAATAACAAAAAATGTCCAACATTGAAATTCTTCATCATCAAAACGTTTCTTCAAATCACAAGAATCAACATAAACCAATTCATTGCCAATGTCTTTAGTTTAGGTTGTCTTGAACAATCATTCACTCAAATCTGAAATCATCCCAAGAAATCTAATCCATGCACCACCGAAATCCAGACAATATAAGAGTTGCTCTTCTTTAAAATTCCTCTATTTTCTAATATCAAAAGTCATTTTCATACCTATGAACACAACCACAAAATCTTCACTCATTCAAAATGGTGAAAACTAAATTTGTCAACAAAAAATAAGAACAATCAAGACCAAATCTACAAAAAGAATGAGAATAGTCAAATAAAAGATCACAAAGTTATTATTATGCAACAAATTTGTAATATTTATATCAACTCTATATTGTCACAGTAATGAATAATTATTCATAAGTGTCTGAATAATTATTCACAACATAATTTTCTCTCTTAAATAGTTAGTCATTAAACCAGTAAAAATCATGCTCAAAACAAGAAAATTATTACAGGAGAAGTCAAAGTAGATATGAGTGTCTCTAAAATAACCCAAAAAAAATTCACCACTAAAAGTTTCTATCGTCAAAATTATTCTTCAAGTCATGAGAATCAACACAAAGTAATTCATAATCGATTCTTTCAATTCACATTGTCTTAAATAATTATTCACTGCTAAATGAATAATTATTCACTGTTTGAATCTAAATATTATTTCATTTAATTTTGAAATCAACCCAAACAACTACTCCATACACCACTGAAATACAATTAAGAGAAAGAGTTGTGTTCAGTTTTAAAATTCTTTAAATTTTCAAGATCAATAATTTATTTTCAAACCCGTAAATACCATTCACAAAAGGGTTTATACTCATCAAAATAGTCAAAAGCTAAATTTACTGAAAAAATATAGGAAAGATCAAGACTAAAGAAAAATAAAAAATATATCTTACTTGGCTCCAAATCTTCGGCAAGTTTTGAAACTATTCTTAAATTACACTTTTGAACTTATTGTTGTCCATCGATATTTACCATTTTTCAGCATTTTTTGTAAAAATGATTTAGTGCAATGATAGAGAAAAGAGCAAAAAAAGAGAGAAAGAAAAGAGAAAGAAGAGAGGAGTGAGAGAGAGAGAATCGAATATGATAAAGAGAGAGAGTGAGGGAGTTGAATTTGATAGAAGAATCTGAATTCAAAATTAGATTTTGAAGTTTAATTTTTTGTTTGAGCGGGAATTGAAATTTTTTTGATATCAAAATTACCCTTTATCAATCTCAACTATTGGATTAAAATGAAGTCGATCGAACGACTAGAAAGCCTTTCCGCACATGCGGAATAAATGGTTATCCACACCGTAGCCAACTCGATTGTACAACATATTTATTTGAATAAGCCCTGGCTTGATTTTTTAAGAACTAAGACATCTATAACTAATGGGTTGGGAGTTTAATTCTTATCAAATTTGGGGTTATTATTATGATCTTTAATAGGCATAATACTTCCAAATTCATTAACCATGTTTAAGCTCCCAAATAATAGAACTCCTCTCTTGTAACTTTAGAGGGAAAAATAGAACATTTAATGATGACTTTATATGAATGTTATAAAGTTGAGTTCTTAACTATTGTAAGTGTTATTGTAAAATTTCGTTGTAAAATAAGTAATGCTGAACAAAAATTTGACATCTTTCTCCATATTTACCCTTATAAAAAAATAATGGTATTTTAAATTGTGAATGACTGTAATTTTTTATCTGTAATTTGCTATAAGAAAAATAATATTTAATAAAAAATAAATTAGTTAATTTTGTTAATATCGTAATATATATATATATATATATATATATATAATATTCTAAAATGATACTAAATTAAAACGGATATACTAAAAAACGCTGGGAAAAGGGAATGGGCAAACACATGTGACGTGGACAGAACAATAATTATAATCTACTCTATTCGTCTTATTTCTTTTGATAATATTTAACATAATACAAAATTTTATATAAAAATAATATATAATAAAATTAATAATTAATTAATAATATATAATATATTAAAATATTTGTTGTAAAAAATAAATATTTTAATATAAAATTATAATAAATTGAACGATAGGAGTAAGTAATAACAAATTAAATGAAAAAAACCTATTTGAACATTTTTTTTATATGCATACTGCATATGTATAATTTTCGTGGAGAAAAAAAGTCATAGATCAAAATTAAAGCCGGGGTACGACCCGGAGCCACATCTGTCTTAGCCCGTGGAGAAGTGTTTTTTTGAAGGCCGTGAACCCATGAGAAGAGACATGAAATAATGGCAGTACTGCCAACTGTGGCCACCTTCTTTCTAACAAGTTTGCCGGCTTGCCGCTGTGCCGGCTTTTCAACTAAACTACGTCCAAGTCCTGCCGGGATGATATTCTTGCAAATTACTATAAGGAACTCTTAGGAATTACCACCCAAAAACATATTTTCCCTTTTTGCTAGTACTTATTTGTAATCCTCAAGCATTTGATTTCTTACTTGTGAATATTTACATTTACTGTAGATGGATCCGGGGCAAAACCCGCAACTGAATTTGGGGGCCTAGATATAAATATAAATACATAGTTACATTTAAGGAAAATTTCGTTTTATAGTTTAGTGTGGGTATTTGAATTTGGAAATGGAATTTCGACTCTGTATTTATAATTCTTCAATAATTTGCACGATTTGTGTGCAATTCTTGAATAGTTGCATGCCTTTTGTTATTCATGCATTGCCTGGTAGTATAGTGAGGTGACTCACGCCATGTGCGAAGAATTTTATTATTGAGTTTTATAATTATAATATTTTATTATAAAATAAACATTATGAGATAAAATAAATATTAATAATTGTTATGACTAAATATATATACAAAAACATAATGATAGGGGAGAGAAATGCAAATGGTGAATATTCTTGTTGACAATATCATCAAGCACAAAAATTGGAAATAATAACAAAATAAAAAGTATATTTATTTTGAGTCTTGTTATGAAATTTAATATAAAATTTTTATTTTAAAATTTATTTATTTTTAAAATTTAAAATAAAAATTTTAAATTTAAACTCTACATAATTTATCCAAAAGTACTTTTTATCCCACAAATTCAATTTCCCAACGTATTCAAAAAAGAAACTCAAACTCCTAATTTAGTAGATTTTAATATTATTAGAAAATTCTAGAAATGGAAAAAGCAAAGTTAAATTCAAGAAATATTTTACCTTATTCTATGGTCAGAAAAAATATCTCAACTTGTTGTGTCTGGGTATATCCGGAAAGTGCAAAACCATACCGGCTCAGCCCCAATAACATGGCCTAGATCTGCCGACCTAAGAGATCGGTGTGTGAGCACAATTGGAGATCAAATTCACACGTGTCAGGCCTGTCTCCGCGAGTATGAGAATTTTTCATTTCATACGCTCGACCGCCCCGGACTTGTGACCCAGTCGTTGAGATGGATATTTAAAAGATTTTTATTTTAAATAATTAAAGAATTGGTTCGCGGAGGGGTGCGAAAACCGAGGAGATCTATAACAGGAGGGAGGCATGAGGCACCGCCTGCATGCATACCGTAAAAAAATCGCAGGAAATACACTAAGACTAGGAATTTGCAGTATGTACCCCTTTACTTACTTTCGGAAGCTACAAAAAGATTTCTTATGAATTTGGCTATTCTCATTTCTATCCCAATTTTTTTTGGTTAAAATATAATGATTGCAGGATAAAATAGAGGCCAATTCAAATTTTTTAAGTATAAAAAATAACAATAATTTATTTTTAATGATGTGATTTTTATGTCATTTGTAATAATATTATTTAAATAATTCATTTATTTAATAAATAAAAAGCGTATAAAATATATGATGATCTCTTAACCTTCTTTATCCATATTAGAGATTTGCAAAATTATATATCAGGATAATCTATCTACATACAATTTGAGAATTAAAATAATAATTTTATGTAAAAATATGCTATAATGTTTATACTAATAGTTATAAAACTTCACATAATCTTACGTGAGTTAAAGAATTATTAAGAAAATAATTGAAAATGAAAGATCAACACAACAAGTACTTTGATTTGCCAAAACAAATTTTTTATACTTAAGTTTGTTGGTGTATTTGAATAAAATTTATATTTGAGATTTTTTATTTAAAGTTTCTTAAAAATATATTATTTGTTAAAGAGAAAATATAATTTTAAGTGAAAATTTTGTATTGTGTCATGTAACAAAATACAATCTAAATACACATTGAGTTTTAACAAAAAAAGAAAAAAAGAGATAAAATATTTTTTTATATTTTTAAAATCTGATTTTAGCTTGATGTACTATTCTTCTTGTCATTAAAGAAAAAAGTTTTGGTTTGGTTTGATATACGAAAAATTCAGGCTAGAAAATTTTGCAATTAATGCAAAGTATGAGGCAGACAATGCAAATAAAATCACACACATTTTTGAAAGCAGCATACGGAATACTTTATGCAGGCTTTGCAGTAGTTGCCTCCCACACATACGCGACTTTGGGAATATTTATTTTTTAATAATATTGTTCAATTTATTTATTTATTTATTTTGTTGATCATGCATGTGTATAAATGCGATAGTCTGCCTCCTCTATCACCCTTCTTTTCTCCTGTCCAAGGCTGACCGTTTCTTCATCTTTCTCTTTCATCTCTCTGTCTAAAATTTATCAGTTTACAAATTCTTCCCCATAGCAGGGGTGGAGGAGATTAGACCTTCTTTGTACAGCTCGCTCAGGTATCATATCTATCTATATTAACATCAATCCACCAAATCTGACTCTCTCATCAGCTCAGCTTCTTCAGATCTCTTTGTTCTTTGCTTCAGCTTTAGTGTTGTTAGTCCTGGGAAGAGAGGCGTCTAATGCGTTGTTTTGGGTCTTTCCTGGGACTTTGTTCGAGCTGTTGGTTTTAGGATATTTTAGTAAGTTTTTGGAAGGGAATTGTTTTAGGTTTCTTCGTGGATCTGTGGGAGGCTGATTTTACTGGAATTTTTTAACCTTAATTTGTTTCTGCTTATGGAAATGAAGTTTTTAGATGTGTTTTTATTCTTCAAGTCTTCAAAATTTTTCTTTCAGCTCTTCCGATGCTGCAGCTCTGGTGATTTTATTACAGATCTGCGACGTATTTAGTCCGAAATGTTCCTTTCTTTGCTGAAAATTAGACATCCGCGGAGCATACTTTGTTTCTTTTGCTGAATTTTTTTGGAAAACTTTCATTTGCCCTGAATTTCAGTCCATCGGTTCCTCAAAAGTCCGATTCTTTTGGCATAGGGAAGACGAAATGCAATCTTTGCAGCCGATTTCCATATATTATGCTTTGGATTTATCGCATGATCTGGATTTACTTACCTGTATTTGCCACAGTTTTTTGTTTTTACGCAAAGGTCAAATTTTCTTAGCAGACTAAATTTAAGCTTCCGATTATTTTAACCTACTTTGACCAGATCCGCTTCGATATTATTACGAATTTTATATTGTTGATTTCTAGAAACTGAAGTTCTCAATCTTTTATGCTTCCGGCGTAAGCCGTCTCTCCTGTTGATCTCAGATCTAAGACCATAATCTCAAATTAGCATTTTTTCCTTGTCTATGCCAACAGGTGTGGCGTTTTCATATAGATACAATATTGTGGAAAGTAGGGGATAAAGAAGATGAAGCAAAGCCCGATTGCTGCCTTTGAGGAGATGAGGGCCTCTGTCACAATCTCTGTGCCTTCCTACGTGGCTGATAATACTAGAAGGGAGAGGTGCACTGTGGTTTGCCCCAAACCTAGAAGGCTTGGGGTCATTAACCCTTGTGTAGCCGATCCCATCAAACCCCTCCGATGGCATGTTAGGTAATAATTTCTGGAAGTTTAGAACTTTGGGGTTTGGTATTGAAGTTTTTGGTTGTGTTAATTTTATGAATTTCTGTTTACTGAAGATATTGATTTTATGGGGAAATCTTTACAGTCAGCAACAGGAAGCTGATGCTAAGGCCGGAGCTGAACTGTTGGATATCATCGTTCCAAAGGTTGGTTTCTATTCTTGATTTGTTATTTCCTTGTTTGATCTTGAAAATTGTAAATTATGTAGGGGGCTGAAAGGTCGAAACTTATGGTCTACCTTGGTGAATAATTTTACAAGATTGTAGTTAGGCTGGATTTGTGTTTGGAAGCTTTATCTTTGAAGGTGTGGTGGAGTGTGGTCCTTTATGCCTTTCTGTATTAAATTTTTCCCCGGTCAGGTGGGGGATTTCGTTTTGTCATGGATTGGTATCTGGACACCCATTCCTTAATTGGTGGTGGTAATTTCTAATCAAAGTCGCTGTTGAATATCATGTGTGCTTGTGTGTTTGGTGAACTAGCTAAGAAAGATTCGTGTGATTCACGGTTTCTTTTGTTCCCTTCTTATCAGGGTGGTTATGGCGCAGATCAAACTTGTGCACAGGTAGCCTCGTCGCCCCCATTTTTTTGTGGGTCACCGCCGAGTAGAGTTTCTAACCCACTAATCCAGGATGCTCGATTTGGAGATGAGAGGGTCACTCCTGTGTCGCCTCGTGCGATTCCTATCCCCTCCGGGTTGGCAGCGTCCCCATCATCATCCGCCAGGATGAGCGGCGGTTGTGTAAGGGCGAATTTTGGTAACAACCCGGCTGTGAGAATTGAGGGGTTCGATTGCCTCGACAGGGATCGCCGAAATTGCAGCATCCCTGCGTTGGCTTAGAGTCTAATTCGATCCGATCTACTCCAGAATCGAGCAGAAAGAGTATATACAACCTAATAGAAGAAATTGCATTACCAAAAATTCTACTTTTTGATTAGCAGGCAAGGAGGAATTTTTAGACATTTTCATCGGAGATTTCAACAACACTTGAGGGAAGTGAAAAGGATCCTTTTGCCTTGGTGTAAATATGTTCAAAAGGATCTGTAAGTATTAGTCTGTAATTGTGTCTTATCTTGTAAGTAAAGATGAGTTGTGATTTAACAAAAGGAGGGGAAGAGTATGAGATTGAGATGAGAAGTTCTTGATCTTTTTAGAGTAATTTTGTGTTCTTAGGAAGCTCTTGAAGCAAACCCCCTCCTTATCTTGTAATGATCTAAGTATAGGGCTGAGAAGACTGGGGGTGGTCAAATTTTATATAAAATTCGTTGTCTGTTTTTGAGGTCGTTTTGAGAAATTTCAAGGGCGGCTTGCGGAATAGAAAAATCTGTAAAAAGAAGCATCTTGTTTGTGTCGAGTCATCTATGTAGTCAATTCAACTTTGTAAATATGGGAATATATAAATATATGATTTTCTGCAACTTTTCCTTCTCTCTCTGCGTGCCATGACTCTAAAGAAAGATGTTTTTGTTATATGATGATGATGCTTTGCTTATTTTGCACGCGAAAAATTTCACGAGATTCCTAAATCCGAAGGGTCCTTTTGTTCTTGAATACTACCTACAATGATGGGAAGTTCATAATGAATTTGTCGTCCTATTTTCTTCTGCTGCTGCTCAAGTGATGCTTCGGGGATGCGAAAGGTGAATCAGACCGATTTAAAGTCTTGCGTGTCAACGTTTTCAGTCTTCAAGGCTCCTCAAGAGCTGGTACGCTGGGGCCTTTCCCAAAGTAAAAAAATGTGGACTGTAAAGGCCGATCTTTCGTGATCTGCAAATCTGCAGAAATCGTGAAACCTGTTGATCGTTGCATTTTATTCGAAATGTTTTCTTGAAAGATAATCCTCTGATTAGAAACCTTAAAAAGTGTTTTGGGACTAAATTATTTCTATTTTGCATTCAACAAATATAAAGAGAGAGAAAGACAAAGAAGTAAGTGAAATAAAGGGATTGGTAAAGTTAAATAGTTTTATTTTTAATGGCTATTTTTATTAATATTGGGATGTTTTAAAATTATTGATATTTTTATAAAAAATATTTAAATATATTATATATTATAAATTAATTTATATATTATTTTTATAATATAATATATATTTTTATATAAAGTCAATCAAAAGAAATAAGATGGGGGAGTAAATAATTTTTAAAAATATGTAAAAAAAACCTGCATCTTGATTGCACGTATTTTCTCTAAAAAAATTTATATTTCAAACCGAAGGAAGTATTCTCGTTTCTCTAATTGTATTGCGGACACATTGAGTGAGATTTAAAGTCTTGAAATCTTATTTTGGTTACAAAATGATGATTTATTGGCACGACAGTAAGTAAATAATTTCTATTAAATCATAAAAATAAAAAACCTTATTCAAATATGCTTGGTAAGAAAACATTTGCGTAATTGGACAAATCTCCTATCCGTATGAATTTCTAATTATGTGGCTTTAGGTTGAATGGGTACTGGATCTGTGCTACCATTTCAGGTTTGTTGTTGAACTGTTTTCGTGTCAAGACATAGCAAAAGGAAGATGGACAAAGTGGGGTTTGGATTTTTGATTTGGCAATGGGTCAGTCCATATATCAGAGTAAGATGGAATTTTTTTCTTTTTTTTTTTCCCAGAGGGAGGAGTACTACTTGCTTTTAAGATAGTACCCATTATTTATAGCAATAAAAAAACTTTAATAAAAAAAGGAAAAAGGAATGGATTTATTTTGGTCTAAAAACAGGAAAAAGAGCGGTCCAATAGAAATGGACTGGCAGACTCAGCCTAAGGATCCAATTATAAATAGTCTGCCGTGTGCCCAACTCTGAACCAAATTCAGGGCCCCTTTGGAGAACCAATGAAGCTAACCTAAGAGAACCACCAGCTGTGAAGTTACGAGCAAACAGTTGGCCCCTTGGGAAATGGAGATCTCCATTGCCTTTGGGACCGCCCAAAAGGTCAGGTCAAGTCAGGTTTGCCCAGATATTTAGGTCAGGCGTCAATACCGAAACCTCCCTAATATTGTACTCCGAATGAGAACGAAGTGACCCATCCAGAAAAAGAAGAAGAAGAAAAAAAAAAGAATAAAAAGGAAGTGGCTCTACGTTCATTTCCACCTGGCTTTTAGCGAGACAGAGAGGCGGGTAAGGTTAATGAATCCACAGTTCCACACCTCCCCCCATGGACCAACCATTCCGGGGACCAAATGCAACGGCCTTACTTAATGCTCTTTCTGACTTTTTCTTTTATACATTATGAAGCTATTTTTTTTTGTTGCTTAGTACACTTTATAAGACATAATTAACCTAAAATTTGCACTCTCTCTTTTTTAAAATATGTACTAATTTAAAATAAAATATATAAATTAAAAATTTATTAAAACTAATGAAGAAGATAATTTTATGCATAGTGCGTCGATTTCCATTTTAGTTTCTCTATTATTACTTTATATCTAAATTTTTTTATAATTTTTTATTTTTTCTACTTTAAATCTCATGTATTTTTTAATAAAAATATAAATTAAACAATTTAAAAACACAAAAGACAAAACTATTTTTTAATTACAATCCAAAATGAATCAGATTTTTTTAAAAAAATAATTGAATTTTACAAAGTTTATTGAATTCTATTTGCTGAAAGACAAGTAGAGCGGTATTTTACATAGAAACAGAAACTAGTCTCAAAAAGTGGAAGTTGAGTAGGTGCCGCTACCAAGGACTAAGTACAGTCACCGAGTCACGTGATCAGGAAATCTTGAAACCGGCAACTATACATAGTCGTCATCATGAAACCGACTCCCAAAACCGCCACTTCCCCCTGAACTTCTGCCTCTCTATATATGGGAATATCGGAAGTGGTGAGGTTGTTCGGCATATAGCATCATCACAAAATTGGTCCACAAGAACTCAGAGCCCCGAGATGAAGAGACAAAGATCGGTTCCTGGAAGTGAAACAGTTAGGTTGCCCAGTACAAGGGTGACGAAGAAGAAGGCTAAAACTGGAGTCCGGCAAGTTAAAGAGGAGGCGGCCGCGGCGAAGGTGAAGTTGGAAGACCACATTAGAGATGATAGAGAATTGGCCGAGATTGTCAAGGCAGAGGAGATGGGTGACTGGGAGCAGTGGCCGTGGTTGTGGGGGGCTGCGGATGAGCAAATGTCATGGGGGACCTGTTGGTCCCCATCTTGGGATATGGAGTTCATAGATGCTGAAGCTTATCATGCATTGTACAGTGACGTTATCTGGGAAGATGATCTTTGGGACCTCAAAGACGTCAAACACGTCCCATCTTTACTCCCTAGTCCGTGAGAGAGCGGAAGGTAGTGAATGCTGCTCTTTCCAGTCTAGTCTGTTTGTCATCTTTCTCCTTTCCGTTTTTGAAATTTCGGGGCAAAGGGGAAAAGGGTTTTGGACGGAACGTTTAAGCCGTTGTTATGTAGTAGTTAGTAGTTCTTTACAAAGCAACCATTAAAGTTCCAATAGTTTAGTTAGAAACAGGGTTCCTGGGTTTCTTGATCACTCACTCCAGTTTCATATGAATGTCGAAATCTTGTTGGAGATGGAGGAATTCAACGGACAACACACACAACTTTAACCTCAAAAAGTTGCTGATATAAAGAGAATAGGCAACAAACGATAAACGAACAAGTGAACAACAGTTAGGAATCATGAAATGCCTAACTTGGAAAAATCAAGAATGGGAAATTTATTTGAAGCCTGCGGGCTTGTGGGCAATGAAACTGATGCATTGCACTTGACGAACTTTGTCGAATCCGATCTTCTTGGCCTCCTCGAGCTCCTTCAATACCTCGGCTGAGTCGTTGCATCCGAACATAGGCAGCTTCCACATGGTCCACAACAAATGCATACAAACACGCTCAAGAATCAGCAAAGGTTTAAGAACCAATCTCTTTAGTATTCACGTTAGTAAATAAAGAAGCTTCAGATTAGTAGTAACCTCCAACTCGAATTCCAAGCAAGGAATCCACCCTTGTCGGAGAAGGTAGTCAATTTCCCTGGCCAATTGCTCTTGGGTAAGAGAAGGAAGGTATGACAGCGTCTCGTACTTCTTGCCGATTGGTGGCCACACCTACGAATTCCCAATTATTCGACGACAGCTTTGCTGATGAATAAAAAAAACCCCATTGCACATAAATTCCAGGGAATCTAAAATAAAAGAAGAAAAGGGTAAAGCTGTTTCATTTTGGCACCTGCATGCACTGAACTCTTCAGCCGTTGCTAGCAAGAGAGGTAATGTCGGATTCCTTGCGGGTGACGGGGAAAGCAGAAGATGGCCTCGGACCGGTGAAAGGTGCAACCATGCTAGCCTGAGCAGGGCTGGGTGGGTTGACTGAGGCAACAGAAGCAGTCGAGATCATGGAGTAGGCCCTGGTCTTTGCTTACTGCTGCAAATGCTGGTTCTTCTACACCAACCCTTTCTGCAATCTGTTTGCGAGGCAACTTCCTTCGCCATTTATAGCAGCGAATTCAAATGTGCAAACAAATTTCCAGCATTTTCTAATCCATTGGCTTCAAATGCATATACTGATGTTCTGCAGATCTTGTGGCCATTGGATAAATAGGGGGTGACATTTCGACATGATAGCCACATAATGATGAAGAGACATTTGGATTTCTAGCCTTATCATCAATAGCTCCGCTGCGGATGATCTTTCAAAGCCTTTCGTGCATTCATTGTCTAGTCTGTTAATCCTTTTCCTAGCCCTTCATTTGAATCTTCACTCGTCCGCCGCATATTACATTATTGTGTTTTAATCCAAAATTCAAATACTTAGATTTTTCTTTTTTTTCATAAAAAATAACAAAAAATTTCAAATTCAAAACCAATCCATATACTCTTGTGTGACTTTACAAAGAAAAACTCATGAATATGGTCAGAGACTTATATTTTTTAAAATTATGAGTCAAACCTTAATTTTCTATTTTTATGAAATTCGTAGCAGAGTAATGTGTTAACAAGTCTTAAAATTGGTGACAATTTGACGAGCTATAGTAGACATAGACGTCCTCCTCTCTGTTGCGGGTTGCCCAAGCGCATTTAGTTTGGGTTAAAACCGAAAGGAGTGAGGGCAAATTCTAGCCCAAGGACTAAATGTTTGGACCAGTTCTCAAAGGTCTTGTGTTTGCGGAAAGAATTTTAGAATGCTTTCTGGGCCTTACAAATTTTGACAGTGAAAACAGAAGGGGTTTTTTCAAATTTTCTTTCCTAATCACAGTAATTTGATTTCATCATCCACCATGTCTAATCCAAGCCCAAGAATATGTAGGACGGTCAATCGGGTTGGGTGAATCGGGCTTTGTTAAGCTCGAGCTCGACCCAATTGACAGCGGGTTGAAAAAATATGAGTCTGAGCTTAAATTTTTAAAATTTTTTATATAAAAATAATATTTTTAATAATATAATAATATTTTTTTAATAATATACTAATATTATTATTATAAAAAATATATAAAATATATATAAATCTATTATTTATATATATATATATATTACATGTCGGACTAAAAACGGGCTGAGCCTACTTCAGTCCGAACTCGGCCGGAAACGTTATTCGAATTGAAAAAATCAACATAAACCCTCAATTAAATGGGCCGAACGAATCAGGCTCTGGTCAGCCCGACTTAATTGACCGTCCTAAAAACATGTTCCCATTTTATTGTTTAGAAAAAAGTCATGATTTGATTACTTTGTCAATTTATATAAGCAGCACGGATAGAAATTTATCGAATTATGCCGTAGAAGAGGTGATGGGACTAATATATTTTTTAAAATTTTATTTTGAGATTTAAATTATAAAAAATAATTTAAAGACTAAAATAAGACAATTTTGGAATTATTTACTTATGATAATTATTGTAGTTGTTTCTTTACTTATGGTAATTTATCTACAAGATGGGCCATGAAAATTAATTCATACCCCCTGTACATCAATGATAAAATGGCCCACTGGAGGAAACTCTGTTTGATGCAGGCTTTGAAAACAAAAGTCTCTCTTTTTACACAAATGGGAAATATTTCTTAAACAAACAATACTCTTATTTTTTTACGTTATTTTTATATATAGTTTTTTTACTATACATAATGCGAAAAATTTTAATTATTTTATTTTTATTTTGAAAAGTTGTTAAAATTCTTTAAGACATTCAGACAAAAAAAATGATAAAAACTACATGTAAAATGTATTTAGCTAATAAATAAATGTTCTTTCTCTCAAAAAAATGAAATAGGCATAATTGTTTGTAGTTTATAATTTATTTTTTATATTTGCAATCCTCAAAATTTGTCATATAGTGGCAAAATTGCTCCACAAATTTCACCACAAATGTGGCAGAATTTGTGGAAATTTGTGGGAGAATTGTACCCCATACAATTCAATCCACGAATTTCGCCACTCAGTTGGCGAAATTTGTAGAATCAATTAGTCGATTTCAAAATCGGTCATTTTAAGGCCGATTTTGAAGTTTTTTATGTGTAAATCAATGTAAAATTATGAGTAGTTTGATAAATTATCATTTCTTTGCGAAAACTCTTCGTCATTTTTCGTAGATCTGAATTTTTTTGTCCCAATATTTTAGAGAATTTTAATAATTTTTTGAAATTAAAATAAATAATGAAAAATTTTTACACTACGTATAGTGTAAAAAAACTACATATAGCAGTGCTCTTGTTTTTTACATAGGGCCAAAATCTTTAGTATATTATATAATAAGCGTAACAAAATTATTAGATGATGAAAAGTTAATAGATTTTGAACTAATGGCATTATTTAGAGGGTACGAAGTCCAATATAAAATTTTTACTTTGGGTTTTAATTCTTTTTTCACAAACAATTATTTTTTTCGAAACTCAAGATATAAAATCTCAAACTAAAATATTATCCAATGTCACTCTTAATATAAAATAATTTAATTGGTATACTCGACATGTATTAGGAGATTTTTTGATCTTTTATATTGTAAATGTTCGAAAAAATAGTCAGTTTAATCCCAAAAGTTAAGTATCTAACATGTTGTGATCCATAATTTTTTTTGTCATTTTAGTCCCAAAAATTAGGTGTTTAACATGTTATGATTCATAATATTTTTTTTCCAGCCATTATGGCCTTGAAATATTTTTTAAGTGGCCACTAAAGTCTTACCACCAACTATTTTTAAGGATTAAAATGACAATAGCTGTAGCTATAATAGGACTTTGCTAGTCGCTTAAAAATTCTTTCGGGATTATAATGTAGAAAAAATATTATAGATCATAATATTTTAAACACATAACTTTTGAGACTAAAATAGTAAAAAAATTAAGAATCATAACATGTTAAACACCTAACTTTCATGACTAAATTGGTCATTTTCCCTAAATGTTCCCTTCTTTCACCTTTTTAATCAAGTTTCAAACTTAAACGCAAGAATTTAAGGAATATGAGTTCTATGAAGTTTTTAAATTATCAATCTACCTTTCATTTTTCAAAAATTATCACATTTTTGTGAACACTATGGTAAGCGCTACCAAGAAAGCAAGCCCTACTAATAAGCTCATTAAAACAATTTTATTTCTAAAGTTTAGAGTCATTACATAGATGTCTATGTAGCTACAAATACTTTTGCTTAAAAATATAAGATATTTTAAATATTTTTTAAATATTTAATTTTTATAAATTTTAAAAGTTATTTTTATTATAATAATTCTCATATTTTTATTATAATAATAACATTAATTAAAAAATAATAAAAAATTTATTATTTTATTTTTAATCTATACAAAAAAGGCTTAAAATATTTTATGCTTCGAAATCAAGGAGTATTATAAATTAAAGAGAAATACTTATATGAAAATAAAGTAGAAAAGTGAAAAAAATTTCAATTTCCCTTTCTATCAAATTTATCGTGCGCAAAAATTATCGCTCCGGTGTTCGAAACGCTCGTCTGAGCGTCGTAAGCTTCAGATTCCACGGCCGCAAAAAGAGCTTTTGCTCACTTCTCTTTTTCCACACTATTCTGCGATGCCAACTTAAAAACAAAGCAGCAGCAAAAGCAGCTGAACCAAAAATCTCTCTGCACACTCTTCACACTTCCGCTGTTCACTCTCTCCGAGTCTTTCCACACTCCTAAACCGCACTTTTTTCCCTTCTCAACTCAATCCAAACAAAGAAAGGGAGCCCTTTGCGGAATGGAAGGGAAGGGCTCATCTTTAGTCCATTTGCTGGTGATCGTCTTGAGCTTGACGGCTTTTGGATTTGCCATTGCCGCTGAACGTCGCAGAAGCACTGTAAAATCTCTTCTTTTCTCCTTTTTTTTTTCCAGTCAGAGTTTAACTTACTGTCTGTATTTTAGTATGACTACTCTGAGCTTAAGTTTATGGAAGGTTCTTGAATTATAATTGAAGTGGGTTTTGTGAATCCCATTTGAATCTCGCACTTTTTAAGCTTGGATTCTGTTTGGATAAGTAATTTCTGTTGCAAGATCTGATCTTTTTGGGGAAGGAAGTAGCTTTCCCGAGTTTTCTACTGATTAATTAAGGTTGAGTTTGTTTGTGCATTTGTGGTTCTTTTCCCATTCTGTAAGTTGTGCTCTGTAGTTTGGTTGAAGTTCTGAACTAGAAATTTCTTCTTTATTTGGTTAAGCCCGAAAATGTTCTTTGTACTTGGTAATATGTCAGTTGTTTGTTAAGAAGCTTGAAAAGGACGTGTACGGGATGAACGAGCAAAATTCATTAGTTCTAAAAGGAGTTGCTTTAGCGCATGTTCTTTTTCAATAAAATAAGTGCGGGAATTTATTTGGAAAATTGCTGTAATGACCAATTGGGTCTATAATGTTGACCAGATTCCTTTCTCAAGCATACAGGAAATAAATCTTTCATTTCTTCAATAAGATAACGAGTAAGAGAGCGTTTTATCTAACAAATGGTTGAAAGAACTTGAGGATGTACGGAGAAGCTTTAAGAAATAACAGAACATGCATCAGATGTCATACACTTAAATATGGGTCTTCATTTAGCCTTGCTCTTTGTTACCTCGTACTATGGTTTCTTTGACGAAATTCAAACTTAGGTGTACAGATGTTGGTTCTTATGTGTGACCTAGCTGTTTTCGGTGACCTCTATTACAAATTCTCCTTGTTTATATGACTTTGAAATGATAGTGAACTGAAATTTGATATGATCCAACGCGTGTAATAACAGGTTCTTTTGATGCTTTAACTCCAATTTCTTTTAGTATTTCTTAATATCTTTTCTCTGGTACCGTTTAATTATCTTTAAATATTCCAGCCTTGTCCACATAAGGTGTTAACTAATGAAGATTAATTGATATTTCAAGTTTAAGTTCTATTAGGCCTGATTTAATTGGGCCGAATGACCTCAAACTGAACTTTGTTGGGTTTGCAAATTCATTGACTTCTTCCAGCTCAAAGGTTTTGAGCACTTCAACTTGTCATTTTCTTTTTTTAATAGAATGGGCATATTTTGCTCTATATATTTACGCTGCATAATATTTTTTGCAATATAACACGGATGCACTATATGATATCTTGATCTCTCTAGGTTAAACAGAAAATAGAGGTTCGAATTGAGCTTGTGAATAGGCCTCAAACTCTGCAAATATACCATAGAGCGAGCATGATTTATTTGAACTATGATTTGAATTCAAGATTTTAACTATATTTAGTAAGATGGAGTCTAATCGTGTCAATTTGACTAAAGCTAGATTGTCAATAATTCATGTCTTCATTCTTGAGGGGTTTAAACTATTATGTCTCGAAAGCTATGTCAAGTAGCTTCTATGAGATACTCAAAGATCTCTTGTGTCCGAAGATGAGACCTACATTGAGATATTAAGAGGTAGCTACCTGGTTAGATTTTCTGCAAGGCTGAAAATGGATGTCCCAAGTTATTCTCTTAGTTCATTCTATGAACCGAATTTTACCAGCTTGTCCTTGCACAATATGAGACCATATGTCTCTCATTTTGGAGCTTAATTGTTTGTCAGAGATTCTATTGATAACAACTCAGATCTAACCAGGTGATGCAATAAATAGAAGTGGTTCCTATTGCACAGTGATAAATAGTTACTAAACCGTACTCATTGCCCTACCTTGTTGCCTGCCTTATTGTTACCAAGGGTTGAGGATAAGACCCATGTTCTGCAACTTGTAGAGGTGATAATTAACCAATTTGATGTGACTCAAACATGCTCAATATTGGCTTGGCTGTAAAAGGACCTTTGGTTAAGCTTTTACTCAAGCTCACTGTAACTAGAAATTTCAGTGTCCAGCTAGGGTGAAGCTTGATAGTTCTTAAGCTTGGTTAGTGTTAGCACATAAGGTAAGAAGCTTGGGTTAGGCCCACATAATTTTGGAGATAAAGAACAACTAGAAACCTTCATCAACTAAAAATTTCATTCACTTGTAGTAGATAATTAATGAATAAAAATTCTTTTACGATAATATCAATCCTAAATGATACTAATTGATTTCCTTCTTAATCCATGGGGATGAAGCCTGATATTTCTCTGAGGAATATTATAAAAAGATTCGTCCTAGAGTCATATAATATCATGTTGGCAAAAATTTTGTAATATAATGTGTGATACAAATAATGAAATCATTAGGCACTATTCGGGGATATCTTCTGCAGACAATTTTCCAGAGACAAAATGTGGCACCTGGCTGTGGGTCTGACTTGCAAACAATTTGTGTCTAGCAAAAAGTTCATAATTTGGTAGCATTGTTGTAGTTTATGAATTCAATCATGTGATCTTTAAGTATGAATTCTCTGCAAGTGTTTCTTGGATTTTTGGGTTATGAAAAAGTTGTCGTGTTGAATACAATAATCCCTGGAGAATTTCTTAATGCCAAACTTACAACAGCCACCAAGTTTATCTATACAAGTCTTGATGTTAGATAACACCATTGTTTATATAACCTAGCAGTTTGTAGTGGTTGCTGGTATCATTACTTCATACGTAGTATTCAAATTCCCAGAAAAACTAAGGGGATGGTTCGTAGTCACTCTTGGAAAATAGTATTCAGAATTTCCTTTTCTTTTGACATGTATGAGCATGTGGACCATGGTGATAGAAATTCATGCCGAAAGAGCTACTATACAAGGATAGCCAAGTAATGTGGGTTAGATCTTGGACTTATCCATAATATGCATAAGAAAACCTTTTCATATCTGCTATACATACTGACATATGGTTAGAATATATTAGACTCCCTTGTCAATTTTAATTTCACTCAAATTCATCATATTGAACCAATGAACCTAAGGTTTCTTTAAGCTTGGCTCTTGCAGAATTTTGATCAGATTTCACAAAATGTTGATCCTGGACTTCATGTGCTAAATAAGTGCTCCAAAAGTTTGGCTGGAGTGTCTGAGTAACACTGTCAAACGGGCCGGCCCGCACGGGCTGAACAGTAACACGGCTACACCAGGCTGGCCCGTTTGGCCCGCGGGCTGGAAACTCCCAGTCCGCGGCCCGCTACAGTAAATCGCGGGCTAAACGGGCTAGCCCGTGAGTTTTACAAAACGACGTCGTTTTAAAAAAAAAAATTTAAAAGCGGCGTCGTTTTGAGAAAAAAATTAAAATAATTTTAAAAATATCGAAACGGCATCGTTTTGAGGGAAAATTTTTTAAAAAAAATTAAAAAGAGAAAATGGGCTGGCCCGTGTCCGGCCCGCGGGCTAAACAGAGCGGGCCGAAAAGCCGTGTTAAAACGGGCCAGTATTCTTTCAGCCCATATCCGTCCATATTCTTTAAAAAACGGACAAGCCCGCAGGTTGAGGCCCGTTTTGACATTACTATCTATGAGCCCAAAATGGTTAATCTTACTCTCTTGGTCATATTATATAGTATAAGTTTACTGTCACATTACATGCCCTGTATCAACTGCAACTTGCTTGTTACATGCCCTGTATCAACTGCAACTTACTTGTTACATGCCCTGTATCAACTGCAACTTGGTGAACGTGAATGTAGATGTCTTGTGGGCACAAAGAATTACCTGGGCAATGATTTTTTAGCATATAAGAAAATTCACTTAATTAGATTATCAGGATTTAAAATAATGGTATTGTCTTTAGGCCCTTAGTGAGTTGGGGCTTGATAATTATTTCAGCTGGGTTACAAATTAAGACTAGAGAAAAAAATGGGTTTTTTTTTTCCCGTAGCCTTACAACATGAAATTTTTTTTTGAGCCAGTGGTTATTAGTAGTTTCTCATCTATCTGTGGTTTGGAAGCAGAATGTCTTCCTTTAACTAGGGAGAATTTCATATGGATTTTAGTGAGATGACAGTTGACACAAATTTAAAAGTCAGCCTCCTCACCCCAAGATGTTGCACTAGAAAAGTTTGTACATGTAACAGAAAAGCAATTGCCATTACACAAGTTTTTGTGCAAGTATCTCTATGGCATTTTAATACTCCCACCAATGGGAGTTGTTTGAACTCTCTCCCCCCCACTCTCTGTGTCTCTCTTGGCTGCTTTGAGGTCAGAGATTTGATGATAACTAAAACATCTACACAAGAATGTTCACACTATATAAGTCACCCATGTTAGGATCAAGAACACACCATACAATCTCTAATGAAGAAAATAATAAACGAAGAAGAAGAGAGAGGAAAAAATTGAGGAGAAATAAAATACGTGGTAACGCCCGTAGGTAAACTCCACGGCGGTAAGGTTTTATATTGATGATTTTGAGTATATTCAGTTACCAAGAATACAGGCTATAAAAAAATAGCTATTCGGAGAATAAAAGGTACAACCTAAAAAACTAATTAAATATTAATCAAGAACACACCATACAATTCCTAACAAAGTGGTATCAGAGCCGATGGTTCGTCTGGGTGATGTGGCACCGTGGGAAGCCCCCCTCGTTGGAGATCTGTGGTTGATGCCTTGTGTCGAAAGTCTTCCTGATAATGTGGTGGTCAGGCGGCGTGTCCCGCTGGTTGGTAGCGGCGGTGCAAGATGGTTGGCAGATCAAATGGATTACCTCTGAAGGAGAGGTCATGACCTGTGTGGTCATTAGTTTGAGGGGAGGATTATTGGGATGCAAACTAAGTCCCACATGGAAAAATTGATGGAATAGTTGTCTAAATATAAAATTCAAGATAACTCCATTAGTATGAGGTCTTTTGGAAGACATCAGACAATTCCAACAAGCCATTCATACTGCAGTAGGGTGGTTCTCTTCATCCTCCGCGTTTACCTTTTTCTGCTTTTTCATTGGTTATCGACTTGATTAAGTTTGCCCTTATGATATTGATCAATGCAGCTAAGGTACTTTACATTGGATTATCTTAAAAATACCGAGTCTTATGCTCTTATTTCCTTAGACTTGATGCATCTGGAGATAATGATAATGGCTTTACATCTTGGTGTATCTTTGATCCTCTATGTTTGAGAGCGAATTGGCCTATCACTGAATTACTAGTTGCAGACATCTTTAAGTATAGACTACAAAGTCCGTCTGCTGTTGAAGAACTTGTTCATGCAATTTGCAAAGCTCTTAATCATATGCTTGGATCTAGAGTCCGAATGCTTTCAAAAGTATATCTAATTCTGCTCTGTTTTAAGGTTGATAATGTTAAGGTTGATGATATAATCATCTCCATATTCTTTATAGTGAAGAATATTGCAGGGTACTTATCATATAGGAAACTATGGTTGTGTGTACATATTTGCAAGCAAAGAGTTGGGCGGAGATGGTAGATTATGTGTTCATAATCCCCATTATCCCTAGTAGTTCAAAGTTTTATTTGTCAGCCTTCTTTTATTACTGTATTTATATAATAATATACATGGAAAATTATCTTTGTTACAGGGAACTTATCATACAGATGAAACTATAAACCGTACGTACTGTGTTTACAGCTCAGACATTGCTACTGGATATGGAGTGGGTGCTTTCTTGTTCCTTCTTTCAAGTGAATCGTTACTGATGGGGGTGACAAAGTGCATGTGTTTTGGGAGGCCTTTAGCACCTGGTGGAAATCGTGCTTGGACAATTATCTATTTTGTGTTTTCATGGTGAGTACTTGTTGTCAATACCTTTCTACCTTCACATGCTCAATTAGCAGAATGTGCCTTTCCCTTTTCCCCTCAGAATCCATGTTTGTAAGAACCATTCAATAGAAGTAAGAGACAGAAAGCAAGATATGTTAGTTTAGAAAACAAAAGAGTAATTAAAAGAAGGAAAAGTACCTATAATTTCTGAAATGTTGGCACCAAACTTTACTTCTTGGGGCTTTTCATGCCCGTATAGAATGAGATCAGCTCTATATCTCTGTCTCCTGCCAAGACGCAGTGGGATCCAAGATCTGGAGTTTGACCTATATAAATTACCTGACTAGACAATTATGAAACAAGAACAAAGAACTTCTTGATCATTTGTTCTGGATGCTCATGTTGTTTTTATGATACTATGCTTATTTTGGTAATATACATACTGCAGGATGACATTTTTGGTTGCAGAAGCATGCCTAGTTGCTGGTGCCAAGAAAAATGCCTATCACACCAAGTACCGTAATGTGGTACTCGCAGAAAATTTCTCTTGTGAGTCATTGAGGAAAGGTGTATTCATTGCAGGGGCAGTGTTTGTGGTTGCAACTATGATTCTCAACATTTATTACTACATGTACTTCAGCAAGGCTACTAGTCAACCTGCTCATAAAACAAAGCGGTCTAACTCCAGTGTTGGCATGACTGGGTATGCTTAGGTTTTGTGGATAGATCCCCAGAGTTCTCTTCTTGTAATTGCTGGAGCCCGTGAAGCATTTGTGATTGTGTAATGCAATGGTTTCTTGACCTATATAATTCACTTGGCTAAGTAGAAAATATGCATATTGTTAATGGAAAAGACTAGAAGTCTTTAGCAGCCATGTCTGGTCTCGAAATTGTATGTAGCTGAGAATATGTAGACCCTGTTCCTTTGTGTTCACATGATATCACAGAACCTCAAGAGCCTTGCAATGAGGTTTCAAATGAAAATGTCATTTCTATGTTGGTTTGTGAATATTTATAATGTTCAAATACAATGTAGCTGGAGTGCATTACCAACAAGTTATCATGGAAAGAATTGGTTTGGACCACTTGTTGAAGTTTTAACTAACAAACTGTACCCTTATTCTCATGGTAGGCTAGTTGGATAAGATGGTGCGTTACTAAATTATCAATATCAGGACGGTTGAAGTTGAAGTACAATTCGACTTCTTTTCCACTTTTATCTCTACAATTGACTCCAACTAATTTAATATTGCTTCATCATTGACAAGAAAATTATAGACATTGACGGCCAATATTGTATTACCCCATATTGGTAAGGCATGCGAATAACATTTAATTATTTCTAACAATGATGAGGATGGAATAAAAAATTTAAATTTTAGAGTTTATTAATAAATAAATATTACATATTAATTAATTTATGTTTCAAATTTCGATTAAGATTTTCAGAGTTTAGTTTCGAAAGTTAGGTGTTGTACATGTTATTATTCTTAATAATTTTTTGTCATTTTAATCTTAAAAGTTAGGTGTCTAACATGTTATGGTCTTTAATATTTTTTTCTTACCATTATAGTCTTGAAAGAATTTTTGAGCTGCCAATAAAATCTTATCACAGTTGCAGCTATTGCTGTTTTAGTCTCTAATAGCTGTTGATGGTCGGACTTTAATAATAGTTCAAAAATTCTTTCGGGATTATAACGGTAGAAAAAAAAAACGTTAAAGATCATAACATATTAAACACATAACTTTTGAAACTAAAACGGTAAAAAAAATATATCAGAAACCATAACATGTTAGACACTTAATTTTTCTGCACTAAATGGATTGTTTTTTCTATTTTAGACTTTAGTCTTCAAAATTTAATTTTATTAAACGGGCTTTTAGTAATAGATTTAAAAATTATTTTGTATTTTTTTGAGCAACTTAAATATATTAACATATAATAAGACACGTAATTTGGGGATCAACTAATTACAGTAAACTTATCTTTGTTATAAATGAAGGCCATGTAGAGAGTGGTAGTTTTGGGATGACAAACTTGAAATAGGTAGATATAAAAATTCAACTTGCAAATGTTAGGGTTTTTAAAAATTGGGGGAAGGAGAGTCCAAGAAGAAAAGGGTAAAAGGCAATGGTAAAAGACACACAAGTGATTTAATGCAGTGTTATAAGTTGAAAGGAAAGAATCGTAAAAGACAGGAAGAGAAGAACAATTTCAGAGTACAAAGCTAAAAAGGGCTTTAACTTTTATTGCATCCATCCAGAAGCTCTGAATTCCTGTAATTACAGCAACAACACACAATCATACAAACCCTACTTCTTTAGCGACCAATTCCGACAATGACAATGAAGTAATATTGGGTTCACTTTCTTTTTTCTTTCGAGAAAAATCACTGTTTTCACAGTTCAAACTCTTATGGAAAAGTCTATTCATTGCCACGTGAAAAATTTTTCCTCCCTTTAACCACACACAATTCACGAAGGAATTACGTGGATCTTTTTTTTTTAACTACCACCTCGTAATTGGTCCAAATCTTCCCAAAAGGGCATTGTAATTTGGTCTTCATCTGTTTGTTTAATCGTAAGAGTGAAGATAATTAAAGGGCGTCTTTGTTTGTTATAGTATAATAGGAATAGGTATGACTGTCTGGACGTACGAACTTTTCAAACACTCTTTGAGAACACAACACATATATATGGACGGGACCCCTCTTACTAGTTGTCCCTCATCTCACAGGTCTTTCAGATCTTCCCTTTTCTTTCCCGGTAAATACACACTCCCTCTTTTAATTTTTTAATCAACTAAAATTTTTATATTAAATTTAAATATATAAAAATAATATATAATATATTAAAATATTTATTTTATAAAAAGTATTAAATATTTTAATATAATAAGAAGATCATTATAAGTAAGACGAAAAGAGTAATATATATTTTAATTTAACTTCTATATTATTCAGGCGAGTGATATTTGATTTAAGGTATAATCTACACAATATTTATAGTAAAAAAGTTCAATTGGGAGATTGCAACCTGTTTTAAAATGAAATAGAGGCGATGTTGAAACTCAAGATTCTCTTTTAATTGAATTAATCTATTTATAATTTAGTTGTCACATGGTGCATGGAATTTTTCATAAGGTGGATTAGGTAAAATGAGACTGTTGATGTGTCTTTGGAATTTCGCAAGAATTCAATAATGTGATGACAAAGGTTGCCAATTTAATGGAAACAAGCAATTCTCAGAGGATCAAAAGTGAGCATAATCAGCAATGTTTTAAGGAATAATGATCATTTCCAATTTCCAAAAGCCAATAATGCCATCGTCATTATTGGTCAAGTTCAATGTAAGTCAACCAAAAACAGATCCAAACAATCTATGTAGTAATAATTAAGAGAAATGAGACAATCGATAATTTCAAATAGGTTCACAAGTCCATTTTGGCATCGGAATTCAAGCTAGAATTGTACCAATTTACTGAGGGAGCCAATGTACGAATTTACAAGAACCACATCTATTCCAATTCCATATTCCATTAGTATTACATTCCACAGTCCCCTGCACTGCACATATATCTATATGTGTATCTGCGAGTGAAACTATTCATAAAATACAAAATTGTTTACTAACACAATAGCGAGATTCCCGGTTAGCCAACCAACAGGGCTCGACCTTCTCATGTTTTTGCAAATCTGTCTAATTCTTAATTCATGTAAACCTGCTCCTAGTAAAACTGCTATATTCCCCATGCATTATTATTAATCATTATTTGGTTTTATTAATCTTGAAAGCATGCAGTTGAGGAACACTGTTTGGTGGATATGTATTTAAGAATAACAACTACTCATGCTACGTACCACTCCCAACCCCACCCTGCTAACTCCTTCAAAAGAGGAAAACAAAATTTGAAACCTAACCATGTAAATTTCTTCTCCATTTACATTGACCCTGCAATAGACTTGAATTGTTTAGTGCTTCCATTCATATAATTAGTTCGAAAAGTTGAGGATTATGCGTTGTCGCAAGACTTCATTTTGCTATTAGATTAGTTCTTGATTACATATGATATAGAAAGTTTGAGAGTTCAAATTCTTATTACTTCGAATACAGCATCATGTAGGACTAACAAGTAAAACTGTTAAGATTTACTAGTAATAATTTGTAAAAGAAATTTAAATAGGTTGGAGTTGTCACATTAATGAATAAAATTTAATTATTGAGCTTTATACAACTCATTGAGAAAGATGGGCAAGCTTGATGAATTTGACTACCATAAATACCTGTATGCAAGGGTCATGCTCATACCCGTCTGGCAATTGCATTACTCTTCTTCTTAAGGGTTAGACGGGTACTAAATATACAGAAATTCCTCAATTATTCCCAACTAGCTTTCAATACTGATAACATATACACAGAGCAGACCCACACTGCCGCTGCTGCTGTGTGTCTAATGTGTGTATATATTATCATATCATGTGGGCCCATTCATGCATGACTATTTTCTCCATGTAAAACACAAAGCCGTCAATTCATACTCGAGTAGTTTTTAGCTGTTTAGGCGTAGAATAGAATAGCGATATAAGAGAGAGTGTGAGAGGGGAAGAGACTGAGACTGAGACTGAGACTGAGACTGAGACTGTGCAGAGAGAGACCATTGTGCCCATAGGGTAAGGATTTCTTTTGCCCTATACAAAACCACACCGCAGAGCTCGAAATTTCTGCAGGTGCTGCTCCAGATTTTGATAGCTTTATGTGGGTTTCTTGGTGATGTCATTTTCCGGTGGAAGATTTTCAGTTATGTACTCTTCGCTGGTGGTGCTGCTGATCATTTCGGTGCTGCATATATGGGTTTTCAGTGAAAGTAGAGTTGGGGCTTTGCGTATGTTACCAGAAAGTGCAGTTGCTTTAGAGAAAAGGAGTCGGGCAATGAAATCCGGCCAGAATCAAACTGAACAGTTTTACAATTATTTCAAGAGAAGAGCTTCTGATCTCAACAGTACTCGAAATGGGACTTTAGAGGAGAGCAAGAGAAGAGTTCCCAGTTGCCCAGATCCTCTTCACAACTAGTACTAGAAATCAAGAACTCTGTGTCCTCTTCCTCTTCTATATTTCTTGATAATTTAGATGATTTTTTTGTTAGATTTCATCCAAAATACCCACGTTTTTCTCATAATTACAGTGATGTATTTTCATGGTTTTAGTAATTTAGAGGGGTAAACCGTGGGTATTTTGGTACCTGAAAATGCTTTTTTTGCCCTGAGTATGAAGGAACTGCTCGATCTTGATGTATATAAAAGCTGAGATTTTTAAAATTTACAGCTATTATAGTGGAACTTTTAGTTCTTGAATGAACCCATTTTCGTCATTCTGTATTTTCTTACTTTTTGCAGGAATTTAAACCAAAGAACTGTTAACGTTATGGAAGAAGAAGAGGGTACAGTAGGCATCGATTCGTGTACAATTTGTATAATGCATAGGAACATGTGTCTTCAGTTTCACTGCTTTGATGGTGAAGTATCGTTTTGCTTTCACCTTCAAGGCCATTTTTTCTTGTTTACGTGATTCTCTCAGTGGCTTCGGAGATTGGAAGCTTTCAAGTTTTTGGTAACCATAATTTACGCCTTTTTCAAGCGTTCAGACTGGCTTTGCAAAATGGGAACTGCAAAAAAGGTTGCTGCTTGTTGACTTGCATATGGTAAAATTTACCTTTTCATCTTGCGGGATGTACCCTAATTTTTCCTGAAGGGGAAAATTTCTCTCTATTTTACACTTCTGTTTATTCCAAATTTCGCCAAATCCACATCTGAAGTCCCGTGAAAGATCTTCTTGATCCTGCAGAAAGAGTAGTAGCTTTATCTCGGAAGACTGTTGGAGGACTTGTGATTGATGGCCTCTGATCTGATACATTGGGTTTACTTTATGGATTAAAACGGTTACACTAGGACCTTGAAGATTCAGCTGCATTAATTGTTGAGATCCATTTTAGAATAAAGGAAGATTTCAAAGATGTGGTTTGCCTTCAAGGGAAGGGAATGATGGTACAACAACAATTGCCAGAATTTGAATCTAATGTTGTTTTCATGGTGTTCTGGCTTTTTCCAAAACGATTTTTGTTACCAGAGATTGGTTCTAAGACATTTGCCATCATCATCTGTTCGAACTTGTAGAGTTCCTTGCTGTAGTGACGCCCTAGATTAGCAAATCTTTTTCAATCATGACTGATCATTGAACTTACTTGTTGCTTTCTGTGCATGAATAAGAATCAAAGAGCAATAATTTCCTGGCTAATTATAGGTTAAAGTGGAGATGATGGAATCATGACCACAGTCTCATTTAACTATGGTCAAAACACATTTGAAATTGAAGCCTTTTCATTTATTCACTATTAAAATTAGTAAGGGCGGCTAAAATTTTCTTCCAACCAAGCAGTAATTTAGTTGATAAAGGCTTCTAAAAACACAAAAGATTCTATTTCTGTAAAAAAGAAGAAAGATTCTTGTTCTTCTAGGCTTTCAAGCAATTAAAAAAAGTTCTTTTCAGTTCCCATGGAGTAAAGCTTAAGGGTTGACGAATAATTGCCTAATAATTCTGTAACAGTACAAAGAACTTCCAAAAGTTTGACAAATCGATGAACTTATCAACTCTATGAAGGCTAAAAAGTAACGCCAATTAGTCATTAGCCCCATTGCAGGGACCAGAATAGCGCAGTGCTTCCTCGGGTGCTACGGGAATTTGATTGACTTTCAAGGGCACCATCACCAGCTAGCTCTCTAATAGGCTTTCTACAGTTTGATGAGAGAGTAATATTGCCGGCCAAAGTCAAATTCTTTTCACAAATTGGAAATCAGAAACCAAAAGTATAATGTTACCATAATTCCCTATTTGATTTTGGTAGGCCATGAGATTTTTTTGTTGCTATAAAATTCAAATAGACATCCTAGTGCTCCCCATCCTTCATTTCTTTTCTTTTTATGCAGAAGGTGGCAATTCCAGTGTTGCTCTAGAATTTAAACCCATCTAATTAAATGCATGTATCAATAGTTATTTAGACTCTACTTGGACAATATTCTATCCCAAATTTAAAATTAAAATTTTAAGTTTGGAATTCAAATTTTCTCTTATAAATAATTTATGGCATATTTGGATTGAATTGAATTTTATTGAAAATCATAAAAGTTAATTATTTGTAAGAGGAGAATTAGAATCCAAAATAAAAAAAGTGAAAAAATGAACTTGTTTTTATTTAAAAACCAATCCAAGTTCACACTTAACTTCTACCAAATCCCCGAAAAAAATATTAAAATTAAATTCTATCCAATCACATCCTCAGACCTGTAATGCTTTATTCAATGTGTAGTGATAGACTTGCTTATCACTAGTTTGCTCCGTTCCTTTAATACAAAAATAGTTTACCTCTTTCAGTTGTGAGTACTGGCACTATATAATTTCAATAATAGTCAATTTCTCAATAATAGTTAAGTGAAACAGTGTATTTAGATGGCATCTAATTCCGAACTTCATACGAAATTTAAGTTTAAAATTTATTTTTTTTAAAAATAATTTAACTTTTATAAGATTTAAGATAAAAATTTTAAAACTAAACTTTATTCGATCTCACATAATAGTATTGTGTGTATCACTAGATATTAGATTGTGTTTACTTGGTGGTCTAGTAACAGATTTTTGGTTTTGCCTTTATTTGAATCGAATTTGAATTTAAAATTTCTTGTTTAAAATTTCACAAAAATAAATTTCTTATAAGAGAAAAAGTAAAACTCAATTAATGTTTCGTCCCGATAAAACTCAATTCAAATGAAACTTAAAATTTTATAATGGAGTTATATAGAGTTTTCGTGCCTAAAATTTGAATTCACGTTGAGCAGCTTGCCTATTTGTGCCAACAAAAACCGTGAACAAAACCCAACCCCATTTTCATGGCTTACCAGTTAGCTGGAAAATGCACCATTTTCTGTGGTAGAAAACTTGATGCTTCTATGGCAAGTAGAGGATCTTTCTATAAAGTTAGCAAGATTTTGCTCTATCCAAAGGAACACTCCACAGTTGATTCCATCGAACAGCAAAAGAAAGATAAAAAAGCAAAAAAGAAGAACCCAATTGACCATCAAAATCACTGTAACCAAAAAGTCGATTGTATTATATTTCCTCTTCAGTGAACTACTTGTCTTGTTTACGTTAAAAGTGCATGGAGACAAAAACATTATCGCAGAGAAACAACAAATCTACAGGATTATGTCAAGGGCACCTTTGGCATCATCTTTTAACTTGTCTCTCCTGTTTTTTTTACTCATTTTCTCATTTGAATTATTCATGTAAAGTATGAACCGCTCTTGGCAATCTATTCTTTCCTGATTCTCTAAGGGTGTGTTGGCTTCATGAGACAATTTCAACTCCTTATTTTAAAGATTTTTCTCCAAGTTTCAGAGAGAGGGAAAGAGCAGAGAAATCGATGTGAGAAAATGGCACGTAATGTGCGGCGGAAGAAGTTAATAAAGCTGAGGAGTGATTAGTAAGCGTGAGGTTTGTTTGGTAGTGATTTGGAATTGGAATCAAATTGACTCACATTCTGTCCTCATTCTCTTATGATGACCCTCTCAAACTCTTACATTACTCATTGCTCATCGATGCCCGCGTCCTTGGCATCTTCTCTTTCTCTACTTTTTAATTCCAATCTGAATTCTGCACTCTAGTGTGTTGGAAATTGGTATGAATGGGTGAAGGAGAAAATAATTTCAATGAATCATTTATTAATAATGATGTATAAATAGGAGATATACTTACTTTAAATGGCAACAACTATAGATCTTGAATAATTAAAATTTATTCATTTAATTTGTTATACATGAATATTTAGATATTTATTGCGTATAGATAAATTTTTAGGTAGATACATATAACTTGAATACATGAATGATGGATAGTTACCAAAAATTTAATAATTATTTGAAGAGTTTTAATTAGAATTCTCTTATTATTTAATAATAAATTTATGTTTCTACCACTTTACCTAATCTATAAATGTATGCCTACTATTCTATTTCATAAATGACTAACAAAAAAATTTCCCTCTTTTTTACGTATCTTGATAAGCATATTTTAATTAGTGTTATTGGTCAGATTTTTCAAGTTTGCCAAAGAAAGGATCTTGTGCTTGTTACTTCACCCCTTTCGTTGGATATTGGGAGCCAGACATCCAATTCAACCTCAAGCACATTACCAGAAAGACAAATCTATATTAAGAAAATTGTGTTTGAACACGAGTCTCGAATTGCTATCCTAGTCTTATAATCTTGATTTTTTTAGAACGTTGATATTACTTAACCATATTTTATATATACATATTAGTCTTGTTTTTCTTACGCAATGCGCCAAAACCACGACATGAATTGCATATTTCCACTACATGTTAATCATACATTATTTTCTTGTTTTTCTCAAAGTATGTATCCTACAAGTCACCAAAAAAACTTCAACTTCCTAGTTTATATCCCTGTCTCTTGAAATACTTGAAAAAAAGAACAAAAGAATAATACTCTTTTGGAAAAAAGGTTGGTTTTCTCGAATATATCTTTCTTGTAATTTATGCCTTTAGAAGAAAACACGTTGTATATATATTTACTACTTCACTATTTAAAAAAATGATAAGTGAATTCAAAGCTTTAAACATGTGATACAAGGATATTTATATGCCGGCATTTGTTACTATTCTGTTTGTTTCAAAATATAAAGTCTTTTGACTATTTTTACATAGATTAAGAAAGAAGAAAATGAGGAGTATTTTTTTATTAAATCTTTAACTAATTTCACTAATCTAATAGATTATGAGAGAATTTTATTTATGCTGAGTGTAACTTGAAAAAAAATAATTTTTAAAATTTGTAAAAACCAAAACATTTTGAGAAGAAAGATAATAACAAAAAAAAACTTTATATTTTGGAATGGAGGGAGTATTAGATAATGAAACACAGGAGAATATGTGTTTGGAGTTTGCTCAAAACAAATTAGTTTCACCGTTGTGTGAGAAACTAATTTTAAGGTGTTATTCATATTTGCAACAAAAGGCTTCTCGGAGAAAGATTGCATTCAATCGCAAAAAAAAAAAAAAAAGAAAAAGAGATACAATTGTTTTCTTTCTTTTTCTCTTGTGGGTCTTCACCAAATTAAAGATGCAGTTCATAAGTCCTATTCACACAAATCTTTCCTTCAATCCGTCTACAATATCAAGCCCACCAAAATGGACGTCGAACTCATTACCATATCATCCAAAACGGGTTGAAAAATCATTGGGCTCAAAGGGTTTGAAGAAATATTTTTGCGGAAAAACTCCTCACAGTTGGGCCTGAATAGGTCCAAGTTACAGCTTCTTCATCTGGTGCCGCATGGTAAACTTTCTACTCTGCGCAATTTCTCTTTTTTTCTTTTTTTTTGGGCTGAATTTTGCTGGATTTCTAGCCTGCGCAATTGACTCGTTACGAATAATGCTCCGGATATTGCCACATGTTCTTATTTCATTTTCTAGATTGTACAGAGAAGGGTATACAAAATGACAAAATGAATAGAAGAAAAGGCATTTAATTACGAATGAAAAAATAGAAAATAAAAATAATATTATGGGAAGAGCATTGATTTGCAAATCACTTGCATGCTCTATCGAACCTCCTTTTAAAATGGAGTTACTTGATTCACTAATTAAATGACCATCTTATTTGAACATCTCTGATCACTTTGGCTTGATGCATCAAAAAGCTGAATCAAGGTTTTGCCAAATATATTACATTGCTTGAAGGGACAATGATTGTAATATTTCTATTATTTCTAGTTTTTTAATCTTTAGTGGAATTTCAATCCACTTAATTTGATTTCTGTCTCATTTAAATTCTTCAAACTTGCAATTGCAGCTTGATTGTGTGCATAAGTTTTTACCTATACTAGCTCCAAATATAACAAATTGGTATTGAATTTTAGATTGTTGGAAGGAAGTTGCAACTTTGTATAAAATTCAATTAATTAATTTTATCGGCTCTCATTTATTGTTTTCATTAATTTGAAATATTTTATATTTACTCATATATCTCTTTAATTACTATTTGTCAACAAAGTTTCCAATATTGTAGGGGCTGATATAATGGATGACACTATGTTGAAAGCCTCTTTTACACCTAAAGATTGGGAGATTTGACGTAATTCTTTATATGCAAAATACATATTCCTTAATTTTCTTTCTTTGAATGTTATCGGTGTTCTTCAAATGCCATTGGCCCTGGCTTTGTGTGTTCCCATTTGTTGTCGTAGTTTTTTACTTTTCAAGTACGTGATATATATGACTGGAATAACTATTATGCTGACGTCATATATCTTAATTAACAATATATTTTTTAGTGATTTGATATATAGGCTACACTAATTTCTTAATATATATATATATTTTTTTTTTGCTTTGCAAATGCGAGTAATAAATTTATACCAAACATTATGCATCAAGTGATATCTTATTTACCTTTGTCACTTTTTCCCCTTCCTTTTTTTTGTTCAAAAATAAGAAAAAAGAATCTGTATAATCTTTTCATCTATAGTGTCAAGATAGAGTGATGGATCATCACTTGGTATTGTATTTACTAAAAAACTATGGTATATGATAACATGGAAGTATTATCGTCAATTCCACATATGAATATTCAACTAGCATCACTTAAATATGGCATCAATGCAAGGAAAATTTTTTGCTATTAGATTTAAGATGTATTTCATTATTGAGTTTAGATATAGTTCGATATATTTGAAAAAAATATGTTATTATTGTCGTTGTTGATATCTACACTTTTCATTCATTGTTAACTAATTCGAGTTTTTCAATCAATCGATGTATAATGTGGCCAATGAGTATTACAAACTTGACTTGTCGACGTACTTCTGCAACCAATTAAACTTTTTTGTTTAAAAAAAATTTTAATAGTAAGTTTAATTGGCTTATTTTAAGGAAGGAAGGAAACCATTTTAGTCTGTCTCATTTTGCTTTGATGAACTAGAAATGAATGCTCTATATAGTATCTAGTAAAATACGTATGAAAAAGAAAGAGTAGAAATCAAACTAAAGATTGTAATAAAATAGAAGACGTGTTTACTAATCTTACTATCTTGGTTCGTGCTATTAATCGGTTGCATGAATTTGACAGTTAATAAACTTTATTAGTATATCAAACATATTTTCCGTGTAAAAAATTGGAAAATATAACAAGATCTATGCACACAAGCAATATTATTTGTCACTAAGCTAACAATAGCTAGTATTTAGAAGCATCCCAAGAATCCTTGAAATGCTTGTTCATCTCATTATTAGCAAGTTATACTTTTAAGTTCAAAAGTGAATGGTTTTTTGGAGATGTGTCGACACATTACATTGGGAGATGCCATTTTCATTCTAGTATTACATTGGTATGTGCTTCACAAAAACCTTAAAGGTAATCAACTGTATAATGTATTTAAAATAATCAAAAACAACTTTTGAATGTTTAAATCGAATAACCGTTCATATACCAAAATAAGATTGCAAAACAACTTTAAGCATATGATTTTCGACATTATAACTATGTTATTTCTTTATTTGGTGATAATTACCATACTTTCTCTTGTCTACTTCGTTCGTTTTGATACCTAAGATAGTAACATATTTCCCTTGTAAAAGTTGTATAGAAAACTAGACTTAATTAAACAACCAACAACCCCAATCGCCCATGTTGAACCCTAATAAAAGCTACTCAAAAGCATGCAAATAACCCTTCAAGGATGTTCTTGGATCTCTCATTAATGACAAGTTTCTTTAAGCAAAAAATGGAAATAAACGCAAACATTATCTCTGAATGCAAAGAGATCAATCTGTTTATTTTGGTGAATTAAAATGCAAGGAAAACCCTTCTTTATTCAATACACTTCATATGTTTCAAAATATATATTATCTTTCTACATAAAGTGGTCATTTATTATTCTTTTTAGACTTCATCTTTATTTCTAACAAACTATTTAGACTCTTTTGTTTTCTTCAAAAATATTAATTTTTAACTGATTATTTAAAACACTAATCACTAATGTTGAATTTAAATTTGAAATACTAGTCAACAATATTTTAATAAGAATATTTCAAATATCTATTAATAATAATAATTAATAAGTCACTTTAGTGCACTTCTCTAGGAGGGAAAAACTCAAAAAAAAAAAGAAGTTTGATTTTAAGTAATAGATTAATAAGACTATTCTCCAGTCTCAAAGCGTGTGCCGTTTCCCGTTTTGTACAAAGAAAATCAGAAGAAATCTTCTCAAGCTTTATATAATCTTTTCCTTTTTCCGGTATAAAAATAAGAAATAAAGTGATTATCAACCTAGCAACCATTCCTAATTGCAACCACAAGAATTCTTCATAGATATAACTTGTCTGTTTAAACCACAGATATTCTCAGCAAATAATGTTCTACTAAGAAAAAAGGTCCATAAATTTATTCCTTTCTTTTTCTTTAATTAATATAGAGAATGAAGCTAATGTAACAATATTCCTCGGTAGGATTCATAGAAGTTAGCATTTTCTCATTGTGAAATGTTTAATTTGAAACATAATTATTATCTATTTTGGGAACTCATAGCGTGACAATACTCACAACTAACTATTTGACAACCGTTTCTGTTATGCTAAAATAAAAATTTCTAGTTGATAATAGATGTTTAGACTCATGTTCATATATATTTTATTATTCTTATACGTATTTCATGTGAGATTGGGATATAATAATTGTACATCTAGATTTTTATAATTATTATCATGCTCCAAGGTATTAAGGGAATTAATTGTTCCACGCATAGATAAAAATATAATTTAATTTCACTATCGTTCAATTTATGTTCACATTCTCGCTCGAATAGGTGAAAATATACTTGTCATAAAAAAAATCTATAGAAATGTACTAATTATATAAGAAAATTATTACCGAAATATTATTAAGACTTATTACTCGTATTGTAAAACTATAATTATTCTCAATCATACTTACAATTACCAAGAAAAAAACATAATTACACAATATAGCCATTGATGGAGATTTTCCAGATCTTGAAGAGTAGGAAAAAATGAGAAGATTAAGAAAAGCTCCAAAAATTAGTGGATGATTAAGAAAAGAAAAACCAGAGGCTAAGGGGATAACCATAGGGCGCCCATGGTCCCATTACAAAAAACAAGCGGTTTTGGTTTTTGTTTTAAAGAGGTAAAGAGGGGTTTTGCGGAGCCGAAAACTCCTTAAAACCGGGAAGTTGGAGGTGTGGGGACTGCCGCTGAAGCGTGGGGCGAATGCCGGAGGTGCTGTTTTCCGTGTCAATATGTGGCGAACCGCACGGTGTTCGGACCTGAATCACGTGCTCGTCACGCGCTATATTTCTTTTCCTCCGTCATCTTTGTTCATTCTTATTTCCATTTTTCTTTTTCTTTCTGACAAAACATCATTGTCCATTCTAATAATTTCATCTTTTTGGTCAGGGAATTTATATTTTCTCTTTCGCGCGCGGGGGGTAAAAAAGCAGTCCAATTTACGACTTTAAATACTTTGATTTGGAGAGTTTGTTTATGTTGCAGAAATAAAATTTGTCATTAAAAGCTTTGATTCTAGTAAAAATTAATTTAAAAATAATACCAAAAAATTTAAAAATATGCATTAATTTTATAACAATACAACAAGCAAAAATACGAGAAATTAATAATTAACTAGCTAAATCGTGGCCCCTTTTTCCCCCTGAGTTTTGAGAAAAGTGAACCTTGTTCCTAATTACTTGAAATTATACTTTATCTGTCTTTTCTTGTTTGATAAAAATAAATGCTTGCAGCAAGGGAAGAATGCAATAATTTTTCTTCAATTTTAGTGATGAATTTCGTGTCTTTTACCGTAATGAAAAAACTGAGGGTATATTTAGATTGTATTTAGTTAAGAGAGCTTTTATTTTAAATTTTATAAAAAATAAAAACTAATTATATATTTAATTAAAAAAAATACAATCTAGATAAACTCTAAATATTATTTTTTTTCTAACCGTTTAAAATTTGAACAGCAAAGATTGTACATAGACAATTTTAAAATATTCTTATAGGCAGGTCAAGGCGGTTTTCCTCCAAATTAATGTGGTACTAGTTGTCATGTAAGCTCTATGAATTACTGTAAAACAACTGATAAATTTGCTGACCTAGAAAGCGAATAATAGGTGTTATTTTGGATTGATATAAGAAAATTTCATTCAAAGTATTTCTTTTTTTTTTCCTTGTAAAATTCCAGAATGGGGTTTGGTGGGTACGAATTGAAGTACGCTCAACCATCTGGTACTAGTCAGGAACTGTAACTGTACTCCAATGCTAAATTCAATAGTGCATCCTTGTTGACAAGTTTTTTTTTAAAACAAAAAAATTATATAATTAATTAATAAAAAATTAAATAGAGATTAAGCCTCAGCATCATTGTTAGGATCCCGGCGCTTGCCACTGTGACAAGGCCTGATAGGCTCTTCTTCACAAGCTCCAGAGACAACCAAATTCCCAAAATACTTGGGGAAATTTTTTAAATATTTCGGCACTCAACTTGTAACCAATTCACTTAATTACCCATAGGAAAAAATGTTAAAAAATTTAGGGGTTTTCCTGTGCTTCTTTTTCCACTGCTTTATAGGAGGAAACCGCTTTGCGGGTCACCCCTCTGATGACATATACCTTCTCTTTCTTGCTTACATAAATTCCACTCTCCTCTGCCTCTTCCTCTTCATCAGCATCTCCTTGCTTTGCTTTGCTCTCCTCTCCTCTCTCTCTCTGACTTTTTCTTTCTCTAGAAAAAGCTCTAGCTACTATGAGGATGAGCTGCAATGGCTGCAGGGTCCTCCGCAAAGGCTGCAGTGAGGACTGCAGTCTCAGACCTTGCCTTCAGTGGATCAAAACCCCTGAATCCCAAGCCAACGCCACCGTCTTCCTTGCCAAGTTCTATGGCCGTGCCGGACTTGTCAACCTCATCAATGCTGGCCCTGGAAACCTCCGCCCTGGTATATATATTCTATGCCTGCTTATTTATGTCTGTCACAGGATTCTCTTGAAATGGGGTTCTGAAAAGGCCGTGTTTTCTTTTGTTTTTTCCCTCCTCTCTGCAGAGATATTTAGGTCACTTCTTTATGAGGCTTGTGGCCGAATCATCAATCCCATATATGGCTCAGTGGGTTTGTTGTGGTCCGGGAATTGGAAGCGCTGCCAAGAAGCTGTGGAAGCAGTGCTTGAAGGCTCTCCTATCATGCAGGTCTCCAGTGATGACGCAGCCTCTGACGGACATCCAATCATGCCTATCAAGGGCTCTGACATCCGCCATCTCAGCAAGGATTCAACTGCGATCCACCGAATCAGGACCCGGAACAGGTTCAAGCGCTCCGGTGTGCATGTCACGGAGCAGTGTGACTCAATAGCTGAGCTGATCACCGAGGAACCCACCAAGTTCAGCATCACAGGGTGGGAGTTTAATCAGAATGATGAACTGAATCGGGCTCGGAGTCATGACTCGTTCTCTGTTGAAACAGTGGAACATTCTCTGGCGAGCAAGGTGGAACCGGGGAAGTCTGAGTCTCCCATGGAATCTGAGTATCCAGAGGAAGGGTTGGAATTGACTCTGGGCATCAACCGCGCTCACCAGCCCACTGTTGCTGAGGGGCTCGATTTGGATGACGTTTAACGGTGTAAGGAGGAGGAGACAAGTTTTTTTGCGGCTGTAGCTTTTGGCTGCTCTTAGAACTATATTCTCAGCGTCATAGTAGTTTTTTTTTTCCTTTTTTTTTTTTCTAGGTTAATCTCAATGTTCTTAGGTTTGCAGTTCCTTTTTTCTTTTTTTTTTCCTTCTTTGGGGGTATCTTGACCTGTAGTGTGTATATTTTGAGGAAATAGAAGATGTTGACATATATATCTATATATATCATTTATATGTATAGAACCTAGTTTGTGAACTTCATATGTGTGGTTTTATCTTTTTAATTGGTTTCCTGTTTTTGATCACTGTTTTGATGATAATCTGACTCCAGCATTACATAGGATTTGCATTCTTGAGTCACTTTCCCAGATAAATTGAATATTCCTCTTGCATTTATAAGGAAGGAGATTTAATACTGATTTTGCCTTTTTCCACGTATTCATATACTAACGAGAATCTAATACAGTGGGGGGCCGTGTGTATTATGAAGCAAAAGAAGATTATACGGGGAGAATGTAACCAAGAAGTGATGTTACAGGGAAATTATGGGCATAATTTAGAGCACAAAAAGCATTCGTGATCGAGATATATAGTTGAATACCTATTTCTTTACTCCTTTCAACAATAGACATTCAACTTAAAATGTAAGGGATAAACATCTTGAACCTTATAAATTATTTAGATGCAATTCAAAATAAATAAGATATTTTAGGTATGGTTTAAAGTAGAAAGGATAATTTAAGTAAATTAGTACACTCATACAATTTCGAGCATAAATAATAAAGATTTTAATTTTGGTCTACTTAGATACAATTTCAAAATGAATAAGGCAATTTAGGTCGCATGTAGTCGTTCTTGTTTTTTTTTTTCCTTTTGCTTTGAGGGAATTGCGAGTATTCCTTTAGAATTTAGAGTTTTTTTTTTCTAACACAAACTTTAAATCTCCTATAATAGGATATAATTCAGATTAAAAAATGAAGGCATGATTAATTATTTCTAATTTCATATACTCAGAAAAAAGTAATCCAAACCCTTGAAGAAAATTGATAAGGTAATTGCTCTCTATCTTTTGTTACCAAATCAAAATCAGATAGAAAAAGTAGATAATGTAAGCCGCAATTTGTATTCCTTTTCATAAATACACATATATACGAATTAGAGAATGAAACAATGACACGTAATATCATTTTAATAGTACTATGCAAACACGAGCGACTAATGTAGAAGAGGCCCATGTCCATTAGATAGAGCAGATGCATACAATTTTTTTTTTTTTTAAAAAAAGAACTCAATATCTTCTAAAAGAATACATAATTGGAATAGAAAAAATTCTTAAATTTTGTAGGACACAAAATGTAAAAGCATGATTACACTTATTACTTAGTTGAGGAGGAGGCTTTCAGTCTCATAGTTCATTGTTTAAGCGCGAGGGCATTTTAGAGCGAGAGGGACAGAATTTTCCCGTCTTAAACTTATTAGACATTAGTTGAAAGAGGAAAAGAAACAACACTTGAATAATTGAGACTAGAAAGAAAAGTTGCAGTTGAAGTGCAAGAACCCAAATCTCTGAAAACTCTGGCCTTTTAGGACGATACTGAAGACAGTGACTCCTGAAGAAGCCAAAAATGGCATTGGTCATAGATAAGGGGAGTGCAGATCTGAGAGGTGCTTTTCTTTTCTTTTTGTTTGGTGGGAATTGAAAGAGCGAGAGAGATGATGAGGTCAGACTGAAGAAGAAGAAGAAGAGGCGCATAGCGTAGCTTAGAGGGATGGAAGAGGTGAGCGGTGCACGTGGCCGGCATGCGGTAGCTGTGACATCTGCTGTTCATGCAGCGGCCCACGGAGCTTGGAGGTGCCAAGTTTCAGCTGCTTTCTGGATGCAGACACAACGGAGACAACCTGAAATTCGCAGGGCAGGGGCAAAATTGTCCCTTTGGGTGTTGTGCTCTTCCAGTTTTCTTCTTCTCCTTCTTGGTCTTGTTTTATATATGTCTTCGTAACTCATAAATTTAACTGCTACTTATTTTTTGTGGCTCTTTAATTTTGATTCTACACTGTTCTTTATCATTATTCTTTTAACTAAAAAGATTAGGTCGGGCAAAACCCATAATGGTTACCCATCATAAGAAGTTACCTGATGCAAAATGCTCATTTCGCCAGTAAATCTTTGAATTAAGTTCAAACTTTTTCGGATTAAGCATTATGGTCAATGGTTGAGTTACCACCATCTCATGTTTTAAATGAATTCAAGTTTGATTGAATGTTCAGAGTGACAATTTAGTTGCTTATCACCGTATTTGGGGTACCCTGTTCTTGTTTTTGATTCTACTCTATTCTTAAGAACTCTCTTCAATTTTTCTTTTTTTTTTAATTATAAATGGTCTTGCAGATGACTAGCATTATTCGTTGACATTTAACGGCACGCAGATAGCCATGAATAAAGAGGAAATCGATATCGTATAATAAACTCATGAACATCTTCGGGAACATGGAGGAAAAGATTTAAAAAGAAAAAACTAATTATCCAAATTTCTTAAGGACCTTTTTGACATGACATATAAATATTAATCGTCAAATGCATTGCATTCGTCACTCGTTACGTTTGCTCACTCAATTTGATTAGCAAAAATGCCTTAAAAAAGGGAAGAACTGACTCGGTTAGACGCAAATGGAATTAGAGAAACTGTTTCGCCAACCATCGGGAGTGTATGGGAGTGATTGAATAGAGTTTTGTTTTGAAATTTTTTGTCTTGAGTTTTGGGAGAAAGAAATTTTTGTGAGAGAAAAAGTGAGATGTGAGATGAGAAATTTACTAAATAAATAATATACTAATAATAAGTACCGCCTCTTAAGGGTTGTTAAATTAAGGTGATAAATTTTATACTAGATTAATAGTATAAAATTGTCGGTTAATAAATATATAGTTTGATAATACTGTGTATAAAGTATATTTTTAATTGATATATACTACTTTTTTAACTCCAATTTAAGATATGTTGTGAATTTCTGATTTGTAATTTTTATTTTTGTCACTAAATATATATTTGTGAGACCAACTTCCTTATTAAATAAGGTTTGTCCAGGCCACACGCTGCGAATAAGAAAATCAGGTCATGACTCTATAGATGACCGCATAAGGATGAAAGAGAAGAGATTTCAAGCAAAAATTTTTTAAAAAATTTTTTTGGCTGTACTCTAATAGGTAATTAATATGGGTGAAATGCTGAAATCAGGATCAAGATTCATTGTTTTGGGACTGCATTAGCATAATCATATGTGGAGCCAACGTGATTTTGCAGTTGAGAAAGAGTAATGGTCTTCTGGCTTGTAAAGTTCTCAAGGCTCATAAGATGAAATTAATAAAGAATTCTTGAAACAACATTGTCTGGCTGTTGCATCGTTGCTGTTGGCTCTCTTCTAAATTAGCAGTTGGATTCGAAGGTGGTAATGATTGGTGGACGGTGCTGCTGTGGTGTTCTTGGTTGAATCTTATAAAGATTAGGAGGGTTTCTGGGCTTTTTAATTTAATCTGTCCTCTTCGTATACCTCCATGTTCTTTCCAAGAGGTAGTTTACTTCAATCTTCTTCTGGAAATTAAGAATTGGAGGTTATCCAACGACAGAAACCTGACGTGGTCTTAGATGTTAGCGGTGAATGATTGTAGTATTATACACCTTCTGTCCCATTTCATTCCATATTTTTATTATATTAAAATATTCTAAAATAATTGATATTTTTTATAAAATAAAAATATTTTAATATATTTTATATTATTAATTAACTATTAATCTTATTATATATTATTTTTATATATTTAAATTTGATATGACCTACATGTTTCTTAATTTTTATTATATTATACGACTTTTATAATATAATTTAGACTTTTACATAAAATTCCGTATCTAGTCAACTAGTGTCAAATGAAATAAAATGAGGGAGTATTGAGTACTTCCCTTGGAGGGCAGCTATGAATATTCAAGTTTAGGGATTCCATTATTTGTCTGTTTTTTTTTTTTTTGCGAGATTATAAAAAAAAAGATGATTAATTATAAGACTAAAATAACAAGCTAAGTCTCGAATTAAAGACCTCCATTAGTTTTGATTTTTCTTTTTAAATATTAGCATAATATACAAAATAGTTAATACCAGCAAATATACAAGTAATAAATTTTAAATAAAAATTTATTTTAATAACTTTTTAATTTATATTTATTATATAAATTATATAACTATTAATAAGACTCAAGTCAAATCAAGCTAGTTTTCTTGCACACGGTTTTATATTCGACAAAAGGTCGACCTCATGGTCGGTCTAAGTGATATTATAAAAATTCTAGAATACACAGACAATTTGCCACATAACGTACACCTCACAATTACTAGAATACATAGACAATTTGCCACATAACATACACCTCACAATTATATCTTATTCCTTCACAAAACCGAGGAATATTTTCATTTGCTTATAGTAATAAATCAAAACACTGGTTGTTCCAATTAAAAATCCAACTTGTCAAAGTCAGAGGGCGCGGGTATTCTCTCAGTGGATTCCTCAAACCAAAACACAAAACAACATTATTTTACTCAAACCCCTTCCCCCGCCCTTTCTTTCTTTGGAATTTGGATTCTCGAAATATTCTCATTGGATTAACAAACTGCATATTCTTGAATCTTAGCATGCCTTCTTCTTACTTTTCTATATTAAACTCAACAACAATTTACCATATTCAAATCATCATTGGATGCTAAGTCAAGTTGGAATCAAATTTTAATAATCTGTTTAATTAATTCATAGGCGCTCAAAATTATATTTTATTTCTCCTTTGTCGGACTGCAAAATGATGTGTGCACAACTAGGCTTGTGCTGGCCACACGCCATGGAATATCATTTTATAAACTAATTGGATGATGAATACCATTTTTATTGAAGAATTGAGGCTTTTATACTTTGATCAATATAATATCTTTTCTAATCACGTAATTACTCGCTTAAGTAGTAATTAGGAGAGTGTAAACATGATAGTTTAGCCGCATGAAGGGCCTATAAATGTCTATTCTTTTCTCCGGATTAAAGTGGTTCTTTCAGGGCAAAAAAGATTAAACTCTCCTAATTGGTGCGGTAGTTTGTGGCCACTTCCTATAGTTACCACCATAATGTGCAACTAGTAAATTAATAGAATATGCAATTCTTTTTACAGCACATTTAATGAACTGAAATAAAATGAAAATTTTTATTCAATTTTTTTTCACTTAAAATGAGTTTGAAATCCTTTTTTGTATTCCATTATCTAAAAAGAAAAATTAAAATAGAATTTCAATTTATTTTATATATTTAATAAAATTAATATTTAATTATTTGAATAAAATAAAATTTTATAAAATATGACTTAAATGTCATATTAATACATTTCTGTTAATATATGGGTAAATTATACCCGGCAATATGTTGGGTAGCGCAATGTTTTACTTGGCAGGCTGAGCCGGAAAATTATTTTTAGCTATCTTTGGGCCTTTCCTCCCAAAAATGAAATAAATAAAGAACTGAAGTCAACGGGCCGTCAATGGAGCCCATAATTTGGCAACTTTGATTACCAACCAGTTGGTAATGTTGCCCGTGAGCACCCAAATTATACAGAATTTATTTTCTGCAGTGTGCAAGAATTTGAAGCCAAGCGATCGTTTTTAATTGTTATTAATTTATTTTAAATTAATCTTTTTTATATTTTTATTGCCCCGTATAAGAAGTGGATTTGTTTACACCATTTATTGAGGTTGGACTTTATGTTTCCTTCTTTATAATATTTATTTTAATCTTAATAAACAAGATAGGGGTCCATGCTTGTGTGATTGGATAGAATTCGATTTTGAAATTTTTGTCTTAAATTTTGTAAAAGTTAAATTATTTATAAGAAGTTATGTGGTTCATATACTTAAAATTTTAGATTTGATTTCAAAACCAAACTCTGGTCAATCACACCCAACTTCTCACTATAATAGGTATTTTTTTTCAAGACCAACATGAATAAATTATTAACATATTTTGTCTGTTATCTTAACCTGTATGTCCATAAAATCAATCAACAAGAACATATATGTCCAAACGACCGAACCTCTGAGGTTTTTGTTTTGTTTTGTTTTTTTTTTTTTGACAAAAAAAGATGTACCACTACATTTGTTAGGAGATCATCAAACAAAATCTTTGACAGAGAAAGCCTAAAAGCCAACCGAGCAAGTATATGTAGATATAAAAGATACTTCACTACACTTAGACCTTGTACATAAATTCTTTATTTTTATAATGAAATCCCCTAAACAAGAGACTTGTTGATACTTGATATTCCCGTGCATTTATAGCCAAGACCAAATTTCTACAACCAGATTCCAAGGTGAATTGTGAAAAATTCAGCTCTGAAGCAAACTGAAACCCTTGTTGCATTGCCAAAACTAATTCAGCATAATCTGCAGAAGCCAAATTTGTAAAGGGAATAGCAGAAGCGCCAACAATTTGACAATGTGTTCGCGTGCGAAGATACCAGCACCACCAACACCATCTTTTAATGAAGCATCAACATTTAATTTGAATTCTCCTTGCCTTGGAGCCTTCCGTTGCCGTATTTCAGTAGATTCGGAGCCATTTTCAGATTGTCTCATTACAGGACTTTCACAAGACCGCTGATACTCAATGAGCACCACATGACCCTTAAAAAATCAAAGAATTCCGTGCATAACAGATACCCGATATAATCATTATCAACTCTGCCGTACCATTCTCAGTTGTAGCCCTCTCTTGCTTCCTCATATAATCAAACAAATCCAAACCAACAGCTGTCATAAAACTTGTATTTGTGGCAAGTTCCAAAGACCCATTTTTGCCATCTCTTTTGACGTGTAATACCTGGGAAACCTTTTAGGATTCTGAAACTTGACAAAACTGTTTATGGACAATATATTAACCTCATGGGTAAAAATACAAGGGTTCTGACTGCAGCAAAGTGCGGATATCCCTGAGTTTGCTCCTTTTAAGAGTTGGTTACTACAAAACCAAGTACATCTAAGAAGTAAGAACTGACCTTCATCTATCAAGATTAATCTGTCCAACAAAAGAAGTAACTTCTAGGCTGAAAATTGCCTCAGAGATGCTTTCTGAATATGGACCACCTCTGTATCTGTTGTCAACAAAAGCACAATAGTGCTAACAAGCCAAGGTTGAAATTTAATAGCAGGGCCACCGTGGTCTTCCATCAATCTCGATGGCGATCTATATACGGCCTGGTCTTTTCAGGATAATGTAAAGGCAAACTCTTCATTATCTCCCGAAAATGAATTGAAAATTACTTTTGAATTCCATCAAAGATTCCCAAATCATTTTGCGTATTTATTCTTTCAAAATTTCAGTTCAACAGCGACTTGCACCCTAGAAATGTTGCAACAGCGACCTGCATATTTATTTTTTTGGTAAATATTCACTTCTTCATTTTGGCCATTTTTCTATAGATTAAGAAAGAAAAAAATAAATAATACTTTTTATTATATTCTTAACTAAATCTATTAGTATAATAAAGAATGAGATAATTATATTTATGTTGAGGGTAATTTTTTAAAAATAATTTTTTGAAATTTATAAAAAGTTAAATAATTTAAAAATAAAAAAGAAACAAAAAACTTTATAGGGAGCATTCGTTAAGCATGATTTTTCCATGCAATCTCCTAATCTCGTTAGGTGCGTTGGACCAACCGAATGCCAAGATCTTTTGAAGCCGAAGATGGAAATGCCACGGCTTTGAAGAAAATGGAAAGAAGATGGCAAGTTCTTGACCAGCTTGATTGATATCCTTCTGATTTGATAAAGTTGCTTAGTAGGAAATAGAAGGCCAACTAATTGCTTTCCACATAATTTTCTTGATATTAGTCTGTGTTTGATATTTTCAACCTATGAACCTTTTTCTTGTCACGTGAAAACGTATTCGCCATTATGTGGTGGTTTTAGATAAGGTCCATAAAAAATACATACACTCGTGTTCTTGCTAAATGTAGGGAAATGAATGCATATCTTGCAGAAAGTGGAATTTTGATCATCTTTGTGGATTAGCACTGGAATTTAGAGTGGAATAGTCGGATAAAAGTGTCACGCTCAAAATATTTGTCTAATTTATATGTAAAAACAACATGTAATCATTTTCGCTCCTTATCACTAGATGTGACATAGCTCCAGAGCATCATTTTTCCAAATATGAAGGGGGAAAGGGAAAGAAAAACTATAGTTTCACACTTGTATATTCACTTTATAGTGCTTCCACGATATTTTTTTTCATGGGAAGAAGAACATCATAAAAAGTTTTTTTTTCATTGATGGATTTTTATTTAAGTTAAATTGTATTGAATATTGTAAAAATAAATTATTTGTTAAAAAAAAGCGAGATCCAAAGTAGAAAGAATAGAAACAAAGTGATTTTTTTTTGTTTAAAAATCAATCCAAGTTTACGCACTTAGTATATTCTCACAAATTAAGGGAGATAGGAAAGGGGTTGGGGATTATGTCCAATTATAAGTATTAAACTCAAGACGTTTTGATTTGGTGCTAATTGAACTTATTACCTTATAGCTTATAAAGAGTTTCTTTTAATTTGTCAAGAGAAAAAAATTAAAAAGAAAATTAAGAAAAAGAGAAATGGGAAGAGCCAAAATTTCATAGTTTCTAATTTGACATAGAATACAATACACAACCTTAGGCCATTCACTTCTTCATAGGCGTTCATATATTATATGAAGATGATGGCCATAGGGAAACAAGACCTGCCATAGGAGTGAAGAGTCATTTATTCTGCAGAGGGAAGGTATTTCCTGAGAAATTCGTTCTCTTCACGAATCTCCCTTTCATCCTTGGCCTCTTTTCTGCATTCAATTTGCGAACCTCGTACCTAATTTTCTTGGAAAACAGCCTTGTTCGACGTTTTTCTCTGTATCTCGACACTCTTGCTTCTCTTCCTCCGTCCATAATTGAAGCGTGTCCGTACACCATCCCTTCTCCATACGGATGAATTGTTCCACAAACCCCCTGCAAAAGTTTGAATATCTTTTATAAGTCCACGTAATTAGGGCAGTAAAATATGTACGCCAATGGCATGGTTAAAGTTGGATTAATCCTAAACTTGGTTCTACTATGAGCTACTAAAAGAATAGTATTTGCTCCTTCAACCTTCAATAATGAAGGAAAGTAGTTGGTTTTTCGTAAGGACTTCAACTACAAAAAATCAAAAGAAAATGCACAAAAAGTACTAGTACTATTTTTCCAACAAGCATGTCATCACCTGAGAAGTTCATGATAGGTTTTTTACTTTGATATATGACGGTGAGATGTTATCTGAAACTAAAGTTTTTACTTTGCACCAACAAAGAAAATTTTGGAGTAATATTTCAAAATCAAACTAGCTAGCAAAGAAGTGTATAGGAGGTCAACAATTCAAAGAGTAGAATACATATATAGTAGCTGAATACATACTATGCAATCCGGCCAACAGTCGGTCGAGTAGAGTTCAGGCCGTTCACCAGTGGTCCACGGAGACCGTTGGTCGTCCCAGGCAGCGATAACTCCCTCATAATCTAGCCTCAACAAGATCTTCTTGGTGGTGTTGACAGCATCAAGATCTACTTTGCAATCTTCAGTGTCGTCCTTTAGTTGATCAGTTTGTGCTTTTATGTCCTCTTCACATGGCATCGGAGATTCATAATCAAAGTTCAGCTCAAAGGTTTCCCTTGCCAAGTCAATTTCTGCATCAACTTGATGCCCCATCACAACTTCAATTTCTCCTTCATCCTCGACCTTTATTTTTCCACTACCCAAAGGACTCTCCTTTGGCTCTTTATCTTTGCTATCAGATAGCCCCAACCCCTCCATATCAAATGACTCATCATCAAGACTTTTACCTAGCAAGCTTTCGACATCGGCAGCAAACTCAGCAAGCTCCATTTCAGATGGCAGAGATCCATGTAGCTGATTGGAATCATTAAGACAGTCGTGTGGCATCATAGGCTTGGATTCGGCCCCAGCAGCATCGTTACTGGTCTCCGCATCATTATTACCGAGAGTTGTAGCAGCTTCACTTGAATTTGCAGTAGTGCACAGTTCTGCAACAAAAGGATCATATATAGGAACCCTGTAAAGAAGCTGTTCATCATTCTCCTCATGAGAATTTTCATCACTGCAAACTTCAGGAACAAGATGAAGAGGGTTTCTTGCTGGTTCTTCAAATTTAGATTTTGCATACTTTCCGTGCCTTGGTGTTCGGGCCTTTCTGGTGAATCCGCGGTGCCAAGAAGGCACAGAAATCTCAAGGCCAGTTCCTTTAGATGGCTTGATTGATGCAGTCTTGAGACGAACCCTTTCATGTCTACGAGCCAAAGGGTTGGCAGAATGCACAGAGCCGTCACAGGATTGACAAAGAAAAGCATCATCAGCAGGACAATACCATCGAGCCCTCTTCTTTATACAGTTATCACAAGCTCTAGCCGTCTTGCCTCCCACAGCATTCGCCAAGCTTTTATCCGAAACCATGATAGTCTTTCTTTCTATCTATGGATTCTTGAATCAAAATAAAAGATCGACAAAGATCTAACGAAAAGTAGAGGAAAAGGGAGAATTTCTTGATTTTGCTTGGTAAAGGGCGGTAGGAAATTCTGAATTTGAACTTTATGTGTAGAGCAACTATTTGATACAATTATTGTATTAATAGTGAGACCCACAGTGTGCACTTTTACAGTTTATAGGAGTTGAAGGCCCTATTGGAGCACTTTTTGGGAGCTTTCCACAGAGGGGAAAGGATTTTGCACTTTTTGGGACCCATGTGGAGACCTTATCTGTTATTTAACTGGCTGCTGACTTAAAATCATCCTATTTGCAGGTTTTTGATTGGCTACATTTCTAATCATGGGATTTCTAGTGGGGTCCTAATAGAGGCGAGGAGAAATACTCTTTTTTTCTTTTCTTTGGCTTATGAATTGGTAGTACTCCTTCGATCCAATCTTTCTTTCCACACCCTAAAATGTCAATTTCTTGGTCACTAAATTTGAAGGAGACCCTTTCGTTGGATTGTCCCCTTTCAATTATAGCCCGTTTAGAGTTTACTTGATTGCGGTCCCGTTTCTCTTTTGCCTTTCTCTTCCCACCCAGAAGCACAGAAACCCCACACGCACACCAAATTACCTTATGGTGTAATTTGAAAGGGAAAGAACATACCATATATTTACCACTCTGTGGAACACAATGGAAGTGACCCTTGTAGGAGTATAGAAGGAAATCTCTATATATCTTGTCGAAATCATTTCTTACGGGGGAAAAGGGAAAAGCCAGTGAAGTAACGGATTTCAACATTTGCATTTTTATAAAATCAAATGCAAATTCAAAACTTGCTCAAAGGTGTTTTTCCCAACAATATATAGTTCTATGATTAGTCTTCTCAGGATTCAAAGAGTGATTATTACTTTTGAAGTGGTATTGCACGTGTTGGAAATGTTCCAATTACAATACTCAATATTAATGTAACAGTTAGTCGAACAATCTTCACGTACTTGAAGTGAGGTCCTATATGCCATCTTCACATACTTCCTCCATGTAACTTCGTCGCTCTCATTCTTTAATCTTGACAAAATTGAGTCTAGCTTCTTCACCAACTAAAAATTTCCATGGATATACTCAAAAGAATGGAATCGCAATCCCTCATAAGTCAGGAAAAGGTTTTACATATTCATAAATGCCTATGGCGTCGTTTGTTTCAAAGATAAGAATTGAGCAGAATGGATAATTTGTGGAAAAGAAGGAAAATATATAACTGGATAATTCTGATGTGGAACCTCATCCATAGATGCCTCCAGAGGAAACTCTGAGCGAAGATCCAAATCTGTGAAAAGGGTCATGGATGGACATGAAAATGACTCGCTCGTTTCCGTCCCCCTTTCCCTTTCCTTCACACTTCACCTTTGATGCTTTCTCATAAATGTAATACAAACACAAACAGAACATGAACTATGAAGTAAAGCTATTTTGCTTAGGAGTTTTTTTTCTTGTGTTTTGCTTTGCTTTATTCTTCTCTTTTGGAAATTTGGATTTCTTTTTAAAGAAATTTCCTCGCTTAATTCAAGATGAGATCTTTTGATTGTGGTTAATTTTCTTGTTTTAACCAAGTTTTAGAAAAAAGAAAAACGAATGAAAAGGAAATGTGCGCTGGGTTTTTTCAGAAACGGTCCTAGAGGTAGGAAAGGGTCGTTAAAAGGACCTAGAAAGCTTACATTGGCAGAGGCTTCCCTGCAAGAATGCATGAGCCAAGTCATGGGCAGTTATGGGTTGTCCGTGATTTTATTAGAAATGCCAATTCATCCTCTTCGGTTCTCTGCCGTGGGGTCCTCCTAGTAAAGATCAATTTCACTACCATCCTTATAGTCTACTGGTATGGTATGGCTCACAAGTTTCAACTTTCCTGCTAGAAGACTTGGCGCATCTTACCTCTATTAAGATAATTTTAACTTGTGAGTCCTCAAACTTTTGATAGCACTTGAATATGTGGTCTCATCTTTTTTTAATAAATTGGAGTGATGAAGTGAAGTGGGGCGAGATCTTTAGGCCCACATCTCTCTCTTACACTGACAAACCTGAAAGTAAATGTTTTGTGGACATTCAAGCCAATAACAGAATGGGACAGTAAAGCCCATTTTGCAAAGGGATGAGTATGGAGCGGTATAAGCCACTGTCATGACAGCACCCCTCATAAGAAAATCTTCTACCACTTCATTAACGTTAGACAAATTACTGCAGAATTCTATTTGCATTTATGACATACAATTAAATTTTATTTTTCTTTTGATAAAAAATTTATTTTTATAAAATTTAAAATAAAAATTTTTCTAATCAAACATAGTCTAAATACACTACATACGTAGAATAATAAACACTTTTTTACTATATAAACACTTGACAATCTTTTACATTCTAAGCAAAGACACGCTTCGTATCACTACAGTAGAAGTAAATCAAATTACATCAGAATTAATTATTATTTGCCTCGCATTTTGCTCGCTCTCCTTCTGGATTTTCCTTAATCTCTTTTCTACTTTTCTGCAATAAAAAAAGGTTATGCTTTTACAGGTTACATTAACTGTCGTTCTGGTAGAGAAGGTGCACATATGTTTTCATGAAGATGGGGCAAATATTGCTAAGGTCACAAGATGATGTTTTCCAGCTACAAATCTTCACGACACTCTTACAAAATGAAGCAAATTTCACAACATGTCAATTGGAAACTAGTTATGCTTAGAAAAATGGTGAGAGCAAATAGAAGATATTTGGCATAAAAAACCAGCCTAGAGTTTCTTTTTCCCTTCTTATCCCACATTGCTTCCCAAGCATTTCCCGAACTGCTCAATAATCTGAAAAATTTGCTGTAACAATCACCGGGCTTAGTAACGTGAGCTTGTAACCCAAGTGGGGGTTTGAGTGATGAGAACGTGGCCATGGCTCTATGGTTGGATTGGGGGTAGCTTCATGTTGGCCTGCCCGTCCCAAGCAGGGAGTTGGGCCTTGGACTCTCAGCGAAAGGAGGAGGCTCGAGGTCCCTAGAAAGGAGGAGACGGCGTGAGGCTGGCTTCACAGAACAGCGAAAACTTCCATCTCCTTGCAGTGGGAGGATAACAGGCCGGTGCTCTCCCAGCCCTCTAGTGCCAGACGGGCCGTTCCTCATTGGACCATCACTTTTTTTTCCTTCAAGTAAATCTATACATATATATATATATATATATATATATATATATATATATTACCAAAACACTTTTACTCTTTCTCCTCCTTTAAAACTCTCAAATCTCCAATTCTAATTTTTAGAATTTTAAATTTTTTTATTAGTTAGAAAAGTTTTTAATAGTTAAGAGATAAAATAATATAACAACTTTATTTTATCTTAAACAAATCTTTTAATTTAAATCAAATTTCTAATAACTTTTCACAATCTCCATATAATTTTTTCTACTGTCACTTTCTCCATAAACTTTTTCTTTCTTCACAAACTTTTATTTTATCTTAAACAAATCTTTTAATTTAAATCAAATTTCTAATAACTTTTCACAATCTCCATATAATTTTTTCTACTGTTACTTTCTCTACAAACTTTTTCTTTCTTCACAAACTTTTCCTCATAAGATAAAGTTTTTTTATCTTCCTCTTATTTTTCTCTGATTAAGGTCTTCTTTTTTCAAATTGAAGATATAATCTTTTCAATTCTTTTTCTGATACATCTTGATATTATTACCTTCATTTTTCACTTTTACTTTAATATTTGACCTCTAAATTTAATAAATAATATTATAAATTTAATTTTCTTGAAAAGCTTATCAGTACCCAATACATCTCTTATTGTTCAAAAGATGTTTATAAATTAATTATTTTTAAAAAAATTCTTTAATTTGTTGAGAACTTATTTATGTACACGTGAGATATTTATAAATTTATTTATTTTTAGAGAATTTTTTTTGTTGAGAATTTTTTGGGATAGAGGCCAAAATAGAAAGACTGTCTCAAACTTTTTCTTTTAAAATGTAGAAAAATGTATGAGTATTATGTATATTATAAGCATCAATACATTTAGGATATTTTAATTTTTTATTTAAATAAATAATTTTTACTTTATTATTTTTTAAATTTTAAAATATATTTTAGATGCTTCTTTTATTAAATCCATCAAAATGAGATATATGCACTTTTATTTTAATTTTTTATTTATGTTTTTTCTTCTTTAATATGAGCTTAATCCATTTAGAGAATAAAATATATTTTTTGAAACTTTTTAATTTTTTTGATTACCAATAAGTCTACAAGTTGTATATGACTTTCATATGTAATTATTCATTTGTCCCCCTTTTTGTCAGTTTATTTTATTTTTTTAGTTTTATTTTCAACATCATTAATTTTTTCTCTTTTTACATCTTTCATGTCTTTTCTTTTTTTATTTTGATTGAATGATGTAATCTATTTTATATTTTTAGTTATTTTAATAGAAAATTATTGAGTTTTTGTTTTTTTATAGGTTTTGAAGATTCAAACTTTTTTTTTCGTTTGTTTGAAGAAATGACTTTAGAAATATTTATCTATTTAGTTTTCAGTATCTATTAAACCAATTAGATCAATATCTATTACCATCTAATTTGATCCTTTATTTGTTAAGTTTTAAGGATAAAAGTGCTTCATTGCCTATTAAAATATTTTGTACTAAAACTATGTATAACTTTGCAGTACATTAGACATGAAATATAATAATTGATGGTTTTTAATTTTAAATTTTTATCTTTTTACCAAGTAAATAAAAAATAATAATTTTGTAAAGTACATTAACGCTATGACTTCTTTGTGATGGATCAAAAACACGTTCTTTTTAAAACAAATTTAGCAATGACCAGATAATTTTTTATTTTAAAATTTTTTGAGGATTTTAATATAAAATAATAATATTTTTATTTTTTATATTATTTATTTTTAGGAATGGAGAGAGACAAGTAAAGGGAGATAAATTTTAATTTTCACAATAATTTTATTGCAAATATATTATATTTTTTAAAAATTCAAAAATAAATAATTAAATGATAAGAAATTCTTTTTTTCTCTTGCATATAATGGGAGTAGGAAATGAATACAATAAAATAATTGAAAGACCATGTCGTAAAGTTAATTTACTTTAAAGATATATTAAAAAAGTACAATTTATGATGTATTTTTCATCTTGATTTACTTATGATTAACCATTAGTGCATATTTTTTTAATTAAATACATAAATTTACTTTATATTTTTTGCAATAACTCTAATAACTATTTATATAATAATCCGCGTTAATTTTTCTTTATGGTACTTTTTTTAATGAAAACTTGACTCTGTCAATAAAAGAAATAAGCTTACTCATGGTTGTACTATTAATGATATTTTTTCAATGACATTTAGAATAATTTTTTTTTAAAAAATCTATTTTTATTATACACTTATTTTTTAAAAATATATATATATACACCGTGCAAAGCACGGGCCATATGCTTGTTTTAGAAAATATAGAAATGCACTTTTTAAAAAATTTGTAATAAATTAAATATTTTAAAAAAAGAAATTAAAAAGATTTTTATATTTTAAAATGGAAGGAGTACATTGCTATCTTATTCCGCAGTGAAGCTAAATGAAAACGCATTCTGAGGTGCCTTACCGTTACCCTAATGCGTTAAGTTTTTCTGGAGCTCAAAATAAAAACAAGGCAAAGCAGGTCAAACCCCCGAGCTTCTTTAGCTCTTAATGGTAAATACTGTTGCTGAAGGAAAATCTTTCTCCTGGATTATTGCTTTATGCAAGAAGCTCTGCTCTTCGAAGGTATTTTCTTTGTCTCTGCCTTATCAATTTTATAACTGTAAAATTATTTGCTGCTCTAAAATGATATCTTTTTCTCTTTTGCTGTCAATAACTCCATGAATAGCTTGTTTGAGATAGTTTTACTCTTTAGCTCATGGTTTGTCATATTTTTGTAATTTTCCAGAATTCTTGTCATCTGGGTTGGAATTCCTTCTGTGGGAATTGATTCAAACCTACTTTAGTTATTGATCGTGTCCTTGGCCCAGCAAAAATCGAGGTCTATTAGAAACTCAATTGAATTGAACTCTGTGTAATATTTTTTTTATTTCACTTGGTTTTGGTTGTTCTTGGGCAAAAGTTTGAGTTTTGATGTCCGTCATGTTTTCTGTTGCAATAAACATTGTACAGTCAATTGTCCATTTGTGGTTAAATGGACTGAATGTTCAAGGTATTTTTACTGTGTCTAAGCTGAGGAGGATGCCATCTTTGTTGCAAATTCGTTGCTTGAATTGGTATAACTGGCTTTTCATTTGGAAATAAAATCTGTGGGATTTTGTTCGAATTTTAGTAAAAGAGGAAGGAATGTAATTGGAAAGGAAGTGGCTTGTGTTTGGTTAAAAGCCATCCTGTTACTGAGAGGGGCTCATCTTGGAGCTCAACATTTGGAGTCTAAGGTAGGAGGAAATGTTGAAGTGAATGTCATTCCACTTCCCCTTTCTTAGATTTCCTAATGCATGTCCATGGTGGTTCCCATTTCGAAAAAGTATGCTTTGCTTGTCAATGCTGGTATTTTTCTTTAACTATTACAATTTTCTCATTACGGTTTTCCTTCTGCATGTTACATGCATTAAAATATCATACGCGAGCAGTTTTGGAGCTTTAGAATTTATTCGTTGATGAGGTTCATCTATTGAATGCAGTGAATAAGCCATAGTCATTTGCCTGTCTTTACCCCTCTATTGACTGATCAGCTGGCGAATGGCGTTACTTTCTATGTCACCTTCCCCTGTTCCCCCTTTTCTCTTTTTGTCCTTCTCCAGCTTTCTCCATGGGAGTACAAATATATAGAAATACAGTCAAAATAGGTACAGAAAGAAAGTAATAGTAGATATATTGAATTTCAGAAACTGTGTTGATTCTGCCTTGGGATTGCTGAGAAGAGCATTGGCTTTCTTCAAAACATGTAGATATATGGAGGAAGATGCTTTAGTGAACTCAAAGGCAGAAGTTTCTGATTTGAGGATTGATAGAACTGATGAGATTCAAAAAGTTCTACAATAATAAGCAGATTGAAGGCTTTTATCCATATTTCTAGGAAATGGAAGGAATGAGTTCTTTTTCTATTGCTCTTTCGACAGAATACTGAATGGCATAGATATCAACAAGCTGGTTATGTTCCAGTATTGCTAGTATATTTTGATAGTTCCATTTTGCTAGTTTTCTTCCCCGTATTGCTATGAATTGCACACAGTTTTCCACATTTCAGCAAGGAATTCTAGAAGTTCTCTTGTTGAATTGTTAAGGAAAAGTAAGTTTGCCATGCAGCATGATGTTTGAAGAAGTAAAAGCAGTCAATATTGCTCAAAGAGGACTAGTGATGTATGGTTGTATGTTCATTGTGACTAAAGTCTTTAAAATGTTTCTTTAAAGAGTAAGTAAAAAGCACAAACAGTCCTACAAGAAATAGTATGTCCCGTAATTTTGTGGTCCCTTGTGCTTTCCATTTCTTGTGGGTGAGGTCAACTATATTTTTCTTTCTAGAATCATTAAAGATAAAGGACCAGCTTTTGCATTTGTCTTTTGACTATCCTAAAACTTCTACATAGTCCATCATGGCTGTGGATGAAATTCTGCAGTTTGCCTTCTGATGTAGGTGTCAAGATCAGCATTTCACTGGAGCTATGTATCATTGGATATTTCTAAAAACGTGGACTGAAGTTCTTAGTTGAACTATGAAGCTTCAAACTGTTGCCTTAGATATCTTTAGTATCTAAAAACCTGCAAGTCTTTGCTAGCAATAGCTGAGAGTTTCTTGGGTTACTGTACCTTGACATACAGATGAGGAGAGTGGGGGAAGAGACACTATAAGTCTTCTTCAACTATAGCTCAAGCTTCTAAATTTCTTTTGTGGACAGATTAGCTAACTGCTGCGGGAAAGCAGTTCGGAGTCAATGTTTCCATATTACTCATACAGTGAAAGAACTGAGTCCATGGTTGTTTCAATGTCTGTGATCTTCCTTAACTAGGTACCAAACCTGGGTTATAGACTTCTCAGTCGCATTTCCTCATGGTCCCCTCAATTGTGTTAGAAATGGATGAACAAAAATAAGCAAGGTTTTTTTGTAATCTTTGTTCGGGTAACGAGAATATTCTATGGGTCAGTGGATCCGTGAAACCTTTCTTTTATTCCAGCTCTGTTGATTCCATCTTTAGCTTTAGGAAACTCCCCTTTTCTGTATCTTTATCACAGTCAATCTCATCAAGGAATGAGTCCCCATGTGAAAACCATCTATTTGATGCAAAAGTAGTGGATTTTTGAGTTTCCCTGTACAACTTAATCTAAATATCATTTCTATAGGATCTTTAGGAATGGCAGGGAGGAGTCGCATGCCCCGGCAAAATGATAATATGATAGGTTACCATGAGGACCCACGACCTATTGTGCACAGAGGCAGGGGTCCCCTACCTACCCATCCTGCTGTCTTGGAGGAGGAACTTGAAATGCAACATAGAGATATGCAGAAGATCCTTGCTGAAAATAGACATTTGATTGATGAAAATGTATTTCTTCAGAGGGAATTGACAGCTGTAAAAGATGAAATCCACCGTCTGAGTCAGGTTATTCCTAAGGTACGGGCTGATAAGGAGGCACATACTAGGGAGCTTATGGAACGGGGACTAAAGCTAGAGGCTGAGCTTCACTCTGTTGAACCCTTAAGGGCGGAGGTAATGCAGGTAAGAGCAGAAGCTCAGAAATTAAACACACTGAGGCAGGAATTGACTGCCCAGATCCAAAATCTTACAAAGGATATTAATCGATCCAAAGCTGATAATCAACAACTAGTCTCCATGAAGACTGATATTGAGGGGATGCACAAGGAGTTGGTGGAAGCAAGGTCTGAATATGTTGACTCGTTTTATCAACTAGTCTTTTGATTCTTCTGCTTCCTTATTGGCAACAAAATCCAAAATCCGCTCCATCCCCCTATGACTTCCTCTTTCCCTTGAAAGGAGCTTCAAAGGGCTTTCTATTAACAGGAAACTTGAGTAAATAAAAGAGAAAGCTTTTTTTTCTATTTCCTTGTGGAGAAAAAAAAAGATAGGTTCTTCTAGTCTGATTTCTTTGGTTGGTCATGTTTTTGATCTAGTATGTTGTTTGCTGCACTTAATTGTGCATGTTATAGGAGAGTATTTGAGTTTGAAAAGAAAGCAACTGAGGAGCTGGTGGAACAAAACAAGGCAATGGAGAAAAACCTCGTTTCCATGGCTCGTGAGATAGAAAAGCTCCGAGCAGAGCAATTTGGTGCGGAGAGGAGACACAGGGGTTCTGGTAAGTGCTCTCTTTCCGTCTCTCTCTCTCTCTCTCTCTCTCTCTCTCTCTACCTTGTCTGCTCATTTTCTTGTTTTTTAGTTTTTATATTTCTATAACTTGTCTGTAGATTTGAACAGCTGGATGAGATTGTAACGCTCCTTTTTTTGTTAGGCGTTGGGGGTTATGGAATGCTGAATGGAAGTCCTGAAATGAGGTATCGAGGTAATACATATGGTGATCCCTATGGTTGTTGGGGACCCTATGATAAGAGAGGTCCTCCCAGGTGATCATTTCTGTAGAAGCTGGTGGTTGTACTTCATTCTCAAGGAAATTCTGGGCAGAAGGATCCTCATTTTATCATTTCTTAAGTATGTTCCTGTTTATAAAATTGATTTCCAGTGATGTCAAGCTTTAGCTTTTCTTGAATTTAGGAAATATTCCCGGATTTGCTGCTTCCAGTAAATGCAGTTGCGACATTGTGTTCCCTTCTTGTATAATGGGTTTCATTTCACTATATTGCTGCTAGAAATTTTATTTATAATTAAATTCTTTTAATGAGTAGGTTACATTTGTGACATTAACATGCTTGAGCCAGTGGCTTTATTGTTCTGTGTTCACCATGAATGACACTGTTGTGCTCCCGCATGTTGCAATATCAGAATAATCAGTCATTATAGACATAATAGATTTATCATTTATGTCTTCTTCAAAACACGGGCTTGTGACTTCTGCCCTGACACGGCAATCTATTTGAGAGATATGTACTCGAGTAAAGCTGTTAAAGGATTCTATAAACGGAGTTTTGGATAATGCCAATTCTGGCATTTAAATGGATAGAAAAATGCATAAACTCTGTATGACAACCATAAAACGTCTAAAACGTTTTCCGTATGTATTCACTAGTCGTAAAAAGGCCTCTTGCAGTTTACTCAGAAGCCACTATTTCTTTAAGCTTCCTTCAATGTTCCTTTTACGCCAGGAAATCTCTACTTAAAAAGAAAGTATGATCTGATTGGTGACAAGAGAATTCGTCAAACGCTGCTCTGTCAGGGAATGCAATCAATAAATGAAATAGCATTCTACAAAAAAGGAACAAATGAAACAAGAATATTTGTCGCTTCCAGTTCGCTTGCAATCAATAAATGAAATAGCATTCTACAAAAAAGGAATAAATGAAACAAGAATATTTGTCGCTTCCAGTTCGCTTGCCGGTGGAGTCAGTACCTTTCTTTTAGAACCTTAGAAATGGAACGGATGGTGGCAGGTGTTGTTCGACAACAGCCACCAATGATTTTAGCTCCGGCATCTCTCCATATGGGAACAAACTCCTCAATCTTGTCATCATCGAAACATGTCGAGGGCTGCCAGCCAAAACCAAAAGATTTTCCCAGTTCAAAGCACAGTACATATATATGGTTCAAGAACAACTTAGCTCAATGCAGATGGAAGAAAGGACTCACCAGCCATCTTTTAGCTATGCCATCATATATTTCCCCACTGTTGGGATAAACCACTATTGCCTTACTAGTTAACTGTGGAAAATGCATAGTGGATCAGTCAGTGCTATTCTTCTACGGCACAATATAAAGAATCCAGCAATGAACTCTCTCAAGGTTACCTCTGTGAACTTCTGAATGAGTCCAAGAATAAAATGAGGTGGCGCACAGTTAATTCCAACGGCACTAATTTTGTTACTCTTGTTTACTACATCTAGCAATTCCTTGAAGAGTTCTCCTGATGGGGCATTTTCGCCGTCTACAGAACTAAAACAGATCCAAGATGGAATCTCAACATTTTCTTCTTCAAGAAGTTCCAAACAGGCCTGGCAATAAAATTTGAGAAAATACATGTTAATTGATTTTTGGTAAACAAGTCCATTCTGGAACTATAGCAGATCATGGGTATGCCACATTTTTTAAATCTATTTCATCAAAGATATTCACATGATTTGTTTTTTCAATGTTTAAAGGGGATAGATGCAGCAGAATCATTAAAGTTAGAACTTTGTTAAACTTGGCAAATGAACTATTAGGAGCAATTACAGCATCCTAGTTCTTGATTCCATGCAAGAAATTCCCACTTGTGATGAAGTTCCCTTTTTCTTTTTTTCAGTTAATCTAAAAAATTGACTGTGAATTTTGTCAACCCCACCAGTAATAGGATGTCAATGTATTCATGCATGTACAGAAGATCTTCTGACCTGAGCTTCTAGCTTGTTAGGAATGGTCTCAAAAGCAAGCAAATCTGCCCCTGCTTCCACAAGAACTTGCAGTCTCCTTCTATGAAAATCCTTCAGTTTATTTAAATCCACATGCGGACCATAATTTCCGCTGAAACCAAACGAAAATATCAAGATGCTTGTCTCCCTGTGGAGAAACTCAAGCAAGAGTAGCCACAGAAGATTAACCTATCGAGGACAATGGAAATTTAGGGATACATAGTAAGAGTGATTATCAATTTAACCTGTACTCTGAGCCATCCGCAAGATAAGCACCATAACTTCCGATTGATGCTGCAACAAGAGCCCTGTTATAATTATTTCCAGGACCTGTTTTCTTGGAGTCCCAAAACTTATCCCGGGCATCAACAGCCAGCTTCACACTTTCCTCTAACAAAGTCTCTGCTTCTTGAATAGACAGTCCCCTGGACAGAAATCCTGGAAGGGTTGCCTGTCATAACATAAGATTGTAAAATCAGCATACCTTTACATATCATTTCTGTCATTGGTCCTAGATTTTGAACAGCTTTTAGACCTTCTGTAATAAGATTAAATAAAAAGAGTTGAATTCTGAAGTGCAGACGCGCGAACCTGATAGGATGAAGAAACTAATATATCTGCACCAGCTTCCAAATACTCCAGGTGTACCTGCACCCACTCAAGCATATCCATTTCTCATTGATATGTACCAATATGCACTACCAGATCAGACCGACCGAAATTAACTGTTAAATTTCATGGTAAATTTTGGATTTCGTCTCTTTCTGTTTAAAGCATCATTTACTTGGGACATCTATGCAATTTACGCTCATTATCTACACAAAATTATCAATGCAGCATGAGCATTTAAGTGAGCAATTGCCCGTCTGCATTTCGTAGTACTAGACTCATAAATGAATGAAATGTTTCACTTGCTGAAGAAAAAGTTTGACCTTCTTGACAAGATCAGGATCTTTGATGAGTTAAAGAGCGCTCCAAAGGGGATCATCAATGGAGGCACCATGTTTCTGTAGCTGTGTAGCGAAACCACCATCCAAGACGGCGCAACCACCGGCCTTCCTTATCAGATCTTCCAAAGACGACTGAGTTTCTTTCTTCCGTATCCCGAGTCTCATCCCTTCTGCTTCTTCTTCTTCTTCTTCCTTCCGTGTCTTGTATATAAAGAATCAGAATGGCACTTTGCTTGAGAGTTGAGATCAGAGCTTTATCCTTTATTGGAGCGGTGACAATGGCGAAGATTACGTGTTGTTATGCTGTTTACAGCGGAGAAGAATGGTCTAACGTTTCCTTATTTATTGCTAAATCTTTCTCTTGGGGAATTTATATGTAAGCTACAGCTACGAACGCGGACGCTTTTGTATTTCCAGATTCTTGGTTGGCTTCCACCCGGCCGGCTTTACGCCTCTGGTTCTTGCCTTCCACGTAGCCCGAGACTCAGCTTTGCTTAATAACTCTTTACTTTTTTTCTTTTTAAAAAAATAGATAATCTTTTATAATATAATAAACAATAAATTCACATTTTTTCTCTTACAATTTTAAAACAAAATGAAAAGAAATATTTCATACTGAAAAAGATTAAAAAGAAAAAGAGAAAAAGGAAGGGTCACGCATTCAATTAATGAGTAGGTAAGCAGGATATTGAAATATAAGTTGTGCTTGGACAAGGTTTTGCATAGAACCCAATATAATTTTTCATCTCAAATCTCACTTTTTCTCTCATAAAAAATTCTCTCTTCCGAAATCCAAGATAAAAAATCTCAAAACTAAACTCTATCCAATCACACCCTATGAATCTCTCTGCTTTACTTTTGACATTGTTGTTGATTTTTTAAATTTTTTTTTTGAAAAATAACTTTTGACATTGGAAAATGCTGTCATTAGACTCCAAGTCAAAAAGTAAGAGGATGCTCATGTTTGGCTAAAAATCATTGGCGTTTCGTTTTCTCTCTCTCTCTCTCACTTTGATCTTTTTTCCAACATCCTTCGTAAAACGGTAATCAATTTCTAATAATTTCATGTAATTAGATGAAGAAACAATACTAGCGGCCTTATTTTCCTTTCGGAATGGCATTGTGATATCATTTTAGGTGTTGGGAACAAAGAGGTTCACTTCCTTCCTTTGTTAGTTTCGGGTGGAGAGAAAGCAAAGGATAGTTAGCCCTCTTTCTTTCCGTTCAAAATGAGACCATGGTCAACATAAGTCTTCATCATTGAAAAGACTAAACAACCCCTACATATTTTAAGTTTAATAAAATATTTTTATGAATGAAGGATATAAATAAGTAGTAGAACAGCTCTTCTTTTTTTTCTCCAAATCCGTAACCAAGAGATGGCATCATCACTTCTTCTCTCTCCCTCATTCCTTTTTTCCTCATTAATCTTTTCTCTTGAGGATCTCTTGATCTTCATGAGAGAATTGTCTAACATTTTTGTACGCTCTTCACTAGTTCTTTTGCCCAAACTTTTGAAGGGTTAGGTGTGAGAGGATCCGAAATTTTGAAGAAAGAGACATATCACTACCACCAATTTTATTACGTTTGTATATTTGCCACGGAACAATGTAGAAATTGCATAATATGGGAACGCGGTATTATTGCGTAGTAGGTGGAGAAAAGAAAAAATTTTGGCATAAAGTAAAGAATTTTTTTTATTTTAAATTAAATATCAATATTTTTATTTTGAGATATTTTAAAATGATGTCTATTTTATAAAATAAATAAACCTTCTATCTAAATTTTTGTTACTAAGCTCGTAAAGTAAAAAATATATCATCTCTACTAATTCATTAATCTTACTATATATTACTAATTTCTTCGATAGTTTGTCATAATAGTAATTTCAACTTAAGTAGTTAAAACTCTGATAATTATATGCATGAAAGTCTCGAGAATAAATGGTGCACGAGATACTCATTTTCCCTGCTTTTCCTCCCCGTCATGTAGGGGTGTTCATCGGTTCGGTTTGAAGAAAGTTCGGTTTTACTATTTAGAGAAAAATCGATTTTTTTCATTTTTTTTTAAAATTGAACCAAACCTAATTTACCTTCAAACCGAATTTTCTCCAAACTGAAATATTTCGGTTTGGAGAAAACCGAAATATATAAAATTAATAATTTAAATTTTAAAATAATATTAATTATACTCTAATATTGATTATAATCTTAATTAAAATCTAATTTAGTTTGAATTATTAGTCTTTAAATAATATTTCTAAAAATATACAAAAATTAATTATTTTAAATTTTAAAATAACTTTAATTAAGAATTAACTTAATTAAGATTATTAATTTTTAATTAACTTAATTATTAATTTGGAGAAACTTTGGAGAAAATTCAGTTTTTCGGTTTGGCTTGGTCTAAACCGAAACCAAACTGAAATTTAATTTGGAGATGAAAAATTGAATTTTCTCCAAACCGAAATTTAAAAAAATCGAACCGAAAACTAAATTAAAATTCGATTTGGTTCGGTTATTCGGGTTTCTCCAAATAGTAAACAGCCCTACCGGCATGCAGATGGAAATGAGCATGAGAATGGAGTTTCTTTGGCGAAGACAACAGGAGTGTTCAAAAACAAGATCGAAGTTGGTGAGGAAATGGCTTTTGAAAAATAGTTGACCTCGCCTTTACCAACCGCAATTGCTCGGACCAACTCCTAGCTCTGGTAAAGGCATTTGGGTACCATGACTTTTCAATACATAGGGCCAACTACTCAAGAAATATGTGTTTATACCATGATTTCAATACTTAGGAAGGTTCGCTATGAATATTTTTAACATAAAAGTATGTATTATTTTAACTTAACATAAAATTAATAATAGTAATATAATTATAAAAAATTATTATTATTATATTTTTATTAATTAAAAATATTAATAATATAATTTACATATTAATAAAATTAAAAATTTTTAAATCAAAAAAGTAAAAGAGATGTTATTTGTAGTAGTGAAGTTTATTTTTTCTTAAATTAAAAAAATTATTAATCAATATTTAGATAATATTATATATATAATATAAATTATATTATATTATATTTTAAAAAAATATTTAATTGCAGGTATGGAGAATATTTTATATATTGTATCACATATCTTAAAAAATTTATATTTAAAACCTGCCGGTAGGGCATGATAAATGCAGTGGGAAACTCCCCAAACCTCAACTCGGTATCCTATGCGCGCATGGCAGCCGTGGCAGCTAAGGCGTGAGCGTGACCCATACAATTTCAAGACATCCATTTTCCCATCGCAATGTGTTTAAAATAGTTTCATGCCTTTGTTGACTGCGGTCCTTTCGAGTAGGGCTGTTAACAGTTACTGGTATTCGACTTGACGGTTGGAACTCTGGGGGGTATGGTTTCCTCTTTAATGCGAAACCTAATACTACCCAGGTTCAATTTTAAGTATTATTAAAAAAATTTATTTTATTATAAAATAAGTATAATTAAATAAAAGTTAATTTTTTATTTTCTTTTATAAAAAACTAATAACATTTTGTGTAATAAATAATAATAATTTTTTAAGTTACAATTTCTCATAAAAAGAAATAATAATTAACTAAGTATAAATTAATTAGTTTAATTAATATGTCAATATATAAGAAGATTTTTAAAATAATATTTAATTTAAAATAAATAAAATATAAATTTTTCATTTCAACTCTTATCTCCCTTTTCACACATATTTTACTGGTATTCGACTCGATTCGATAATTTTAAATTTAAATTTAATAATATATTTTTTAAATAAATATAATTATAATATATAAAGTTTCAAACTCGATAAATATAATTATCTGATTAAATTTTGAATAATAAATATTTTATATATTAAAATTTTTTATAACTATTAAATGTGTTTGATCTAACGATTAACTATTTATAAATTTATATTAAAACACTTTATCGGGTCTACCCAAATTCGATCTGAGACCATATAAAGTAGCGTACAAATCTATTTTATTTGGACCCGTCAAGTAATCAGGTCGAATTCAATACCAATAATGATCAATTAAATCTAAATCCGAATCTAAAATAAGATATTTCAAACTTATTTGAACCAATTAACACCACTACTTTCGAACGGTACATTAGAGATTGCAGCCCTTGTAGTCCTTTTTGCTTTCTGATGAGGGAGAGGTGTAGTGAAGTCCTTTTTTCTTTTTTATTTAACCTTTTCATTGGTGGATTTAGTCCTTGTAGTGCGTATTGCTCGGCGACCTTTCGAGGTGCTGGTTATGCATATGAAGGGCCTTCTGGGATGGTCCTTTCGACATCTGCCCATCAAGTTTGGGCCATGGCCCACGATCATTGCATTTACTCCTGTCTCTCTCTCTCTTCCAGGGAGATATACTAGTAGTAGTTCGTCGATTTTAATGAAACTTGGGGAGGTTTGAAGTAGTTAAACTGTCATATGAAGAAATTGAGGAGCCTTGAGATTGTTTCGCTGATGGAGTTGCAAGTCCTGGTCAGACGGAGAACCACATTTCTGCAGTGTTAGCTAACTGCTACGAATAATTAATTGTTTGCTTACATGATTATAAGAGCGCATTTAGGATGTCTAGAGAGTGCGATCGTAAAATGACACTCCTCCTTTTAAATTATGAATCGTTTTAGTGACCTACACAAAAATTAGGAATCGTTTATACAACATTTCATATCATTATCAAAATATTTTTTAAAATTTTTTTAATATAAGATGTACTATATTATTAAAGTAAAAAATAATCTTTTAATTGCAATACTTATATGCGGGATAAAAATTAAGCCCTCAATCTCATACTTGAGAGGCCTCCACTCTTGTCATTTGAACAATACTTCATTGGTATTTTTGGAATTTAATATGACGCAAACGTTCACCCACACAAAGATAAACACTTCCTTTTTTTCTTTTTTTTTCAGTACAATAAACAGTTCTAACAGCCCGGTCTTTTTTGTTTATTATTTAATATATATTCTCGAGATAAAAAAAAATGTAATTACAAGTCAAACGTCTTCATTGAACTACTCCTTAATATGTTTTGTTCCTTTCAGTTTCGTAGTATTTATTGAAATAAAATTTCACATAATGAACTACTCCCTCTATTTCAAAATATAATATTCTTTTACTTTTTTAAAAAAAATATTTAGTATTCTACTAATGTTAAGATTAATTTTTTAAAATTAACTTTATTCAAAAATATAATCCTTTAATTTTCTTTTATATTAGTGAAAAATAAATTAAATTAGTTAAAGAAACGTATAATAAAAAATATTTATTATTTTATTCTTCCTTAATTTATACAAAAAGACGAAATCTGCTTATGTTTTCCAACAAAGGGAGTAATATATAGAATGAAAATTAACTCTGTTATATACTCCTAGTATTATAATATATGAAATAAAAACTCTGATTCTCATAGACTTGGATACTGTGGGATCTAGAATCTTGTATGGGCGTCAGGTTGTTGAACTGATCATTTCATAGATAAACAATAACATTCAATAATTTTGAGAATTTTTTTTTCTTCTTTTCCCTTCAATGACTGCATTGCACGAGGCTTTACTCAAATCTGAACAACAAAACATTCTACGACGTTCTAAGTCGAACAAATTGGGCTTTGAAGAATTGAAACCAATTTCGGCAGCTCCATCAGCCTCTGAAGGAATATCCATCCATTTAGAATAAGCACTCAACGTCTATGAGGAGATCAGGTGTTCCGCCGAGTATAAGTTGAATGCACTTGCACCAATACAAAGTCTCATCTCTAACCATATACTACTAATAAGAGCATTGATCTCGTTGGTTCTTGAACTGCCATAGCCGTAGTTAAGACCACCTAATTACCGTTGTGTTGATGGACTCGAACCTTATAATTAAGGGCAATAGCGCTATGGCTGATGGCTCACACCAAAGGTTTCAGAAAGTACTTCCGTGAGGATATTTGATATAGGATATTCGGAAGTTTTCATGAATTACGTGCAATTCAAAATCAGAATAATTTCAAGATATAAATGCAGTGGGTAGAATATTTATGATGAGAAGTTCGGGGATTTGCGTCAGTAATTTCGATATTCTTGAGCTACGTACCATGCATGCATGATGCATATATATGCGAAGATACTATCATCCATGCTGTAGCTTTGATTAAGGTTGGTAGGGTTTCGACACCTCAAAGGCAAGTAATCTTGCTTCTTAAATAACACGTACGATTCTGAATCGCAGAGGGTGGTAGGTGTTGCAGGTTTTCTTTTATTTTTTATTTTTACCTTCTGTTCTGTATCTTTAAAACCATTTTCTTCTTTTGTTTTCTGTTTTTTCAGACAAGGAGTTATAACATTTGTCACCTGGCAGATAAACTGCAATTTAAAGCATTCAAAATGGGGGCGGACATTCAAAATCAGTAATCAATAACGATTTGACAAAAATACTTAGGGTGTGATTGGATTGGTTCCACACAGAACCCAATACAAATTTCTCATCTTACATCTCACTTTTTCTCTCACAAAAATTTCTCCCTTCCAAAATTTAAGACAAAAAATCTCAAAACCAAATTATATCCAATCACACCCTTAGATCGTGATACAATCTAATAGAATGATGTCATGCAAATCAATTGCCTAATAAAACTCGTACTTTGCTGGCTTTCGTGAAAGAATCGAGTTGAATTTCTTGGGTTACAATTCACCTGTCCCTTAAATCATTTTTGGAAGCTGCATTTTTCCGGTCTTTTTTGAGTTAGAAAGTATACTCGTGCAAGGACTTCTATACTCTAATGATAATATTCAAGACTAATCGAAAGAGAAATTTTCAAGTGTTAATATTGTTAGTGTATATCATGACTGTGCAAGTCGAGAATCCTGAAGTTGCAAAATTCAACCATAATTAGGGACAAATTGATTTAGGAGATGAAACTCTTTCCGTTATACAAAAACCAGAAAAGGAAGAAAAAAATAACTTGAGAGATGGAAGAGTATCCCTTAAAAAAGTTGTGGAAGGACAAACTATCGGACATGCATGATGGCAAAGACAATTCTTCGCTTCTTCCACAATATCCCCAGGCTTGGCAATTTCTTGAGTTTCCGATTTTCTGGTTTTTCTCAGAGCTTCACCACTTCAGGAATGTGGACTGGGTACCTATCAATGCAGTCAGACCAGGGTCCATCTGATGGGAACTTGATGTTTTTGTTACACTTCCAAGCAGCACTGTTGCACTTAAATCCACTTCCAAATGCAATTTGCCAAATTCTGTCACCTTTCTTCATCCTCCCTTTGGCCTCAATGTAGCTCAGCTCATACCACAGGGACGATGAGGATGTGTTGCCAAATCGGTGCAGCGTCATCCTCGATGCTTCCACGTGCTCTGTTGATAACTGCAGGTTTTTCTCGAGCTCATCAATCACTGCTCGCCCTCCGGCATGAATGCAGAAGTGCTCAAAGGCTTGTTTGAAGTCTGGAATGTAGGGTTTCAACTTGGGATTGAAGAATTTTCGGATTATCAGAGAGAAAAGAAAGAGAAGTTGCTCTGATGCCGGGAGAACAAGGGGTCCAATTGTGGTAATGTTGGATTTCAAGGCCTCGCCAGCAATTGCCATGAGGTCTTTAGAGAGTGATATCCCTGACTTCCCCTGCGGATCTTCTTCTTCGAACACACAACGGTAAGCCTTATCGTCGGCACCTTTGTGAGTGCGAACAAGGTGGAGTAGCCGGTATTTGGCTCGCCTCCTGTCAGACCTACGATTTGATAACAAAATGGCGGCGCCACCCATTCGGAAGAGGCAGTTAGGGAGGAGCATTGATCTCTCTTTGCCTTGGTAGTAATTTGGTGTAATGATTTCAGTGCTCACCACCAGGGCATTGGAGTTGGGATATACTTGGAGAAGATCGCGAGCTAAACCTATCGATATTAGCCCTGCACTGCAGCCCATTCCTGAAAGGTTGAAGCTCTTGATGTTGCCCCTCATCTTGTATTTGTTGATCACCATTGCCGAAAGAGATGGAGTTGGAGAGAAGAGACTACAATTTACGATGAGAATATCAACGTCTTTGGGCTTCAACCCTGTTTTCTCGAACAGTGTGTCCAGAGCAGAGAATATGACCATTTCAGCTTCTTTTCTTGCTGCTTCCATGGAGGGTGCGGGTGGAATGTAATGTGTTGCAGGAGGCAAACAAGTCTCCTCACCGAGGCCAGACCGCTCCAGAATTCTCATCTGAAATTCAACACTTTTTGGCTCATGGCAGAGAATTATTCTTGAATGCTCCATGAAGGTTGAAAATGGTACGCGACATGTGACGGGAGGCTTGTAACAAGCATAATCAACTAGATAAATTGGCCTCGGCCTCGACATGAAGTACAAAGTGGACACGGAAATGATGAGAAACGAAGAAGCTAATATTTGTATCAGATCAAATCGAAGGGAACTCCAAAGGCTAACCATCCCGTCCGGCCCAGAACGAAGAATTTGAATGAGGATGCTTACTATTAGCGGCACCAGCAAGAAGGTTAGAAAGTGATTAACAAGATATTGATACCCTAATTTCACGTACTTGAGATTGACGGAGTTGGAAAACTCCGGCGACGTCGGAGGCATCTTGGGAGAGTGAAAGGTGGTCCAGAAAACAAAAGCTTTTGCTGAGGTTGAAGAGGTACCTGAGATTAATTTGAGGTCTGTGCGAGCAATGAAGTCATAGGGCATAGGGACATTTAAAGGTCCGGACACTGATGGGACAATGGAAATGAATGGAAGGCAGATGAGCAGATTAAATGAAGAAGGTCGAAGAAGGTCTTACCTCTCCCCAACGCTTACTTTGCCAGCTTACGAAAGAATGATTACTTTGCTGCTATAATTAATCTCCTTACAAGTAATTAAAGAACGCATAGCCATTAAACAGTCTGACAGTATTAATCCTGCTTAACGTGCATGCAACTAATTAAGGTGAAGCATATTATTGCCAAGCTGAAAGAGTACTAGCTGATGTGTCAAAACTCAAAAGCAATACACACGTCTCACTTGTCCGAGAATTGACAGGAAAAAATAATCTTAAGTATACGGGAAATTTTATTATGAGCATAATAGTCTTGGATTAGTTTAAGACGTTTTCAAACCTCGTAGGGATTTGTTGAGAAAGTGGCTTCCTGTTTTAACCTCCTTGTATTTTTGCATATGGCAGTTGTGATAGTTGGAAGTTAGGGTTGAGTATGGCTCTGTCTTGGTACAATTGTTCCTCAAATCTTATCCAATTTATTAGTGCCGAGTTTGGAAGAATCCCTTTAATAGGGTATTAAAATTGCTTTAAAAAGGCTCCAGACTGAACACGCCATTAAAAATTTAAGGTCTTTCTTATTTCTTAATAAATTTTCAAATGACAATTAATTAACACATCCGAGGAGGAGCCTTTGACAAAACAAAGGCACATACTAGAATATTATGACGAAGGTTCCTTGTTTTTCCTTAATCAAGGTAGTTGTGATTTGGTGGCCGCCTTTTTTTTTTCCAATTTTTTGTACTTTGTTTTTTTAAATTTTGGATAATTTAGATCATCTTTAATGATGCCAATAGATTAATCATATGTTCAAATGTTAAGTATATATCATGTATGTGTGTGTATATATATACTCCCTCTATTTTTACAAATATATATATTTTATTTTTTACTAATATAAGAGAGAGTAAAGAAATTATATTTATAGATAAAAGAGAATGTTTATAAAAATGATTTTTAAAATTAAAAAAATTATATATTTTTAGAAAAGAAAAAAAGACTAAAAGAGAACAGATGGGTTAAAATTAATTGATTACTTCAGCATTCAAAAGTGCAGCAATACTAGTAATATTATTGTTCTACTGCTCGTAAAACTTGTACAAAGCGGAGATGGGAAGCGCAAAAGCATATATAAGCATTTTCGAAAATTTTCACTTTGCTATTTGAACTTTGATTAATTTATCATTTGGAAATCCACACTTCAGAAAAATCTCTACTTACCATCCTTACTTTAATTGTTTTTTTTTTCCTGAAAGCATGAACTGTATTAATTAATAAACAAAAACAACAAAAGTTTTACACAGAAATTTTTAGCATCCTTACTTTAAATTCTTATCCAATTTGACATCTCCTTGTAAGCTACCATCAATTTACTATTAGGGTTTGTTTGGTTCAAAGATTTTAGTGAGGATAAGAAAATACAAAAATAAAATGTTTAGAAAAATAAAAATTTTGTGTGTTGTTTGGCTCACTATGAAAAATACTATAGAAATGAAAATTAATTTTCAAGAAAGAATTTTTTCTTGTTTAGTTTGTGAGATTTTACGATGGAACACCAATAGGCATTAATTGAAAGAAAAAAGAACTAAATACTATATTTCACTTTGATGTGGAAACGTAACAATATGATGTTTTAAACAAAAGAACTCTTAAAAAAAGAAAAAATCATTTTTAGAAAAGTTTAAAAAAATAATAATTTGACCGGTTAACAATTTTCAAACTTCCAATTGGTAGTCAACTTACATGTTTAGAAGTTGGAAATAGAGCTATATTCAAACACGAATGAACTGAGTATTTAATTTTTTAACTCAATTCGTATTATACTTAAATACTATTCGAACTCGTCTGATTGATGTTTCAAACTTAAAATTTTGTTTTAACTCGTTTGTTTATTTATTCATAAAGTTTAAAATTTATTAGTATTTGACTTATTCAATTTTTCTTGTTTAGTTTGTGAAATTTTGCGATAGAAATAGACAAATAAATAACAAATTAAGATTTGTCAAACAAAAAATCGCATCTGAAAAAAAATAAAAAATATCTTTAGAAAAATGTTAAAGAAATAATAATTTAAATAATTAACAATTTAATAACTTCTAACTAATAATTAATTTTCAGGAGTTAGAAGTATATCAAACATTTAAAATGAACCAAGCATTTAGTTTTTTATCTCAATTCGTATAATATATCAAACATTGTTTAAATTCGTTCAATTAATATTTTAAATTTAAAATTTCATTCAAACTCGTTCGTGTATTTTTTGTAAAGTTTGAAGTTCATTAGTATTTGACTCATTTAATTTTTATGAGTTATTCGAATAACTTAATAGTGTTCAAATTTAAATTATTTGAATAAAAATAAAAATAAATAACAAAGTAAGAAAATAAATTTAATATAATATCCTAAATTTAATATAATATCGCTTTTTGCGCAGACGGGCCTTAGGCCTCGAGACATCGATATTCTTATAGTGAATTGCAGTCTCTTCTCGCCGACCCCGTCCTTGTCAGCCATGGTGATCAATAAGTATAAGTTGAGGAGCAACATCAAAAGCTTTAACCTATCAGGAATGGGGTGCAGCGCAGGGTTAATCTCCATAGATTTAGCTCGGGACCTTCTCCAGGTGCTTCCCAACTCAAATGCTGTGGTCGTGAGTACCGAAATCATCACCCCAAATTGTTACTTGGGAAAAGAAAGATCAATGCTTCTCCCTAATTGTTTATTTCGAATGGGAGGAGCTGCTGTTCTTTTATCAAACAGATGGTCAGACCGTAGACGCGCCAAGTATCGGTTGATTCATGTGGTAAGAACTCACAAAGGTGCCGATGACAAAGCTTACAGATGTGTACAACAAACGGAAGACTCCGAAGGGAAAGTTGGAATATCATTGTCAATAGATCTCATGAGAATAGCAGGAGACGCCTTGAAGTCTAACATAACCACCGTCGGTCCTCTTGTGCTTCCAGCATCGGAGCAGCTTCTGTTTCTCCTCACACTCATTGGCAGAAAAATCTTCAAAATGAAACTGAAGCCATATATTCCGGACTTCAAGGAAGCATTTGAGCACTTCTGCATCCACGCCGGAGGACGTGCAGTGATCGATGAGCTCCAGAAAAGCCTGCAGCTGGACGCCGAGCACGTGGAAGCATCCAGGATGACTCTACACCGTTTTGGCAACACATCGTCTTCGTCATTGTGGTACGAAATGAGCTACATTGAAGCTAAGGGAAGAATGAAGAAAGGAGATAGAATTTGGCAAATAGCATTTGGAAGTGGATTCAAGTGCAACAGCGCTGTTTGGCGGTGCAACAGAACCGTAAAGCCATCAAAGTCCCACGGGCCGTGGGCTGACTCCATCGATACATACCCGGTTTATATCCCTGAAGTGATCAAGCACTAGTTTTTTATTTTTTGTTTTTTTTTCTAAGGAACGAAGAATTGGAATTCCATCATGCCTCTATAAACTAGTATTTCTCCTTCTTTATTAAGGTTTATTTTCTATTTTCATAAAATTTGTAACTATATATTATATTGTATTTGATATATATTATCTCCATCAATAGTATTATAATATTCTTGTACTAAAAAAATTAAAGATTTAGAGTGGAATTGGATAGATTTTAGGTTTAAAATTTTTTATCTTAAATTTCATGAAAGTGAATTATTTATGTGAGAGAAAACCAAATCTAAAGTGAAACATTTACATTGAATTTTATAACAGAATCTAATCTAAAATACACCTTTAAAATCAATTAACGGTAAGAGTTCTACTAGATTTATATTACCTTATATTGATGATGTTGGCATAATAATCTATATATATATATATATATATATATATATATATATATATATATATATATATATATATATATATATATATACCAAAACACTTTTACTCTCTCTCCTCCTTTAAAACTCTCAAATCTCTATTCTAATTTTTAGAATTTTAATTTTTTTTAGTTAGAAGAGCTAAGAGATAAAATAATATAACAACTTTAGTTAATTTTAAACAAATCTTTTAATTTAAATCAAATTCCTAATAGCTTTTCACTATCTTCATATAACTTTATCTACTGTCACTTTCTCCACAAATTTTTTCTTTCTTCACAAACTTTTCCTCATAAGGTTTTTTATCTTCAAATCCTCTTATTTTTCTCTGATTAGGATCTTCTTTTTCTAAATTGAAGAGATAATCTTTTTAATTCCTTTTTGGATACATGTTGCTCTTATTTTCTTCATTTTCCTCTTTCACTTTAATATTTAACCTCTAAATTTAATAAATAGTATTATAAATTTAATTTTCTTGAGGAGCTTATCAGTGCTTAATACATCTATTATTATTCAAAAGATGTTTAAAAATTAATTATTTTTAAAAAATATTTCTTTTTCTTTAATTTGTTGAGAACTTATTTGTGAACATGTGAGATATTTATAAATTTATTTATTTTTAGATATTTGTTTTTTGTTGAGAATTTTTTGGGATAGATGCCAAAATGGAAAGATTATCTCAAAATTTTTCTTTTAAAATGAAGGAAAATGTATGAGTATTATATACGTTAGGCATCATCACATTTAGGATATTTCAATTTTTTATTTAAATAAGTATTTTTGTTTTTTTTAATTTTAAAATATATTTTGGATGCTTCTTCAATTAAATCTAGGAAAATGAGATGTATGCACTTTTTTTATTTATATTTATATTTTTCTTCTTTAATATGAGTACATTTAATCTCTTTTGAGAATAAAATATTTTTTTGAAAATTTTTAAATTTTTTTATTACCAATGAGTCTGCAAGTTGTATATGACTTTCATATATAGTTATTCCTTTGTCTAATTTTTTGTCAGCTTATTTTATTTTTTTAGTTTTATTTTTAACATCATTGATTTTTTCTCTTTTTACATCTTTCATGTCTTTTCTTTTTTTATTTTGATTGAATGATGTAATATATTTTATATTTTTAGTTGTTTTAATAGAAAATTATTGAGTTTCTGTTTTCTTTAATAGGTTTTGAAGATTCAAACTTTTTTTTTTTTTCGTTTGTTTGAGTAGATGACTTCAAGAATATTTATCTATTTAGTTATCAGTATCTATTAAACCAATTAGATCAATATCTATTATCATCTAATTTGATCCTTCATTTGTTAAGTTTTAAGGATAAAAGTACCAAATTACCTATTAAAATACTTTGTACCAAAATATGCTTAACTTTGCAGTACATTAGATATGAAACGTAATAATCGATGATTTTTATTTTTTTATTTTTCTCTTTTTACCAATTAAATATTAAAAAATAATTTTGTAAAGTACATTAACACTATGACTTTTTTGTGATGGATCAAGAACACGTTCTTTTGAACAAAAATTTTGCAATGACCAGAGAATTTTTTATTTTTTAACTTTTTTGAGGTTTTTAATATAAAATACTAATATTTTTTATTTTTTATGTTATTTATTTTTTAAGAATGGAGAGAGTCAAGTAAAGGGAGATAAATTTTAATTTTCACAATGATTTTATTACAAATATATTTTATTTTTAAAAAAAGTTAAAATAAATAATTAAATGATAAGAAATTCTCTTTTTTTCTTATACATATAATGGAAGTAAGAGGTGAATACGATAGAATAATTGAAAAATCATATCGTAAAGTTAATTTACTTTAAAGATATAGAAAAAAGTACAATTTATGATGTATTTTTTATCTTAATTTATTCATGACATTAGTGCATATTTTTTTAATTAAATACATAAATTTACTTTATATTTTTTGTAATAACTCTAATAACTATTTATATAATAATTCATGTTAATTTTTCTTTATGATATTTTTTAATAAAAAATCTGTCAATAAAAGAAATGAGCTTACTTATAGTCGTGCTACTAAAGATATTTTTTTAAAGACATTTAGAATAAAATTTTCTTTTTAAAAATCTATTTTCATTATATACTTATTTTTTTAGAAAATAATATATACATCGTGCAAAGCACGGGTCATATGCTAGTGTTGAACATGTTAATTAACACTCCTTCACACGAGACTAACAAACGAAATCAACCATGAAACTTAATGAAATGAAATAATAATGTGAGAATTATGTTTAGCATATGTAGCTTCATGCACGTGTGAAACAAATAGTGAGGGAAACGAAACTGCCCCGTTTTGGCGCCCACAAGTTAATAGAAGTACAACGTCTTTTGGGAATGTAATGCAAATTCTTTCTTTGCGTGGTCACATATTCATGAAAATTAGATCGAAATTCTTGAGGTCCCTGCCGACCCGTCAAAATGAGGCACCCAGTGTGAGTTCCCTACCTATCAATTTGAAGCTGTCGTTTGTGTTGGATAAAATTATAAGGAATAGACAAGGTGATAGATAGAGGAACAAAAGATGAGAAAATATATGAGATATTATTAATTGTCAATACTCATATATAATTATAATTATAAACTATTCTATTTATAAAGATACAATCAATAAATAATAATTAAAAATAAAAACTACAACAACTAACTCCTATAAGTCTATAACTTCATTAAGTCCTAATTAAAGATGAGATAAGATTGAAACAAACTCACGCAAATATATGATGAATTTGGATAAGATTTGGTTTCAAAACTAAATTTAAAATTTTAAGTGTAAAACTTACACCTATTCTCACAAACAATTTAACTTTTATGAAACCCTTTTAAAAATAAATCCTATCTAATTACACTCATAATCAATAATTAATTTAATCAAGATAATAAATAAATAATTAATGTTATCAACTTACATACAACATGGTCAAAATATCCCCAATAGTTTGGTCCTACGACAAACCTTATCCTACTATAAATGATTGTCCCTCTCTGGCCACGTATGATCTGCCATGACGACGAGAATTACTAGTTCAAGCGTGGTTCTATAGACAGAATGGAAGAATGTTTTCTTTCTTTCCTTTCTTAATTTGTCACAATTAAACTATGCTTGGCCAAACTTGCCATAGGAAAATCTTGTAGAAATGGTTTATACATAGACGTTCTTGCCAGAGTCATAAATATGGGCTTTATCTTGTATCCTATAATTTCCAAATCCTAGGTTCCTAATTAATTATCCTACACTTCACAATTTATATAGTAATCTCTCTGTTTTAAAATATTATATATTTTGGGTCTACTTGGATTGGGTTCCGTCCAATGCAAATTTTTTATCTCACATCTTACTTTTTTTTTTTACAAAAATTTCTCTCTCCCGAAACCCAAGACAGAAAATTTCAAAACCAAACTCTATCCAATCACACCCTTTGATTCTTTTATCACTTTTTAAAATATTTAATCGTTTATAAATTTTAAAAATTATCATTACCATAAATAAAGACATAACTCTCCCCCGCCCTTCCCTTTGGAGAACCAAACATTTAGAAACCCAAATTCAGATTTGATTTATACATACAATTAAAACTAAACTAAAGTTTTGGTATAGGCTTCCCTTTCGTAGGGTTTCTTCAGTCTTTTTCCATTTGCATATTGCAAGCTGTATAGAAAAGTAGACAACGTAATACGACTAGATAGCTGTCTCTGCTTCCTTTATTACATCTGTAAGTAGGTTTTTAAGGCGATGGGAGACCCACCCAATTAAACACGTCTGGTCGTTGCTGCCCAATGAAATAATTAATATGGTCAGAAATGAACTATCGATCTTGTAATGCTCTTGCGCAACACGTATTTCTCGATCTCGTCTTAAGATTCCAACTCCATAGTTACCAAGAGACACAACGGGACAACTTAACTAGCAGCCATATAGTACCGAAGTAGATGGGCATTAACTTCATGCATTATTCACGAATATGAAATGGAAGTGAAATTTTCCCATATATAGCTTTTTTTAAGTTTCAGATTTGCAGCACTTGAAATTTACGTCTCTCTGCAATGATCCAGTTAATCAATCACGAAGATGGTCGTAACAGTCAAAATCTGCATCGTGTCATCATGGCAGGTATGACTGAGTTGGGACATGACCGAATTAAGAAGCAGGAAATGCACTCTTCTTTGTTGCATCCATCTTCTTCTTAGGTTTTTTTTCCCCCCCCCTTTTTGATCAATATCTTGTTCTTAAGTTTTTTTTTTTCAACCCTTTTTGATCAATATCTTGTTCTTAAGTTTTTTTTTTCAACTCTTTTTGATCAATATCTTGTTCTTTAAGTTTTTTTCCCCCCTTTTTGATCAATATCTTCTTCTTAAGTTATAATAGACTAAATAGTCGGTTCATCAGCCCAGAGATATAGTAGAACAGAAGTACGCTAGCCCTATTAGTTCTCAAGACAAAGTCATCGGAAGCATAATGATATATCTAAACTTCTTTCACTTTGATAAGGATTGACAACAAGCTTCGCCTCTTCAGTGTAGTGTGGTTCCAATTGGACGTTCTACGTATGCCACTAATCAGACTTTTCACGCCTGCGGAAACTCCAATGTGATCAATAAAATAGTTTAAAATTTTAGGGCAATTAGAAACAAGCATGCATGTTAAGCCATAATTAAGTTGGGAACATGCGTGGACTAATTACTTATGTAGCTTATTAGACCTTAGCTTAAAATGATTAAAGAATGAAAAAGAGAAGGGATCATAAGATTGCTTTTCAATCGAGAGTGCGGGTTAAGTAAACTTATTGGAATATGATATGCCAACTAATAGCATTAACCTTTGTCAACAATATCTTTTAATGTGATACTGATGTGCATTTATAGTTTCTTTTGCTTAAGTTCCCTCACTTTCACAGTAGCATATCATTTTACATAAATAGTCAATGACGATTTTATTACCTGATAAGTATTTCATTCATTTTTTAATAATCACTACATAATGAAATTTTGTGAATGATCAAAATTCATCGCTTCATTCAAATTATGTCAATATTGGGTTCTATCACTTATTTAAATTTTAAAAAATTAAGAAAAAATTAGAATTTACAAAATTATTATTGATTATGATAAATTTTAAATTAACTTTGAATCATTGTAATTGAATTATGATTTTAAATATAATATAAAATTTTAAAAACTTAAAAATATAAAATTAATAACTAAAAATATAAAATATTAATAAAATTATATTTATAAAAAAATTAAAAAGTTTTATTTTAAACAGAGAAAAAGGAAAAAGAACTTGGGTTGCGCCAACAATAGAAGGGGGTGCCCAAGTATTTTTTTCTTTTTGTTTCCTGATTTCTATTTAATTTTTAAAAAAATAAAAATTGTAAAAGTTTAAAATTATCATGCGGTAAAATCGTCTTATATTTAATAATTCTGATGATTTTATTACCTGTTTGTTATCTCGTTTTTTATATATAGATAGAAGGAAAGAGGTATTTGTTGAAAGTTAGAGATATGCAAGCAGATCCTATTCGGGCCGAAAAAAAGAAAAGTTCCTCAATGTCATGAGGTCCAATTGAACTTTGATCACGGGCTAATTGGGCTCAATGTCCCATAGCTCGATGCGGAACAAGAATTGTCAGCACAGGATGGGGAAGTCATTGGAAATGTTCTGTAATTTTTTATTGAATTTTTTTAGGAAAAAAATAAAGGAAGTGCTTTGGTTACCAAGTTCCTAAAAAGTAAAAACTCAAGTTTAAAATCTAGTATTTTTTAAACAAACATTATTTATTATATATAGATTTGTGCCCAGCAAGGGACCGCCCTAGTCTCAGATCAGCCACGTACCACGGTAGTCCAACCATCCCGCCACCCCCAATTGAGCAGTATGCTGTTACGAGAAGAAAAGATGAGGATCTTGCTGCTGATGCCAGCAAAAGCAAGAAAATTTGTACCGATCAAGATGGTGAATCATGCATCCTGCCTTCTTCTGTCAGATTATTCTTCCCCACATAAATAGACTAAAACGCAGCGAACATGGTAACAACATTCTTGCATAGATTACCAGAGAAATGTGAAATGTATTGACTACCTGATGTAAAGCTAGCAATTTACCCGCCACACTGTACAATTCCAGAGAGTTAGGTTCGTTTTAGGTGAGCTTCATTTAGATAATATTTAAAATGTATTTAAGTTATATTTAATTAAAAATTTTTTATTTTAAAAAAAATAAATTTTTTATTAAAAAATAAAATCTATATATATATTTATTTATTTATATTTTTTTATAAAAAATTATTTTTAACTAAATACAATTTAAATAAAACTAACACCCAAATACGCAAAATGTACAACTCGGACAACGGACACTTCCAACTTGGTACACTGCGACATACAAATTATTTGTCTTTTCATGGTCAGTGCCCAGGATAAAGCTCTATGATTTCCACATCAGTACGTATCTGTAGTAAGAATAAGAAACGGAGGTGAAAGGAGGGAGCCATGCCGGAGTACTGCGTAACAGGAGGTTCGGGTTTCATAGCCGCTTACCTTATCAAGTCCCTACTTGAAAAGGGTCACACTGTAAGAACAACCGTGAGGGATCCAGGTAAAAGTTTTCAGTTTTGCACCATCAGTGAGTTGTTTACTGTCGAAATAGTTGCGGGGTTGTCTTTCAAAGCTTCGAATTCGAGTGTAATTTACCATTTTTTGTTGAAATGATCTACTCCTTCACAGATGAAAATGACAGATAGCAAAATAGGCCCTTGAAATCATGCTGGAAAACCTGTTTTTGAAAGTTTTTTTGGATTTTCCAATTCGATACGCTAACTGCAATAAACCAATCCTAGCTATAGCTTTGAATAATTAAGCTTGAGGGGAGGGAACTAAAGGAAGTTTTGTCCGTCAATAAAGGAAAGCCAAACGGTCGAAGCCAGTTTTTTCCTAATTGCAATCTTTATACCTTTGCAAGAATAAGAGATGGAAAGTTATCTACAAAAAGTTGGAATTTGTAAGTGTAGCCAATTTGATTGTTTATTTTAAGGGGGTGTTTTTTATATTCAACAGAAAATGTGAACAAAGTTGGTTTTCTTTGGGAGCTAGATGGAGCCAAGGAGAGGCTCAAGGCTCTGAAAGCTGACCTGCTGGTGGAAGGAAGTTTTGATGAGGCCATTGAAGGAGTGGATGGGGTCTTCCATACTGCATCTCCAGTGCTCGTGCCATACGATGAAAACGTTAAGGCAAGTTACTAGAATCGTAATTGAGATGGCAAGTCTTCGTGATTGTGATTGACCATTGATGGTGTGTAGTTTGTAATTGGGTGGATATATCCATAGTTCCATTAATAAGCATGAGTGAAGGTGCATCACTATAATATGTCCCAGAGAAAAAACTTGAGCCTTTCAAGAAGTAAAATGATGCTAGACTTGAATGTCTTTGCATAAAAATACCAAAATAAAATCAATGATTTATATGCAGCACTTATTTCTCCTCTCGAAAGTGAAGTTTAAGTTCATAGATATTGACTTTCTAAACCTGGAGTCCCTGACCCCCCATAAGGATAAGAAATCAACTTAGTAGAAATGTTCCTATACTTGATCATTATTCAAGAAAAAGATTTGGACTCTGTAAACTGGTTTGATCTTATCAGCTAGTTAGCAAACATTAGAATTGCACATTGGGAGCTTGTATGGAGCAGAGACGCCTAACTCATTTTTACTTCCTGCAGGCAAATTTAATTGACCCATGCATACAGGGGACCTTGAATGTGCTAAATTCATGTAAGAAAGCAAGCACTGTCAAAAGGGTTGTCCTAACCTCTTCCTGTTCTGCTATAAGATATCGAGAAGATGTTCAACTAGTTTCTCCTCTCAATGAATCACACTGGAGTGATACGGAATATTGTAAACGTTACAATGTAATAAACTCTTCTCATAGTTGCTATACATCTATAGTATTTGCAACTTAAGAACCTCACGACTACTGTAGCATCCAGTTTGAATTTTTTACACAAATGCGGAAATCTTTATTTCAGCTATGGTATGCCTATGCAAAAACTATAGCAGAGCAAGAGGCTTGGAGAATAGCAGAAGAAAGTGGAATCGACCTGGTAGTGGTGAACCCATCTTTTGTTGTTGGACCGTTGCTTGCACCCCAACCAACCAGTACACTGCAAGTTATACTGGCAATAGTCAAAGGTAACTTTCACAACCCTATTAGGATCTATAACATGATTATGCTTAGAATTCATACCGGAACTTTCATCAGTAGCAGAAGGCTACAATACCATTCTCTGCTACTAAATAGAATAAAAATGAGTGAATTTCATGTTTTGGATCCTAGGTAGAATCAGGTGTATACAAGTAATAAGAATAGCTATACTTGTCTGAATAACATTTCACTCTTGCCTATCAGGTCTGATGCCAGAATACCCAAACACAACGATAGGGTTTGTGCATATAGATGATGTTGTGGCTGCCCACATTTTGGCCATGGAGGAAAGCAAAGCATCAGGCAGACTTGTGTGTTCAAGCTCGGTAGCACATTGGTCAGAAATCATTAAGATGCTGAAGGCCAAATATCCGTCCTACCCTTATATAGACAAGTAAGTGAAACATGCTTCTCGTTGTTTTATCTTCAGTTTTTTGGTATAGCAGAGGCCTAAATCCAACAATCCAATGTGCTCACCCACGAAAACAACCCAAATATGTTATTTACTCTTTTACAGTTTTAGAAAATGAATATGATTGCTGTCCTGTAGATGTAACGACATCAAAGGAGATAACAACCCGCACAGCATGGACAGCAGGAAAATTGAAAAGCTAGGACTGCCTCCTCTGAAATCCCTTGATCAGATGTTTGAGGACTGCATCCAAAGTTTCCAGGACAAGGGTTTACTCTAAGTTCAACAGTATCTTTGGCGATAATGCCTTCTAAGTTCAACTGGGGTGACTATATCTTAAGTACAAATTAGCTCTAGTATTTTCCTGCAGACAGTTATTGTAGCGACCTCATTGCTTTTCCCAAAAAGAAATAAGAAGCAGCTAGCTGCTTTGATGCCGTTACAGTCCCAATTGATGCTGTTAATCATGAAGAAAGAAAATCAAGCAAGTGATTCCACTCTCCTTCTGCTGTAAGAGTGGAACAGAAATTTAGCAAATTCTCTTTTGCCTTTTAGATCTTTCGAAATCTTTGTTCTCAGTGATTAATACTTATATAGGTACGCTGTAAAATGATGTTTAGTTAAGAGAAGAAAGAAAATAAAAGCGTGATCGGATACGATTTAATTTTAAAATTTTTATTTTAAAATTTATAAAAATTAAATTATTTATAAAAATATATATAAATTTTATATTTAAAATTTTTAATTTAATTTTAAAATTAAATTCTCTTAAAAGTCACCCTAATACATCAACAAGGATTGTGGCCTTGAAGATCGGGATAAGACTTTGCTAAATGAAATTATATATATATATATATATATATATATATATATATATATATATATATATATATATATATATATATATATATATATATATATATATATATATATATATATATAATTTAAAATTTAATTATATATAATAAAAAATTAACTATATTAACTTTCCCCTCATCTCTTGCGTCATCAACAGCGCAATTCACTTTCATCCTAAATGACAAAACTTACGATAGTAAAGAAATAATGAGAGTGAAGATATGTTATAAACACAGTAATGAAATTTCGAATTCCAAAATCTCTGCCGGTGCCCTCCCGGTTCCTACTCTTAAGACTGTTACTAAGAAACAGAACAGAGGGTGTACTACGAGAAATCGGACAACACGGCAACACCTCGAGAAACCTCGTCTTTTGGTTCCATTTCTTTCATTTGGCCCTACTGCTGATGAGACTTTGCCTATGAGATTTGTCTGGAGAAACAAAAATCATACTTCCTTTTTAAAATATAAAATTTTTAATATTTTTATCTAAATTTAAAAACAAAAAAATTATTATATTCTTAAATAATTTAATTTATTTTTATTAACATAAAAAATAACTAATGTAAAATTCGTACATGCATATATTTATTTTAAAATTTAAAAATATTAAATTTAATTTTTTAAAAAAATATTCAAAAAAAATTTATCTCTCAAAATATATGTATGTGAAGAAAAAATTAAATAATATATGAAAAATAAAAATATTTTAAAAGAATTTGAGTGATGAAAAAGTACATAAACTATAACTTTTGGATATGGTGAGATTTAAGTGATGATTAAATAAAAAATATATAAAATAAGTGATTCTATTTTAGAAAAGAAAATATAAGATAAGAAGAAAAGAATGTGTAGGAGAGAATGATGATGATGTGTATTGTGTGCGAAAGAAGTTGGTAGATATTAAGAATTTAGTTTAAATTAAAAGATTGAGTTAAAAAATAAAAAAGATAAAAAATTTTAAAAATTAGGATAAAAAGTTTGACGGTATGAGAAAAAAATTATATTTTTATAATATATGTATACTATCCAAAAAACCCGTGCTATGCACGGATAAATAATTTGTAATAAAAAATTATTATATAAATTATTTTAATAATAAAATATAAAATAAATAATTAGAATGTCAAATATTCATAAGATATATATATGTAATTAAGTAAGTTAAACTTGATAAGATGTTAAAGTACTTGTTCAATAACTCTTCTAATCTCTTAATAAAGAGATCACCATTTGCAAAATTAGTAAATAAATTTTTCATTAGTTATATATTTAAGAAATTATAAGCATAGCAAATTGCTTAGCATTTTAATTTAATACAACATTATCTAATTGAATGTATCAAGAAATTTTGCACATTTTTTAAGGTGTAAACACTCTTCACACTAATTTACTTTAATGACAAAAGTTACTAATAGCGAAAGACTTTTATTTTTCTTGAATATAGGTGCACGTATCACAAATGTAAATGCAAGCCTATGTAGAAATTTACATGGTCTTCTACTAACTTGTGTCCATTTTTCTGAATTTCATGTAAATGAAAATCTCTCAATGATACATATATTGTGTAGAATTTATAATTAAGTATTGTAATTGATAAATTATATATTAAGAGATATATACACATATACATATATAAATACCTTTGATTGTAAATCTCGTAAATAACTCGCTGGACAACGAAGAACAAACTCTGCATGTTCGTCTTTTAGAAAGGTATGCATACTTCCAGTAAAACCTTTCAGTTGAACGAAAAATTGATATCTTCAAATTTTTTAAAAGAAGCACAATCAGTAGAAAGTAACAAAATAACTTATCTATATAGTAGTAGTTAGTTACATTGATATTGTTTTAACTGTATCGTTGCATTCAGTACACACTTGCTCTCCATAAACATACTATGTTACGCTACCATAATTGTTGTAGGACATACCACAAATTTTTAATATCTATGCTATTTATATAAGCAACTATACAAAAGTTTCTTTCCTAAAAAAAAAAGAACAACAATTAAAAGTTGTATTTAATTATCTTACTCATTTGCAACAGTTTATTACAGGCAAATTCTTCCCATAGAGTAAGTCTAACAACTATCATGCTGGTTTAACATGTAAATAGATTTTGAAATACCTAAGAGGGGGGGTGAATTAGGTATTTAGCTAATTTTCGCAAACTTAAACCTTTTAAGCGTTTAGACCAAGAACAAGTTATGTAAGCTAATTATAGATAATTGATAGCAAGGCAATAATGAAAGCAATAGCAAAGAACTCAAACAATTTATAGTGGTTCGATCCTCAAGATCTACGTCTACTACCTTAAGCTCACACTTAAAGATTTCAACAAATCTACTAATTGCTCAGGTTTACAAATTACAAGAGAGGTTCACCACACTTTGGTTTTACACTCACAACCTCTTCTAGTAATTTCTTACAATACAAGGCTCACCAACCTATGGTTTTATGTCTCAAACAACCTTGAATCACAACTTCAAGGATCACCCTTATCTAAAGGGTTTTATGTTATCAAGATAACCTTGCTAGAGCTAGTAGATCAACACAATTGAATAAGTAAAGAAGAGTGTGTAGAAGTTACCACTTGATGGTAGATATTACACAAATTTGCACATTCACACTTTGATGTCTTTGGATGGATCAATTGAATGCACAAGACATAAGAGAGCTTAAGAAATGTTTGCTAAATGCTTTTGAATGCTTGGAGTTTTCAAGATTTCAAGAGTTACAAAAAATTTGCATGTTTATGGCTTTTTATAGAATTTGAAAATCAGTTAAAACGTTCATAAAACGGCTAGTAATCTGGCTAGTTTCGAAAAATTCAAACGACCGAATTTCTTGGTCGCGTCCGAATCTTCGTCCGAATTTCTCTCGGATGAATAGTAACCATGCTTTGAGAACAAAAATTCGGACGATCGAATTTTTTTTGCTACGTCCGAATCTTCTTCCGAATTTTTTCCGGAAGAACAGTTGACCATCTCTGAAGGCCAAAAATTGGACGACCGAATTTTTTTGGTCGCGTCCCGAATCTTCTTCCGAATTTCTCCGGAAGAATAGTAGCAAACTTTTTACTACAAAATTCGGACTGATCGAATTTTTTTGAAAGCATTTTTCAAACTTTGTAAAATCATTTGAGATATAACTTCAATGAGTTTAAAAACGTTTGATATATATAGAAAACTTATATAACTATATTTAAGCTTGAAACACATGAACATATGAAGTTTATAAACATATCTTATAGAAAGATTCATTCAAAGCCTTTTAAGATTATAAGACTATTTTTATGCTCTCTTATGCATTCAATGATAACCAAGACATGCAAGTGTAGAGTTTACAAAGAAATTTACCTAAAAGTTAAATGCACTCTACACTTCAAGTCTTCAATGCCTTTTGATCATCTTTAGAACAACATTCTTCAAACTTCAAATACTTGCTTAAATGAAGTTGTTCTTGAACTTTTGCTTCAAAGCAATGAGACTTCATACTTCTCAAATTACAGAACCTATCACACAATAATCAAACATTTTAGTCCTCATCAATATTTGTCATTAATCAAAACTATATAATTTGCCCTTAGGGCTAACAGATTTTAATAAATCTATAGATATTGAAATACATTAATAAAAATTTTACATTAATAAAAACACTTTTACTTTATCTCTTCCTCCAAAATACTTTTGCATGGGATATACATTACGTTTTTAAAAAATAAGTATATAATGAGAATACATTTTTAAAAAAAGAAATTTGTTCTAAATATGACTAAAAAAATACATTTAATAGCACGACTATGAGTAATTTTTACTCTTTCTCCTCCTCCAAAATACTTTTGCACGCGATATATATTACATCTTAAAAAAATAAGTGTATAATGAGAATAGATTTTTAAAAAGAAAAATTTATTCTAAATATCACTAAAAAATACATTTAATACCACGACCATGAGTATGCATTTTTTTTAGTGAAAGAGTTAACTTTTAAAAAAAAGTACCATAAAGATAAATTAATATGTGTTATTATATAAATAGTTATTAGAGATATTACAAAAAATATGAAGCAAATTTATGTATTTAATTAAAAAAATTATGTACTATTGATTAATCATAAGTAATTAAGAGGAAAAGAAAGAAATGAAAAAATACATTGTAAGTTATACTTTTTTTCTTATATATTTAAAGTAAATTAATTTTACGATATGATCTTTTAATTATTTTATCGTATTCACCTCCTATCCCCCGTTATGTGTAAGAGAAAAAGATAATTCTTTATCATGTAATTATTTATTTTTTACTCTTTAAAAAAATAGAACATATTTGTAATAAAATCATTGTAAAAATTAATATTCTTCTTCCCTTACTTGCCTCCCTCCATTCTTAAAAAATAAATAACATAAAAATAAAAAATTAGTATTTTATAATTAAAAACGTCAAAGAAAGATTTTCAAAATAAAAATATTCTCGGTCATTGTTCAACTTTTTTTCAAAAGAATCGTATTCTTGATCCATCACAAAAAAACTATAGTGTTCATATACTTTACAAAATTATTTTTTCTTTTATATTCACTTGGTAAAAAGACAAAAATAAAAAAATAAACCTATTAATTATTATATTTCATGTATAATGTATTGCAAAGTTATGCATATTATGATGTGGAATGTTTTAATAGTAAATTAAACACTTTTATCTTTAAAAATTAGCAAATGAAGGATCAAATTATATAGTAATAGATATTGATCAAATTAGTATAATATATACTAAGAACTAAACAGCTAAATATTTCTAAAGTATTTCGTTCAAACAAACGAAAACTAAAAATATAAAATATATTCTATCATTCTATCAAAATAAAAAAAAAAGAGAATGCATGAAAGATGTAAAAGGGAAAAGCATTAATGATGCTAAAAATAAAACTAAAAAGTAAAATAAGCTGACAAAAAGAGAGCAAATAAATAACTACATATGAAAGTTATGTACAACTTGAAGACTTGTTGATAATAAGAAAATTCAAAAAATTTCGGACTCATATTGAAGAAGAAATAATAAATTAAAAGGAATTACAGAATTTAACTAAAGAAGCCTTTAAGACATATTTCAAAATTTAGAAATAATAAAGATAAAATAATTATTTGAATGAAAAATTAAAATATCCTAAATGTACCTTATGTTTATAATGTGTATAACACTCATACATTTTTTTTTTCCCATTTTAAAAGAAGAAGCATGTGATAGTCTTTCTATTTTGGTCTCTATCTCAAAAGGTTCTAAAAAAACACTTCTCTAAAAATAAATAAATTCATAAACATATTATTTGTACACAAAGAAGTTCTTAAGAAATTAAAGAAAATAAAATATTTTCTAAAAAAAATAATTCGTAAAATCTTTTGACCAATAAGAGATACAATGAGCATTGATAAGCTTCTCAAGAAAAAATAAATTATTTCTTCAAGAACAGAAATAGAAAATCAAATCTATAATACTATTTATTAAATTTAAATGTCAAATATTAAAATAAAAGAGAAAAATGAAGAGAATAAAGCAATATGTATCAAAAAAATTTAAAATTTTATTTTTTTAATTTGAAAAAAGAGGATCGACGATAAAAAAACCTTATGAGGAAAAGTTTGTAAAGAAAGAAAAATTTTGTGGAGAAAGTGACGGTAGATGAAGTTATTAAAATAAAAGAAAAAAATGAAGAGAATAAAGCAATATGTATCAAAAAAGAAATTTAAAATTTTATTTTTTTAATTTGAAAAAAGAGGATCGACGATAAAAAAACCTTATGAGGAAAAATTTGTGAAGAAAGAAAAAATTTGTGGAGAAAGTAACAGTAGATAAAGTTATGTGGAGATAGTAAAAAGTTATTAAGAATTTAATTTAAATTAAAAATACATTTTAAATTACAATAGTGGTAGAATAATTTGTATAGTATTAGAGGTTAAAGTGGGCTTTGGTTTTTTTAGTAGTAGAAGAGTTTGTATAGTATTAGAGTTAGAATTGGAGTTAAAAGGTGAGAAAATTGTTTTAATTAAAAATTAAAAAACTCTAAAAAATAAAATCAAGACCTTAGAGGGTTTAGAGGAGGAGAGAGAGTAAAGGAGTTTTGGTAATATATATATATATATATATATATATATATGAGAAATGTGTATTTATAAGTAAATATAACTTTAAAAATAATTTTTAAAATTTATAAAAAAATTAATATTTTGAGAATAAAAAGGAAGACTTAAAATGGCTTGTATCGTGAAACGGAAGAGTACTATGTGGAGGTAAAAACGAAGAATCCGAAAAGGAGATTTTCTTCGAAGTTAACGGAAACGAAAATGATGTTCGGACCAATGACGAGAAAGTCAGCCTTAGATTACGGGGTTAATTAACAATCCGAGGGCGGCTAATTTCGGGCTACACTCGATTTGGACATCTTCCTAAATCGTATGATGATCTTTGTGGGGTCTTTGGAACACTAATTCCACATGCTAATTATACTCTCTCTCACTTTTTTAATCGCATACTTTTTATTTTTTTTCTCAAAATTAGAGGAGAAGATGAAAATTTGTTGCTTTAGATTGTGTTATATGCTCCATCAAGGATGGGTCGTTTTTACTCCTTTCGGATTCTGGACATTCAATTTCGAAATTGAGAATGGACAATCAATCTTAAACCAAGGACGCATTCTAAGAACAAATGTAAGAGTGTTACAATATTGTCGGACTTAGTTGAACTATTGGTTTGCCTCTCTTCTTGTACTTGTTTGGTAATTTTGGTCCTTTTTGGTCCCTTCATGGTAATTAAAAGCAATTTGTACTGGTTGAAAGTTTTGTAAATCTTTTACTTTTCTTTTCTAGTATTCTAAATTCATGTTTTAAAATTTCTGAAAGTGAAATGTAACATCATTTTTATTAACCATTTTCTTTTCAAATTTCAAAATGATTTCAATTTCAAAAAACTAGATAAAGACAGCTGGGTGGGTAATGATATGGAAAATTAACAATGCAAATCCTGGTTTCTTGAAATCTCTTCCCTCTTTTTTTTTTTTTTTTTGGCTTTTGAATGCATTGGAATCTCTTCCTAAAAATTTTTAATTCAAAATTAAGGGTGTAGGATTACATTTGGTTTTTAGGGTTTTACCTTTGATTACACAAAAAATATTTGTATTTGTAAGAAAAAATAATATTAAAAGAAAATTTTAGTGTTTCGTTAAAAAAATACAATCCAAATATATCGTAAATAAAAGGAGTCAGTGTCTTTCCCATACTAACCCTGAAGAAGATTTGAAGTAAGTAATATTTCAGCGGTTTATTAAACTTCCCCACCCAGCCCCGATTCCCCCCGAGAATCCTGCTTATTGAATTTGCAGGCCCTTCTGAGCCTCCCCTACGCAGCACCACTTCCACCCCCTAAAAAAGAAAAAAAAAAGGGATGAGTATGTTTGCCTATCTTTCTATCTTTATCCAACTCCTAAAGCATAAGATTCTTGAAATCCAAGTGACCTGATGATAAGGGATAAGCGTAGCATAATACACGGGAGATAATCCCAGCTATATCTTGGCTCTCTTCTTTTTGTTCATTTTTCTCCTCTAGTTACAGGATGTTATGCACCACAATTGAGAATTATTACCATTACTACTAGTATTTACCAAGATATAATCCAATGGTTGACTGTCTAATAGTAAATGATGTATCTTTTTTTTTTTTTTTGCAAAAGTAATTAAAGTACCAAAAGACATAAGGGTGGAATTTGATATCATCCAATTTTAAAATTAAATTTAAAATTTCAAGTGTGAAATTCACATTTACTCTCACAATCAATTTAACTTTTACGAAACTCAAAAATTATATCCAATGACAAATGAAGGGCTAGAGAGAGTAATCAATTTAAATTTTACGAAACTCAAAATTCTATCTAATGACAAATGAAAGGATAGAGAGGGCATAGATTTGTCTGGCACAAAAAAGATCCACATTCTTCGTCCATACGAGAGAGTTAAAGGGTGTGATTGGATAGAGTTTAATTTTGAGATTTTTATCTTGAGTTTCATAAAAATTAAATTATTTATAAAAGAAAATATAAGTCCTATACTTAAAATTTTGAGTTTTATTTAAGTTTCATAAAAATTAAATTATTTATAAAAAAAATATAAGTCCTATACTTAAACTTTTGAGTTTGATTTCAAAATCTAATCTTATCCAAATACCGCCAAAGTTTGAGCCTACAATAATCTACCATTTGTTGCGGGAGAAATGGAGAATACTCGTATTATACTTTTGTAACTTTAACCCTCTTATAATAGGAGTAACACTCGTAATCATTGCAGGAGATGTCGAGATACTTGATGTTCATTCTTTCAATCGTGTCGGGATAGATGGAGTAATTTGTTACCATTTTTTCTTTTTCTTTTTTTTTTGCCGAATATAGTTCTGCAAGTTAATTCATTCTCTAAAAACACATCAAATTGTTGTCTGCAAAATTGGGATGAAGAGATGTAGCCATGTCACCAAGAAACATGAAGGTGATAAGGCAGGCCGTCAGAGACCAAGAGGCATTCTGGGAGAGACCGAGGGGTCACTGCTAGCTCAGAAAGGTGATAACATCTCTTACCAACCTCAAGTAATAGATTATCTTTTGCTTGGCGAAGCAACCATCAAACCTAAAGAGCAACCCCATCCCCTCATTAACTCTCGATGGTCCCACCTTCATAAGTATCCACACTAACAAAACATTCAAAGATTCACTGGAAATGGCCAGAAGATTTGGCCAGACAATGACACTGATAGTTGATTGCAGCGCTCTTTTAACATTCAAGAACCATCAACAATGGCAGCCCCAACTCAGTGTCTCTTGACCACAGGTCAATGCGGTGCCAATTCTCAATGGAAGCCTGAGAATTGCGCAGTAGTTGCATTGACACAATAATAATTTGATTCAGGATTGAAAACTTTGATCAAACCAAGAAACCGGAAGATATAAACAAAATAGTAGTTTTAACTTACCAAGTTCCATTAATTCAAATGTTCATAACAAAAAAGAGAGACGAAAGCCAATGATCAAACCTACAAAACAGCAACGCGATCTCAACACAGAGTGTGAGCCCCTGGACTGCTCTAACAGCAAGGGAAAAACCCAGAGGACACAACTCCATTTCCAGAAAACAAGGTCATTCCTCAGCCAAAGATCTCTCCTTTTTAACAAACAAATAAATGAACTCACTCGACAAAACCCTTTCACAAAAACATTTAGTTCAGTCCTTGGAACAAAACTTCCTGTAGGAGGCTATATATGAACTCAGATAATTAACTATTTTTACTATTAACTCCTAATAACTGCAAAAACTTATGGGCATGCTATGTTGAGGGGTGCACCATTCAGCAGTGGTGCTTCATTCATCCAATCCAAGGCTTCACTGCAAGCAGCAAAATCAAAATCGAAATCGAAATCAGGTAGAGCACTATGCTGATCATCATCAAATCCAAACAGGGGAATGTCCTCAAGATCACCAATGACAAAATCTTCCGGAGGCTGCACCAGTCCATCCATGTTCATGGAATCAAGTTCCAAATCAAGGTCCATCCCCAGGCCAATCTGAGCCAAAACATCCTCATCCATAATTAAATCCAAATCAGGGACCTTCTGCTCAACAACATTAGCCTCCGAAGCAACTTCGTTCGCCTTGTCACCAGCTTCTGAAGGAGGAGCAGGTGCAGAAGCTGAGGTCAAACAATCCGTTTCAAGAACTGAAGATGGAGATGTGTGTGATATAGGGCTTTCAGCAGAGTACTCAGACATGGCTGGAGTTTCCTTCTGAGGATGTAAAACAACCACAGAACTAGACTGATTATCATCAGCATTCATATTCGAACTCCTTTTAGTAGACTTTTCAATAGCCATAGCCTCGAACTCAAGACGTTTACGTTCATAAGCTTTTGCAGCATCCTCAGGGGAATTGTAAGTACCCAACCAGATCCTCTTTCCCTGGAAAGGATCACGAATTTCAGCAGCCCATTTACCCCATTTCCTCTGTCGTACACCTTTATACTTCGTCGTAGACGGCTTTTGCGCAGCAGGGGAGGGTTGACTTGGGGTTTTAGCTAAACCACCAAGCTTCTTGGGGTTTTTGACCCCATTGTTGCTATCTTGACATGAATTCTCAGTTTCAGAAGCCACAGGCAAGCTCTTAAATAGCCCATTTGGTATACTGATCTCCCTAACAAATCGTTTTGGTTTCCTTTCAATGATCCCCTCATCATCTGAGGAATCAGTAGCATCCGGGTCGTTGCAGATAACCCGAATCCTCCTCAATGCTTGAGCGGGTTCTGTCATCATTTTGAGCTTCTTGCTGATGCTTTCTTGGCTTAATGGCCGTTGTCTCCGAGGCTCAGGCATTTCTCTTCCTTCAAATGAAAACCCCTCAAAAAAGCACCCAGATAACTCTCAAAACTGTATACTTCCCGCAAATGAAAGAAAAAAAATTACGAAACAGAGAAAATGAAACAACTTGAAGAAGAAAGGTTTCTCAGTATCAGGTATGAGGCCCTCTCAAGAACAAGAAAAGCTGTAAAATTTTCTTTATATGAAATCCCCCAAAACACTCTACTCCAGAACAAGTCCTGCAGGAAAAAAAAAAGGAACAGAAAGAACTCAAAGACAGTCTAATAAAGCAAGAATAACATAAAATCAAGACAGATCAGCCATGAAAACCACCCAAGAAAAAGGAAAATTTCCAAGAAATGATGTGTAGACAAAACAACATCCACGTGTAAATCCTCTAGGGTTTAAGGAAGAGAAGAAGGTTACCTTTTGGGCCTCAAACGCATGGATACAGTCTGAAGATGAAGGGAAGCTCTCTGCTGGTGAGCACAGCAGAGGGACTGTTGCTTGAAGATGGCCAACAACAGAACAGCAGAGGACACAGAAATCCAGCAGAGCTTCAAGAAAGCCCCAGTCTTCTCAAAAGCCAATCCAAACCTTGCCGTCATAAATCTCAGCGCCTCCGCTTCTCTCTAAAACCCCTCTTCTTCACTCTTCACAGCAAAGAACACCCAAACAAAAGATAAGAGGAATCGGATCGCATAAAACGACCAATATATAGATAGGCACGAGATAGAGAAAGAAACAGATATCTCCCAACCCCAAGAACCAAAGAAACTAGTAAAAAACCCTTGGATGAACAAACAGTGAGGATGAGGAATCTATGGCCAAGATTTGCTAGTTCCCTCCTGCTTCTCTCTCTATACCATGACAAAGATGATTCAGTGTTTTTATCGAAATTCTAATCAATCACGGTGACTGAGACCCCTTCTACCCCCTTCCGCCCTTCCACGCCGCCCTTCCTTAGAGTGAGTGAGTGAGTGGGTGGGTTTGTGCATCTACCGTACGTCAAACAACAGCAGTGACAAATGAAAAGGTTTTTACCAAATAACAACAATTGACTAGTCCAGACGCAAATCTCAATACAGTGAAACAAACATTTGCAGATTTTATAAATATCATCTGTAACATAAAAAATTCTACACAAAAACCCCATTAAATTATTCTCAGGACTTCGTTTTTTCTTGGAAAAAGCATTTGTTTCTACACCTCAATTCTAGTACGCATACAGAGGAGGGCAGTATACCTTTGTTTGGTTGTGTGTCTTTTTCTTTTCTTTTCTTTTCTTTTCTACGGACAGAAATGGCCGCTTCAGCTTTTCTCCCAAGCGGTCAAAATGGTGCATTAAAGGGAGTTGTATATATAATGTGAAGAGGAATGTCTAAAAAAAAAGGGAATTTAAAAATTCAAGTAAGTGCATTTGCAGCGTTGCAGGACTCTTTGGTGCGTGAATTTATGTAAGTTACTGTGTGATGAGTCGGCATGGCATGGATGTGTCATGACGCATGTCACGCATACCACACCCAAAACCCACAGTAAAACCTGGTTGGTTATATATTCCTTAGCTGGCAGCCACTAGCCTTTACGTGCTCAGTTCTGTTTGACTTTCACGCTCTAATCTCACTGGGCTTAGGTAAGCGGTTGAAGGGCTGTGATTTGGGGCGTGGGAATAGTGCGGTGGGTATTGGGACGAGAGCTGTGACTGTTTTCTGATTGGGAAGGTGGGAGTAATGTCGCGAACCGGCAACGTACAATGAGAAGGCGTTTCTTTGGACTTTGGTAATTGGTTACAGCTAGAATTTTACTTGGTCGAATGTAGGACTGAGGTTGTCTTAGAATTACGGTTTTGGCACTGAAATAGTAGTAGTACTTGTTTTCTAAGGTCGTCTTCAATTGTAGAAAAATAAATTATTCTTTATATGGAATTAAATAAATTTTTCATCTTTTTTTTTTTCGTCAATCATATTTGGGTTAGATTTACTTCCTTTTCTTCATTCTCTTTATTCTGACTTGTATCAATCAACATACTTTCAAAGCTTACCGAATTCTTCAATCTATTAATATCCTTCATTTCTTGCCTTGTTGGTAATACCTTTTTTTTTTTCCTTCCATTTTTCAAACAATTGGGTGTGTATACTGTTCACGTATACATACACAAACAGGTTATATTAGAAATACAGATTAGAATATATTTAAATTATAAAAATAAATTATTTATAAAAAATTTAAAAAATATATTTTTTGTTAAAAAAACCAACCTTCCACATTACAAGAGAAAAAGAGAAGGCGTGGTTACTTTTATCAAAATGAAATCTTTTAATGAAGTTATCTTAGTATGTTCTTTTTTTTTTTTTTTTGAGCAAACAGAAAAAGGATTGTATTTTGATTTTTTAATAATGCACGAGAAGAATCCTAGGAGATTGTGTTGGGCCTAAAAAGGTATAAGGGTTTTGCTAAGGCCTAAGAGGAGCGATATTAGCATGTTACTTAACGGACCTGGAAGAAACGTTTAGAAGCCTAAAAACACACAATGTTTGAGGTACAAAGCCTTGCCTTTTGTCTCTTTTTAGACATACCCTATAAGAAGATATTTGTAATTGTAATTTATATATATATATATATATATATATATATATATATATATATATATATATATATATGATTGAGTTTTGGCGTGCATAATCAAGATGCCATGCCAGTGTATGTGTATCCCTAGAAAAAAAATCTAAAAGGATCGGCCGGGCACCGAGTCAACTTTTGAGCATCTAAAAAGATACAATGCACGAACCTAACCTTCCACTTTGCTTTCTACGTTCGAGCATTATTTTAGATTTAGTAGATATATAATACATAGTACTAATAGAATCTTCACTAGAATTATTTACATTTTATCATGTCTTGGTATATATTTAAGATCCAAGAATTCTAGGTTCTAGAGTTGCATAAAAAATTTCAAAGTATTTGGTTATTTCTTTCCTTTTTTATTTTTCTTCTGTCTTGGCTAGGGTTAAAAATATTATTTTTTTAAGTTATTGCACCATAAATATAACTAATCTTAAAAGACCTGTGAAATGCACAATCATTAAAAATATTTTTAAAATAAAATGTAGGATATTTATTTATTTAAACAAAAAAAATCATCTATATACTTTTATGATGGAGTTGTTCTCAATGATATCTTTAGCCCAAGAAAAATATGTATAGAATTCGAATAATAATATATTTTGAGTAATAGATTTATTGATTCTAAAAAAATGAAACTCATCAAAATCTTTGTTTTTACAGTTTTACCAGTTAATTAAATTTTAATTCCATTTCCCTAGAAAAAGAAGAAAGATTTTCTTCTCTCTCATAAAAGCAAATTAAAAACACTGTATTAAAGAATAAGTTCTCAAAAATAATTTATGTGAAGAGGAAAGAAGAAGTTTATTTGTTACATCAAATAAGACTATCCTCTCCAAGGATTTTTTTTAGAAAAAAATAATTGAAAATTATCAAATATAAAAATAATACTGCTAATAAAGCAAAAATTAATAATATATAGTTAAATTTACTTTAATCTCTCAACTTAAAAAACTATATTCAGAAATTCTTGAAGAAATTTTTTAAAATAAATATAGTAGGATTAATTGAAGTGAACTTATTGATTTCTTTATCTCTATCCATATTTTCTCAATCTTCACAACTTTTTGAACATGCCAAAGTAGTGGTCTCTTTAACTGATTAAATATTTTTAATCAATGTCTAACTTACCATTTGAAAAAATCTAATATAAACTATATACTAATTTTGTGTCTCTTTGATCAAAAAAATCCATATAAATACAGACAAAATATTTAGTGTGAATAATTTAATGTTAGCCTTAATAACTTCACTAAAAAAACAATTTAGGCAATATATTGAAGAAAGCAAAATAGTAAACAGTGGCAAAAATTTTCATCGTAAAAGAAGGAAAAATAATGACCAAAGGATTTTTGAATGGGAAATGATGATATTATCATGCACAACAATTAGGAAATCTTAGGTTTGAGATTGTATTTAAGGTACAACAAAGCAAAATAATGTGAAAGATATTAAAATATTATAGTGATATTTATTCATCTAAATATATTTAAATAAAATAAATATTATGATATTATATAAGTTAATATCAAACTGATAAAGTTTCTTTGACCAATCAAAGTTTTTGAAATTAATTAGGATTAGTAAAATTTCTAGAAAAATAAAACAAAAGATTTGGAAGTCACAAAATGAAAAGTTACATTTCTATAATATATGTATATAGATTTTCTCATCTCCTGTGATATTAATAGAATTTTTAAGAATATAATTAAAAAAATCTTTATTTTCTTCTTTCTTAATCTGTGCTAAAAGAAATAAAATACCTTATATTATATTTTAAAGTGGAAGAATTGGTAATATAAAGCCTTCCTTACTACATCAAGAAGAAGTTGGGGCATATGCTAAATCTTTTACCCTTGTGATATCATGGATTCTCATTTACAAAGAAAAGGTAAATGAAGCGCATTCATAGAGGACCGAGTCACCAGTTCATTTTTGAGCATAGAAGGAAAGTCGCACAACTTCCACCACTTCAATGTTGGTTATCTGGAAGAAGATCATTTAATTCATAGATGCTTAAAGAATAGCACACTTCTATTAGGTGAAAGTTTCATTTCTTTGTTCCAAAAAACCAAAAAATGTTTCATTTATAGTTATTGTTTAACATCTCCTACATTTATACCCAAACAAATGTTGTGATATTTAGATAGCATTTCCGCTCATCATAAATTTAGTTTGAGACTCACGTATCTTTTAAATTTTAATAAACATTTCATTTTTTATAAAATTTAAAATTTCAAATATAAATTTTCTAGTCATATTCTAAAAGAGTAATCTTGTATTCCACGCTAATCTTACTGTTTAGGTAATATCTGGACCCTATCACATTTGTGAATTTGTAACGGGGATTTTGGTCAACATTTTGGTTGTCGTCAAATTATATTGACAAAATTGTAGTCAAGAAATTGATGTATATTTGAAATGCACGCATTCAACCATAAATTTAATCCACCAATTAGGCGACAAATTGAAATACTTTGAAAAAGTTGATTCCGTAGATTATGACAAAGTAAGCTTTTCCTCAATTTAGTAGGAGCAGAAGGTCCGCATTAACTGCTCCATTTTATACTGTGCACCATATAAAGTGCTTAAAATAAGATCCGCCTTTTTATAGATAATTACACGGGGAAGTGAAGAGATACACTATATGGGCAGTCGAACGCAGCGGAGATAGTCCCACATTGGACTCAGAGTAGAATTGAGAAGCAATTCATAAGAGTTCACACCTCCCTTTCCAGTCAGTAATTGCCTAGATGGTGTGAGAGTGTGGGTCTCTCTTGGTCTTGCCTCTCTTTCTCTTCTGTGCTCCGGTGCGTCCGGCTGTACATGTGGTCTGTCTCTTCCCTTTCCCGTGTAATTATCTATCAAAAGAAAAAAACCTTGGTCGGTCCCTGAGACAGTCCCACATTGGACTCATAGTAGAATTGAGAAGCAATTCATAAGAGTCCACACCTCCCCTTCCAGTCAGCAATTGCCTGGATGGTGTGAGAGTATGAGTTCCTCTTGGTCTTGCATCTCTTTCTTCTCTGTGCTCCGCTGCGTCCGACTGTTCATGTGGTATGTTTCTTTTCTTTCCCGTATAATTATCTATAAAAAAAAAGATCGGCCGTACAGAGCATCAGCAGCACGTGCCTTTGTCTCTTCGAGATTAGAGGATCTGTAATCTCGCGGTCCATCTTCTTCCACGTCAGCAAGCCAGCAGTTATGATTTGTCTCCCATCCCCAACCGAACCGTACTCATAAAAAATTAAATTAAAAGAAAAAATGTCAGAATGTCAGAGCGTCTCTCCCCCCTGCATTCTGCCCTGCAATACCCTCAGGAGAAGGAGATATTTGCCATCACCATGTCACGTGACTCGCTTTCTTTTCTTTTTTCTTGTTGTATAACATCATGGATGTATGGTCCAGCCAGAGAGCATCACGATATCGATCATCATGGCAACATGCATCTACGTACACATACAATGTCCATCCATCTATTTCTCATTGAAAATTTTGTAAACTTATAATTAGTCAATTACTTGACAATTGAGCAATTGGTTCGATGATTCTACCTTTGAAGTTGAACATTCCTTTAGGTGATTCTTTCAAACAATTCACTTTGTTTTCGAAAAACTAAATTTAGAATAATTAGAGTCAAAAAACTTCTAATTAGAGAAGAATATAAGCTATGCTTGAAGTAAATTAATTCATCTCATTTGTTGATATCAATGTATTTAGATTAGGGTTTGGTTTTAAAATTTTTATTTTAAAATTTATAAAAATAATTTTTTTGTACAATGGAGTTCATACCATATTTAAAGTTTAATTAAGTTAATAGAGTCATAAAAAATTGATTATAAAAAAATTACGCATTAAATTCTCTCTCTAACTTAATGACCCATGCTCCGCACTCGTATCTTCCCCTCCCTTCTCAAACAATAAGAAAATCAGATCAAATGTGTGTTGCAACCTTATGCAATTTTTTGTTAGTGTCCCGAGAGTTAATTTTTTGTAACAGAAACAAACCATTTGCTCCTCTTGTCACAATTCATTAGCAGCTATAGATCTTCCAACTGATCACCTTGTAAAGATATACAAATATGAAGAACAGAATAAGACTACCACAGGAATGCAACTAGTAAAGAATTGGCCACTCATGAAATGCTTAACCCTTCACCCAAGACAACCCAAACACAAAGGTAATCCACATTAAAGGGAAGGGACAACAACCCCAAATCCATAGTGACAACCTTCGAGGTAGTAGTGGAAAATTGACGTAAAATGATGAGAGATTAATTTATGACCAAAAAAATAATATTGAACGCAATATTCAAAAACTTCAACTTTAATGTTTGAAACAATAATATTGTTGAAGTAGAAACATGTTTTTTAAAATAAAAATTGAATGTGTTGATAGCATATTGGAATTCTAAATATATTGGGAACAAAGGTCATACAAAAAAAGTACAATAAACCTAAATAAGTCTTGAAGTAATGGTTTCGAAGGCTTATAAGTGGAAATATTAAGAAATTGATCAAAGAAAGAAATCTGCCAAGCCATAAAAAAAAAAAAAGCATATCACATGACTAATAACAAATTGAAAAGAAATGGTGCATAAATAAAAGAAAATAATAATTAGAGAACTATATTTTTTCTTGGTCTACAACCTTTAGCTAAGGAAAAAAGAATAACAATGAGAGGGGAAGGCTTCTTTTGAAAGGCTATCAGTAAGAGGAAAGCAACCGTGAATTGAAAGAACTAGTTAGTTTTAAATATTTTAAAATTTAAAAGAGAGTGAAAGATAGTCAAGATTAAAAAAACGTATTAAAAATAATTGAGATTAGGAAATAAAGTTGGTTCAAATTTTATTAAAAAATATAAATCTTCCTAGCCAATCATAACTTTTTTATGTAATAAAAAAAGTTTAAAATGTTAAAAAATAAGAATAAAGTTTGAATTATTTAAAAAATAAAAATAAGAATAAGGACTGCTGCTTTTTCTTCTTTTTCTAAGTAGTACTGTAATATTTTTGTTTGCATGCATGTTGACCAAAGGTGGTGGATGATGAGACCAGAGGACAAGTGGGCTACGCAAGTAGAGATGAGTGGACCGAGAGTTGCTTCGCTTTCCCCCCAGAGGCGCCGACGTGGAACCCACCGGCAACTCTTTTTCCCGCCAAAAGCTAGGGTAGAGGCAGCATACTACTGTTCCACGTGGCCGGACCTTGCGACACGTGTCCACCATATCCTGACATCCCCCCATGACCAAATGGGCCACCTGAAGATCTTATGCCCACTTTTATCCCTCGGTTAATATTGCGTCCCCGATGACCTATCAAAGAAAAAATAATATTGCGTCCCCAATTTGTAATGAGTGTCTATGATTATGATTTAGAGAAAATTAAAATCGAACTTGATTTCTTTAAATTTTGGTCTCAAAAATTTAAAAAATCAATTTGATTCGGTTTTAATCAAGTCAAATTAAAAAAATTAAATTTTTTTCAAACTAATATATATTTAAGTATAGTTAAAAGTTAACAATCTTAATAAAATTATATCATATTTGAAGTTTAATAACTTAACTAAATTAGATCTTAATTAAAATTATTTTAAAATTTAAAATAATTAATTTTATATATTTTACAAACTCTATTTGAAAGTTGATAATTTAAAATAAGTTAGGACATAATTAAAGTTATTTAGGAATTTAAAATTTCTTGATTCTTTATATTTCAAATTTCTTAATTTTCATAGAAAATTTCAATTTAAAAGTAAATTATGTTTAGTTTAATTTTTAAATAATAAAATTATTATTTTTTTAAAAAAAATCAAACTGATGTACATCCCTATCAATTACTTCTCTTTAGTATGGGTAGGATAATCCAATTACCCCTTTTTTTTTTTTGGTAGTTCATCAAGGTTTGATTCTTCTTTTCTATTTACAGATTATACACACAAATTTTAGACTATTAACTAAACTATAATATCATTAATTAAATATAATTTTTACAAAAAATTAGAGCTTAAATACTTCAAATTTTAGTCTTTAAAATATAATTTTATCAAATGAGTCTTTAATAGCCCCAATTATCTAATTTACAGTATTTTTCAGCCACTCTTTATTTATATCGCACATGAAAAAATAAACAAATCACTTTAAATGATATTTCTTATGAAAAAGGAATAATAAACCCTAAGTTGAACCCCAATTTTTGTTTATTTTGTTGATTCTGAAAAAGACGAGATTCGACCCACCACATCTGGTGGGGAAGGGCTGATAATGAGCGAGCGGTGTCGAGTGCGGGTATTTGAGCGTGCAGGAGGCGACTTTTGGATGATTTTCTTCAATTATTTCCAAGATTTTCTGCTGACAGTGACGTGGTACTTACTGCAAGCGGGGCGACGTGTACACTATGTACTTACAATACGGGCTAGGTTAGTTGGGGATGGGTCAAGGGATTTTAATTGGATCTGCTCCGATTTTCTCTCTCGTAACCTTTCCAGTCAGGCTTCTGTTCTCTCCTTTCTTTCTCTCCTCTCTAATTCCTGGAGAGGAGAGCCCTTTTGTGCTTTTTACTATTTGTGTTCGATGCTGTAACTAGGGGTGTTCAAAGGAATTACGATTCGTTTTTCGATTCAGTTTTTTTATTTTTTTGAAAACCAAACTAAACCGTAATTTTTTTCGGTTTTACTATTCAGTTTTTCGGTTCGGTTTAGGGTAAAACCGAAAACCGAACCGAAAAACCGAAATTTTAAAAAAAATACAAAGAACGTATTATGGTAATGCGTTCTTGTATTTTTTTAAAAAAAATAATACAAAAACGCATTATCATAATGCGTTCTTATATTATTTTTTAAAAAAATACAAGAACGCATTACCATAATGCGTTCTTTGTATTTTTTCAAAAATTTCAGTTTTTCGGTTCGGTTTTCGGTTTGGTCACCTAAACCGAAAACCGAACCGAATTTTTTAAAAATTTAAAAACCGAACCGAACCGAACCAAAAAACTATAAAAACCGAACCGAACCAAAAAATTCGGTTCGGTTCGGTTCGGATTTTCAGTTTGATCCGAATTGTGAACACCCCTAGCTGCAACCACCTTTTCTTCTCTATTTTCAGAATTGAAATTTGCTTTCTCATTTTTCTCTCTCCATTTACAAAGTTCTTTTATTTATTTATTTATTTATTTAGGGGCAAATTCTATTTTTCTCCACCTAAAGCCCAATAGAAAGTGTTTGTGGCACTGGACTGAGTGTATGCCAAAATGTTCTCTAAACTCTTCTCATGTGTGGTTATGAGCACTTTATTTGCAATGAAATGGTTGCTTTGACTCATAACCATTGTTGATTTTAGGTAATTTTGTAACCATAGCCTCCTTAGCTAGGGTTCCTTTTATACTAACTAGGGTCAGTCAGAGGATTATTGCCTTTCTTGTGCTGCAATTGTAATCTTTGTGCTCTTCATTGGTTTAATGCAATTTCAAATTCAAAAAAAAAAGAAAAAGAAAAAGAAAAGAAGAAAACCAAAGAGCTACAACTACACACACTTCAAACTTGTAACTTATACCAGGGGTATGATTGGATAGAGTTTGATTTTGAAATTTTTTGTCTTGGGTTTCGGGAGAGAGAAATTTTTGTGAGAGAAAAAGAAAAATGTGAGATAAGAAATTTACATTGGTTTTCATATAGAACCCAATCCAAGTAAAGCCCAGTAAGTTCCTTATTCGATTTCCAGCTTTTTTACCGAAAAAAAAGGAAAAACATATCAAGCTTTGCTGCTCTTAAATTGCTATTTTAGAGGTCCTTCTAGGCTTAATTCGTACAAGAAAAGGTTGAAAATTTTACACCTTCTCTTATGATAAGAAACTAGCCAAAAAGCCCGTGCTATGCACGGTGATATATATATATTTTAAAATATAATTTTTATAGTAATGTGTCTAACAAAATTAAAAATTAATTCTAAATAAGCTTCAAACTTTTTTAATTAATAAATTAAATCATCAAATTACTAAATTATTACAACCAATCTAATAATTAATTAATTAATTAAAATTTGATATTCAACATAAAAATTTTAATAAATGCTATTGGCAATTTTGTCAATCGAGAAAAATTAAAAAAATAAATATCATGATAAGTAATACATAGTAGAGAGATATAAATGTATTATTCAAAGATAATTTTACAAATGAATATGTTATATTGTGATTCTCTTTTGCAGATGAGAACATTCTTTAAATTGACAAGTAAAACAAATGTTATCTGTGGTGAATTTATGTAACTTTGATATTATATAATGCTCGAACCATGAATATAAACGTACGATCTTTGCATGAATTAATTTGCTTATGAAATTTTTCTAATTCATTCTCCTGATACACAAATATTATAGTTTAGAGTTGAATCTATAAAATTTAAAATATCTAAGTAATCACATAACTTTTTGATGTACTAAAAAAATTATTAGAAGTATGAATATACCAATACCTATCTTTGCATTTCATTTAGGTGATCAACTGAACACCTTAGTACAAATTTTGCATGCCTATCTTTGAGAGTAATATTCATTTATGCACTATAATCTTTTATGATCATATACTCTAAATACTATTTCAACAATTCGATATCATTGTTGGCCATTATTTAATGTATTGCTTTATTCGATATCGGTTCCCTCATAAAAGTACATTTCCTTCAGATTTACGACTTTGCATTCTAAATGCATAGAATTCTCTCATGAATATATATCTTCAACGCTATATTTTAGTAATTCGAGAAAAATTTATCACAATGCACCACTCATCTATACCATACGAAAAAAGTAATGGATATTGAAGTGGCATATAAGACAAATGTATCTCATTGATACGTTTCAAGTTTCTATCTCTTGCAAATACCACTATATCTCATTGATGACTCTTAAATATTTTGACATCAATCCAATGTCAATGTTGATTTGTTCAATTTTTTAATACCAGTAGCATGGTCACTTTTTTTTTAAGGAATATGATCTCCCTTCTATGTAGTCTTGCCAGTTTAGAATTAAATTTTTCCTTAGTATGATCCAACACACTCAAACTTATATTATAAAAAAAGTTTTAAAAAATGAATCTTGTCCAATAAAGTAAAGAATTATTACAAAAAAAGTAAAAAATTAATTAACCATTCATAAAGGTAGTAATAATGCATATGCTTGACCATAATTGTACTTTTATAACTGCTTTAGAATACATTAGAAACATGTAATAATGTGATAATTTAAATAGGTAAATAGAGAGAAAAAGATTGAAGAATAAAAAATAAAAAATTTTACAGAAAAGAATTGAAAGAATTATTATCTTTTTTCAAAATTGCAATAATTGAAGTTTCTGGAACAATTGCAAGTGGAGAAAATTAAAAAAATTAAAAACATTATAGAATAAAAAAAAAATCATAGAAAAATAATTAAAGAACAAAAAAATAAAAATTACAGAAAAATTGAAGAAATTATTACCTTTTACCAGGATTACAACAATTGCAAATGACGACAATTAAAGAACAAAAAATAAAAAATAATTATAGATGGAATTGATGGAATTATTAACTTTTACCATAATTGTAACACTTACAAATGGAAATAATTTAAAAAATTTAAAATATTATAGAACAAAAAAAATACATAAAAATAATTAAAGAACAAAAAATAAAAAAATATAGAAAAGAATTTTATTTTTCCCCTCATTTTCTATAAGTAGGCAATAGAAATATCCAACTTATAATGTCTCTTGGGCTATTAACAGTATATTTTTTCTTTAGTTTTTAGTTTCAACCAAATTAAAATGTTGAGCAGTGTAATTTTTTTTCATGCTTATGGTTTTTGTTGTAGACACTAATTGAAGGGTTTGCAATGATTGATCACATGAGAAAAATATGGTATGTTAATGTGTCTTTTTCATTAGATTTATTGTGTATGTGTGTTATATCTAGTGACACACAAACAGAAACATTGTAAAAAAATAATTAAAGAATAAAAAATTAAAAAAATTACAGAAAATAATTGAATGAATTATTACCTTTTACCATAATTGTAACAATTGCAAGTGGTAGCAATTAAAGAATAAAAAATTTAAAACATTATAAAACAAAAAAATTACATAAAATAATTGAAGAAATTATTACCTTTTGTTGAAATTATAACAATTGCAAGTGCCGGTAATTAAAGAACAAAAAATTAAAAATATTAAAAAAATAATTAAAGAACAAAAAATAAAAAAATACAAAAAATACAAAAATTATTACTTTTTACCAGAATTGCAACAAGTGCAAGATTCTGGAATGATTATAACTGGTGGCAATTAAAAAATAAAAAATTAAAATATATTACATAAAATAATTGAAAGAGTTTAGGTGCCAATTGTAGATTTGTGAAACAAAAGAATTAAATGATAGATTTTCACAAAAAATTGAGTATGATAGATTTCAATGTTAAATAATAAATAGAATTTATGAAATTAATTAAGAAGGAATTGTATTGAATTAGGAGATTTATTAGATAGTAATAATTTATTGAGTTTTATTAAGTATGAACTTCTAAATATGATTTATGAAGATAACTTTCAAATTAAAAGTTGATATGTAGTATCTATCAATGAAATATTTTTGAAAGGATTTAAAAAATTAAAAAATTTATAAAATAAGGATGAGAGATTTGGAGCCATAACAAAGAAAGGGTAACATTTCTATAATATATATATATATAGATTAGGATTCATTTATATTGCATCTTTTTCAATTAAATACATAATTAAACTTCACTTATCTTCTCATAAAAAATTTACTTTCACAAAACTCAAAACAAAATCTCTCCCATCCAAACACAATCTAAATACACCCTTATTCAAATTGAAACTAAAAAATTCTCTCCCTAAAAGTTGCAAGAATCCTATTTGTATGTGCATCATGAGAGATCCATGAACTCCCAGTGCAGGAATATCCAGATCAAAATATCGCAAGAATAAGGACTTAAATCATGATAGATAGCTTTGACACGCTGCCCGCACAACTTTTACTGAAAAGATCGGACTCCGGTGGGGGAAAAAAATGGACACGAATCGCTATCTCTGCCTTTGAACATTCTCCAAATGAATCTTATCACGAAGAAGAAAAAGTTGATAATTTGGCAAATGAATAAAGGCTTCTATAAATATAGCTCCTCACAGGCTAAAGGGTCAATTGGGGAATGGCACTAAAGCAGGTAAGATGATAGCCGTGCAAAGAAGACTGGTCTGTGATGTATTTTTTCTTCTGGGTTACATATGCCAAAAAAAAAACTGGAGGTTTTGAATATTTACAAATGAATAATAATAATAAAAAAAACTGGAATTACAAGTCAAGTCTCAGTTCTTCAGTCTGATAAACTGGAATTTATTGACATTTCCAGACGTTTGATGCCAGAAGGCAAGTGTTAACTGTGACGGTATGGCTACCAAGACCTGTTTGAAAAGTCGCTTCTCCATAGTTTCCCCGAAATTCTCCACAATCTCCTCTCAAACTACATTTTCCACTATGCAGAGGAATTCCTGGAAGTGGTTGTGAGCGAAACAGGAATGCACATTCCAGCAGAGCAGATGAAGTATTCATGGGCACTCCTTGCTCAAGGTCTCATTAATGCTACCACCGTGCAGTAGTAGTATAGTCCACTTCATTAAATTCTCCATTCATGAAACCGTGTCCCAAATAATACATGGCAAAATAATGGGAATTGTCAGAGCCCAAAATTTAATAGAATATAGTACTATAAATATATTTGTTGATCAGCGTGATTTCATTTACTCCTTTATATATATATATATATATATATATATATATATATATATATATATATATATATATATATATATATATATATATATATATATATATATATATATATATATTTATTTATTTATTTATTTATTTCACGTGGGACCCACAGGTATGTGCCTCCAGATTCTTGGCACAGAATACTCAGCTTAAATGTTTCTCAAACAACCCAATATGGGCCTCTCCATCCAACCAAATGGATTCATGCTTTGTGCTTGGTTTGGGCCCACTTTCACTTTCGTTTTTATTCGTGTGTTTCCTCTCCTTGCCAATGCCAAACGTTCTAAGTTCTGTCATATTGGCTAATGTAACAAAAGAGTAAATGGATTTTGCCCCCTCATGAGATTTTCTTTCAAAAATTAAGGATGTGATGTCCAAAGCGTATACTGTCTCGAACAAGGCCCAAAACATACGATGCTCCGGCAGATGATTTAAGGATGTGATTGGATAGAATTTGGTTTTGAGATTTTCTGTCTTGAATTTCAGGAGAGAGAAATTTTTGTGAGAGAATAATTGAGATGTGAAATGTGAGATAAAAAATTTATATTGGATTCCGTGTGGAGTGCGCATCTGGGTTGGAGCAGTCCAGTCAGCTATTTTGATTCCTAACACAACATAGCTTTGAATTTGTTCATGACTAATTATTATTGTTCTGATTATTGTTTTGAAAAAGTTAGAGATTGACAGATGTTAGGTTGAAACTGTATCTGGGAAAACATTTTATCCTTACCAACCATTGAGCAACACCTTCTTATGTATGTTGTTTGAATAGTAATAATAATATACTGAAAGGAAAAAAAAAACAAAACTGAAGGGCAATATAAAATTCATTGATATTAAACTACTATGATTTATTGGTGTTGAATTGCTAGGGAGAAATTTTACCCCAAAAATAGATAATACTACTATTTCTCCTCAACTTTGGATCCCCACTTTCCAGGATATCACAAAGTTCTTACCAAGAAGCAATTTCATGCCTGTAACCTCAACAATCATGCTAGTTTTCGTTCCATCCACATCTTCCTCCTTCACAAGATTGTTCAGTTGTGCCTGACTGAACTGTACATTGGAGACATCGGCAACTGGAGCTCCCTCGGCCTCCATTGCAAATGAACTAGCAATTCCATCCAAACCAAGCACTGTGATTTTCTCAATGATCCAACCTTTGTCCAGTGCATACTTGCCCTCTTGAACATCAGACCACACTTTCACTGTTCCGTTGCTGACTGTTGCATAGAAATCGATATACGTTGAGTATCCATTTCCGAGTTTCATCTCAGGAAGCTCATCTTCGTCGACGTAAAGCTTTCCTCTGGCTTGTCCCTCGGTAGCAGCAAATGGGAATGACACAATGAGGGCGAAAGGAGTTTTTCTTGCTTCACTAGATACCAATCCACCCTGCTGCATTGGTATTATGGCGTTCTGATACAAATGCACATTGACCACATGTAAAGGAGCATAAAGCGTGACATTGTGGGATTGCTTTGAGACGATGGCCTGTGTCATGTCAAATAAGCTGTACCAAGTACCAGGAGGAAAGAGAGCTGTCACCTCGGTTTTATTTGCCTCCAGCACTGGCGAAACCATTATACTGCTTCCTAGCAAGAATTGAGTGCTCAATCCATAAAATTCAGTGAGAGCAGGGAAAGAGAAGAACACTGGTCGAGCAATTGGTGCTCCACTGATATGTGCCTCGTAGCTCAGTGTGTAAAGATAGGGCAAGAGTTTGTATCTCATACCCAAAGCATTTCTACCTGATTTGGCCACTGTTTCCCATTGATAAAGCTCCTGTCTTGGGGAGGCAAAGTTGGCATGATCCCTTGAGAAGGGGTAGAAAGCACCTAATTCAATCCACCGGTTGCAAAGCTCTTCGGTGGGAGCCGGATAGAATCCACAAATATCTGAACCAACCATTGGGGAACCAAATAGTCCAAAGTTCAGCATTGTAGAAATTGAATATCTCAAATCTTCCCAAGTACCCTTGTTATCTCCTGTCCAGTGTGCAGCATAGTGGCCTGAACCAACAAAAGTTGAACGTGACAAAATAAATGGGCGCTTGCCCTCAATCCCGAGAAGACCCTTATGAGTTGCAATGGTTTCAGTGAAACCGTATAAACTGTGGGCATCGTACTCCAAAACTCCATTGTAGTGTACTGCACTTGTGGCTATGGTCTTGTATCCAATAGGAACTTGTGATCCAGAAGCATTTATCTTGTAAGGTGGTTCATCCCATCTTGTTTTTGTTATATTCTTGCAATCTAGACAGCAAATCCATCCAGGTTGAGTTCCAGAAGGACATACCCTGTCCTTAGGAATAGTACACAAACCAGTACAAAAGTTGGAAACTTCATTCATATCAATCCATAGGCCATCAACAGGTACAAGTTCATGGAACCGACGGACTTCATCAGCCCACCAATCAACTGCTACGGGGTTAAGGAAATCAGGAAAGTTGACAGCTCCAGGCCAGACTTGGCCAATGTAAGGCTTTCCCATATACTTGATGAAGACATCCTTTGCAATACCTCTTTGATAGAGGCCATAGGTTTCATTTACAGCAATTCCAGGGTCTACAATGACAACATACTTCATTCCTCGGGCATGAATTTTCTCTAAGAACGCAAGAAGCTTTGGACGGGGAAAGTTCTCCGGGCTGAGTGTGAAATCCTTCCGATGATCCATGTGATCGTCATCAGTCCACATCACATCAAGAGGAAGGTTAGCCTTCTGGTAGTTTTCTACAACATCTTCAACTACAGAAAGATTATGATAACCCCATCTGCATTGATGGAACCCTGTAACATCGTAACAAAAGAATGAATTATGAGGCCGTATTTATGAGCTCAAGTTTTTCTAACCTGATATGTTGCCAGATATGTAGTTTGATTAGTACAAGACAACAAAATTGCTGAACAATTTTTTAGTACAAGATATTTTTTCATTCATTACAGGTTAGTGCTTTATATCAGGAGCAGTCTTCGTTCATGGTTCTTGGCATGCCTGATGATTAAATCAAAGAAACTAACAGATTGAAATACAGAAATTCAAGCACAGTAGGTATGTAATTTTAGGCATGTAAGAGTAATGACATTTACCATTTGATAGAGACAACTTGCTTTTTCAATGAAAAGATTAGGTTCAATGAGAAAGGTACAGTGTTGATGTTCTTTATCCTAGAGATTCTTTTTTCTTCCATCACTTTGATAGCCATAAGAATTTCCAAATTACTATACCTCAATGATATAACTTTCTCATTTATTTCAATAATCAGATTGTGCAGGCAGTAATGTGGTCTCTAGAAGAGTGAAATTGACAAAATATCAGACTTTTGGCCTACCAACTGTGAGGTAAATGTCCCGGGAATCCTATGAAATCGTTCAAAGTTAGTTCCGCAACAGTACAAGTTCTCTAGGTATCAGTCTTGTACAATTGTCAACGGGCAATGGTTCCCTCTGTTATAATCAAATGGGACCTCAATGATAAGTAATTAGCTGGCAATGTGATCTCGGCCAGATATTTATTGTTCAAGTTACCCTCATGAAGGAAAGATAAATATCTCAGAAAAGGGCAGGATAGTTTGTAAGCAACAAGTGACAGTGCTTTCAGATGGTCCACTTGTTGCTTTCCTCAAAGATTTGCGAAACTTCGGCTAAAGGCAGAAACACAAAACAACAAGAATAAGTAACACCAACGAGATCTGGGAAAGTTTGCAACTTGAACGCATCTTTTATTCTGGCCTAGCAGATATTTTCAGAAATTGTATATCAGAGAAAGAATATTATCTTCTGTCAAAGTATTTATGAGGACAAACATGACTAAGAAAATTTAAGCCTTGAATGGACCAACTACTACTGCCTATATTTGGCAGTTGGCACTATATAAAGTGGAACTAAGTCATTCATGGCGTAACCCCACACGCACCCAGTAAAAGTGCATAAGTTTTCACCCATATGTGCATCAATAGTGAACTCAAATCCAGAAATCATTAGAAATACAAACAATCTTAGTCATAGATGCAACGAGAAGCAATTTCTATATAATGACGAGCATGTAATTGGCTTGACAATAAAGCAGACGAAGTTAAAAGAAGGCAAACAAAAACCAGGAAAGAAATGGTTCAACCGACGCGTCTTCTGCTTCAATCATTGACTCTAGCAATCCCTTTCGCACAAATCAGTGGATATCCTTAGCATAGCGTCATTTTGACATAAAAATCCAATCTTTAGCATTACTTTTTTCTTTTCTAATGCTTTAATTTCCCGTACATCAATAATTAAGATCTATACTACTACAAGTCTGTCTCAGAATCCATATTATGAAGTTTCACTTATAAATACAACCAGCATAATCACATCAAGAAATTTCTGCAGCACTTTAACTTTTGGCAGTATTAAATTTCGATGGAAGAAAAGACTTCCAAGTCTTCCCTACAATAATGATAAAGGGACACGAAGACCATATGCCTGAACAAGATCTTTCCCCATTCAAAGTGGCGGTTTCCAATTGAATTAGCTAAATCAACTGAGCAGGATCTGCCTGAAATCAAGTTACCTTTGATATTTTCTTGTCTTCACTCGTTTACTCAAACTTTAAATCTACTTTAATTTAAGTCTTTCCCTGAAAGGTACCAAAATTTTGAAACTGAAACCTACTCTCTCGCAGTTAATAAGATTCTCCTACGGGATGAACATTGACAGACACCTACATTTGTTGAACAGCTCTAGCAGTAACCAAATGAGTAAACAAATACTTAAAAGCAAATGTAAATGCAAATGAATGTAAGAGAGTGGAAGTAGGTAAATGCTTACCAAAAGCCCAGTAAGGCATTGGAGCCGGCCGACCGATGAGTGCAGTGTACTGATCAACAACATCCAAAGGACTGGGACCGGAAAAGAAGTAAAAGTCGAAAACACCCCCAATAACCTTGTATGTTAAAGAAGACCCTGTGTAGAAAACATCCATCCCATTGCTGTTCAACAACAGAACTGCATGGGCATAGGCCTCCCCACCCACATTTCTCATGTCCATATACACAGGGTGGGACCCGTACAAATCAGCATTAAGATTAATGGCTGAAATGTCAGTTGTGTACAGAGTGTATGGATCATTGGGGTACAGTTTGATGCCATGGGGCTGTGTGTTCTCTCCCAGGCCATACAGTGAAGCGTCTTTTGGCAATTTGGTTGAAATCTCAAGGTACTGATCCTTAAACACTAATGAGCTGTAAGGGTCTGAATCGTCCGAGCCAGAATTGAAGAGGGTCTGCCCATTTGATTTTCTTTTCACAACAAAACTAAAAGGGTCAGCCGTGTAGCTGAATATGAGCTCACTGCCAACATATTCTGCCACCGCAAACGTATTTTGTTTCTTTCTTGACTTGTTAATGGCTTTGCTTAGTGCTGCAGGCTTCTCCCTAGGTATCAAGTTGTATGGGACCTCCCATCTTTGATTTTTTGCATCAGTTATGTGAACTCTCAAGCGATTATCTGTTTCATGCCTGAAAAAAAAAAAAAAACAAGGACCAGAAAAAGATGAAATCTCTCTTCAGAAAGAGATTAACAAGACAACCACCTATTAGTAAATAAATTACTGGGGGAAAAAAAGAGAAGAAACTACAATGTAGCAGAGTTACTGCAAAGTTATGATAGAGGCTTTTCTGGTGATAGGGTCAATTTCCTTGCTTGGCCTAGCTGATTAAAACAAGAAATAGAAGAAAGCTTGGAGTTGTAAATGCAAAAAACTTACTTCACATAGAGCTGCAAATAAGGAATATCTGGGCCATAGATTTCGTTTTCTTGCTTGACTTGAAGAAGGCCCACGAAGCCACCGTCTGGTGACTCTTCTACTGAAATCAAGCTATAGCCTTTGCCAATCTTGGTTGGAGTTGTTGAGACTACAAAATCAATTCTTGCAATGCATAGAAGTAACACAAGCAACAGCTGTATAAAAGAAGAAAACAAAGAAGAAAAGGAAGAGAATGACATGATTCTATTAAGGAAAAGATGAAGAAAGGCACTTGGCTTTGGCTGTGGATTGTTAGGGCATTCGGTATATATAGCATGAATCCATAGGATACATGTGATGCGGATGAGGGATGCTTACGATCTCATATGGATCTTTTCTTTGGAACCTGCATGTGACTATGATGTTCCTTTGGTCCCACTCTGGTAAAAACCCGTTCCCTGGGGTTTCTTGGGCCTACACTGTTCTTGATTGCAGTAGTTTTTTGACAGAAATCAGAATAGATTTATGTCTCCTTGTAGCACCACCTTTACCAATCCTCTAACAGAATGTTCTCATACTCTGATAATGCCAATCCGGGCTCTCACTGAGCAACCTATAGGGAGCTTAAAGATGATAAGTCTCTAGCTTAAAAACTTGGATTATCAAAAAAAAAAAAGATGATAAGTCTCTCTCATCATTATCTATATACCGTTTTGTTTCGGATTGGATGTCCACGTTAACATAATCTAAATTGAATATTTTTTCCTCTAAAAAGTTTTTCTTTTCTTTATTCTATAATTGAGCCTCTTGTCCTGAGAATATGAAAAAAGAATTTTACAATTATTTGGTCCCCACCACTAATTGTAACAAAGATAAGATTATAACTTAAATACATTCATTTAAATTTTTGTATCAAGTTAAAATAAGGTCCCGGTGAATAAAATAAGTATTTATCTTGGTAAATACAAATGAATAGATCACATACAACCTTATAAATCATGAATGCGTTAAAAAAATTATTAGTAATGAATCTCTTTCGCTATAGGAAATTCCTCTGGATTCAATCTTTAGCTTATTTGCATAAAGGGGTTCATGGAAGATGCAAATTATGTAGACAAAATCTCGCAAAACGTGGGATATATGTCATGTGGTTAGGATCACATACAGATAATCCGCCAGCAATATGCAATCTATCCATTTTAGTCCAGAAATGTACATATTTATTAGTGCGTGCATGAAACTTGGATTTGGCAAATGTATCTCCTCAGCTGTTTTAGCTTATTCTGGTCAATAAGATTTGCTTCCAAATTTATCATAAGATAGAGCGAAAGAACGTGACAATGGTTAAGGAAGTGTATCACTCAAAAAGAGAATAAGGGCATGCTTTTATTTATTTAAAATATACTGTTTATAAATTTTTTAATTTAAAATTTATTTTCAACTACTTATTTACTTCTTATTTCAACATAAATAAACTAAAAAAGTTATTTTTCAGAAGCTATCATGTGGATGCTTTTTTAAATAGTTTTTGCTTATTGATATTGTTAAAAATAAAAATTTTATTTTAATTTTAAGAATAATTTTTTAAAAATATTTATTTTTAATCAATTTAAAAAAATTAAGTAATTGAAAATAGAACCTCAGAGATGCAAGAAAATTGCTAGTCATATTTCTTGAACATACGCCACTATGTTACTTCTCTTAAACTACGGGATATGATTTTCTAACAAGTTTATCTAATTATTTCTTAAAAATTATTATAGTCATAAATATAATTATTTTATTTTTATTAAATTTATAAAATTAATTAATAATATAATAAAAAATACTCTTTATTTCTCTTCTTCCTTAAATTATACAAAAAGAGTAAAAAATTATTATATTTTTAAATGATGAGAGTATATTATTTGTTGATCTAAGTTAATAATCTCGATTGAGTCTTGCAATGAGATGCGAGAAACAGGGAGTTGGAATGTTGGAATATCACTTGCGTACTTTTAAAGTTTTGGTTGGAAATTCGTAGAGTTGCGTGCGAGTTGGGAGGTCGTGAGAGAATATGGAGAGATTGGCAGAGTAAGGCAGTGATGGTGGTGGATTCATGCCCACAAAGACCGGAGAGCCTGTCTCGTTTCCAGCGTCCAATTGTTGAAGGAGAAATGGTATGGTCCCTTTCAAGTAATTAAAGCTGTTAAATAATGTAGCCACAAAGTGCACTTTGGTCATTAATACTCCCTCACTTTTGTAATATTATTTCTATTTCCACTCTTAATTTGTTTCATTTGCAATATTGGATAAATTTAATAAGTTTTAAATGGACAGTTTGGAAGATGGCTTAATGTATTTTATGAGCTAAAAAAAGACGCATAAGTATTTTTATTTTGCATTTTAGAGATTTTTAATATGCGTGAAAAGTACACAATAAAACTAATATTATGAGATCGCGAGAGTAAAAGATAAAATACTATTTGAAATGTTGTTGTTTACTTCCTCTATTTGGAATTAGATTCGATGTTTACTTAATTTTGTATTCATTTTATATGTGAAAAAATAAACAATGTTACACAAGTTGTACTTACATTAAGAAGATTCTACTCCATATGTTTCAAAGAATCAAAATACAGGCGTTTTAGGCCTTTTTTTTAAAAAATAATTAATTTCTTTTGAGGAGCAAGAGAAAAACGATACACATCACACAAAAAAAATACAAATTTCTAAATACGAAGCAAACAAAAAAGAGTTAAACAAGTAAGCATATACAGAAGTCACCCGACGCAGACATAGTTCCGAACAAAAAATGTGATGTCCCTTCGACTCTTTCGGAATTTTGCATATGACTCCATTAAGGATTTTGTCTTTATTCGATTCAATTACGATGTTAATATACTAAATAAATTCTTAATTATTAACTGTTATTAATTTGGGGATCAGAAGTTGATACCTTAACAACATGCCACCCCCTCCAACGCTCGGAGTTTTTCGGTCTCTAATGCGAACAAGCAAGAGCTCGAATGTCCAAAACAATTGTTTTACCATATTTGGATAAGATTTGCACGACAGAGTCCAATGCGGGAAATGTTCCTTTAGGTTAAATATATATTATTTTTTTAAAAAATGAAGTATGTTTATTCTGTTCGACATTCCATACATTTTTTTTTTTTTTTGTGCAGTACCTAATCTTGATATTCAAGTGGAAAGAATCAAGCTGTTGGATTCGAATTTGGATCCGGCAAAAAGGACGTGCAGAACCTATCCGGACTGGTTGGATTCTTCAACGGTAAACATTTGGTGGGACCAAACAAATAATTGCTTCCAAGATTAGTATTTAAAATAGAAGTTTTTGGGAGTGTATTCTTAGTTCTGCGGAAATAACAGACCTTCTTCACGCATATCAATTTCTACGCTCCATAGACCATACATTTGATGTCTCAGCCGCATTTTTGCTTCTTTCTCTACTAATTATTCTAAAGAGATTTCCCCTTCAGATTTGAGAATTTCAAAGTTTTATATCCACACTTCTTTTTCTTTTCTAAATAAAAAAGTTATTATTAATATTAAAACATCTAGACCTACCGCTCAAATTTCTTTTTTTTTAGTAAAGTAAAAGAGATAAGTTGAAGAATTGGGACTACTTAAATATAAGAAAATAAAAAGTTACAAAATAATTAAACAATCACTACAACAGATAATATTTCATATTCTAAAATTTTTAAATGGATCAAAATGTATTAATACTAATATTAATATAGTAAATAAATACATAATAATAGTCTTCTCTATAGATTATTTGTAATAATTTTTTTACCATAGCGATAAAAAAAACTTAACTTCTGTATATTCTTTAAAAGATTGCAATTTAAAATATTATGAACGAGACAACGATCTTAAAAATTACTTCATATATAAATAGAAGACTGCGTAAAGACTCATATTAAATCGGGTTAAAAAATTTCTCTAGAAAATAGAGAAAAATATCCATATAAAAAACTGAGAAAAATCTTGTCTCTAAAAATTAAATATTAAAAAAATTTACGACCTGAAAGAAACAAGAAATAATTTGTGGCAAAAAAAAAAAAAGTAAAGGAGCCCAAAACTTCAACGCTAGTGAAAAACGGACCACGATCCAGCTGTCAGCAGAAACCTTTGGCGCGGGAGAAAGAGTTTGTAAGAGAGGGCCTAACAAGTTTAAGAGAGAAGGAAGAAAAATGATTTTAGAGAGAGAAAAGAGGTGATTTTAACAATTTCTTAGATATATAATAATATTAAAGATTAATGTCTTATCATAAAGTGGGAGTTTCCAGTTTGGTTGGAGAGATGTAAACATCATATCCTTCGTCTTTGTCCCGATGGTGATGAGGAAGAGAATAACATTGCAAAGAAAGTTCTGGTCCCAAGCTGCAAGGTGTGTTCCGAGCGTCCAAAAGGCAATTCCTATACGCTTGGAGGGGATCATTGTTAAGGACCAAAAAGGCAAAAACAATTCTTTTGGAGTGGGGAACCCCAGTTGCCTATGGCATGCTTTCGTGTCATTTCAATTCAATATTCTTCTAAAAGTCATTAATGGGCTATGTTCTACTTCATCATTTGCAATAAGTATCACTTTTACACATAAGTTAACCTAATAATTAACTGATGGTTTATTTGGTAATCTAATGATTAACTTATTAATTTATGAAACGCAACATTAAATTGTTGTTTTGAATATTATTTTTTTTACAAATAATTTATTGTTACAAAAATCAAGATAAGAAATTTATATTATATTTAGTTGGGAAAGATTTTGTTTTAAATTCCGTGAAAATAAATTTTTAGTAAGAGAAGAAGTAAGACTCAATTACGTATTTAGTTAAAAGAAATACAATCTAAGTAAAGACTTAAATCCGAACTCGAATTAACAATTCTTTTTATCAAAAGATAATTCTCGAATTCAATGATTAATGAAAGAAATACCATTCCCTTGCCATTATAATCTACAAAAATATTATTTGATCTATGCTGCGGTATATAACTAGCTGATGGCTATGTTGAAGGATATAATTGTCTTTTTCTATTTGCGGATGATTGACTACGCAAAGCAAAGGAGGGTATCAAGCATCAACATATGATTCCCGTTAGTGGGCTAATTTAATTTGATTGTATACTCAAATTGTCCCAAGATTTGATTCTCTTCAATTGAATGGATTGTTGTAGTAATTCCTTTTGTCTCTTCTAATGGGCTATGGGTTCACGTGATGCGCAGTAGACACGGCCTCACAAACTCTGCATCGAAAGCTGCATGAGGAAGTCACTAAGAAATGGTTTTGTTATGGGCTGGATCAATCTGTTATGGGCCTCTAGATAGTATCTATCTACATATATATTATAGAAATGTAATCCTTTCTTTCTTATAGCTTCAAACCTCTTATTCTAATTTTTTAAAATTTTTATTTTTTTAATTAGTCTTCAAAAATTTGATTGGTTAAGATTATTTCCAATATATTAGGATAATTTTAAACTACTTATCTTTATTATTTTTGTTTATCCAATCTCTTAATTTAAACTAAATTTATTAAAGCTAAATTCTTAACTTATACATTAATTTTAATTTTTAAATTTTATATATTATATATATATATATATATATATATATATATATATTATTATTAACCCTTTCTTTCTTATGGTTACAAACCTCTCATCCAAAATTCTTAATATTTTTATTTTTTTAATTATTCTTCAAAAATTTAATTGGTTGTGATCATTTTCAATCTATTAAGATAACTTAAAACTAATTTATATATTTAATTTTAATTTTAAAATACGTACATTAAGTTAGGAGACTTTAATTACTACTTTAAAAATTTTTTATTAGTTAGAATCATTTTCAATCTATTAAAATAATTTTAAATTAACTTATACATTAATTTAATTTTGAATTCGTAAAAGTAGGAGATCTTAATTATTACTTTAAAATTTTTTGATTAGTTAGAATTATTTTTAATATATTAAAATAATATTAAACTACATATATATTAACTTGAATTTTGAATTATCTTAATTTCTTAGAAATTTTACTATTTTAATTAGTATTCTAAATTTTGATTGGTTATGATCATTTTTAATATATTTAAATAATTTAAAACCAACTTATACATTAATTTTAATTTATAATTATGTATATTAAATTACTTTATAAAAGTATAAAACTTTAATTATTACTTCAAAAATTTTTGATTGGTTAGAATAGTTTTTAATCTATTACAATAATTTTAAATTACTTATATATCAACTTGAATTTTAAATTATTCTAATTTATTATAATTTTTTCTTTTTTAATTAATTTTTAAAATTTGATTGGTTAGGATCATTTTTAATCTATTAAAGTAACTTTAAACTAACTTATACATTAATTTTATTTTAAAATTTTGTATATTAAGTTACTTTATAAAAGTATGAGACTTTAATTACTACTTTAAATTTTTTGATTGGTTAGAACTATTTTTATTAAAAATAATTTTAAACTACTTATATATTAACTTGAATTTTGATTTATTCTAATTTCTTATAATTTTTACTTTTTAAATTAGTCTTTAAAATTTAACTGGTTATGATTATTTTTAATTTATTAAAGTAAATTTAAACTAACTTATATATTAATTTAAATTTTCGTATATTAAGTTACATTGTAAAAGTATGAGACTTTAATTATTACTTCAAATTTTTTGATTGGTTAGAACTATTTTCAATTTATTAAAATAATTTTAAACTACTTATATATTAACTTGAATTTTAAATTTTTATTTTTTGATGAAATTGAATTCCGTATATTGAGTTACTTTGTAAAAATAAGAAACTTTAATTATTTAATTTACTTAAAAATTTTTAATTGATTTAGATAATTTTAAACTACTTATATATTAACTTAAATTTTGAATTCCATATATTTTTTTTAAAAAATTAAATTATGAATATTAAGTTATTTTGTAAAAGTAAAACTTTAACTATTCAGTAGTTGACAACTAACATTATCTTTATATTTATAATATTTGTTTAACCAAGTTTTTTAATTTAAATTAAATTCATTAAATCTAAACTTCTAATGTATGTCTATTTCTTCTACAAATAGTGCACACCATCACATTCTCTTTTGCACATTATTTTCTTCTCTCAATATGTATGCTTTTTGACGTTTTTGTTTGTTAGACATAATTTTTATTTGATTTTTTTCTTTTCTTTCGATGATATGTGAGAACGATTTTATGAGGATATAACTTAATCTCGCAGTTGTCTCTGTTTGCAAATTTAAGGCCTTTGAAGAATCTTATACGTAATATAGATTAGCTTCTCTGATAGACAAAAAATGCACGATAATAAGAGTTACAGTTTTGAACCATGTTATAAAAAATAATAGATTTGTCTTCTTCATTTTTATCTTTTTTTTAGTGAGAATTTAAGCTTCGTATACGTAGATATGGATTAGAACATGTGATCCGAGGTTCCCATATAAATAATTCTTTCCTTTAATCTTCAAGAAAATAACCTAAAATACTTCAACGATAATAATAATATTTTAAATTTGATTACTTCAGAAAATTGCTCTGCAGGATTTTCAAGTCAAAAAAATTAGACTATTGCTTTACAGGATAAGCCAATATGAAAAATGAAAAACTCTTCTTATTCTACAATATCAATCCCATAGTTGTTTCTTAATATATGTAGTCTAAAAGGACAAATTTGACAAATATAGTACTCTATTTATTTTCAGCAAGTTTGATTCTAATATAATGTTTAAGTTTTTTATAAGTATATCTATATTACTTCGGATACATTTGTATTTGGGTTTTTATATCAAATGCAGACATGTGAAACCATGAGAGAACACAAGGGCAAGCTAGCTAGAAGAACACAAGGTTAGAAGGAAGAATTACTAGATTTGATGGTTTTAATTTCTCTATTTTCTACAAGGGCGCACAAGGTAAAAGTTTTTTAACTTTTGAGTTAAATAATTCCACTTTTGGAGTGTCCTTACATGTCCATCAAATCATAGTATGACAAGTTTTTATTTTTATTATATGATACACTTATCAAATTATCTGTGAAGAAAAATAAAAAATATTTAAGATATTTAAGAGATGATTTCTTCATTTTCTATTAATACTTTTTTGTCCTCAAACATACTTCATTATTGTTTAACCTCTTAATTGGTTTCGAGAAATACAATTAGTTAGTACATTTTTTTCGAAAAAAAATCCTTAATCTAAATTCAATGGGTTCCAAACCTTTGAACTTCATTATTGTTTAACTTTTTAATTGGTTTCATAAGATACCATTAGTTAGTGTTTCTTTTTTTTAAAAAAAATAAAAAATAAAATCCTTAATATGAATTCAATTGGATCTGAGCCTTTGAATGTGCTTCTGATTTGTTTTCTTTGTAAAACTGAACATTTGTTCTTAGTGTGTTTTATTTTGAAATACTTTGAATCATAACTTGATAATATATTAAAAATTATAAACTATAAAATAGAAATGATATTTTACTAAAAAATAGTATATATAATCATCTTTACTCCATTTTTGTTTTACCACATAACTATTAGTTTCTTTTTTAAACTATCTTTATGGTGTTCTTCATTGGTATTATACATCTAAATTTTTGCATTCAATAATCACTTACTTTTTTAAAATATAAGAATCAATAATCTCCTTTTGTGATTAAATTATGAGCCATGCATGTTTATGGGTTGAATATATTGACTATAATAGTTGGGTAGGAAAGCAAATATTTCAACCAAAATTCATTTCAATTTAAAATCAATACAAGTATGATCTACTAAAATTTTACAAAAAAAAATATCGATATTAACAACGCACTTTATAAAAAAACGATGACATTTTTGGAGGACATTTATTACTCATTTCTATTGTTACCCACGATCACTCCTAATTGATTTTTTTCATTAAATATATAAATTTGTTTTATAGTTTATTGGTTATGTAATTAAAAATAAAATTTTTATTAAATTTATAATATAATTAGTTGTTAATTTTTTATTAAATATATTTCAATAATTATAATTAGAAATAAAAATTGTAATATCCGTGCATAGCACGGGTTTTTATGCTAGTTAACTTTTAAATGATTGTGATCATTTTTTTTTTTTTTTTGGTGAGTTAGATCATATGGCAAACAAATTCATCCAAAGAAAAATGGGAAAAAGAAAGATAAATGCTAACAAGTATAGTCTCGCGAAAAGAATTCTCACGGTTATTTCTAGAGAGGGGTTAGCTATGTAGCTTGCGGAAGACGTAGCAGTCTGAATATTTCCATAGCTTCTTAGCTGTGGTTGGATAGACGGAAAAAAGGATAAAAGAAAGAAAAAAGAGAGAAGAGGAAAGCAGAGGGTCATTTGCGTTTGGACAGAGAAAAGAAAGAGACAAGCAATGCAGGGATGGAACTATGGCCTATGGGGGTTTTCCTAAGTATAGATGTTTTAGCTTTGTATAAGTTAATATATATTTTTTCCTCCAATAGAAAAGTTCTGGTTCGATCTATGAAACTATTATTTATTTTTTAAACAATTTTAGACATCTTAAATCAGGGCTATGTAGTTTTAATTAAAAAGATTTATCAGAATTGGTCTCACTCTCTGTTAAAAGAAAAAGAAAGGATTGAGATACAAAGAAAGGAGACCGACATTTTAATATTACCCTCTTATCGTTTTCTTTCTTCGAAAACTGAAAAAGTGAATCCCTCCTCCTCTCCTCTTTCCATCTTTCGCTTCCTCCAATTTCCATATAACAGTCATCCAAGAGCATTGAGGAGGATTTTTGGCAGAAGATTTAGACCGACAAACAACGACCGATTCCCATAAATGAGTTCTGAATCCATTACCCCCAATTAGTACGTCTTCATCCGTGAAGAACAAGTGTCAAAAGACAGCAATGGAAAGCACATTTGTTAAGTGAAGTTTAATCAAAGTCTACATTCATCCTTTAATGGTCCGTCTCGTGGCCTAAATTCCATTCGTTTCATTCAATTCAAATGCCAAAATAGAAAATCTGAATTTTTAGGTCCCCACCATGTATTCTAGTAAAATAGTGAGAGTTTAATTAATATAAAATGGTCAATTTAGAAGAGCGATTGTTTACTCTAAAGCATCTAAAAGTAAAAATGAGTTACTCATGTTGGGATGGGTTGAAATTTTCTATAATACTTTTTGTTACACACTTTATTATATTTTTAAATATTAAAATTTTAATCTGGATATTTTAAACTAAATAAAATAAAATTTAAATTTTATAATATATAATTTATTATAAAATATTTTAAAAAATATATTAAATTGAAATGACCGAAGAGACTTGTTCTTCAACTCTTAAGGCTGTTAAGAGCCCCCTTTGCCCACTTATATATAGTCGTAATATATAAAATTCTAAAGTGTATAAACTCATTTGTCAAAAGAACAGAAGTCTAAAGTCAGCTTTGTCTAGAATATTGTTCCTTTTTTTTTATTATTATTGGATTTCCCATATTTTCCAGCCATCCCAGAACCAGGCCGAACGATTCAATTAGTCTGAAAGATTGAAAACCCGCGTTGTTTTTCTTCTCATTTATTATTTTATTGACTAGTTGGTTATCTCCTAGTGCTTGGTCAGAGACTATACAGGCAGATAAGTTTGTCCAAATTTTGTGTTTCATTTTAAATCTTATTGGATTGGTTTCGTTGAGAAATTTAATGTAATTTTTTTATTTTATATTTTATTTATTTTTTTATAAAAATTTTATTTTTTTAAAAAATTATAATTAAAAAATTTTAAATCCGAACATTATCTAATCTCAACCTAATATTAGAATATAATGCATGAAATACCTTCTCATGCAAGCAATTGAATTGTAAGGCGCACTATAAAAAATCCAACAAAGTAAATGCAATCTGATTCATCTCACAGACCCCGTTTAATCGAATGAGGTGTAAATTTCAAACTTTTCAGCAATTTGTTTAAAATTGATTTATATTAATGAAAACTTTTTTATTAAATAATGAATAGATATTTAATTTTGAATAGAAAGAATGAAGAACTTGAGATCGATCAACTCTTTGAGACATATGGCGGAGTGGGATTTGATTCATGATCGAGACCAATTCCTCTATTATTTGTCAAAAAGAAAGTCTTTTTTTTTTTTTTTGATGAATGTCAAAAAGAAGGTTGAAATAATTGAAGATATGCTAATCTTGTCTCCTACGCATATGTTCCTTTACAATGGTACCGCACAACAACAACCCTTGATCGGCATCAGATTTCCCTGAGATCAGATGAGAATACTCCGCCGAGATAAGATCATCAGACAGGCGATATATTCTGCAGAACTCACGTGTAATCTGTTCTAATTGATCCCACTATGCATATATTAAAGTTGAGCTAAAAGCTTTAGACTTTGATATGTAGAAAGTTTTAATTTACTCCCTCCGTCTATTAATATATATGTCCCAAATTAACTTTTTTCTTATATATTTCATCGGCCTTTATGTAAATTTTAAAATATTTAAATATATCTATATATTTCCATGTAAAGTGCTCATTTATTATTTCTTTTCAATTTTATTTTTATCTTCAACAAACTATTTGAGTGCTTTTAGTTTTTCCAAAATCTTAATTCACATATAAAATGAATTTAGGACGTATATGTTGAAACGGAGGGAATATTTATTAGCGAGAGAAAGAAAGATATAGCAAAGAATAATTACTCATGCTTGAGGCAATTGATACAAAGACAATATACTTTATTCATCTGCTATATTCTGATTTGACATAAAATTAAATAGAATAATTTGACTATAAGAAGACTAGTATAATAACTTTATCATTCAATAGATTAATAGTCGTACTTGCATATTAGTAGGTGTAAATCTCTGAAATAAAAATATTTGGCGTGAGACTATTGTATTAATAGAATTTATTTTTTTTAAAATTAAGAATGTTATTTATATAAATTTAAATAAAGTATATAATTATTTTTTAAAAAATATTCAATTTTATATATTTTAAAAATAATATATAAATATTTAATTATTAATAAAAGAAGTATATTAAATTTAAGAATTTCTTAATCTCTCTACCGTGGTCGTTCGGGAGATATATTAATAAAGAGCAATAGTAATTCTTATATTTATTGGTGTTGACAGGTGTCGTGAGAGATGTTTAATAGGGTGACTATTGTTGAAATCTTGTGCACAGGTCAGCTTTATTTATGTTTTCTTTGTCTTTGTTCAATCAACTCTTGTGGAACAGAGAGGCAAATACAATGGCCCTTTTCGATGGAAACAGGAGAGAGGGACACGGGTTTTCCACCTTTCATCATCTGCAGAATCTCAATTATCTAACAACCACCAAAAATGAGGAAATCTCCAATATTTTTTCCCCTGAAATCTGCTATTCAAACCAACCATCAGCTACCTACCACCTTTACAATCTTTTCTTGCACCGTATATAATTTTTTATATTTATAAACAGATTAAAAGTTAAATATTTATAACTTTTTTTACCTCATATTTTAGTTTTACTATCATCCGTTTCGTTTAGGTTCAGCGAAACTCAACCATGCGTTCCATCAATTTTACCTTTCATGGCAGAAAAATTAAATATTATTATTTTTATTTTATATAATTAAATTTAAAATTATATATAATTACGTCTTTCCCTTCTTCTCAGACGTCAATATCTCACCATCACGCTTCTCGTGTCAGCAGCCAACGTCACCTGCTCCAACGTCATCGTGCCGTCAACCATTGGATCATTTCTTCTCTATTAAACCACGAGTCTTCAGTTTAAAAACCCATACGACATGCCACGACCGTTGAAGGAGTTACCTTTTATACCTCGTACGGTCGTTTCTCTTGCTCTGTTCTCGCCGGAAAAGCAAGAAAAGGACCGATTTACAGCTCTCTTTTGCGGGGATCTTCGAAGGGTATGGAGCTGGAGAAGAGGAAGCGTTTAGAGGACGGAGAGGTTGATGCGAAGAAGGTTAAGGGATCGAAGGGAGAAGCGGAAGGGAAGAAGACGGTGGTGGGAAACGAAAAAGACGAGGACGGTGAGGTGGAGGAGTTCTTTGCGATTTTAAGGAGAATTCACGTTGCTGTCAAGTATTTCGAAAAGGGTCGCGGCGGAAACGGGCTGCAGACGACCTCGAGGCTGTGGAACCCGAATTTCGTGCGAGAAGATTTCGAGGGGATTAAGGCTGAAAAAGGCCTCGAAACTGTGGAGGATAATACGGGCCTGGATCTCAATGTCGAACCCGAGACCCAATAAACTGGGGAGGATAATGGAGAACTAACCAGTCTTCGTGATTTTCTTTCTTTCTTTTTCTTTTTGGTTTTTAGTCTAGTTTGATCAAGTATTGCAATTCATAGATTGGGCGCTATTTAGGTCGTCTTTTCATGGAATGCTTGTTGGAATATCTGGCTTTGTTTAAATATTGAATGGGAATTATTCCAGCGTTTAAACATGATGCAATTACTTGTGTAACCATCCCGATGATGATTCCCTTTTCTATAACTACTTTTGTTTTATTATTTTTCGAAACTACATGGCCTTTAGAAGGTTACCAAGCGATTTGCTATTGATCTGCAAATTGCTCTTCTGCATTAGAAATCATACGCAGAAACGTGAAATGCAGGAAAAAAGTCGAATTATCTCCATCTGCTCTGCCAGTTAATTGAATAGGCTGCAGTGAATCCCACTCCAATATCACCCTCTCTTATGTCCTGTGCCATTTTCTGTACAAAGCTAAGGCTTTACTTTATATATACTTTCAGTGGAACTGGAAATAATCCGGCTCATTTGCTTGCTAAAACCGGCCAGAAACAGGTTGTCGAACTTGGCTTGTCTAGCTGATTTGCAGTGAAAATATCACCCTTTGGATTTAAGAAAAGTAAAAAAATGTCCTTTGTCCCGAAGCCAGCTCTTAAGACACATGCCATTTCCGACGAACAATTTGGCAGGGATATTGTGTGCGCCTTGGATTTAAACACAAGTCAAGCCTTATTTTATAAAGTTTATATTGAAAATTTTTTGTTTCAAACTTTACAAATTAAGGTTATATTTAAATTGATTTTCGCTATGAAATTCAATAAAAAAAAATTCACTTTAAATTTTATTTCTTCTCTTGTAAATAATTTATTTTTATAAAACTTTAAGTAAAAAAATTCAACATGAAATACTATTCAATCCCGGCTGAAATTATTTGTGAAAAAATATAAGACTACAAATGAATAATTCAAACCAGAGTTTCGAAATAAAACTTAATCAAAATACACCCATTTGCTAATTTGTAGAAATTGGAGTGTTGGAAGCTAATTTTAAGCTGAATAAACACTTTAGAGTCTTTTTTATTCTTTTCTGATAAAATTTTCCATAATAGTCCAAGACACGTGAATAGCAATGCAAATTACTATTAATAAACAATGCACAGTCAATGTGCGATACTCGCAGTCATCATCGTGTTTCAAATGATGACGTCACCGCAGTCGTGCTGTCTGACGCCATAACACGGAAGAATAATAGCTCACGGAGAGGGAAGCCTCCGCGTCGTCTGCGACTCTGGAGTTTTTTCTTTCTTTGAAACCCTAGTGGGTGGTTACGACTGCTGTGAAATAAAACAAATAAAATTCAAGAACGACTGAATTACCAAATAAAAAGTGTGTTTCACATTGAAATACCAATCTTTGAGAGTATAGTGGAGCACATGAGGAGAAGAAGTCACAGCATGTGAAACCTCAAAAAGTTTACCAGTCCAGACAATCTCTCCCCCAAAGCGTCCCCCTTCAATCTGGCAAAGGTATTTCCTCGGCAAGTCTCGCATCCCACTTTTCCATGGAAGATGCCTTCATTGTGTCAAAGCCTGATGTTTGATACCTTTGCTTTTTTTTCTTCTTTAACTTGTTCTGTGGTTCAAATAAGTTCTCCAGTGACAAAGAATTCCATGGAATCTTCATCAGTTATCATTTAAGTACAGAACAATCTTCATCGTTTTCCATCACGACATTTTTGCTTTTCTTTTATTATTCTTGTTATTATTTTGCCGGGTGAAGGGTACCATGGGAAGCTGTGGAGGGAGGAGAGGATTCATGAATATCAGTGTTAGGTCGTGATTGATGGCGCTGCCTCATCCCTTAATTGCAATGTTACTTGAAAAATAAGCAATTGTAAAAGAGGCCACTTCTTTTAATAAAAAATACTAGATAGTTAGATTCGATTGTTACGAGCGTATTTGGATTAAATTTTTATTTAAGTTAAATTTTATTAAAAATTATAAAAATAAATTATTTTTTATTTATAATAGAAGACGTGGGATTCATAATTAAAAAAGTTTTTTTAAAAAAAAAGTGAGTTTTTTTTTGTTTAAAGTACACCATAACTCTCTAATTCAAAATGGTTAAAGGGAGTAAATATTTATTTCAAGTAGTAAGATGTAATTAGGGGAAAAAATGGACGTAACACATTGAAACTGTCATATGTCATTATTTCTTTTTAATTTTATAGAAAAGAAAAGTTCAGAGCCTTTTCGGTAATTATTTAAATGCTTAAATCCTAAGTAGCTAATTCTATAGAAATGCTTTCACCTTTTTTAGCTAACAATAAGCAATTTCATTCATCCTTAAGTTTGGCTCTTGATTTAATTTTAGTTATATGAAATTACTAAGTTGAATTGATTAGGTAAGTAGTTGAACTAACAAAGTGCTACTTATAATAGTGTTTGGATTTTACATTTTCATCTCAATTCCGTAAAAATTAAAAATTAGATATTTATTTTAGGATAAAAGAAGTATTTTTTTTAAAAAAGAAATCATTCCTTATACCTAGAGAGTTTGTTAAAGATTAGGTACTCCTGCCGGACAGCGTCAGAAACTTATGACGTGTCCTTTTCAAAAATTTGTCAACTTTATTAAATATTATCTCTTTTTCCAAATTTCAAACTTGATCGCGAAGGAACTTTATGTATACTATGGGCAGATAGCAAGATATACCATCGCATAAAAAGCAAAGAAAAGCCTTGGAAGAAGAACTCTATTATACTGATTCTTTAATTAAACCTTTTTCAAGGATTCTTCGGTGTTTTTTTTTTTTTTTATGGATGCATTCTTTTAAAACCTTTTTAGGGTTCACAATTTCCAGGCTTCCTCTCTATATCCTTCCTTATGTTCACAAAGGTAAAATTTTATCTACTTTTTTTTATTTTTTATTTTTTTTTTGGATATTGCAATTTGTCCGTAAAGATGCAAGGGGTATGGCTTGCTTGTTTGAAGGAATTAGACTCTTGCAATTGATGTCTTGGCTTGGGGGAATAGTATTTCAGGCTGTAGCTTCATCATGGAATTCTCATGCTTGATAGCAGAAAAGAAGGCCCCAACTAAACAATTTTTTTTTAAAAAAATTAAACAACTTCTTTAATTATCCAAAACTATGAGGTACTTTAAACGCAGGTTATTGTTCTTTTTCTCCAAAATATGAAAACTTTGAACCGTTGTCTATTTTGTATGAATTATATGTGTGCGCGTTTGTTCTTTATTTTTTATACTGGAGTAATATATATTTATTTTCAAAGTTTGAAATCTTTCAGGTCCATCTAACTGAGAATTTCTTGGAAAAGATTCAGTGCGGTGATTAGATTTTGAATCATACAAATTATGATCATCTTAAATAATATTTTTTTCTTTTTATAAAATATTATGCATATGTAGATAGCACATGACTTTTTCGCAAATGATTAGGAGTACTTTCACCTAATCAACTACTTTATTATTCGTGTTATTTTCTTACTTGCGGCAGGAAGGCACATTGAAGCAGACATGACACGAACAGGGCATGCCTAAAACACGGTCCGGTTACGGTGCTGGCTCTAATTTTTTCCGCACATGCGGATGAGTTTTACACCGTTAGATTGGATAATATTTGTTGTCTTTTGATCCAACGGTTAGGAAGCATGAGGGGTATTTTGGGTAAGCAAAATTATAGGAGAAAAAAGAGAAAAGTTTGAAACGATTTGAAATCTACTTTTTCACATACTTTCTGACACATACTTTTTTCACCCACTTTCTTCAACCAATTCTACCAAATTCTCTCTTTTTTCTCTCTCTCTCTTCTTTCTGTCTTCATCTCTTCTTTCTATCTTCTGTATTCTCTCCACACTCGCTTCCGAAAGTCTTCAAATATTAAAGAACAAAATGATTATTCTCTTCAAGATCGTCATTTTGTGTTAAACGATTTTGACTGAACCTTCAAGTTTTCTTTTCGAGCTTAAAAATTATTTTTTTTCGATTTACTAATAGTCAAAATGAAGTTAGATATTATGAGTTTTTGTTAGACTGTTGGTGACTTCTAGGCTATAGAAATCTTCACTAAAAATAGATTTATGGTATGCTTGCGGAAGAAGGAAAATGATGTGTTAATTTTTTTGGTTTGAAGAATGATTTCGGCAGTGGAACACTCTTATGACTACAAAGAATGATTTTGATGGTAGAGAATTTGGTCAGATATTATCTTAAGAGTGAATAATTATTCTCCGTTAAGTAAATAATTATTCACTTAAGAGTGAATAATTATTCTCTCTTCAGTACCGACTGAAAGAGTGAATAATTATTCTCTCTTGGATTCTCTTCAGTACCGACTGAAAGAGTGAATAATTATTCGCTCTTGGATTCTCTTCAGTACCGACTGTAAGAGTGAATAATTATTCCCTCTTGGATTCTCTTCAGTACCGACTGTAAGAGTGAATAATTATTCCCTCTTGGATTCTCTTCAGTACCGACTGTAAGAGTGAATAATTATTCCCTCTTGGATTCTCTTCAAGATCTGAGTCGAAAGAGTGAATAATTATTCCCTCTTGGATTCTCTTCAGTACCGACTGTTAGAGTGAATAATTATTCGCTCTTGGATTCTCTTCAGTACCGACTGTTAGAGTGAATAATTATTCGCTCTTGGATTCTCTTCAAGATCTGATCAGTAAGAGTGAATAATTATTCCTCTTGGATTCTCTTCAGATCTGACTCGAAAGAGTGAATAATTATTCGCTCTTGGATTCTCTTCAGTACCGACTGTAAGAGTGAATAATTATTCCCTCTTGGATCCTCTTCAGTACCGACTGTAAGAGAGAATAATTATTCGCTCTTGGATTCTCTTCAGTTCCGACTGTTAGAGTGAATAATTATTCCCTCTTGGATTCTCTTCAAGAACTGACTGAAAGAGTGAATAATTATTCGCTCTTGGATTCTCTTCAGATCTGATCGTAAGAGTGAATAATTATTCGCTCTTGGATCCTCTTCGATCATCGACTTTTAAGAGTGAATAATTATTCGCTCTTGGATCCTCTTCGATACCGATCGTAAGAGAGAATAATTATTCGCTCTTGGATTCTCTTCAAGATCTGATCAGTAAGAGTGAATAATTATTCCCTCTTGGATTCTCTTCAAGATCTGATCGAAAGAGTGAATAATTATCTCTCTTGGATTCTCTTCAGATCTGATCTGTAAGAGTGAATAATTATTCGCTCTTGGATTCTCTTCAAGATCTGACTGTAAGAGTGAATAATTATTCGCTTCTTGGATTCTCTTCAAGATCTCGATCTGTAAGAGTGAATAATTATTCCCTCTTGGATTCTCTTCAGTACCGACTGAAAGAGTGAATAATTATTCGCTCTTGGATTCTCTTCAGTACCGACTGAAAGAGTGAATAATTATTCGCTCTTGGATTCTCTTCGATTCGATCGTTAGAGTGAATAATTATTCCCTCTTGGATTCTCTTCAGATCTGACTCGAAAGAGTGAATAATTATTCGCTCTTGGATTCTCTTCAAGATCTGACTCGAAAGAGTGAATAATTATTCCCTCTTGGATTCTCTTCAAGTACCGATTGTAAGAGTGAATAATTATTCGCTCTTGGATCCTCTTTCGTACCGACTGAAAGAGTGAATAATTATTCGCTCTTGGATTCTCTTCAAGATCTAACTATAAGAGTGAATAATTATTCCTCTTGATTCTCTTCGCATCGATCGTAAGAGTGAATAATTATTCGCTCTTGGATTCTCTTCAGATCTGATCGTAAGAGAGAATAATTATTCGCTCTTGGATTCCTTTCAGTTCCGACTGTTAGAGTGAATAATTATTCCCTCTTGGATTCTCTTCAGTACCGACTGAAAGAGTGAATAATTATTCGCTGAAGTGATTGGTGTGAATAATTAGTCACTCCATAATTCTTTACATTTCCGCTTGTAAGAGTGAATAATTACTCGTTCTTGTATTCTTTACGTTTCAAACTTGTAGAGAGAATAATTATTCACTCTATGATTTTTTAATTTCCGTTTGTCGGAGTGAATAATAATTTTATTCTTTGTTGACATGTTAGATCCACAACATCAACCAAGATACGAGGACGGCCGTATGCTTGGCAAGGCCATCAAATCCAGAAATAACCCAAATAGATCGCGGAAAAGGCTCAGGAGTATCCAAGAGCAGTTGCGGCAGAAGAGAAAGGCCTTGTTCAAAAGAATGCGAAATGGAGTGTCTGAATCGAATAACAACGTCGATGTTACCTTAGCCATGTAAACGATATTCTATTTGGTGAATATTTATTCATCATAGAGTTAATAAAATAAAAACTTAGCCATTTACAGTCAAAGTTTATGTATAATAAATGTTTTTGTACATTGAATCGTAACTAACTAACTAATAACCAGCAATAACTATTCACTTAATTATTCACTCTTAAGTGAATAATTATTCACTTAGCGGAGAATAACTGTTCACTCTGAAAATAACATCTGACCAAATAATAATTAAGTGAATAATTATTCACTCTAACAGTCGGTGTAAAATTCACGAGCCTCCTCTGCTGTTCTGAACTCCCGTTTCTTGAGTTATTCAACGTTGTCTGGAAAACATGCACCAAATAATTATTCATTTGCATGTGAACGAGTATACATCATGTAAGAGTGAATAATTATTCAGCGTATTTGCTTTACCGATGGGGAGAGGGAGAGCCAGTTGATGTTCAACGACTGATTCCACTAGAATCTCATTCCCAGTACGTTGTGATTCAGACTGAGCATCATTCGTTTCCTTCTTTTTGGCCATGCAAAGGAAAATAAGAAAACATAACCAACTTATTTAATGCATCCAAGAAAACAAAGAAAATACCTGTACTGAATCCATCCGAAATGCAGGATTTCTTGGCCAAGATAAGCGTTCTTGGCTTTAAGAGAGGAAAAATAACACCGGAGAAAGATGAAAATGGAAGAATGGCAGCCCAGAATGGAAGATTATTTAATGCATCCAAGAAACTGAATCCATTCCAAATGCAGGATTTCTTGAAGACATGAGCGTTCTTGGTTTTAAGAGAGGAGAAATAACACCGGAGAAAGATGAAAATGGAAGAATGGGATATTTAGGTGAGAGTTGGTAGAAACAGTGACATGACATTTGTCCTTCTTGATCTGATAGTTTTAGGCGGGACTTGAAAAATAAATTTGGCTCCAAAATACCCCTGGTCTCTCACAGCCATCGGATCAAAAATTTCTGATCTAATAGCTGTGGAGGGCAACCCGCACATGCTGAAAAAAGGTATGCCCAGCATATTAACTTCTCCGCCTAAAACACGCCTTGTGTTTGCTTCCGTGAGAAAGTGGGATGTTGAGGGTGTAGGCCACATTTTACAGCTAAAGCAAGACCCAAGGTCAATGGGCCACTTTGCTTTGCTGTGACATAAAATGGGCCTCTCGTTTTACTTGATTGACGCTTTACGACACCAAAAACGTAGGCCCATATGAGAAGGTCAGGTAACTTCTATCAGTTCGTGTCTTTCGGTGGACTACGGAGATCAGTGCCATGGAATATGCCGTTGTGTCTGGCAATATTTTTTTCCTTAATTTTTTAAATTTATGTAAAAAATATTAAAATTTTTTATATTTTAAAATAAATAAAACACTAAAAATATTTCAAATACACGTGAGATTAATGTGACATAGGATCATAAGATATTGAAGCAATACCAAATCAGTCAAACATTTAATGCTTACCGTGCCTAACAAAAGATCTATAGTTCTGATTTCTTTTTTATTTAAAAAATAATATAAAGAAACTAAAACCTATATTTCTCACAAATTACAATTTAGACACCAATTAATGAGCCAATTAGATATATTGCCAATTCTATTTACATAAAATTTGAGTTTAAAATTTTTTATTTTCAAAATTTATAAAAATAAATTATTTATAAAATAAAAAAATACTGAAGACTCAAAGTTAAAATTTTATATTGGTTAATCCAAATCCAAATATTCTATGGTAGAATCGTACCGAGAAATCTGCTGAGGTTAGAAGTAGCTTTTCCCTCAGAATTGCCTACCACTGGCACTCCTAAGTCCTAACTTGTTAATTCATTTGATGATGGAAATTGCACCGCTTTAAACGTTTATACCTTTCCTCCCAAACTAAACCCATAACTTTTTCTTTCTTCAAGACGGTGACCAGTTAACATCTTCGATGGGAGTTGGGCCTTCGGCAAGTTTAGGTTTCACATTAACTTTTCACGGAAGTCCATTAATGTTTTACACGTAGCTTCCCATGATTTTGAAACTGAGTTGTCGGATTACTATTCTGTTTTTTTTAAAAAAATTTTTTGAATGTTTCGTCATTTTCGGATTATTTTTTTCTTTTTTTTAAATCTAACGGAACTGTTCGGTTTAATTTAAAATTAAATTTTATAAAGAACAGATTCATGTAATATATTTTTATATATTTTTGTAAAAAATATATAAGAATGCATTCTATGAATAAGTTAATATATTTTTTAAAAAATTTTTAATTTTTGATTTGATCAGAAAACTAAATCGAAATATTTATAAGTTTTAAAAAACGAATCAAATCGAATCAAAATATTAAAAAATTAAATCAAAATAAAAATTTTAATTTACTTCGATTCGATTTATAATCGAATTAATTATACGGAGGAAGTATTATCGATTTTATGGCCTATGGGGTATGAATTATAACATTTTTGCTTCACTTGAGGATTCTGTCCTTTTTTTCCCCCCCTCTTTATAGGATTCTGTGAAATTTAATCAGCTATAATATAAATATGGCTGCTGGTAGGTTTTGGTCCAAACAATAGTATAAACTTTTCTGGCGCTAATCTCGGATTCATCCTACTTTACACGTTTAAATACAGTATTCCTTTGCCTAACAAACTTTAACTTTTTTTTCCCAAAAATTAACAAACTTTAACTTTTTTTCCCAAAAATTAACAAACTTTAATTTCAATCTTTTCTTTTCTTTTTTGATCCTTAACTATGAAAAATGCGCAAAGTTTGACCAGAGAATGACAGTAAAGTGAATATTAATTTCTAGCAAATTAAATTTCAACGTATCACATTTGTGGCATAAATTTGATTGTCTGCGCAAGCAGCTCAAGAGTCCAAGGTTAATTTTTTTCTTTTTCTTTTTCTTTTTTGACATTTTAGGGTCATTGAATATATATTTCAGTAACCCATAAAAGAAAAGAATATATATTTGAGGAAGTTATATGAGTTGAATCCAAGAACTTTGTTCAAAAGGGAGACGGACACATCTTGAACGTAAATATATAGCGTGAATTTGATTAGGTGAAAGAAAAGTGAAGTCTATGTTTTTCTTTTTTATTATAAATGGTAGAAAAGTTTTGATTTCATTGTTAGAAACTTTTAAAGGTATGCATATAAATAGCAGCAGAAAAATAATATACAGAAACATACCTTCAGCGATAGCCATAATTGTTCAAGCAAAATTAAAAGACGTTCTCACCAACTTTGTGATCCACGATAGAAACCCTGGAGTCTTCTAGCCTATATCTATCTAAAGAAGAAAATCTCGTAAACCGATGGATGTCACAGGCATCATATATATATAGATAGGCTAGGGACCCTCAGAGTAGACAGCGTACGCAACGTGTTTCCGTCCATCAAGGAAACTAACTGGTGTGCATAATCCAAACGAAAATAGAATCCTTATCCTATCCAACTTCTCATTAATAGGAGACCTTAGTTACCTTAACCATTATGGTAACCCAATGTGTGGGCCATACTTAAGTCCCTAAGTAAATTAGGAATAATTGCTAACATTCTCCCACTTGGCCCATACATTGAAAGTTAGATAACCGCAGTGAGTGACATAAACATGGCCATATAATAATGTAGTCACTCAAAACCTGTAAGATTATGCAACATACACTCAAAAGAAAATATGATACAAGAATCATGGCGGTCATGCTCTATAACAAACATTTCCTTCCATGTATTACTATGCATAACATTTTCTAATCAAGTATAAAACTTTATGAATGTACTTAATATAAGCATCATTCAGGGTCCTCTTTATTGGATCTAATATAGATCACACTTTAATACATGAAAAACATATGCGCATAGTCATGTAAAACAAGAAAAAACAATAATTTGTCTAGACAAAATAATCAGAGAAAAGCAAGTCAAAATGAGCCACAAAGTCCCATATGGGTTACATGATCCCTGAAAAACAATGAGTTTGGTAATCCTTTAGTCATAGAATCTGCCACCATCAAGGTGGTACTAATATGATCAATTGACAGTGCTTGCTTCTTGATGTAATCTCTGACCATCAGATACTTGATGTCTATGTGTTTACTATGGCTACCACTCTTATTATTTTTGGAAAAGTATACAGCAGCCAAGTTATCACAAATAGACCCTTAATGGCCTTGATATGGAATCAACTATACAAAGGCCACTTATGAAGTTCTTTAACCATAACGCCTGTGATGTAGCTTCATAGCATGCAACAAACTCAGCTTCCATCGTGGATGTTGCAACAATGGTTTGCTTAACACTCTTCCGAGATACGGCCCCTCCAAAGTGAGAAGAAAAATGTATCCCCGAAGTGGATTTACCACTGTCCTTACATCTACCCAAATCTGAGTCCGAATATCCAATCACCTCTAAGGAATCGGAATATTTGTATGTAAGCTTGAAATCCTTGGTTCCTTGCAAATATCTCAAAACCCTTTTACCAGCTTTCCAATGATCAAGACCAGTGGTTGCTTTGATATCTCGCTAAGCATTCCCTACTCGCAAAGCAATATCGTGTCTAGTGCAGCACTGTGCATACATAAGGCTTCCAACAAGAGAAGCATAAGGAATGCCTTTCATTTGCTCTAATTCCAATGCATTTTGAGGACATTGTTGTAGACTAAACTTGTCACCTTTGCAATAGGTGTTGCAATAACGAGCAGCTTTTTCATTCCGAATCTTTCCAAAACCTTTTCAATGTAGGCCTTTTGAGATAATCCAAGTATCCTTTGGGATCTATCTCCGTGAATCTCTATGCCAAGGACATAAGAGGCTTCACCCATATCCTTCATTTCAAAGTTTTGAATAAGAAACTCGCTTAGTGTCATGCAACAAACCTAAATCGCTACTTGCAAGCAATATATCATCTACATAAAGGACTAAGATAATATATTTGCTCCCACTTATCTTGAGGTATATACATTCATCAACAATGTTCTCAGTAAATCTGCATGAAGAAACAACGTTATGAAATTTAATGTACCATTGGCGGAAAGCCTCGTTTAAGTCCATAAATAGATTTCTTTAGCTTGCAAACAAGGTGACTATTGTTATCTACAAAACCCTCTGGCTGACGCATGTATACCTCTTCTTCGAGATCCCCATTCAAAAATGCTGTTTTCACATCCATTTGATGTAACTCTAAATCAAAATGAGCTACTAAAGCCATGATTATTCTTAATGAATCTTTCTTTGAGACCGGAGAGAAAGTTTCGTGGTAGTCAATGCCTTCTTTTGAGTGAATCCCTTAGCTACAAGTCGGGCTTTATATCGTTCGATATTACTGTAAGAGTCTCTTTTGGTTTTGAAAACCCATTTGGATCCTATAGTAGAGGCTCCTTTTGGTAATTCCACAAGATCCCAAACTTTATTTTTTAGCCATGGATTCCAACTCATCTTTCATGGCATCATACCAAAGTGTAGAATGCTCTCCACTCATGGCCTCGTGAAAATGAATATGGATCATCCTTTATTCCAAGATTATATTCTGACTCTTTGGAGGTATACAACAAAAATCATTAGAAATGGCTGGTTTCTTTATTCTTGTGGATCTCCTAACTCCCACTTGTTCATGCATTTCTGCTATGGGAGTAGTTAAAGTGGGTTGTTCCGTATGTGGTTCTGTAGAAGGTGGTAGATTTTGAAATTGTTGTTCTTCAACTAACTCATGAGAATTAGTTTCAGAAGTGTTGAAGTATAAAGGCACCACTGGGACAATGGGTGGTTCCTTTATTTCTTCAAGTTCCACCTTTTGTGGTAAACCACTCCCACTTTCTTCATGATCTTCAAGAAATTTAGCATTTCTAGCTTCCACAATTTTAGGAGTATGAGAGGGACAATAAAACTTAAAACCTTTGGAGTTAACTGCATAGCCTATAAAGTAACCGCTAGTTGTTCTTTCGTCCAACTTCCTTAGTTGAGGATTATAAATCCTAACTTCAGTTGGACACCCCCAAATGTGTAAATGTCTTAAACTAGGTTTCCATCCATTCCATAATTCAAAAGGAGTCTTAGGGACAGCCCTTTGGATGGAACCCTATTTAAAAATATACACAATGTTTTTAAGGCTTCGCTCCATAAGGATAAAGGTAAACTTGATCTCGATAATCATGCTTCTTACCATATCCATTAAAGTGCGGTTTCTTCTTTCAGCCACACCATTTTGTCATGGTGTTCCCTGGCATAGTATATTGAGTAATAATACCCTCACTTTCAAGGAACTCAAAGCAAATGGACCTTTAGCTTGCCCCTTTTTCTCGTATACCTTCCATAGTATTCTCCACCCCCTATCGTATCTTACAATTTTGATCTTATTTTCTTTTTGTTTCTCTACTGCTTTTGAATACTTTAAAAGCATTGAGTGCTTCGATTTTTCGTATGTAAAATAGAGATACATATATCTTGAATAGTCATCAATAAAAGAGATAAAATATCTCTCACCATTCAAGCAAGGGGTAGGAAAAGGTCCCATGAGATATCTCGTGTGTATTATTTCAAGTATTTGAGAACTTCTTTTGGCACCTTTAGAGGACTTGTTAGTCCGCTTTCCCTTTATGCAGTCCACACAAGTACTAAAGTCAGAAAAAATCAAGAGATTTTAAAACTCCATCATTTACTAACCTCTTAATTCGGTCAATTGAAATATGACCTAATCTTTTGTGCCAAAGACTTGATGAGTTCTCATTGAAAATACATCGCTTTTGTGCCAATTTTCTTATCATGCAAAGTTAAAACATTGCATTCATATGTGGGGTCTAGCTCAAATTTGAATAAATTTCCATCCAAAATTCCAAAACCAACAACTTTATTGTCTTTCAAAAGTTTCATAGAAGAAGAATGAAAAAGAAATACAATATCCAATTTTTTGAAAGTTTTGAAACGAAAACTAAATTTCTCGAAAAAGATGGAACATAAAAAGTATTTTCAAGATCTAATTGAAAACCATATTTTTAAAATGAGCTCTATAGGTCCCCCACGCCTTCCACATGTGAACGCATCCTGTTGCTGCATAGATGTCTTGTTCACTTCCCATCGGCTTTCTTAGATTCGAAAGTCCCCTGCATGGTTTTGGCAATGTGAATTGTAGAACCGTAATCAATCCACCATGTATTATCGTAAACCTCAGTAAAAATTTGATTCATAACACACAAAACCGAGATTACCTTTCTTCTCGAGTCATTTCTTATATTTCGGGCATTCCTTCTGAAGTTGTCCCTTCTTTTTTGCAAAAATGGCAAAGATCTTTGCTCTTGCCTTTTTTTCTTCATAGGAACAGCTTTTGCCTTTTAGTGCCTTTTCCTTTATCATGAGTTACAAGATGAACACTTTCAAGTAACTCATGTTTCAATCTCCTTCCTCTTGAACACACATGGTCAAAAGTTCATTAATTGACCATTTTTCCTTATGTGTGTTGTAGGAAATTTTGAACGGACCATATTCCACGGGAAGAGAATTGAGAATGAAATGCACAAGGAATGACTCGGGACATCTCAACTTCAAGGGCTTTAAGCTTAGCGAGCAATATCCCCTCATTTCCATAATGTGCTCACGCACGTGATCCGCTTTATCAAGCATCATACTAGAAAGCTTCTTCATTAAGGTCTGGGCTAAGGCTTTGTCGAACTTACAAATTGGGCATCAATTGCCTCCATGTAAGATTTGACTTTAGTGCAATCGTGGGATTGAACCCTTAATGCTTTTACTAATGTGGGCTTTATCGAGCATTAAACTTATGCGATTAGCTTTTCGCCCACCGCTCATAAGCAATTTTAGCCTCTGAATACTTGATTCCGTGAGGGACGGGTGGTTCGTCCCTCACGAAGTGCCAAATCCATATCCATGCACCCTAAAGTTAGAAGTACTTTTATCTTTCCAGATCGGAGTAATTATCACCCGTAAGCATTGGAATACGAGCATTTTCATTAAATAATGCAGTAGGAAAAGCTGCAAAAACCAAGAATAAACACATAAGCTATAAAGTACAACCATCAGAAAAGAATCAACCAAGATGATTCAATGTAAATTCTGACCTTCCTGTGGGTAAAGGTTGCATCTCAAGCATAGAATTTATATTAACTTTATAATGAGATTAGTAAACAGGAAACACAGAAATAATCCATACCTGTGGGCATAGGAAAATTTCAAACTAAAGGTTTACCGTCTCATTCCAATTAATCTTAACCAAAATAGTTACCTCCCTGTAGGGCCGGGTTACTATTTTAATAAGATAATTATACTTTATGAATGTCATTAAAATAATCACTAACTTAAATGTGATTTATTTTCCTTCACATATCAAGCACTTAAGATGATATGGCTACTCATAAGTACATGACATGAAAAGAATTTATAAAATGACATTCAAAATCTGAATAATCAACTTAATCAAAATGTTGATTTAATCCATATGAACATTACATAAAATATATATATTGAATAAGAATGTCCAATTGCCATTAAATTAAAATGGGCAATTTTGATAATCAAACTTAATATTTTTTTTTTGGTGAAAAACCCAACATAAGAAAAAAAGAAAATATAGATAATTAAGTGCCATTAAAAAGCCACACCGAAATTTTCTCTCAAAACGTACATCACGAGAAGCAAAAGCAGGAGAACTTTCAGACTCCTAATAGGACAAAATTTAGTGAAGCCTTCTTCAGCCTTCACCAAAACCGACAGAATAAAGGCAAAAAGAAAAAACTTTTACAACTTGTTCAAAATCAAAGGCAACATGCACTGAAAACTAAAATTTGATTGTGCTAAAATCGTAGCCAAGCAAAAGCCTAAAGAAGACAAAACCCAAAGCTTTTGTAACTTCAAATAAGACAAAAACCAATGTCTTATGCATAAACATTGTTCCAGCAGACATAGATAAAAATTCAATCACGTATGTTTTTCGGTCAAAAGTCAACAATTTTGATCCCAAACATGAAGTATTATTAAAGCAAAACAAACCTTCAGTTTTCATTCCATGATTTACGTTCAAACAGAACAGATTTCATAAGGAAAACAATTTTCATAAAGGTTCCATCTTTTTGCAAATTTAATAACTAACTAAATCACAATACATTATGAATTTCTAACGGGAGAAATTATGATATGGCATATTTGCCAAACAACATGGCTAACGTTGGCTCTGATACCACATGTTAGAAACTTTTAAAGGTATGCATATAAATAGCAGCGGAAAAATAATATACAGAAACATACCTTCAGCGATAGCCATAATTGTTCAAGCAAAATTAAAAGACGTTCTCACCAACTTTGTGATCCACGATAGAAACCCTGGAGTCTTCTAGCCTATATCTATCTAAAGAAGAAAATCCCGTAAACCGATGGATGTCACAGGCATCATATATATATAGATAGGCTATGGACCCTCAGAGTAGACAGCGTACGCAACGTGTTTCCGTCCATCAAGGAAACTAACTGGTGTGCATAATCCAAACGAAAATAGAATCCTTATCCTATCCAACTTCTCATTAATAGGAGACCTTAGTTACCTTAACCATTATGGTAACCCAATGTGTGGGCCATATTTAAGTCCCTAAGTAAATTAGGAATAATTGCTAACATTCATAACTCCAAATGCAGCAGGATGCTAAGGTACCAATAATTTCGGTCCTCATGTACTGCCAAGGAAGTAATGAAATTAATCCACCGACTCCCACCCATAAACGAACTTTCCAACATAGTCCATCAAAGTCGAAAGTTGAAAGAAACCAGAAACCCTACGTTAATCAATAATGATAGGTCGATTATTTTGAGGATTTGGAAGAAGGAACCAAATAGTGGACAGCCACCTTAACCGACGGCCTCCTACGAAAACAGACCATGAGAAAGTCTTGCGTCATTCTTAAGCACAATCCATTGGTTTTACCAAAGATATCTATGGTTGAAATCTCCTCCTCAAGGTTTGATCATCTTCTTGTTGTGCATTTTGACCTGGATATTTTTAATTTTAAAAATTTATAAAAAATAATTTAAAATAAAAAATAATTCCAATGCAAATACACCCAATCTTCACATATAACATAAGGTTTTTTTCCCAATTTTTATTTTTTTAAAGCCAAATACAATTTTGTGTAAATCTCTATGTCTACAATTGAATATTTATATATATATTTTCTAAAATGCCCATACTAAATACTCACTTCTCTAAAATAGTTACTATTAACTCTTTAATTTTAAAAAAAATAAACTTCACTAACACATGAATCGACTACATCATTTTTAACTTTCTTAATTTAAGATATCTAAACTCTATTAATATGCAAACCTCATTACTAATTTTTAATTAATAAGAACATCATGAAATTAATAAAAATAAATTGAATAAGTTAAAAATCCTTCTTAGATTTTTATTCCAAGTCAAAATAGGATGAATGAAGTGGTTTTTTTGTTTTAGCTTTACATAAATTTTAGAAGAATCTGTGTTTGATTAATGGAATCAAATTACTTCCGGACATGCTATTCAAGCACACGGAATTAAGTAGCACATACATAGAAGAAATGCTAAAAGAGAATAAGAACCATTTGATGGGGAAAATTGAAAACTGTGGATATTATAGGATTCCGCCTTTGTATTTTGTCAAAAGGCTAAAGGAAAATTCGATTGACAAATCTTGAGTTTGGATATAGGTTTGTACTTTGATGGCGCGCAGGAGTCGAATAGAGCTAAAAGAGGAATCAGTCTTCACGTCTAAAACATACAAACGGTGAGAATAACAGTAGAGGACACAAAATTTATTCTTCACTTGCACTTGTGTAAAAGTCCTACGTAATTTCTTGCCAGATTATCACGATATACCTAACTTATTAGTATGTTCACCCTAAGGTTTTTATCTAGTCACCTACAGCTGTGTCTTGTGAACCTATGATCATGAATTTTTTGTGTTTTTTCTATATGATAAAACAAGCAACTTTAATACTAACAAGAGCAAATAAACTTGAATATTATCTGACTTGGGAACCTGATTCAAATTGTTTTAGCAAACCATAAGTTTTTCCCTATTGTAATAGAAAAGTATGAAAAATAACGCTTTTTTCTTTGTTGAGAGTAAAAGATAAAAAATCTATAAAAGCATTTGCTATAGAAAAGTATGAAGACCATCATCATCTATAAATTTAAGTCAAGAATTTTGCAGCAAAATTTTCCTTCCAACTTCCCTCATTTGTTTGGTTACTTGGAAAATGCTGGTACCAGCCAAAACTGAGAACTTGATCCCCTATTGTCCATCCTAGTGTGTGTGTGTGTATATATTTTTAAAATTAAAAGAAAAATTTACAATATCATTTCGTCATTAATGTTCTAATTCGTCGGTAAAGTTTCCGGTCTCCATGAGAAATCAGTCGACCCGAAACCCATGACCGAATAATCAAATAATCCATCCAGCGCCACATATTCACCACCACCGGTACTATAACTTCCGGCATCACCGATTCCATACTCGAACGAGTCGAAACTCGGTATCACCTCATCGAACCCCCACAACTGGCTGAGTTCCGACGAGTCAGACACGACTCGGATCAACTCAGCCTTTTCCTCGCTCACATTCTCCCCATCGCAAGGAGGTAGCCCCAGCTCGTCATCCGAAGCTTCCAAAAGGTAGCCTAACTCCGGCTGAGAGTCACCGGACTCCGAAGTGAAGTCCACCACCGACACAGCCTCCGCTACGGTCGATCTCCCCGACGCAATCTCCTCCTCAAAGCTCTTCATGAACAAGTCGAGCTCGTGACCGGCCATGCAAAATTCTGCATCATCGAAATTTTCCAAGAGATCCTCCCTTATCCGCTTCACCTCGGGCGAGTCGAATCCCGAATCATCCGAGTCATCTCGGACTCGCTTCCTGCTGCTCAACTCCTCCATTGTACGTACAAACTTCGTCAGAAGTATTTATTGTCACCGGAAAGAATCACGGCCTCAGAGAACCGGCGCACGTTGAATTAAGCAAGAGAGAAAAGCTCCGATGAGATGTGCAGAAGGATGTGGGAGGGCTTATATAGTGAGTCGACAATGGAGAAAGGAGTAGAGAGAGAAAGAAATGATGTGACGTAGGGACGCGGGCGAGAATAGATGGGGCCATTTCACAGACGTCTCCTCTTTTTTAACCTTTTCTTGAACGTATCCGTTGTGTCGTAGATTTTGAGTAGTTGTCTACTTTTCCGTTTTTTCTAGTGGAGTAATGTTTTTTCCTGGCGAAATTGCTTTTTGATTAAAAAAGGACGCAATGGGTGACCGTCGTGCAATCAATCCTCTATACCCATGAGCATGACTTGTACCCGGCGGCTTTCCCTTGTGAATTCTCCTTCTTTCTTTTTTGGGAAACGTAATTGCAAAAATGTTACTACTATAATGCTTTCATTCTGTTACATTTTAAAAGCTAATATATTTAACGTTTTACTTTAAATTTTATTTTTTAAAATAAAAATCAGATCCAAATATACGCAAAAGATTTGAGTATTGATAACACTTGAAATATTGTTCCTGCTTATTTTGTTTCGTAATATTCTTATTTTTTTATTTCGCGTGATTAACTAGACTGGATTAATTTGGAGTCCGGTACCCACATGGTCTAGTCCATCACGGTCGGATTTGGGCATTATTTGTTGGGAGGAAGTAGAAGAAAAACGGTGACCATAGGATTGAATAAATAATTATATTTTGTGAGGATTGGATTGAAAGGCATAGCGTAGTGGTGGATCTCGGGATATTTTTGCGAACTAGAATGAGGGGATTTTCTTTACTTGGGGCGGATCGTATTGAGCGCCAGATATGCATTGTCTGTTTTTGGTTGATTTTGTGTTTGGACTCTCTGGGGCAGTTCAGGACCTCACTCTGAATATTGATTTTTTTTTTGTACTCTGAATATTTAAATAAATATAATACTTTTTTGTTGATGACTTTGTAGTCGATGAGAGAAGGGTTGTACTCAAGTTTAAATGCGTTGTCTTTTTTTAGTAATTATGGCTAGGCCTCTTATGTAGATAGAAGGATGAATAGATAGGCATGCCATATTGGATATCTTCCCCAATTCAACATATTCAGCAACTTGGTTTTGTGTCCTCAACTCAAGGCATGAAATAAGTGACTAACCCATATAGAGATTTTCTTCCATTTATTTGTCTTGGTGTGAAACTTGTGAAATGCCTACAAATGGATTCGAATGGCATGATATCGGATAATTTTCCATCAAATCTCTGTGTTCTTGCATGTGTATAAAGTTGAAGATATGTTCAAATTGAATTTACTTATTCTTTTCTTATTTTCTAAATCTTTATGAAATCAGTTACTACTGCAATGTCCCAATATCGCATAACGAGTATGAGGGTTTGAGAAAAAAGATAAGTGATGAAATATTTATGTATTAATTGACAATTAAACTATTTATAAATAAGTTTTTGTTAATTATTTTTATAAATAATAGAGGTCTTTCTTAGCGTCCACAATTAATATTCATAATCTGTAAAGAATATGATTCCATAAAATTTAAACTTTTACCATACGTGTCAACTTTTGATGGGTTGAAATTTTGAGCTTTGAATCTACTTAAATTTGAGGTTTTGAAGTCAATGTCCTGATCAAATTTTAAATCATTTAAGTTGAATATCGAACAGGAGCCTTGGTTTAAGACTCGAAGAAATTCTAAATTCAAAATGGAGCCTCTATTTAAAAGTTATCAAGCTCAAACTTGACCTGAATGTAGCTCCAGTCGGGAAAGACCCCCCTTGATCGGATCACAAAACGGATAAAGAAATTTGAGGATAAAAAAAAAATTATAAAATATTTATTGGATGGAGTGATTACAAGAGGCAGGCCGCATCACTTCACGATACTACCACCCAAACAAAACGTGGTATTTTCAACTCGTAACTCGTAGTTTTGGCTCCTAAGACCAACCAACATCCCTGTAAAACAATTAAAACTAACCCCTCGGGAAGATTGTGATACCCTTACCACGGTTAAAATTTTCCTGCAAATCACAAACCAAATATAAAAATTACCACTACTTATCTTTACTAGTAATAAATATTCCTCTTCTACTAAAAATAATACCCTTCAACTAAAAATAAGATTACTAATCAAAGGCATCTACTGCTAACATAGTGGTTCAATAGCTGAGTCATTAATTTATAAGATTATGTTACTTTTATGGGTATATTATGAAATAGTGTTAAATTTTTAGTTACAGAGTCTTTTATACTTAATTTAAATAATATTTGATGTAACTAAATATACAATTGAATCATATTTGTTTTCGCACAAAAAAAATTACTTTCATAAAATTCAAAACAAAAACTCTTTCAATCAAATACAATCTAAATATTTTTATTTTTTAAAATAAATAGAATAATTTATAATGAAGGGAAATTTTTTAGTTGAGGTAATCATACCGGACTTATCATAACTCAACCTTTTATTTAAAAAAAATTGAAGGCGGCTAATCTTAAAAGCACCTTGATCTCTTCCCTAAGTAAACTACAAGTAAAAATTAGATTATGTGCAGTTCCTAGCCGACAACTAGTACTTGTAACTGTAGCACTATTTGTGTCCCTCGGCAAATCAATAAACCAAGCAAAACCGTCCAACATCAATTGCAGTACGACGTTTCTTAGAATGCACTCACGGTCACGGAGTCACGGTAGGCCTTGCCTTGGCTGACCGGCAAACAACGTTCGCTTGTGGTGGTTGGACCGGTCAGACACTCCCGTGCGCGTGCACCCATTAGAAGCCAACCGGGTGAGACCAGGCAAAGAAGCGTTTCCAGGTCTGTGAACATCCGGAAGGAAACGACGGAACTTTTCCCTTTTTTATTTTTTTTTTATTTTTTGAGAAAGGAAACGGCTTCTTTTTTAATGTTTAATTTAAAAAATATAAAATTTTTGGTATTTTTTCTTTTATAAATTTTAAAATTTTAAAATTATTTTTATTATAAATATAATTATTTTATTATTTATTAAATTAATAGAATTAATTACTGATGTAATAAAAATAATAATATTTCAGTATTCTTTTAACTTTTCTTTGTGGAATGCGTTTGCACTTGACAGTCAAAACTCAAAAGGCGCCCTGGTTATGCGCTGAAATAGAGAAGTAAAATAATATAATAAATGTCAGCACAAGATAGATGTTTTTTTTTAATTTTAAAATATAAGAATTTTTTATTATTTTTTTCACAAGTTAAGAAAGAAAAGAATAAGAGATATAATTAGATAGAGTTTGAGTTTAAATTTTTTATTTTAGTTATGTAAAAGTAAATTATTTGTGAAAGAGAAAAAGATTGAGAAAAAAGTAAAAAAATTATATTGAATTTTATAATGAAATTAATTAAAATATATATTTTTATTATATTTTTAATTAATTTTATTTATATAATAAAAATAAATATAATTATATTTAAGCGATAATAATTTTTAAAAAATTTTGAAAATTCTTATATTTTAAACGAAAAGAATAATAGATTAGAAAAGAGGTGAGGATACTTATTCGCCTAAATAATGGCATAATAGCCAAACTTATGGACCATCTCGTGACATTAGTATTCACACGTTTAAAGAATTGAATAAACAACCAAAAGCATGTGTAAGTGATAAAGAAGAACTCAAAGAAAAGGTCGTGAGAATCCGGCGGATGCCGGATGAATCCACACATTTTCTTTGTAGCTGGGGACAACAAATTTCGGCTGCCTCAAACCCAAAACGATAAACAATTGAACTCATGAAATGATGGCCTGTTTTCCCACTTTTGGTCCCAACTTTAATTTATATTCTGAGCTAAGGCTCTTCTTTGTCAACATCCCTAAACCCACCAGAAGTACATTGACGACGACGACGATGATGGCCTCGAAGAAGACCACCGTAGCAGCACATAGTACTTATTCCTATGATCTTTTCGCCTTTCCAAGTTGTTCCTTCGATCATGCCAGTAATGACATAAGAAAGGAAGACAGTTGTTCTTTAAAGCTAGCGGACGACTACCTGCTTAGCCAACGGCGGACGACTTTTTGGCTCTATGTGCCGACCCTGTTTTAATTGATTCTAGATTTTCTAACAATATTGGGTAAGACTGTTCTTTTCCTTTTTCTATTCCTTTTTAACAATATTGGGATTTCAAGTTTATGCGGTCAAGTAAGAACGACAACAGTGGGGAGGACTTTTTCTAATTGAGATGAGATCATGCTTCATGTCAAGCTTTTGACCGTTATCAGTGAGAAATTAGATCGCAATAAATGATTGACTAAAGCTTTGGTCTAAACTGGCTGTAATATTCTGGACATTTGCTAGGGGTGTGCTTGGACAAGGTTTCGTACGGAACTCAACACAGTTTTTCATCTCAAATCTTACTTTTTCTCTCACAAAAAATTCTCTCTCCCGAAATCCAAGACAAAAAATCTCAAAACCAAACTCTATCCAATCACACCCTAGTTGTGTTCATGATATTACTTGAGATTTTTAAGAGCATACTCATATTCATATATGAAAGTAAAATCAAGTATCAACTAGGTTTGAACTTGCTTTGTGTTATTTAATCAACTACTTTTTTTTTGTAAATAATTTATAGCGATCCTTAACTCAACCAAATTTACAAATTTCTTTGCTAGACGATAATAAATTTTAAGTTTAGTTTGTATATTAAATCATAATCCAAACATAAAGACAGAATCATAAAAATATTTAATTGGATATCGCTTTCTCTCCACATCAAAATTTCTTCTTTTGTAAATTGGAAGAAAATTGGTGTATTTGGATTCAAAATTTTCATTTTAAGTTTTTCAATATCTTCTATAAATAATTTATTTTTATAAAACTTAAAATAAAAAATCTCGAACTTTATTCAATCTCACAACAACTTACCAAAGGCAATGGGAATCATTTCTTAAAACTTACTATTTTAGTAAGTAATTTCACCTCGTTCCCCCATACTGGTGTCTTTGGGTACCTTGTTCGGAAATTCAAAAACCCTGACCAAAGGAAAAATTATAATTTCTAATTGTCTAATGATGTGCTAATTGTCTCTCACACTCTCCTTCCTTTGTCTTCTTCTCCTCTCACGCTACCACTTCTCCGAATGTCATCACATCTTTCGGATTTGTTTGATGGATCAAGAACTCTATGATGCCTGTTATATATATAGTCCAATACCCTCTGGTTAAAAATATAAGTTCTTTTAGGTTATTTATTTTTTAAAAAAATATTTATTTTTATAAATTTTAAAGATTATTTTTTTAAAATTACATTTATCTATTTCTAATGCTCTCTTATACTAATAAAGAATAATTAAACTAATTAGTAATATAATAAAAATATTTTTTATTTTATTATTTTTAATTTATGTAAAAAATATTAAAAATATTATATTTTAAAATGGAGAAAGTAGTATAATTATTTTTTAGTTTTGGATTTAAAGGAGCGAGCAGCGATGGAATGGAAGCCAGCCACACGGTCCACCCCTATGAAATGATGCTTGCTTTATCATTTTATTCTTGTGGAAAATGGAACTAATAAACGAAATCAAATCTATAAACAGCAATTGGAGCTCTCTGACTAATTATGGAATATAATATTATGTAAATAAGGTTTGATGATATTCCTGTGCAAGTATTCCAATTCCTTATTCAGAGGGAAGAACAATTTCTCTGGCCCATCCATCTCTTTCTTTCTTTGGAGGAATTTTCTTCTCATTCTTTTCTTTTCCCTTGCGATGATGGCTTCAACTCCCATCCATTGACAATTCCACCAGAAAGCCAATACATGTTCCCAAACTAGTCATGACTTTGCCCATTATGGAATTGAATTATTCACAACGTTATCAAGAAATAGACAGCATACTTTGCTTAGTTTTGAAGAAAGTGGAATCACAGCTAACTCTGATAGATAGATAAGATCAAGAACCATTTCCAAATTATCTACTTCCACAAAAGAAAAAAAAAAAAAAAAAAAAGGTGACAATGGTTGGTGGGCCATTGCGTGCCTCCTCAAAACCTTGGAATCTTCCTCGTAGTAATGAATTTCTCGAAAGCTTCCCCAAATCTTATTTTTTATCCTTTCATTTCCTTCCCTTTTCCGCTTTGCCAACAATCTTAAGAAACTTGTGTTTGTCTCATTTGTTGGCGGATGAGTACTCACTTGGTGTTTTGTTTCAAACAAACCTTTTCTTTCCGCCCTTGTCCCACGTTTTCCACACAGAGGAAAACTGGCAATCCATGACTTTCAGCAGGTGGAAAATATCATATGATTCATTTTTGCTTAGGGGTCAAATATGATATGCAAGGCACGAAGTCACCAACAAGGTTTATTCAACCGAGAGATCAAAAGAAATAAAAGAAGAAAAAGGAAGAAGTTGTTTATTTCAAGAATCATATTCTTCTGCATATTCTATTCAACTGTTCAAAGGTGGAAAATTAATATAATCTTATGATGCTGGTTCATAAATAAACTAATGGTAATTGAAAACACTAGATTTTCTTTTTTATTTAAAATTTTCTATTTTGAGATTATAAAAATAATTTTTTTTTGTGAGGAAAAAAGTAAAATCAATTATTGTTACGTCAGACAAAACTTAATTCAAATGAAACGTAGAGAATAAATCATTATAGATAACTCAATAATAGCAAAATATTTATAAACATTCAAATAAATATGATTATAAACATTTATTCATAATATCATAAACATGTCCTCAAAATATCCTTCAATTTCGCTGATTGCTACAAAAGAAGATGATGAAAACACTCAACGCAAAGTAGGTAGTGATTTTAAAGCGTACAAGTATCATTCAATTCATCTGTCTATTTCCATTTGTTTAAATTCCCTCAAAACATATTTTCCTTCAGAAGAGAATTTCTTACCATTTGCAGATTTGCTTTTCTTTCCATGTATTTTAGGGTTCCCTGAAAATATTGTGAGGATAAGGTGGAGCCAGAATCACTAAGGAATGTCCAGCCCCTCGTTTATATTTTTCTTATATTTGGTCCAGTAAATTTTTCTCATTTTGTCTATCTTTTAATCATTAGGACCAATGTAAGTTAAGAAATTGGCAAAAGTTCCGCAACACAATAAAGCTGTTTTAACTATAAATTATCACTGTTTTAACTATAATCACATTTCTTTTCTCATTCTCTATTCGAGTTTTACCTGCCAAATATTACCCCCTTAATGGTTTTCTCAGAGCGTCCTTTCTATGTTTGCAGAAGCATTCTAATTGTCCGTCCCTTATAGGGATTGAGCAAACTCCATTTATCTCTCCATGTTTTCTCCTAAAAAGTTCTCGTACTCGAGCTTGAACGCCTCTTTTTGATTGGTTGAGCTAAGCTTGAGTTTTTGGTCTAAGTCCGACGTCACAAGCCCGATCGACATTGTCCTTGGACGAGCCCTTGTCCTCAGGCTGGCACAATCAAACATTTGGGTTTCCCCACTGCTTGGTCCAAGGAAAAATGCTCATCCATCAAAGAAACTCTATCTAATTTAACGTTGGACTAAAGCTCTATCAAGGAAAAATTTTTGTGGATTTCCCAATTTCACCTTCATCCTGCCGATCGAAATTTTGAGTCGGGCCATATCATTGCCTGGTCCAAGCCTCTGATTATTATTAATGACATCGGACTACCTTTGGGGAAAACATTTAAAGGCCTACAATTGATTCATGGGTCCAAGATCCAACCCATCAAAGTCGTTCCTGTTAGGACATAGTCCGTCGTAATGTGTATGGATCTTTTGCTTCAACCCACTACCTACTTGAAATCTTCTAACATCTTGTGTAATATCAACATTCTCTTAATAATAATATTTTAAAATTTTTATAAAAACATTATGACAAATGTAGTACAAAAAATGTTACTCTTAATAATAATATTTTAAATTTATAAAATAAATATTACAGGAATTTTATATTTTATATATTGCAAGTTACTCTATATGTTTTAAAAATACAATATCTTAAAAGTTCTAATCTAAAACAAAATATGTCTGTTGCACCCAAAGAAAACAATGAACACATGCCCGTGATGATAATTTCCTTCATGATGAAGCATGGAAAAAAAGATAAAAAATAAAAAAAGGATGCTTGCTCCATGTTTTCCTACGTTAGGATTTAGAGCACAAGTAGGGAGAGCAAGTATATGATAAGAATAATAAAGAGAGTTTTTGTTTTTTTGGTTGAGTAATTTAGATATTTTAGCCCAGTGAAACGGGCTTAACCTTCCATATGGGAGGTTAAGGGATTGAATCTGATTAATCGAAAGCGTTTGCGTGAGTAGATTCTTAACTTTTCTCATATGGGAAATGTTCTGGTCCACATGTGTACCTTTGTAGGGTTATGGTAACGGGGCTGTCTATATCAAGACAATCGACTCTACCCTACTGGGCCTCACTTGAACATTCTATGGTGGTTGTAAAGCTCCTCTGCTCTCCCCAGAGGGGAGTTGCTACGCTAGTCTCACCCTCCCAACCTTTTTATTTACTAAAAAAAATAGATATTTTATATTTAGCAAGAAAATAGATATTTTATTAATAGAAATAGAAGGCCGGATTTATTTAGATAGTGTTTGACTCAACCAAATACACAATTAAATTTTACTTTTCCTCAAGTAAATATTTAACTTTTATGAAGTCTAAAATAAAAATTCTCTCAATCAAATATAATTAAACACAATTCGAATAATTGAGTAAGTTATACAAATGGATAAAATATTCACAGCGATAAATCAAATACTACATTCTTAGGTGAATAAAATACAAAAAAAAATAACAAACAAACACACTAGATTCCTTCATATAGTATTTTCTTCGAAATTCTCGACATTATTGGTATTAAAAACCTATTCCATCACCTTCTCTTAATAGTAAATTAAAAGAATATAAATGTATTAATAATTTTAAAAATCACTTAAAAATGAGATAGAATATCAAAAGAAATCAAAAATAAAACTTAAAAAAAAAGAGTACTAAAATAAACGCGGATGCAATTTTTCCACTAATATAGAAAGTAAAGGAGTTAGGAATGTTCTGTTTTGACAGAAATTAGAAACATCCTTCGCCCAGAATGTCGTATCGTGGTGAGTCACGAATTGTTTTTCCTCAGTACCTCTTTTGACCATAAGGCAGAGCATTAAAGAAAGAAGCACGAGAGGAACATGTTGCAACAATTTATATATATATATATATATATTTTCTTTTTAATCTTTCAGTTTCAACAACGACCGGCTCCTCTATTAGTGTCTTATTTTTTTATGTAATTTTAATATAATTATTATTTTTTAATACAGTGTCTTATTTATAATTTTTAAATTATAAATAAAATAATTTTTAAATAAAATAAAATAAATTATAAATTTTTATAATTATTATTTTTTAAAAAAATAAAAATATTAAATTTTATTTATCTTCATATTTTAAAGATGACAATACAATTGTAATAAAAAAGATCAACATACATTTATTTATTTATTTACTAATATTAGTAATATTGTATTATTTTTACTTTGAGTATTTAGTATATAAAATATTTTTTGTTACCGTAATTTTTAATCATTGAGTAATTTTTATGATTCTTTGTGTTGAATAATTCCAATCTTTCAACTCTCCTCATTTGATTAATCGGAGAAAAAATTAATTACTATTTTAGTTATAATAGTCTCTAATCATTTTTATTATTAATGAATAATCATTATTAAAAAAATTTCAACAACAGACTACAAATTTTTTTCCTCACCTACCACAAACGATTCTTGTGCTTGTTGCCCTTAGCTCATCATGTGATAATAATCCCGTACAAACCTCCATTTCAAATATTTGCTGGGCCCTTTCTTTTTGGAAGATAATATAAGTAACAATGAGCTCCCTTTCATTAAATTTCTAACAACAGTGCAATCATAGGTCTTTAACTACTAGAAGGCGACTCTAATTCTATTTTGTTAGGATGTTTAAGATTTATTATGCGAAAAACTTAAAATTATGTGTGAGATTAGATAAAGTTTGGTTTTGAGATTTTCTATTTTGAGTTTTGGGAAAGAAAAATTTTTGTGAAATAAAAAATGAGATGTGAGAGCATTGAATTATGTATGTAACTTAATCCAAGTAAAGCATATATCTTGCGTAACAAATTAAATTATTTTGTTTGAAGGTATAAAATATTGTTTGTATATTCAGATAAAATAGTTTGATATTTCTGGAGATGTTATTGGCATTATACTTTCTGTTAATGACTATTAAAAATATTTTAATTTTTTAATTTTATTATATTAATAAAATTAATTAAAAATATAATAAAAATTTTTATTTTATTTTATTAATTATAATATAAAAAGGAGTTATATTCTAAAACGAGAGACCAACGAACTTTTACTATGGTTCTTTCGACGGCACGGATTCTAGTAGTAATTACCAATCCGGTGGTCTCGGTAACTCTTCAGAGAAGATAAACATGACAGAAAACAATACTAAGGAGACGCAAAAATCTAGCTCGGCTTTGATCCTCCCCTTTTAAACGCCAATCGTATCTCACCCATTTTCAATCACACGCGCCAATCTCTAAGCTCTCTCCTTCGATCTGTGTATTACACGTAAGAGGCCTCGCGAGTTACCCTCCGTTCAACGTCGGTCTGTGTAAATTCTTACTTGCGCCCCAGGGCTTCGGCTCCTAAATCCTTCTCCTTCATCTCTCGCTCTCTCATCAAAGAATCGATTGAAAAATCTCCGACGGATTCCCAGTTCGTTGGTTTTTGAAGAAATCTCAGAATGAAGATTTTCGTGAAGACTCTCAAGGGCAGTCACTTTGAAATTGAAGTTAAACCGGAACACACGGTACTCTTTCCTTTTTCCTCTTGCCCTCGTTGATCAGGGAAGCCTGTTTAAAATTGCCTTTCTGCTAGTGCGTGTATGTATATTTTATTGACTGAATGAGGCTAGCGTTTTTCTCAGTGGGTTTTTTAGCTTATTGAGGTATTTTCTTGTGGTAATGGCTGAAATTTCTTAATTTTCATGTATTTGAGTTTATAACGTTTGTTAATTTAGTTTTGTCTTTTTCATAGAGGTTTGGATTATTTTGTCGATGAATGAGGTGGTAATTACATTTCTGGTCGAAAGAATTGCCCTTGTCTGGGTTGCTTTTGACTTTTCTCTTTCTTTTTTTATATAGCTCATAGGTAATTGAAGTCTGAGTTGTAAATTTTCACTTCTGTCTCACTCGCTGAATGATGGGATGCATGTGACAACGATGGATTTATTTTTGTACGTTGTGATTAGAGAAATGATACACATTCTTGTGTTTTATGTCGGAATGGTTTTATGAAGCCAGCGGTTGGATTTTTATGAAGTTGTCGAACAGAAATGTCTGGTATTTTGTCAAATTGGTCCAAGTAAATAAGTATGTTCAGGGGGTGATTCAATGCTATTTGTAATGGAGAAATTGGATGAAAGTTCCCGTCTTTGGTTTGCTAGGGATATCAAGTTATTGATTTTATTTTAAGGTTCTAAAGATTTAGGCTTCAATGTTTCCACAAAAATATACACTTCTCTATGTCCGTAGAAGTTCAAATATGAACTTGTATTCTGTGTTTTCATTTGTTGATTCAAATATAAGCTTATATGTTTTTTTTTTTTTGGTATATGCATGAATTCTTAGAGGGAATTCATAGCTTGACTAAGAATTTCGAAGAATTGTTTTCATTAGAGCAAAAGTTTCTGCGCATTCAATTGTCCTAGTTATTCTGTGTATGTGCGCAAACATACATAATCCTTAATGGTTATACTGAAAAGTTGTATCCTTCAGGTGGCTGATGTGAAGAAAAACATAGAAACTGCTCAGGGATCAGATGTTTATCCTGCTGCACAGCAAATGCTTATCCATCAGGGGAAAGTTCTCAAAGATGGGACCACCTTGGAAGAAAATAAAGTAGCTGAAAACAGTTTTGTTGTCATTATGTTAACAAAGGTAAATGTTACTCAGTGGGGATTACTAACGTAAGGGGAGATGTCTTGATAACACCATGTTTGTACTCTCGTGGAAACTGTATGTATATGAATGCTAAAGCTGCATTTGCTTACACTGTTTTAACGTGTAGATACAGAGAAGAACACTGGAGAAAACATATTATTATGCAGAATTTTAACTAATGAGCCATGCCGTATTAGCTAAGCCATACAACAAAATATGAAGTATGAACCATAGGTAACATATATGCTGCCTGATATGTCTTGACGCATGGTATGAGGAACGTAATAATTTCAGAGAACAAGAAATAGATCGCATATAAGATTATGCCAAGTTCTTTTTCTACTAGTGGTATTCCATTCACTAAAAGAGGGCAATGTGCTGAGGTGATAGAGTGTCTGTTCACTGTTTTTTGAGTTTTTTCATTCTTTATATAGGAAATGTAGCTCTTATCTCCTAAACTTCACGCATCCGTAGCCTTTATCATGGTGACAGATTATTCTGTATTTACTAGTTTGTTGATTTGCATGCAATATATTCAGAGTAAGACATCGCCGGGAGAAGGCTCCACAGCACCTGAAACACAGGTAATGACATAGAATTGTTGTTACTATTATCATCTTTTAGCATTAATTGTGAATTGTAGCTTCAGTATCATAGAACATCTGAAAGTTTAAGAAGCTTTATTCCCTCCTAGATCATCATCTAATAAGCGGAAATGAAATTTTTTTTATTTTCTGATGTTTCTCAGGTCCTTCTTATTAATTCCCCCCACCTCCTCACACCATCTCTTTTTCTTTTGTTATTTGTTTTGCACTAGAAACATTCAACATGGTTACTTACTTGGTGTAATGGTTTACTGATAATTAGCTCTCATCATGGAGGTCTGTGTTTTGTAATGCCTCAGAAATGCTACAGGAACATTGGTAGAACTTGCCAGTAATGATTTCTCCTGCTTATTGAAACATCTTGTGGTATTCTGTGTAACTGACATATTAATATGGTCCTGAAATGGGTACACCTGTTGAGATCATTAAAGTAAAGTTAGTCTACAGCATATGTTCCCAATGTGCCAAGAATTTAATGTTTTCCCCCCCTTATAAAATTAGAGCCCTGTCCACCTAATCTGATTAAAGGAAACAAAGTTTGTTATTTGCACAGTCTATGCTGTCTGTCTATTTTTTCTTGTACCTTTTCTTTCAACCCCACTCCTTCGGGGATATGAGGATGGTGGGACGATTGAAAAGGAGTCAACTTGTTGATGATTCACAGTACAACAAATCATTCTTCAACTGTGTGCTCATTAGTAAGATATTTACTCCAATAAAAGATATTTTATTCCAATAAAGTTTTTTTGTTTTGTTTAAGCAATACTCTCTGCGAGTCATCCAGATATGGTTTGTTAGAGAAATAACATTTTGGGGGAAATAATTAAAGAAGTAGAGTACATCTTTTGAATTTCAAAGTTGTAGCTATTACTCTTCCTGATTCAACGGATGATGTTCCTGTCGTAAATTCCTCCACATGAAGTGAAAAAAAAAACTTAGTAAATGGGAAAATGATCCATTGAAGCACTGCTGTAATTGTGTGTACCACAAGTTGTTCAACATATTGTTTGCTCTTTTTTATCTTAGAGAGTCCAGTAGTAATTGGCTTTTTAAGGCTGGAAGAAAGTGTTAATCCTAAATCAAGTCTTCATCCTTGCAAATGAAAATGTTCTGTCCATATGGAATTTTTTTCCTCCTTTCTTGTTTGGAGAAGGAAAATGAAACTAAAATATGATTACAATCAGACAGATGTCTGTGAACTTTCAGCTGTTCATGTGATTAGAACCTGCAGAATGCACAGTGCTGGGACAATAGAAACATTTTCTGCAGTCTTGTTACATTTATATCCTTCACATCCCTTTCCTTGATGTTTTCATAAGCTGTCCTGCATAAAGAATTTTCCTGCCTTCACAGGCACCGCAAACCAGTGTTCCACCACCTGCTGCAGCTCCAGCACAGACAACCCCTCAACCTCCACCTGTAGCGTAAGCTTCTTTTTCCTTTTTGCTAGCTACCAGATGATCATTTGTCATCCATTCTTGTGCTTGTGTAGGTTGGCTGGTGGGGCTTTTCTTTCCTGTTATTTTTCCTAAAAAAATTTAATTTTCGGGGGTGGAGGCTAGGGAAAAGAGGAAGGTGGATGTAGGGATACAGGGTAGGAGGAGTCGTTACTATTATTCACTTTTAATGCTGGCCACTCTCATTGACAGGCCTGGTTCTGCACCAGCTGGAGTTACTGCTCCTGCAGTCACTTCTGGGTGAGTATTCACTTCTCCTTACCTATATCATGCCATGAGCATCTCTCTCTCTAATTTACTTCTAGTGGGAAAATTCTGCTGGGAATGGCTTTATTAACACACTAATGTTATATTTGTGGCATTAGGTCTGCATCCGATGTTTATGGCCAAGCGGCATCTAATCTAGTTGCAGGTAGCAACCTTGAGGGAACTATTCAGCAGATCCTTGATATAGGGGGAGGAACTTGGGATAGGGGCATGGTTGTTCGAGCCCTTCGTGCCGCTTATAACAATCCAGAGAGAGCTGTTGATTATTTGTATTCTGTAAGTTTACCTTTTGTTATCCTTTTTGTTACTTTGGAATTGCTATTTGGGATCCCTCCAGTTGGAGATCAGACTATGTCTTGTGTTTACTCGCATACGCCAGAGACCTGGTACAGCTATTTTCTTTTTCCATGCGCTGTTGGTTGGGGTTTGCGGAAAGTTAAATAGTGTGGTCTCTTTCTGCTCTATCGAGGCATTATTTTTTAGAGAAGAACTTTTTGGAGGGGGATGAGGGACATCTTAACATATGTTTTATGGGCTGCTAAATATCATCAAGGTGGTCAAATCAAATCTAGTTTTTACTTTTTTCCTTTTTTTTCCTTTTTTTTTGAGAGGGGGGGGTTGGGGGAGGGGGTAGGGGTTACAATGTGTCCTGAAGAAACTTTCATCAGAAATCATTATAATGAAGATGAAATCAAGCAGTATATTAATATTGGTGAGTACAAGCATTATGGGGATATTGGTGAACTATTTTTTTTTTTTGGGGGGGGGGGGGTCGGAGCTCCTGGTGTAAGTAATTGCAAGTACCCTGCTAATAGATTTTAGAAGCAGGATTTAGCAGCATCTGCATGGATGGCGGTGGTATCTCATCGGATTTTAACCTTTTTGAATGTCATGATTTATGAACTATGGCTTGTAGATTTCACCTTTAATCCGAGGGTTAAAAAGAAGTCGTTTGAGAGCCTTTATTCCTCTTTTCATAATAGCTTCCCTATACCATTGATCTCCTGTTGTTTTGGTTTGAAATTAGGGGTGTGCTATTCTATGGTATTCTTTTTTTTTCTGGTTTGTGTTCCTTGCACTAAAGAGCGTGCAGGCAGAGGGTGAGAGATCTTGTAATTTCTAAGAAAGATGTGACGATATGTTTACTGTCTTTCATATGCATGTTAAATCTAAGAAGTTGACAGTTTGCCTCTTTGCATGAATGTTATCTTCCCTTTCATGAGCTAGACAACTATTTATGTATCTTAACCCCCCATTAATCACCATGTCCCACCTTGTACATCATACTCTTGCCTGTATGTTTAAATGTTCTTGTGCTACCTATGATGGACATTTTGGGGTTCTGTCTTCATAGTAAATGACTTTTTAGTTGCTGGATTATTAAGATAAGAATAAGAATTGCATACTTTTTAAGTCCTTTTTGCTTTTTTGGGGAAGCATCTTTAGTGTTTACTTGAAGATCCTTGATGGTGCCTTGAGCTGTTCTGAGCTGTTACACTATGTTATCTTCAGGGTATACCTGAGTCAGCTGAAGGTCCACCTCTGAGCAGGACCCCACCAAGCCAGCAGGCTGCAAATTCACCAGCTCAGCCCCGGCAGGGAGCAAATTCACCAGTTCAGCCCCAGCAGGTAGCAAATTCACCAGTTCAGCCCCAGCAGGTAGCAAATTCACCAGTTCAGCCCCAGCAGGCAGCACAACCTGCAACTGTTCTGTCAAGTGGACCAAATGCTAATCCATTAGATCTCTTTCCCCAGGTATATTGGAGAATATTCATCTTTGACCGTGTTAGTGGCTGTTTTTGAAATTATGGACTACAAAATTCCTTTTAAGTTTTTTAATATAAATCATTTATTTATTATTATTATTTTTCCTAGGGTGTTCCTAGTGTGGGTTCAACCCCTGGTGGTGCGAACACCCTAGATTTTCTGCGGAACAGTCAGCAGGTATGTATTGGACCTATTTTTTCCTTCTTTTTCTCTTTCTACCTCGCGCTAATAACATTTGCCTTCTTCAGTTCCAAGCATTGCGAGCTATGGTGCAGGCAAACCCTCAAATCTTGCAGGTATTATACTGCAACCATCCAAATGTTGTGTTTGTCTTCATGGTCGTTGCTTATGCCTGTGTTTTGCGAGGATGCCCCTCACTCCTATTTTTGTTATCAGCCAATGCTTCAGGAGTTGGGGAAGCAAAATCCTCACTTAATGAGACTTATTCAGGAGCATCAGGCTGATTTTCTTCGCCTGATCAACGAGCCTGTTGAAGGCGGAGAAGGGTAGCTATATTTTACATTCTTTTTTATTTTCCTAGTTTATTCAACTCTCTTTGTTGGATGCTTTACACATTGGATCTTCAGTTGCTAATTGTTGTTGACATGATGTTAGGAACATACTTGGGCAGCTTGCTGCAGCAATGCCACAGGCTATACAAGTGACACCTGAAGAACGTGAAGCCATTGAACGGGTAAGTGTTTTTTGTTAGCTAATCTTAGTTCAGTATTAGTGTTTTTCCTGTAAGTTGTGTGTCTACTTTGCAGAATTGAATTTCTGTCTTCGATCCTGACATTTCCTAGTCTGGTTATTATCTCTTTGAAGGTTTTTGACACCATTTTCAGTTATCTGAGGATTTTCTTTTTGTATCATCATTCTGATGGAGATTTTCCCTCATACCGTTCATTGTTTATTGTTATTGTTACTTTTGTAAGCTGTTGATTAAGAAAGTCTATTCAATTCTGTTTTCTCTTGCTGTTTCCTACACAAGCCTGCCTAGTTCTGCATGAGAAACCAAGGTATGTTTCAGGAGGATGAGCAACTGCTGGAAATTGGGGGAGAGTTTCATCTAGTTTCAGGGTGTATAGGCTTGTCAAATTTGGTAATTGAATGTTGAATAGGATGTTGCTCAAGGTAAAAACAAGAAATGTGTAAAACTCTAGCTTTTACCAACAGTCATCTTTTGAATTTCTCTTTGCAGCTTGAAGCAATGGGTTTTGATCGATCAATTGTTCTGGAGGTGTACTTTGCCTGCAACAAGGATGAGGAGCTAGCTGCCAACTACCTCCTGGATCACATCCATGAGTTTGAGGAGTGAAGCAGGAAAAATTGCTGGGCTATCTCATGTTTAGTTTCTCACCATGTGTTCCTCCCCGCATCTAATACCTCATCTGGTGTTCCTCCCGCCTCTAATACCTACCCATCTGTTTTACCTCTCTCTCTCTGTCCCTCTCTGTGATTAGTTTTAGTACCTTCACCTAGTGCATATAGGTTTTTATACCCTTGGTCTGAAGTCTATACTTTGTGAAATGCTGGAGAGGTCACAGAGACGAGAAAAATGTAACTATGGCGTTCTGTAGTTCCACCTGTTTCTTCTCCAGCCGTATAGTGTCCAAGTATCTCATACCATTGCTTTATACGTGTATGGTAGTAGTAAACTGCTTTGCAGACCCCGTTAACGCGTTATTGATATCTTGGGAAGATATTTCTTGATGGTTTTGCTCTAGGTTACTGAATGTTACTGCTTTCTGCATCGCTTCCACACTGAAAGAACCGAAGGACCTGATGCTGGGAATGCGAGGAGGAGGAAGTGCCATCTTCTGTTTTACGTAAAAGCAGGAGAAATTCTTTACACAAACAAATAAAAACTAGCACTCGTTGATAGATTAAATAGATTTATTAATATAAGCTTTCTTGAGCAAAATACTAGTTGATAGAAGTTTTAAAGCCTAATCAACAATTTAGTTTGGCATGCCAAAATAGACGGTTTCTGTACATAAAAGCATTAAGTAGGTATCATCAACTGTCGTTTTCTTCAACGATACAAGGAACAAATGATCATAAATGATGCCTCGGCCTGCAATCTTTGGGAGTGTTTGATTAGGAAATCTTGACTTCGGATGTTATTTCTCCCTCAGCATTAATAGGATCAGCACGCCAAATACAAGTTGTGGTCTAGTTTTGTGATTGTTCTGTCACAAGTATTTGTGGTTATTAATTATAGCTATTAACAAAGGTATTTGTCCGCTGAACTGTGGTAGGAGTGTAATTATACTAAATAATGCTTGAGGAAGAAGAATCTCAAGGGATATCTTATATATTGTTCGAGAGTTAACTTACTATAATGTTTGCTTGTACAATTTTAATTATAATTTAACACATGCTAGTGCTACTCAGAATCTTCATTGTATGAAAATTCAGTTGATGATTAACACTTTGAAGCAAACAGAAGGGGAAGGGAATGAGGGACGCAAAAAAGCCTTTCATGAATAATGAGATAGCGTTTGGTTTTAAGATTTTTGTTTTGGATTTGGTAAAAGTTAAATTGTTTGTGAGAGAAGATATATGTCTCATACTTGAAATTTTAAGTTCGATTTTAAAACTGAATCTTGTTCAAGTATATAGTTGTTCTCTTGTGAAGTTCAAATTTCGAAGGCCGCGTATTTTTTTCGGGTGCAAATGTTCTCTGCTAGTTATGCGCTTCCGAAGAAAAGTTGAGATACAAAGGCATGATCTATTGGAAAAAGTAGCTTTTTTGAAGACTATCAAGAAAGATTTAGCCCGAGGGTTGGTGTTAGTTACGTTGTGAACCTACCAAGCCACTTTCAGAAAAGCTGAAGCTGAGTTGCTTTTTCAATGATTTCTTCGCTTCTACATTCCCAATCATTTGTATTCAACTCATAATTCTCCCACGGCGATTACTCCTAAATTCACTGAATTGCATTTTGGACTTCTTCGTATTGTTATATATGAATTTTAGAACAATCAGTGTTAAAATTTTTTTAAAATTTTTTTATACATCAGAAGAGACAAATTATAAATGGAATATAACAAGTTTGATTTATAAAGAATACTTTTACGAGTTAAAATATTTCTATTGTCGTGTCACTATCTTATCGATTTAAAAAATCGTGTTGATCAAATACAGTGACCTCCACTTGATAGATATGTATAAATTGGTCGAACCCCTTTTATTAGAAGGTTAGCATTTCTATATAAGGAACTTGATAAATATAAATTTAAGACTAAAAAAATATAAAAACAAAAGAAAGTACGACCAAAAAGTAGATAAGATACGTAAGAAATAAAAGTTGCAGTGCAAGATAGATAAAGATGATTATTTTTGTTTTGTTCTCATTAATATATTGCACCTTTGGAAATTTCTCAAGTTCAATTTTCTCTCAAAGTCCTACTAACTGGTCACCTCTGGGAGTTTCTGGTAGGCCTATCATCACTGTGACCATTTTCTTGGTGCGGTCCATGCCATGTCCTACTTTATGTCTCCATTAAATTAGATTTCTTTCTTATACAAAAATTTTGGTACGTGAAGTTTCATTCTACAATCACAACCACATTCAATACATAACGTGCCCTTCACAAGGACACATCTCAGTCCCTACAGCAGCCCGTTGTTATGTTTACGCCTGCAATTGCTTTAGGTCCCAACTCATGCCACATTCCATATATGTATATGTAGTCTCATTTTCATCACAACCTCAACTTTTGGAAGAAATCAAGATATAGCCAGGTTGGTTTTAGATCTCGCACCATATGTATTTGACAAGTCCATGGTTTTTATTTTTATAATTATTATAAATAATTTTACACTTTTATATAAAAAAAGACGTACATATTTATGAATTTTTAAATACAAGAATTAGTTTAATCATAATTAATACCTTTATTAGTTGAGATTAAATACTACTAAATATTAGAGCATAATTAGATAATAAGTATAAGTTAACAAATTTCTCATTCTAATAATATATGTGACATATATAATAAGTATTTATCATTAAAAAAACATAATATAGATTGCGTATCTAATCTTGTATGTGTGTAAGATGAAGATAAGAGGAGATGAAACACAATCATATTGCTCGTGAATAGCTTATGGAAATCCGGCCTCAACATCGGACCACTTAGTCTAATCAGCCCTTGTCGATCAGTCCCCACAACTCTATTAGCTAAGCCAACTCCACCATCTTTCCCCGTCTAATGAAGAAACAAACCATGTATATTATGAATGAATGATGGAATGGACGGCACAGAGGTAGGCTTTGTTGTTCGTAAGTCATCACCAGAAAGTTGCCATTTTCATTGACTGGCCGTCGTAGTGGAGGATTTGATGTGGGACGAGTGGTTCTCAGTGAAATACTGCAAAAGCAATCATACAGGCATGCTTGCGGACAAAATCTGTTTCGGATGTGTTAGCTGGGGTTCTTTCCATCCTCTTGTGTCACCTCTCACGTCATATAAACCTAGCAACTACCGACGCGGGAATACCTTGGAACAGGGTCATCAGTTTTATACTATAGGTTATTGAGTGAAATCTAAATCGTCTTCATTAATTAGCTCTCTAATTAAACTTCTAAATACATGATCGAGTCTTTTGATTAACACTATCCTCCACCTTTTGGGACCATAGCTATAACTATATATTATCATTCAAACTGGACAATTTCTTTATGCATCTTTGAGGTTGGAAATATAATGCAGCGTGCAAAACAGAAGCTGTGCATGTAAAGTGTCATCGCTGCATATGTGTTGTTCAATGAAAAACTTGTATGCATCTTTGAGGTTTGGGATGATCTTTTGTTTGATGCCACCAGAAATATGATGAGCAGAATCATTTAGCTTTTGGTTGGAGAAAATGTTAATCATTCAGTTCGTAAATAAGAGCTAAAAGTTTGTCATATAATTTCATGCACATCATTGCTAAATCCTAATACAAACGACATAACAAAGTCAAAGTATTAAGTTGAAGATATGTAGGTAAAATTACAATTTCAAAATTTTATTTGTGAAATGATTATGTATATCAACGGAGGCATAATTTAATGGTTAACCGAGAGCTGCTTTGGTCATATTCCCCCCCACCCCGCCCCCCCTCCTCTTATTCGTGACTTTATTCTTCATAGGAAAACGTTTTATGTTTCCCATTTTGCCAGCAGAATTCAAACCTCTCCGTGGTTAAATTGTAGTTTGCTGCGTGATTTTGGTGCTCATGACTTGCAACTTATTTTTGTGGATATTTGATGGAATATTAATTATCATTCCTTGGATTCTCACTCTGGTTTTGACGCACTAGCTGTACAGCTGCAAGATATATTCATTATATATAAAAGAGTAAATATCCAATCTTGAAGAGAGAGATGGGAGAATAGTAATCTTGGCCTCTTGGGTAAGCGGAGGAGGGGCGAGGGGGATGAAATAAGAGGAAGGATAGGAAATAAGTTCTATTTCGGTGGTGGAGGTCTACATGAATGATGGCAGTTCGGTAATGTTGGACTGTTGTTGTTGTTTCTTCCTCTAGTAAACCTACTGGAACAGCATAAAGATCTTGTTTTACCCACGCCATTGGATGCAGTGACACACAATCTGCTTGCCAGATTCATAGAACATAAAACAAGCTAGCAGAATCCTCTGTTACCCAAAAGAAAGATGAGAAAAGGCCAAGAGAGCAATGATACAATGTACATATACTCTTATCGTTAATTTTGCCATGTTCTTTGAAGGGCCATGTATTAGGACAATGATCAAGGCATAAGGGCCAAGATCAAATACCCAAAACAAACTAAAAGTTCATTATTATAAATGAGTGCCTTCATGCCTTGATATATGATCGTTATTCATGACAGAGGTATACATATGCTGGACCACAAGTAAATCAAGATTTGCCATTCTATTATATGGTTGATTATATAGCAAATTTTGGAGAGTAGCATTGTTAGTATCATTTGACTGGCATATTTAACTATAGCTTAGGTTCATGTTTTTTCTGGAAGATCCAGTGAATTCGTGGAGATCATTAGGAGCGGGCAAGCCTATTATATACGAGTTTCTTTCTTTGTCCTTTTTCTGTGCTTGATGCCAATGAAAAAAAGAGATGAAAAAGGTATGAAATGAAGAATTAGAGATGAGAGGAATGAAAGTAAAAAACACGGGGCGGAGAAAAGGGATTCCATAAGTGCAACGAAGTGAGTAAACTTTCCCTATGAACTTTGACGTGCCAATAAGTATCGCTACATTTGTCATGACTTTGTTTGTCACAATGAATCCTCTCACGATTCTCCTCTCCTGTGAGCCATAAGTGTAACGGCAGAGCTTTCAACTCGAGACCGATGAGTAATTAGTGTAGAAGCTCACAATTTTTAAGTTCAATTATTGAAACAATTAGAGGTTGTGTGTGGAACTTTTTATCCTTCTAACCACTCTGGCTCCTTTGTTATTCTGAGCTTATAGCAAAATATCTGTGTTTTTAGACAGTTTTTACTGAGTAATTTCAACATTAAGCTAGAAGCCGAGAAAACAGTCATAATTTTTTGCTAAATTTGGTATATACTGATCGAGATTATTGATTCCATTTCAACATATTTAGTCTTTTACCTCAAGACTTAAAGGCAAACCGTTGATGACTTCAGTACTTTAATTACCATTTAGGGACGTGAGTAATCTGAGTTTACCGCAGTAAATGAAGCTTCTGCAGCCTATAAATATGCAACCCGGGGATCATTTAGAGCACCACAAGAAGAAGATGGAAACAGTAGAAAAGAAAGATTGCCAAGTTCAAAAAATGAAGGGCGGCATAATCACTATGCCTTTCATATTTGGTAACCTTCTTTTGGGTACATTTCACTAGCAATTTGAGCTTCTGTTTCTTAACTATGATGGTGGTTTCATAATTTATGTTGTTGTGCAGCAAATGAAATATGTGAAAAGTTGGCTGTGGTTGGATTTGGTGCTAATATGATCAGTTACTTAACAAGCCAGCTTCATATGCCACTTACTAAGGCTGCCAATACTCTCACCAATTTCTCTGGAACTGCAAGCCTCACGCCATTGCTCGGAGCATTCATATCTGATTCATTTGCAGGGAGGTTTTGGACCATAACACTTGCTTCCATCGTATACCAAATTGTAAGCTCTCTCTCTCTTCTCTTTTTGGTGATATACCTGTGGTCAGTTCTTTATTTTAATATTTGGCTCCTCTCGTTTCTGAACTAAGATTATCTCAATTTCTCGTGATCAGGGAATGATTAGCTTGACATTATCGGCAGTGCTTCCGAAATTGAGGCCTCCCCCATGCCATGGTGATCAAGTGTGTAAAGAAGCCACTTCAGGCCAACTAGCCATACTCTATATTTCTCTGCTACTAACAGCAATAGGATCAGGTGGTATCCGGCCCTGTGTGGTAGCATTTGGCGCTGATCAATACGATGAGACGGATCCCAAGCAAAAGAGCAGCACATGGAAGTTCTTCAACTGGTATTATTTCTGCATGGGAGCATCTATGCTTGTGGCAGTGACTGTCATTGTGTACATTCAAGATTTTGTTAGCTGGGGATGGGGACTAGGGATACCCGCAATTGCGATGGCTCTTTCGATTATTGCCTTCATTTTTGGCTATCCTTTGTACCGAAATTTGGACCCTGCTGGGAGCCCTTTCACAAGACTTGTACAAGTGTGTGTTGCTGCCTACAGGAAAAGAAATCTGCCCATGGTTTCTGATCCTAAATTCCTCTATGAAAATGAAGAGCTTGATGCTGCTATTTCTCTTGGGGGGAAGCTTATCCATACTAAACATATGAAGTAAGTTTCTTTAGCTATATCTTTCCATTTTCACATCTCCAACTATCAAACGAAACTGTAGATAAACATAATATATTTAATTCTGCAAACGCGTATGCCAAATCAATGCATCCCTTGAATAGTTGACATAGATCATAGGAAAATTTTAAACTGAGCTTGTTATCCATTTACGCAGTGATTACTTTGCACGTGTTAAGTGACTAATCAAGGAGTCTTAGTTAGTTGAACCACCATTTATTCCTTACTCCAAAGGCTGATGTATCAGAATTAACAAGTTTAAAGGGTAGCATATATAGCTTTCTATACTCATCCATGTTGTTCATATCATGTGTGCTCGGCTAAAACTATCGTCAAGAACTTAGTTATTTCTCAACTTAGATAATCTCCTTGTGATTACTATGGGTTTTCTTTGTGGATTCCCGAGATTATTAGACTGAGTTGGCCAAAATTTCTTTCCTTGTGAGCAATTAAGGAAGTGATGTAGACCTCAATAATGCTGTTGAATCGTTCTTTTAGTATACATGCATGGAAGGGTGGTGAGGCCTACTCCATGTGTGGTTATAATACCTTTATCGTTATCAACATCACATGATTGAGCATCACATGATTATGCCAATTAGGTTCCTAGGCAAACTGAGGCCAAAAGTCTTCCGAGAAGTGGCTTTGGTTTTTCCCCAGTAGTCATAAAACTTTGACAGAGTAGCCTTTTGGCAAGCAAACAAATTATTCTGTCTTCATCTTCTTCATTAGGTCATGCTTATTCCGACCTGTAAGAGAAACATGTCATATGCTCAACCATTTCCTCTTATATATATATATATATATATATATATGGTCGGTCGGCAAAGATCCGTTGCAGATGTTGCCAGATGAAATGTATTTAAGCTGAAAATAGCATGTTGGCTGCAACTTGTGTGTTAGCTGCAAGTTGGAAACTGTAAGAAAGTGGCACAAATTTGTCTCTACTCCCTATTAAACACTTACTTTTCATGGTTAAGAGGAATTGATAGACACTAAAAAAATAAAATGAAATAGGTGTTTGATATTTGGCACCCCAGTCCAAATCGACTCGGAAATGCTAGAACAGTTAATTATTTTTCTTTCTGTTGAATCATAAATAAAGATTTTTCCTTAAATTAACCTCTAGTTTATGGTGGTCAGATTCTTGGACAAGGCAGCCATTGTAACAGAAGAAGATGATCCCAAAGCACCTAATTTGTGGAGGCTGAACACAGTTCATCGCGTTGAAGAACTAAAATCAATGATCAGAATGGGACCAATATGGGCATCCGGGATCCTCCTTATCACTGCCTATGCTCAACAAGGCACATTCTCCCTTCAACAGGCGAAAACCATGAACAGCCACCTAACCAAATCCTTCCAAATTCCTGCTGGATCCATGACTGTCTTCACCTTAGCAGCAATGCTGTCCACTATTGTTGTGTATGATCGTATCTTCGTTCCAGTGATTAGTAGATTCACCGGGCTCGAACGCGGCATCACCTTCCTTACCCGGATGGGAATCGGCTTCGTCATTTCAGTGCTAGCCACACTGGTCGCTGGTTTTGTTGAAATCAAGCGAAAACAGGCAGCTTTTGCCCACGGCCTCACGGATAGACCTCATGACAAAATCCCCATTTCGGTGTTCTGGCTCGTCCCGCAGTATTCCCTTCATGGGATCGCCGAAGCCTTCATGTCCATTGGACATCTGGAGTTTTTCTACGATCAGGCTCCTGAAAGCATGAGAAGTACAGCCACCGCACTTTTCTGGCTTTCGATTTCGGCCGGGAATTACACGAGTACCCTCCTGGTTTCCCTGGTGCACAAATTCAGTGCAGGCCCTGACGGATCAAACTGGCTTCCCGATAACAACCTGAACAAGGGAAAATTGGAGTACTTTTACTGGTTGATCACTGTGTTGCAGGCTGCAAACTTGATTTACTACCTCTTCTGTGCAAAGATGTACACTTTCAAGCCAATTCAGCTCGATGCCAAAGAAATTTGTGATCTTCCACAAGAAGATGGGCTGCAACTTGCAAATCATGTTTAGTTATCAGTCTAAAGTTTAGTAGAAGATTAATCAGCAGCTTCTGTAGTAATTATTGGCTTTAGTAAATAACCTAATTGAGTATGAATGCCCTGCATTCGTAGGTTATCTCTTAGACAAAAATGAAACTGTATTCAGAGTAATAGCTTATGCACAAAATCTAGATATTGCACTCTCCTTCTTTGGAACCTTTGGATTTGGTCCGTTTCGCCTTCAGCGCACAAAATATGAATTTTGACTATTTTTCGGGAGAACTCTGAACCATCAATGACGACATGAGGCCCAATGCTGCTATCACCATAACTTTTGAAAAACATTGATTTGGGCTTTTCCCTGCCAGTGTCCAACGGAATAGTTGACAAAATTTAAGCCCAAGAGATGGTTTTGTCCCCCGACTTATAAAAAAAAAAAAAGAATCCTTAGGACCCTCTTGATCATCTTTCATGGAAAATTCAAATATAAATTAGACTATCCAAAAAAAGACCAAAAAGACTATTCAACTCAAAATTTTAACTGCACCACTCATGTTTCAAGCGATATTTTGATGGGAACTTCTCTCCTTAAAAAGTCAAATTTCATTTACATTTTAAATAATAAATGAAGTGATTTGATTAAAATATGTTTTTACCGCATTAAAAAAGTTATAAAATTGATTTTAATTAGTTTATTGCACTTTGTCTCTGAATCAGGAAGAGTTGAAAAGAGCATTTTTAAAAAAAGAGAGCTAAACTTAGAGAATCAAATGGCTTGAGTTATATTAGCAAGTAGGGGTATTCATCGGTTCGGTTTGGAGAAAATTCAGTTTTACTATTTGGAGAAAAATCTGATTTTTTTCATTTTTTTCAAAACCAAACCAAACCTAATTTACCTTCAAACCGAATTTTCTCCAAACTGAAATATTTCGGTTTGGAGAAAACCGAAATATATAAAATTAAGAATTTAAATTTTAAAATAACATTAATTATATTTTAATATTGATTATAATCTTAATTAAAATATAATTTACTTTAAGTTATTAGTCTTTAAAGAATATTTCTGAAAATATACAAAAATTAATTATTTTAAATTTTAAAATAACTATAATTAAGAATTAACTCAATTAAATTATTAATTTTAATTATACTTAATTATTAATTTGGAGAAATTTTGGAGAAAATTCGATTTTTCGGTTTGGCTTGGTCTAAATCGAAACCAAATCGAAATTTAATTTAAAGATGAAAAACTGAATTTTCTCCAAATTGAATTTTCTCCAAATCGAATCGAAAACCGAATTAAATTTCGATTCGATTCGGTTTTTAAATTTTCTCCAAATAATGCACACTCCTATTATCAAGTGCATGTTTATCTTCTCTTCCTTTCCTTTTGAATTTAATTTTTTTGGGTAAATTCATTTTAAATTTAAATTATTTAGAAAAGGAAAAAATCTCCTCATTTAACTTGGAATCAAAAGTCAAAGACTCAATGACAGTAGTATTCCATAGATGCACCTCGGAGAAACTTCGCAATAATGGTTTCCGTGACAACGTCGTATGGTATTATCGTTCACACCTCTTGGAGTAGTTGTCAATTACTCCAAGACTACACGCAATCGTCTAAAAGGTTCGGTTGAAGCATCGGCGCCAATTCATTAGTAAACCGTGACGCAGTCCGATTCTTCTTTCCTCGGCACCTCCAAAAGCAAAAACGCGAATAATCTATACTATCTGTTCGCATACCATTGAGAAAATTCCACTCGTTTTTCCAGAGATACAGCGCAATCTTCGCAGAACCCAAGAAACCATGGCCCCCCATTTCGATTCGATCCTTGGTTGGAGAGAAAAATATTGCAAGCAAAAGTAAGCCTCGATCCATCATCACCATGCTTTAATTTCTTTCGAACCCCACGATTTTTTTTTTCTTATCAAGAATTTGTAATAGTTTTTTTTTCCTTTTGGTTCCTGCTGTTGGTGATAATCTACGTGAGTGCATGTTTTTGATTTTCTGAAGGAGCGAGAGAATAGCAGTTACGAGTAATAGAAGAATTTCAATGGATGAAGATGATGCTTTTGAGGATGCTGTTACAGCCGGAACACCGTTATGCGCTATGGCAGAGGCATTCGAGGAGCTTTCTTCTTTGGTGAAATCCGGGGGTCTGGATTTTGATCTAAGTTTGAAGCAGTTTTGCGATGCTTGTTCTCTTGTTTCCGTCCTCTTTGGGTGCTTAGGCATCGCCTTTAAGTTTGCCCAATATGAGTATGTCTCCAAGGTTAGCATCACTCGTTCGTCCTTTTGGCGTGTGAAATTCTTGGTGTTATCTATCTATCTATCTATATAATGAAATTTGGTTTGATATTATTGAGACATATGAGCATAGATTAATTGCATTATTTGGTGTATGATTTTCATCCCAGCATTGGTCAGCGATCTCCCTGCGCATAGATTAAATTTATAATTTGAATGACCTTCCATGTTTGACAATTCTGTGAGAATCCATGAAGATATTGAATTGCATTATTTTCATGTGCTGCACTAGAGCAAGAGAGTTTAAACGAATCAGTGGATTTATTTGGCTGACCTAGTGAATAGAAAACTTGTAAAGCAGCCCGTTTGGGTGATTTCTGAAGTTTCAAGAATTAAGGCTGCAAGGAAGCGAAAGAAGCAGAGTTTAAGCTTATGTTTAGTGAAATACATATCTGCCTATTCCTTCACAGCTCTTAGGATTTCTGGGTCAGAGGAGTATGAGCTTTAATCCCTTTCACTCTCAAGGGTTGCCAACGGGAGATTTCTCAGTGAAAAGTTTTGATCTTTGACTATATGTCACGATTAGGGCACCTTTAATAGGAATACAACTTTGTCAGGTCACTGTAAGTAATCAAGTTTACTACGTCTCCATCTTTGTAGCGCAACAGTTAAGGCTAGGGCATTCTCCTAGCAGATTGCTATCTGCCTATCCTCCAACTGCTCTAAAACTTTGAATTCATATATAGTAATGATATAGACGTGGCGGTCCAAGAATTACATTGTTCATGCTAACTCACTCCCCTGCCCACCTTGTAGAATTTGTCCAAAGATTATCTCTCCGTTTCATGCCTTCTGCTATTTGTTGTATGCTACATCCATAATCAAACAAGGACATGGATACCTTTTCAGCATAGGGAATCTGTTCTGAATTTAACTGTTTAATGAACTTCTAGTGACACACTATCAAAGTTAAGGGTTAGGAATTCTAGCCTATGCCGCTGTTCTCTTGATATTTGATTTTGAACATTGGAGAAGTGTAATGCCTTCACAGATCACTGCGATTTGCTTAGTCCAAGTTCAACTAGCAGAGATCCTATATCAGTCTGAAAACACCAGGAAATGACCTCCATTTAGTTTTTCCTGATCCGTTTGCCACTTTTGATTATATCTGTCTTCTATTTTTATGGTTTTGTTGCCTTCTTCTCCCATTTTTCCCCCCTTTTAGACTTTCTTCTCTCAGCTTATGTGGCTAAACAAATCTATTGCCATTATTCTCTTAGGTCCGGGATCTTGATGAAGCATCAAAGATATATGGTACATTGAATAACATTCTCGATTGTGATGTCGAAAATGGGACAGTCAAATCACCAGGAAGCCTCTCACGCAATTTACGGAGGGTTAGGCAGGGTCTTGATCTTATCAGAGCTTTATTTCAAAATTTTTTGTCAACAGAGTATGTCATATTCCTTCTTGTACTTCTCCAGCTTCAAGATTTTGTTTTTCCTAGAAATGTAACTTTAGATTATAATGCCAGTTACTGTTTTGCTATTTTCATTTCATATTCCCTCTGTTTAAGTTGTTGAATCTCTTTTGCCTTGCTGTACCATGACATTGTAGATAAAGCCCCTTGCTTGGTTTCTTGTAATAGTTTGATCAAATCAGTTCTGAGAATTCCTGTAATTGTTGAGAAATAGCTTCCCCTACATACAATAAGAGGTTTGATAATTGTTGCATTTCACTCACTTTCGGCATACTTTGCAATGTTAGTATTGGAACATGCTGCAAGATCAACTTTGTCCGAAATCATAAAAGATCCCTTATTTATCCAAATCTTATTATGATTATTGATTTCCACATCAAGCAGTGATATTCATGACAAATGAGCCTTGGGAGTGTCCTATAGATTGTGGTCTCCTATAATATTGTGTTGTTTTTACCTTATCCATTTGATTTTAGGAACTATCAATTCAATTTATCACTAAAATACTGCTTAATTTTGCTGTTTTATTGTCAGTGATTGTTCTCTGAAAGAAGCTGCTTCAACAGCTTATGCAAAAGTTTGTGCACCATACCATACGTGGACAGTTAGGACAGCTGTTTCTGCTGGTATGTACTCTCTGCCAACAAGAGAACAGCTTCTGGAGAAGTTAAATGAAACTGGTGAGCGTCATAGAACTTTCATGAATGCAATTTTTTTGTCCATAGCCTTCTTATTGTGTTAAAATTTCATAATGTGGTCAGGCCAAAGAAAAATAGAGCATAGCATGATAATTCTGCTAATCATCAACTTATACCTGTCAAAAGTTCATTAAAATGAACTGTCCAGAACGTTCATGTCCATTGGCGCAATCCTGCTGGTGGTGCATGGAAGGGTCTGTGGACCTGTGGTTGTAAAGCCGGGGAACAGGCACAGACTTACCTCACCATCCCACATAATCTTAAAAATGTTATGCCCTCATCTTCTGTGTGCATTATCTTTTCTGTTCAGTCATGTTTCACTGTAACAACGTTATAACACCATTATTGCAGAACAATCAGCGGAGAGAGAAATGAGAAGATACATCGATGCTTCACGCTCAATTATAGAGTACATTGACATGCTGTACATTTCAAGAAAGATCAGCCTAGATTGGTGATCTTTTCTTTCCCTCATTAAAGACAGACGTCTGCTCCGGAAGCAGCCAGAATTATGCCACACAAAAGAGAACCTGGCTTTCTCTTTAAGCCTATTGTAGTGTTGAAGATAAATTGGTTTCCACCTTCCTCCTCATTGGAAAGGTGTTGGTTCCAACCTTAATGCAGCATAGTGGTTGAGAAGCATTAGGCAATAGACATGAATAGCAGCAGGAGCAGCCAATCACGGCAATAGCTCCTCTAGGCGAACACAAGTGGTTTTCCTTATGAACATTAAGGAAGTTGATGTTCCTGTATTCTTTTGTGATACTTGGGAAAGGGAAAATCAGAAGCTCAGTCTAGGCTGAGTTAGACTGCTATCTTGAAAATATGCACAGCCTCCATATGTAACCCTAAATTTGTAATCCTTATCATTTTTGTTTGATTGAAGATACAGAATTAAGCACTGAACTATTATATGTTTCAATGTGGAGGTTGCGGGAAAAACAATTAGCGGTATTATTTTCCCTCGTTCAAGCATCAACCAACCGCATGTAATCTCATTACTTTGTTTCAAAAAATTCTCCAATGTGACTATCTGCACGTCTTTCTTAGTCAGAAAGAAAGAAAAGAAGTACCACTCCCCAAAAAAGGTTGCTTCAAACTACTAATGCTACACTGCATAAAAAATAGCTTCAGTAATCAGTTAGACTGCGAGACTCTTGATGAAAGTGAGAATTCATCTACATTGTTAAGCTCTCAGGATTCTCAATGATCTTGGCGAAGGTCTGAAGAAAGGCAGCCAAGTCAGCACCATAAATGGTTCGGTGATCAGCAGTAACATTCACCTGGAAAACATTCACAACCCATTTCAGTCATCATCTCGTAAAAATTCAGAAACAATCCAATCTTAATCTCTCAAAAATGATTTCACCCAAGTTCTAATGCTGTTATAGAACTCATTTATTGCAAAGAATTAAATTATCCAGAACACTTGAGGAATATCAGGCAGACTTTAGAACTTTGATAAATGTTACATAAGAGAGGGATGGAAACTAATAGCAGAACAGAAATGTTAGTTAAAAGTGGAAGGGAGAGAGAGAGAGAGAGAGCAGTAGCAGCAAAACTTGACACACTTAAATCTTAAAACACCACACTTTTATGTGGGGGAAGGAGGGCTGAGTTTTCAGAGAAAACAAGTGAGATGACACTGTCTCAACTCCTAATCTTTAATTAATGCAATACCAAATGTATTAGAAGAATAAATATAGAAGGCCCAGGAAGGCTACTGCTTGTACTCTCACATTGCAAAATATAATACAAAACAAATTTTGCTGTAAACAAGCAGTATACATGCATAGAAAGAAGAAAAATCCTGAAAGTAGAAATCAGATCATTCTCAAGGCTCTACATGTAAAGATTGCATTTACGGCCAAGGGATGATTTTGAGTATGCATAATTTCCTAGAATACAGAAGCAGCTAGAGTTTCATGCTGCAACTGGATTGTGGGACACAGCATTAACATAAAGGATAAAAGAGATAGAAAAGAAGCATCATATAGTTGCTAGATGAGAGCAAAATATCCGCACTACTGTCATGTTTGAGGCCATTTATTGCCGTTGCTATTCCTACAGGTGCCTTGACGGTATTCTTACTAGGACAAGGTATGCGGTCAAAAAATGAAACCTGCAAATTGCTGAATCCTCACTAATAATGGAATATGACCCTTCATGGCATAGAATGGAAGAGGACCGCCGACAACCAGGTCTACCTTCAGATAGAACTTTTTCTGTTGCATTAGTGTTGAGCGTCAATTAACCTAACCAAAACCATCAGACCTTCTTCCTCCCCCCACCCCAATCCCAGCAGGGGGCCCTAAAATCAACATAGATACATGCCTCAGGATAATCAGCTGCTTGAAAGCTAAAATATAAGACTTCAAAACCATTCAACCTCATGTCATCGGCACAAAATAAGGAAATCAGCAACTATATGTCAGTACTTACTGTCGAGACTGCCCCTCGCCCCCCCCCAAAAACCACTACACCCCAGCAAAAGTAAGGAAAAATGAAAAACCTGTCTTTCAAACCCTCATGATAATCTATTGCTGGAAGTCTTCAAAACATTTCAGCCTTACATCACTGACACAGCACAAAAACCATATGATTAAAGAACTCAAATTATTACTGAAGAAAGCTTGATAAGTTTAAAAATTCCTTTTCTAAATATACATCTGATATATCAGATTTAGGTTAGACAGTCACTAAATGAGTAAAAATCCACTTTCCCTACCCAGTTAAAAACCAAGGTGAAGCTAAGCACAGTAAGGTAAAGTTTTGGACAACAGAGAAAAGGGCTAGAGTAAATCTATATCTTATCCTTTCGTTTCAGAGGGTAGGATAGAAATTTTTCTCTTCATTCTATGGAACGAAAAGCACGATACATTAGAAAACTTTTTACCATTTCTTTTCTCAGTGAAGAAGTAATTTAATTTCATTAAGGTTACCTATAGCCTATGCCATAGAAACCTTCAAGTATGAACATTATCAAAAGTTGGTAAATCCTCATAATCCAAGAATGCTGAACAAGCCTCCAGCTCTTACGAGCATCTTAAAAATTAGGCACCATGAATCTTCAATCATGAAAAAGGTCAAGATACACAGAAAGCCTCCTGTATTTTAATAAACAAAAGTTGCAAGTTCATCAATAATAATGACCCACAACTCCAAATTATAGGGCCAGAGGCAATAGGTCTCTGCTAATTGAAGATGATGGATAGCAGACCAGGTATAGACGCATATCAATCCTCCTAAAGTATCATATTGCAACCCTATAATGAACCAAAGAATGTAATACTCTCTGAAGCACCTTCATGAATCTCAAAGAAAGAAAATGGGTAAGTAGATCATTCCACCTTTGAGAGTGCTCATATTTCCACCTATTAAGAGACTGATAATGGAAGGTTTTTATTAGCTACCACCTCTACCTGTAAAGTAACTCAAAAGCAGCATTATAATAATATTGTAAAGTAATATGTCTACTGTGCTTTGAAGGTGTAATGCATAACAACTAGCACGCGAACATGCCAGTTAACAAAAGCAAATTACTATTAGTACTAGCTATTCCAACCTGTAGCATCAAATATTTGAAAGCAAGCTCTGATGTAAAACTTATTAGTACTAAAATCTATGTACTTGTTCAGGAAAGGAATCAACAGTAAAGAATCATTCTGAGATTCAAAATTGTGCAATAACGCACTAATCAATCACAAACTTCATTACACATCAAATATTACACATCTATACCAAGACATTCTCACATTGAAACACATGGAAAGTTCAAGGCTAAACCAAACTCACCAGCATCTTATTTTTGACACTGAAAAATCCCTCTGAATCAGCTACAACAGTAGGCTTTGATGCACCAACAGCCATGATAGCACCCTAAAGAAATTCCAGAATATTTCATTAAACTGCTCTTATTTTATAAGCATTTAAAGCATAAATAATACAAACAAATCATTGTAACCAATAACTAAATCTTATAATCAACCTGGCCCGGCGGAAGAATAGCATCAAACCTATCCACTCCAAACATACCCAAATTGGAGAGGGTAAAAGTCCCTGCAGAAAATGACATCATATCTTAATTCAATTGGGGTGTTAATAAAACAAAGTAAGGCATACATAAAGATCGAATAATTGAATACCTGAGTTATATTCATGGGGTTGGAGCTGCTTTGCTCTAGCCTTCTCTACCAATTCTTTCCATTTTTGGGATAACAAATAAAGATCCAACTACGCAGCACAAACAATTCCAGATTTATTAGTACTTTTTGTCACTTAGATTTTGCAAAAGAAAATATTAATCATAATGAATTGCTAACATAACATACCTTGTCAGCATCTTGAAGAACTGGGGTGATAAGTCCACCATTAATTGCCACAGCAACGGCAATATTTATGCTACTATTATAAGTAAAACTCTTTCCATCTTTACAAGAGGAGTTCACAACCGGGTGTTGTACCAATGCCATTGCTGCAGCTTTGGCTAACAATGCAGTCATAGTAACACCCTTTGGCTTGACCTGTTTCATTAAACACAACATTTTGTCAAATCCTACAGTTCCTTTAATATCAGAGTCCTATAAGAAAACTATTCAATTGCCTCAAAAAAAAATTAAATCCCAGAATGTACCTTCTCATATAGAGCATCAAGTGCATTGGCAGTAACTGGATACCCAACTCTAAAAGTTGGCACACTCAGACTCTCAACCATATTCTTGGCCACAGCAGCCTGCATTGTTGTAAATGGCACCACAGTCGAACCAGGAATCTCGGGAAAGCTTGGAGCTGCTGCAGCTTTTGCCGGAGTTGCGGCAGTCACGGCAGGAGCCACCTTCTTGGCCGGAGAAGGTGCAATTCCAGCAGCATTTTCCACGTCCTCCGGTGTTATCCTCCCAAAGGACCCTGTACCTACCACATTGTTGATATCCACCTTATGCTGCTTGGCCAACTTCTTCGCATACGGAGTTGCCACTATCTTCCTCGGTCCATCAGCAGAAGGCGCAGCCGGGCGAGAAGCTGAAGGCTCGGCTTTAGGGGAGGCAGGAGCATCAGCCTTAGCGGGGGGTGGAGGCGCTGACGCGGAAGAAGCAGCACCTTGAGATTGAGCCTGGGCTTTAGCTTTAGCTTCGGCAATTTCCTCCTCAGTTTCAGCTAAGAGCCCAATAGGGGCCCCAACAGGAGCAGTTTCGCCTTCACCAACTACTATGGCAGCCAAGATTCCGTCGTAAAATGTTTCCACGTCCATATCAGCTTTGTCGGACTCGACGACGACAACAGACTCCCCCTTGGACAGAACATCACCTTCTGATTTAACCCAAGACACAATCTTTCCCTCTGTCATGGTGGAGCTGAGGGCGGGCATGAAGATCTCCCGGATCTTGGATTGAATTGCGGGGACTGATCGGTGATGCTTCCTCCGCTGTCTAGGAGGAAGTGAGGACATTCGCTGGAGTGAGGAAGCGGTGGAGAGAGATGAAGAGAAGGAGAGTGATGCCATTCTGGGCTTGGAAAATGTGGAGAATGTTGCAGAAGAAACGGTGGAGTCGCAGGTAAGCAGGGAGTTGAAGAGTAAATATAGGAATATGGGGGAGTGGCAAAGGAAGGAGGCGACGGAGAAGACGAGGAAGAGTTCGTTGATGTTAGCTTTGACAAGTCCGACGGGAGTATTAAGATGGGCCCTGCAATATTGAGGAATGGGGATGTCATACTGTTGATGTGCTGATGCTGTTGGTTTGAGGGGAAATGAAATTCTAATTAAGGGTCATTTATTTTGGAATAATTTCATTTTGCACCCTTCAATTCTCGGGGCCGTGCGACGACGACGATCATTATTACTACCATCCCCTCTCTCTCTTTTGTAAATCACCTTTTCTTTTTTTATTTCTTTATTTTATTATTTCAAAATTGAGACTAGAAAAATCTAAAATTAAATACTATTAAGTATTTAGATTAAATTTTTATTTTAATTGAGTTATATTAAAAATTATAAAATTAAATTATTTATAAGTAAAGAAGTAAAATTTAAAGTGAAAAAATTAAAAAATAATTTTTAATTAAAAAGTCAATACAAATACAACCTAATATGTCTTTGATAAATTGTCAAGACATTATTAAAAGTAATTGAATACTTCATATATTATCTTAAATTTCTTAATAAAAAATTTGTCTCGTTTTTTGACCTCTTTCTTCCAAATAAAGCTAAATTTGAATTTTGGTGGCGTAAAATTTGATTGAAGGAGATTGATAACAATGTTTTTTTGATAAGCATAGTTCATATCAATTTTGTTACTATCTTGACTTCAACACCTAAAACTTATACCTAAGGAAAACTATGGTAAGGTATGAAGAAAAAATTTACTATTAGCTTTGTTTTAAACTAATTCTATAACTACTATGATTTTTTTCAGTAGAAGAAGTGGCACATTATGCAAAGATAGTAGTTCAATTGTAGAAGTACTCCTAATACATTCTGAGTTCAAAGTATATTTTCTTCTCTCTCAAAGTATAAAAAAGAAGAAGTGTCACATTATTTATATAAACTAGCCAAAAAACCTGTGCTATGCACGGAGAAATAATTTGTAATAAAAAATTATTACATAAATTATTTTAATAATAAATAATAAGATATAAAATAAATAATTAGAATGTTTAATATTCATAAGATGTATACATATAATTAAGCAAGTTAAACCTGATAGGATGTTGAAATACTTGTTTAATAACTCTTCTAATTTCTTAATAAAGAGGTCACTATTTATAAAATTAGTAAAAAATATTTTTATTAGTTATATATTTAAGAAATTATAAGCATAACAAATTGCTTAACATCTTAATTTAATACAACATTACCTAATTGAATGTATCAAAAAATTTCGCACATTTTTGAAGTTGTAAATACTCTTCACACCAATTTACTTTAATGACAAAAATTACTAAGAGCGAAAGATTTTTATCTTCCTTGAATATAAATGCACGCATCACAAATATAAATGCAAACCTATGCAAAAATTTACATGGTCTTCTACTAACTTGTGTCCATTTTCCTAAAATGTAAATGAAAATCTCTCAATGATACATATGTTGTGTAAAATTTATAATTAAATATTATAATTGATAAATTATATATTGAGATATATATATATACATTTACATAGATAAATACCTTTGATTGTGGATCTCGTAAATAACTCGCTGGACAACGAAGAACAAACTCTGCATGTTTGTCTTTTAGATAGGTATGCATACTTTCAATAAAATTTTTCAATTGAACGAAAAATTGATATCTTCAAATTTTTTAAAAGGAGTACAATCAGTAAAATGTAACAAAATAACTTATCTATATTGTAATAGTTAGTTACATTGATATTGTTACAACTGTATCGTTGCATTCAGTACACACTTGCTCTCCATAAACACACTATGTTATACTACCACAATTGTTACAAGACTCATACAACAAATTTTCAATATCTATGCTATTTATACAAGCAACTATGCCAAAGAACCTTTCTGAAAAAAAAAACAACAATTAAAAGTCATATTTAATTATTTTATTCATTTGCAACAGTTTATTACATGTGATAGTACTTGATAATTTGATATCCGTATTCTTTTAGCATTCGAGATCAATAACAATTGTGTAGTAGAAAAATAAGCTCTATTCATCCAAGTTACAAGTATCTTTGCATAATAATTTTCATCATACATACATGCAAAAAAAATATACGTAAAGGAAAAAATTAAAGTATGATGAATGAATCTATACATATAAACTTACCATCGTCTAATGATATTAGTAAATTCCAAATTTCAATTAATATATAACCTGCTCGATTTATTTGTACAAAGTGATGGACCTGTATGTAACAGTTGGTATAACATGAATAATTTTTTAAGATAATAATCAAATTAAATTAAGTAATATACCTTGATAATTTTTTACTATGATCTCACATGTCAATAGAACTGTGTTTTTATTTACTACAACTGATAGTTGCTCTCCCTTATTATAGGTAAATTCTCCCCATAGAGTAAATCTAACAACTATCATACTATTTTAACATGTAAATGAATTTTAATAAATTTATAGATATTGAAATACATTAATAAAAATTTTACATTAATAAAATACTTTTACTCTCTCTCATCCTCTAAAATACTTTTGCATGTGATATACATTATTTTTTAAAAAAATAAGTATATAATGAGAATAGATTTTTAAAAAGAGAAATTTGTTCTAAATATCACTAAAAAATACATTTAATAGTAAGACTATGAGTAACTTTTACTCTCTATTCACCTCCAAAATACTTATGCACGGGATATACATTACTTCTTAAAAAAATAATTGTATAATGAAAATAGATTTTTAAAAAGAAAAATTTGTTCTAAACATCACTAAAAAAAATACATTTAATAGCACGGCCATGAGTATATCTTTTTTTCAGTGACAGAGTTAATTTTTCTTTTAAAAAGTACCATAAAGATAAATTCATACGTTTTATTATATAAATAGTTATTAGAGAATATTACAAAAAATATGAAGCAAATTTATGTATTTAATTTAAAAACTATGTACTAATGATTAATCATAAGTAATTAAGATGAAAAGAAATAAATAAAAAAATACATTGTAAGTTATACTTTTTTTCTATATATTTAAAGTAAATTAATTTTACGGTATGACCTTTCAATTATTCTGTCGTATTCACCTCGACCCCCGTTATGTGTAAGAGAAAAAGAGAATTATTTATTATTTAATTATTTTTTACTCTTTAAAAAATAGAACATATTTGTAATAAAATCATTGTGAAAATTAAAATTCTTCTCCCCTTACTTGTCTCCCTCCATTCCTAAAAAATAAATAACATAAAAAATAAAAGTTAGTATTTTATAATTAAAAACCTCAAAGAAAGATTTTCAAAATAAAAATATTCTCGATCATTGTTCAACTTTTTTTTCAAAAAAATCGTGTTCTTGATCTATCACAAAAAAATTATAGTGTTCATATATTTTACAAAATTATTTCTTTCAATTATTACAAAATTATTACAATAAAAAAAATAAAACCTATCAATTATTACATTTCATGTCTAATGTACTGCAAAGTTATGCATATTATGGTGTGGAATATTTTAATAGTAAATTAGACACTTTTATCCTTAAAACTTAGCAAATAAAGGATCAAATTAGATAGTAATAGATATTGATCAAATTGGTGTAATATATAATAAGAAATAAACATCTAAATATTCCTAAAGTCTGTTGTTCAAACAAACGAAAAAAGAAAACTTGAATCTTTAAAATCTATTAAATAAAACAAAAACTCAATAATTTTCTATTAAAATAACTAAAAATATAAAATATATTCTATCATTCAATCAAAATAAAAAAATGCATGAAAAATGTAAAATTAAAAAATATTAATGATGCTAAAAATAAAACTAAAAAATAAAAGAAACTGACAAAAATGGAGCAAATGAATAACTACATATGAAAGTCATGTACAACTTGAATACTTGTTGATAATAAGAAATTTCAAAAAGTTTCAATAAATTACACAGACTCATATTGAAGAAGAAAAATAAACTAAAAGGAATTACAGAATTTAACTAAAGAAGCCTCTAAGACATATTTCAAAATTTAAAAATAATAAAGATAAAATATTTATGAAAAATTAAAATATCTTAAATGTGCCTTATGCTTATAATGTGTATAACACTCATACATTTTTCCACATTTTAAAGGAAGAAGTATGGGATAGTCTTTCTATTTTTGTCTCTATCCCAAAAAGTTCTAAAAAAAAAACTCTTCTCTAAAAATAAATAAATTCATAAACATCTTACTTGTACACAAAGAAGTTCTTAATAAATTAAAGAAAATAAAATATTTTCTAAAAAAAATAATTCGTAAAATCTTTTGAACAATAAGAGATACAATGAGTATTGATAAGCTTCTCAAGAAAAAATAAATTATTTCTTCAAGAACAAAAATAGAAAATCAAATCTATAATACTATTTATTAAATTTAGAGGTCAAATATTGAGAGTGAAAGAGAAAAATGAAGAGAATAAAGTAACATGTATCAAAAAATAAATTTAAAATATTATTTTTTTACTTTTAAAAAAGAGAATTGATGATAAAAAACTTTATGAGGAAAAAATTATGAAGAAAAAAAAAGTTTGTGAAGAAAGTGACAGTAGATGAAGTTATGTGAAGATAGTAAAAAAATTATTAAAATTTTGATTTAAATTAAAAAATACATTTCAAATTACAATAGTAGTAAAATAATTTGTATAGTATTAGAATTGAAAGTGGGGTTTGGTTTTTTTAGTAATAGAAGAGTTTGTATAGTTTTAGAGTTGGAATTGGAGTTAAAAGGTAGGAAAATTGTTTTAATTAAAAATTGAAAAACTCTAAAAAATAAAATCAAGGCCTTGGAAGGTTTAGAGGAGGAGAGAGAGTAAAAGTGTTTTGGTAATATATATATATATATATATATATATATATATATTACATAAATAATAATCAAATACAATACAAACTTACAAGCTCTATTATTAATAGGGGTGTTCACGGTTTTTGATTTAAAATTTTAATTTTAATTTTGATTTATAAATTTGTTTGAAAATCAAATTAAATCAGAATTTTTATAAAATCAAAATGAATTAATTTCGATTCAATTGTAAATTAAATTTAGAAAAGAAAAAATAAGAACGCATTTCAGAGATGTATTATTATCATAAAAATATATATCTATAAACGTATGTCTGTAATACGTTAAGTTATAATTTTATTTTAAAATTTTAATTTTTTTACAAAAGTATGCATTATCTAAATACATTATTTATAACAACGTATTTTCATAATGCATTATATTATTTTTTAATTTTTGAGTTTAATTTCAACACATAAATCGAAAACCGAATTGAAGTATACTTAATTTTTATAAACCACATCAAAATATCAAAAAATTAAATAAAAATATAAATTTTAATTCAATTTGATTTTATTTTTTAAATTATACTAAATAATGAACACCGCTAGTTATTAATCTTATATAAAAAAATAAATGAGAGCACAAAATCCATATTGTGTAAGCAAATGAAAGCACAAAATCCATAATTTGTTCTTAATTTTGCATCTCCTTATGAAAGCACGGTTACTCTCTCTTCACCTTGACTATTCTATTCAAAAAAAAAAAAAGAGAAATACATATAGACGGTTATAAAATTTAATTGTAGTAAATATAAATTTAACTATAAAATAATAATAAATAAGAGTTTAAATTTTAATAAAAAAGATAAAAATAATACAAAAATATAAAAATTATAATTTTATTAAAAAATTTTTACTATATATTTATATACAAGTTAATTTTATTTATAGAGTTAAAAGTAATTTTTCTTCATAAACTAGACTTCTTTATTTATTTATATTCTATAACTAGTATAAATTACATAATTTATCTCTCTTAGATAATAAAAATAATAAAAATAGTAATATATAAAAAATAAATATTATAATTTTAATAGTAATCCTTAATATTTTATATTTCATAACTTATATTTTATATAATATTTCATGATATAGACATGTAGTTTATCAATCCATATCTCAGGAGCATAAATATCTCACGAAGTTATCAAATGTCGGCAGAAACATCTCCACATCAGGAGGCTTCTTCTGAAAAAACCATGTGAATTATGTTTCTGGCCTTGCATTGCGCTTCCAGCGGCCGAGCTTTGGGCATGCTGAGTCCGGGCCCTTCAGCCATGTCAATTTTCTCTTCACCAATCCTCTTCCATTCAAAGCTCTGAATCAACGATCCAAGAGTTAAGCCCACGACCCGCAGTGCGAGGTCAGCACCAGGGCACGATCTCCTCCCGATCCCAAATGGCATCAGCTTCGATGCCACAGCCTCTGCTCTTTCGTGTCTCTCGGGCTTGAAAAGCGTCGGCTCCTCCCAAGCCTTGGGATCCCTATGGATGGCCCAAGCATTGACTAGCAAGATTGTTCCCCGCGGAATATCATATCCCTCAATTTTACAATCGTCAGAGGATTCATGAGGCACCAGCATGGGTGCTGCCGGACACAGCCTGAAAGTTTCTGAAATGATACAGTGAAGGTAAGGCAATTTAGACAAGTCTTGCTCGTCAACCAATCTATCGCTTCCTACGCGAGCTTCAATCTCTGCTGTGGCTTTTTCCAACACCTGAGGATGGTTCAGCAAAAGAGACATTGCCCATTCCACCGTCACTGCTGACGTGTCGGTCCCGCCGAGCAACAAGTCCTGCCGTTTATCATGAATTACAGATATATTCTGAGCTACTCATCACTTACAGATATATTCTGAGCTACTCATCAAGTTCTAACTCATGACATGATATATATGAAGCACCTTTTTTAATTAGAAAAAATCAGTATTCTCATTCTCACCCTACTACTGATTAAGCTAATGATGAAATATGCATTATATGATTGATTACGGGGAGAGTATGTATCAATCAATTACCACGATGATCGCTTTGATGGTTTCATCCCTGCATAATTCTGGCTGCGACTCTTGCATAGAGACCAAGTGATCAATCATGGTGACACTATTCTTGTTAGTCCGGCTCTCGTCAATTAATCCCTGCAGAAATGTATCCATTTTTTCACTTATTTCAGACAATTTCTTCTCTTGATTTTGGAAATCTATCCATCTCAAGAACGGCACGAAATCTCCTGGATTTGAAGCTTCAGCACGTTGAAAGGTCTCTGCAATAAGCTCCCGGATTAACTTTGCATCGTCATCGTCTGCATCTTGGCCGAAATATCGCTTCCCTGCCACCATTCTCATGATAATGTTGAAGGTAAGCTCAGATAGTTTTGATTGCAGTTCAAGTTTTGCGAAATCATGGCGTGAAGCTTCATATAACTTGAGAAGCAGATGCTTGATTTCATCTTTACGGATAGACAGAAACATATTCAGGCGAGCCGCAGAGAAGATCTCTACTGCGACCAATCGGCGAAGATTTCGCCAATGGTCGCCGTAAGGAGATGAAACAATGTCAGTGCAGTTATAACCTATATGTCTGCCGGCGCTAAATTGTGGGCGATTGGCGAGCACACGATCATTCTTGGGGAAACATTCCTCGGCTGCTGCCGGAGATGAGACCACAGCCACAAATCGGTTTCCAAGGTAAAGGGAAAAGACAGAACCATACTTCTCAGAAAGCTTAAACAAGCTTCTGTGCAGAGGTTTTCGGAGGAGGTGGAGGTGGCCAATGAGGGGAAGAGCTAGTCTAGGGCTTGGAGGGAGGTTGCGACGCCGCACAGACAAAATTTGAAGAAGACCAAGAATGAGAAGAAGGGATAGACTTGAGTAAAGCCAAGTGGCTTCCATGGTGGTTGTTTTGTTAATTCAATTGCCTCAAAGTAACAAGTTTTGAATGGATAGAATCGAGCATTGATTTTGGTCTATATAATATAACTCGTTGGGTCCCAGCTTATCTTTTGCTGCTATTCAATAAATTAAATTATGGTTATGATGTCTAGTATTTGATTTTAAAATTTTTTATTTTAAATTTTAAAAAAAAAATTTTTGAGAGAAAAATAAAATATAAAATGAGAAATTTATATTAAATTTAGTGTGGAACAAGTAAAGTCTTAATATCTTATATATAACTCGCTGATTTGATATCATAGTGACTTTGTCCTCGAAGAAATTCGGTATATATTACAATACATATTTTATTTTATTTTATTTAACAATTTGATCAAATATAAAATTTTATAAAAGATTTAAATTATATTATATAAGTAATAAATATATGAGTTAATAGTATTTTATATTAAATTTAAAATATATAAATATAATATATTATAAAATTAATAATTAATTAATAATATAAAATATATTAAAATATTTTTATTTATAAAAAAATTAAATAAAATAAGATTTATTTATTTTAAAAATATAAAAAATTATTTAAAAAATTAATTTTAATAATTACTTTATTTGTATTATATTAATAGAATATAATTCCTTATGTTTTTCTGAAAGGATCACTTTGAATAAACTCAAACTCAACTAACTATATACATTCTCATATTCTTTAACTCTTTCAAATAAATCTAACGTTCTTACTTTGTCCCCTTCCCAAATTTGATTTAGAATTTTTCTTTCGTGACTCACCACATGCAATTCCACTAGTATTCTCTGTCGAGGTAATTCTTTACTTTTTATCTTTATTTTTTTTGTACTGAGTTCTCTTATAATAATTCTTGTGCTCTATTATCTTTTTCACCTTTATTATATGAAAAGATGAATGAAAGGTGTAAATTTTTGTGCACTTTTGATAAAAAATTAGTTTTTTCTCAATCCAATTAAGCATTCAAGTACTTTATTATTTTAATTTATTTCACATCAATTCTTAGATTTTTTAATTTTTTCCGATATCACATTATTGCTTTGCCGATCTTATTTTTTAATTTATAATTTCTAGCTTGGAGTTTTGAGGACTTCAAATATTAAAATGAAATGAATAATACGCATCTAAAGTTTGTTTAAACTATGTCGTATTGTCTTGTTAAATCAAATTGCTAAAACCCTTAAAATTTTCTCTAGCTTTGTAGTGCACTCTAAAACCCATTTCCAACTTTAGGGTGCATCTAGATTGGTTTACAACGAATCTTTCTTTTTATTTTTTTAAAAATAATTAACATGAATTTCGCATTTTTTTTAACAATACTCCACTCTAAATTTCAAAGAAATGGAAAATTCTCAAACAACCAATCCAATTGCCCATACTGAATAAAAAGGCTTCACTTGATTCATTTAAAAAAAAAGAAAAGAAAAAAGGTTGACTGAGCCTCCATTCTTTCGCAGATAAATAAAGACAAAAATCAAACTTATCGAGACGTTCAAAGTATGTTCCTCTTGATTAAATCGAAAAAACGATAGCAACTTACTAGTATTAAAATAAATTAATCATCAATCTTAATACTTAATAGTAGAAGATTTAGTTCTTAAATATTTTTAGTATACGTGTAAAATTAGTAATGGCTCTCTTCCTCAAAAAAGTAAAAAGAAAATAATTGGTCATAGCTTTTTTCCCAGTCAAGGTTGCCGGCGCCCGCAATGACAAGGATCAGCCCACTTGCCACGTGCCTAATTCATGTTGTCCCACTACTTGCCAAATTATTACTACACCCTTTTATTTGTCCTTTTCTTGTCATTGCTCGAGCCTTCGTGCAGTCTTGAAAATTCCAAACGCTGGGTCCCGCAAAAGATCTTGCAAGCACGTCGAGCGGTCCATTGTTAGATCGTGGAGACACCCGCAGGCTACCGTGCCATCAGGGTCTGGTCAACTGATGACCACGTAATCCTGTGAGTTGCCTAACTAAAGCTTACCGGAAAGTACCGGTGGAAACGGAATATCCTTCTCATAAATCAGAGAGCAGCCGGTCATAGGAATGCTCTCCAGGCGGGGGATTTGCAAATTCAAAAGTCTTCCCGCCTTCAACGAAGGCTCAACTTGTGCGGCCGGGTTAGCTGTCAGTTGTCTTTTTCCCGTCGCTTGCGTCAACTCTTTCAGTTGTGGGTGCACGAGCTAAATTCAAAATAATTTTATTTTTTACCTTTTTTGTCATAAGTTTACTTCTTAAATAAAATTAAATCTGAATTTCATTTTTAAAAAAATTAAATTAAAACGCAATCCAAATACTCATAATTCATTTAAATCTAAACGGCTTGATTCTCTCTTCAACCCTAAAAATATTTGCTTTTGAATATTGCTGTTTCCCTTATTTTTACCCTATGAATAAGGATAAAAAGTTACTTTGCTATTCTTTAGACAAATTTGTGCCCCTTTGATATGGAAAATTTGGCCACAACTTGAACCAAATATCATTTCCCTATTTTAATATGTAGTAACAAACAATGGAAACTTTGAACACTGCATGGTGGAGTAATATTGAGCTAATTAATTGGCTCAACTGGGTAAAATTATCAATTAGCATAAAAAAGATTTTATACAAATAGGGTGTAGGAATAACTTCAGAGTTTTTGAGTTTTATGGATAATTTTACCACTATTCTAAGCCAATTAATAGGCTCAACTTGAGGCAACAAGCATTTTTCTTAATAGTTATAATAAGAAATGGAGTGAAAATAGTTTCTCAATAGTAAAACATTTCTTATAATATAGAAAGATGATATGGGATGCATACCTTTCCTCTTTCCTACTTGTACTATTATAAAGTATTTGCATTTCTTTCTTTGATGCCTCAAAGAATAATATAAAGTTAATAATATGCCTCTGTTTCATATATGATTACGAATTTGTAAATTTTTTTTATACCACTAATCACTACTTTATGAACCCCGGGAGTGACAAAGGGAAATAAGACAAGAACAACACTTCTATTTGAAGTTTCGTTTTCCAATAGGGAAATAAATGGAATTTTTCTTTGGCTTAAACTTTTCCGATAGAATTTTGATATCCTATCAATCGGAAGTTGAGATTTCAAATCATATCTAATGCAAAATTTATCTTCTTTGTTAACGAGATTAATTTTCTCGATTTGTAACTTTGTATTATAATCGATTATAAATTATAAAATCTTCATATATCTTGTATTTAAAATATAATAATAACGTCATCATTTTTTATATGTCGCAAAATAGAATGACAACTTTCCTTTCTTAGTAAATAATTTTAATTAGACAACTTAACAAGCAAAATCACTCGTGTCAAAAAAAAAAGGCCAAATCACAACTCTTGTTAGTCAATTAAATTAATTTAGTGCAACGGTTATGGATTAATTGCATTTATGGCATGAGGGAAAAAGGAAAAAAGATATGTATGACCACCTAAAAAAGCTGTTTTTATACCGTTAATAGAAAATATCCTGAATCTCTGTAGGAAAAAAAACTATCATGCTTATAATATTTATTCAATTATAAGTTTTTATAAATAGTATTGTGATTTAAATACTACTTATAAATTTATACCCTTTTGTTAACCTAGTAAATTCTTACTTATGTAATGAAAGATTAAATAAATTTAGTGGATTTTTATATCTGTATTTCTAACCAATGCATTTTTTTTCTTATAAATTGCAAATTGAATACTCAATCTTCGAGGGAAGTACATATTTTATTTTAAAATATAAGATATTTTGATAATTTTTATATAAATTAAAGAAAGAAAAAGTAAATGATATTTTTTATTTTTAAAATAATTTAATTATTCTCTATTAATATGAGAGAGAAAAAATTAATTATTTTTATAATTGAGGATAATTTTTAAAAATAATCTTTAAAATTTATGAAAAGTTAAATATTTTAAAAATAAAAAAATAGTCCAAAAGGTTTTATATGTATTTTGAAATAGAAGGAATAATATTATGTCTACAAAAAAAATGGATGAGTAGTATTTATTAAAAAAATATATTTTTCTCCAAAAATTAAATACTGGCAGTATGCTAATGATATAAAAGTAAAAATAAGAAAATAAAAAAGACAAGTGGGGAGGTAAAAGGGGCGAGTCTTCTCTTGAAAGATCCCAAACCCCGCCAAAAACGCGTACCGCAAAGCCGTTAGTGGTCCCCACTTGACTCGTCGTCCTTTTCTTAATCTTCCGTACTTTATTATTCCCTTTCTGTCCGCAAACTGCACCAATCAGGTGACAGATTCCATCTGTAATTGCACAATTTCCCTGGGCATTTACGGCAACTCGATTTTCGCTCCTCCGTTCCTCCAATCATCCCTGCTATTCTTTTAAAATTAGGACCAAATACCCATTATAAACAAAGAAAAACTATATGAAAACTATTAATCTCAAAATCAGCCCCCTTACTATGCTTATAGTTTCTAATTAGCCCCTTTAATTCTACTCCATCCCAGCAACAAATTGATTAAAGAGGAGCAGATTTAGTCATTATTTTTAAGACAATGTTTATCTTCAATTTTATTAGTGTGACTCATATCAATTAAAGTTTTTTTCGAATAAGTTATAATAATAACTACAAATAACACCTATAATAGTAAAAAATAGCCATGGTGGAGATCTTGATAGAGCAAAAGATATGATGTTGCTGAAACTATTTCTTAATATACATAGGTCATGATTTACTAACAAAAGTAGTCAAAGAGGACTTTTTATGTTAAATTTTTAAATAGAATGTTAAAATTTCAAATAAGATTTTAGATCATTACAAGTTGTTAATGTACATTTGTTTACTTTACAGCATTTTATTTCCTATCAGACTACTATTAAGTGATTTAAATTTTAAGATAATTATTAGAAGATAGCTATATTGTAATTTTAGTTTCCACAATATTTCTCTATGGTAGAAAGGAACTTTTGAAGATTCTTCTCAACTTTTAGTAATGCACCAACGGAAAAGTTTCATACTTCTTGTTGCTAATTATGCTTGTGAGGCCCCTAATGTTGATTTTCAAGTTCATTGCCTCATGTTGTATGGTCTTTGAGTTCAAAGTAGAGATTAGTAAATGATATTTTCAAAACATAAAGATAATAAATAGTATATTTTTAATAAAATAGGATAGTGGAAGATAATCTGCTTCGAATTTATAATATTATAATATTAAATTCTTGAAGCAAGAGGCATTAATATCTGTTTTGGTATCCAAAACATGTTAGATGTGTTGCAACAAGTCACTGCAAGTCTGCAAACAAGTGTAACAGAAAAAGGAATATTCTAATGATTTTTTTTTGGTAAGTAAATATTCTAATGTTTTGAAAGTGCGTAAAATATATGTTTCATGTCTGGAATAAAAACAAAGTTGAGTGTCTTTCATTGGAAGTTTACAGATTTGAAGCAACCCTCAGAATTTCCCACAACCTTCCCGTATCCATATCTCATATCGTCGTGTGCAATCCTGACCGTCCATCGTAATCACGATCAGCCTTTAAATACTGCTGTAGAAAACCGAAAATTAAAAACCATTTTCGAAGACTCTCCTACTTCGCTTTCCCTTTTCTCCATTTCCTCCTTCACTTCACCTTCATATCTCAGCCTTCCTCAGCCTCAGAGCTCGGCGGTGCCTGAATATATTGGTATTTGCGGATGGAGTTGGAGAGACCGTCTCCGGCGTCGGTTTATGAGAGATGGGAGGAATTTTACGTGTCCAGCGACAAGGGAAAACGAGAGGTGCACTACTATTTGAAGAGGAAAGACGGTACTGGTTCAGATCTGGCTGTCATAGGCAAGGAGAAAACCTTAAGGCACATGTCCTATCACTTCGCTTTTAAAGACCGTTCTTTGCTGTTTAATTTTGCCAATAGTTCTTCGTTTTTGGCAAAGCTCAGGTCTAGGCGTGAGGTCGTGGATTGGTTGAATTTTATTATTGATTCAGGTACGTTCATAGGTATATATACGTATTTGTATGGTTAGGGGGGATTGTGAGTTCGAGTGTCCTTCGCGGCGAGAATAAATTTCTCGTGTTTTGGCTTTTCTCGGCAGCAATTATGGAAATTCTGTTAAACTTTGCTATGCTTTTAACAGATTTTAGAGATTGAAGGAGTGGGTTATGGGTTATTTTTGAATTTCTCTGTATCTTGTTGGGTAGGGTCCCTTGAGTGAATTAAGGTGTTTAATTTTATCCTGAGAGGCTGACTGGGTAAAGAGGTAGGTACGCGAAAGGAATTGAAAATTTTGGGTTGTTTTAACTTCAGGAATGTTCAATATTTAGACGCGTGATATTAGTACCAATCGGTTTCTGGAGGTTTTTTTTTTTTTTTTTGGTGTTAGTCATTTCTGGTTGATCAGTGGTTTTCTTTAGCTGTATATCTGTGCTTATGTGAAACGATACTAATATTATTCTTAGTTTGGAGATTTTGTTGATTAGATGAATGAGTGTCACTCATAAAGGTGAATGGTCTCTCCTTCCAAACTCTCTTATGATTTAGTTTTGACATATTCCTGGAAAATCATACATGATGGGTTATTATTTCTTTCCATTAAAAAATTTTGCCCCTTTAGAACTTTTTTTCATGTACAAGTAGCTTTCTATTGGGAAATTGGGTTAAAGTTAAACCAAAAAAATCTGAAATTTCAAGCTTCTAACTTTATAATCGCTGTTCAACCAGAATAGTTTCTTGAATATTTTCTACGACTTAAAGGATTTGAGAAACCTGAAGGGTCAAGGAAATAGATCCCTTTTTTGTGGGTAATTGACTTTTGTTCTTTGCTTTCCTTAAATCTGAATTATGCTAATTCTTGTACTGATTATAGAGGATTTTACTTATATTTTTGTTTGGCCGTAATATTGCTAAATAGTTGTGTTTGGTACTTAGAATTGTTTTCTGATATCCTGCTTGAGATGTTTCCGTTTAGAGATTGAACTTTGTTTTGTTTTTTATTGATGGCCAAAGCTCCGCGTGCTATTTCTTACTTTTAATTTGTCAAACCTCTTTTGTGAAGTAAGGTTGCTGTAAAGTTTTGATGCTTTCAGCATCTTGTGGTATTTTAAGTATGATAAGAAGGAATGAACTTTTCAAATCCTCTTTTCATTTTTCCCTGGGATTTGTAAGTGTAGTCATTACTGCAGGGATTTATTTGTTCCTAGGGTTTTATAGCGCCTTTAGAATGAGTGTAAATAATTATTTTTTCCTCTGACGAACATTGTCATATGAGGGTTCTTTTAATAGTTTATTGGTTGCTGAAATTGCTGTTGTAATGAAGCCTCTTTGAATTTATTTCTAAGATGGTTTTTAAGTTGTTATTTGACCCATCCTTTTTAATTTTTCAATACGGAAAGTGATCCTTATCTGACTATTATATGAGATGCATATATTAATGATTTTGATGTTGCATCTGCTTCTTTCATATTTTTGGGTTGTAGAGAACTGGTTGGCCTTCAAGGTTGTTTCTTTTGGTTCTTTCAACTCTACACACCGAAATCTTGTTTTATAAAGAGCAACTTGTGTTTAAAGTGAGATATGCAGTCCGATTACCCTGGCTTTAACATGTGGAGGTTAAAGAAGATCCTTTATCTGTATCTTCCTGGAGGATGAGTTTGTCTCTGTGTTGTCTAATGCGTGGTGTATGTATTATAAGAAACTGATAATGATTTGAGTTGCAGGCCTGTAAATTCAATTTCTAAGAGCTGCTTGAGAGCCTTGGGATTCTCAAGTCCTTAATCTAGGTTACCTTCTACATTGCTATCTCATGGCAAATATTATTTTTTCTTCAGCCCAGTCTATTTGTATTTTGCCCTGCTGTTAAAATTGTGATTTATATGATGTTGGTTTATGCTTTAGAGCTTTACTGTGTTTAATATCCTCTAGTTGTGTCTTCTCTGTGTAGAATTACTTCATGCAGTCTTAGGGTTCGTTATGTTTCATTTCATGGAAGTTTGATGGCCATCAAATGTTAAGCGAATACTTATTATTTTCTTTTTGGGGTAATTTTTTCTCAGGTTTACAACCTCAACAGTCAATTAAACCTGCTGACTTTTATGTTGAAAGCAAAGATGAGAACCGTTGTGATGGAAACATTCTGCAGGTTAGCTTGATATTTTAGCTTTTGCTTTTCCATCATGTTGTTCCTTTCTTTGATCATGAGATGGTTATTGGTTAAACATTTTGTCTCTTAAACTTCTCATATGGGGTTCAAATGCAGAAACTGGGTCTAGACGCAAAAGAATTCACATGGTTAGGTTCACCTTGGACATGTAGAAAAAGGAGGAGACACTATAAATCATTTTCTCGCAACGGAGTTGAAATATCTGTAAGTGTGCAATATTCAATTGAAATATTTGTGTGGTATAGTTAATTCTAGTAATTTGGAACGTGTGCCAATTATTGATAGATGTTACAACATGTCTTGAATAACAGCCAGAATTCTTTCTTTCTTTTCCACCACCCTCCCAATTTTCAGGTTCATGATTTTGTCTACGTGTTGGCTGAAGAAGATGAAAGACTTGTTGCTCATTTAGATGACATGTACGAAGATTCCAAGGGCAACAAGATGGTCGTTGTACAATGGTTTCACAAATTTGATGAGGTTGGTACTGTTTTGCCTCGAAACTATAATGACAGAGAGATTTTCTTTTCTCTTTGTCTTCAAGATCTCAGTATTGAATGCGTAGATGGACTGGCCACTGTTCTCAGTCCTGAGCATTATGAGAAATTTTTGAATGAGGCAAAATGTACTCAGTTGGAGCCATTCATATGCCACAGGCAGTTTGACAATGATAAAGTCAAGCCACTTGACATCACCCGAGTTAAAGGTTACTGGAAACAGGATGCTCTAAGAAATCTGTTCCTTTCTTCCCTGTCAAAATCTCAGCCGCCTGCTGATGCTGTTAGGGTGGAAGGAAATCCTAGTGATGCTACTGTTGGCAGACCTAAGAAGAGACTTCGACGGTCCCAGGAGTGTGATACTTACTCGCTATTTAGCAATGGAAAGGTAAACATAAATGCTAGTTTGGAAGATTGCCTTGATGGAACTGTAAGTTGTAGAGGTTTCCCTGAGAGTCTGAAAGAAGGCTTTCCTGCTGCCGCTTTAGGCAAAAGCAAAGTGGAACAGATGCACAGACAGTGTTTAAGCATTGGTTCTCAAGTGGAAGTTCTCTCTCAAGATAGTGGGATGAGAGGATGCTGGTTCCGTGCTTTGATTGTTAAGAAGCACAAGGATAAGGTGAAAGTAAAGTATCAGGATATCAAGGATGTGACGGATGAGGAAAAAAATTTGGAGGTAAAGAAACTAATCATTTTTCTGGTCTAATTTCCCTTTCTTCTGGTTTCCTTCACTCTCTTTCTTCTCTCTTCCCTTTCTTCTGGGATTGGCTACCTATCATCTTTCATCTTCACGTGGCTGTTTTTTATACTTTTTTGTCTTGTAGGAATGGGTTTTGGCGTCCAGGTTAGCCGCACCTGATGAATTGAGTGTTCGCATCCCTGGGAGGACCATGCTTAGACCTGCTCCATCATCTAATAAGGGAAAAGTGTCATGGGTGTTCAATGTTGGAACTCTTGTGGATGTGTGGTGGAATGATGGGTGGTGGGAAGGCATTATAGTTAAGAAAGAATCCAATGATCGAGTTCATGTTTATTTTCCAGGTTTGGAAATTATTGCTGCTTATTACCTAAAAATGAACGTTCATAATTCACTCACGCACATGTATGTATGCGCCTATTGTGTATGCTCACTTTTGGATTCTGAGCATATTTTAGCATTTATACTAAGATTTAATTCTCCTTTTAACATGTACTTTCAGGGGAAAAGCAAGACTTGACCTTTGGCTGTTGTTACTTGAGGCATTCACAGGAATGGTTGGAGAACGGGTGGAAACAGTTGAGGGAAAGGCCTGATATTGTATCAGTTTTATCTGTAGCTGAGGTACAGGGGGATATGGTGAACAATGCTGCTGTTAAACCTGAGAATGCAGCCTCTTGTCATCAAAAGGCATTTTGTGAAAATCCTAAACCGAACCCAAGAGAAGATGGAAACTTGGAAGAGTCCAAGGTTGTGCGAGATCTCACAAAAGATGATTTACTCTCAAAATTGAGATGGAAGTCATCAAGAAGACGACTAGGTAGAAGTCCTGTGGACAAGGTGCATTATACTGTCAATGCCAGAGGTCAGAATCGAGTTGAGCAATTGCAAACTTATCAGAGGTTTCTTACGTCTTCATCCTTGAAAAAGGATCCTGACAGCTGCAAATTTATCACTGATTCGATATTTAGTTCCTCAGTTGTGTCCCCCTATTCAAACTTGGTCATGTCCAGATGATGCATTGACAGCTCAACCTTTTCCTTGTGATGTTATTTACCCGATGCTTATGCCGGTCACTTAAAACTCCTAGTGCATCAACTCGATGCTGGTTTAGGCTTTTGATTCAAGTTTCCTTGGCTCAATATATGTTGTTAGTGCGGGAAATGTATATTCAAGAAGTGAGGTGTTAACCTAATTATTCCTTGTACGAACGGTTGACTGAAGGCTGAGGGTTCATGTACTACAGAAACTCTTGCACAGTTTGATACACTGAAATTACCTCTTCCGTTACTAATTCATAGGGTGACTTGAATGATGTTCCAACCGCCGTGTTCCTCCTGAGGCCCTTCTTGTAATTGCTGTATATATTTCAACTAATAGAGATAAGTTCGTTTCTGATGTATATTCATTTGATTTGTCAGTAATGTGCTGATGATCCTATTCATTTCCATGGTCGTAATGACTTTTTACCAACCGGTGCTGGTTAGATGTTAAATTTTACAATTGACAGGTCCTGTTGTTAGGGAAAAGAAGTTTAAAAGAAATGTTTTCTGTTTCGGGTGGTCTTCAATTGTCAAGTGAATTTGAAGCTAATGCAGAGATGCTATTGTACCCTTAATTATTAACCATCTCGAGTATACACTGGCGTGAGCATGAGGTTAGTTAATTTCATTAGCCATTACAGTTTGCGATACTGAGGTGGACAAGCGATGTTTTTTGGCAACATTCTCCACTCCAGGATCGGATGTTTGAATTCTTCTTGAAGATTTTGGTACTATGAACAAGTATTGTCATGTTTGTCGATGGAAATCTGGTACTAGAATGGGCAACCATAGGCATTTTGAGGTTTTGTTCGACATATTGGTTGACCAAATGAGAGGAAACGTACAAGGAAATCGGCGGTACGTCACACCGTTCATTTTATACTAACTCTTGAAGTTCCCTAGCATTGTTTCAATCAGTGTAGGTAGTATGAGAATGGACCAGGTTGTATCTGTATGAATGATCGGCGGGCCTTTATATTATAATTTTGAAAGATAGGAAATTTCGTTTTGAACCCCTTAGGAGCTCTCCCCCTTGTACCTCTATACTCATTCTTGCGTTTTCCATTGGATTGGAAATATGAGAATCCAGTATCTGGAAACTCTTTTTTTTCATTAAGCGTGGGTGATTCTCAATGATGAAGAGTTGTGCGGCCCATCCCCAAGCTTCCAGTTTTCGCCTGTGACCGGTGCTTACTTCTGAGCCACATCCGCAGCAGAAGCTATTGATCAAGCATGGCCAGCTGTGTGCCTCAATTACCTAAACAGAATTTGACCTTCTTGTCATAATCGGTACTTGAGCTGAGGCAGGTGAGCACATAGTAATATAATTAATATGTAACCTTAGCAGTACAATAATTCCGTGTTAAGAAAGGTTCAAGTCAGTGTGGGGACTACTTCTGGGAATGAAGGCATCTTTGTCAACTAAAGACATTTCCTCCATATATATATATATATATATATATACTGTTGCAACAATTTTCTTATCTCGAAACTCCTCTTTTTCCAGCACAATAAGCTTCTCTGAAAGATGGGGTTCCTCTGTAAGGGCTGTTAGTATCTCCTTTTCGGCTTTTCGGGCACCACCAAACTCCATCTCGTCTTTCTTTCTCTTCGCAATAGTATGAAAATGAACTTTCATGTCTGATAACACCGGACGAGGTTCCTGTTAGCGTTCAAAAATAGCAAATCAAAGACGCAAAGTATGGCCCTTTTTCCCCAGAACAAGAAAAAAGGCACGCACCTTCCCGGACCTTCTCTTGCTTCCGTCGAATCCTTGGCCATACCTCCTGTGAGTTTTCTCTCCTCCCGGATACGTTTTCAAGGTTCCACATTGTTCTTAGTTTCGGCGATCATGAGCTCACGGGCAGCTTTTTGTTGAGATCAGGTGCAGGAAGTCGTCTTCATGGCGGATTTCCGGTGCGCAAAGTGTCAGCAGAGAGTAGCAGAAGTTATGGCCAAAATGAACGGTAAAGGGGTTTCTTTCTTCCCATCATCTCCAGCTGTTGGTTTTGTTTTTAGCTGTATCCAGATGGGAACATCGTCTCCTACTAACAAATAACAAATATCATGAATTTGCCTCTGTGTTCTTGGTGTGAAAGTGAAATTTTAGTCATTACTTTTACCGGAATTAATCAATTTGTATCGTTTCCTGTATAAGGCAGTTTCACTCCTCGAAAAAGCACTACCAGCACTTCTCCCTTAGTGGACCTTGTCATTGGATTCCCTTTGCAATTATTTCTGGTCCTATTTCAAGCACTTTCTTGGAGCCACCTTTTAGCTTTTCCCTGTAACTTTTACAAGATTGGAATCACTATTTTACCCCTCTCTTCCCAACCACCAGCCACCTGACCGCCGGGGAGCGGATAGTTTTTGATTTCTTGGCGGCTGAGGAGCCTTCCTGGCGGCTAAACAAATGATTTATAACTTCGACTGGTGGACGGCCAATTGTTTGGGGCTCAGAAAATATTTCTTTGTTTTTGAAAACGTTGAAATGGTGAAACAGATACCCGTGGAATAAACAAAAAGAAAAGATTAGCAGTTTTTCTTTTACCGGCGGCCTCGGTTGATTTAAAATCTTCGATGAGACAATTAGATAACGGCTAAGGAGAAATTGTATTGAATTTAAGGAACCAAAATCTACATGTGTGATCTAAAGTTGACAATAGAACTCCATCCAAAGAGACGTTAATCTGGTCCCTTTCCTCCTTTTTCTATTGGGGGAGGAAGCTTTACTTTTTCTACATGTACATGCGGACGAATTAGATGAGCACTTAAAAATAAATGCGAATGAAGGTATATGATGTTATCCGTACAAGACTTTTACTCTTTTTCTTTTGCAAAAATACAAAAATTCTTATATTATGTTAATATAGATAATGTTTTTGTATAAGAATATTTAGATTTTTTTGGCACTAAAAATTTATATGTAACGCAAGAGAAATTATATTTGCAAAAATCTATGGGGAAATGACATTAAATTGAGATGCCCTTTCTATATATATGGCATTTTGGCTGCCCATTTGCTATATTTAATTTGGAAATGTGAATTTTCAGGCGAAACAGATTCGGTGGTGGTCAGCGTGTCGGAGAAAAAGGTAACACTGACATGTAGATATCCTGCTACTGCTGCAGGGAAAGCTTCGGCTCCCCGAGTAGCTTCAACCTACTGGATTTCCTTTGCTACAATCCTGCGGCCGTTCCTCTCCACCTGCCGTTGAAATTCACCTTTTTTTTTCTTTTTCTTCTGGGCAAATGCAAAAAGGAAAAGAGAAGCTAGGATAGTGCACGCTTGCAATTTATATATACTTGTGTAGAATTGTCACAATCTGCTTTAAAATAACAGGAAAATTCTATTTGTATATACAACTTAGTATACGAGTTGGAGGAGATTGGGAAATGATCGATCTTTGTTCATGATTCCAAGCTATAGGCCTTATACTTTGACTTGATATAAACAAATTTGTTGGTAATACTACTATTTTATATCCATATTTTCTGTTGATTTACTCAATAATAAATGTAAGATTTCGTATGCAACAACACTTCTCATTTTCTTTACATTCAATGAAAAAATGCACATCTAACTTATTTAAATTTGATTTTTTTGAATTGCTATTTAAGTAAGTCTGCATATATTTTTTTTCCAGAGAAGTTATGATTTAAAGTTATCTTAATAATTATAAAATAAAATTATTACAATCACGCTGTAAAAGATTCGGTTAAGTGTCTATAAAAAATTGAGTGTAAATTTTTAAATTTCTAAATCGAAACCTCTACCCTTTTTCTAGGATATTCAAATAATTGAATATTTAATTTTTAAATATAAGTATGTTTTTATTTTCTATTTTTACAATTAAATTCTCTAAATTTAAGAGAAATAAATTATATTAATACGCAATCTCACTATAAGATCCTTGATTAATAAAGATATTAAGCTAACATGCACAAAGAAATATTTTCTTAAATTTTTGTGTTAAATTAAAACAGAAAATTCAATTTATGACGGAGAGGGTGGGAAGAGAAATATATTATAAATCATAAATGCTTCGTAGACAAGAAAAGGCAATACTTCTCTGAAGTGTTGCATGAAATATTATAAGCCATTAAAAGTAAGGATAGGCTTGCTTCATCAAAATGATCTTGGAGTTTCAACCAAGGCAATGGCAGTTGGGAAGTTAACCAAAATCAACAAATTTCTCCTTTCTCTGCCTTCTAAAGGTTGACAGAATTAGATTCCCAAGCCAGGAAGAGAAGTCTCTGTATATCTCTGCCATGTCATGGTCCTTTTTAACCCAAACTCCTATTTTCCCCTTTCCATTCTCTTTGAGCTCAGAATCAAGAAGCATCCTGCATAAAGCTCCTTTCTCCTCAATGTCTGGTCAGGCAAGTATTCTAAATTAAGCAACATATATAGAATTGTAAAGTCCTACATTCTGTTTTCAAAAGTTTTATGATCTTATGCGTCCTAATTATGGGGTCTCCTGATATCGTAATTAACCTTTGAAAAACCTCAAGAGAAAAATTTGAGATGGCAATGTTTCATCTAACTTCCCTTTTGAAAAGAGCAGGTGTTTTGCATGGTGATGAGGATTAATCTCGACTGCAATGGTTGTAGCAGAAAAATGAGGAGAATTCTTCTCAGGATGAAAGGTTTGGCAAAGCCTTATGAGTACTGTTTTTCTTCTGTTGTGGTTTTGTGGAGTCACATTATGACTTGAAGTTGGTCCTCTGGCTTCCTTTTTTCGCATTCTGAAGAAATAGAGACACACATGATCGACAAACAATACTGCAGAGTAGTTGTGTGCGGCAGATTTGTACCAGCAGATGCAGCAATAAAGATAAGGAAAAAGATGAACCGGAGAGTGGAGATTCTGGAAATTCAAGAACTCAGTAGCAATGCTGGCATTGGCAACCAACAAACAGAACAAATGCCCTAGGTTCCCCCTGATCATGCCATAACACAACCTGCATAGGTTTTCCCTTCACTTTGGGAGAAGTAAACCCCAAAGGTAATTGTACGTCATGTTTCAGACCACTAAATCAGAAGAGGGACAAAATTGCAGAAGCAAATGTGTGAATTTCATTCTGTATAAGAAGAAGAAAGAGAGGGTTAGGAGTCAGGTGTCAATACATTTGTACAGGCTTGAGAAAAGTTTAGATTAGTTAGCCTTTTCATTTTATCCTCTTTAAAAAGAACAAGTATAGAGAAAGAAAAGAAATTAGAAATGTTTGCTACAGTTTTTAATTTTTTTTTTCCTTAGGTTGCTTTCTTTGTTTTTATTCATATCGCAGACACAGAGGGCAAAAGCGGCCTGTTCCTTAATTATAGTGATGTCTCAACCAAATTACACGAGTTCGCATACGGTGCACATGTTTGTTCTTTCACCTTAAAGTAATACAAGTTTTGGCCTGACTTGAATAAAAGAGAAACACCGGCTGAAACACCAATCCGTTTTCTTCATCCAACAGAAGGGAAAGTTAGTACAAAGAATCAACTATCTAAGATCCAAGGTTTGGAAGCCGACACAGCCTTTCTATTTCCTTGATAATCATCTCTTTTTCTTCTTCAAACTGATCGTCTTCATCACCTGCAATATAATTACAGGATCTTAGCAAGGGCAAAAAAAAAAAACCAACCAAGAGGCCAATGTGCTTTCCCCAAAGTACCAATCTAGCTTGGTTGTCATCTGAAAATTTAGGATCTTTTTATTAATTTCCTTTTTGAATGTCAGGTGGTCACTAAAATATCTGTAGTAAAGCAAAAATATGCTGGTTCTCTAATTCTTGAGATCTGCACTCCGGAAAACTGATTTGCCAAGTTGTGAAGAACAGCTTTGTAGTTTAAGGTTTTTGCTTGTGTGTAGATTGTCCTGCATCACAAGTTATTTGGCATGTCATAAAGAAAAAGATCAAGCATACATTTACCTTTTCCAGCAGATAGATCACAAAGCAAGGCCAACAACTTTTCATGGTTTTTGGCTAAGATGACTTTGATTTCTCGAGGCTTGTTAGGGTTAGCAACAAAAACCTGCAGTCAGAAAACAAGAATTATGTCTGCGCTCCCTTTTGAAGCTAAGAATTAAATAGAACAAGGCAAAGCTATTAGTTGAAAAAAAGGGCTTAATCTTGCAAAATAAAATAGAGCAGCGGAGCTATTAATTGAAGGAAAAAAGGCTTAATCTCGCAAACAGCATTTCAGAACTTTCCAACATTGTGTCCATAAAATCTTTTCCGCATGTTAGATGATAAGGAGTCAGAATGTCCATGCCAACAGGGATTTGATTTACACAAAGATCCTTGCTTCCGGATCTCCCTCCCTGACCTCAACACTGTATGTAATGAAGTCTTCAACAGCAATTTATTTATTCAGATATAACCTAAAAGCAAAGAGTTGTACATATTGCCATGAAGTTGATTGTTCATTGTCTTGCAATGCAATCTACATTGCTTAGATTGTTAGCTTAAAAAGACAGAACACTTAAAATGGAAGGTCTGGTGCACAAAACAGACTGCTTCTTTCCATTGTCCTGCATAAAGCTGTCTATTAGAAAATTATGAGGCTATAGTCATGCCTCCCCGTGTCCCAATTAGATTCTTTCTTAATGGGCAGAGCACATCTACTTATATTAGAATAATTTCAATGAATTTAATTGCAGACATATTTGTTTAGTTCAATACCAGGTTAAAAATATCTCCTTTGCAGTAAAGCTAATCCCAAACCGTTAAGAATGTAAAATTCTTTGACTTAATAGCTCCATCACCCATCAAATCTTTCTTTTTTTGGCATCAGTAGAATGGTATAGAGCAGCGAAAGAAGCCCCTAGTGTGAAAGGTCCTTGTGTGAGTTCTGCCCCGTTATATACTGCCACTTACTCCTATAATTGTCACACAAACATTAATCCAATATACTGGCACTTACTCCGGTAACTGTCCCACAAACATATAGAATAAAAAAAAAAAATTTTAAGTATCAAGCATGCTCCAGAAATCGGAGTCATGATGCAGAAGAACAATAAAGGAGTCTGGTTTCTGGAACTAGAACATCAGAACGTGTTAAAACACAAATTCCATCCAAGGATAAAATCCAGGTTCAATTCTAGAGCTTAACAGCATCATACCGTTAAGTGGGTGGAATTCATCAGATGCTTTATCCTAAAGATATTATCAACAGAATGCTGCATTAGTATCTTTTTAATGGAGAGATAACAAGTTGTAAGCTAAAAAGTTTACTTTGCATTAATCCTTTGCACCAATAGGAAAAGCTAATCTTGTCAAGTTGTTATTTAAAATGAAATAAAAGATCAGCACACAGCGAGAAGAAAAAGTACCTTGAAAATGTGAAAAGCAGAGATTTGGATGTTTTTGCTTGAATCCTGCATACAATGGAAAATGAACAAATGAAATTAGGAAAGAAAATCTATTTTCAGACTCCAAATGATAGTACTCTTAGCAAAATTTGATATACATATGCAAAGAAACATTCAGAAGAGGAGGTGATATGCATTACCAATTTACCCTAGCTCAAAATATAATTCATAATAGAACAATTAAAAAATGTTGAAATTTCTCGTGAACATATGGACATATATTCACTTCCCCCATTCTTATACATTGGAAGGTGGTAATAGATTGCTGGTTAATCAATTTTTTTGCAAAGATACAGCATTATTAAGTTACACTATAAGAAAGGTCTCCAGTCTATAAAACATACAGGAAGGCAGTAAGCCCAAAATATATTTGCATTTATAGGCCAAAATTTTGAAACGCCAATGCCTTGAGTAGAGCCAGATCCAGCTTTTTATGGAGCACTGGACATGCTTGGATAAGTAATAGCTAGTTAATGAGCTACATTTCAGTTTAAGATATAGCTGAATGAATATGTTGGGCCTGCAATTATTTTCCTGATTTTGATTCGCTTAGTTGTGAAATCCCTGAGTGTCGCTGAAGGCAGTTACAACTTAAACCTACACCTTCATCAGTAATGAGAAGGTAAAAAATCTCTCTTTCTTCTTTCTTGTAAAGATACTGAATTACAAATTCTCCTTTTAAACAGAACTGTTCATAAACAAGTATAGAAAGAATGGAGGCAGTTACCTTCAGCAATGTCATCATGATTTTCATGTGTTGAACTTCTGTGATGTATTGCTTCATTATCTGGGAATTTGGAGTTTCCAATAGAAATTCTGAGAGAAGCTGAAATTCAATCTACAATACATCAACACCAGAATGTATCAGAAGCAGGCAAAAAAAAAAAAAAAAAACAAATGGCAGGCAAGCTAACCTTCAAGGACTGCCTTCTGGTAACATAATTCTTGGAGGTCAAAAGCTTTTCATATTGCTCAAAGAACTGAAAACAACAGTATTAGTAAAATCCAAACAAAGAAAAGGGTAGCAGCAGGATCATTATGAAACTGAATTCATAGGTTGCATTATCAGGAATCTGAAGCATGAATGAATGATTGAGAAAGGAAGCAAACCTCGTTATAATGAGTTGAGAGGAATGCAGAAACCGATGCTTCATGTTTTGTTAGAAGATCCTGAAAAAGGAGGAGTCCAGTAACTTCAGCAAAGGTATTTGTCAAGAGAGCCACTATCACATATCACATCTCGTATATCAAGTAATCTAACCTTAAAGGTAGAGAACGCGTCAGATGCAACATCAAAGTTGGGCAACTCAACAAATTTGAAAAACAACTCAAAGCTAGGAGACTCCAGTATATATCTGAAACAGTACGGGTGAAAATTGTTGGGCCATCAATTCGATATGCTCTTAAATATAAACACCAGATCAAAGAATGCAAAAATTCTGAGAAATATATCAAATCAAATAAATAAATATAATATTATGCTAGACATAGTTCATGATATTCGCCAATGCTTTTCAGTTATATCGAATGAAGAAATCTAGATATTGCCTCAATTCTTGATATTCACTGCTAAATTGAGGGAGCTCTATTTCCTTCTCTTCTCTTCTTCCTCATTTTTGAGGGAGGACAGGAGAAAGGGGGAGCGTGGGCTGGAAAGAGAGGGTAATTGTTGGAGGTGACTGAACAATATTCTAGACCATTAGATACCCAAGATTAGCTAAGAACTTTCTAAATGGAAACGAATAACAAGAACGTAGTCTCTTACTTAGCTAGAGGAGGCATCTTGATGCATTCCCTCAGCATACTCCCGCAATGCAAGGCAATTTCTTTGTTATCATAGCTGCTCAAACAGGATAATAAGAGACATGTAAGCCAGTCAAGCAAACAAAGGGACTAAAATTGAACATAAACAAGCAAATGAATTCAACCAAGGGGAAAAGAGATGCTTCTTTTAACAATTTAAAGCACTTCATCATTGCTCCCTTCTATCAGTTCTAATAGTAGGCAAAAAATGCCTAGAAATTTCCACATTTTGATTTTGTGTACAAGAGAGATATATGGCAAGTAGAATGAAAGCAAATAAGGGAAAGTGGTATGTGTCCTGCAGGAAGGATCACCAGACCACAAGAAAGTCTAATAATTAAGTAGTGGAATAATTAATAACGGTTACCAGACCACAAGGAAGTCTAATAATTCCAAATGGTTCTCCAGGTATTGTAAGCAGCAACATATGGAATCAACCTTCTGCTTTAGCAATATGCACCAACAGTGAGCCAAATTTTTCCTGGCCTACAATGAGTAACAGAAATTACAAGTCAAGCATAAAAAACTGAATAGAGAGTGAGTGCCTTTGAACAATACCATATAGTCAAGGTTAAATTTGGTAACTTACTTCCCATCCTAGTATAGGTAATTTATGAATAAAAAGAGCAATAACATCCTCATTACAGATTTCAAGTGCAAGCTGTGAAACTTGTTCTGCGTTTGGCTCAACTTCCCCATCCCCTGAAAGCATCATTCTCATTGCCATGATATTCTTTTCAACTTCTTCCATAGCCTATAACAACAAACAAAAAACTAAATGGTAAAACAACGAAAGACACTTCTTCATTTTCTGAGGAAATAAACAAAGAACAAAAAGATAACACACTAAAAACAAATTGAATTTTCTACTTCAGATATATATTAGGTAGCCATCTATTTGTAACTGTGAATATTCTGTTGATGATTCATAGTGGTACCTCCAAATGTCCTCCCCCCCAAAAAATCCCAGAAATTTGCAGTTAGGCCTAAGGGAAATACAAATTCAATCATAATATTTCACTCATTTTGCAACAGGGTGTCACAAAAGATTCTATGAGCGCACGATATCATTTTTTTCTGTCCACAATTGAATTCATAGAAGATAATCGTGCTTCCACATACCAAAACATTGGAAAAAACATAATTCCTCCAATGAAATACAACCAATTCACTGTGAAAGAAGAAGAAAAACCAAATATCTGCCCTTGAAATCCTATACCAAGTCGAATTGCCAATTCTTATAGAAGTTTGGAGCAGTTATAGCTAGCTCACGCTGAGATCCCAACAATCTTTGTTATTACATTATCCATACTCTTTGCTTGATCCAAAACTTCCTTGTGATCACATTTGCAGAAACTGCCCGGTCCTTAAGCATCCAGTTGAATTGAGATTCTTTATAGCGTAACATTAACAACTGTAGTTCATCGGCCCAAAGGTAATCGCCCCAATAGATGTAAAGCCTGGCATAGTTTGCTTAGGCTGTAATGTGGAAGGAAACAGGGAGGGGAAGTAAATGTGGATGTAAATGCCTCATTTACATCATTTGGTTGGGGTGAGAAGTGGAGGGGAAGTAAATGAGGAGGGTACCACTCCCCCTCCACATCAGCATTTTCTCCCCTCCAAATTGGGGGATTGGGAGAGAGAAAATAAGTTGAGGGTATTAATGGCACATTTGGCTCTAAGTTTTAGCTTAAAATATTGGATAGGAGAGAGAATAAGGGATAAAAAGGTGAAATTATGCAATAATTCTCTTTCCTCTCCTTTTCCCCTCCCACCCTTCTTTCTCTCATACCAAACAAAAAGAAGGTAAAAAGAAATACTTCCCCTAGGTGAAGTATATGTTCCCTCCCCTCCCCATTTATGAACCAAACTAAGCCTAAATTTCCCTGGACGAGAGCAAGAAAAGGGCATATGGAAAGGAAAATGTCAACCTTTGTGTACTTGAACAAAAGCTAATACTAGACTCTGCTAGAACCTCTTGCAATGATATGTTCCTAGGGTTACCAGCCAACAAATGAGACAATTTATAAAATAAAATCTGAGTGCCCTTTTCATGAACCACATGGAACTAAGCCAAGAATGTCACTGGAGTTACTCCCTATTACTGCAAAGAATAGCCATCTCAATATTTGTCATGCTGCCAACTGGCTACACTGAACTGTCAACACCTGAACCCCCCCTGGCATATCTAGGTAAACCAAACTGCTGAATCTGACACTGCTGAATCCCAGTCATTCTATCTGAAAATGTTTTTTACCGTGATTCTGCCCTTTTATTTCACTGTCTTTCTTCTTGTTCAAATAGAATCAATAGGGATGTTAGACACTATGACAGCTCTGACATTTCAAATTCCCCTCTCGTATAATGGTTTCTAGTTGTTCAACCAAGCAAATGAACTGCATTTCTCTTATTTCAGAATATTCTTATTCTCCAACAGCTAGAGAAACCCATATCAAGCTTGTGCTCTAACCATGTACCAAGGATAAGATGCTCTTCTGCATATCCTGTGTGTCCCAAATTCTGTTAAATATAAGCGAGCAGTGCAATTTACTTGTTTTACTAGATATAAAACAAAAAAGATGCACTGCTACCAGTTTCCAGATAGCTAATCTCTTCAAGAAAAGAGCAGAATCATATAATTATTCTCTCATTCAAAATTATTACGAGCGTCCCCTGATTCTTTGCTATTTAATATCAGCACATTGTCCAACTAATAAGATATCACATCAACAGTCCTACTTGGAACTTAATTTTTTAACTAATAAGATATCACATCAAGAACTCAGTCTAATAGACAGCCAAAAAGGACTGCATTATGATTAACCCAGAAGTGTTCAAGAACAGTACAAAGAAATTAACTTTCCGTAGTAAACACATTAAGCTATAACTAAAACTATACCGAAATTTAACACAAACATAAAACGAAAAATTTACGTGGAAATAAACTTGAAGAAGAGAAAACCTTTTCGAGGGCTTTAACTTCCGCGACGGTTTTGGAATCAAGAGCCAAGAGGCTATCTTTAACGGCCTTGGCGAGCTCTTGAGGCGTTTTGGGCCTCGCGGGCTTGAAGAAAGAGAACGACATTGGGGAGATGAATCAAGTGATCAATTTGGGGAGATGTGATCGAGGTCTTGCAGTTGGATATCAGAGCGATTCTTCTTCGATCAGCTGAGAGCAGAGATTGTTTTGGGCCGTCGGTTAATCATCAATCAAGAAAATGATTGTGAGGCCACTATAGTACTTTTTTAATTGAAAAAAAAAAAAAAAACAAACCAGCGTCTGGCTTTGCATTAATTCCTGAAATACAAATCGTAGTGGGTCAGCGACTCTCCTATTTGGCTATTGCTATTGATGATTCATTTTCCAGATTAATTTCTCAATAATGATCCGTGTCAGTGCATGTTGTTCTTCATCTTTGTTTTAAATTTCATAAGGATAAGAGTGATGGTTACTTGGACGTTAGCCGCCACTTAGGACTAGTTTAGAGTGTATTTATATTGCAACTCAGTGGGAATACACATCTACTTCTTTTAATCTCAATACAATAAAAAAAAAAATTTATATTCACTTCTCTTCTTATAATTAACAGTGCAATTAGAAGGTTCTATATCTTATTTTACTTAGTTATTATCTTTATAATGTTAACTTTTTAGATCAAATAATTTACAATATTAATTAAATGTAATTAATGGATATAAAAAAGGACATTAATGTTATTATATGTTTTTTTTAATGAGTGCTACATGGAGAATTCTGTTAAGTTGTTATGTGTTACGTAACAGAATTCTGCATCCAATATTTATTTAAAAAAAAAAGGGATTCTGCATCTAACAAAGAGAGAGAAAAGAGAAAGAAAAAGAGTCATTTTCTAGTTTGCCCTTTCTTCTTTCTAATTTTCTCCTTAAAACGAAAAACCTGTTGAAACGGGTAAAGAACCTGAGAAGGTGCACAGGGGCATAAGGGTTTTTGACTGACTCCGTTTTTATGCTCTTGTTTTGTCTGAATTGGCCCTGTTTTTTATGCAGAGCTCCGCAAATAGCCCTGTTTTTGGAGGATGGTTGGAAATAGCATGACCTACAAGGCCGCCGTCGACTTGGGCTGTGAGCAGTTCCTTTCAGTCTTTGTTCTCTTCTCTGTACATGGCTTCCAACAATCTTATTGAAGCTACAGTAAGAAAAGCGGTAAATGCTCTTCTCAAATGGAGAAAACTACACCCAGAAACCCCTCAAGGTGGAAATCGTAAGCCCCTTCGACCCCATGAAGAAGAAGAAGAGTTTGAGGATGAATATGGATATGATGATACCAATGGTGCTGGGTTTCTTTATCTTCTCCTAACTCTTAAGAAAATCGCACCAAAAGAACTCTCCAAAACTCCACACAAAATCCCTCTTCCGCACCCTCTTCATTCTTCTCTAAACGACTGCCTCAATCTCTGCCTCATCATCGATGATAGACCAATTCAATCCCATCACAGAATCACTTCAGAAGCTGCTCAAAAGAGGATCAAATCGGAAGATATTCCCATTACCAAAGTCCTCAAGCTCTCCAAGCTCAAGTCGGAGTACAGTTCTTTTGAAGCAAGGCGAAAGCTTTATGATTCGTTTGATATGTTTCTCGCTGATAGAATGATATTTCCTTCGCTGCCAAAATTTTTAGGGAAGCAATTCTATAAAAAGAAGAGGAAAGTTCCAGTGCCATTGGACTTGAGGCAGAGAGCTAATTGGAAGGAGCAGATAGAGAGGGCGCTTAGTTCTGCTTTGTTGTGCTTCGGTAGTGGGACTTGTTGTGTTTTGAAGGTTGGGAGGTGTGGTTTGAATAATATCATGGAATGTGATGAGATAGTTGAAAATGTTTTTGCGGCTATCGGAGGAATCCAGGAAGTTGTTCCCAGGAAGTGGAAAGGGATTAGGGCTTTGCATTTGAAGCTCTCCGATTCTTTGGCATTGCCTATTTTTGAGGATGTTCCTGATTCGAGGTTGATGATTGACGACAGTGGAGTCGAGGAAGGAGGCATGCGGAGTGGAAAATTAAAAATTTTGGAGGATAAGAAGATCAATAAAGATCATAACGGGGATGAAAATGTTGGTCATATATCTGACGATGCTGAACCTATGGGCAAGAAGCAAAAGAAGGAAGAAGCTGGCAACAAAAGGAGTACAAATAAGAATGATGAGTCCGGGAGAAAAGTGAGGGTTTGAAGGTTTTGATATGAAACATTATTGACACGATGTGTAGGTTCCAGGTTGGTCTTTTAGGTGTAAGGCTTGATCTCTGGAGGTGCTGCACTGCATTTCCTGGATATTCTAATATTACTAGTTTTTGTAATGATGTTATTCATGTCATAGTTCATGGATATAATATACTCTTTTCGCTAAATAACTTCCAATGTAATTTTCATTTATGCTTGACAAATTTTCTTCTTGATCTTGATAATTGGTAACTGTATGTTAATTGGTGTCTTACAGCACGCAATTTATGCAAAAGACAATGAAGAAATTGTGATTCTACAAATGCTATTTATCGTCTCTGTGTCTACGTTTTTGGTGCATGATATAATTCATTACTTGTCAATCCGAATGCTTACCATCTATTGAACGAAAATATATGAAAAAGAATTCAGGGAAGGGATGGGGATATTAGTTATTTGGTAATGATTTACGGCGATGTTCACTTTTAGACATAAAAAAAGGAAAATTGTGCTCCTGATCTTGTTCTTATACTATGTATACATGGTCAAGGCCTTCATTATATTCTAAATGACGAGCCTGCAGCTTGTCTTTGATATTTGCATAGATGGTAATGAAGGAAAGTCTGTTTAGCACTTAGCAGCAACACAGAGTGACCTTACCTAAGTAATGATGGAAAATTGAAATACCGAACTTGGGATAATCAACAAATATTTATCAAATTCTTTATTTGTTTCTTCTTCTTAACTTTTTCTTCCTTGCCTGGCTTTCATGGTTGCATTAACCACAAACTGCTGTTAATTTGAAACTTTCGAAATAACCGCTCAAAAATTAATGCTATTGCTAGGAATGGACTGTATTTCTTTATTGTGTTTTGTTTTCTAATTTGATCATCTTAAAACAACCTGTATGGATACAAAATGTTTTCTGCATGAACTCTTTGAGGAACGTTTATAGCTAAAATTTCTTAAAATTTATAAGCAAGAAAATGAAATCCAATTTTTTTACAGCCCCTAGTCCAGTATTGAATCTTTATGTTGGACAGCCCTGTTCTAGTGCAAATACATCAGTAGTTATGATGCGCGGAAAAGTGACGCATGAGAGGACTTGGGACAACTAAGTATCTGTCCAACCATCTTAAGTGATGCAAATGGTAGCAGAATTTCAATCAATAGTCGTCGTTGTGATGTAATTGTGGAAGCTAATTCCATCTTGTCCAGCCACTCTTTGATGGTGAAAGTGAAAGTTGTTGCATTTGAAATTATTCGATGATGGAGGTCGTCTGTAGGAACTGTCGGGAAGTTGCAAAGGAAATGGATGAAAACTGTAGAAGTCTTCCTCTTGCTATTATTGCAATAGTAGGTTTCTTTAAAACTAATAAGAACTAGGATAGGGGGAGACAACATTATAGAAAGTTTAAGCTCAAGGACTTCTAATGATCCACAATTGTGTTACGAGGACATTATAAGCATTTGTATTATTTAAAGCGCATGCTTCGTTTATCTTCGTGCATTTCTGAAGCACAAAGAAATCCCACTGTTGGAAGTTGATCATTGAGGGCAGAAGGATTTTTTCAGGCAAGTGTTCAGTAGATGCCTGAGAAGGATACTTGATGGATGATTTAACTCATGGAAGTCTCTGGACAATGACCAGAAGGAGTTCAAATGGAAAGATCAAAGCTACACGTGATTAGTGCTTGCAGGATGTGAGCAGAAAAGGTTTTGCAGCTGATAACTGAACATGGTCAGCTAATAACTGAATATTGCTGTAAAATTTTGATTTTTGTTGTATGGTGGAAGTTTTTCCTGTTAAATATGATTTCCCCTTGAATACTAAAGAGTTTTCTCTGTCAGATATTCACCCGCCATCTGATTTTGCTCAAAATTTGGCCATCCTTGAGATTATGAAATTGCTTTGGAGGGCCTTCGGAGTGGAGATATGGAAGATGAGAAATGGTGTGTTTAAGAAGCTAAAATTCCTGAAATCAGACACTAAACATTTGCCAGTGCAATGCCTCCCGTGATCATCTGCCCATGCTTCATTGACTGGCCCATAAAGTTGCCTGGCTAGTCATTCATTGGGTTCCCGCTGATCTTGGGAGATTTCTACCTTTAAAATGATAGAGGTGCAATTGTGTTGAAAAGTGAGTCAGGAAACTCAAGGAAGAACAATTGGATTTGGGAATCAAAGATTGAAAGCCTTATTAATCTTGTCTGTCTTCTCCTACTTGGAGCTCAAATCCTTCACGAGGACCTGGTTTTCCCGATAACATTTCTTGTCTATATACCAAAGCAATACTCACAAGATGTAGTGCTGCTCTGCACAGACATCAAAGCGGTGATCAGGGAAGCTGCGTCTCTTCATCATAGGGGGCTAAATGAAGGGGAAAGAGGTAGGATCTGGATAGGACATCCTTTACTCTTTCAGTTACTTGGAACACATTGAGCTTCTCGTGGGCAGAAGCATACCTGATTCAAATGATACACGGCAAACATAGATTCATGGTCCATTACAAGGAAACCCTTATTAGGGAACTAGATTGCCAAAAACTATTTTGAAATTTGCCAGAGGAGTGTGCAGAAAATGAGAAATTGATCTTGAGACAGATTGAAGCAGTGGAACACGAAGCAAGAGTTCTGCATCTGTCATTTCGTGACCACAGGATCACAAATAGTGTGGCAAGGAATGGGTTTTATAAGTTGTTTCTACAGATTAATCTTCTCAAGGCTGGAGAATTTTTTATGGAGCTAAAGAATACCAGTTTGATGGTCCCTGCGAAGGATCTTATTGAAACCCTCGAGGAGGGCCTGAAATTCCTAATAGGGTTAGTCACGAAGCAATCAGAGGAGATTACAGGGGCTGAAGAGCTGGTGTTGACTCGTATTGAAGAAATCACTAACGGGTTAATATTTCTCTATTACTCAGCTACAGCAGAAATCACAGAAGTTACGGTCGGGGAAATGAGTATTCTGCTTTCTAATTCAATTGGAAAGATAAACATTGTCAAAGTGAAGCTTCATGAGATCAATTCTCGTATTCCGTGGGTTAGTTACCCAAAGATTAATGGATTATGCTTCATTGATTTGCACTTGAGAAACCTAAGGAACCTAATGAACTATGAGGATGGCCAAATCACAGCTTTAAAGAATCAGATTAAAGTAGTCTTGAAAGATTTGGAGTTTCTGGAAAATTTCCTCTGCGATACTCTGAGAAGGGAGTTGAAAATCCCAAACTAAAGGATCCTTGTAGACTTCTAATAACTGTGGCATATGAGGCGGAATATGTTGTTGACTCAATTGTGGTTCTACATGGTAATCATGACATCTTTTGTCACGGTTTAGTTATGTCTTGAAAGAGATTAGAATTATTAAGATGCAGGTTACACAAATTCGTCTGAAGAGTTTTCCTGAAGTTGGAGTCCCCAGTACTGCTGAAAGTTCAAGGCTATGAAGAAGTGAAAATTTTGAACACGTGAACCAAGAAGGGATTTGCTTTCATTAGTGATCGATTCTTTAGCAGGATTGTGGTCCATGGTATTACAGTAAAACCCTTCGTGGTTGTCGATTTACATACAAAAGGCAAAATGGAAAAGCGGACTCTGCAAGCCTACTCGGGATGGTGACTTTTTTCTAACTTCTCTTGTTCTATGAACAATACCAAACTAATGAAGTAAATCTTCTAACAAAATTTAAAACCTTGATTCTTTGAACAGGTACAATCTCCTCGACGTTGCCGGTGGCACTTGGCAGACCCTATGGTTGGTTTGCTTCCCTTTGATGCGTCGAGCTGCAGAACATTGAGACAGAAGAAAATTAGGCAAGGAAGAAGAGAACAGCCAAAGCAGACTTGAAATACAAAGCCTGAATGGAATGAACAAAGACGAAACATGAAAGTGCAGAGATGATGATGGAATGGAAGGAAATTGTAGGAAAATTGGACATGCAGAAAATAAAACGGAAAACATTCCTGCATTTTGTCTCCGGCAAGGTTTGCACTATTTGAGAGACACTAGCATCAAATAGATGAGCTCATGGATAGTCTCTATGATCAGGAAGAAATAATAATTGAAAGACTAACCAGAGGATCACGATGGAGAGAGATTGTCTCAATTGTTGGCATGCCAGGAATTGGTAGTACAACAATTGCTAGTCGAGTGTTCAATAATCAATTAGCTACCTCTCACTTTCATATTCGTGCTTGGTGCTTTGTTTCTCAGGTGTACGACATAAGAGACTTGTTGCTCGACATAGTAAGACAATTTAATGAGGTTTCAGACAGGCTCATCAAAATGGACAATGACGATTTAGGTCATGAAGTATATAAATACTTGATGGGGACGATATACCTCTTAGTTTTTTATGACATATGGGACATAATGGTGTGGGACAGGAAAGAATCACTTCCTAATGACAAGAACCGGAGTAGAATTCTAATCATCAGTCGTATTTATGATGTGGCTTTGAGATCTCAACCTGATAGAATCTTCTTCCTCTTTGTCTACTCTCTGATGATGAAAGTTGGAAATTGTTACAGATGGAACTATTCCATGGTGGAAGTTGCCCTGAGGAATTGCTGGAACTTGGACAGCAAATATATTGTGAAGGACTACCTCTTGTGGTTGTTGCAATTGCAGGCCTCCTACAAAGAACAGACAAGAAACAAGATTGGTGGAAACAAATTGCAGAAAGATAAAGCTCACAGATCGTTTGTGATCCTCAAGCAAGGTACATGGAGATCTTAGAACTGAGCTAAAATCATTTTCCTGATTACTAGAGGCCGTGCTTTCTATATCTATGTGCATTTCAGAAGTATAAAGAGATTTCAGTAAGGAAGTTGAGACATGGCTATGGGTTGCAGAATGTTTTGTGAAAGAAACTGCACGAGAGAGTTTAGAAGATGTTGGTGAGGGTTAGTTGAAGGATCTAGAAAATAGAAGCCTAGTAATGGTCTCCAAAAGAAAATCTGATGACATGCCATGTTCCTGATATGCTGCTGGACCTGTGCTTGAAAAGATGTAGAGAAGAAGACTTTTTGAAGTTGATAGCTGGATATGATCATATCTTGACTGCTTATGATGGTTTGGATTATCGGGTTGATCCTTACTACTGTCATCTTTCAGATTCCAAAACATAAGAGGATTATCGACTCTTCATTCATTCCAAGCGAAAGCATTTTGCCATGCTATGCCTTGTGGTCCACATGTTCGTTCACTATTGTTCTTTGCTAAATCTAATATGAGCCCAAGATGCCTTATAATATTCCATTCATTTGTCAGAAGTTTAAACTTTAGTGTTGGATATAGAATGCATCAATATGGGCCATGCTTTTCCTGTGGAATTGAAACTTTGCTTCATTTAAGGTATCTAGCTGTTATGGGAGATATAGACTTGAAATTTGCTTCATTTAATATATGTGTCACAATAACTTGAAATTTGTTTTTGCTGTATAATAATCACAACTTTGATGAACCCAGATTTGCCTACGTTGGGGGGTCATAGTTTATCACTCCTATGAAACTTTGAAATGATCCTGTAATAATGTGCTTTCAAAAGCAGAGGTTGTGCAATGAATGTGCGAAGTATTTGGTTTTTGGGAATGGAAAACCTAACAGGTAGATTTTTATGAAATCTAGTGTATTTCACTAGTGAGTAAGCATTATTTGGTGTTTCAAGTTCCATTTTGATATCGATTTTTTCTGTTAATTCAAACGTGGATTTCTCTGGACACTGATACATCTGAATATAGCAGGGAAACACCGGTAGCTCAGAGTTTATATGTGGTCCTTCAATAAGTGCAGATGAGAATGCAACATGCTAAAACCCTCTTAGAAATCAAACATCTCATTTCCAATTTTTTTTTCTTTCCACTAGTGCTATGTACCTCTTCATTTTACTAGTCCACCCATAGCTGTCACAAGAGCACATCTCTGGTTACTTTCCATGTCATTGTTCATGAAATAGGATAGTTTTCATATTGTAGTTTGAATGGAAAGGAAATGGCTATGATAGACACTATAACAATGACTTTACTAAGAACATTTCAGGATCTCGGCTCAGAAGCTGATCGTGAGTAAATGACACTGTGATCTCCTGACTGGAAAATGCTCTCCTCCTTTCCGCCATAAACATATCCTTTTGATGTTATTCGGTTTGGAAAAGCAATTTTGCTATCATTCTTCAAAAGAAGCAGAGGCGTCAGAAACCAAAACGAATAGTAGCTGTTCAAGACCCTCAAATTTTGTTGGACTGAATCATTTTGATCCTCAGGGAAATGCATTAGGCGAAAATAAAATACCTAACACCATCTCTCTCCCTTTCTTGCAGAATCCAGCGCAGTGCATTATTTGCTAGTGCACCATAATCGCCTACATATTTTATGAACTTCCACGTGAAGTTGGATAAATGCATTAATTACAACGTAAATGACGAGCAAAAGCAATTCTTGAATTTGATGATGACATAAACAAAAACAAAAACAAAAACAAGAAGTCCGGATGCAACATAGAATGAAAGCGGGCATGTATGTTCTGTTAATCAATTTGTGAAATCAATCAGGCAGAACAAGGCAACCTAGCAAACACACAAAGCGCGACAACTTGATGCTGCCGAGCCAACTATACTTACATCCCCCATAAACCCTGTCCAGAGATCATAGACCGCAAGCTTATCCCTTTCGATCTGCAAAACCAATTCTCTACCGTTCTTCAGAAACATTATCGGAGTTAAATTCCATAAGGGCCAAAGCCCATAAGGCATTTTGATCGATGTTAACTTGGTCCAAGATTTCTCGACTCCATACTCCTCCATCACCGATATGTCCACTCGATATCGCCCGGCTGAATAGTAATAAGAGAGCAAACTGAGGTTCCCATTCAAGATTCTCAGGTGCTGCAGAATCACACCAGTCGGATCTCGGGGACAAGGCATTTGCCTAAATTCTTCATTCCCAAGATCAAAGAAAGCAATCAAGTTAACAACGTCCCATTCCCTTTTCTTCACGATCCAGTGCCGTGCACCATTTGCAAAAGCACCGACATCGGTTTCGTGATCGGGGAACTTCCACGGAAAGTCCCCTATTCTCCTCCACGAATTCAATCTCAAGCTGTAAACGTAAACTTCATTTTGATACTCGCTTGCTTCTTCAAAGATATCAGATGATCTTACGAAGTTCACTACCTTATAGTCATTGTTGACTGGCTCGTAACCAAGTCCAAGCCGAAAATAAACTTGCTTCCCGATGGAATACTCGATTGGAGGGGAGGGTAGCTCCCAATGCTTTTGCTTCCATGGATTCCACAAAACAATGGCTTCATTTGGATTTGTCAAACAAAGAAGCCCATTGCAAGAGCCAACCAAATGAATGTTACTTTCAGGATCACTCAGAGGGTAATTGAGCTGCTTAGCACTTGCAACAGAACTATCTTTTGAATCAAACTCAAGAGTGCAAAACGTACTCTGATCTCTCAGCGCAACAACCTTGAGATGGTCGGACTTGGTTCTGCAACGCATTTTGGTGAACTCTGGACTATCTATTAAAGCACGCCATGATTTTGACACGCACCTGGACCGGAGCAGAGACTCTATGGGTAACCTCAGCAGCACATCGGCAAGTAAATCATCTGGAATATTGTAGCCTGAATCTTCTGCGTTAGAAGAGATGGGGCGGAAGGCCTGTTGAACGCAAGATTCCAAAGATTGACTCTCGTTAGAAGAGATGGGGCGGAAGGCCTGTTGAACGCAAGATTCCAAAGATTGACTCTCGTTAGAATAGATGGGGCGGAAGGCCTGTTGAACGCAAGATTCCAAAGATTGACTCTTGGAAGACATGAAATCAAAGGGTTGTTAATCTTTCTATAGCTCGATTGCCACCAAAAAATTGATTTATTGATTGGAAGCTTAGCGCATGGGCTTATGTATATAAAGACCAGTAGTTGCTACATATTGGAGTATAATATTGATTGGTTGATGACCTAGTACTTTTTCCCATTAGCTTTTACGCGAAGGAAAAGAGAAGGAAGAAGAGGGCTGTTAATTTAGGTGTATGTTTGGACTTTGAAGGTGGGAAATATAAAATTTGGCCAAGGTGGAGTGGCCATGTGAGCATTCTCAGCCTCAGCACTTACGGCAGCAACCCTTACGCGGCTGCTGTGCCAAATAAATTCTTGCACATGGCGGGAAGCTTTAACCGGGAAAAGGAGAGACTACAGACTTATTAAAGCTGCATTTTCAATGGAGAAAATCAATGGGAAAGCACCTTTGAGGAAGCCACTACACTGCTAAGGGCTTTGTTGATTGATAAAAAAATTTTATAATCATTTAATTAGATAAAATAATGAATATGGATCGAAATGAAAGTTACTAAATATGAAATTTAGATATGAAGGTCATTTATTCAATTATTATTATTCTCTGATAAAACAAACACATAATAATAAATGTTTAAAAAGAAAATTTTATCTTTATAAATACAAATATAAATATTTCATCCACTTCTTTAAATTTTAACTCAATAACATCTATCAATTAAAAGAAAATATGATAGTTATAAAGCTAAAAGACTTTGATGTTTAGGTTGTAAAATTAGAAATAAATAAAATCAATTATAGATTTTGTTTGATGGCAAAATTTTTTCTTAAATTATATACATGTCAGTATAACATTTATAAAATTAATAATCAAGAGTGATGAATTAAAACAAATATCTTTTTAACATTTTTTGATGAAAAGAATGTAATATTTTTATTTATAATTTAATTATCCTTGAATAATTATATATTAAATTTAAATTAATCTTCAAATTCATTAATTATCAGATTTATTATTGCCCCGCTGTTTAAATGGCCTTATAGACGCTGGTTGAAAGTGGCAAAAAGGGCGTTTTCCGTGGCAAAGCAAAGTGGCTGCTGCCGCCACCCGGCGCCGTCAATCCATCTTATAATCACTGGCCTCAGCTCAGCCCACTTCACTCTCCTCCTCCCCCCCGCCTACTTCCCCCAAAATCCCCTCACTTGACGCAAAAATTGCGCCGCTTTGTTCAAAGTATCGCAAGAACCAACCCAGTAACCACTCTGCGTTGCTACGTTTCCCTTATCCGAATTGAAGTAGTGATGATGATGACTACTTCCACCTACTCCTGCCCCCATTCTGCTGCTATTATTTCAAGGCAAACACTTTTTCTATCTCCTCCTTCAGCCAGAATCAGAATATCCAGTAGCAACTCCACTCTTAACCCTTCCAGATGGCCTTGGTTGCCGATTAGAATATCTTCAATTCCAAGTCGTTTCTTTACTGTTAAAGCGGCAAGAAGTAGTAATGCTAGTGACGGGAAGAAATCAGAAGAGCAGCAGAAAGTGGAAGAGGAGGAAGTGGAGGTGGAGGAGGAGCTGCCTTGGATACAAGAGAAGGCATTGGACCTGGTCCAGTTCACGGGCTCCGTTACGCAGGCTATCCCGGGGCCCAGAGTTGGCCAAAGCTCCTTGCCTTGGATTCTTGCTGTCCCTTTAGCTTACCTTGGTGTTACCTTTGTGATTGCCTTTGTAAAGACTGTTCGCAAATTCAATTCTCCTAGGGAAAAGCGTCGGCAGTTGGTTAGTCCCCCAACCCACATTACAATTATATGCAGTATGTTTTTGTTTTTTATTCTCTTACTTGAACAGTCCCAATTTGACAGATTCTCTCCCCTCCATTAAGGATGTGCGGAAAACTTATCATTGCACTTGATTATTTTTTCGAATTTTGATATGTTGTGCTAAAATCAAAGAAAGAAGTTGATAATCAGCTACTGATTCAAAATACTACTTAATCAAAAGAGAAAAGGGCAATGGTATAGCTAAAACATGGATGAGCTGGCTTTTCTGGCTTTCTATGTTGCCAGATTTCCTGTCCAATTCAACGTAAACTTTTGGCCTTTATTTACAAGAGGTGAAAGGGATGCTTCCTTTTTGCAGTCTTTATACAACCGTAATGTGCTGATAGATGATTAACTAGAATGGTACATATCATACTGCCGCGCAGCAGATGCTGTGCAGTCTAGAAATTCCACGGATTGACGTGCATGTTTTCTTCTGGTTGAGTAATTTGAAATTCTACACTTTGCATTTTGGATCCTAGTCAAAACTGCTCCTTTTCATATAATACTCGTGGTTCCTGCTTAGTTTATTTGTATATCATAATATGCTAAACTTGCGCAGCTTTAATTTTCTGAAGTATGTGACATACTGATTCAGTTAGCTGGTTTCTATAACATGTTCAAACATGCCCTGGAAGAAGGCCAATTGCATTAAGCATTTTAAGAATTTAGGTGATGCTCCACATCTGTTTGCTGTTTAAATTGACTACTGGAGTCACTGAATTGATCTCTTTTCAAGCTCACCTGCCTACCAATGATTTATCAGGTAAACAGAAATGCAATGCTTTGCAAATTGATAGATGAGCTGTTTGAGAATGGAAGAGATGAAGTAGAACAATCAGCTTTGAAAAGCTTGATGCAGAAGGTGAGTTTGATATGTTCTAGCATGGTCTTTCACACCCTTTTACAAAGAAGATCTAAAGTTTTCTTTCTACACAACAATTGTTGAATTTGATTCATCCTGCTACTCTAATTTATGAAAATTGAAACTTTCAAATTGCATGGATGTCTTTGCTGTGTTGCTTTGTTCTTTGCCTAAGACAATTAGAGATTGCTGCTTCCCTTGCTTTACTCTAAGCACGGAGATAGAACATCTAGCAATGACAAGGATATTGCTTAAATACTATGGGGAGCAATCTGCATCTTCCCCTGGAGGAAAAGGGAAAGCAAAGGTAGCAAGAAGAAAGCATTCAACTTGTATATGGTTCAGCTCAGCAAAGCATCAAGGCACTCAATTTAAATTCGTAAAATATTGTGTTGGACTACCAGATCTGTTATATATGCAATCAAGAAAAAATTTCCCCAATTTAAGTATATTGAAATAAATATTATAAAAAGAAACAAGAACTTAAACACTGCAGAAAGAATGGAAGACGCTCAGGAGTATTAATTTATTCTAACTGTATCTTTTTCATACTTTAAACATAGGAAAATGTTCCCTGAGAAAATATTCCATAACTAGTATTTATTTCCTCAATGATATGGTTCCTGTTCCCAACTTCTGTTTGTGTTTGTCATCTATGTAGATTGTGACATATTGGCTTGGCTTTGACAATATCATTAAATATTCTCAGACTGGTTTTGACATGGAAGAGATTTTGCGCAAATATATCCGTTATGTGTTGAATGAAAAACCATTCAACCCGGGTTTAGTAGCAAATCTACTTCAGCTCAGAAAAGTATCAGGCTTGGAGGATTATCAAGTAGCTGGAGTATTGAATGAAATATCGAAACGGATTGTCAAAGAGAAAGGTAACAAATAATAACCATCACAACATTTATATTTTTCTTTCTGTTCTGTTGGTTGATAGGAAGGTGATGAATGATATATGAGAGAAAGAAGTCATCCTCTTTAAGGGTGTATGTCCGGAGATAGTGTTACGATCAAGCTTTTTCCTGATGTGCGGTGGTTTGACTCGCTAGAAGTAGTTAATTTCAGTTTCTGAAGCAAATACAAACTATGTAACAGGGATGATGGGTGAAAGCTCAAACTTGCTACAAAAGGATATACACCAGAATCAGGCTAATGATTCCCTAAATCTACGGCTCTTTATAATCAGCTCATTAAAATTCATGTTTGCCAAATTGAGTATCACTGTTATATTTCTGGCACCCAAATTCTGGATATGGTACAAATTTCTGCATCTAGCTCTCTTCGCTAGGATTCAATTCCCTTGTTGATTTGTACCTCTTCCAGTTAAAAATGACCATTATATTTCTGGATCTAAAATTCAAGATATGGGCATAGGTATCTCTCTTTAACCTTCTTGTGCTGTTGGATACAATGTGGTTCTCGCCCCTTTCTTTGATCAAGCACTTAGGGCTGCTTGTAGTCCCTGGTTTGTTAGAATCAAAGCGTGGCCGAAGGAAGAAGAAATATTTTGTACATGCTTTTAAAAGTATTTTAAGGAATGTTAAGCAGTAATATTCATGTTTTTTGCAAAATTTTTAGCCATCTTATAGGTATGTTTTATGCCTTGTTTAGAATGTATTTATACTTGACAAGATTTCTGTATGCATGCTAAAGATAAAAGTTCTATTTGCACCCTCTGCAAGCATCAATATATCATACTAATTTATGGATACGATTGTGTTTCATGGGGAAGTGATCGAGAGTAATCTAGTTCAGAGTGCCATGTTCTTTTTCTTATGATGTGATTTGGTAGGTGAACTTTCCAAACTGCAGAGGCACCTAGATTTTAAAAGATTATTAAGAATAGTCAGCTTAAGTGCTTATTTGAATTTTGTGCACTGATTGATGATTGAGAAATTTTGTTTAGGTCCTGTGAACATGGATAGCTCAGGATATACTGAAAAGGGATGGAAGAGGAAACTTGCTGTGCAATCACTTTTTGGGAAGATATTTTATTTGTCTGAGGTAAAGCTGCTAAAATTTTTTGAGTTGTTATAGATAGAATTTTTTCTATAGTTTTTGGGAAAATGGTAATGCTTCAATTTATACTCAAAAAGATATATCTTAGTTATTTCATAGTTATTAGTTAAACATTAAAGTGACTTCCAAGCGCTCTCTTCTGTTTATTTTTTTTAATCTTTTTTTCTGTTAGACATATATATGGTTCAAAAACTTGGCCTTGTTCAAGTTGATGCAACCAAGTCATAATTGAAACTTATTCTCCTGCTCAGATTCTGACAGGCTGAATTTTACAATAAGGAGCATTGCACGCAATCCCTTAGGATTGGGTATGAGATGTCTCACTGCTGCGTAAAACTTAAAGAAATCAACCGAGTTAGAGTGGGAGACTCATGGTGACCTGATTACTTAGAGGTCAAAAAAGAAAAAAGAGGAAAAGAAATGATGAAAATTTAATTCAGCATTCTTATAGGTTATTGTAACTTGAAAATTTTTATAAGCTTTATTAGTTTCCATTTTTCATATTTGGAAAGATCCTATCTGTGAACTTTACTCACCAAACGGAGAGGAAGGAACAGAGAGAAATGATGCTGTAAATTGGGTTCAGAAGCTTGGGATTGATTATTTTAGATCATGTGAATTGTTCATATTGGTATAGGAACCAAGCTGGAGTATTTCACCAATTTAGCTATCAAAGCTTGAAAACGACTCCACAGTCTTGGTTTGCATGCCTATAATGTTAATTCTTTTTAATATAGTTTAAATCCCACAAGACATGGGGTTGCTATTTGGTGTGTGTGGATTGTGGGTATAAATGATAAAGTCTTAAAATAATTCCTCTTACTGGAATTTCAGAGCTTCTAAGGACCAACAGGCACTGTTGCAACCATCCAGTATGGTCAAGGCTGTGGCTGACACAATCTTTTATCTTTCCCATCAGCGCAGGGGAGGGGATGGGGAGATATTTCTCTCCTTTGCTTCTCCCTTTTGGAACTAGAGAAGGATATTGCTCGGTTGTGCATTATAAAATGAGTCATTCTTAATGGTCTATTCGACGGCCTAATCCAAAAGGAGTTTCTTCGATCAAGGAGTGGTCTAGAACAGGGCTAATTGCTTAAACCTTGAATTGGAACTCAGATGGAATCAAATAGGGTGGTTGGTATCTCTACCAATTGTATTTTTGTGGGTGAATTTTACTATATCTTGCCAAATCTGGGGAAAACGAGACATCGGTGAAATAAGAAGGCAGTTCACTTTCCACCTAACTACCTGAGAAATAATTTCCCATTTGCGTCGTAGTACTTCAGTTGTGTTTTAGGCTTTAGTTACACCTAGACTTATTTGACATTTGTCATATTCTCTCTGTCACTGAGATTTAGAAACTAATTGAAAACCTGTCAGCGATAGGTAGTGAACAAGACAACACCATTAGGAAATGACTGAAAGAACCTTCTGCTTATGAGAAAGTTGTGGTTAACCACCAAAAATATAAAATAAAAGGAAAGTTGTGCTAACTTCTCTTCCTTCTTCAGTTGGATGGAGAAGTGTTGGAGAAGGGGGTGCCGAGATGAAAAGGCATTTGACAATAAGATATTATTGTAAACTTGAAATCATGTCATTGTTGGGTTAGGGAATTGGGAAAAATAGATAAAAAAATAATTAAGTTCAATAGAATTGCTTCTCTGACTATGGGAATCAGTGGATTTTCAAGATGAGAGGCGAGATCCTTGCATATAAATCTCTCATGGGGCAATATAATATGTCTATATGTGCACGAATGGAATATCAAACGATAAGAATGATATTATTTTAATGCTTGTCTGGATTAAGAAGGTCGTGTACAACTTATTTCCCCCTTAATACCTTATTACTGAAAATTGTTAGTTTTACTCTGGCAAGCCCCTAGTGGCATTTTACTTGGAACCACTTTATATTAGCATACTTCAATCTTCTGTTTGAAAGAGGCGGGAGAGGTTGTTTTGCTGGACTCTAAGGGGATCAAACATTTGTTGTGAGATCTTGTATTAATGTTTTTTTTTTTTTCCTTTTGGGTGTGTGAAGCTCTATAAGAGGTTGTCTTGCTGGACTCAAGGGTATCAAACAGTTGTTGTGAGATCTTGTATCAATGGGTTTTTTCTTTTGGGTGTTTGTAGCTCTATATGTCTACAGGGTGGGGTCATGTTATCCTCCTGTAGCAGCATTCTTCTCGTATTCATACTGTTATTACATTTCCAGCTTTAGACAACAAATTGTAGTAAAACCTGATAGTTCTAACTGATGAAACAGATACTTGAGTTCTTCATGTGGTTGCTCATTGTCTGTGAAAATTTTTTCTTTAATACTGTCTTACTATAGCAGCATTTTTCTCATACTCAAACTGTATTACATTTACAGCTTTAAATGACTATTTATAGTAAGGCCTAATAATTCTAACTGATGAAACAGATGCCTGAGTTCTGTTCAAGTGATTGCTCGTTAACTGTGAAAGAAATATTTGGCGTTGCAGAGTAAGCATCTTTCTGCAAATCTCTTGGCCACTGCTTGTATTGTTTACTATTCTCCTGACATCTTGCCCTTGGTTCTTAAATTTTGTTCAGTGAAGATGCCGAGGAAATAAGGATGCACACTCTTTCAGAAGGTGGGCTTTTAGAATCTTTAGAAAAGTTGGTTGATGGATCAGATTCTGAAACACCAGACCATGGAACATCCAACTCTTCCTGATAGTCATTCAGAAATTAGTTGAGAATGAAAAGATGATGGTAGATGACACAAATAACATGAGATAAGGGAATACTTGGAATGCCATTGAGATTTTGTTAGCTCTTGTTTCGTTTTCTTTGTGAAATTCATTAGATCTTTTGTTTCTTTCTATCCTAATAATGGCAATTTTGATCTTATGTAAGTCTTAAGATTATTTCATTTGGGGCCAGCATAGAGCGTCAAGTATATAATGCCATTGGGATATTGAAGGATGCTTGCTGAAATATTCTTACTTTGAGTCCATAGATGCTATACATTCGGGTGGAAGTGAGCAAATCTGCTCATGCTTCTATCACAAATATAACATTTTACCAGCCCCGTCAGCGAGAATCAGAATATCGAGTGGCAACTCCATCATATAGCCCCCACACCATCCATGCCGCCTTTGGTCACAGATTGCCGTTGCTTTACTGCATTCGATGCAGGCGGGTGGTTCGCTTCTTACGCTTCCATTCTTCCAGACTGTTCTTAAGGGCAGAAATGTACACGTTTCGATTGTGGCACTTGCAGAAATAAGTAAAGCTTGTGTTTTTGCTGCATATCGTAAATGCTCAACCCTAACTGTGCTCATGCCACCAGATTCACCGAATGAAACACGAGTCCTATAACCTCAAAAAGAATGTCGTGTGTAAGAACAAGAACACCGAGTTTGAACATGAAATTCCTATGGCATAACACCTAATCAGTTGACGACGGATCCCGTAAGCACTGAAAAGCCAAATGCTCTATCGTACGGGAATGGTACTCGTTTTACAGAGATTAACAAGTAAGGAAGTTGCTTACTCAAGCAGTGGTCTTTAAGGAATGCCCTTGTGCCCATATAAAAAAGAACAAAGAAATATAATAATTAAAATGAATTTTGATTAAAAATTTATCTTGAATATTATAAAAGTATATTTTTTGTGAATTTAAATACATAATGAGAATGCACTTCCATACGGGTTGTCATTATTACTTCCCAAGGATCTCCAAGCATACAGGTGGTAGAACAATTTCTTGGGAGTTATAGACCTACAAATAGAAACTTCTACCTTGTAATGAATAGATTAGAGAAAATCATGCTGAAATTGGTTACAACAAGTGAGAAAACCTTGACCAAGGTTGTAAAATAAATCTGTTCAAGGTTCATGTTTCGGATTTTTTGGATTCTACGGACCAAAGGGGAGGATAAATCTTGTATTCTTGGACTGGTTGTTCCTCTTTCTTGATTTCCTCATTCTCCAAAATGTCTTTTGAGAATGCATCGGGGTGTGCTTTGATTTCTGCAAAGCCACAAATGGAGGAACACAGTCGGAGCCCTACAAGAAGAAGAACAGCGATTTTATGTCCCAGAACCTGAGCGTGTAACGATTTATTAGTAAGTTTCAAGAGAAAGAGTGCATAGCCTTCAAGGGATAGATTGTTTAGTATTTCTTCTATCAAATAGAAGTAAGAAAAAAATTATCTCTTCATCAGTAAAATCATGAAGTTTTCTCTCCAAATTCAGAACCACAAGTCGCACTGCTTCTCCACAAACAGATTACCTCAGTAATCTCACCAATCATTAGATCTTGGCCATTAACTGCATATCTGAAGTTAGAAATTTTATGCTTAGGTTTCTTGCAGAAAAACAGGGAAAAAGGGTAGGAAATGCTTGAAAATAACACCATTCTTCATATGAAAGAAAATGTTTGACTACATGTTGGATATGGGCATGCATTTAGTTACCTGAGGAACACTTGCTCCATCGAAGACCTAACTCAAACTAACATTTTATCTACAGTAATTAAAACCTCAAGCATAAGTTGGAATCAGATTTAAAACCTAATGTCAGGTATCTACCATGGTGTAATTGCCACAAAGCCGTGTAAGTCATCAAAGTAGAAGAAAGGAGAACAAGGTTTCTTCCGGGCCCACCTGCAAACACGTCTATTGATTCTATGTACTTTCAATTCTCGAATTTCAATTCCCACGTTTGGTAAAAGTAGATAAAAGTTAGATAAAATTTAGAGGTAAGCTTGATGGAATACTAGTTTATGTTGACAAAATCAAATACGCACTAAGAAAGAAATGAGAACGTCAGTTTACCTTCTCTTCAGCAGTGCTCTTGAGGAAACAGAGGAAAGCATCCGAGAACTGGGAGCCACAAGGGCCACTTCGCAAATGAGAAATACAAGGGCATTCTAGAGCTTTCAGAGCCTTAGCCTCAAGAGACTGAAAGAATACAATGCACAAGATTTAGTTTTTAGCAAATGTAAAGCTGCAGCGGCAAAAAAAAAAAAAAAAAAGCCTTGATCCCGGCAATATTAGCACTGGGAATGAGAAAACGACCTCGTTCTCGGCCGCCTCGCCGAATGCAGCGGCTTCTGCAAAAGGCAGGTAAACGTACTGTGAGATTGTGCTACTATTAGGAGCTTTTCCATGGAAGCCAAAGATCCAGAATTGCAGACTTATCAAATTTGAAGATTACTGGTACAACATTTTTTTTTCTTCATCTTCAGAATTCAAATCAAACAACCAGAGAAAGTGCAGAGAGTAAGGAAAATGAACCCGCAATTAAAGAATCGAGAGAGGACGGCGACGAATTGTCATTGGCAGCAGGAGTAGAGGGCGATGATGCCGCTGTTTCTGCTGCGTTCTCTGCGGTGGCTGTTCCGCTTTGTACTTGTCCCATTCTTTTTCCTTTAATATAGATGGCAAAAATTTGAAGGCGAAATTTAGCTAATTAACAAGTGTCTGATGCAATTATCTTGATAAATACGATTGTATTCGGGTTTTGAAGGGGAATTTTAGAGCATAGCTTCTTCAGCCCAGTGAATTGAATTCAACACAAATGGCGTTGATAAAAGACGGGGGAGCTGTGGCAAAGCGCCACCGCTGCCGCCATCACTTAACAGGGTTTTACCTATTTGGCCTTGCTTATATGCTGAGCAAAAGTTAATAGCTTGAACGCATTATGCTTGAAATTTGTAAAATATCAAATATCTTGAATAAGAAAAAAGATTAAAATATTTTATATTTAAAAGTGATAATAAATAATTTATTTATTATTAAAATAAAAAATTATATTTATAAATAAATATAATTTTAAAAATTAAATTTTCAAAATTAATAAAAGATAAAATATTTTTTAAACAAAATGTAAAAGATCTACATTTTGAAAGAAGAGTACAAATTAAATGCATTTGTGACGTCAAGCTGTTATTTTGACTGCCCCCGCTCATGTTGCTTAAAAGCGTTAGAATAATGCGTTCCTTTCTGTGGGTGCATTGCGACACTACTTGGAAGTTGGAAGGGCCAAAAATCCCAGCATGGATTGGGTTCCGCTATCTGTGCAATGATACGACAGTTTATGAATTTATTAGAGCGTTAGAACAATAAAATTATAATAATAATATAAAATTAAATAAAAAATTATAATAAAGAATATAAAGAGAAACTAGAAAGAAAGTAAAAAGAGAGAATTGATTCTTTGAAAGTAAATAAATAAATTAATAAGTGTCTATAATATATCAGTATAAAACTCTATTTATAGGGTTCAGGGGTACATATCAATAAGAAAAAATAGGGAGTAATCAAAAGACAAATTCTATTACTAATTAAAGATGTGATAGAACTCTAACATCTATCTTCTAGATAGTTAGAGTATACTTATAACGTTGACATTTGATTATCTCTTTAATACAGAATAATAGACATCCATAATATTAATTTCATAACACTCTCCTTTGGATTTCCATTGTATAAGAGTACACTTCATTAAACCTTACTAGATAAAAAACCTAGTAGAAAAAATTCTAATGAAGAAAAAAAAAGTACGCTACTCTTTATGCTATATTTACTCCCCCTGATAAGATAATCTTTTGAGATTTCTTAACCGATGATTTCCAATCAAATTTTACTATCAGTAAGGTCTTAATAAATAGATTTGTTAAGTAATTAAATGATCAAATTCATTACATATCAATATCACATCTTTTTCGGAGCTCATGAGTAAAAATATACTTTATCGTATCTCCTTAAATATATTCTAAACTTTATTATCATCCAACAATACAGTTAGAATTCTTTTTTAAATGATATAGATTTATCTCGAATACATTAATCATGATCACACATATTCTCAACTAATATCATGAATTTCTATTTCTTCAACATGAGTTGAATATGTGACTGTTATAATAAACACATACCTATAAATGTATGGTTTATGTGGATCATATATGTAACTTATATATTGCATATCTATTTTAATAGGAGTTGAATTTTTTCAATAATCGAGATAAATTATGTCAAGAAAATATCAAAAAGTAAGTTTAATGTCGTCTCAAAATTTATTGGATAGAGAAGAATTAGAATAGATATATACTTGCATGTAGACAAGTGTAATTCATGTACTCAATTACAGAATTGTGGTACTTCAAGACCAAATAGTTCTTTAATATCTTTTAATAAATATAAATAATCTCACTATAATAACACAATGATCATTGATGTGTTATGTCCATGTAAAACATCTTTAGGATGTTCAATCAAAACAAAATGTTGACTTTTCAATACGTTAATCACAATACTTGCTCCTCTAAATGCGTTAGAAAAAATATATTGATCATCAAATCATTTTCTCTTTTGAAAATTTTATTTTTAAAATCAAGAGATCAATCATACTTCAAACATGTATCAAAATTATATGACTATAAAATTATATATTTGTCCTGATGAGACATCTATCCAAATAAAAATATATATAGCTAGAATATTATATTGACTAAATCTACAGAAGTCAGTCAAATAATCAATTTGTAATTTTATACAAATAAACAACATTTTAAACTTCCAATTTATTAATTCTTGTGCATAGATCAGAATAATAAAAGTCATAAATAATATCTTCTCTTAATTGATGATTTTCATAAATGATATCCTCCTTTAATTGATGATTTTCTCCCTCTAATGTGTATAATGCTATGTCAATCAATAGATTGTACAATGAGAATATCTTTTGATAAAGAAATACATATAGCAAGTACAACTACGTATAGAATTTCTACATATATGGACATATTCGATCATTCTTTCAATAAGAATTTACTAAGACAATCTTATTATATATTACATAGGAACAATTATATACTTCAAGCATATCGAGTCCATTAGGGATTTCAAATATAAGTACTATTAACAAATCATAACAAAGATAATATATATTGAGTGTTATCATGTATTATTATATCCTCTGCTAAAAATATACTTCTTCGTTATCAGCACCAGGTCTTACAAAGAATAATACAACATAATTCATAGCAAATATTCACTTTTGTAGTTCGCATTTTATAAGCAAATATTAATTGCTATCTTTTTAGGATTACACTTCACGTGTATAATTCCTGCTGAAAATACATGTAAATTTCAAGTATATTTGTGAATAGTTTAAACTTTTTATATTTTTTATGTGAACTTTATCATTTCGAGTCTGCAGGCATCGATTTAGAAATTCTCATTCTGAATCAATATATTATGCATATTAATATCTTTAACATCATATACTTGTGCAGTTCTAGTATTTTCCAATCATGTTGAGATCTTATCATTGTCAAAGTTTTTAGGTACTTGAATTTCTTTTGGAAATAATATATTAATCATGTTTGAGAGAGGAATTCTGCTAGAATTTAAATCTCCTCGACTTAACATATATGTAGACTGTCAATCGGGCTATGGGAGCCGAGCTTGGCCAAGCCCGGGCTCAGCCCGAGCTAAGATATATTAAGCCCGAACTCAGGCTCGAACTGAACTCGGGCCAGCCCGAAAATAAACTTTTTAATTTTTTTAAAAATAATAATAAAATACTAATTACTATTATGTAATAAAAATAATATGAATATTAGATATAAGTTTTAAAATAATTATATGCTTCAAGTGATATAAATATTAAATAATTAGATACATGTATTAACTACTAAATAATAAAATAAAAAAGAATATAAGTATTAAATTTTTTATCTTTTTAAATTTAAGTTAAGTAATGAAAGAAAAATATAAATGCTTGTGGGTGTATAAATATATAAGCATATATTTTTATAAATAATCAAATTATTAGTTATCATATCATTTTTTTTACAAACAAATTTTATCAACAAAAATATAATTATAAACAAAATAAAATTATTTTTATATAATAAAAATAAAGCTCATTAATATTGTTTTGATATATCAAATAAAATAATTAAAGAAAAGAAGTTAAGAGTATGAACTATTATAATAATATTAACATCCCAAGATAAAAATGTATTATAACAAATATAATAGCAATATATACTTTCACATATACTATAGATAATAAGGTTAATTTATATCTAGTACAAAAAAAAATTATCTACATTAATAAGTATAGGCACAAGTGCCGATGAATATTTATGATGAGGTGAAGTTAGTTTATCATGATTATAATATTATCGATATATACAAATAAATAAAATTTAAGATCATTTAAAAAAATAAAATACAACTATGTAAAATTATAAATCTTTGAAGTCCTTAATCACTCTTTTTAAAAAATATGAGAAAAATATTTTCTAACTTATATACATATCGATTTCATAAAGTATAACTATAAAGTTTGAAATAAAAATTTGATATACTAAACTCATTAAAAAATGATACATAAATAAAATTATTTATAAAAATGGATAAAAATTTTTAATCTATAAAGTTAAAAATATAGTATTATATTAATAAATTATTAATATCTAATAATAATTATTATATTTATTGTATATAGATACTCGGGTCGAGCTTTTAACGGGCTAAACCTATGCAGGCCTAAGCTCAGCCCAAAAACTAGTTTGGGCTTAATATTAAAGCTCGAGCCCGGCTCAACCGTAGCTCGGAAAAAGTCCAGCCCAATTGACAGTCTTACATATATGGTCATCTTTAAGTCTTTGCTCCAATGAGGAGTTTGTATCCTTAGAACCAACTTATCTACCACATTTAAGTTGTATTTCAAATTTATTTGTAATGGTAGATTATCCTTCAGGGATATTAAATATAATAGGAGTATTCTTTGCTAGATGTTGGTCAATTAATATACGTGGCTATATAAAATATCCTTTGAACTTCTAATTCAAGCTATCTTCTATAAGTATCAAAATAGAAGATCAAGATGAGACACATACTAATATATTTATCCAACCTCATATTTTCTCCTCTTTATGTTGGGGCAACATATTCAAAATTAACAAAATATGAATCTCTCCCTTGAGATTTTCTCCCAACATATTTGATAATCTTTTTGAGAACTCATCTCATTACTTTTGTGGTGGAGCAACATACATAGTGCATCTCTAAATTTATAATAGAAAATATTTAGTTTCTGACCACAAACCAACTACTATAAGGAGAATCAAAATGTGTTGGCAAAATACTAAATAAGTGTTAATATATCACTGTTCAATATTTATCTCGATACAATCAATATTATTTGGACAAATTATATCTTTGGGAAAATGTTAAAGCGTGAGATCATTCTTAATGAATTGTGCAAACTACATGTTACAAAAATATTAATATACATACGACTATTTGTTGATACATCAACTAATAATTTCTCTATATTCATCCTAAAATAACACATTCAACCCCAAGTAATACTAGTAACTTTTAAATAAAACAAGCAGTACATATAAATTCTTCATATTAAGAAATTTCTGATTCCATAATAAATTCATAATCATCTTCGTATTTTAATGATTTGGGATGATCCAATTGGACATGCCAACTAATAAATTATTTATCAATAAACTTTAAATTTACTCAATATTGCATTTCAATTTCATAATTCTATGCAATATAAACTAGGAGAGATAAACAGTGGTATCTATAATTGACATATATTTTATATCATGATGGTAATGCATATGCTTCAAAAGTTTATTCATCCAATGTCTCGATATACTGATAATATAATCAATACTCAAAAGTTTTATGAGACTATATAAAAATTAATGCATTACAATAATTGACCATTAGGTGAAGATCTGGTAGCTCTTCTGGAGTTTTTAATCAATTAACTCTTATAGAGTTATTGATTAATTAGTTCTTCAAGAACATTGTACAACCATTTTTACTTTGGACATATATTTTAAATTTTGTCCAAATAAAATACCAATATTGTTTAGACAAATTGTATCTTCAACTTTTTTGATCCAAAACAAACTAAAATAATATATAAATATCAGAATATAAATATATAGTATTAAAGCTTTTCAATAATCATCACAAAATGATAAAATAGAAAAGTAGTAATTCGATAATTTAAATTTTTTATTAACATTCAAAATGTTAAAAACTCTATTTGGATATTCAAAAGAATTAACTACATTCACATGTGTCATATCAATATTATCGACACAAGTATCATTATTATCAGTAGCATATTTTAGAGAAGTAAAGCAATATCAATAATTAATAGAGATTCATAACATGCTTGACGTACTACATGTACGTGACAAATTTTCATATTGTATCAATAACATATTAAAATTATTACTTTTTTTCTTCTCATTATTTTTTTTATTTCTGGTGAGTATCTATTCACTGGGGATTTAATGAATCATCCTTATAAAATAAGAACAAAATATATTTCTACTAGCCGCGACCAAAATCTTGTACATAAATATTTTATAATTTATAATATCATTCACTTCAGAGAATGACATAAAGCATTTGGTCGAGCATCAAAATATTTTATCCAGGACTCATGTAGTCCCAGAAGATAAAAAATTTATTCTCGATATTACTACTTTAAGAGTATGTTAGAGATATGATAAAGAAAAAATCTTTTGTTCATCACATTACTAGTAATATTTCTCCTTATAACTTTAATTGAGAAAAATTCTAAATGCGATAAAATTTTGCATACTGATAGACATAAAATATTTTAGGCACACTTATAACAAATCATCACTAGCATTTATATAACAATCATCTTCTGATGATTGCATGTTTCATTCACAATTTGCTAGTAATAAAGTGACTTTGATACTTTGTATTTTCTTAAATAGTGTCTACAGGACCTACTATATCTAGATACATCTATTATGATCGCCATGATTATATGGATGATTTCTACCATGGCTGCGTCTATATCTATCGCTTCGACTATGACCACGGGCTCTTCTAGGACCATAACCATGAGTTCTAACTGCATTCACTTCAAGGAGTAGAGTAGAACTTATTGGTTAAGTTTCATGATTTTTTATTAACAACTTATTTTTAGATTTAAAGTCTTGTAGCCATAAGTGCATCCAATCATACTGTACTTTTAGTAGAATAACCATCTTTTGGTGGCCAAATCTTTCTTTTAAATCCTTCTACAAAATAAGTGGATCTCTCACGATAAGATATTCCGCCTTTAGATCATCATAGTGATGATGACGGATAAAATCATGACTTTTGCAATATGATAATGCATTATTTTTAACAATGGTATCTACCAAATCAATTGCATCAAGATAAATTTGAGCATCTAGTGTATATGACATATAGTTCTTTTTATAAATATCAAGTGTAAACATACGATTTTTGAAAGGTTTGCTATGGGAATTCAAAGATAGAAAAAACACCTTTTTTTTTTGTCTTGAGTAAACTTTAAACTCTGGTGGCAGAAATTCTTGCTGATAATGTGTTATGAATATGTTGGCGTGCAGTCGTCGTCGGCACAACGAAATCGCAATAGTAATATAGAGAATTGAATAAGAAAACTATAATGAAGAATATAAAGAGAAATTAGAAAGAAAATAGAGAGAGAATACAAGAGTTTTTATTGATTCTCTGAGAGTAAATGAATAAATCAATGAGTATCTACAATACATCAGTATAAAACCCTATTTATAAGGCTTAGGGGTACATATCAATAAAAAGAGGTAAAGAGTAATCAGAAGACAAATTCTATCATTGTAAATTCTATCACTAATTAAAGATGTGATTGAATTCTACCATCTATCTTGTGGATAGTTGGAGTATCTCTATAACTCTGATATTAGATTATTCTTTTGATACAGGATAATGGACATCCATAATATTAATTTCATAATAGTCTAAATTGTTTTCTTCATTTTTTCTTTCATCTTCTCTCTCAATCGCTGTAGTATTGTGAAATAGTAATTTTTTACAATAAAATATATATATATATATATATATATATATATATATATAAAACCCTATACTAAAGAAATATTTAAGAACATATAATATTTTTAGAATAATGAGGGAGAGAATTGAGAGAGATTCGAGAAAGAGAATCATAAATGTTGTAAAGTTATCACTCGAGATCCTCTTTCTCATTTCATCTTCCATCCTCTCCCCACTCTAGTGAGACAGTCAAAGTTTTCATATAAATCTAATTCCCAATGAAATTTTTTTCTACTAAAAATGAAATTGAACGATTCTTTCCATTTCATCGTATGAAGAAAAAGTCAAAATTGAATAAGAATTCATTTTCTATATTTAGTAAAATTATTATTCAATATCATAATAAAATAAATTTTTGTATAATATAATTTAAATAATTTACTAACAGAAATCATAATAAGGTCAAATTAAGTATGTCCTTTAAGAATTTTCATTAAAACTTTTAAAAAATTTATTTTCAATATTGAAACATAATTTATATATGAAATTGAAGGTAATCATAAAAACAAATCTCACTTGTATTGAAGGAAGGAACTGACCTTCATTGTATTGTTGAATTTTAATTTTTATTTAGGTTTTTTAAATTCTCTTAGAAATATTGTTAAATTTTTATAGCCCTTCGAATTTTATAAAAGAGACAGAGATAGAGAGAGAAAGGTACAATAGTTATTAAACATATATTTAGCTTTCAAGGTTCTCCTAGAAAGACTGTTCTTTAATTTTTGGTCAAGAAAGGCTTTTCTCACTTTTACCTAGAATGATCTTTTTACAATAAAGTCCCTTTCGCATTTTGATTTTAAAAACCACAAATTCAAATGAAAAGACAAGTTGAAGAAGATCATTCTATTTCATTGTACAATATTAATATTCATATTTTCATTAAAGTTTATATATGTAAGGTTTTTTCTTTGAAAAAAGGCTATCATGTGGTAGCATTGTAGTAGTGGAGGAGAGAAAGGAGAAGAATATACGGGAGATGATTTGGGCTGGGAAAATAAGTACGGTTGTTTTATATAAAGCTCTAGTTCATGGATAAATTTGCAATTGATGATTTTTTTTAGAAACCAGGATCTTTATTAGCAATTGATAATCTTTTAAAGAAAAAGAATGCAATTGATGATTAAATTAAGAGTGGGATTAGAGAAAGTTTTGGTTTAAGATTTTTCTCTTAGGTCTAGTATAAAAATGAATTATTTATTAAAAATAATTCGAGCAAATTAAATAATTTTTATTGAATTTTAAAATAAAATTCAATCCAAATGCACTAGAATTCTGCGATAAATTCTTTTCCCCCCTCTTTGAGAAAGATAGAAATAAAAATGATCAGCAAATAAATATCAATTGAAACTCTTTAGTAAATAAAATGTTCATTTACTAAGCGTTTTACTATTTAAATAGCTATTGTAGCTCAATTAAATTTCTTATTTATATTTACATTATTTTCAAATTTTTAATTTTAATTTTCACCACTTGAATAAAATACAATAATTGTAAATTTATTTTTAAATTTTTAAATTTTCCTTTATGTATTGTTGAAAAAGTTTTTATTTGTATGTATAATTTTGTGCCATGTATGTAAACAAACTCCTATATTATAGTACCATACTCACAAAAAGAAAAAATATGCTAATATAAATTTATTTTTGTTTATAGTACTATAAACATTTATTATATATGATGACCTTGATAGTTTTTAAAAAAAAAAAAGAAGGAAGGTACTCATTTTTAATACCACTCTATAAATATAATTTTTTATTTTTTATTATATTAATAAAATTAGTTAAACTTATAATAAGAATAATATTTTTATTTTTTTAATTTATATAAAAAATAAAAGACCGTATGTTTTAAAACTAATAAAGTGGAGAAAGTGTAGTATTAGCGGAACACTCTCAACCCCACAAGGGGGAAAGAAAAAAAAAAAAACTGCGGATGGCTTCGCTTCATTCCACCCACTGGCCTTGTTTTACCTGGTCCTGAAAAAGGACAGAACGCATGTGATAGTGTAGGACTGTGACTTCCCAAAACCAATGAACGCGTGAATGTAATGCACATTTATCCCATCTCCTGCGCCTACCTCATAAAAAAACAAAGCAAAAATAGCTAGAAAAGCCGACATTCCCAACTTCTTGGTCAGCTGAACCCCCCCCCACTTTCAAAGTCTCCGAATCCCCTGAAATTTACTTCAAGAGCCTCTCTTGTACATTCGAAGGCTCTGCAGGGAGGATGGGAGACGACGCTACGATGAATTAGCAGCCCTTTCTCCCTTCGGTTTTCGCGAAGTCTTCGAAAACAGCTCGCAACAGAGATAAGAAGGAAGATAAGTGATTGTATAGCTCTTCCGATTCATACTTGTGGATCCTCTTCCGATGGTAAAGAAGACTCCAAACTCGACAGAGTAGTTAAATTTGACTCAAAGACTCCATCCTTTTTGCGAATTTCTGGAATTTACTGAAGAACAAAATTTCTGGATTAACAGGTCTGAAATTGCACCTGAACTCGGTGAGTTATCTAAATTCTTTCTGTTTGACGTTTTCTTTTTGAGTTCTTTAATTGTGGGAATTGTTGGTTTCTTAGCTATCTGAATATATGTTCATTGGATTTCGCGCTCAACACAGAGGTCTGATCTTGTTATGTAGTACAGTGAGAACGTGGAGCTTGAAATTCTTGGTGGAATCTTTTTGTGCTTGACTTTAGGATAACAGGAATTGCTGTATGCTTATTCCGATAGTCATTTATTGGTATTTTGGTACTTGAGTTGATGACTAATTTGCATGGTTTTACCATAGTATTAATATTAAGCTGAGTCGTTATCTCTTTGACACTGATAGTTGCAACATTTCCACCAAGTGAAGGAAGCACGTGGCATGACTAGTTCCTTTCAATTGCAGCCCTTAAGTAAACAAATAAACAAAAAGGATGTTCATGAGGGGGGTTGACAGAGCAATGTAACTTGACTTAAAATGGATCTGAAAGAATTTTCTAATTTGGAAAAAAACAAGAAGAAAGAGCGGGAAGAGATTGAGACTAAAGGTATCTCTTTGTCCGACGTCCTTAAAAGCTTGATTGCTCATCTTGAAATAACTGAAGGCTGTCATACTTTTAATCAGCTTATTCACATATTAATGAGAATCATGCCAACTTCAAAACTTGATCGGTATGTCGCGATTAGAAGTAAAGTTAGCAAATAGGCAACAAAAGTTTTTCCTTTTTCTCTCCGTATTCCCTAAATTCCCCTCATGCATATGATTTGTTCTTGTTGCTTTAGTTGATAATGTCTCTGGGGCAAGGTAGTACTTGGTTGACAGGATTTATGATATGTTCTTTTTGTTGCTGCTGGAGTTTTGAGTGTTAAATCAGAGGGAGCAAACCTGGATGATTGGGGAATATTTTCGGTTATGGTACCAACCTCGTGCTTCTTAGAAATGGCCAGTATGGGATAATTTTATAACACCCGCAACATATCCCTTTGCAATAACTGCAAATATCCAATTTATTTGCACTATAAATCTTCAAATTAATTTGAACATAACTCAGAACTTTTGCTGTTTGAATATGAAACATGCATCTAGGATGCTTGAGTAAGCGTTGCACTTCTTTTTCTCAGCCAATAAGAACCACCAGTGCAGTACTAACATTTTGAGTCTATTGTGCCATTCCACAGACCTGTAGCTGCAGGTTCGATGGTGGTTTGAAAAGTCAATCTCTTTTTCTCTCTACTCGTTGATCCGGCCAAACTTCATTCAGATGTTCACCATACTCATAGAAAACTACAGTGCATCTTCCTTAATAAGTGATTGCCTGTCCAAAAAGTGCTAGGACTGAACATTTGTTGCCTAAGCCACTTAATTTGTTTTTATTGTTAGCATTTGATTTATTTTATTGTTTAAAAGTTTTAGAAGCTGACGTAAAAATATTGTTTTCATTGTTTGGTCATCCAGGATTAGAATGAGTCACTCAGGGGAGGCAGCATCTCTTAAACGGAAAAGATCAGGGTCAAATACAGCCACTCAGTCTCTTCCTGATGCCGAGCGAGCAGTCTTGAGTGTGATCACCAGTAAAGAAAATATGGGAATCTGGGTGAGGGATATCAAAAAGGATACAAACCTCCCTGATACTGTTGTCAATAAATCCTTGAAGTCGCTCCTGAGCAAGAAATTGATCAAAGAAGTTGTCAACATCCAAAATAAGGGAAGAAAACATTATATGGCAATAGAATTTGAGCCATCAAAGGAAGTCTCTGGTGGTGCATGGTATGTTGGGGGAAATCTAGATAAAGGATTCATTGACGAGCTTAAAGACCTCTGCAAAAAGATTATAAGGCGCCAGGAGGTTGCTACGGTTGAAACAGTTTATGACTTTCTCGAAAAGGGGAAAGCTATAAAAGTTGCTTGCACGAAGCAACAAATTGCAGAAATAGTGAACTGTTTGGTTCTCGACAATGAGATTATAGAAGTTAAAAGTACCGGCTTGGGAGAATATCATTCTATTCCAATTGGAGCACAGTGTTACAGAATTGCCAATGTGGCTGGTGACGATAAGGGTCCCAAAATAGGGGCAATGGCTTCAATTCCTTGTGGTATGTGTCCCAGGATTGCGCAGTGTACTCCTGATGGGATAATCTCCCCTAGAACTTGTGTATACTACACGAAATGGTTAGATACTAAATTTTGAGAATACTAGTTAGTACTTTATTTGTTTATCACCTGCAGAGAATTTTGAAGTAATGGAACCAGATTACATAGTCGAGTCGCTACTAACGTTGGGTGATTTCAGCAACTTTAGTTTGGAATGACAGACAATGCAACCCAGTTATGGGTGCAAGATTCGGGCAGGAAAACTCTCAGCCATGATGAGGGCTACTGGTGGTGATAGTTAATGGAAGTCGTTATTTACTTCCCTAAATAGCCTTCTGCAGTGCTTGGAAGATAATTGCTGTGCAGATGTTCGACGGTTCATATTTTGAACTTGTTACTGGATTTCTTAATGAGAATTGAGGTCCTTCACTTTTGGATGCAGGAACGAAACCTTGTTCTCCACTTCTTCATGAGTTCATTCTACTCCTGGTGGTCCACCTTCTGAAGGGTTGAAGAGGAGATATTATGGCACAAAGTGCTGCTTGTACATGTTATACCATAGAATATGAAAACAAATTAAATGAGTAATCTAGCCTTCTGGTGATCAATTATAATCCTTTATAACCGGTCATTTACACGAGAATTTTACTTCAACATCAGTCTTCCTACAACACGTGCATATTTTGACTGGTGGATTTTGTTCTTTTATGTGTAATTTAAAGCTTTATTTGAATTGTATTTTATTTTTTTCTCATAAAAATTTATTTTGACAAAACTTAAAATAACTTTTTAAAAATAAATACAATCTAAATGCACCATAAATTTTTGGTACCGTTTGCACCGGGGAAAGGAACGAGAGGAAGTAATGAGAAGAGACGGACATATTAGTATTTGGATTGAAATTCAATTAAAAATGTTTTCATTTTATTCTCTTTGAGCTTTAGTTTTTCTTTCACAAAAGGGTGTACTTGGAAGCATTTCATTAAGTAAAGTTTTTAAGTGTCGAATTTATATTTTTTTATAAATAATTTAATTTTTATTAAATTCTATCCAATTTCATGTATCTTTTTAAAATTCAAAACAAGTAGATGATTTCTCATTGTGAGTTGCAATTCAAATATACTTTCAATTGATTTTTTAAGAAGGAAAGCAAATAAATGAAGGGAAATAGAGGAATTAGTTTTGGTGTTAAACTATCAACATTCTTTTCACTTAGAGTGGACGAAGACAAAGGAAAACATGTGAAAATAATAATAATATATAAACTAATAATTTATCTCTCGTTTTTCCTTAATAATTATTCAAACACTACTGAAGTTTATATTTCCTTCTCCTCTTTTTCTTTTTTCCTCTTTCATTACTCTCATTTCCTCTTTTTTCTCTTTTTCCTCAATCTAAACATAGCCTAAACGAAAGTGAAGAAAAAGGGCACTGCTATATACAGTTTTTTTGGATTATACGTAGTGCGAAAAATTTTCATTATTTTATTATCATTTCGAAGAGTTCTTAAAATTCTCTAAGACATTCGGATAAAAAAATTAAATTTACGAAAAATGACGAAGAAAAAACTTCAAACTACTCATAATTTTACATCAATTTACACAGAAAAAACTTCAAAATCGACCTTAAAATGACCGATTTTGAAGTCGATTAATTAATTTCACAAATTTCACCAACTGAGTGGCGAGTGAAATTTGCGGAGGAATTCTGTCACTGTTTGATGAAATTTCTCCGCAAATTTTATCACAAGTTGGCAAAATTTATGGATTGAATTGTACCCAAATGGGATACAATTCTCCACAAAATTTCGCCACATAATGATAGAATTGAGGACAAATTTCACCACATAATGGCAGAATTTGTCTTATTTTTACTTCTTCAAAGAATAAAAAATTATTTCATTAACTAACTAATGATATCATTTTAACTTTGATACTATGATCATTATTTTTTAATTTTTATCATTTAATAATACAAAAAATAAAATGTGATGGATTATGTTTCGTCTAAAAATAAAATAATAATAATTTTTAAATTTTACTTTTTTTTCACAAATATATTATTTTTTAAGTAATTAAAGATAAAAATTAACCAATTTTCATTCCATTGAATAACTGCAGTGTAAATTTCATAAGAAGAATAAGTCAACAGATATATTTTATGTGTCAGCGTAGATTCCAAATTATTACGTGTATTTAATGGGTTTGTCTAATATATATTCAGATGATTGTGACTACAGAATCAGCCATGAATTAAAAAAGAAAAAAGGGAAAATGATAGCTTGTGATGTGAAGAATGGGAATGAGAACTCTGTAAAATTGGAAAGAGCACAAAAAATAGGCTGATGACCTTAATCAATGGATCCAAACAAAAGAAAGCTAAGAGTAAATGTAACGTGTATGTTAATATAAATTAAATATACTATATATAGTAATTTAAATTTATTATAAATTTTGTAATATTTTGCCTTACAAAAAATGAGAGACTTTTAAGGAGAATTAAAAACTTAAAATTATCATATATAGTTACTTAATTTATATTAATAAGTTTTTTTGATACACTATATATTTTATCTTCAATTACTTAAAAAATGATATATTTGTGAAAAAAAATTTAAAATTTTTTATTATTTTATTTTTCGACGAAACATAATCCACCACATTTTATTCTATGTATTATTAAATGATAAAAATTGAGAAATAATGGTCAAAGTATCAAAATCAAAATGATATTTTTAGTTAGTAAATGAAATAATTTTTTATTTCTTGAAGAAATAAAAATAGGACAAATTCTGCCATTATGTGGTGAAATTTGTTCTCAAATTTTGCCATTCGCCACAATTGTAGCGGAATTTGGTGGAGAATTGTATTCCTAAATCCACAAATTTTGTCAATTTGTGGCGAAATTCACGGATGAATTCCGCCAAACAGTGGCGGAATTCCTTCGCAAATTTCATCACTCAGATGGCGAAATTTGTAAAATTAATTAGTCAATTTCAAAATCGGTCATTTTAAGATCGATTTTGAAGTTTTTTTTTGTGTAAATCAATGTAAAATTATAAATAGTTTGATTAATTATTATTTTTTCACAAAAAATTTTCGTTATTTTTTATAGATTTGAATTTTTTTGTCCGAACACCTTAGAAAATTTTAAGAACTCTTCAAAATAAAAATGAAATAATAAAATTTTTTCGGACTACGTATAATTAAAAAAAACTATATATAGAAATAACGAAAAAAAAGTAAAGTAATAATTGTGAACGTATATGATAAATCCTCACAACTTCTTTTTGCTCTAAGAGTTTCAAGATTACATTAATTGTAATTATTAAAACTATTTTAATATTAATAAATAAATTTTAACTCAGTAAAAAAAAATAATAAACTCTTTATAATTATTTTTACCATATATTTCTAGAAAGCACTTTTATCTTATTACCATGTTTAGTGTTTTATCTTCTCTTGAAGTCATCTCGTTGGATGCTCTCGATTTGTCTTTTTTTTTTTTTGATAGTTAGAAGCTCTCAGTTTCTTATTACATTATCTAATATAGCAATAAATTTGTTCTACAAATAACAACATCTTAGAAAAGACAAAATTCATATGATTAACATCATTAAACTAAAGAAAATTAACACGTTTGGACTCAATATATTGCCCTATGTCTGTGCGTAATAATTACAGCATTACTAGTATCTAGACAATGTACTACTAATCAGTTAGTTTTATTGCAAGAATGTAGTATTTTAAGATCCGTCTCCCTCGTCGGGTATTGGATTGGGCGTTGGGATTAAGGGGAAGGCTGGGGCCTTGGGTGTTGTTCGTTTTTTTGTCAACTGCGGACGAACCTAACCGGCGACGGAGAAATCTATGCCAACAAACAGACAGAGAAAAGAGATAGAGAGAGAGCCTCCTCCCTCCTTCCTTGTAGTCTCAGTTTCACACATTTCGCTGCTTGCATTTGTCTCCGTTTACCTCTCTTTGATTGTTGATTCGTCATCTGATCTCCTGCAGAAAAATGATTCATCACCACCTCTCAAAACCTCCAGTTCCTTCGCCTTCTCCACCCGCTCTTAACTCCTACCATCACCGTTCTTTCCCAAGAACTAAGGTTACTTCTATCTCTGCGATTTTCAAATGTGAATCTCACTCTTTTGAATTAAAACCGACCAAATCCCCCTCCTCTTCATCATCGGCGGTGTCCGCTCCTGTTAACGACAAGCCACAGGCTGCCGGCCCACCGTACCCGGGTGGATTAGGCACTTTCACGGGCAGGGATCCTAGTGTCAAGAAGCCAGAGTGGCTGAGAAAGAAAGCCCCTCAAGGGACCAAGTACAATGAGGTCAAGGCTTCATTGTCACGGCTCAATCTCCATACAGTTTGCGAGGAAGCTCAGTGTCCCAATATTGGGGAGTGCTGGAATGGTGGCGGAGATGGCATTGCCACTGCTACCATTATGCTTCTTGGAGACACGTGTACTCGCGGCTGCCGATTCTGTGCCGTCAAGACTAGTCGGAACCCCGCGCCGCCTGACCCTATGGAGCCTTACAACACTGCCAAGGCTATTGCTAGCTGGGGGTATGTCTCCATTTCTCTTCCTTTTTGATTTTGGCATTTACTGGCAAATCATCACTAATGTAAAAATAAAACAGTGAGAGCTGAGGATTTGTTATTGACATCATGAGATTTTAGATTTTGAGCTAGACACACCTATATATCACTTTGAATACGTACTGATACTTGGTGATCATCAAGTTGTGTATTTGCTCAAAAGCAAGTGTTTTTTTTTATCAATTTGCTTTTTCTTTCTTACAGTTACCTAAGCTCAAATGCAAGCATCTTCAGTCCATTTGTTCAGTACTTGAACTCTCGCAGCAATATTATTTACCATTCTTGTTTATCACCTCTTCTCCAATGAAATAAAACATTGGAACACTTCATGAGAGGGTGGCATCCACAACATGCTGAGCTTAAGTTTGCAATGGTTTGATCTTGCAGTGTGGATTATATTGTTCTAACCAGTGTGGATCGTGATGATCTACCTGATGGAGGAAGCGGACATTTTGCTGAAACAGTAAAAGCAATAAAGGTCTGCCATCTGTCTGCATATTGTCCTCAAAACATTCCTACTCTTATTCTTCGATCTATATGTATCTACATCTCCTCTGTATGCATAGAAACAAGATGCTTGCATATGACTGATTAAATTGGAAATCATATTTAATTTTCTTGGCAGAAACTGAAGCCTGAAATTTTGGTTGAATGTTTAACTTCTGATTTCCGGGGTGATCTTGATGCTGTATCTACTCTTACTCACTCAGGATTAGATGTGTTTGCTCACAACATTGAGACAGTGAAACGACTGCAGCGTATTGTTCGAGATCCTAGGGCTGGGTGAGTACTTTATAAATCATCCTTTTGTAATCTAATAAATTCCTCATTTATCTGTTTATTTTAAATTTTATCTAGCCTATTTTATTTGACCTTTTGGCAATGTCCTGTTAAATATCGAAAAAGAAAATCAGAATAACAAGTAAATCTTCACAGTTTCTTTATGTGGGCTTTTCAATGGATTAGTGGTTATGTTATACTGTTCTGACATTTGAGCTTCTGTTTCAAAGTTACTGCTTTTATCTGTTGTATTGAATCACTAGATTGACATTACATGATACCTCTGGGAATGCTCTTAGGTAATAGGGTTTATCAAGTTTAGTTGGTTTGCCAAGGATTTTCTTTTATGTTGAAGTTTTATCCTCATTTTGCTTAAACACTTTGTATGGTCTTTGTATTTTGCCTTGATTGAAGATTTCTTGATGCTATGGCCTTTTAACATTGATGGACTTGTGTGTGTGTGTGTGTGTGTGTGTGAGAGAGAGAGAGAGAGAGAGAGAGAGAGAGAGAGAGAGAACACAAGAAGATATTGATAATACTAATTGTTGCCTTGTGGAACTTGGACTGACACCTAAGAAATGAATGAAGCTTATTTAGCAGCTTCTCGTAAAATGGTAAACTGAAGAGGTTATTACAGGAGAAGGTATGATGAGGGGATGAGGTTTTAGAGTATGTTTGGTGAACATATGGGGGCCCTTCTGGAATGGAACTAGATCCCTCTCGGGTTGCGCAAAGTTTTAAGAATTCATAGTCTAGGAGAAGAAATATATTCTCCTCTTGAATGGATCTTTTTCATAGACCAGGTGAAGCCTCTTTTACACCTTTTCTTTTCCTTTTTCTAATCTTTGGTTTGTACAGTTGCCATCTCCATGTCTCTATCTCTGTTAGTTCTTTGCAATGGATGTGTTCCTAACTGCAGTAGAAGAAAGGAATTTACCTTCCTACGGCAAGCTGAAATAGCTTTATTCATAGGATTTTCCCAAGGCATGCTAAGACTTTCATCTATATGATAGTACCAAAATTTTGAAAACTGCAAGTTGTGTATCCTTGGGATTTTGAAAATATGTGAATCAGATTTTAACCAGTTGAAGATCATGAATGCCAAAAAAGAGCCAACGGCTGTACCGTTCACCTGATATTATTGCATTCTGTAGCCACTTAGGTCTCAAATCCTTGAAGTTTCTAGACACGGAATTCTAGTTCTATGGTATTCTCCTTCTGATGCAATTTATATATTGCTCTTCCTTTCTAACATCCCAAGTGGATGTCAACTTCCAAACTTCAATGCCCCTTTTTCCATTTGCTTTTGCAATGAATTAATTTCTAATACTTGAGCAAAATTTGTCAAAATTGTTTAAACTGTAAGTTGCACACTGAAAATTTGTTGTTTTCTCAAACCTTGATACTCAAATTCTGACTAGTAGGATTTAGAACTTTTTCTCTGAAACCATTCCAAGTTTTGGTTTGATTTTTATGCCAACTCTGGCTTTACATTTGCTATAGCTGTAGCTATTGCCATTTTTGGTTGGATATGGGACACAGTTAAAGATTTTCCATATTATGGTGCTGCAGTGGTGATAAAAGTCAGAACAGAGTAAGAGGCAACTTAAACTGTTCCTTGAATGTTTAATTAACTGATAGACCAGAGAAAGTTGAAGTTACATTAAAAGTCAAGAAGGCCAAAAGATGTGCTTTTCATTGAAAATCAATAATGTTGCTAGTTTAGGGGCTTTTCTTTGTGCTTTTCATCATCCGCTACTAGTCGTACATCTAATTTGATTATTTGGGTGCAAGGTATCAACATTGAGTATGTGATGTTTGCATATAAATATTATGCTCCAACATATGCATCAGCTCTTGTTTTAATAACTTGGGAAATTTCTCTTTCTTTTCCGTCAATTCAAATGCTTTTAAGAATTAACGATTCACTTGCTTGAATTCCATTTTTGAATTTTTACTTGGTTTTTCCGTTTTTGGTATGTGTTTTAGTTTAGGAACTTCTAGTCCCTTTTTCTTTTAAGCATTGCTGAACAAAATTCTACAATCATGTCCACTTTTTATAGCTTGAGGATGCCCAATAAATATGTCAATCTGGTTTTGTGAAGAACTGGATACAAATATACCACCCTTTTGTTTGTTTAGGAAGGAAAGAGGCAAGGTGAGATAAAGTGGAGGGATGAATGGCCATTTGTGGCTGCTCTTTTCTGTCTGTCATACTTGGAGATTTGGCTAGATGAAAACAAAAACAATTAAAGTGGAATTCACATCTGGAAGTAAGATTACAGGGGAACTGAGAATTGATATCAAATTGGGAAAAGGGGGAAAGGTAATTACTATCTCGACCATGGGTCCACAGTTTTTCCCTCTTTCAAAGTAAAACAGCAATGATGATTTTCTAATCCAAACCACTATTTAAATTAGCTGATGTCTGAAACAACCAAGCATGAAACAAGTAGTATATGTGCTCCTCAAAGATTAGCAGTACAAAATTTGTGATAAAGAGTGCGATGTACATGGTTCCTGGCAGCTTGTTCAATAGAAGGTTGCAAATTCCAAAGAAACTTAAACAAGTAGTGGCACTCGTTTCCCTTTTGCTGCTATGGTGTAATTTTGAACGAAATTGTTTAGTCTCAAACTTAGCCTTCTGAAATGACAAATTTCCATCATCTGCATGGATTGTGTCCATTTTCTTAGAAGGGAATTAGACTGTTTGCAGTTGCAGATGCACACTAACATATTCTTCCCTTTTTTGAGGCAAATACTATTTCAGTTTGTAAAGTTCCTTTGACCCTTGGTTTATGCTGAAAACTAGAATGATGCAGGTTTGAGCAAAGTTTATCTGTTCTGAAACATGCTAAGCTGAGCAAGGAAGGGATGATAACTAAATCTTCTATTATGATGGGTCTTGGAGAAACTGATGATGAGCTGAAGGAAGCCATGGCTGATTTAAGGGCCATTGATGTTGATATTTTGACTCTGGGACAATATTTGCAGGTGAGCTAATTGATACTCGAAATGCTTGCTGTTGTGGCCTTATCCATGCTTGATGGTGTAAAAACCTTTGGGTCTGCCAAGTAATTTCAGTGTTTATATATATCTTCACATGTACTTGCAGTGCCATTGTTAGTAACTGCTTGTGGTTTTTCCTTTCTGCAGCCCACTCCTTTACATCTGAGAGTCAAAGAGTATGTTACCCCCGAAAAGTTTGCCTTTTGGAAGGACTACGGAGAATCCATTGGTTTCCGTTATGTTGCTAGTGGACCCCTGGTGATGTTCTCCATCTTATGCCCTTTTCAATGATAAAGAGCTTGATTATTTCTTTCACTCTGAAGGAATAAGATCTCATAAAATACTTCTTTCCTGGATATATTTGTTAATGAGCAAACATATCTTCTGAATGATGAAGAGATTAAACACTTAACCTGACTAAGAAGATATAGATTTCTCCTAATTGTCTTCTTAGCTTCATCGTATTCTCTTTTGCACAAAAGCTTCTTCGTTAGATCATGCATTTGGTCAGTTTTATCTTTTGTTCGTAAGAACTGTGGTCCATTGACAAGTGACATTGGTTTTCCCTCTTTCAGTCCTAGTCTTTGTGATCATTATTAATATTTTTGCTTTTACAGGTACGATCTTCATATCGAGCTGGGGAGCTGTTTGTCCAAACTATGGTGAGAGAGAGAGCCAAAAGCACACTAGACTCATCTTCATGAACAAAAGCTGACATTAAACACAAATATCTACACAAGATATGACTAGAACATTGGAGAAAGGGTGGGAATGTTCCAAGTTGATTTATTGTAGCTTATATACTTTCTTTATTATGAAACAATTGGCAAGGAGATACTTATGTTTATCTTGTATTCAAGAAGAAAGAAATGTAGCTTTTTTCCCCCCATTTTGTTGGTAAACTGGAGTTTGGTAACCGTCCTAGCAGCGGAAGCAGTGGTATAAGCTATTCTTTAGTAAGGTTATCTTGTTGCTGTACCCAAGTTGATGCACAGATATTTCTTGGTGTAGCAAACAGGAACAGCCAATGGTCCAAACCTGCCATCCTGATCAAGGGATTGTTATACATTTGCTCTAAAAATGAATTTTCTTCATTTATCTCTTCCATGAAAAGTGAAAGGACTACAAATTTCTCCAGGAGGCAAATTCATTATCGCAGTTCCCAAAGAGAGCTCTTCACTGTTCAATTTAAGGGGAGCTTCTAATGTGCAATGCCTGTATGGCCTCCACTGAGATTTTACCATCTTATCATTGATAATTCCTACATAAAGAGCAAAAATTGTTCCCTTAGAATTGCTCGGAGTTTGTTTGGAGGCCTGCAACGAGTAGCAGGCAGGAGAAGGGAGTACTTATAAACAATTGTGGAATATCCTATGGAATGGAAAAAATGTTATTCGTAGCTAGTGTCGTTCTTTGCAAAGATCTCCATGATCACAAATCCTTTCAATTTGCCACAATAAGCCTATCCGAGAAATAGAGAAGGACTAAAATCTCTTTGAATTTGTTAATTGCGATCTCCTACTTTTCTTCTTTTATTTGCATCGAGGACTTATTTCCGTCATTATGAAATGTAAAGGAAATAGAGTGAGTAGGATGGTGGATATTTTGGGCCTAAAAATTTCTTGAAGATGGAACTAGTATGTATGTATGTATTAGGCCCCCGAGAGTTCATAGCAATACCTGTCAGAAGTGGTGTGGAGCTCTCTCTCTCTCTCTTCCCCATTGCGAAGTGTGCATACTGCCAAAGAAGAAGGAAACCATGGGCACCGGGTACCTATTACCTCAACCCAATACTCGATTCTTTCTGAAATTTAAGGTTTTAGTATCCCTTTGCTTTAAAAACAGACACACAATTTCTGACCCTTTGCTTCTCTGGTCTCTTCCTACTCTTACCCTTTCGACTCTCTTCTTCTTCTGCTTCTTCTTCTGTTTTCTTGTGCTGATTCTATTCTGCTAATCAATCGTGCAGATTTCAACACAGAGGGCCCACCTGCTACTAGTGTTAGTTTCAAATTGTATCAGTTGTTCTCTCTGACATCTGTGAAGCTTACAGGTAAACAAATCTTTATGAAGCGTTTTGACACTTTGTGTCATTTATCCTTGCAATTAATCGTTGTCGTCCGAATTAGGGTTCGCTTATTTTTCTAGTCTAATTTTGTGTTTTATTTTGGTTAATACTCATTTCAGTATCAACTCATCCTTCAGGATTCCTCGGGCAGTATCTCTTTTATTCTTTTTCAGGTGCCATTTCATGCTGCATGACTATTTGTTGCTAACTCATCTCTGAATTTTTCATTCTTGCACTTGGTTTTCTTTTTTGATACCCAAGCTGTTGTAATTGAACATTTCAGAATTGGGTTTCTCTACAATTAAGCCTGCTTCTCTATAAAGCACCATTCTTCCCCTTTATTTGCTTTTACAGATTACTGTTGCAGTTTATGGTTCACAATTAGATTCAACTTATTTATTGCAGTATAGTTAGTCGTATTGGTCATCAAATTGATTAACAAAGTTGATGCATTTGGACCCATCTTATCATTAAATTAAGCAGTTAGGGAAAGACGTGTTTGCTCGCAAAGGTTTCTTTTCTCATCATTTATGCCCTTTCTCTTTAAATTATTCTTTTCATTTTATTTTCTTGAATTGAATATCATAGGATATACATGGGCTGATTCGGGCATTTCATGGAAGGTATAGAGGACCGTGAACCGCCCTTGAAACGTGCAAAACTTCCTTTGTGTGATTTGAATCAACTGTCAGAGGAGTCATCAAACCCAGAGTTCGCATCTACCTCTTTGGGAGACTCCATGGCTATGCCACTGTCCTCCCAAGGAGATGGAGAAACTATTGGTTCCAAAGGGGTTATCAAGAAGAATGAATTTGTCAAGATCATTACTCGGGCACTGTACTCACTTGGATATGACAGAACTGGTGCCCTTCTAGAGGAAGAATCAGGTATACCATTGCATTCATCAAATTTGCGTTTGTTGATGCATCAAGCAATGGGTGGACAATGGGAAGAAAGTTTGGAGACACTGCATAAAATTGATCTAGCTGATGGGACCATCACAAGATCAGCATCATTCTTGATATTGGAGCAGAAGTTCTTGGAGCTTCTGAAAGAAGATAAATATATTGAGGCTATAGGGATACTGAAAAACAGGATAGTACCTCTCTCCATCAATTCTGACCGTGTTCATGCACTTGCTGCCTCAATTATTTCTCCAACATTGAGAGTTACACTTGGGATTTACGGTCAGGATGATGATAGCATGAATATGAGGACAATTTTTCTTGAGAAATTGCAGAAACTGCTTCCAGCAGAGGTGATGATACCCGAAAGTAGGCTAGAACATCTGGTTGAACAGGCTCTTGATGTGCAGCGAGATGCTTGTGTGTTTCACAACTCTTTGGATAGTGAAATGTCTTTATATACAGATCATGATTGTGGAAGAAGCCACATTCCTTCTCAAACACTGCAGGTTAGAAGTGCGCTTTAATCAAAGATATGTTTGCCTCTAAGATAGCTAGCTCTCTTTTTTGGTTTTTCCTTTATGGCTTTGTAATAATCTTTTCTGATTTTCTGCAATGAATAAAGGTTATGCTTTTATTTGCTGCCCCAATTTAATTATGTCTATATTGTAACAAATTTCTTATAGTGCAGTATATCTTTTTTGCTTTTTCAGAAATTGTAGGTCAGCTTATTCAGCTGCTATCATGCTCCCTTTTCTCTTTTCGTTCTTCTGTTTTCTTTATTTTTTTGGTTATATACACATTATTTTCTGCAATAATCATGAAAGATTGGAAGTGTGAGGAGACAAAAGATTCTTTGTTCGGCGGATACCATTTTCTATCTTGCTTTTAACAGGGAAATCAAAAGATACTTATTTCCAACTTTGCTGGTGGTATATTGTAGGAGGAAATGAGCCGGCAATCTCTTTCTGTAGCACTTTTCATTTAAGCTCTTATGGATGTCTTAATTATTTCGTTTTTGAGGATAAGAACAAGTCGATGAATGCTGTTTGAGGCCTTTGTTCTTTAAATATTTAATATTGAAGCAAAACTCAGCAAACCTTCTTGTTTCCATTAAGGAGTTACAGAAAATGACCTAATTCCACTTTTTCTACAAATACTAAAAAATGGAGTTTGCGAGCTTGAGATTTTACTTTTGTTTATTTTGGAGCTATAATGTTTTAAAAAAAAAACTTATATAATGTTCTTGGATTCACTATTCAAGTGGTCCTTGGTGCGGCTAAGCTTAAGTGATTTTTGCTCCATGCATTTCATGCATTGGTCCAATCTTCTATTCTCTGAGACACTTGTGTAAACTTCTTCAAACATACATTCAGCTTAAAATTCAGATTAATGGACTAGGATTTAGTAGTGTTTCTGTTGGACATGTATGGTACTGTGTCTTTTTGTATGAACTACAAAGCAAAATAACTAGTACAATTTTGTTATAGGCTCAAGAAAAGCATGAGGGAAGCATTTTAAAATCCTGGTTGTTCGAATAAGCATATCGAATCATAGTAAATGTTCATTGCCAAAAAAGGGACACAATAAAGAAAGTGCTTTTCTGCACCATCTATTTAGATGGCGTGTGATTCTTCTGGTAGAAGAGGTGCATCTCATAGGAGATTTCACTGTCAAAATGCATATTTGCCTAGTCACAAAGAGAAGAAGAAAAAGGCATTTGCTTGCTTCTGTAGTGAATCTGTATAATCCTTTTGTGAAGAAAATGCGGCAGAAAATATGGCTGACTGACTTAGCAGAGGGTAAAATACCATTTTAATTTGAACTGTGGCTAGATCTTTGTGGCTGAGTGATTGATGAGCTTCCAATAAGAGAGAGAAAGGGAGATATATAAGGACTTGTACTGAAATTGATCTTATCCTTGGTGAATATAACATTAACAAATAATAGCTCCTAGTAACTAAACAAATATGTCACGGGAACAGGTTGCTTTTAGGTCCCAAAGGAAGCTGTGCAATATAAAGTTGCAACTCTCCAACTAGAGAAAAATGACCTGGAGAATTGTGTTGTCATTCTTAATTTAGAACATCTGGATGATGACACTATTTGATGGACAAACATGAGCGACAACTTTTTCCTTTAGTTTCAAATTCAATATCCACACAGTTTCCTTGATGCCCCTCGTTTTAGCAGCATTTTCAAGCTCCACATTGTGTTGCTTTGTATGAATGACTTTTGAGTTTTCATTGACCATGGTTGTTTGCTCTTCAATTGTTGTTGTCTCAGAAACATAAGGGTATTTTTTTTTACTATAATTTTGATGCATAAAGATAGTTAGGGGTTATCATGGCCTGATTAATCATTTTATGGTGCAAGAGAACGAGGGCAATACAATAAGTCCAGAATGCGGAGCAAGTTCTTTAATCTCAAATTGCAATATCTGATAGTACTTGTTTTTGAATATCATGCGATGACTTTACATGAATTTTGGTATTATGAAAAGACTGCCATAATCTATTTCATATTTTTGTTTTTGGGATATATTGTGAACTGAAGGGACGAAAGAGTGGTGGGGGCGGAGCTGTTGAGCTATATTTTCATTCTACTTTCCTACTTTATACCTGAAGCAGTAAAGGTGGAAACTGAGAGCCAAAGTGGGAAAAGCACAGACTGTTTGTAATTTTCTGAAGTAGAAGGCACAATCTATACTGCTGTTTTTAGTCTCATATGCAATAACACTTGAGAGCACTATAATGGTGCTACTGGGAATAAGTGTATTATTTGCTTGGTCATTCACTGAGCAAGGAAATTAAAGTTTGTGAATTTTGTGAAATTCATGGGAAGGCACCTCATGGGGTCTTCAACATGACTAAAATTGCTTTAAGTTCAAGTGAAACAGTTAGAGAACTTGGTGCAGATGCTTTTATTTAGTGGAAGACAAATTCCTTCTTTCTACTCGGTTTTGTAATGGCATATCGCGTCAGGAATGAAGCTGCTTTGTTATTTACTTGAGATGCAACATCACTAACATTTGTGAATTCTCAACTTTTCTCCTTTCAGTATATGGGGCTGTGGATTTCTAGGCTTAGTAATTTGATTTACTACTGCTATAGCTGTACTGCCTTGATCTTTATTTGATCATGCACATTATTTGCTTGGAGTTTTCTTTTTTAAATAGGTCAATGTGTTTAAGGATAAAGAATATTATTGTGTTAATTTGATGATAAATGCCAATGAAAGATACAACTAAATTCTGCTAGGAATAGTACTAGAATGGTTTCTCTTTCCTAAATATTTTGATTCCCCAGTTTCTTGTCAATCAATGCATGAGAAGGATTTCAACTTCGCTTTCTCTCCTTCCTGCTTATTACTCGTGGTGCTAATTAAAACATGATAGATAAATCATACACCTGCTGTGTTATGCAAGTAACTTTTGCAATCGATTTTGTATAAAATGGTTCTCTTTTGATGATGCTTGTCCTAATATCTTTCTGGTGATGTGATTGCATTTCCAATAATCTCGTAGAAAATTTTTTAGTGGTTGCTGATTTTTTATTGAAAATTGGAACAGGTACTGCAGGCACATGGAGATGAAGTCTGGTTTTTGCAATTTTCTCATAATGGGAAATGTTTGGCTTCAGCATCCAAAGATCAAACTGCAATTATATGGGAGGTAAATGGTTCTTCACTTACAGCCCCCTCCTCCCTCAACCTTCTCTTTTCCCTAGCCCATGAATTAAATAAAAATACATGGGCTTGTGGCTCACTTGTGAGTTTGACTGCGTATCAGTGCTTTCCAAGTGGATACATTTTTCTGCATGCACTCTTTTTCTCCAATTTTGCATATACCTCTTCCATCCACGAGTGACTATCACTATTTGGAGTTTCACACAGATTAAGAAACTCATTAAATTGGCTGATTTGATGAGTCGAGACACCAAATTACCATCTTCAAAATTGAAATCTAACTAATGCAATGTTTGGTAGAGTAATAAAGCTAAGGATGAAGTTGGCAAAGATCTAACAAATACCTTCTTGATTTCAGAAATTGGCAGATAATTGTGGACAAGAAAAAAGTTAAAAGTGACAGTTATTTGTAGATGGAGGGAGTATCAACATGACAGCTATGCGGCATCGGAACTCATTTTGTTATTTGAATTATAATACTCATGTTTCTCTTGTTCCTTCAGTCGATGTTTCTTCAGGTGGTTCATCTATGTTATTTGGTCTAGTGTCATCTTTTTCAAAATTATGTTATGTTTTTGGTTTTGGAAAGCTGAAGGGTATTATATATGATCAATATATCTTCATGCAACTTGTTGATATTGTTAATCCATCAACTTATTGAGGTATCTGCATAATTTCTGTTCTCTTCGGTTTCTTTGGTGGTGATTAGAAATATTTGTGTCAGTATTATTATGATTTCTTTGAGGAGTAATGATATATGACATGCTCATCATGTGAAGTAAGATATATGTGGATATCTGTGTTCCAAGAACTTGAAACAAAACTCATTAGTTGTTTTCACATTGCTCTCGGTTTGCTGACTTTATCTGGAGATATATTCCACATGTTAATGGAAAAAGTACATTGCCTTAAAAGAGATGCTATTTCAGAAATTCCTTTTTCCCCCCAATTTTCTCTTTGAGTCGTATCACATTCAAATCATAAGAACTTGCTATATAGTAACAGGTTTTGATAAATAGTATTTTAGATGCTTTCAACTGCTTAAAAATGAAAGATAAAATTCTGTTCTCATTATTATTAGTTCTCTGAAAACTGATTAGAAGTCTCAACTGCACAGGTGAAAGATAATGGTCAAATATCACCGAAGCATACATTGTCTGGTCACCAGAAACCAGTTTTAAGTACCTCATGGAGCCCTGATGATAGTCAGCTCCTGACATGTGGAGTGGAAGAGGTTATTAGACGTTGGGATGTTAATTCCGGTGAATGCCTTAACATTTATGAAAGAGCTGGTGTTGGCCTGATTTCATGTGGATGGTTCCCTGATGGTAAGGGAATAGTTTCTGGCATGACAGACAAGAGCATCTGCTTGTGGCATTTGGATGGGAGAGAGCTTGAGTGTTGGAAAGGTCAAAGGACAAACAATATATCAGACATGGCCATCACTGATGATGGGAAGTGGATTATAAGCATTTGCAGAGACTCTGAAATACTATTGCTTGATAGGGAGGCAAAAGTTGAGAGAACTATTGAAGAAGATGAAGTAATCACTTCATTCTCTCTTTCCAAAGACAACAAATTTTTATTGGTTAATCTCATAAGCCAGGAGATCCATCTTTGGAACATTGAAGACAACCCGAAGATCGTTTCTACTTTTAAAGGTCATAAGCGTACCCGATTTATTATTAGATCTTGTTTTGGTGGATTTGAGCAAACATTTATTGCTAGTGGAAGTGAAGATTCACAGGTATTATCTTCTATTCTACTCTTAATATGAAGGGATTGCTGCCAGTAGTTCATTCTTTCTTTTATTAAAAGATCTTTGATTACTGGATCAACTAGTATTGAAAAAGAGAAGTTTACAGATGTTTTTGTTACCAATATGCTTAATGAGCTCCAACTGTTTCTCTGTTTCATTTAGTCTGACATGATTCATTGTAGAAACATAACTGGTATTCCTTTCTCCCATGAGAAGTCACCTAACTAGTAGCAAGCTTTACTTATGTTGCTTATGGTGTAATGTTGGACTTCTATTAAGAAAGTTTATATTCTGCTGGACAATGGCATATAAAAATCCTCCTACTAAAATGTAAAAGGTCATCTAATGTCTTACCATTTCCCATAGAGATAGAAGATGTTGTAAACTGAAATATTTCAAGCAAAGTCCTTAAGCACAGAGATGATATTAGTGTGATTCACTGAATTTTACATGTTCCATAGTATATAGATTTGCTGAAAGGCCTTAAGACATATCTTCTGTTAGTATTGGTAATCACTTGTGGAAAATTTCATTGACTATAGATTCTGTCATTTCCATGTTTGGAAACAATATGGGAAATAGTGTCTGTACGTACTTTTAATTTAGTCACGAAATATAGATTACTGGTTGTTCTGCTGCAAACCTTCTCTCTCTCTCTCTCTCTCTCTCTCTCTCTCTCTGTATATGTACAGGCGTTAAGGGCTGTTTGTGTGTACACATATAGCTTGTTTTAAGCATGTCATTCTTTTGCTCTTGTAGGTATACATATGGCACAGAAGCACTGGTGAACTCATGGCAACTCTGCCTGGGCACTCTGGCGCTGTTAATTGCGTTAGTTGGAACCCTAAAAACCCTCTCATGCTGGCCTCAGCAAGTGATGATCGCACAATCCGGATATGGGGCATGGGCAGGCTCAAGTGCAAAGATAACCATAGCAATGGCATTGTGCACCATTCAAATGGGAGTAGTTGAAATGATGCGACTGTGGATGAAGATTCCCTGGACCAAAATAGATCAGTGATGTCAGACTTTTGTAAATAAATCACCAGCGGTTTCTTTATTGATTCCTTTTCTTGTTCTGGCACCTTTAGCAAGTATGTCAAGTATGCATCTTGCTCTTCAGCCAAGAAACTCGTTAGCTGCAAGACAATTGTTGTATTGATTTTTCTCTCTTAGTTTTCAACATATATGCTGCAGTCCTTATAGTTGTCACCTTACTTTTTCTTTTGGAGAACAACCGCCATCCGGTTTGAGGGCTCTTGTATTTACTTTTGGTTGCATTATTTCTCTTTTACAACTTTATCTAAAGCAAGTTATAATCTTTTAGTTCATGAACATATTCATTCCTCCATTGAATGTCCACTTTTGTGTACAATATGAATAGGAAAGTTGACATTCCCATGGTTATTAGTGAGTGTAAGTTTGACAAGTAAAATTCTATGAACATAAGTTCTGGTCTTATTCTCATCCACCATGAGAAAGTAATCCTTCTCTAAATATAAGAGTTTTGTTGGAGAGAATATTTAATTTTGCATAATAAGCTTATTTAATCGGCAAACCTGTTGAATTATCTTCCTTTTTTTAGCAAAGCAAAAGGTGTACAAGTGATTTTTGTCAGACAACTCAGTCGTTGATAGTGAAAATGTTCCAAACGTGAAATACAACGCAAAGTTCGTCGAATTGCTAACTTTCTGACTAGTTTCGATTCTTGTCATTTCAACAAGCCTAACGGCAAGCATATGCTCATTAAATTTTATACTACTAAGCAATGCTTCATTATTACATTTACTATCTCAAAATATTTTTCGATTCTTTTTTTTAAAAAAAATTAATTTTTAAAAATTAAATATAATTTTCTTATTCTTTATTATATAAGTAAATTAGTTAAGTATTTAATAAAAAATATTTTTGTTTTCTTCTTTATTAATCTATATTAAAAGAGTAAAAAATATTTATATCTTAAAACTGAGAGAATATTTCCTTTAATAAATGAAAAATGCTGTTATAAAAATTAAAAAAGCCTCTCAAAAATATAATAAAAAAGAGAAAATTGGAAACAAAAGCAAGAAGGGGTTTAGGTGCAAGTGAACGCTGGTTGGGCCTTGGCCGTAACCCGGGTTCTTCAATCCCGAATATTTCCGGTCTTATATGGAGAGTGCCGGAGACAGGTTTGTGGGGGAAGAGAAAGGGAGAGCGTAGGAGGAAGCAGGTCGAAGAAGAAAGAAGAAAAGGAAGACTACGATGGGGAGCACAGCACCGGCGGCTCAAATACCTACGAGCTTTGGCCACGAGCTCAGGGCTTGTCTTCGCTGCCGTCTCGTTAAGACCTACGATCAAGTACCCCGTTTCTTCTCTCATCCTCCTTCCCTTTAGTGCTTCTCACTGGAGCTAGGGTTTCTCGAATTTTTCTTCTGTTCTGGACACAATTTATCGTTCATTGTTTCGTGTGCATCATGACATTTGGAATTGCAGTTCAGGGAGTCGGGTTGCGAGAACTGCCCCTTCTTTAAAATGGACGAAGATCACGAACGTGTAGTCGACTGCACCACTCCTAATTTTACTGGGTATTTTTACTTTTGTTTCTTTTTTTTTTCTTTTGAAGACTGGTGCCATCTAGAAGTAATGCCTTCAATAATTCATTACGTTTTTAGTTATTAATTTCTGAAACATATGACAGTATTATCTCCGTAATGGATCCTAGTAGGAGTTGGGCTGCTCGTTGGCTTCGGATTGGTATGATCCCGTTTTCTCAACCTCTTGCGCTCCCTTTGGTCTCCCCTTCATTAAAAAAGATTATTGCTTTTTTGAGTTCCATAAATTCTACATGAGACTAATTTTCAATGTTAATGTTAAATTTATGTGCCAAAGCTTGTGCTTGGCATGGTACCTTGTTGCCAAAACTACAATGTTCTCTCTGTTTTCTCTTCCCAACTTCCTAGTTGCTTCTTTTTTGAATTACGCTGAAACTATTTCAGCATTTATCAGCTTACTTTTACTACGATTCTTAAGCATTCTGATTACTGCTTTTATCCTGTCGCCAGGATCACCAAATGAAATATTTTATATTTTCAATAGTATGTTTTGTTCTTTTTGTAATTAAGCTCAAGCCAAGAACTTTTGATATGCAATGGAAACAAAAGAAAAAATTGGAATTAAGCTTTCATTCAATCTCAGTTCAGTCATTAAATAAACCAAGCTTGAGCAACAACTTTTTGGCTAGTCAGATGTCAAAGCAACCTTAAAATGATTTTTTGACTTTATTTATCATTGTTACTATCCTACATATGTTTATTCTTGTCCAAGCAACTGTGGATAATTACTTATTTTATATTTATCACTGCTACTATGTGGGTTTTCCTTTCCTCTGTCTTTATGCAAGCTTAAAAGAAAATTCAATTCACTATTTGGCTGAGAATACGTCATTCATATTGTTCTAGGAAGTAACAATCGCAACTCATGGGCGTTTAAGCCCCTGTACTAGAACTATCCGAATTTTTTGAAGAAATGACCTTATTCTTAAGACTATTGTCCATTATCTAACTGTCATTTTATCGAAAATTGTTAATATTATTTTGGAGTGAATACCCTTTCTGAAAATTAACCAAGGCTGCCTGGACATGGATTCTGTGGCCTTATATTTACAACATGTCTGATATTGTTAGCTTTTTATCGTTCTTTATCTAGTAACCAAATTGACCCATAAGCATGCTGATGGTTCTGCAAAGAATGCAGGCAGAGATAAAAAGGGAATTGGCTTTTAATTCATCAGTAAGTTGAGAATTAAGGAATTGCATCCATAAATGACAAATTTGACATAAATGGGGAGGTTTTAATGTTAAAATTACTGGCATTTTTCATTCATTCCCATGTTGTTTACGCTTGGCTTACGGCAAACTTTTTTTTTTTTTAAAATCATTTTCCTTGGTTTTGAACATGCAAGGGGTTTGAATAGGTGTTGGGTGAATGGATTTTGCACTCAACTATGGGTAATCAATTGAGTTGTAAGCATTGCTAAAATAGATATAAAAAATAATCTAAATCTGAGACAGTTCTTGGAGGCAGAATGTTGAGAGTGGTGTCTGTGATGGAGTTGCCATCCATCCCCTAAGATTTTCCTTATATGCCTTCTAAATGGTTCCCAATGCTGAATAGGCGAGGAAAAGAGTTGATGAAAATCCCTTGGAGGCATTCCAGAGAAGGATTGAATCTAAGGGGTTCTGTTTTAGCTCACATCCATTCTAATCCAATTCCATGATTTGTCATTCCAACCTATAACTAAATTTGAACCAAACACTCATTTGCTTTGTACCCAATGTTTGGTAAAAAGTTCGATGATGTAATTTTTTATCTATATGATCTGGATTTTCTTTTGAAGCGCTGAATGATATAAATATATGTATTTTTATCATGCATAATTCTGTAGAATTCCTATTGTTTGTGCTTGCTCCCAGGATGACAAATTAAAATGGATTTTGACTTATTCACAGGGAAATTCGTTCCTGGTTGCTACACGCTTGCAGTTTCAGAGGAACTTTCAGAAGACATGCAGGTAAGCAATCTTTTGCCCTTTTTTCTATTTTATTAGGTGTCTGCAATACGTTATCAGTTTTTACTTCCTCTCAAACCATTTTGTATAAACCCTTGCTACATTTTTGGTGGTGTTTCTGAATTGCATGTGGATCTTCAAAATGTTTCAGAAGGAAAAGCAATAAATTAAAAAACACAAAAAGCCAAAAAAAAAAAAAAAGTGTGTACATATATCCAATACAATGCAGTGCCTGCTGCTTCAGTTTCTTGACTTAGGTAGTGGTGGGCGTTCAATTTGATTTCCTGGATAGATGAATTTCTTTTTCAAACTTATGCTGTTAATAATAGGAAACATGCCATGTCCCTTTTTTGTTTTTTGGGGTTATTAAATAGGTGGTAGCTAGCCTTGAACTATTCTGTCTTAATTGGAACTTCAGTTAGTTTGAGAAATGTGGGAAACCATGTAGTTTACCTTTCTTTTGTTGTTCAGTAATGCCATGCCAACTGCCAAGTCTAAAATTTCCGGACAGTGGTGGCAAGGTGATTGTGGAAAACCATGTAGTTTACCTTTCTTTTGTTGTTCAGTAATGCCATGCCAACTGCCAAGTCGAAAAGTTCCGGACAGTGGTGGCAAGGTGATTATCTGGTGTACGCGTGATGGTTAAATAGGATTGTTTGATAGCTAGTCATTGCCTGGCCTGGGAACTGTCTGATTGACTGTTGTCGACCTTTGCACTTAAAATTTGGGAATGTAGGCTTTATTGCAACATTGGTTGATTTATTTTCCGTGTATGGTGAGACAGTAGCATTTGGACTTGGTTAGGGTGCAGATAATATTTTTTTTCAGTTTGTGCAGAGTAAATAATCTCAACCGTCAGATTTTGATCCAACGTGTAAATTTTCAACCGTTGGATAAAAATCTGACAGTTGAAAATCTATTCTGCACAAATTGAAAAAAGTATTGTCTGCATCTTAGCCAAACTGGTAGCATTCTTTCAAGCACTGACATGGTTTTTCCATGCACTCGATTTGTCTTTTTTTTTTTTCTCTCTCCTGCCTTGATGTAAAATAAATGAGAACTAAAACACCTGTTGTATTCTGCAGAATATTTGCGAGGATGAACGCATTCCATATGTCCGGCCAAAGCGCGTATGATACTGAGATACTGTCAGCCCTTCAAAACCAGTACACCTCTGAAGAGTGGGAGGGAGGTTGAAGGGGGAAAAAATATAATTAGTGTATCTTGGCGTAGACTATACCAGGTTTTATATTTGGGTTTATATGAATACTTGAGAGCATTCTATTTGTATCACAAAGTGTGCTTCCTTGCCCTGCCTCCCCATTCCAACAGCATTTGCAGTCTTATTTGTATCTTCCTTGCCCCTCCTCCCCCCTTCTCTGCGTTTGAGTACTCCGGGCCATCTTCCTTGCGCATCCATGAAATTATTAGAAACGGAAAATATTATGAGAAATGCAAAGCTTAATATTCTTTTCATTTTATTTTTTATCTTTTTATTATATTAAAATGTTTTTAAAAAATTAATATTTTTATAAAAATATTTTAATATATTTTATATTATTAATTTTATTATTTTTATAAATTTAAATTTAATATAAAATATTAGTTAGTTTATAATTTTTTATTTTTATTATATTATATTATTAATTAAAAAACTTGTACAATGTATACCGTATATAATATTAATTTAAAATAATAACAAATTTAATTTAAAGATTACATAATATTATTTTTTAATAAATTTTAAAGGTTTCAATTTTAATATTTAAAATAATAATTTTATTGAAAAAAATATGTTCTTAGAAAAAATTAAATGTTTGTTGATATAGTAAAAATTTTTCTATTATTACAAATTAAAGATTGAAAAAATTAATAATTATAATTTTTTTATATTATTTATAAAGGTAATAGATTTGTTATTAAGAATTTTTATTTTTTAAAAACAAGAAAGAAAACTTGATTAATGAAGCAAATGAGGAAGTTTCTCTAAATTAATAAAAGTTTGAATAAGTTCAACTTTTATTGATTTAATAAATGATATATATTATTTATGTTTTACAAAAAGATATTAATAATATTTTTATGTGAATTAAAAAAATTTTAAAAGATAAAAGTAGATTCAATATAATCAATAGTACTCTTGATTTTGTATTGATATGAATAAAAGAGGTAGAAATTATATGTGAAGAGTCTAAGATGGGAAAGAAACTATTTGATATTTTTGAACAAATAAAATTTTAATGTTTTATATTATTTAATTTTTTTAAATATAAATATTTTGAGAGGTAAAAAGTATTTTTTTTTATTTTTTAAAATTTAATTTTAATATTTTTTATTTTAAAAATATATCCATACATTACACTAGTTTAGACTAATATATATATGTATAGATGTATATATGTGTATTTAAAAAAATAAATTTAATTTTAATTAATTTTAATAATAGATAAGTGACAAGAGAGATAAAGACGTGATAAGAAATATAAAAGTTTTAAAATTTAAAAATTATAATATAATTTAGATAAATTTAAAAGTTTAAAATTTTTTAGCGAATTAAAATTTTTAATTAATTAAAAAATTTAAAATTTTAAAAAATAAGAATGGAAGCACAAAGAAGAAAGAATTAAAGTATTTTAATTATATATATATATATATATATATATATATATATATATATATATATGTTTAAAATTTTATATAAAAAGTTAAATGAATTGGATGGCTCCTAAAATGCAGCGACCCGCAGGGGCGATCACCGAAGGTGATTTTTGTTGATTGATGATCGGAACATGTAACAGTATCCGTGCCAATTTAACAGCCCGCGGTTTTGGCGGGACGGGGTGAGAAAACGATTTGCGCCACCCATTTTGAGAGCAAAGACCGAAGAAGAGAGATACCAGAGCTAACTTTTTTCTTTTGTTTTGTTTTTTTATTTGGGGTGGTAATAATGGAAAATCGGTCAAACAACCTTCAAGGGTGGGAAAGGAAATGTCTACTGCATACAACCGCACGCAGCACGCACGTGAATCTCTCCTCCAAAGTCACACCAAACCAGCGTACCAAAACAAATCAGCGGCGGCGGGAGCAGCAGTAGCGGTACTGTAGTAGATGCCTAGAAAACTAAACGGTGCCTAAAAGCACCCCGCTGTAATATTCCGTTTTCCTTTGGCGCATCCATCTTCAAGCAACCCATCATCGCTGTTCCCTTCCAGTCTTCCTCGGCTCTATACCCTGTCCCTTTTATAAAATTTTCTTTCTTTCTTTACACTTTCCGTACCCCAGGAGCCAAAGATTTAAAGTAACGTGTCTACTGCACTGCTCTCCTCAGTCCTCATTCCTCCTTCTCTCTTCAAAGACTTGTCGCTCTTCCCTTCTCTTCTCTTTCTTCTTTACCAGGTTCAACTTTTGCGGACGAATCCACCGGGAAAAGATCTGCTCCGCTTCTGCTTCTGGTTCTGATGCAAATCCTCACTTGAAAGGCTGCTTGCTGCTTCTCTCTGTTCGGTTAGATGAAACGCCGTCTTCTTCCTAATCTTTTCTGAATTAACCCACTCTTTCTTGATCTGAATCTTTATGTTTTGCTTAGACGATGATTGAATCAACTAGCTTCTCTGCTCTAGTTTTTCTCATTTCTCAGTGTGCGCGTCTGCTCTTGGTGGTATAAATCAACTGCGCAACTGCGCTTGCTCAGAAATCCCCTCGTTTTCCTTGGGTCAAAGCTGCCGTGAACTAACTGAATAAGCTTGCATTAATTTCTGTAGTTCTATTCCCAACCCGCTCGTCCCCTCCACTATCTTTGACATAATACGCTTTAGTGATGCTTCTGATTACAATTTTGGAATAAAGGTCTAACATTGAGTTCTCATTTGCATCTGCTTGGGTTCAGTTTCAGGAGGTTTTAACGACAAGATCTGATCAAAATGTCCAACATTGACATTGAGGGTATCTTGAAGGAGCTCCCAGATGATGGCCGTATTCGCAAGACTAAAATTGTCTGCACTCTGGGACCCGCCTCTCGATCCGTGCCGATGCTTGAGAAGCTTCTCCGTGCCGGGATGAATGTTGCTAGGTTCAATTTCTCCCATGGCACCCATGAGTACCATCAGGAAACCTTGAACAATCTCAGAGCTGCCATGCAAAATACTCAAATCCTCTGTGCAGTCATGCTTGATACCAAGGTCTGTTGTATTTCTGGTGCCTTGTGTTTTCTATTCAACTTGTTCTTGCATTTTTCTACCTTTCTATCCAGGAAATTCCAATATAGGAACCCTTCACCTCAGTGCGAGAAATCTTCACTTCTTCGTCCGTTATCATCACTCGTTTAGGGCACGCAAATAATACTAAAACAAAATTTTCATTTTTTTTTCGTCCCACAAAATCATATACTATTTTGTAGAAAATGTCGCTTTAATTTGCTTGGGGAGATCATGCGAATTGAAATGAAAATATGAAATACTTTGACGACAACATACACAGAATGTACTCTTGTGACCCCTGGCATTTTTCCTTTTCTAATGCTAATATCTTGTTGTCCTAGTATATTTGGAGTAATGCATTTGAAGTTAAATCAGTTACTAGCGTAATTGTTAATTTTACGAGAATTTGTGTCTATCGGGGATGTTATCACAATCAAATTCAGATAAGAATAAAATTTTTGCTAAACATGGCTTCCTAATGCTTAAATAGAACTTAAGAAATTTTAATTGTTGAATTAATAATAGACCAATAGAGCGCAGCTTATGGAGACCAGAGCCCCTTTGCCCATTATCTCAAAACGATAATTGAAAGGAAGGAAATTATTGCATAGCTCAGAATATGCTGCCCCTGGTTCTGGCTTTGACACTTGCCTTTTTGTCGCTGAGAAGCTTCAAGTTGATAATTAGTTTTGTGGACGAAAGTTCAAATAATAACAAATGAAAATGTTCATAATGAAAAATTGTTTTTCTGCTTAATTCATTTAACAAACAAGCTTAAACCTTGACTTTGAGCTCAGTTCATATATCATACAAGTGAATATGAATGACTTCAGTAAGCAAATTCATAAGAAAAGCTAGACATACTGTGAATAGTTTGGATCATTTTCAGTCCTTACCAGTTTAACTTTCCCAAACTGAGCAAGAATTTGGTAAATGAGCTACAACCTCTCGGCTGGGAATTTTGTTTGGTATACCAGCTCTTTTGGGCTAATATCTATTTCTAGCCTAACGCTCTCCCAAAAACGTTTTGTTCCTGAGTAACTTGAATATGAACAAACACGAATTAGTGAATTCCTTAAAAAAACAAAAAAATAAAAAGAGCAGGGGGCTTTTTGCAAATAGTTTCGATCATTTGCAGCCCTAACCATGTTCCGCTTCCCAAACTTGGTCAGAGTTTGGTACATGAGCTAGAACCTCTCTGCTGGAAACTTTGTTATGTATACCATATCTTTGGGCTAATCTGTTTTCTAACCTAATACTCTCCCAAAAGAAGTTTATTCTTTGGTGTCCTGAGTTTGAAGTTTCCTTATCCTCTTGCTAGGTCTTTTATTTCCAAGCCATTTATTTAAATTTCTAATCCATAGAACGTTTTGTTCTTCTTCTGTTCTCTTAGTATGTCTATCCTTTTAAACATTTGTCTAAAACAAATTCTATTTTCTTAACATCATCTGCATGAAGAATCTAGTATGAGGTATATTCTCTTTTGATGCAGGGTCCTGAGATTCGAACTGGTTTTCTGAAGGATGGGAAACCCATTCAACTGAAGGAAGGGCAGGAGGTCACTGTAACAACCGATTACAGCATAAAAGGAGATCAAGAGATGATTGCCATGAGCTACAAAAAGTTGGTTGTGGACTTGAAGCCCGGCAATATTATATTGTGTTCGGATGGAACAATCACCCTTACTGTTCTGTCCTGTGATCCAGCGGCTGGAACAGTGCGATGCCGTTGCGAGAACACTGCTATGCTTGGAGAGAGGAAGAATGTGAACCTTCCTGGTGTTGTGGTGGATCTCCCAACACTAACTGAGAAGGATAAAGAAGATATCCTGGGATGGGGTGTTCCGAACAACATTGATATGATTGCCCTCTCATTTGTTCGGAAGGGCTCAGATCTTGTGAATGTGCGCAAGGTGCTTGGGCCTCATGCCAAGCGCATACAGTTAATGTCAAAGGTAACTCTTAGGCTTCTCAGTGTTCATGTAGTTCAGCCATCTTTTGCACAATTGAAGTTTTTGTAGGAAAACATAAAGAGAAAAATGAAAAGGAGAACATTTAGAGAAGTAAATATACATAGTTTCGGTTTCCTTCTTGTTGCAGGAGTAGTTTTCCTTTCTTTCTTATTGCATGTGGGATTTTCCTTGTATTCTCTTAATTGTTTTTGCTACTCTTTCTTCCATCTAGGAGTGCCAAAGTGTGCATCCCTTTTTTATGTTCTTTCTTATTGCATGTGGGATTTTCCTTGTATTCTCTTAATTGTTTTTGCTACTCTTTCTTCCATCTAGGAGTGCCAAAGTGTGCATCCCTTTTTTATGTTCTTTTGCTAATTGGAGATCAAGAGATCTCTAGCAGTGTTGAAAATTTCCTCATTCTTAGTGGTACTGATTCTTGATGCTTGAATTGAAGGTTGAGAATCAAGAAGGAGTTATCAACTTTGACGAGATCCTACGCGAGACTGATTCCTTCATGGTTGCTCGAGGTGATCTTGGGATGGAGATTCCAGTTGAAAAAATCTTCCTGGCGCAGAAAATGATGATATACAAGTGCAATCTTGTTGGAAAACCTGTCGTAACTGCCACTCAAATGCTTGAGTCAATGATTAAGTCTCCGAGGCCCACTCGTGCCGAGGCCACTGATGTGGCCAATGCCGTCCTGGATGGTACAGACTGTGTAATGTTAAGTGGTGAGAGTGCAGCTGGGGCTTATCCAGAGCTTGCAGTAAGAATCATGTCCCGAATTTGTATCGAGGCAGAATCCTCATTAGACTACGGTGCTATGTTTAAAGAGATGATTAAGTCAGCTCCATTGCCAATGAGCCCATTGGAGAGTCTTGCATCTTCAGCCGTCCGAACTGCTAACAAAGCAAAAGCGAAACTCATTGTCGTTATGACCCGTGGTGGAACCACAGCCAAGTTAGTTGCCAAGTATAGACCTGCTGTTCCAATTCTGTCTGTTGTTGTTCCAGTATTAACAACTGATTCCTTCGACTGGAGCATCAGTGATGAGACCCCGGCAAGGCATAGCTTGGTCTATAGGGGCCTAATTCCGCTGCTTGCTGAAGGATCTGCAAAAGCCACCGATTCAGAATCTACCGAGGTGATTTTGGAAGCTGCTTTGAAATCAGCCACGCAGAAAGGGCTGTGCAAGCCGGATGATGCTGTTGTGGCACTCCATCGCATTGGAGCTTCATCTGTCATTAAGATTTGCATTGTGAAGTAATTATGTTCTGCCAAATTTGACTTTACCTGTTTTGTGCTGGTTGCACTACCATTTTGCTTTCAGATCTTCAATGTGTTTAAATATGTCCGAGTACAGTTTTATATACTATTTTGATTCGGTCACATGTGCTTATATTCTGGGTTTGTCCATAGGCCCAAAATCTGGCAGTGGTGTTGATGAGAATCATATTTCGTCGCTAATTTTCATAATAAGGACAATGCTGACATTAATGTTTTACTGTCTTTCGAAGTAGTACAGTAGACATTGACGGTAAGGAATTTGCTGGAATGTTCTAGCCCTATTTTTACATGTTAGCAACTGAGTTCATTATTTCTGCCGCTTTGTTGTTGCAGAAACTCTTCCAACTAAGATGCTAGCGGCACGCGTACTTAGGTGAAGTACATCATGAGGAGAAAACGTTTACTCTTGTTACTGAAATAGATGAAAGCTGATAGTTGGGGGGCTAATGGAGAATTCTGATGGCAAGGAAGGTTTATGATTTTGGCCTTCCCGCTAGAAGGATCTTGAAGCTGCAAGAGAAAATTGATTAGAAAAGAAAATTGATCATAAATGATTCACATCATTGCTCCTCATTAGTGTGGTAGTCTAGCATAGGTTGATGTTGAAATGAGGTTATTTAGAAAAAGAATTGATCATTAAGGATGCACGGAAGCGGGAGGTTAATTTTGAGGAATTGGACAGTGGAAGGAACGAAAAAGCAAAGATGGAAGGTAGCAGCTCAATCGAAGAGAAATCGAATTATGATACGAAACTGGCATTGATCAATCCATTTTTTATTTGGTGCTTTTGGGAGTTGGGTTAGGTCTTAGGTCTGCCATGTGGTGCTTTTATCAGTTGAGAGGTGGGCTGAAAGAAAAGAAAATAGAATGCGGAAAGCGAGGACCATTTTCCTTTTCTTTTCTTTTGCCAAAGAAAGGATGAAACCCATCCCCACCTGGATGGCTTTTCCCAATTTGTAGTATAGCTTGCTTGGTGGATTCTTTTTTCCCTATTCGTAATGCATGCACTTGCATTTTCGTTTGTTTCGCCAACTTGAAAAGCCAAACCCAAATCGTCTTCTTTTATCTATTTCCCACCCTGCCCGCCCGCGCCCCTTCCCCGTGCCCCTCCCCGCCCCAATTCATTGTGCGTATATAAATTAGTCAAAATATATTGGACAACTGAGAGATTCACATTTATCTTATTAGGGTGAATTTAGATTTAGTTTCAAAATCAAATTTTAAATTTTAAATGTGAGATTTATATCTTTTTTATAAATAATTTAATTTTTATGAAACTTAAGATAAAAATATCAAAATTAAATTTTATGCAATCATACTTTTAATATGATAATTAATTACTTATAAAGTTTGATTAATTTTCTCCCCCTTCGAGCTACCTTTTAGAGTGAAGTTAGATTTAAGGTTATTTTTCAACATGATATCTTTGAGGTACGTTATGGGGATAGATTTAAGTTTAAACTCGTTTTCTAGCATGATATCAAAGGAATATTAAGCCAATTGCTTATTTTCAAACTTCATGTTCTAGATTTAATGTCTTATTTTCAGATTTCATGCTCTAGATGTCCAATTCACGCTATAAATGTCTCTTGTTGAAAGATTTACATTGTCTTCTTAATATAATAATTATAAATGTATTTCTTATTGAGAGATCTTACATTGTTTTCTTAATATAACTAACATCATGTATATGCAAATTGCACATACTTAACTTTTCATTTAATTTTTGTGAATTAATAAATTATTTACATAAAGATAAATGATAAATTTCATTCTTTATATTTTGTTTAATTATTCTAATAATATTTCAATATAGTTCCTCTTTTTACTAATTATCTAAATTATTATGTGAGAGTTATATAATGTATTTTTCATCTTATGTGCAATTATATTTTATAAATAATATTAGTATTTGAGATTTTTAATTAGCGTAATTTTTTACCATGATCATGTTAGTTTCTTTTGTAAAATAATAAATTATTCTTTATTTGTTTCTTTTTTACAATGATAGACATTAAGTGTATTTTTCTTCATTCATGTAATTATTTTAATGATATTTATATAAGATTCATATTTTACTAATTTTATAGAAACTATTTCAAAGATGTTAAATAGTCTTTTTTTAATGAAATTTGTTTTGTTTTAGACTTTTCGTAAATTATATATTGATTTTTAAGCTTCTAAATTAGTACTATAATTACTCTCTCTCTCTCTCTCTCTCTCTCTCTCTCACACACACACACACACAAATTAGTAGTGGTCCAAGTGCACCTTTTTACATTTTATTTTATTATTTTGATGATATTTCAATTAGATACATATTTTTATTACTTATATTAAATAATTTTATGGAGTTTATAAAATTTAGTTTTATATCTTATGTCGTTATATTTTTAAATTTTCATAAATTATATTGGTATTTGAAATTATTAATTAACATGATTATTTTTCATGAAGATTTAGTTTTTTATAAAATAAAAATGTTCATCTCTCTCTCTCTCTAGTTTGTTTCCTTCTCTAACTCTTTTAGTAACTCCCTCACTCTTTTTTTTTCCTTTTTAAATCTATATTCTAGTGATAGGGATTCAAGTGAATTTTGCACTCTTTATTTAGTTATTTTGATGACATTTCAATAAAATACTTTTTTAATTATATAAAATTATTTTATTAGTTATATTGGATGCTTCAATAATGATCTCCTTTTAAATTTTATTGGTGTTTTAAGTTTAGAATATTGATTTCTCACAACTATTCAGTTTCATATCAAGTAACTATTTTCTCTTTTTTAATTATTTTAACCTGTAGTTATTTTCATTTTGATAACATTTCAATGAGATACATTATTTTATTAATGATGTAAATTATTTTAAGGAGGTTATTTTTATTATCTTTAAAATATTTATATATTTCTCAAATTATATTTTTTGCATAGAAGACCATTTTTGAAACATTATAATGGTTAGTTAGTTCAGACAGCAATTTGTAATAACAATTTTCAATTAACCCATTAAGTCAGCTAATAAACGATTTCAAAAATGGTCTTAATGGATTACTTAACAAAGAAATTAAAAATTGATGCATCCGAATGATTTCCTGTTTTTTAGGCTTTTTATTTGGGGGTAAATCAAAGCAAATGAAAATTGAAACAAAGTACTAACATTGAAGTTTAAATAAAAGTTTAATTAATTTATTAGATTCTAATAATAAGCGAATAATTATTTTAGTATAATAGTTTAACAAATATAAGGAAGAAAGATGTTGGGAGATACAAGAACGAAATATAACATAAAATGGAGAAAAAGTATGAAAGAGAAGAAAAAGTAAAGAAATTAGAAGAATATCAGAAGTAAATGTAAAATTTAAGTTTTAAAGCCTATGATCAAAGGTGGATGGAATAGATAACTCTGATATTTTAAAAAGGAAAAAGAAAAAAAAAAGTTAGAGCACTTACATCTACTTATGAAGTATACATAAAATTCAAGTTCAAAAAACTATTATGTAGCCAATAACTCTGCTACAAAGTTTAAATATATTTTAGTGTAATCAAATAAATAAATAAGATTCATTTTTATTGCTTAATGATGCACTAATAAAATATGCCAAATAAATCACTAAATTTTATATTGTAAAATAAAACACATATTAGATATCAAGTGAAAAAATTCAATCTGAAGAAAGAAAAATCTCAAATGAGGTTTTAGGAAGTTCAATCAAATTAGAGTAAAGACATTATTTAAGAGAATAATAAAAGGATTTTAAAAGAATTTATAAAATACAACACTCAAATACTTATGAAAAAACTTTAATCAAATGGAAAAAAATGAAGAAAGTGAAAGAATTACATTAAGAAGTAACGATAAAAGGAAAAAGTATAAGAATTGGAGCTTTTGGATATGATGAAATTTGAGTGATGAGTAAACTAAAAAAATGTGAAAAAAGTAGTTACATTTTAGGAAAAAGAAGAGAAGAAGAAAACAATGTATGGAAGAGAATAATGATGATGTGCTTATGTGTAGAAAACGTGGGTAGATATTTATGGTTTTGCTTTAATGAATTTAGTTTAAATTAAAAGATTGGATTAAACAAAAATCACAAAAATAAAAATTATGTTTGTTGACAATTATTGAATAATTAAAGTTTTATTTTTATAAAGTAACTGAAAATATAAAATTCAAATTTCTAAAGAAATACACAAAGCCTTATTCAAGTTAATATATAAATTTTTAAAATTATTTTAATGGGTTAAAAATAATTTTATCCATTTAAAAATTTTTAAAATAATAATTAAAGTCTCATACTCTAATCTCCTTCAATTCTTTTCTATTCATTGTCAACGCTAAATTTTAGCAATTGGAGAAAAATTTATCCCAATGCACCACCCATCTGTACCATACGAAAAAATCAATGGATATTGAAGTGACATATAAGACATATATACCTCATTAATACATTTTAAGTTTTTATATCTTGCAAATACCACTATATCTCATTGATGACTCTTAAATATTTTGACATATCCAATGTCAATGTTAATCTGTTCAAATTTTTTAATATCAATAGCATAGTTGCTTTTTTTTAAAAGAGTATGTGCTTTCTTTTCTTTAGTCTTGCTAGCTTAGAATTAATTTTTTTCTTAGTATGATCCAACAAAAAATAATAATAATGTGATAATTTAAATAGGTAAATAGGAAGAAAAATATTAGAAAATAAAAAAAGAAAATATTACAGAAAGGAATTGAAAGTATTATTATCTTTTATCAAAATTGTAATAATTGAAGTTTCTAGAACAATTGGAAGTGGTGAAAATTAAAGAAAAATTAAAAACATTACAGAACAAAAGAAACATCATAGAAAAATAATTAAAAATAAAAAATAAAAACAAAAATACTTATAGAAAAATAATTAAAGAAAAAATTTAAAAATATTGAAAAATTTGAATGAATTATTATATTTTACCATAATTGCAACAATTGTAAGTGGCTGTAATTAAAAAAATAAAAATATTACAAAGCAAAAAAATTACAGAAAAATAGTTAAATAACAAAAATTAAAAAAATACATAAAATAATTTTATCTCTTTTTCTATGAGTAGGCGATAAAAATGTCCAACTTATAATGTCTCTTAGGTTATTAACAATAAGTCTTTTTTTTAAAATTTTTGGTTCCGATCCAATTAAAATGTTAAATAGTGTAATTTTTATTTCTTAATAATAGTTTCTCTTCTAGATACTAACTGAAAGTTTGCAATGATTGGTCGCATGAAAAATATGTGATATGTTATTGTGTCTTTCTTCATTAGATTAATTGTGTCTATATGTCATGTTCAGTAACACACAGACAGAAACATTACAAAAAAAAAATTAATTAAAGAATAAAAAATTAAAAAATTACATAAAATAATTGAGTGAATTATTACTTTTTACTAAAATTGTAATAATTGCAAGTAGTAGTAATTAAAGAATAAAAAAATTAAAATATTATAAAATAAAAATTACATAAAATAATTGCAAGTGGCGGCAATTAAAGAATAAAATTAAAAATATTAGAGAAAAAATAATTAAAGCACAAAAAATTAAAAAACATTACACAAAAGACTTGAAGGAATTATTACCTTTTATTAGAATTATAACAATTGCAAGGTTCTGGAATGATTACAAGTTGCGGTAATTAAAAAATAAAAAATTAAAACATATTACAGAAAAGAATTGAAGGAGCTTAGGTGACAAATGCAAGTTTGTGAAACAAAAATATTGAATGATAGATTTTTAACAAAAAAAAAAATTGAGTATGATAGGTTTCAATGTTAAATAATGAATAGGATTATGAAGATAACTAAGAAGAATTTATATTGAATTAGGAGATTTATTAATAGTAATAATTCACCGGGTTTTATTAAGTATGGACTTCTACTTATAATAAATAGAATTTATAAAAATAACTTTAGAATTGAAAGTTGATATGTAGTATCCACTAATGAAATATTTTTGAAGGAATTTAAAAAATTTAAAAATTTAGAAAATAAGGATTAGAGGATTAGAGGTATAACAAAGAAAGGGTAATATTTGTATAATAAATATATAGATATAGATATGGAGTTAGACCCAAAAACTTTTTCAACACTTCAATTATATGCTTAGATGGGCTGTTGCTACGGAAGAAACAACATGCCTCCTTATAGGAGGATGGATATTAATTTAACTCACGATTAAATTAAATTGAAAAGATTGTGCTGTTGGTTATGTATGTGCTGGGAAAAAAGAGAATTATAGTATCCAAATAATGCGCCATTCAAATAAAAGGATTTGCACGATAAGATAATCATTAATTATGGGATGGATCCATCATTCAATCAAATCTCAACCATTAACCGTTAATGATAAGATCTATCTCTCAAAATCAAAATCTCTTTGTTTGAACAAATAACTTGGTTATCTTCTCTCAAGTCCCCACTCCATCAGTACTACTCAGTACTATTTATACGTGCTTAAGGTAGTGTGACGTTTGATTTGATATTGAATTTCACAAGCATGGAGTTTAGACACCAACCATGGCTCCCAATACTCTGCGTTTTGCTAGTCATTCTGAGCCGTGCCTCTGCCGCGGCACCCCGCCGAAATATGCTTGCCAATAAGCTCGGGGCTACTCCTCCCATGGGGTATGTTTATATGTATAGAAATCCCTCTTTCTTCCGTTTACCTTCTAATTTGATTCTGCTCTACAACTTGAATTAGGTGGAATAGCTGGAATCATTTCTACTGCAACATTGATGAGCAAATGATCAGAGCAACAGGTACCTTATTTTCACTGCTTACTCAGCATTAGCCCCCATTTTTCCAAAGAATTACTTCTCCCCCTTACCTATTTATTACCTTTTTTTTTAGGAGGACCTATTTATTACTTATTAATTATTATTATTATTATTAAAAGAAAACAACTTTCGACTCTCAAGGAACTCTCAACACTATATATTCTCTCACACCAATCATTGAAAAATGCTCACTCTGAAAATCAATTCCAATACAACATTTTATTTCCTTGTTGACATTAACTAGTGATTCACATATATACGACTCTTGGATAATACATTAAACATGACAATTTTTTTTTAAAAAAAACCATTTTGTTATCCAACTGTGAACGTTTGTTAATTCCAATGTAGAACACATTGGCAAATTCCATCCCAGAAAGACAAATGAAAAATTTTTGACTTTTTCCTTTTCAAAGTCCATCTTCCTCTATTCCTTCACTTTGCTACTTAAATTGTCTTTTGGACAGCTGATGCAATGGTTTCAACTGGTCTCGCAAAGCTTGGTTATGAGTACGTCAACATAGGTAACCTTCAAGTTATTCTCTTTTTCTCTATTAGCTGCGGCAACACTCAATTAGGTGAAAGTTTCAATATTTTTCTTTCTCAGACGATTGCTGGGGTGAATCCAATCGTGATGACGAGGTTACTTATTTTCATTAACATTTTCCTTTTGCTTTTTATTGTTATTACTCCCTCGTCCAACGCTGAATCGTCATTTGTCAATACGAAGTGTACAAATATTCTTTCTTGGATGGAGGGAATATCAATTTTCTTTCCAGGATCATGTACTACCTGTCCTTCCTTTTGTCAAATATCTTCACTGTAGGGTAATCTGGTACCCAAGAAATCCACATTTCCTTCTGGGATGAAAGCTCTTGCCGACTACGTTCACAGCAAGGGTCTTAAGTTGGGAATCTACTCTGATGCAGGGTAAGATGACTCTGCACATTTCATCATCATCATCAGTCTCCAATATTGCATTTAATTTATCGATGTATTTAAATTCCTGAATTCCTTTTGCAGCTCATTTACCTGTAGCAAGACCATGCCAGGTTCTCTTGGTTACGAGGAACATGATGCCAAGACCTTTGCGGCATGGGTAAGACAGATCCTTTCCTTTTCGATCTTAAATCCTCAGAGACGAATGTTTTTACCTATGTGATCTTGTGCCTCTTCGGGAGAGTAACATGTTCCCTTTCACAGGGAATAGATTACCTGAAGTACGATAACTGCAACAATTTTGGTACCAAACCGACTGATCGGTGAATCATCTTGACTGAGCTCGCTGAGCACTAATCTGGTAAAGTATAATTTTCACATTGTCTGGTCTTCTAATAGGTTTCTACAGGTACCCGGCAATGACTAAGGCTCTCATGAATGCTGGCCGCCCTATCTTCTTCTCGCTCTGCGAATGGTGCTGCTCTTAATTTCCTGTACATTTATCACTTGTATATAGGAACTTAAGTTGTGCTGTTACATTTCTATTGTATCTTTTACTAGGGGAGATCAGCACCCGGCTCTGTGGGGTTATAACATAGGCAACAGCTGGAGAACTACAAGTGATATTCAAGACACATGGGATAGGTATGAATATATACTGGCGCTGTCCTTGAGGTTCTTTAGATTCTTGCAATGTAAAGTTTGCATTTATTTTCTTGTTGCTTTGGCTCGTCAACAGCATGATCTCTAGAGCACACGAGAACGAAGTTTATGCAGAATATGCGAGGCCCGGTGGCTGGAATGGTTAGTTTTGGCTCACTACTCACTATCAGTCAGAGGTTGCTACTTTATTTGCTTATTGAATACTAATATTCTAAGCAATTAATTCTCACGAACAGATCCGGACATGCTGGAAATTGGAAATGGAGGAATGACAAAGAATGAGTACATGGTGCACTTCAGCTTGTGGGCAATTTCCAAGGCTCCGCTTCTTATCGGCTGTGACGTTAGGAATATATCGGAGGACACCAGGGAGATTCTTTTCAACAAGGAGGTAATTGACGTGAACCAAGATAGGCTGGGCATTCAGGCCAAAAGGATTCGGACGGAAGGTGATCTCGAGGTGTGGGCGGGGCCCCTTTCTCGTTACAGGGTGGCTCTGCTGCTCATCAACGGCCTCAGTGCGCGCTACCCCATCGTCGCTCACTGGGAAGACATCGGCATTCCTCCAAACACGACGGTGGTCGCCAGAGACTTGTGGGCGCACAGGACCCTGAAGAAGCAATTCGTGGGGAACTTGACAGCTACCGTAGAGACTCACGGCTGCAAGATGTACATCCTCACGCCCATTTCTTGAAGACCCTCTTCCTTTGAAGAGACATCTGAGCTTAGTTTATTTCATTTTGTCCGTGTATTGGTCAGCTTTAAATAAGACTACATATATATTTTTTGTTGGCTTATCTTCTTCTTTATTACTACAGTACTAAAAAGCGAGAAATGAGTCAAAAAGTAATCCTACTGCGAATCAAGACTCTTCGGCTGCATTTCGTTGAAGCTCAAAACTCTCCATAGAATAGTCCTAACAATGCATGTGCCACGTCAGTTCCACATTTTGATGGGAAGATCACTTCAAACCTAAAGAAACAGTTACATGCAATTCTCCTTTATTTTTTTTCCTCTTTTTTGGACTTTCCTAGATTTGGTCGTTTGCATAAAAATCAAAATATAACAATATTTTAATCATAAACTTAAGGTTCGGCGGTCGGTGATCGATAAAACGAAGCTATCAAAGAAAACGAAAATGACATTGCAATCATGAGTTTAGATTATAATATTCTAATAATTTATTGACAAACAAATAAAACTACATTATTTTACGTAGGTTGTTATCAGATATTGGATAAATGTACGTATTAGTGATTTTTTAAAAAAAATAAATATTTAATTTTAGGTAAATAAAACAAAACGTATATGTATAAGTTAGTAATTTCTTATATATACTGATTATTTAGTTCTTCAAATTTGAAAAATCTTTAAATAATATAATTTGGATATAATTTTTTGAATTAATAATTATTTAAAATAATTACCCACATTAGAAGAATCAGATTATCAATTATATTATATGTCTTATCAGATCAAGCTAGACATAAATAATTATCTCTATTCTTTCTTTTAATATATCTTACAAATAAATTCACTCTTAATTCGTGTTGCTGTGCATAATATATCTTGCAATGAGATTTGATCTGTTTTTCTTTTATCTTTTAAGGTGTATTTAGATATAATTTGTTGCAAAATTTAACATAAATGTTTTATTTATAAATAATTTATTTTTATAAAATTAAAAAAAAACTTAAATGTAAACTACTATATAATCTCTTATCAAATTTAATTTGATGATTTTGTAATTACTTTTTTATTACATAATCACTTTTTTAAAAAAATTAATACAAAATTTTAAATTTTAAAAATCATATTTTATTTTATAATTATTTTTATAAAATTTTTAAAATAAAAATTTTAAACTCAATTCAATCCAATCCTTAATACTGCCTAAATATAAAAAGAAAGAAAAAGATTCGCGCCCCAGTAGCCTTAGGTACATGATGGAACAAAAAAAAATTTTATTTGGATCAATCATCGAATGTGTCTCCCTGATGTCATGGCAGAAAGATTTTGACTGGAATATCCTTATCTCCTCTAATAAGAAATTCTCACTGGAGCCCCTCCCTCCACTCACCGACATTGGTCTGTGCTCTCTCTGTCCTCTCCCGTCTGTATATCGGCTCAGCAACTGCTTTTGCAGGTGCGATCAGTAATGGAGGAGCTGCGCAAAGCTACTACTTTCAAGGCATTCCTTCTCATATTATGCATTTTACTAGTCATTCTTAGCCATTTCTCACCAACTTCCGCCGCCAGGCAACGCCGTAGTCTGCTTGCCAATGGCCTCGGAGATACTCCTCCTATGGGGTACTACTGCTAATTCAATCTTTCTTAGGTGCTCTGTAAATCACCACTACCTGTCTTAGCTTTCTCTATAACTGTTCATTTCCTTTTACTTTCGCTATAGCTGGAATAGCTGGAATCATTTCTCCTGCAACATTGATGAGAAAATCATCAGAGAAACAGGTATCACGGCCTTTTCATTCCCGCAACCTTTTCCATTTCTCACATCTTCTTGTAACTGGAGACTGGATCGAGAACTATTTTCCCTTACCCTGCTTATGTCTCATCACTAATTTCTTTTTGTTTTTTCTCCTTTTGACAGCTGATGCTCTGGTTTCAACCGGTCTCGCAAAGCTTGGATATCAATATGTCAACATAGGCAAGCTTCGTGCTATTTTATTTTCTTCTTCTCTATTAGCTCCTACACTCTGTTGGCATCTGCAACAATCAATTGACAGAAAGTTTCTATCTTTTCTGTCTCAGACGACTGCTGGGCTGAATCCAGTCGGAATGACAAGGTTAGTTTACTCAAATCAATTTTCAGTAACTTTTTGCATTTTCGTTTCTTTTTTACGTTTTACTGGTCTTACTTTATGATAAATGTTTCTTGTTTCAGGGCAATCTGGTACCAAAGAGATCCACATTTCCTTCAGGGATTAAAGCCCTTGCCGACTATGTTCACAGGAAGGGTCTTAAGCTGGGAATCTACTCTGATGCAGGGTAGGGATGGCTCTATATATGCGCTCATCAAAATATCCAATGTCTTGATTTATCAATGTGCTCACATCAATTGCTCTGGCAGCTATTTTACCTGTAGTAAGACCATGCCAGGTTCTCTTGGTTACGAGGAACAAGATGCTAAGACCTTTGCTTCATGGGTAAATAATCGTTTCCTTTCTGATGGAAACTATTTTGGGATGAACTACAGTAAATTAGATTTGTGAAACAGTGACATTTTCCCGTTCGCAGGGAATAGATTACTTGAAGTATGATAACTGCAATAATGGCGGCTTAAAACCAACTGTCCGGTAATTGATATTTCACTGAGTTACCCGAAAAAAGTTCTTCCAATTTCAGCTCCTTATGGTCTTATAAAGCATTTCTTCGCCTCCGTGTAGGTACCCTGTGATGACTAGAGCTCTAATGAATGCTGGCCGCCCAATCTTCTTCTCACTATGTGAATGGTCCTCCTGTTTTTCTCTGGAATTTTGGACTCTGTTCTAGTTACTGGCCTCTCTACTCCTTGCTGTTATTGATGTCTTTTTCTTTATCTTTACCAGGGGAGATATGCACCCAGCTCTATGGGGTGCTAAGCTAGGCAACAGTTGGAGAACTACCAACGATATTCAGGACACGTGGGAGAGGTATGATTCCTGGCTTTTGGGTTCTTGGGGTTCTGTTTACAATCGAAAGCTTGCGCTGCACTGTGCTCATTTCTGTTGTTATTTTTCGGCTCTTCAACAGTATGGTTTCCAGAGCAGACCAGAATGAAGTTTATGCAGAATATGCCAGGCCTGGTGGCTGGAACGGTTAGTTTTTGCCTCTAGACTGTTTTGCCAACCAGAAGTTGAGTTTTTTATTGAATCTGATGGTCTACAGATCCTGACATGCTCGAAGTTGGAAATGGAGGGATGAAAAAGAATGAATATATCGTCCACCTCAGCATTTGGGCAATTTCCAAGGTGCATTACCATATCTCTTTTTGTAGCTTCCTCTTTTTTCTTTCATTTTTTTTTCTTTTGCTTTTTGAGCGGCGGGGGATCAGAGTCAGATTCATTGTTTCTGCTGATGGTTGATGTTTCTTTACTTGGATTCTTACAATAAACATGAAGGCTCCCCTTCTGATTGGCTGTGACGTGAGAAATGCCACAAAAGAGACGATGGAGATTCTTTCCAATATGGAGGTGATTGGCGTGAACCAAGGTAAATGCACCTACATCTAAGTTGAGTTAATGTTCCCAAACTTGTAGTTTCAGCGTGAATTTTTGCTACTGTTTTATATACCAAGTGATTACTCGGAACAGATAAGCTTGGTGTTCAAGCTAAAAAGGTTCGAATGGAAGGCGATCTTGAGGTGATCTCTTCATGATGGTATTATTTAGTACTAGCTTAGCTTCCCTCTTGCTTGAGGTTGAGTGAGACTGCTAAATCTTTTGGGGACTTGCTTTCTTTAGGTCTGGGCAGGGCCTCTTTCTGGTTATAGAGTTGCTCTGCTACTTGTCAACCGTGGCCCTGCGCGCAACCCCATCACTGCCTTCTGGGATGACATAGGGCTTCCTCTCCAAACATCTGTAATTGCCAGAGACCTGTGGAAGGTAATTTTCATATTTCCAATTCCATCTGCTAGCTAGGCTTTGCGCATTGGTTCTGTTCGCGTATTTTCTGATCCTTTCTCATCCCCATCTTTCTGGCAAGCAGCAAAAGACATTGAAGTCGAAATTTGTTGGGAGTTTAACAGCTACAGTAGATTCTCGTTCGTGCAAAATGTACATTCTCAAGCCTATAGCTTGACCAACAATACTTCTTCACCAATTTTATCCGTCCCCCGTGTAATGCTGATGCTCAGCTTTAATAAAATGAGAAATGAAAATATAAGTTCTCTTTATTGTCCCTCTTTGAACTTTCCTTCTCTTCTCTTACCGATTCTATATGTAGCAATGGTTGGGAACGTGTAAGAGTTCCTCTGTCCCTAATATCTATATCTTATTAATGCCTAATAGATACTAAAATTTAAAATAATTCGTTGCCTTCATCGAGACAAGTGATCAGATCAAGTGCCACATTTTTCAATTGAACGATCAAGGAGCAATGGGTTTTTAGGAGTAAGTTTAAAGAAATTTAACCATATTTATACATAACTAGAATTTTACGGAGCAACTTTATGAAATTATTAGAATCTGTGTTGGATTGTGGAATCTCAATCAAATAATCTCTCACACGAATTCTCCTGTAAAAGATGAGTAATGGGTGGGAATTATTTCTAAGCTTAGTATGGATTGAAGAAAGAATAATAATGAATTTGAAAGACTTGATAATAATAAGTATTTATATGGATCAAATATGTAAGAAATAAAAAGTGAATTTTATTTAGAAAGTACTTTTTATGCATCTCCTAACTCAATTAAAAATGGATTTTGTAACAGAATTTTATTCTTAATGCTTTATGAGAGAGTTGGGCTGGCCTCTCGGACAAGCTTGGTAGAGAAACCAATGCAACTCTTTGAATGAGATCTATACTTGGTGATGTGTTGTACGTTACACCTTTTTAGAAAATTTAAAAAGGCTGTGATAATGATGTGTCTTTGATAGCGTGACACTCCTAGAAGAGAAAGGCTCTCTCGGGAAGTCTTATATTCTGACCCTCAAATCGTGTATCGGGCAAGCGCATGGCTTCACATTTAAGAAAAAAAGAGCCAAAAATTGTGAAAGTGCTCGGCACCCGATGATTCTAGTTGCTTTGTTTACAAGAAATATCCTGTGGGTTTGCGCAAATAAGAAAGTCTGAATTGATAAGCAATGTCCAATGCCAGTCTATTGTAGTACAAGATGTTTTTAGCAGTGTAGTGTTTTGTAGACATGGAGAGATTTCGATGAGGCTCGTATGCCCGAGAGTGCACTCACACAACTTTCTTTGAGGTTTCTATTTGAAAACGTGTCCTTCAATCATTCTTTCTATTCTATCCGTGCTCTTTGTTCTCCCGATCGAACTCTTTTTTTCTTTATAATTTCATCGCCCCGAATATAGCACTGTACTAGTTTGTGAAGCTCAGGCATGGTTTGGGGACTATTTAATGTAACCTTGCCTACCAATGGAGATGTACGTGATTCATGCACGTATATTTTAATATAGAGTTCATCCTGTAAATCACAAACGCTTAATGCCTCCCAACTAAAATATATCGTGTAATCTACCACCGACTCTGCGACCTTTTGTCAGAAATGCAAAAGGTCCTCAATTGTTTTTTGTCGAGTAAAAGAGTTGTTCCCCCCAATTGATGAAAAATGGAGGCATTTCTTAGTTTCAAAGATGAGAACCAGTGCAAACCTTGTGCCTTTAGGGAATTAGGAAACATTCGATATAAGGCCATGTTAGAGGCATCTCTTTGTAGCATAAGGGACATGAATTTTTCCAGATGCTCCCTGAGATCTCCCGTATTGTCATATTTATCAAACTTCAAGTTATAAAAATAGGCATCTAGAGCGGCATGCTAGAATTATTCACATAATAGATTGTATTAGATGAAATTTCAACTGCCAAAATTTTCCTATCGTGCCTTTTTGATGACATCTACCATGGCCATGTCAGGATGCCGGCATCGGGATGCGCCGTATGTTTTCCCAAAGGCTACACGGAGGCTCGCGGCCAAGAGACTAACTTGGCAAAATAAGATAAAATTGGGTAAAGTAAAGTAGGGGCTCGGTTTTGGTGTATAAATTCCACGTTTTCTGTTTATAGTGAGGAAAAACAAATGTAAACAGAATACAAGATATTTGGCCGGCACAACATAACACTCTCAACAACCCAGCACGACACTAGAGTTGCTAAGCCTATAATCCCAACAACCTGGTACTACACCAGGATTGCTAAGCTTAAGCATTCTAAGCACTACGCAAAGAAAGCTGAAGGTATGTCAATAACCTATGCTATTACAAGTCTGAATAACGATATCTCAATATCTGATACAATAAGCTTAAGAACTCTTATTTATAGATACTAATTAGGGTCTTAGTGTCTCCATAATTTCAGCCACAATGTCCTCCTCTTTAATTATTGTAACCGTTAGTAACGATCCTCTTAGTTATAGTAGTCGTTATGAATCGTTTCCCTTATTTTATGCAACAATTCTCTCCTTTAGTTATGGCAGCCGTTTGTAACTGTCCAATATTCTTTGTGGCTTGCTAATCATTTTTTATAGCCAACGTTTCCCACAGACCCTCGCATGAGGCCAAGCTGTCGTTCTGCCCCAGTGCCTTGGCTGCCCGCGCAGCATTTTGCTATTCACAACTGGTGCTGACGGCTTTCGTGCGTCCAGCCAACCTAGGTCCTCAACAGGTCGTGCGAGCCTCCTGCTTGCAATCATCTCGTGCTTGCGAATTATTCCGTGTATTTCTTTTCGAGCATTCCTACCCATTTTGACTATGAATCTACTATGGCGGTGGTCTAAATAGTGCAGAGGTAGAGACGAAATGTCGAGTTGCCTGTTCAAGGGTTTGGCTTCCCGGATATAAGAAATTAATGGATTGAATCTAATTTTGCAGAGCATATAGTTGCTTCAATGTGAGTGTGAGTGGGTGGTAGTTCGTTCGTGATAGGGCTGATCGGTGGGTGCTGAAAGAGGAACTCCTTGCCCCTCGGGTTCGACAATGATATACACAAAGGTGATCAAAGAAGTCAAGAGTATCATCGCGAGAGAAATTAGGTGCAGAAGGATCCATAAGAGAGTGTGTAAATTGATCTGGCGGGCGCTAATTGTTGGATTATGGATTCTCAACTAAATAATCTCTCAGATGAATTCTCTTTTAAAAGACTAGTAATTAGTGGATATCTATCCCCAAGAACTCTCTGATACTTAAGTTAATAAGGATTGAAGAAAGAATAATAATGAATTTAAAAGATTTGATAATAATGAGTATTTATAGGGATCAAACCTGTAAGAATATGAATGAGTTTTGTAACTAGACCTTATTCTTGATATTTTATTAGAGAGCTAGAATTTTATTCCAAGTCCAAACTCCATCACTATGCTTTGGCGGAATGGCTGAACGTCAAGCAATTTCGTAAGTAATCGGAACGCTGCAGATATAGCTTGACCGGCTTCTTTAGCTTCTAATGCAAGTAGTTCCGACTTCTCTACATCACTATCAGATATTGTGTTGGCCACTAACACATTAAACATGCAAAGAATATCAATGACACGAGGAGCAGTGGAAAAATATAGTAAAAATTCTCTCCAGGCAGGTATTCTGAATAGAACAGTATGAGACAAAACATCCAGAAACTAAATAGATATAATAAAACATTATAGCACACCAGTCCCAGAATCTGAGAAACAGATTGTGTAATTTTGAAACAATCTTTTTCTGCTTAAGTAATATTTCCATGATAGTTCCCATCTACCATACAAGTAAAAATCCTAGTTAACACCAATCTATTTATGTTTGTGCTGTCTCACACTTCGTACCATTTATTTCGAGTTATTCTTTGCCCTTAACACTTCTTCCTGTACCTTTTCCTTCCCCATAGTGAATTACTTAAAAAGATGTTTCCAAACTGACTATCATTCTTGTTGGAGAATTTGATAATCACTCTCCTATCTTCCTAGTGTCTGACTATCTCTCCGCAATGAACCTTCCTAAAATTTTCACCACATAATTACTATAACCTTTAAGTATATTGAATCCCTTGAAACAGACAGCGAACAGAATTTCAATTGGCAGAAGTAACGTAGCCTGAGTATGACTTCTAAAGTTGCAAAATTCCGGTACAAAATAGTTAGGAAGTCAAACAAAATTCAGTAAAAACCAAAGGAATGACAGAACAAAGCTGCTCATGATCATAATTATCTTACGTTTCAAGATTCTTGCTTGAAAAAGGCATCAACGCCTGAAGCTATGTCAACTGAGGAGATCTTTCCAATACATGATTCATCAGCCGTGACAAACTCAAGGATGGAAGCAGCTTTTCTCTACAAATTTGGAGATGGCGTCTTCAATATCTCAATGAGGCGACCAAAGAATGCTGAACCCAAAAGAGATCCAACCTTTGCAGTTTGCAAGCTGCAGGAAATGTTATAGTTGGATGCATTACTATGCACACCTCATCTCAAGCAGTATACTAAAGCAGACAGTTTTACCAAATATTAAAAAGATCCAAAATCCGGTGGAAAGCTACCAATATATCCAGAAATTCTTGTACACAGATATCAGTCCAATTTATTTTTGTCAAGTGTGAAAAGACTTAAGCTTTGGTGTGGAAAGGTGAAACAACGATGTGTAAAATTGTACTGTCTCCTTGTTTTTTGCTGTTATGTGTTCAAAATTTGGAGAATTTAGAATGAAAAGAAAAGAAAGCTTTTTAATGTAACTTCAAATACTCATTGGCTGGAAATTTTATCAGCAAATTGAAAACGATGCTGACTGAAATCATTTGCAATTCACTTTTGTTTTCCATCTCCTCTTATAGGATAAATGCCAGCTTCGTATGACACTTTGTTAAAATAAAGACCAAAAGGAAAAAGATGTGTCTGTCAGGTTCAGTTCTTCTTAGTTGGGTTGGGCGGGAACATATTTACCATTTTAACCAAGTGGGTGGGCAAAGCCAGATACTTGTACGGAGATGAGATTGATGCTCCGCTCGCCCTCTTATCGCCACTTTTTCCTCTATACACCTACTCCTTCGCCGTAAAGAGGTCCCACGCTAAGCCCAGGTCCAGTTTCAGCAATGGTTGGTCCCATTTTTATCAGGGTACTGAAAATGATACTAACTGGCTGAAGTTGAAAATCCTGCAATTAACTAAATTTGTTTTTCCATCTCTTCTTATATTGCAAACATTTTTTGTTATTCAAATAAGAAAGAAACAAACAAGTCTAAATTCTTATAACCCTTACTTATACCTTTTGTATAATATAGATTGCCTTTCCGTACAGTACAATAAAAGTTTCTTACTAAACTTTATAACAAATTTGGTATTGTTGACCTCGAGAAATATCAAAACTCAACCAATAATTTGGAGGCCACGTAATCAAAGACCAAATTAGTATTGGAAAAATCCTATGGGGAAGAAATTATGTATATATAAATATTATGAAAATCGATTTTAAAATGATTATTTTTTAAAAAAATTATAATTGCACTTGACTTGCACAAAAAACTGACACAAGTCAGCTGTAACTTGCACCAAAAATTGGCGAAAGTTAGCTTCAACTTGAATCAGTTTATGACACAAGTAAAGTATAATTGTAATTTTTTTTAAATTGATCGTTTTAAAGTTATTGTTTATAATATTTATATGTACAAATATAAAAAATAAATATAATTTGATAAATTAATTTTGAATAAACACGATGTGATTTTTGATAAATTTAATTTTTTATATTTTAAATGTTTGAAAAATATTAAAAATTTAAAAATTAAATAATAAATAATAAAAATATTTTTAATTATATATAGTTTAAACAAAAACTGTTTTTGTAAAAAAATTTCACAAGCTAAAAAACCCAGGAAGGTCATTAACTAGACTTCCAAATGGGTGTCAATCTTCTAGGTTGGGCCAGGTCCAATTCCCAATTGTCTGTGGGAACATAATACAGATAAGAGGATGTCACCAATATACGTAAGAATACCAAAAACAAAATCTAAAATAACATCTGATTATAACGCGTTACTAATTGAAATGTATTATTTTTTTATTTTTTTACTTTCACTTTCTCTTTCTTATTCTAAATTCTCTCTGTTTAATTTTTTCAATATTAAATTTTAAAAAAATAAATTTAATTCTTTAATTATCTCTCTCTATTTCTTACATATTCATTATTTGGTATTAAATTTAAACCAAATAAATTTAATTCTTTAATTTTTCTTATTTATTTCATACATATTCATACAAAATTTTAAAAATTAACCTTTTGCTAAAAAAATTAATTTGAACAAAATTTGTAATTTTAAATAAAAATAAATATTATTAAATTGAATGATTATAAATAAATATTATTAACTTAATTATAAATAAACATTTTAATAGTTCAAAATAAAAAATTAAATCCCAACTTTGTTTTTTTTAAAAAAATAAAAGAATGATTCTTAAAAATTTCGCCACGACACTATAAGACAAAAACCAACCACTTAAGCTTACTACGATCCTTGCAAACATTTATAAATTTTTATAATCGAAATCTACACATATCATATTCAATAATTTATAAATTTTTATAATCGAAATCCACTCTGACATATCAGATTCAATAATTTATAAATTTTTATAATCGAAATCTATTTCGACATATCAGATTCAGTTCTACTAGGCATTTTAAGACCGTGACCGAACTCCGCCAATTGGGCCTCTTTGAAATCAGCATTCACCAAAACAGGAAAAAAGGTACCTACAGCTGAAGAATAATGGCAAAGCAAGAGTTACGCCAGAAAAGCCAATCCTAGAAGCATCTGACGCAAAAATCCAGGCGATATTACAAGAAAGAAAATGAGGATAATTTTTGCTCTCCTTGATTCATTGTACACTTCAAAGCATTTCACTTAGAACGGCTATTCACATATCAGTGAAATACAAGATTTACGTAGATATCTCCCTGCTTGAATCCATTTCATACTAGCACATAAATAGTTACAACATACACGGAATCAGGTATGCCTAACACTACAAACTAGCATTAGATCATGAGTTAGCTAAGAATCAGTTCTCAAGTTTCTCTACCAGGCAAAATTTGGTGACGGTACCTGCTCATGCTGCCGAAAACATAGATTCAGTTGGTGCTCGGCTATCAAATTTATCTCATATGAACGAGTTAGTTGTCAAGGCTTCCGCTTGGCATGAAGACTGCTAGCTCTGCAAGGCATGAGTAAAAATGCCCATTCGTGGTGCCTCAATTTTGGAAGCCTCAACTGCACAGTCCCTTGGAGTAAAATCATTCAATATTTGAACCTAAACTAGTGAATAAACTATATTTCACTCATGAAACTTCTTGAAGTGCAAGATTCAGTTCATGTGCAGTCTTGGCAACTGACCCGCCTCTCCTGAGAAGCCAAAAGATTATGAAAACAGGAAAATGATCAGTAATCAGTTCAGCATTGTGTACAGCATAGAAGAAATTGCGACTCCCAAACTGAGAGAACATGAAACCTGCAAAGGACAGGCAGAGATTGCTTCACTTTTTCAAGCTCGAGAAAGCACATATTGCAGCGTTCCAACCTTTTGTTGCAAAAAATATAGGAAAGAACCTGGTCGTTAGAAGATGTCAGGCGGGGAATTTCCAAAAAAAAAAAAAAAATCCACCACACCTTTGCTCCGCCTCAATATCCACACCCACAGATGAAGGCGCAGATAGTGAAGAATAAATCACAGAACCAAACACTCTGACCAGCTTGAGAAGCATTTCCAGGGAGATACATTGATGCCTAAAGAAGAATAGCATTAGATACCCCAGACCACTCAACTCAAGAAAACCTCAGAAAGATGGAATCATCATCTTGTACAAATACCTAAGTAAAATTCATGTTTCCTTCTCTTTTTTGGATGTGTCAAAATTTTGATATGCTGAGACAATTATCAAAGTAACAAAAAATAAACTATGATTCTGTTTTCTTCAGTACTTTCCCTAGTTCAATTTTCCATTGCTCTTCCAGCACTTGTCATCAGCAGAGAAATTGTTTTGAACGTCTAGGGTAAAATCCTTCCGCACCTCCATTTCAATATATATATATGACATTTTAAGCTTACGCACATTGAGGGTTCTGAAAACAGGATACTTTTTTTAATCAAAGTACTAAGTTACCCTTCCTCTCTAATCCAGCGAGATATTCATGTACCATAGCTGGTAAAAACAAATATTTTCAGGAATTTCTTATTATAGTCTTAGTAACAGTTCACACTGCTTTCTAATACCATCTTCTCGTAATTAATTTTTTATTTTCGTTTTCTTAAATTCATATGCAAACATCTCTTTGCTGAAGTATAGCATTCCCTCAATCCAAAGTCTGAACAACTTTGGAAACCGAAAAGTTTTAGATTGCATGTCTTAAGAAGGCTTTTGGTCCAAAGAGACATGTTCCTGATGATCATGGCGACTTCATGAAATGAACCTTACACAGACAAGACAGTAGCTAAAAATGGTCATGTTTTCTCTAGTTTTAGATGTGATTGGTGTTTGAAACCTTAGTGTGGGAATTACTTCATAGAGAATTAATGTGGGAAACTTCTTAGCTGCTAATTCTATAACACTTATTAACTGGATGGTTCAGCATCAGTATCCTTTAAAAGGAAAGTTGTCAAACACTTGGTATATAAAGTATAGTTGCAGCCATCAGTTTCTAACAACTGCTAAGATTCAATATATAGCTGTACAAACAAAACCTATGTTTTTTATTTAACTAAAAACTCTTCCAACAGGCATCATATTTCTCAAGTTTTTGGCATTATATTTCCAAAATTTTATGATAAAAGTCTTCTAAAGTTTGTTCTACACAAATTCTGGTGAAGTGAAGCATCAGGTAGTAAATTTTTCAGTTTTTAAGAATTTTTGCTGTACTTCAGTCCTTGTAAGGGTAACTCAGGCAGAAGACAACAGTCATATGGTTAAACACCTGCAGAATCATTGGACACTTTACCAATCAAGTTCTTCCATGTAAAATGATAAAGTTAATATCAATGTGCAAAAGACTCTAAGACTCACAACTAATGCAAAAGGCAATCTCATTGAAAGGGTAACTCAGGCAGAAGCAAAAGGCTTCTCTGTAACACTTCCACTAAGGCAGAAATTGAACAAATGCATGGAATCTTGGCTTGTGAGCAAACCATGGAAGTATGACCATCTTTCACTTTCTTTCTTTCCCTTCAATCAGCTTGGCACATAGAAAATTCAGTACAGATGACTTCGTCAAAATGTTTCAAATATTAAATAGTTTGTTCAAGTTTTAGCAAGGTTCAAAAGCAGCACAAAAAGAACAGAAAAAGAAAAACGGATATTTCTCCAACCAGTATCAAAGACTGAACAAGTGCAACCTCATATATCTTATTTTAGTTTAACCTTCTCTTTAAACCTCTTCACAGACTTGCTGCTTTATTACTTCTCCAGTGTATGGTACTACAGCCTGCACAACTATAAAGACTAAAAATACGAGGTAAGGCAGACTTTCTGTGGTAATTTTGTTTACCTATCCATTTCACTTTCAAGGAGCCTGTTGAGAAGTGGCAGGAGACAAGTACAGATATCTAATGTAACAATATCAGTTTTTCCTGTCAGAAGGCTCATTACATCAGCAATAACCTGCATAAGGCAGCACACCGCAAGGATAAGAATCTGAGTTCATTGGCAGTAATCTGTCCAAACGAGAGAGATATACAGTGCTTACAGCATGATCAGACATCTTCTCCATAGCATTCACGGCCCCTTTAATATCCTGCCTCTGCCAGTAGTTATAAACCATCTGCAAACAGTAAAGAGAAAATTTAATTGAATGCACCATAAATAATAAAAAAAACAGCAGCAAATTACTAAAAGTGACTAGTAATTATGTGACTACAAAAATTAATGCAGCATCTACACTCTTCCTCTTTCTCCCACTCCCTGCCAAACCAACTACACTTTTACTTTCTTTCCAGTTGAAGCTTAAGAAATTTCTTTTTGTCCATATTCTATGCCGTCAGAAAAAAAAATCCACCAGCATGATAATCGCTACAAATTATAGTCACGTACACCCACTCGAGAAATCAATATATGCTAAACTGCCAACTGTCTCAGACATAAAGTAGACAATGTAGACTACGGACGTATACTGGTTTGCCTTTTCACCTTTTTTTTTTTACTGCATCTAAAGCTGAACTGTATGCAGAGAACTCCAGGATGTGAAAAATGAGGATTAAATCAATGGCAAGAATACATTTGCTGAGAGATGAAATAAATCAACACAGAGAGTTCTCCCCAAAGACTTCAATTTTGTGAAGAAAACTTGTAAAAGAAAAATTTTGCTGATTATCAAAGGCTATATTTCGGAAATTAGAATAATCTTCCTCCATAAGTCATTTGGTAAATCAAGGAGGTAGAAGCTAAGTTTTCTCTTCCTTGGGAGCTCAAGAGTAAAGAAAAGAGATGGAAAAAAAAGATACAGTACATGTTGAGTCGTGGAATCAAATTTGCTAACAGTAAATGTTGAATACAATCATTTCTCAATTAACTCTCAAGGGATATATTTGTGTACTAACTCATTAAAACTTCTTTCAATTTTTCTTCATTAAACTACCAAGCAGAATCTTAGGTGATTATTAAATTCTCTTTTTTTCTTCTCTTTTAACTGTTTTCTTCTCTTTTTTCCCTCCTTTTACTGCAAACTAGGCCCTAATGCTTTGGCACTAGAGGAAGATTCAATCTTCTTCCCTTTGTTGGACATCCTCATTAAGAGTGTATGTTTCTCTGGGATAAATTATGTTTATAATGAGTATTCTGTGATGAAGAACCTTAATAGCAGACTTTTCAAACTTGCCACGCAAGTTGTAACCAAAAAGAGGCACTGCTAGGTGAATGAAGGTGCTGCTTATAAGACATCAACGATCAGCATACTGATCAAGGGAAGAACTTTCATCAAACATAATGTATCTTAAGTCATCCGATGGGTCCAGGGCCTGTGCTACCCAGACCAAAAGGAGCCAACGTAACAAGGAGGGAGAACAAAACAGCATAAAGAACAGCTGTGAGCCATGGTTATTCTAATGGACTTCAAAAAGGATTTACCTTGGTCTACATGTAAGCATAGTGAAACTCATTATCTTATTTAAGAGTTGCTTAGTATACGATGTCTATATTTGGTTTTAATTTTTCCTTTTTATATCCTACAAAAAGAATAAAAAAGCTTGTCCTAATAAGCATAACAACATCTTACAACCGAAAGATGTTTAACTGGTTAAAAGAAATTTCCACCATATTAACAAGTTTCATTACAGCCTTTGACTTGCAAAGGATAACTTAGTGATAACTCAGCAATGAGTTTGTCAATAAAAATTCAAATTTACAGAATGACATTTTCCATATTGCAAATAGAATTCTCTAATGATTAATGAGAGCAACCCTAGAAAAATTTCATGGAATTAGATATAACAAAACTTAGGAAACACAGCATTGAGACAGGCAAAAATCCTTTTTATTCCTGGTCTCTCTGTATTTTGAACTTTTCTTTCGTTATCCTTTTGTTAGAGTGGGGATATAATGACGAAATTCCTGCTCTAGTGCAGCAATTAAAATAGCTGCAGCTCAACTAAAAGTAACAATCCTAAGCCTTTTACTATTAGTGCAGTAATTTTCTGAAAGCTCATACAAAAACTTTTTCAATGCTTTTCTGGGGAAGACAGTTCAAGCATTATTCATCAGATCAAGATAATTAACAATCAAACAGCCACCAGTGCATATCACAAGCATTAGCAGCTCAATTTTGGTTTCGCATCCTACCTTAATCCTCTAGCTGTATACAAGAAATTAAACTTCAACTTGAAATGCTTACAAACTGCAGATTTGGTGCGTTAGAACTTTCAAAGATTAAATTTCTTAACTTCCATTAGTTTCTATCTATGTTCATGTGATTTCAAAGGGGTCATAAAATAATGTCCTGCGTTATTTGAAAAAGTGTTGGCCCACAAACTAAGGTTGGGTGGACCTCCCTATCTCTAATAAGTTAAGTAGTTGGGCATGATAATATGGTTCTGCAGGTATCTTGTTATGATTACGTGCATTTAGGTTCTTTAAGTCATATGCTAATAAGATCATCAGCACTGAGATTTTTAAACTGATGTTAAAGGTTTATACATAAATACACAGAATAACAAAATATAAATCTCTACCTGTAGTTTGGCTAAACGAGTCTGCATGGAGCCAATGAATTGATCATGATGTTTTATCAAGTCAGCTAAAACATCCTCCTCACTGCTAGATACCATCTCCTCAGCATATGAAGGCTGATGACTCTGAATACATTGTGAGTTCCAAACAGAACCACATATGAGACATAAGCATTACTACATCAAGGGCAAAATATATCAAGGAAAAAGATACTCAGTTCTCCATAACATGATCAATTAAGTGATTCAGATCCTATAGCATATTGATACCCTAATTAAGAAAACTGCAAGCAGATAAGTTATTAGAGATGTTATCCATTTCATTTAGGAAGTAATAATGGTACTCAAGGCTTGATATAGCATGTCTACCAAGCAACTCTCACTGTACCTCCTCCATAAATAGGAATTGCATCCTAAAAAGTTTCAAACCAGAGAATGACTAGATATGCGCCAAGATATCATACTAAAGTTGAAACACTGAGATGTTTCTTTCATAAAAAGGTTAGAAAATTACATGACTATTCACTCTCAAGCCGAATTAACTCACATTGAAATATTAAACTGCAGAATAAGATAAAGTTAATATTCCAGCGAGGAATAATAACTGATGCAACAAGTTGAGTGTTAGGCACTCAAAACTTAAGACTTACATGTTGTGGACTAATAGTTGAGCTCATCTTTGATTAAGCGTCTCTCTAGTTGCAAACAAGTGATGATCCCAAAGTTGTTTGAAAAATTAGAGTACTAGAATGTGAAGAGCTTTTATTAGTAACAGTTACTTTTCAAGTAACTCCAAAGAGGCTTTCTATCATTTTTTTCCAGGTTTGATGTAAAATAAATAAACAAATTATACTAGAAAATCTTCAGCATCAAGATCCAAATTTTGACTAGGGCTCAAAATATCAATATAGATTTCAGATAAAATAAATCAGAAGAATCAATCAAGTAATGTGCAATCATTATATAGCAGCTACATTTTTGTCATAAGTACAAATATTTTCCAAGGAAATTTCCCACTCAGTTGGCATATGAAATGGCCTCTAACCTGAAGGCTCTTCAAGGGCACATAAAAAAAAATTACCACTTATTGCTAATCAAAAGAGAAAACAAGAAGAAGATGGAGATAAGCACACCACGCCAGTTGAAAGTGTGTTTTGGGTATTTACTGTGCCATGAACATTGCTGGAGGTAAGACCTCCATGGTACGAAGGAACTCTTTCTCTCCTCTCCCAATTTGCAACGAGGGAGCATGTTCTTCCTAATTTTAATTTAACAGAATGAGTAAGCCATCATTAGATAACAGACCAAAACCATCTATAAACAAGTACATTTACCTCCTTTTTGACCATCCATCAAGCTTGAATCCCTATTAAAATTTAGCATACGGGTTTCATCTGCTGTAGAAATAACCAAAAGAGCTAAATATATCAGCTAAAATAAAAATAAATAAAAGAAACTAAACAATCTCAAGCTAATTTACTGATCACATTTAGTAGAATAACCAAGTAAATAAAAAAAGAATGTGGGAAAATAACACAAAATGTGCATCAATTTCTCTTAAGCATATAGCATTCAAATATCACATTAAAAATAAAAAATGGTAGGAACCAATACATAATAGAAGTTCATTATATGACATGTTCTTGAAATCACATGGGATGAAGTAACAGAGAAATTACTGTTTCCAGTCTTCAAGACAACAGAAATGATATAAGAAAAGCATATTATGACATACTGCAACAAAAAAAAATTTATTTTTGCTGCAACAAGATTTATTTAAATTTACAGAACGAGTGTTCTTGAAATCTTATTAATGAATACTAAAAGATATACCAGGTGACCAACAATAGAGCAAGCACCAAAAAACCACAGACACATTAAAAAAGAAGTAAACTCTGAAATGCAAGCATGTACAAGATTCATGTATGGATAGGTAGGAATTTACTCAGCCTTAAGGTCACATTCAAGTTTTACTGGAGCCAAACATCCATTATCATTATTTCTCTTTCTTCTTTTTCTAATTTAATGGGATCATAAGTCCTCCAAATAACATCAAAACCACCATAGAAGCTCTTACCTGGAGGACGAATACTGCTATCTGCAAGCCCAGTCACCTCCATTGCCTTTGGGGCCTCAATTTCAGAGGGTGAAGTAGCAACTGACCTATTCAATTCATCTTTAGCATTCGAAAACCTACAAATATCTGAAGCTCTTGACTGCAAAGACACTGGCATTGTTCTTCCAACAATGCCTTCCTTCCTTGATTCCATTGACTGCTCTAACCTTGAATTATTTCGGGGGACAACTACAGGTATTATATCTGACCTGCTGAAAAGTGAAGTGTTGGCTGTGGACTGAACTTTTACAGCGTTTCTCTTCGGTGCTGTTGGATTCAAAACTGCTGTTGAATTGACTGAAGTGGTTCTCGGTCCACCACTGAGATTTACCCTTTGAGGAGTACCAGGTAAACTTCCAATAGCTTTAATTAAAAATATATAGATCATCATAAATTTTGATAGCTGAACTTAATGAAAGAGATAAGTCATGACTGGATGAAACAACATATGAGGATATATGAGAAATATAGGGACTAAATATTTTCTCAAACTATGTAGTCAGCTTTTGGAGAAATCATGCAAAAACATGGAGGAAATTTATCAAAATATAAGACACACAAAGTCATAGGTAGAAGCAGGTCCTGAACTCGATGCAATATCTGGTTGAGAGAAACCGGAAGAGGATTTATCCAAATCTCTTTGAATAGCACCAAAAACCAAGAATCCATGGTGGCACTTAGCCTCAGGAAGACTTTCATAGAACTGGGAAGTGGAATGCACAATTTACCATTTAGGAAGAGCCGGAAGATTGCTGGAAGCAGGTCATAAAAATAAATTTTTCACGTAGATATCCAACGTTGCTGAAAGGGAATGCAAGGAACATCCGTAGATATGAATTTGGAGAAACAAGTAGATTTCTTCAAATGGACTAGCTGGTTTTTCAGGTTTAACAGCCGAAAATATGAGACTCTGGAAACAGGTGCATTATACCCAAAGAGGAAGAAGATTATTAAAAGAAGTAGTTGTTACGGTAAAGTGGCTATACAATGCTATTTCATGATGCTTTGTTCACAGGGATTTTTATAGGTAATGCTAGGGACATTTCTCAAAATGATGGCAGCTGACAGATGTAAAAGAAAAAAGAAAACAAAAAAAAGAAGCTGGTCCCATATGGGAGAGAGTGAGAGAGGCGAGCTTTGTAAGAAAATGAAATTGAAATCCCTTCAATGGAAAGCAAGGAACATTAAATTAGGCCGCTGTTTAGCTTCAAAGTAACCGTTCCAGCTTAGTATAAATAGCTTAGACCTTTCTGATGAATTTAGTGACCAGAGTTCAAAGGTGTACTCAATGATAGACATTACTTGAACAGAATCAGTTTGTGGAAGCACATTACGTTCCATACGAAAAGAAAATGCTCAACAAAGACCTCTAGGGGGTTTTGAAAGGCGAAAGATCTGAATACAGGGAAGTAGTAAATGAAAAAGAAGAAAATAAGAACTATTAAGACAAAAAAAGAGTTTACATGCAACAGATTTGGACTCCCTGTTAAGATCTGAATTTTGAGACGTGGAAAGCCTGCCTGAACATTTTGTTTCTTTCACAGGATCTGAAGTTTGTGAAATAGATAACCTGCCCAAACTGCTCTTTGAATTGTCCTCACTTGGTATGGAAAAACACCCACTTGGATTAGATTTCAATTCTGATTGGCCATTTACCCGACTTGTACTTCCCATGGCATATGGTTCAATCCGCTGTAAGAGACAATATTGAGCAAGGAAGTTCACAACATATTGAAATTTGAACAAGGAGAAAAGGGAAACACTAAAAACATTCTATATTTTATACAAGTGCACATACCGAGATGTCAACAACCCAAACTCCAACACAACTTTGGTTATATGAACATCCAAGAAGTTTCCCTTCATGACCATTAAGATCAGACAATCTAGACCATCCCACATCAACTGAGTCATGACATCTGATTGGTTCCCATGAGTAAACCTACACAAAGTATTGCATTTGAACAAATGGCAAGAAGATTACAATAATTCCATATTCCAATGTTACTCACACTAAGAACCTACCTTCAAACTCTCCTGCAGACCACAAAGAAGAGTTTTACCATCAGGATTGAAGGTCATACAACGTACTCCTGCAGTCTGGATCGGAAAAATAAATTATATCAAACAGGACTTCACATACTAGGAAGATAGTTCAAAGCTTCGTTCAAAACATGTGAAACCAATAGAAATGACATTATACAGAAGGGCAATCCTACCTCAGGTCCAGCAGATCCTATAAGTTCAAAAGTTTCAAGGTCCCAAAATTTCACAGTTTTGTCAGCTGAACCTGTTAAGGAAAATACAAATTATAGATTGACAGGCAGTTATAGGAAAAGAAAATGTAACGGATGTACCACAAAGAAAAAGCATGTTCTTGCAGACTAGGAAAACTGAAAACTAGAAGCTGCTTAGCAGTAAGTTATGAATAGAAAAGCAGAACTTTCACTCCAAAAAAATTAACTTAATCCCAATGCTTCAAACTCTAACTTGTGAATGGGCATGGGTGCACTTCCCAGCTAGCATTTATATCTACCATCATTAAATAGAAACAGAAACCCAGAATTGGTTGCTCAGGATTTGTATAATATGTAACAAGGAATAGGAATAAAATTAATATATCATAGCATATTTGTTCTGCAATCGTCATTCGAGAGATCCTGCCTATCCAAATCCAGAAATTCACAACAGTACTTCTAGGTTGAGAATGAGACCACGGCAGGTACCACTGTGGCCCAAGGTGAAAGGTAGCCGTAGCTCAATGAATTTTCACGTGCTTGCTTTAAATAATTATACAAAAAAACTTGACACGCATTCTTTTGATGCCAAAGAAAAGAAGAGGGGGGATTACTAGTGAAAGAAGAGAAACAATTAAGATCTTATTTGATTGTCAAAGAAAATAAACACATTCCTGACCTTTAAATTCCAGTATTTGGTTCATTATCTATATTCTAGGAAAGATATTTGATTTCTAATTTCCAGGAAAATAAATGCAAAATAACGAGATAGTGAATCATTCCTGGGAGGTGATACCATGATTCCTTTCCATAAAATTTTGTCAAAAAAGACCAAAAAAGAATAAAAATAAGAGATATAGGAGACCTTTTTGACATCATCATCTCTTCATCTCTATTTATATATTCCTCCTCAACTATTATTTTCTATCCCCCAAACCTGATAATGTACTAATTAAAATTTCTAGAGCTCCACTTGTTGTATCTTTGTTCTTTTCCTTTCAAAAAGTTATGATAACTAAATTAATTGTAAACTGCTAGTTTAAGGACTGTATCATGATCATATAACTAATTAGATTTATCATTCTTTCTCCTCGATATATAAAAGAAAAACTGATACTGTTACCCAAAGAAAACAATTGAATCTTCAACGAATACTTGAATTTGAAATAATCCATACGTTGCTTCTCTATCCATAATGGAATATGTGCCCCACATGAAGATAAACATTTTTAGTAAGAATTTACATTTTTAGATACATCAGTTAAACAACAGAGAAGCATGTTGAGTTTCAAAATACAGCATGAAAGAAGCTCCAGTCCTGAAATCACGCAGAATCTATTCCCAAACTCATCTTCCTACATCATATTCTGTGCTTAGAGCAGCTTGCAGGTAAACTCAACATTTAACTAAAAGAGAAGAAAAGATTACTAACTTCACCAAAATGCTGTTAGTAGAAACATATAAAGTACTACAAACCATTCTTATACTCATATAGCAAGCCAGGTCAACTATTGAAAGATTAAGCAAACAGAAAACAATGTATTAGAGGCTTGCCATTAAGTTCCTGATGACCGAGATTCTGACCTAGAAATATATCATTAAGCAATCGAAGAGGTGATAAAGCACTATAGGAAAAGTTCTTCCTGACCTGTGGCCAGTAAAAACTCATGGGGATGAAAATCAATACACTGGATCTGCCCTTCATGAGACTTAAAATCATGTAACAATTTTCCCGCAGTTAAATCCCAGAGCTGCAAAAATGATAATATGATCACAAATAATAAGCAAGGGTAAGCCAGACTCCTATATCACACAAGAAGTAATCATTTAACTTCTTCAAAACAACAAGGTCTTATTGATACAAAACACAGCTCCAACATTAAATTGGTAAAACTGCTTCAAAATTAAATTGTTGACTCAGTTGTAACTCATTTGTAATTCCATTCTTTTTTTTTTTTTTTTTTGGTGGGGGGTGGGGAGGGGGGTGTGCAAGAAGAAGTGGAGGTAAGAAGAAAGGAAAGACTGAACCTTCACAGTGTTGTCCTCTCCACCAGATACAACCCACCGCCCATCCGGTGTAAACCTAATAGCATTGACACCTCGTGTATGACCCTTGTAAGTGTGAATACACCCTTTGCGTCTAATATCCCATATCTTCAAATTTGTGTCCAGTGATCCAGAGGCAAAAAACTCCCCAAATGGATGAAAGTCCAAAGAGATGCAATTTGATCGATGACCAGTGAGGGTACGAACGACTAACTCCCCCATCCCGAACCAAAAAACAAATAAATAAATAAGAAAGTTTATCAGCCAAAAAATAACCAGAAAAAGACAAATTGCATGCATGCACTAAAGCAAACATACTCTTAGCCTCCTCCAAGTCCCAGAGCTTAATGGTGCCACTAGCTGCTCCTGCAGCTACCAACACCTCAGAAGAATCAAAGCTAACTGAATCAATGCCACTTGAATGACCAGACAAGCTCTAGACAAGAATCACAAATACTCATCAATCAAACAGTTTACAAGAACATTACATATCTACTTTATTCGCTACTATGAACAAAAAAAAAAAAAAAATCCAAACACTTCCCCATTCTGGACAACTGGTGCATGCAAAGCAAACATTGATGTGGTACTCTTTAGTAGCAAAGTGCTCTTGATGTTTGAAAAGGTAAATACATGCCAAGGAAGTAATCATACTTGAGGATTAGTTTTGTTCTTTTTCTTCCTTTTTTTTTTTTTTTGGTTTTGGTGTGGTCCATAAGGAAACATTTAAGGACATTTAAAGGAAACAACATATCAAAATGAACACTCTGCAAGTGCAAATGGCGGAAGGGACCACATGAGAAGAATGGGGAGCTGGGGTAAGGGGGCGGGGAGTTAAAATTCAAAGCGAAAAAAGCAAGCTAATATTAAGTGCAACGGGCGATCAGTTAAACTGACCAGTATGGCATTGGGCTTGCCAATGGCCCAGAGATTGACCTTGTGATCTTCTCCTCCCGTTACAAGAACCCTGGATGACTTCCGTCCAATCTTCAAACAGTTGACACTCTGAGAATGTGCTACAAATTCCTCTAAGGCAACATTGAGTCAAGGCTGGGGTTTTCAATTTCAAAAGAGAACTAAGGGAATTAAAAAAGCAACCCATAAGATCTGAAGAAACAAAAGAATCACTCGTTCACATCCAGTAGATCGGAGCAAATCGGCGGCATTTCACATCATATCTTCTCTAATTCAAAAGAAAAAATTAAGAGACTGGCCCTATTCAAAATTAAAACAAGGATACGTAGCTTATAAGCACGTTTGGCAGTCGTCATCGGGTTCCAAGGCGGAAAGGAAGAAGGCCCAACGGCGGTGTAGTAGTGGAAGCCGCGAAAAATGTCGGTAAGGCTACTCAATCTGCAGATCTCGATGATGAAGGTATGATAATTGTAAAAGCCGCCTCCGCATTTTTTGAAAATGATTTTTGTTGTTCTCTCTTACTTGCTTCAACTTCACGAATATATAAACAAATTACCTAATAAGAAGACAGCAACTACTGCTAATAATGATTACTAGTATTATTATTATTAGAAATACTCGTCCATTTCTATTACTTGGTCGCTGGAGGAGAAAGGACTGAGCACAGAAGAAGCGGCTTATACCCTCATAATACACTCACAAATACTACTACTCTCTAATGATAAATCTCTCTCACTCTCTAGTAGAGCTTTCAAATTTTTTTGAAATGCGAACGTAAAAGCAGCGATTATTCTCTCAGAACGGCAAACGCATTCTGTGATTTTTTTGCACAACCAACTGCAGTGCCTGAAAATGCCCACAAGGTAGAAGCAACAGTAGAGGAGAGAGAGGAGTGGGGGAACGGAGGGGCCACGGAGGGAGGAAGAACTGCCCTTTCAAGATCTTACACATTTAATATACAACGCAGCGAAATCGTAGTGCGTCTTTCAAATCTTTTTTTTTTTTTGGATGAGTAGAAAAAGAAAAAAATCTTCTCTAAAATGAATTGAAACCCCCACCAGACCTTTTCCAGATGTTACCAAAATTTTAAAAATTTTTGTTTTTTCAGATTCAGTTTTTGTTTATGACTACACATGTTTTAGGCCCCGAGAGTTGGGTTTTTTCCTTTTTTGGATACAGGAGAGGTGAGCTTAAAAAAAAAGAATAGAGACTTTTTTTTACTTTAAAAGGGAAATGATATTTGAAAAGGAAAGAGTGTGCAAATGATGGCTACTGTTTCCTTTCTTCCAAATTAAATTCGTAATGGCCAGCACTTCCCTCCTAACAAAATCAAATAGTGGCAATCCCTTTTCATCTTTTGTTTTTAAGCCTTTTTGGCATTATTTTTGTCTTCAGACTTTTGTTTGATGTATTATTAGACCTCAAAATTTTTCAATACCATATTCTTCTAAAGAAAAATAGCTGATTTACTCTTTAAAGTTAGAGTCTCATCATTATTTAGTTACTCAAATTTTTTAAAATTTTATAATTTATAAATATTTCACATACTATTGAAGTGGTTTCGCCAATAATCTCTTTAATACTTTTTACCAAATAGAGCACGTAGTATTTTTATGAGAGTATTTATTTTAAATAATATAAAATTTTTTAAAATAATATTTAAATTAACTTTTGAGATAAAATAAACTACTTTTTAAAAATTTTAAATATTAGTATGATAAATATATCTTTACAAAAATATTAGGTGCTTCTGTTTTTTAACAAAAATCTACCAAAAAAGTGATAACAAAATTATTTTGACAATATATAAAGTATTTAAAAATTTCAAAAGTTAAAAAAAAAACTTATATGACTAAAGATGATACTCTAATTTAAAGACTAAATTAGCCATTTTCCCCTTCTTCTTCTTCTTCTAAATGTATTTTCATTTTGAAACTATTTTTGCAATACAGGTACCCTTAACATTCAGGCATTAGACACTTCACATTCATTATTACTAATTTTCACCACCATATTCAGCACTGCCAATACATGACAAAGTTTGAAGGCTAGCCTACTGGTTGGCTCGTATAGGTAGGCTTGGGCTTAGTATGTCCAAGCCTGTTTAAACGCGAGTTTTTTTGCCAGTTCTGTTTAATTAAACTTTCCACATTATAGAAGGACAATTGCATGATTACTTAGAATTTTCTTTTTGGCTTCCATATTTACCAGAGGAAAAGAAGCTGACGATATATGTTAAATTCATGATTATGTAGCTTTGGCTTTTTGTTGCTGTTTGGGATTTTGTGATTCTTAGTCATGTTTTTCTATTGATAAACATATGATTTGTTACTTGGTTTTGTGAATAGCCTGTAAAATTTGCTACATACCATATTGGCAAGAGTTAAATTACTAGATTTATAGATTATTATGGGAGAAAATTAGAGTTAACTGATTGTGCTTTATCTAGTCCTCTTCCTAGCTTTGGTCAATGCTATATTACTTCATTATGACATTGGACAAAGTTACATTATGACGGTTGTTTTTCATTGTGTAAACAGGCGGAGCTCCAATACTTGCATTGGACTTACTGTACAGAACTAATCTCTTTTTGGATTTAGTTACCTCATTGACCATGTAAGTATCCTTAGTTACTAGATTGTCTTGCCGAACTAAGTATTTTTTCCCTTCTTCTCATATACTTTATGCAAATTGGTATACATTTGTGAATAGAAGACTAATAAATTTCTATATAGGCTCTGTATCTATATTTATGACGCGTATGCCTATATTCAAAAAAGATAAAAGTCTTTCGATCGTAGTAACTTTTATCCTTAAAGTAAATTGGTGTGAAAAGTGTTTACACCTTTAGAAACGTAAATTTTTTTTGATAAATTCAATTAAGTAATGTTGTATTAAGTTGAGATGTTAAGCAATTTGTTATACTTAAAATTTCTTAAATATATAACTATTGAAAATTATTTTTTACTAATTATGTAGATGATCATCTCTTTATTAGGACATTAGAAAAATTACTAAACAATTACTTCATCGTTTTAATAACTTTGAATTTCTTGATTATATGTATTGATTTTTTGTGTTTGACAATCTAATTATTCATTTATTTTATGCATATTAAAAAACTCAATTCCAAAAGTTTTTACTAAACATCGTTTCCCTATGCATAACACCGTGTGTAGTCAACTAAACTCGGGGTAAATCACATTGACCTCCTTGGACTCTGTGTTGTTACATACATCTTCTCTATTCTGACTACACTATATGAGCATTTGAGGTTTGTATGCAAAATTATGTTTTCTTAATTTTTGAACAGTTCTTGCCTCGTCCTTTAGTGATTATTTATGGCCTCGTCGTTTAGTGATTATTGGATGAAAATATGGTCATCGTTGAGAATCTATCTGTTAGCCAATCCCAAGTTATCGATTTTTCTATTGGACTCTTTCTGATTGTCTGCTCATTAAGTCAATTTTGAATTTTTACTTTATGATTTATTTCATGTTCTTTTTTATTTGACCTACTTTTCTGGACAACAAACTTTATGTAATATTCTTCTTGAGTAATATGTTATTCTTCTTGAGTAATATGTTGGTGTGAAAGTAACACATCAATTTACTTTAAGGACAAAAGTTACTCAAGAAATATTTTTTGATATATTTAATTATGTAATATTGTATTAAATTGCGATGTTAAGTAATTTGCTATGCTTATAATTACTTAAATATATAACTATTAGAAAATATTTTTCACTAATTTTACAAATAGTGATATTTTATTAAGATATTATTAGAAGAGTTACTAAACAAATACCTCAACATCTTATCAAATATAAATTGTTTGATTATATGTATAGATCTTATGTGTATTCGGCAATCTAATTATTTATTTTATATTTTATTATTTATTATTAAAATAATCTGTGTAATAATTTTGTACTAAAAATTATTTTTCGTGCACAATACATATTTTTTTGCTCGTACAATCTTATAAAACCAAATGAAAAAAGTCACTACTACATATAATTTTAAACTTAATTTTATATAAAAAAACTAAATTATTTTCAATTTCTCTTTCTATCCAATATCTTCTCTCTCATTTTTTATTTATAATTTCACTAAAACTAATAAATATCGCATTAAATCGAAACATATAATTTTACTAAACCATCAAATTTTAAGATAAAATTTTTGAAATTTTTTTGAATTTCGAGCAAGTTCCGCCATCTAGGCTGCCAAAAATTTTCTCTCTTTTCAAATTTATTTTTTTATCCTTTTTCAAATTTTTATTTTAAAACCGATAAAATTTAATTCCAATATAACTAGAAGTGTTCATTCGATTATTCAGTTCTATTTTGGTGGGATAATTCAGTTTTCGATTGATTTTTTAAAAAATTTACAAAATCGAACCGAACTGAATTTTTTAAAAAAAATCGAATCAAACTAAAACGAAATAATTTGATTTGGTTCGATTTGGTTTGATTAAAATCAAAATTAAAAAAAAGAAATAGGTAATTTTATTTTTAAAAAAATTTATTTTAAAATTAATTTTTATTAAACAACACATTACCAAAATACATTCATATATAATTTTTTTAAAATTCAATTTTTCGATTCGAGAATAAAAAACGAACCGAATTCAATTCTAATATCAAAAAATCAAACCGAACCGAAAATCTAAAAAATCAAACCGAAATATATATTTCAATTCAGTTCGATTTAATTTTTCTAATTACACTAAATAATAAACACTCCTAAAATATAATTCTTTATGATATTGTATAGCGTGGATTAATGTAATACTTATTTAGTTTTAGTAAAATTATAAAAAGAGAAGATCTTGAGTAAAAATAGAGGAAAATTAAAAATCATTTAACTTTTGTCAAATTCGAAACTACATTGCCAATAAAAAATAGGGATAAACAGATAATAGAAAGACTATTTGTCAATAGCCCACGGCCTCTCAACCGCAAAACCATTGAAGGCCAATTACTGAATGCAGCAGCAAATGCAAGATAAGCGGAGGCACCATTAAGCACCCTATTTGTTTTCTTTCCCTCTTCCGCTTCCGCCTCTGCCATAACAAAAACAACATTTGGACTGGAATTTCCACGATGCCAAACAACCCCCCCCCCCCCCCCCCCAAAAAAAAATCACCCAGGATGCAGTAAACAGGAAAATTTGCTGTTTTCCCGTTGTTCAACTGTATATCTAACACAATCAAGCAATTGTCATAACCAAATGCCAAACAGTTAAGGAGGAAAAATGAAAAAGATGAAAAAAGGATGTCCTATTAATACCGAACCTAATTTAAAAAATAATTAAAAAATTATCAGGAAAAGAGAACTAGAAGCCAGAGTTTCGCCGCCTAAGACTGGGAAGATTGGAAAACAACCCAACATTTCCAAGCAAAAATAGAGCAACGACAAGCAGGCATGTTAAAATTATCCACATCCACTGCTGTAGCTTCCTCCTACTTTTGTTGCGAAGGGGAGGGGGGATAGATTTTGCCTTGCTTTGCTTGGTGAACTGCAATGGTTTCTGAATTCTTTTTGAAGCTGCAGCAGGATTCTCCTTAATTTCAGGCTCTTTCATTGTTTCTGTCGAGCTTTCACAGTTTGGGGTCGTTTCCACTGAATTGTTACCTTCGGGAACTTCTGTTGTAGAGGCCTTCTTTCTTTCCTTCTTCCTCAATCTCTTCTCCCTCTCCTTTGAAAAATTAGTCAAATATGTTCTATTGTTAGACATGTCGATACAAAGAATCATTTAAGCACAAATATTGGGGAAGGCAGACTTTGTACCTTCTCCCTCTGTTCTGCTTCCTTCTGTGCTCGTAATTCGGCCCGCATTAGGGCTTTCTCGGCATTCCTCTTTTTCCGCTCTAATGCCTCCAAAGCCTTGGCCCTCTCCTCCAGCCGACGTTGCTCTTTCAGTTTTGCTGCAGCTTCTTCCTTCCTAAGTTCCTCAACTTTCCTGGCCAACTCCAGCTCTTCTGTCGGCACGTACTGCTCCGATCTAGTCTTGTCAGTTATTTCACTGCCTAAAACAGCTGCAAAGCCATTTCCCAAAACAGGTTGCTCTTGCTTTTTAGGCATTGTGGTCGGACTTGTTACATCCAACTCGTCCACCTTAGTTTTATCACCTACTGATACACACTGTACCGGTTTCACTACTTCTTGCTCCAAATTTTGGGTTTGCAAGAGGGGTCCAGAGTTGACTGGGTTAGAAACCAATCTATTAACTCTTTCATTCGCGAAACTGGTAAATACAGGAGGCTGCTCATCGGGGCCAATTGAACGACCATCCAGTGTCCCCAGTCTCCTTAGTGTACTCTTCATATTGCACCTAACATAGTCCTTACGGAATTCGTCATTCTTGTTCCAAAGCTCCATAAGACTTTCCACCTAGCGATTGGCGAGTCAACGTGAGAACGTAGAAACTTGTTAGAGACACACAGAGATGAGCACAGCCAAAATAAGAGAATGTGAAAGCAAATGTCAACCTGATTAATGCAAAGATGATGTAGTGGATCTCTATCTCTGTTCACTGCATAATTGCTAGCTGCAGCTGCATTCTCCTTGTACATACGAAAATGTTGATTCTGTATTTCCAAGCAAACAAGGATTAGTCAATGACATTTTTGGAAATATTGTTTCTCTAAAACAAGCCTAGGCGCAAGCTTAAGATCACCATGCAACACTATATATCTTGCAACCATCCTGAGGTTTCTGACTATGAATCATATCTAGATCATGACAAAGCTACACATATAAGATCAAAGAGTACATACAGATCCCAAAACAAGAATCTCATACAACACATAATCTGATCTGTCAAAAGAATGACAATTTAAATTAATGATAATAAACAAGAGATAGTCAAATGACAATCCAGCACCATGATATAAAAGTGAGACAGTTAGATCGAGGATACCGGCTAGTACTGAAAGTTATCATGCCCCAAAAAACACAAATCTGTTCAAATTTAGAGGTAGAAAACTATGAAAACAAAATTGGCAATGTCTATTCACGTGAGGAGGTGTTCAAGAAGATATGATGTTTTGTGGACCCTAAACACTAGCAGACAGGATCCTGTTAATGAGGGAAAAATAAGTGGCGCCCACCACGAAAAGTTAAGACTTCAGGTTTGTGTAACCATAAACCACTGGGAAATGATAACAAACCTTCTCAAATAGTTGTCTCCTCAAACTTTGTAAGTGTGCATAAGCATCCTGGCGAACATTATTTGCAGCAGCATACTGAGTTTGCACCTCCTTAACCTTTTTATTTTCATCTTCATACTTCTTCTCTAATGCTCGTGCAACTGCATCCGCTTTCAAGACACTATCTTTTAGGCCATCAAGCTCCTTCTTTAAAACCTGAAACATAGAGAATTCAATCAGGAATGATACTCTTAACTCCAATAAAATTTCAGCTTGAGAGTATGCAATTAAGCAACAATTGGCTTTTCAGCTTTTTTGTTTTTTTTTTTTTTGAGCCCTCAGAAATTTCTCAGGAACAACTAAGATAAGCTTGAGCATATATATAGAGAAGTGGAGACGACAGTTCACAACAAACCTTCAGACGCTCTTCAATTTGATCCCTGTTGTTTAGGGCTTGCTGGACTTCATCCTGGCTACCGATATTAGAGGATAATTGTTCCCGAAGCTGCTTCAATTGTTTGATTTCACGAATAAGCAGCTTTTCCTCTTTCAAGGGCAGGGTTTCATGCTCAATCATGTGTTCCATACTGTGGATCTGTAAGATGAAAACTAAGAAATGTAAAAACCATTTTGCTGCAGCATTTAGAAACAAAATAATGCTATCTGGAATGATGAACACCAGCTGCTGTCTGTATTTGTCTGTCCACTGACTCGGACATGAATGTCTCTGTGGGGTACAAAAGTGCAAAACCGAATATGGGTGTGTGCGCCCATGAGAGTGTGGCAGGGAGAGAGGAAGCCAAAATGCATACCCGAGTATCAATATCATCTACGGAAATTGCGTTCTTCACTTTATTAATCATGGATTGGAGAGAATCTATCTCTGCACGCTTAGCCTTAACAGACCTTTTCAAAGCCCTTGATTCAGATACTGCAGCCTCATATTCAGCTGCATAACCAAGGCAATTTGCCTGCACATAAAGAGCATCATAATCACTAAACTGGCATATTAGCTCAGCAAAAGGACAAGAATATGAATAGCTTTATGGGAAATCTTACTTTGTATTTTTGAACTTCAATTCGGAAAGCATCCCTGTGCTGTGTCTTCTCCTCAACCAGCAGTTGAGCTTTTACAATCTGTTCTTTCATTTTTAAATCCTCAAATCTAGGCATCCTTATCAGAAAATGGAAGGGTCTTGTCAAGGGCCCAACAACATCCTGTCCAGCCATGGCACCAGTACTGGGTTTTGAATTGCTGGGAGAATTCTCCAGATCCTTTGTGTCTTGCCTTATGAGTTGGTCATCACTAATCAAACGTTCACCAGATAAGTGCCCACCCTTGCTTTCAACATCCACATTTTCCAGCATGCAGTTGCATAATTTGTCCTTTATAAGTGAACTGTCAAAAACATCATTGCAAGGCATATCCCCACTGCTTATAACGGAAGAGCTCCCAACTTCAAATTCCTTTTCTGCTCTGGATGGCATAGATTGCAAATCAATAGTGTCCACATTCATAATGGAAACTTCAGTTTTTAAGTGAACATCATTGACCTGGAAAGGAGACACTTCAGGATCAAACTCCAAACTGGTGAACACTTTTTTGGGAGAACAACTTGCACCATCACCTCCAGCAAAGTTATCAACTACAGTTACTTCTTCATTAGCCACTTTCAGAGTAGAGGCATCATTTTCTGCCAAACAAGAAGCCATATGTTCACTCCCATGTTCTCCAGGAAGGTCAAGGGCATTTTCAACACTTTCAACTACAATATCAAAAGCATCTCCAGTTTCAGGTTTAAAAATCTCCTGGTTCTTTGCTGGAATGTTTTCTATGGAGGAAGAAGCGTTATTGTCAGCTTCGTGTTCTCTGGCAATGAAAAGAACATTTTCATCACTTTCAACTGGCCCTTGACCAATATCAGCATCAACCACGGGATTCAAGTTATCAGTACCCTCAGAATACTGCTGCAGTTGAAGCGATCTTTCACTATTATCAATAAGCTCAACAGATGCTTTGGTTTCTGGAACACTAGCATTGAAAGAAGACTCAGGATATTTGATTTCATCTAGGACAGGACTGCATGCAGTTTCTGTTCCTAATTGTAATTCAACCCCATCCACAGATTTTTCAGTTTTATGCTCAAAATCCACAACATAATTTTGTTGGAAGTCCTGAGAGCCTGCCTCAGATAACTCTAAATTTTGTGGAGAGTCATTCCCCTTGCTGATCTCAACTTCTGCTGATTCATTGGAGGTAACGTCAAAACCAGCATTCTGTGATTCCCCACCCTCTCCTGACTCACATCTTGACTCCAAATTTTCTTCCCGAGATTTCTTGTTGACATCAATGGACTCAGCAATGTCGATTCCAGTTTCTGGGGGTTTAGGTTTACCCACCGAATCGGCATCTGACCCCAAAACCCCAACTTGTGAAGATTTGCACAGCGTAGCCTCCAAATTAGCATGGTACGGTTCTCCACCCTCTCCCAAACCACTAGTTGACTCAAAATTATTTTTTTCTTGAGATTCCTGATTGACATCAGTGGACGCAACCATGTCCAGCGAAATTTCTGGTTGATCCTTATTTGCTAAACCAGGACCCAACTCCAAAACTTCAACTTTTGATTCTTGAATCTCCTCAGCTGCCAGGGAGGATTTGGGATCATTTTGATGGTGCTCGAGCCGCATATAGTGGAGACTTTCAGCTCTTACATTCTGTTGTGCCGCATCAACTGTAACAGCAACCTGTATAGCATCTGCATCGCTTTTTTCTGCAGAAAATTTATTGGAAGAGGCAACCTCAGTCTCCTCAAAAACCCAACTGCTGTCCACCCCAGGGGAAGAGGAATTAAGAAATTCCCTATTTTGGACCTCCACGCCTTCCGAATCATCAGAAACTTGGGCATTTACCTTGGGACAATTATCAATGGGCATTAAATCATTCTTTCCGGAGACAAAAACATAGGAATTGTCCTCGACGTCATCCCTGGAAATGCCATTGTCATCGCGGTGGCTGATCCCATTGCCATTGCAGTCAGGAGCAGGCAATTTAGAAAAATCCTGGTAGGAGCTCACGTCCAAAGCACACTGGTCCCCCTGAATTTCCACAGAAGGCTTGGAATTTGTAGAAACCTCAGCCACTTGCTCATGAACTTGGGTTTTGGCCGTCATTATAATCCAAAACCAAACCGACTACAACAATCTACCCCTACAGTCGCAATAATGATGCAAATTATTTAATCTAGACATGCTGTGCCGTGAAAAGGACGTGTTTGCAGGAAGGGGTGCGACGTCTTCATCAGCGGTAACTTTAATTCGCATCAAAAAATACAGAAGCTTATATAGACACGCGCGCCAAAAAAAGAAAAAAAAAAGCAAGGCACAAACAGTTTTGAAAACTGAAAAAGAAAAGTAAGCAATTGAGAGCAATCAAATGCACAAACGGAACGGATCGAGGAAAATTACCCGAATCGCTTTATTCCAGGTGGAGACGATCGGATCTGCAGATCGGGAGCGTGAGTCGATTAAGGAAGGAAGGAGATTCCTCAATTGATATCAGGCTAACGGCGGTATCATAACGGAAATGGGAAGGTGGGCGGCAGCAAGCAGAGAGTAGTGAGCAATGTGAAATGCAGAGGGAGTGAGTGAGAGATGCTGGAGGCGAAAAGGAGGTTGTTGGTCCCTCCTTAACAGAGTAGAAGAAGAAGAATGTGGGAAATGGCAAATTGGGAAGTGGAGTAGGGTGGAGGAGCTAATTTTAGATTTTAGAGACAGATAGATTCCGCCGCGAAGCCAAGTGACCTTGCGATGCGCTGCGATACGCAGCGAAACGGCGGGCCTATAAGCTAATTTTGGATGCCAGTTTCCCCTTTAATACGCAATTTATTTCCATTTATCTTTTTTTCTGAAAAGAAAAAAAATCCATCATCTTTTTTGTTTCCGTAGTATCTCTTAAGCCCTTTTAATACTCCTCTTTTATCTTCTCCTGTTACGTTAAGTACGCTAAAATAAAACGGAATTTGGTAATAAAATAAATTTTCTTTGTACTGAAAATAAAATTAAAATCTTCTTTCTATTTGATTACTTAAAAGAAAAGTTAAAATAAAATAGTGACTCATTTTTTATATTTTGATAAAATAATTATTCAATATTATAATAAGAATGAAATTTTACATAATATGATTCAAATATTTTAGTGACATGCTACAATAATAAGGTCAGACAAAATTTTTTAAAACATGAAACATTTATTTTAAATGTTAAAATATAATTTACGTATAAAATTGAACATAATCGTAAAAACTAATCAAAATTTGTATCAAAGTAAAAAATATTATTGCTACAAAGACCTTTCATGTACTATTGAACTTTTCCACAAATGTTAAATCTTATTATGAAAAGGAAAGAGGTATAATGGTCATGTTTATTATGATAAATTTGTATTTTTTTAACCATAATCACTTTTCACTGAAAATATATTGAAATTTGTTTTCCTATTTTAGAGTTTTGAATGAAAGTTAGAGAAGAATGATAAATCATTTCTAACGTTTGGTAAATCTACTTTTTAATATCATAATGGAATAAAATTTAATTAAGTTGACTTAAAATCCTACTACATGATTTTATCTAGATATAACCAACATTTATTTATTTTTAGTTTAGGTAATAAATTTATTTAAATATTATGTTTTTAATTATAAATACTTAATGAAAATATTATAAACTAAACTATATTCGATTGAGCTATTTGTCAGGTATTACGTTTATATTATATAAGTAACTATTATCCAAATTATATTAAAATAATACATTTGTAACGTGGAATTGAGTACAAATAAATAATGTGTATAACAAAATTTTAAAAAATCCAACGTTCTTTTAAAGTAATACTATAATATAAGGGCACAATAGTCTCTGAACTTTTTATGGGATAATACCTCCTTCTAAAAAGGCATTTTCCTCCGGTTTTTAAGTGGAATGACTTTTCCTACATTTTCCAATAATGAGCTCTCTTGCACAAAGGTCTTTCCCACCTTAATCTTGTAAACCAAATGTTGGAATGTAAGACTTTTTAACTTTTTTTATAGATTAAAAAATAGTAAAATAAGAAATATTTCTTCTATTATACTCTTAATTAATTTAATTTATTTTTCATTTTGAAGAGCTTATATTTATGGATGATGATAACTTAAGAAAAATAATTCTTAAAATTAATAAAATAGTACATATTTAATATGTTTCAAAATATAAAGTATTTTAATAAAAAATAATATTTTTCGTATTATATTATTAGCTAATTCTATTAATATAATAGATAATAAAATAATTATATTTATAGTGAGTATAACTTTAGAAAAATAATCTTCAAAATTTATAAAGACCAAATATTTTGAGAAGATAATAAATGATCTAAATGTCTTATAAAACCACGAAAAAACTTTCAAAAGAAATAAAAAAATGAAAAATCTATATATTTTTTAATAGAAGAAGGATGCTATAAAATATACTAAAAGATTTGTGTGGTTCAACCCAATGAAGATTTATTTAATGTCCCTTAGATCTAGAGGTATTTTTCCGCATGCATTATGAAATGCCATCAAATGAACATTTTACAGTTAAAACATGTAATGTTTTAAGCCAACCAGCATACCATTTTACTTGCACTGAGTTATTTAACATTGCCAGGCAAACCAAAGTATGCTCCTCTTGTTTCTTGTTATTTCCTTCATCCGCGAGTGAAAAATGTATGGAGCCAACCAATTCGCGCGTAGTACAATAGTATTCCCTCTTTTTTAGTTATTTTTTATATTATCAAAATATTTAACTTTTTGTGAATTTTAATAATTTTTTAAAAATTATATATAAATATAATTCTCTCAGTATTTATTGTGTTAATGGAATTAGTTATGTATATAATAAAAAAATACCCTTCATTTTCTTCTTCCATAATCTATGTAAAAAGAGTTAAAATGCATAATATTTTGAAATAGATAAAGTAATTTAACATTTAGCTCAATAAACTTAATTTATAAGCGAAGATTTCTAACTCATTTTAAATTACGAGCCAAACTTGAAGCACGGAAAGTTCTGCTCCTTTTAGGTTCTCTCTCAATGTATGATCAATTGCTAATATAAAAAACAAATTAAGAGTAAAATTGGATTGAGTTTTTTCTAGTTGAGTTGTATTATGAATTATAAAAATGAATTATTTGTGAGAAGATAAGTGAAGTTTAAAGTGAAAAAAGTAAAAAAAGAGAAAAAAATTAAATTGAGTTGCAATCCAAGTTAGCTCTGAGCATGTTAATTAATATGTAGTCTAATATTCAATTTTATACCAACTTATAAATTAAGCTTTAATCTAAAACATAAAATTGAATTTGAGCCTTTCAAAGTATTTGACTTGTGAATTGGTTGAAAACACATATCGAAATTTAATTTTTAGTCTCTTTCATTTTCAACTAGCTAAACCAAAAAAGTAATGTAGATTATAGTTGTTTATAACAAAAATGTCATTAAGGATTATGATCACTCCCCATGAGCCTCTGTCCTAGCTAGCGGTAAGCACTGACGCTATCTAATAATGAGGTCAATAGTTTAATATTTATTCGGCGTTGTCCTACGGCAAGCACTGATGCTATCTAATAACGAGGTCAAGAGTTTAATATTTATTCGGCGCAAATTTTTATTAGTACATTTTCTACCTTTATAGATATGATATTTATGAATGTATTCTATATTGACTAATTATATAATTTTTACCAATAATATAATATATTTTAGATTAAAAAAATATTATGAGCATTATACGTTTTGTCAGTTTGATCTTCATAAGATATTTTTTGTTTTAATTTGTTATGATTATATATATTTCATTACTGTGTTTATTTTAACCGATAACAATATTTAGTTTTATAGTTAAAAAATTACTGTAATTTAAGTTAATTAATTAATTATTGCACTAAAGAATTTATTAATTAATTATATATTTTTTTATTTTTATAAATTAGTCAAACTATCATTGACAATTACATGGAGTATTTTAAATTAGCTCATATCAATGCAAATTCTTAACATACCTCTATATTCTCAAACAATTTATTTTGATAAAATTCAAAATAAAACCTATATAATTCCACCCTTAGCTGGCATCAAATATTTGTTGGACAAAATTTAAGATCAAGCGTATCCTAATTTTAAATTGACTCAACTCTCTCCCCTTGCATTTCACTTTTGTCCATGGACAAGTTGAGCAAAGAAAACCTTTGTTGCATCAATGGGCTCAATTTTACTAGCAGTAGTATCACAAATTATCTCTCCCCTCCCTATTTTTTGAGAAGATTATAAAGAATTATTCTATTTGTTTTAAAACATAAAAACTTTAAATTTTTGTATATATTAATAAAAAATAGAAAATATATTTTTATTATATTATTAATAAATTATTAATTATTATATTAATTTTTATTAGATAAAAAATCTTATTTTTTTAGTTCTATTATTACAAAAAATACTAAATACGACCTCCCACTATCCCTCGTTAGGAGTGTCAACGGGTTCGGAATACCCTATTCCGGACTCGAATTCAATTGACATCTATTGGTATCGGGCTCGGACTCGTTTATCCAGTGGGTCCAAATAGGATAGATCTTAATTAGACCTTATAAAAATAAAAAAAATCTAATACATAAAAAAGATTTAAATGATCATTGAATTAAAATATATCTAACGATTATAAAAATATTAAGTATATAAAATATTTATGATTAAAAAATTTAATCAGATATCGGGTCTAAAATATTGTGTATCGTATACATACCTAATTAAGATATATATTATCAAGTTCAGATCAGATCTAATTATACGGGTATAAATAATATACCCAACTTAATATTATCATATCAAATTCGAGTAAGACCTTACCCGATCCCTCTCGCGCAAGAAATTTTATATGCATCGACTGGACCACATCATTCTTCATAAACCCAATTAGATATCTCCACATCTGCAAAATATTTATACGAGACAATATTTTGAATAGTATTGTTCATGCTTCTTTTCTATCCTGCATTTCTTCTTTTCTTTTATAAACAAAAACACTTGCAACTTAACTTTTAAAAGTACGATGTATGATCTGAATTTTTATGAATATGTTTGGATATTCAAAAATTTTCAATTGTTAAAAGAAAAAAATAGTGCAATAAGATAATTATTTTTTATTTAAGAAAAAGCTATTTTTCGAATTTATTTTTGCATATCAGGAATATTGTAGACTTTTTTTTTCAAAAATAAGAAAAAAGATGGCGTTAGTTTTGCGACAAATGCAGAAAAGTGAATGTTGATATCCTTAGAACATGTTCTTACTTATTTAAATTTATGTTCTAAAGTTATTTTTAATTATTTATTCTGTTTATAATTTTAGCTTATATAAATTAAAAGAATTATTTTTAAAATTTGTTGAAATACTTTTTAAAATAAATTTTAATTATTAAAATTATTAAAAATAAAGACATTATTTTAATTTTCAATATACAACTTTTTTCAGGTCATTGAAACATTTAGATGAAATTTGATTAAAATTTAATTAGAAAATTTATTTTTTATTTTTTTACTTTAAACCCCACCTCACCTCACCTCTCACAAATAATTTATTTTTTAAAAATAATTTCAGCAATAACAAGACATTTCTTCGCTCCTAACCGAACAAGTGATTGAATGAATACGTGTTGAGTTACGCTTACATCCTTTCTTGTTCTCCCACTCTTTACTGCAGGTTCTGTTTCGGCCGACTAGACCAATTGTATTGTTCCTCTTGTTTGGGTTCGTTTCCAACGACGACGTTCTGTTAAAAACAGTCGGAACAATCTCTCTCTCCCCTTCGCCGCCGCGTCGTCGTCGCTTCTTTCATGCTGTTGCCTGCTGACGCTCGCTCGAAAGTCTCACCTTACTGTCAGTATTTACTTTGTCAGATTCCCAATGGTTTAGGGGCTTCTTCTTCTTCTTCTTTGATGGGCTACTATTACACTCAGATACTAAAATGTTCGAAGGTCTTGTCCGCCAACTGCTATTGGGCTATCTGGGCAAGTACATCAAGGACATTCAGAAGGAGCAGCTCAAGATCACCCTTTGGAATGGTAATTTTTATACCCAATTCTTTCTTTATTTCTTTTTCTTGTTTGTCCTAGAAGTATGATATGCTTAAAGGTTGAGTTTGAACCTGCTAGTGGAGCTACAGAACAGAAGCTACTCCTCCTCCTTGATTTTTGCTTCGATGGTTTCACCCCTTCTTTGCCTGAGTTGATATTTTTTTTCTTACTTCATGTTATTGTCATTTAGAAATGCATTCTAGTAGGAGAGCTTCGCTTTCTGTCCTTGTCATTCCATAATTGAGTTGAAAGTTCATCTTTGAAGCAAAGATAGGGCTGACATCTGATGGTTGTTTATTCTGGAGCTGCCAGACTCTATTGGCTCAGTTAAACGCTGTAGGTCTAAATTTCATTTGGTGAGAGATGGCATGTAATTGTTCGATCAGGGCTTGGGCTTTACATTGGGATCATCCAAGAGTTACTAACTTCTGATGACTAATTTCATACTCATCCAAAATTAGCTGCAAATTTTCTGTTCTGGTCGTTAAAAGGATGACCAATAGAAATCTAAATCAAAATTTTAATATTCTTTACAGTTTTAGTGGTGCTGATTCTAGGGATTAGAAATTTCCTAACATATCCATTTTTCTTTCATTATTTCTCAAATCCCAGTAACAAGAGAGGGTCTTAGAACCATAGTAGCACTTTTAACTCAAGAAAACCAGTTAGGGAAAGGGTCCAAGGCACTGAAAAAGTATTGGCTTCTGGAGTGCAAAGTGAAGCTTGTTGCTTTGAGGTGAGGTGCAAAGTGTATACAAGTGCATGATTTTAGTAGAAATTGTAGTAAGATGTGAAATACATGTTGTATAACATCTGTAGTACCAGCAAGAAAATTGTATTACATCAATGCTAACACTCTTATATTTCTTATTTTAATACTTTAAAGCTGAAAAAACTGAGCATTCTATAGGAACAAATGAATTATTGTTCTATCCTCAAAAGAAATACTGATTGTTTAAATGAGATCCGTTTACGTAGGGCGGGCGGGCATGTATACTTGGTTTTGAAATTTTTTGAAAGGAACATGAGAAAGAGAAGGAGACAAATAAGAATCTATTGCTTGTCCCTTACCGTGACGATTATTACTTTTGCATAATCCAAGTTGATACCAAGCTTCTCTGTGACAGAAATCCAAGTTGACTTATTCAATTTGTTAGAGTTGTTAGTTTGTTAGTAAGGTGATGATTCACTGGCCGCAAGCTGCTGAAAGGGCCTGCAGGACTGCAGTCTTAATTGTACTATCTTAAAGTTTTTCAGTTCATTTGACACATTGATCTGGAAGGCCATGAGAGGGATCTTAAACATAATTCTAGATGCGCATTACTGCATAAACTCCAGCATGGGCAATTCAGGTCAGTGGTTATTAGAAAAGTCTGCTAGGACAGTCAGGACAGTAATGTCTGAGAGGGTTGCTTTTGTGTGTGCTTATTTAATGTGAGAGAGTGAAATAAAAAAATTTGACCATTACATAACATCCTGATTCCCTAATGGTATTTGTTTGATGATTTTCTTGTCATGTTTTTGCATTTTCCCCCCTCTTTTGCATAGAGTTGTTCAACCTTCGGAAAGTCAGGTTCTGAATTGTAACTTACCTCCATCTTTGTTGTGCAGAAGAAGTGCTTTTGGAAAATGTTGAGTTGATTCTTGAAGCTTTCGACTATCTCCAGTTGCCATTTGCTCTCAAACATGGTAAACTGTTTTCCCCCCTTTTCCCTCAAATCCTGAAAAATGCACCGACTATGGCTAGGCTGGATGATAATAATCAAATATCATAATAAGTTTTTTCTTTTCTAGTGTTGATTTCGTTTGGAAATTGATAAAAATCTTGTTGGTTCAGACGCTTTGTACTTCCCTTATAATTAATAAGTTGAAGAAATTCAGGTTACCATCTTCTGCTGTTTGTTGATGGAATTTGGGATATATTCTATAGATATTGTTGCTATTGATCCGTAGCCTTGGAACAACCTTAATTGATATTTTTTATTACTAATAGGTTGAAAAAATAGTTTGATTATTTGATGACCTGTCAATTTAGTTATAGAGGTACTGACTTCAGAAGATGATCTAGGCCTATGAACTTTGCACAATGGATGGATATAAATTCTTGAGCTGAAATTGTCCACTTCGATTTCTGTTACTTCCTATTTACACTGAAAAATTTCTCATATTCGCTGACCATGGATGAGATTCTTATTTTTAGAAAAAAGTGTAACAGGAAGACGACAAATTTCAACCAAAAAGGAAACAAAGGAAAGGCTTATTTTCATTGACAATAGGTTCCAGGTAAAAATACTGTGTGCTACTAACTTTGACTGTCTATTGGACATGCCAACGACCAGGTTCCAGAGTTGACCCTGCTGTCATTCGCAATTATCATATTTTAAAAATGGATAGGATATGCATCCATGAACTCCATTCCATATAGGATCTTGCCTGATTCCATATGTGTTCAGATATAAAAGAAACTTTGTATAAGCAAAAACCGGCCTAGATTGTCCAGGTTACTCAATGCCTTTTCAATCGATTGCTTTCCCACCCTACCTTTTCTTTCCTTTTAGAAATTTCGTCTCCTAGGGTGTCTTGATTTTGTTCCTAGATTCCTAAGCTGTTCTATAATTGAAAGCACAATTTTTCCTTCTTGAGTTTCCTTTTGATTTGACCCTTACCTACTTTGTCCTGCTTGTTGTACCTTGAATTGCAAATTGTCACTTAGTTTTTAAACTTTACCAAACATATCCCGTTGAAGATAAGCTTGTAAGAGGCATGCTTATGGAGAACTGATGGATTCAGTTAACAGTAGAGGAACGAAGGGAGAGGAAGCGGAGGGAAGGTAGGGGAGACAGTAGAAAAATGGAGTGGGGAAGAAAGAGGAGAAACATGGTGAAAACAGGAGTTGAGGTAGTGAGGTGGAAGAGGAGAGAGGCAGTTTCAAGATTCTTGTGTATTGGTTGCATATAATGTCTTTAATCTGCATCCTGGGATTTCCTAATTGTTTCAAACTTCCTCAAGTTCTTGGGCTCAGTTTTAAAGAGGCACATATTTTTCCTCTTAGTATCCTAACATTCTTTTATCTTGTAGGCCGGGTTGGGAAGTTAAGTATCAAAATTCCATGGAAAAAGCTTGGATGGGATCCCATCATTATTATTTTGGAGGGTGTGTTCATATCTGCTTGCCAACGAGAAGACAAGGAGGTATTATATTCAACTCTGAATGTGATAATGATGACCTCATCTCTACTGTGCTTACTTTATTTTGAGAGGTTTATCTGTTGTGAAGAGTATGGTCATGCCTGAAATTCCTAATGAGAACTAAATTGTCCAAATGAGACACTTTCCGCTGCATATGGCCATAAGCAAATCAACAGCTCTAGACAATTGTGAATAACATTGCAGATCATGGCATGCCCAGTAGACCTTGCTGGCATTCTCGTGGGATCCATAAACAATTATTATGAGAGAAAAGGTGGGGTCTAGAGTTGACTTTTTGAAAAATTTTTAGGGAAAAACCAATCAAGTACACCTAAAGTTTCTTAAAATGAAATAATAAGGACTCAATCAATACAACTTAGAACTCCTAGAAACAATAACTAAATGACTCCAAGAAGATTAAGAAATGCACTTATCACTAAAGATCCTAGAAACAATCTAGTTGACTTGAGTATTTTGTCTTGTCAAAGGCCTCATGACCTATTCAGGACTCAAGAAAGAATGTAGAATGACTGCTTCAGCCCGAATTTCACCGTCTTTAGCTCTTTCGTAGTCCTGTACCAATCGGACTAACCATTAAGTTCAGCCCAATGTCAAAAGAAAATAGAAATAGATAATTGTGAAGTTAATGAATTTATCAGATAGGTGGATCAAGTAGATTGACTCAAATGATTTAAATAAAAAGAACTGATTGCATCTATTTAAATTAGTATTTTACATTTTAATTCTTTTAACTGGTTTATTTTACTGGAGTCTTATCTAGTGCCTTTTGTAAATCTAAGATTTGTGTACTAGTTCATGTGATTTATCGGATTCCGAATAATTTTGGCAGGTCTTCTTTAGATAAGTATCAACTAATATAGCTAAGAAATCTCTTGGGTCCTTAAGGCTATGCTTGAATTCAAGGAACTGAAAGCAAAATAAAGGAGTTGGAGGGTTTCAATTGTGTGTATTTGAATAGATTCTGGTCAACTGAAAGAGAAAGGTTGGAATAGGAGGATCAGAAGTTGGTTTAAAACCTCCAACTTCATTTCAGTTTAGAAGTGCACAGACTTGGAGGAAAACAATATGTACTTTTATAAATTTTATTCAGTTCTTAAATTCCCTTTATTTGGAAAAATGTGGGGAACAATGTAAAAGTTAATGGCCACGGAAAGAAATGAGTTTGTCCTGCATTCATTCAGATCAGAGCTTGCTAACTTGCTGAATATCAAGAGTTCTTGTATTGCAATAGCTTCTTGGCTACCTATTGCAATGTACTTCAAGAGCTTGTTTGAAGACATGAGAATCTAATTCATAAAATTAGATTCAGCCACAGGTTGAGGTGTAAAAGTAGGAAACTGACCTAGCTGTACTGTATGTTTTGGATAACCGAAGAAATATCTTCTGTACACCCAGAATAATGTATGACAATGGTTATCCGATGGATACTTTTTACCAATATTTTGGATGAATGTTCTTGGTGCATTTTCTCGTATTTTTCATGTATACAGTTTGTCACCCATGAATAGAATACATTGAAAAATCAAGGCCACTACCTGAAATTCCTTTATGGGAAAGTCCGAATACTAGACCTCTATCAAATTATGATTTTTATTTTTTCAATTTGAATAATGGCACCCAATTGACTTCTGCATGGGGTAGTGGAGCCTGGAGGAAATTGGAAAAAGAGAATTTGCTGGCAAGAAGGCTAAACTTGCAGCTGCAGAACTAGCAAAACTTTCGAAACGTGTTTGTGGTAAGGAAACTTTCACCCTCCAGTATTCAGCATTTTGCATAATGATCTATGATAAAGTGCCAAGAGCATGAAATTGAAATCAATAATGAAAACAGAGGAAATATAAATTCTTGCACACAAAAAAATTAATTGCAACAAAAATGGAAATATGATTTTTTGGCATCATTCTTTTTGTCAGAAATAATAGACAAATTTAATCCTTGGAATTTTAGGTCTCTTGTTCTTTTTTTGCTGTGAGAAAAATTGAAACTGAATTACAATAAAGTCTAAAAGTCCTGTCTATTGCGTAATTGTACAGTACCATCCACAAATAACATGGTTTATGAATCTTTGATCTTAAAATTAAGATTGATCAACATCTTTCTCCCACACTAGATCTTGTATTCCCATATGAGCAATCATCTATATGTAATCAAATCATTGCCATATAAACCTTACAAACTCCTTATTTAGGCTTTTGTTTTCAGTTCTGCAGAAGTTTCAAAATCCTTGGTTCCAAGGACATCTATAATATTGTTTTCTGAAAGTAAAACCATCTAGGACTTGAAAAGCTCTGGTAGAAGAAAAACCTTAGGAGACTTCTGCTGAATGCTGAATCATATTAGTAGTCCAAGTCTATTTTATACTTTCACTTTCTCAAATGTCAACAAAAAAGAATCAAGTAGTTCTTTGCAACCATATCCTTGTGTCTCTCTGTTAATCCTCTTTTGCTTTCTTTTTCCTTCTATTTTTACCAATAATTCATCTTGTTCTTCAGTTTTTCTGCTTATTTTCTATCTGCTTCTTGTGAGAATACTATTAGCTCGATGAATTATTAGACTTTTATGATACTATTGGGATTTTAGGCCTGTGTATATTTTTTTGGAAAAATAAGGCGGGTGGGGCTCCTGGAGTATTCTTTCCATTCGTTATGGTCAAGCTGCCTGAGAATAGCTACAGAAGAATATCATTATTGGAGGGAGTGAACTCTTGATGAGTGGTTTAGCAAAAAAAGGAACTCTTGATGAATGATGGAACAAATGCTCTTAATAAACTTTTGAACCCAAAACTTTTTTTTGGGGTATTTCTTCCTTAGTAGCTTTACTAATTCTCTGGAAGATTTGAACATGGTAAGAGTTTCATAACAATCTTACTATTGATATAACAGCATCTTTGTAACTTCAGAGGTGCTTCCTTCTACTTTTTCCCCCCTTTCTGTTTTCTTTTCCTAGTTAACATGTATTTGAAATTATTGGAAACTTACCTCTGTGTCGCATTAGACTGATACATGAATCATTGTACTTCATGATTCTGTAACTTGCAAAGATGAGTATTGATGCCAGAAATGAAAATTTTAAAACTTGTTATAAATTGTAGAATTAAAATAACATTTCTCTTTCGCAAAACATATTGAAGTGACACCTTCAAGTCTTGTATTGATTCCTGAAGAGGATATGCATGTGAGATGCTTTAGGACTTCTGTACAAATTGGATTCCAGTGCATGCTCGAACTGGAATCAATTGATTAATTCTCTAAACTTGCTTCCTTCGGCTTACATAACACGGAACCTTTTTCCCCCCTGCAGATAATAGTGCTGGAAAATCATTTATTTCCTATATGACTGCTAAGGTAATTTTATTCCTTGCTTTAACTCCTGTTAAGTAGTCTGCATATGGATAATGATGCATGTACGAAATGATCGTGACTCAGTACTGTACTCAGCATTTTCCCCTTTTATAGTATTACAACCAGCTATAAAATGCTAAAGTTTCATTAAAATACAGTACCTGAAGAAGTAGAATAGATACTGTTTATTGAAAAAGGATTCAAGAACCGCTTTAACATTTTTATTTTGTACCTAGTTGGGTGAAAAAGTGAGCCTTTCCGACAGTTTTGTATTCTTTCTATCTTTACTTGGAAGATCATTGTCAGATTTGTGAGAAGGAAAAATATTGTTCAAGTTGTTTAGGTTCTGCAACTAGCCCTCTGTGACTGTGGAATCTTCTTGCTTTGGGTTAAGCTCAATAGATAATAAGGACGTATGCGGTTATAGATGTTGAGGAAAATTGAAGATGTTAGGGTTGTCTTTGCATTTTGAATCCAAGCCATTGTTTAAAAGTTTATTCGACTAGCTATCAAACTTCCTAAGCTTTTAGTTAATTGTGTTCTCGTCTACCAAAGATGTTAGTGGAATGCTTATCTATTGGTTACTTGTACTACCCTAAATGTTCACAAGAGACTATTTTTTTGTCCCTTTTTTCCAGATAAAACCTCTTGAGAGAATTTAGTGCTTGAGCTTATTCTGGTCGAAGTTGCATTTTATTGTGATTAAATTAAACTTCAATTCCATAATTTCTCCTTCTGTTTATGCCTAGAATGGCATTTCTCTATTATATAGTCTCACGTTATTCTTTGTGATATATGTTTCTTTGAAGAATTAATTAGAGAAGTCTTTCTGATTGGAGCTTTAACATACACAAACACAAACCCCACGTACACATGTTTCTACAGATTCTTGATGGCATCCAGGTGTCCATGAGAAATGTCCATATCCTATGCTGTGAGAGTCTGAATAATTCGGTACAACTTTTACCATCCTCTCTCAAGCCCTTTACTTAATCCAGTTGATTTGATTTCCTACATTTTATATTTGCTTACTATTGAAGATAGAGAGATGTGCTTTTGTTTCTTTCCTGTTCATTTTCCCATTTTATATTTGCTTACTATTGAAGACAGAGAGATATGCTTTTGTTTCTTTCCCATTTATTTTTCCAAGTATCAGTTTCTGACTAATTATTTGAGTTATTTTTATTCTTTCTGCTCCCTTCTTAATTTATTGTTATTGCAGTGCTTTTTTTTCTACTAATAGAGTAGCACAGTTCTTTTTAGTAGTTCTAACAAAGCCTAGTTGCATTACCATTTGTTTACACAATTAAAACCCATGCATTGTTACCATTTCCTTTCTAACATCTTGCCTGGGAATGTGTATAATAAAGATTATGCCATTAAGGGTTATAGGTTCTAATAGGACTAGTATTGAAACTCTAAAGTTAAAGAGTTCAAATTGTGTCCATAACCCAAACCGTATTTTGGCAAAGCAAACCCAAAACCATTTTTCTTTTTTCAAAAAATGATGGGATGTAGTTTCTAAATTCTCTTCTCACTTTACTCTTGTGAGCAACCTTTCCCCGTAATTCTCCTCCATTGCCTCTCCCATCTCGCTGAGCTCCACTCCCTCTCCCTGAATTCCACTCTCAATGTCCTCTTCTGGCCATGACTGTTAGTCACCTCTGCTGCCTTCTTAACCCCTCTTCTCTTTTCTCTCCTGTCTCACTCACCCTTAGCTACTTTTCCACTTTACTTCATGTCCTCTTGCTGTTGCCGAGTGTCATCCCTACTGCCGTCGACTGTCCCCTTCTAATTGCTGAACCCGGCTTTTCCAACTCTCCTATTGACCTTTAGTCTTATGTTCTTGTGCATTCTTCTTTTGCATTTAAGCTAATCCTAAAGGAAAGGCAAGGTGAATAGATTTTCCAGTATTATTGCGGTTCTTCTTTTGCTCTTAATCGTACAGCATACAAATCCAAGGAATTCAAGATATTTACTTGCTCTCTTTCATGTTTTCCAGGCAGTGACTCTATTTGGTATGAAGTTTTCAGGTCTCACAATTAGCCGGAAAAATGTTTCTGGGTATGTTTTCTGCTCCCTACTCAGTATACAGAAGGCTCTGGAAAAATCATAATACCTGCATCGTATCTAAAAATGTCAAAACTGATAGGAGTGTCACTGAGTGTTGCTTTTGAGGTTTTCTTTAGTTATACCAACAAAAGGTTTTTTGGCCTTCTTTTTGGCATAGGGCACTGGGTGCTAGTTTTGTGGTAATCCTTTTCTGACAAGTATTGGAATGGAAGGCCTATAAGGTCTTGATTCCATGGGTATCTAAAAGTAAAGAATACTTTAGAAGTTTTAGCATCTATACTAGTGTTGTGGTTCCCTTCTCTAAAACAGGATGCAAGGAAACATCTTCTTCATACATTTTTAAGTTCTGTTTATGCCATTCTGGTTCCTTTGGAAGACCCTTTCGTGTGAATAGAGATTACTAATAAAATATCTGTACCCTTTCCTTTCTTCATACATTGTTTCTCTCCATAGCTCCAGCCTCTCATTCCAGATAAAATATCTGTACCCTTTCCCTAATAAAAATGCTGGAGGATTTTAAGGTCCCTGATTTACGGACATCCTTGTCTGACGCTTGAGATGATCATTTTCTGATCCGGTAGATGACATATCCTCCTTTCCATTCCTATCTCACAATATGTCCCTTTGTGGCCTCTTTAAGAGATATGAAAGATGCGGGCTACCAGAGAGTACATAGAGTTGAGTCAACTTCCTATCTTTAGATAACTGGAAATATTTTTCGATCTTCAATACGTTGCAGTAAATGATAGATGGAGAGAGTATATTGCAAAACTGGGAGGTTATTTTTTGTCATGTGGTGACAATTGTTCCGCCATGTTTAGCTCTCAGAAAATATGTTGTTAATATTAGTGATCCTTAGTCAACCTTCTCTCTTGTTTTTACTTCAGATCCTCCAGTGGAAAGGTGAGAGGAGGTCAAGTAAACAAACTTATTGAAGTTCAGGGTTTGGAGTTATATTGTTGTACCTTCGAGGGTACTCTTGATCTGATGAATGTAGAAAATACTTTCGGTTCCAAATATGTAGAAGAATCAAGATGGGAGGGCGAGAAATGTATTCATGTTTTATCACCATTGGATGTCTCGGTGTCTCTATCGGTATGTATGATTCTCGATATTTTTTTTTTAAAAATGTTTAAGTGACCTTCTCTGTCTAATTAATTATATGATTACATCTTCAATTTGCAATTGTGTTGTATCAGTATTTCGATAAATAAATATTCTTTTTTCATGTTTGAACTGAATATGTTCTTGGAACTTATCTTTTGTAGGACTTCTGGACTTCTCTTTAACTTCTTTTCTTCCATCTGATATTAGTTTAGTAGTAGGTCCATTTAAAGAAATTTGACCCCTTTAAGTTCAAAAGATGCCTATTGCTTTAGTGATGACAAATGCCAAAAAATTGAAAAAGATGCACTAATTATCTTAAAATGGTCTTTTTGACTTCATTGCTTTAACCTCTTCAATTAAGTATACTTAAAAAGAATGGGATCGTCTTATACTTCACCTCTGATTTTCATGGACTAGAATTTTTGGACTTATTTTTTCGTAATTTTAGCTTTTACTCTATCTTGGACGGTTTGGTCTACTAGTTCAGACATTAACTATTGAGAGTATATGCAGAATATTGGGTCTGAACATTCCCATTATTGGTCAATAAATAACTGAAGTTAAAAATACAAGTTCTTTTCTCACTATGTACCAAATAATTGCATATTATGGATGTGGATTTTGGAGAAAAAGATCAGAAAATTGTGATGATATTGTGTCAAAATTGTATGGGTCTGGCTCAAATGCTTAAATGACTTTCCTATTCTAATACGAGTGATATAACTTCCAACTGCACAAATTTAAGAGCACAAAATGGATTGGACTCTGGGAAACCTAAGGGACAAAATTACTGCTGAAACTCTTGGATTAATTGCTAGAGAAACGTTCTCATAATGGTGAGCCATAATAGACCAGACTTGAAGCAAACTGCACAGACTCAAAAGTATTTCAAATTGATACGTGAGCTGAAAACTTCTGAAACCTTTAAGCTTATAAACGGGAATAGTGCATTAATATGGTTCAAACTGAAATATCCTCCTAGCCGGTAAATTTTCAGGTGTCTTGGTCTTCTTAATTTCCATTGCTGGTTGTTTAGTAGATCCCTGGAATTGGGGAAGGTAAACGGTTTAGGAGATGGTTTGGCACCAATCTCAGCTATTCTTTTCATGTTTTGTCTGTTTGGATAAAGATCCAGAGAAAGATAACTGGAATGGGATTATATATGGCATTGACTTTGTGAATTCCCTCTAAGATTCTTTTATGTGGATGCTGCATCTTTTGTTCTAATTTTACAGTTTCTCCAAATATGACTTGTGGTTTATTCATTCTTTGTTGGATTATTTCACTTATCTAGTTTTCCAGTGGCCTCTCACTCAAATCTAGTATGGGCTGTTCTCAATTGCTTAAAATAAAGCTCTTATAGGTTTTTTTTAAGCTCAAAACTATTTTTGAGCTGTTCTCAACTGCTTATTCACTCTGATTTTATCTTAAATAAGCTGGAAAAAGCTATTTTTGAGAAACTACCCTGGGTATGCTTTTTAAAACAACTTTTGCTTATTGAAATTGTTAAAAATAAGAATTTTGTTTTTAATTTTAGTGCAGCTTTTTTAAAAGCACTTATTTTTCAACTGCTTAAAAAATGTTTCAGCAATTGAGAATTGGGCCTATGTCCTGATATTGATTTGTGTTTCTTTTCTGATTTTCATTCTTTTTCTATTTGATAGATTAACAGATCTGGAAAGCTGGAGAATGATGCTCCCCAATATTCCATCAATGTTGAGTTAACTAGTGTGGTTTGTGCCATTGTGACCTTCAGTTTTATTCAAGGTTTTGAATTTAAGTGTGTTTATAATATTGCAGGGAGTTATAGAGTTGCTGTGTTTTCCAGGTCATATCAATGAATGAGGTCCAATTGCAGCAGATTTTGGGTCTAAGTGATTATTTATCTACTTGTCGATTGAGAGAAAGGTAAGTCAATTGATACCATATGTTTTAGGGCCTGGTCCTTCTCAATTTTTCTTCTTATTATTGGCCTCCATTTTTATTACTGTATGGAAGATATTTCTGCCTTGTACTCTCTTTTTGCATTATTTCTTTATATACATTTTACTGGTTAGGGAGATTTGTATGACCTGCTACCTATTTGTAGTATATTTGCTACTATATTCTTCCTTTTATTTCTACATGCAAATTGTGGAACTCCAAACTCTGTGAATTAGGTCCATTCCCCACCCCCCCTCTCTTTTGGTTTTTCTACATTAAATCAAACTAAGTTACTCAAATGCCAAAATCCTAAAGAATTGTGTTTTACAAATATCTGCTTGTTTGATGGTCTTTGGAATGCTAATTGTAACATTACAGAATACTTGGCTAAAGAAGAATTTGAAGATGAAGCAGCAACTTAAAGTATATTTTCATTTTGATTCTGTTTCAAAAATTTATTTTAAAAGTAGAAGGGAAACATTTTGATTATATTAATTTGTGTGTAGAAGGAGAACCAAAGAAAGGATTTCTGGTTATAGTTCTTTTGAGTTTATGCTCTGGATAGATTCACATGCTTCCTTTCAAGTGTCATGTCCCATTAAGGGTTCTGATCTAAATGGGCCTGTCCTTAATTGCTTATAATAAGCTACTTATAGCTTTTTAAAGCAGAAAGCTCTTTTTGAGCTGGTCTCTGCTGTTTTCTCACACCGGATTTTAGCTTGTACAAGTTGAAAAAAGCTATTTTTGAGAAGTTACTTGGAGGTTCTTTTCAAAACAGTTTTTCTTATTGGAACTGTTAAAGATAAGCATGTTATTTTAGCTCTAAAAACAGCTTTTCTCAAAAGCAATTTTTTTCAGCAGCTTTAAAAATAGCTTCACCAATTGAGAACAAGCCAAATGAATGATAATAGGACATGTCAACTTAGTTTCAAGGCAAGCAGCAATAGTGCGTCTGGAGAACTCCTGACCTTCTGCTGGTATTTGTAGAACATGCCTTCCATACTTCTCCAAGTCTTCTGGGGACACTTCCTTTTTCCATGGAATTCAGTATTCTCTTTGATCCTATACGGATTGAAGATCAAAATACTTGGAGATCCTCTAAAACCTTGTGTAGAACATCTTTTGCCATTTCCATAACTAGCACTGAAGTTGGATTTCCAATGTGCCTTCGAGCTAGTTGGTGCCTAATACTATAGTGAGGTGGACACAAATATTGCTTTCCCGAAATGCTTTTGTTTTCTTGCTTCATTGTACAACATGACTACTGCTGCACTAAAATGAGGCTAACGGTGGAAACTTAGATTTGAAAGTGGGTTTTTTTTTTCAAGCAAGTGATCATTATTTTGGATCATTTCAAAAAAGAAATGGAGACATTTCTTTGGAATAAAGGGAATACTTTTTGCTTGGTTGCTTATTGTTGGATGCTATCTGATTATCTGATTGTTGGTTTCTTTACCTTCTTTCTTTTTTTTTTTAAAGATTTTTGGTTGAGACAATTTAATTTTCTTTATATACATATAGTAGTTATTCTTTTTCTCCTGTTCTTAGTCTATCTTATGGTAGAAATCTATATGCTGGAAAGCAGAAGCATTAATAACTTGCTACAGTGCTTGGAGGTCTGTATACTAATGAATTATCCGCATATGAATGAATTATCCTTGGACATTTACAGATATGGACGTTATCGTCCTTGGTGGAGTCCTTTGGAGAAAAAGCTCAAAGGTTGGCAGATAGCATGGTGGCACTATGCTCAAGAATCTGTTCTCTCTGATGTTCAACACAGACTGAAAAGAACTTCTTGGAAATACCTAGGAGAGCGTCTGTAAGTTACTTCATTAAAAAGTGCTATCATTTTTAAGGGCATGATAGAATGTTGACATAGTGGAATTTCCTTGCAATTGATTTTGGCTTTCAATTTTTGTATCCATTTCACCTTTTTGGAAATGTCAAAACCTCTTCTCTCTCTTTATGTGATTGTTTTCTTCTGTTTTTTCCTTTTCCTGTGCAATCTATTTTTTGTCGTTCTATTGGATTCATAATCTACTTCTCTATCTCTGTAAATTGAACATGTGTAGGTGGAAAATGTAATCTAGAAGTTACGCTGAAGATTAGACTGATTCAGGATGTTCCTGAGTGAAACTTGCTCTTTAATGAAGTGTGCATGTAAGCCCTAAAGACCTATTAGTTTGGTGAACTTGCACTTCTGACTACCATTGGTTGCACCAAAATAACCAATGACAAAAAGATTTCCTGCTTGTTCTTATACTATTTTTATGTCCTTTAATTGTTGAGTGTGAAGCATCAAGCATATTTGTATTAAAAAAAAAGGTCTAAAAGTTGTTATTTTCCACTCACCACACTGAGGTTCAGTTGCCGCCACTGCTGCCCATATATGACAAGCAGAGTGAACAGTGAAGATAATATTCTCACTGTTCATTCCTTTATTATTCTCCACTTTCAAGTTTCAACTATCACACTATTGGCATGCGTCTGGGTGAACAAAATAGTTGGCCTTGTTTTCTCTTTTTTTTTTTTTTTTTGGGGGTGGGGGTGTATAAGAAAAATATATTTTTATGAGCGGAGCTTAAATTCTGGATTCCAATTGCCAAAACAAGTAGAACTTTTGAACTCAAACCTGTTGTTGGAAATTTGAAATTCGAATTTTGAGTGCCCTCCCTCCTGGGACTCAACTTGAGCAAGCCCCAAAAATGAGTGTAGTTGCAAACCAGATATGCCCCTAATCAATTGAAAGAGGGTATCCACCAAATCTTGTTTACTTTAATTCTGTGCCCTACTGAAAGTCTTTGAACAATTAAAAGTCTTTCAGGTAATCATTTAATGGTATGACATGGATGACCATTTCCATAAGACAAGAAAATTTGATGGCTGGGCTGGAAGAACCCAAAGATTGAAGTAAAGAAATCTTCCAACTTACATATTCTCTTTCAGTTTTGTACCACTGGGGAATTAATTCAATTGGCAAGGGAAAAGGATGCTTGCGTTTTGGAGAATATGCAAGAAATCTTTGTTTCTACTAAGAAAATTCTTAAGTTTGTCACTTTATTGTGCTTTTCATACTTAAGTCACATTGCTGTGTCTGTTGGATTATTTTGGGAAAGAATTACTTTTCATTCTTCATTTTGGTTGCTTGAATCTGGCCTTCCTGCAGATATGCAGTATTAGATTTACAAAGGTATCAGAAAGCAATTATTTATTACCTTTAGTTGCTTTGTTTTGGATTCTTCATCTTCTTCCTTGTTCCTCTTCTTCTAGCAAATGACATTTCTTCTTTTAACTGAAAGAAAATCACATTGTTTGTAATTGTTACCTTACCCATTAATTTGTTTATACAGATGATAAAGCATATATCAATAAAGAAGTATTCTAATATAATAGTTTAGTATTTGTTATTGTTATTATTTTTTATAATCACGCCTTAGATCATAGATGAGAGTACTGGTTATAAATCTTTAATTTCCTATGTCATTATGTACCTGCAACTTTAAGTTTTAAAACTTTCTAATGTTTATGTTCCTAAGGCTGTTCAATAGTGGATGCGATCATCCTCTCTCTTGTATCTCTTCTTTTCATAATAAATTTCTTTTCTCTAAAGGGATAATAAAGAGTAGTGGATGAAAATATCTTTATCTTGAAGAGTTCTGAACTAAAAAATTTAAATGTCAGTAATGCTTTTTGACAAAATCTGAGAAAAAGAGAGAGAATGTATCTCTTTTTTATATCTTTGATTACATGACTAGGACTTTATATACAAGTTTTCCTAAACTAATTTTGGAAACAATATTAGTTAAATATCCTATTTCTAAATATTCGACAACAGTAAGTTACAGCTGCTAATTCCAATCTTAGGAAACTTTCCTATATTCTACTTTTAGGAAACTTTCCTATATTCTACTTTTAGGAAACTTTGCTATTTTCTACATGATCAATTATAAAGATTTTCCAACACTCCCCCTCAAGCTGGAGAATAGGAATTTTCCATTCCCAGCTTGGAAACAATTGCTTGGAAAACTGAGTTATTTAATCCTTTTGTCAACACATCAGCTAGCTGTCCTTGTGTAGACACATAAGGAGTGCAAATCAAACCACTATCCAACTTTTCCTTGATGAAGTGTCTATCAATTTCAATGTGCTTAGTTCGTTCGTGTTGCACTGGATTATGTGCTATGCTGATTGCAGCCTTATTATCGCAGTAGAGTCTCATTGGGCCATCCCATTTAATCTTCAAATCTTGTAGAATAATCTTCAACCAAAGTAACTCACACACGCCATGAGCCATTGCTCGAAACTCTGCCTCAGCACTAGATCTAGCCACCACACTTTGTTTTTTACTTCTCCAAGTCACAAGATTCCCACCAAGAAATGTACAGTAACCAGAGGTTGACCTTCTATCTACAATGCACCCAGCATAATCAGCATCAGCGTAGGCCTCAAGTATCAATCCTCCATTTCTTTTGAACAAGATACCTTTTCCTGGTGTTCCCTTAAGATATTGAAGTATCCTATGAGCCACTTGCAAGTGAATATCTTTTGGACTGTGCATAAATCGACTAATCACACTCACTGCATATGCTATATCTGGTCTTGTATGAGAAAGATAAATGAGTCTTCCTACAAGGCGTTGATACATTTCCCTGTCCACTGCTGCATTTTTCTCTGCAATTCCAAGCTTGAGATTAGGATCGATGGGAGTACTTGCCGGTTTACATGCGGACTTGCCTGTTTCCTTTAGAAGATCTGTAACATACTTTTGTTGAGAGATAAAAATTCCCTTCTTAGAGTGTGCAACCTCAATCCCAAGAAAATACTTCAACCTTCCCAGTGCTTTAATCTCGAACTCCTTAGCCAAGCATTGACTCAAAATTCGTTTTTCTTTATCATCATTTTCGATCACTATTATGTCATCAACATATACCAATAGAACAATAACTTTTCCTGACAAAGAATGTTTAATAAAGAGTGTGTGATCCCCTTGACTTTGTTTATATCCCATAGTCAACATTACCCTTGCAAATCTCCCAAACCATGCCCTTGGTGATTGCTTGAGGCCATATAATGCCTTCTTCAATTTACACACAGTATGGGCACCTAAGTTCTTTCTATATCCAGGTGGCACTTCCATGTAAATTTCCTCCTTTAGGTTTCCATGCAGGAATGCATTCTTGACATCAAACTGTTGTAGCTCCCAACTGTAGTTAGCAGCTATTGACAACAATACTCTTACGGTATTCATTTTGGCAACTGGAGCAAAAGTTTCTAAGTAGTCAATTCCATAAGTCTGAGTATATCCTTTGGCCACTAATCTGGCCTTATATCTCTCAATTGATCCATTTGCTCTATATTTCACCGTATATACCCACTTGCAACCCACTGGTCTTTTTCCTGCTGGTAGTCTTACCAACTCCCAAGTCTTGTTCTTTTCTAAGGCTTCCATTTCAACATTCATAGCTCGTCTCCACTTTTCATTAGAGAATTCTTCAGATAAACTGGTAGGAATGGTAATAGAATTGAGGCTTACAAGGAAGGCTCTGTGAGTTGGTGAGAAATTTTTAAAAGATAGAAAATTTGAAAGGGGGTATAATGGCCGTGTTGTGCATTCTCGAGTTCCTTTCCTAACAGCAATCGGTAAGTTTAGATCATCATTATTCACTTGAGCATCATTTTTATTTTGTAATGAATGGTTAGAAATTGTTACCTCATTCAAAGGATTTGAGTTGGATTCCTGAACCTGCGTAGGCTCTGAAACAACCACTTTCCTTCTTGAAAACACCTTGTCAAATCTTCCAGTTTCCGGAGTTGAGTGAGACACATGATTAGGGTTTAGGATTGTTAATAACTTGGATGGTGAAGAATTAAGAGACTTAGGGGAAGATGACAAATCAGGAAATTCTGAATGATTTTTATGCATGGATTCAGAACTGTGATCAAAACTAGAAGGTAGAGGGTTTATTATCAAATCAGGAGATTCTAAGGGATTTTTATGCATGGATTCATGACTGGACTCAGAACTAGAAGGTACCGGATTTATTGTCAAATCATGAGATTCTGCGTGATTTTTATGCATGGATTTAGAATTGGACTCAGAACTAGAAGGTACCGGATTTATTGTCAAATCATGAGATTTTGAGTGATTTTTATGCATGGATTTAGAATTAGACTCAGAACTAGAAGGTACCGGATTTATTGTAAAATCTAAGTTTAGAAAACTTTCCTTATCTTCTCTAGTCGAGTTCTCCCCCTGAAGATAAGGATTGGAAAAATAGGATTCGTGTTCACTAAATGTGACATCCATGGAGACATAGAATTTCTTTGAGGAAGGATGATAACATTTATACCTTTTCTGGGTTGGTGAATAGCCTACAAAAATGCATTTTAGAGCTCTTGGATCTAGTTTTCCTCTATTTGGACCATGGACATGAACAAAGGCTATACACCCAAAAATTCTTGGAGTAAGATTGTTTGTAGTTAGGTTTGGATAAAAAGATGAGAGGATATCCATAGGACTTTTGAGACCTAAAATTTTAGAAGGCAATCGATTTATAAGGTAAGTTGCTGTAAGAATGGCTTCTCCCCAAAAGGCTTTTGAAACATGTTTTAGAAATAAGAGTGCTCGGGTTTTTTCAAGAATATGGCCATTTTTCCTTTCTGCTACCCCATTTTGTTGTGGGGTTGTTACACATGATGACTCATGGACTATTCCTTCTTTCTGAAAGTATGGGGTAAGAATTTGATTGAAGTAATCCTTGGCATTATCTGACCTAAATCTTTTGATTGTGACTCCAAATTGATTTTTGATCATGGAACAAAATTTTGGAAGTATGGTACTAACATCCGATTTATGTTTAAGTAAGAATAGCCAAGTGACACGAGTACAATCATCAATAAAAAAAACGAACCATCTTGCCCCAGAAACATTAGGAATATTAGACGGACCCCAAATATCACTATGGATGAGATAGAAAGGAACATGACTTCTTTTATTGCTAATTGAGAAAGATGCACGTTTATGTTTAGCAAACTCACACACTTCACTATGAAAATCCTCAACATTCAAATTTGTAAATAATGAGGGAAACAAGGTCTTAATAATTATAAATGAAGGATGTCCTAGGCGGGAATGATGCAGTAAAATCTTCTTTTTATTAGACAGGACATACTCTGACATAAAGGAATATGGAACTTTGGACTGACTTGGTATCTCAAGAAAGTAGAGGCTATCTCGTTCCTTAGCCTGTCCAATCATCCTCCCCGAATTCTTATCCTGAAATACACAATAACTACTGTTAAAAATCACATTGCAACACAAATCTTGGGTAAGTTTTTGGATGGAGATAAGACTAATAGATAATTTAGGAACATGAAGAACATTTTTCAAGGTCAATGATGGACTTATTTGGACATCTCCTACTCCAGCAACAGTTGTTAGGGATCCATTGGCTGTGACTATTTTCCTATTGCTCGGACATGGGGTATAGGTTGAGAAATGTTTGGATGAATGGGTCATGTGGTCGGTTGCTCCAGAATCAATAATCCAAGAATTGGTTAGAGTTATATCTGAAACATTCAATCCAATAGAAAGAGGAAACTTACCTGAATATACCAAAGAACAAATACCTGACTTTTCTGACATATTATCTGAAATTGACACGTTTCTTTGACTATGTTGTTCTTCTTTGACAACGGTTTAAATCACCTCTTCCGACTAATCTGGACAGAATAATCAGCAAAATTCGTCGTGACTTTGACAACGGTTACGACGTGGATTCGGCAGCGATTATTTCGGCAATGAAGGCCGAAATTAACAATGAATACCGGGAAACAATCCGGATAATCGGCAATTAAGGCCGAAAAAGAAGGCAATTAAGGCCGGGAGAAAAAAATTCAGATTGAGTCTTGCTCTGATACCATGACAAAATCTGAGAAGAAGAGAAAGAATGTCTCTCTTTTTTATATCTTTGATTACATGAGTAAGACTTTATATACAAATTTTCCTAAACTAATTTTGGAAACAATATTAGTTAAATATCCTATTTCTAAATATTTGACAACAGTAAGTTACAGCTGCTAATTCCAATCTTAGGAAGCTTTCCTATATTCTACTTTTAGGAAACTTTCCTATTTTCTACATGATCAATTATAAAGATTTTCCAACACTTTTGTTGCATCATAATGGTTTTGATATATCTAAGAAGCAATGAACTCTCAGCACCTGATTGTCCTTATTTGCCTGGAATTTGAACTTGGGGTAACTGTGCCATATTGGAAACCTATGGTATCAAATTTAGATTCTAACCATAGAACATGGGGGATAAGAATTGCAAGATACAATTTAATTTGATTTAAATTCTCATACGATTTATTCTGGTGTTAAAATTCTGATATTCAAGCATAATAATTAAGGATAATTTTGTGACATTTTTAGAAATTAAACCAAGGAAAGTAGAAACCATAAAGGATTAGAAACAATATGAATTTCTTAAAAAGATGATATATTAAATGGGACCTGATAACCAATATTAGGCATAATAAATTTGATACACTTTTATATTTTATTCATGTTAATTAGATATGATCATATTGCATTCTTTTAAGTGAAAGGGAAGACATAGCTTGGTGCAAAGATTGCTGCATGAATTGACAGATGGAATGACAAAAAAGTTGGGAGATTATGTCATGATTAGGGTAACAGGTTTGATCATTGGGATCCTAGATGAATTGGAATATTCCAGACGAAGTGGCATTCCAAGGGTAGGAATGGGTTACCTATGGCCAACCATTGCTGATGAAGGAATCCCTGGAGGACAGTTTGCAAGGGGCATAGTGAGTGAGTGAGTGAGTTTGGAGAAAAGATTTTTTGGTTACCAAGAGAGGATTTGCGGGTGCATTATACACTATTTTTGGGGTCTAGATGCAAAAGCATCAGCATCAGTTTTAATGATTTTGTTTCTTCTATATATATTTTACCATTTCTTAGACTTATAATCCAATTGTAGTTTCCTATATTATTCATCTAGTCATATAGCCATGGGAACTTGTATGTTGTATCCTTATTCTAAAGTTTGTAACTGGCTTCAAATGCTCTGTATTATTGTTCAGCTTTTGATTTGATTTCTGTGTTACCTATGGAAGGTGATAATTTTGTTTGCATGTGGTATCAAAAGCAGAAATTTACCTTATAGTTTCTTGTTCCAGAAATTCTCGACGGAAGTATCTGAGGTTGTACAAAACAAAATTGAAATGTCTTCAACAAGATCAGGTTGGTCACTCCATTTATGGTAACTAATATGGACAAGTTTACCACAAATTAGATCTTCTCTTGTAGAGGTTTTTAGTTGACTGTGCTTAAACTTTTTAGTTCATATTGTTAATTCATTTTAGACCACTGCATTTGGGCCCTACGATTATTGTGAGATTCTTTTCTGATGAATCCTAAAAAAGTTTCAACAGTAGACATCTCTTTTCCCCATCTAAATGAGTATTTCTAATCAATGAAGCGGTAACAAGATTCGGCTCATATAATAAAAGTTGCCCTTTTATGCACAACAATACTGTCTAAAGGGTCCAGAGCCTGTCTGTTCAACTTCTGCTCCATTTTCTCTGAAACCTAAAACACTATCTCGAAATTTACATAGAATTTATACCAGGGCTAAATGAAAGAATTAATAAGGTTTTCTGCGTATATGTCTAATGGAACAAGAAAAGAAGAGAAAGATAAATTTTGATTCACTAGCTATCTTGCTCTTCTAACTAAAAGTTTGAACTTTTAACTTTTAGACCGATGTACTAGATGGAAGTATAAATCTGGACAGCACAGGTGCATGCCACTTTCCTCAACTTCTGCTCCATTTTCTCTGAAACCTAAAACACTATCTCGAAATTTACATAGAATTTATACCAGGGCTAAATGAAAGAATTAATAAGGTTTTCTGCTTATATGTCTAATGGAACAAGAAAAGAAGAGAAAGATAAATTTTGATTCGCTAGCTATCTTGCTCTTCTAACTAAAAGTTTGAACTTTTAACTTTTAGACCGATGTACTAGATGGAAGTATAAATCTGGACAGCACAGGTGCATGCCACTTTCCTCATCTTGCAAAGTAAAAAAGAAAATAAAGGAACCGAATCTTTGGTAATATCATTTTTCCCCTTTTTTGGGAATACCATTTTGTCCTTAACCTCTTTTTGACCTATTATCACGCATGAACGTTGAAGTTCCATATTTGTCCATTTGGTTAATATTCTGCAGAAATCAATCACAAACGCTTCGCATGATCATATTTTAAACAAAGTCATCAGAATACTACTTAGAATGGGACTAATTCAACAAAGGAAAGTTCAAGAGACATTATTGTGACAAATTTTCCTCTCAATATATAGCAACATGCAATACCTGTGACTGATTTTGGCACAAAATTGGTCCAGTCAACCAACTTTGGACTCAAAGAAAGTTCATGGATCATTTTAGATCAGAAAGAGTTTGGGGATAAAAAGAGTATTTGTTGAAAAGTTTGGGCACTGCTGCCAAACGTTCTTTACTTTTTCTCTACTATTTGGATAGTTACCATTTTTGGTCCTCGAACTCTATGTGGAATACCATTTTTGTCCCTACCTTTTTTTAATTTGTATTAGCCCACCAACTATCCATCAGAACCAAATTGGTCCTGGATGATATTTTTGTGCTAAAACTGGTCTTGGACAAAGCACATGACTGTACTTTCAGGAGTAAAATTGCCCTTGTTCTTTTCCTGCAAAATGCTAAAGATCACATTGGGGTCTTCCTCCATTTCCATCATTTTATTCACCAAATTTCCCTCCTTTTTTCGAGACACAACTGGTTGCTGCAGGAAAATAAAAATCTATTGGATTGGCTTTGGAATTGAAAAGCTTTCAGTTTTCGGATTGGAACCTCTAGTCCAAATGATTTTTTTATTCTCCAAAATTGTTGCTCACTCACAGAACATCACATTCTCTCTTTGGTCCAACATTTTTTCCCCCAGAATTTAAATTTCTTTTGCATTTTCTAAACCAGAAAGGGAAACTAACATCCAGCCCAAATACACACCTGAGCTCAAACTCAGCTAGATTTTGCCACCATGGAAGGCTGGTGAATTTGCAAACTTTCTGGATTAATCGTGATCCTGCATATCTGGGATAGCTTGGTTTTGACTTTGAATCTAGCAAAATGGGAATAGATTGGTTTTCTGCTTATATTGTCTTATTCTTTTTCAACAAACCCAGAGTCATACTAACTGCTCGATCACAAATTGGAGGGTCATCCAAGCTGAATAAAACATAACCACCTAATTCTTGGATCAGGTTTCAAGATTTTAGATTTCAGAAGAAAAGCTACTAATTTGCAATAGAATTTTGTAGACTTTAACCTGTCATTCTTGCATGGAGAGTCTGCGAGCACTTTTTATTAGTCCAGGATGTTAGCAGCTTCACTTGCCTTTTACTGTGGGCAAAATCCAGTGGTTTGTGCTTGTCTTTTTCGCAATCAAATTCCCTATAACAGGCTGTTTCTTGAAGGAAAGAGGGAAATGCGGTGAAGAAGATGATGGAAATGGAAGGAGAGCTCATGTGAACTCTAGTATTTTGGTGGGAAAGGATGGTGAGTAAAATTTTACCCCTAAAGATACTGTCAAGTGGTTTGTCCACAACTGGTTTTGGGACAAAGATGGCCTCCAGGTGCAATTGATACTCTGTGAAAAGTTAGTGGATGATATTGATCAAAAGAAAGTTTGAGGATGGAATGGCATTCATTAAATAGTTCGAGGACTACAACTGGTAATTGCTCTACTTCTCAAATAAAACACAATCATAGGCTTCTCGCAAATTAGAGTTTGTAGTTTTGGCAAGAGTAAAGCTGAGGGAAAAATCCTACGGCCATATGCTTGGTTTGCAATTTTTGGATTGCAAGTTAAGTACATCGTAATAAGATTTAAATCTGGTGCTATTATAGACGTTGCAGTGATCAATTCACTGTGGGATTGGAGAAAATCTTTATGCAATTTTATCTACTATCTCAAGGATTCTCCATCCTCTTGCTTGCATCTCTTCTTTTCATCAGCTAAATTTCTTCTATTATCTTGGGAAAAAGAAGGGGAACACAAAAGAGAGGATTACTTGAGATGTGTTTCTCTTCTTAATTTTACTTCCATTATTGATACAAAAGCAGGCAGCTGCTATATTGATTAAAGTTTATATTCTTGTTACAATGGCCCTCTTGCTGCCTGTGTGCTTATCTGCTTGTTTGACTTCAATGACTTAAGGTGATTGATGAAGATGTTCTACGGGAGTTGGAGGAAATGGAGATGGCGTCTGATATAAATGACATATTAAGTTACAGGTCTGCTGCTGAACGTGAGTTACAGGTACGCATTGTGCTCAGCGTCACTTATATTCTATTTATGATGGAATTTCCATTATGACATTATTTTCATGACTATGCTGTAGTCTGGATCTCTTTCAAATCTTTTCGGTTGTTATTTTTGGTGAATTCACATGAATTGTCTATGAAAAATTTAAGCGCCTCTTTGTAATTTTCTTCTGATATGTTGTGGTTTGCAGGATCTACTGGTCAATTCAGCTTCTAACCATGGGAATGCTGGCGCCAGTGTCGATAATGCTTTGGAAGATGAGCGCTCATCAAGTAAGCGACGTGGATGGTTGAATTGGCTGTCGCATGGCATGCTAGGTGTTGGAGGTACAGATGATTCAAGAGAATTTTCTGGTGTGATATCAGATGATGAAATTAAGGTATGTTTTGATACTGAAATTCCAGCTACTTTAATGTACAAAAGGACACTACTTTTCATAATTAATGGCTAGTGTGTGTTGTGAAGTTAAAAGATACTGATCTCATTGTTGCAGGATATATATGAGGCGACAAAGTTTCATCCTGTTCCTTCGGTGAATGAGGATACTGTCAAAGCGGATGAAATATTTTTGTCTTCTATGAAGTTCAACATTCAGTACATATCTGCTACTTTGCGGAGCAAGTATGTTTTTTTTGGCTTATGCATGAGAAAAAACTTTATCAAATGGGAGACGACACACACTGCAGAGAGTTTATTGAACTTCCTGCATCCCATTTTGCTAGACATATTTGCTATTTTGGGATATTCTCTAATGTTTGTCAGCTTCTATAAAAGTAAACTTTTTACAGTATTTTTGCTCCCTCAAAAGTTTTTGTTTTACATTTCCAAATTTGACATATAGTATTCATTGGGGATAGTATACTTTGTAGCTTGTTTGCATGTGTATAGCAAAACAGATTCATTCATTGGGGATAGTATACTTTTTCTTCCCCCCATTCTTTTGTTGCCGAACCACATATATATATCTTATACCATATGAGGTATATTCAATTTTAAGTTGGTTTGTCTTTCAGGAGATTTGGGTCTGCAATCGCATGTTGGACGCTTAATGGGATCTCTGTTGAATGCAAGATTTGGAAGGGCCTTGCTGTTATTATTGCTACTGTCAGATCTTTTGAGTTGTTTAATCCATCTAATGCACAAGTTGTTCTTACTACTAGAAAGGTTTGCATTAGATGTTTAACATGCTTTATTCCATTTTTGTGAAAATTGTTCAAATAGTTTGTTTTTTGGGATAAATAGTTATTTTTTTCACAATGTTTGGCATCTAGAGAAGTGTTTGAAAGATGTTTGTGAAATATTGTTTTTCATCTGATAATAATTTAGTGTTTTCACAATGTTTGGCAGCTTGAAACTCAACACTGTTCCTCAGCCACTACCTTGCTGTTTCCTAAATTTCAATTTCTTGTACGTTTATATTCATTTAATGTTTGTGACCCAATTTTTTTAAAAAATAAAAAACTCTAAAAACTGCACGTATTAACTAATAGATTAGCTTTGATGACGAAACTGTAAGAAAGCCACTTTGAGTTTCAAACGAAAAAGAAAAGATATAGTTGTCTTTTGTGTAATTAATAATTTTGGAACAATGAACGAGACCTAGAACTGACATAACTTAAAGTAGAAATGGCAAAGTTGTTCTTGTGAGGCTATCTTGAACTTAAGTTTCCTACTGATGGTAGATTGTGGCTAAATTTTGTGAATTTGAACTTGATGCGACTCTCAAGGCAGCTATAGACTTTCCATCAAACAGTGTCTAAGACTCCGAATACCTCGGCGGACAAGAAATTTGGATTCACTTATGCTGTCTAAATATCATTTTGAGGGAATGGAAGTATTTCTGTGCGTCAACAGGTACATGGACATTTCTTTATTTTGCTGCCTGTAAGGAGTAATACATATAGGAAGCAAGCATCTGATCTTCTTAAAAGAATCGGGTTACTTCAGGCAAGAATAGAACGAACACACACAAGTAATTGGATGTCTCATGAGTCAGTTGAATTCCAGAATGGAGACATCCTGTTTAGGACCTGAACAAAAACCATAGAATTAATCCAGATGGCATGCTATTGGTACCATAGCATTCCATAGTGTTAGTAAGAAAACTAACAGAGTTGACTTTCCAGACTCTATTGGGAAGTAAATTGATGACAAGAGATCTAATAAATTAGAAAGTTAGATACTTTCCATGACAAGCATCTGGTCCTCTGCTCACTGTGTCATATGAGTCTTTGTACCATAGTTTTAGGATTGATTGATTTGCCTCCAGTGATGTACTATTTTTCGTACCTTGCTGTTTGATCTGTTAAATGTCCCTCCGGGTCTGGGTGAATGCTGTCGTTGATTGGGCTTCTATTTGACACCCCAAAGCAGTATGACTTGGCTTTTTCCATGCGTGATATATCACCATCAAATGCAATTTTTTTCCCTCTGTTGCAAATTATCTCGAGAAAAGGATTATTATTAGCATGTTCTGTGTAATGTGTCTTTGATACCATAGTGTTCCATATTAGTAGGCTGAAATGATTCTAAAAGTTGTTTTCATTGGCTTACCAGTCCTGTATGATTTCTCATCCTCCTCTGGCCTTGAGTTTTTGCAGATAGACTATAAGGAAAATGAAGTCGAGCTTTCTTTAACTATCCAAGTTGATGTTTTGCCTTCATTTCATGAAGACCATTCATCAATCAAGGTACCCTTTTATCTTCTCATATACATCTTTGTGTTTAAGGAATGCAGCTGTCTTTTGTTTTTAATTTTTGACTTAAATAAGTGTGTTGTTATATCTCTGTCCAGGTCATTGTTCAGCCAATTCAAATGACATGTGATTCAAGATTTCTTATGGATATGATGGAGTTTTTCCGTGTCACTGGGAGCTTCAAATCTCACCATCAGAGAGTTAGTATCTGAAGCATATTTCTTACAAAATCTAGGGCCAGTAGTATACTTTTCTATGTGCATCTTCTTATGCATTTCTAGTCTGGATTATTACATGCCATTGCTATTATCATTAGCCTATGATCCCCGTGGAGGAAATTGGATGACTACTACAAGCTGTCCAATCGAACTGACCATTGAAAATAGGGATATCTTTGGGACCACCTCTCTAATGAATAGTTTCTCATACTAGTAATTCTAGATTCGCACAACTTTTCACTAGAGTCTAATAACCTTAAAATCCCAAAAAGATCACATAACTCACAGAAAGAAGATGAAAGCTCCTTCTGACCAGGCTCACCAACAGATGTAATCTACCAGTCCCCTAAACCTTGGAACTCTAAAGAACAGACAATGAATAGGCAACTTGTCTTTTATCTGCTAAATTTTTAGGAGCATATTCCCCAGGATATTTTTCTTTATGTACAAACTTTTCCAATTCTCTGTTCTATTGCAGGTTTTATCATCAGTAAACGAGATTAGTGATATCCAAGCAAGACTTAAATCTAAAACAGAGTAAGTTTCTCCTAACCAGATGCCAGATGCTCTTGACCATATGTGCGTTGACCAATGTTATGTATTTAATGTACAGTTTCATGTAAGTTCTCTACATTTTTTGGCAGTTATGTGTTATCAAGTCGCAAGAGACTGATATGGGATGTCAACTTTGTCAATCTTGTCATAGCAATTCCGAGTGTTGATGTAGACTTAAAAGAGCATAAAGTGGTACTTTCAGATAACTGAATTTGTGGCTTTATTCAATTGTTTAGAAGATCATTTCATAAACATTTGTGCATTTACGAATTATGATATGTGACAAATTATTTGTAAAAATTGCTTCCCTTTCTTATTTTTCTTTAATCATCTAAATATAATTCCTGTCCTGGACAATATGCGCACTAGAATTGTTCTTCTGATTTATTATTCATTCTTTCTAAAATTAATTTATGATCTTATTTCTTTGTTTGCAATGCTAACATCTCAGAAGTTCCACAAATTCTAATCTGCATAGAAATTCAATCTACTTAAAATTGCTGTGCGGAAACATGTTTTGCCTGAAGCATGCTTATCTCTGGTTACTTTTATGTGTTTTTTTCTAACTTGCGGTACATGCTGGTTGTCTGCTAGTTGCTTGGTTTCAGAATACATTGATTATGACCAAGTGCTTGTACTAAAATGACCGTCTTTTAATGAGTACAACCTTTTTGGCTGGTTTGTTACTTTCATGTTTGTGTGCCTTTCCATATTCAAGTTCCTTCTTCTCTTTGCCAAGAGGGATGAATGTGGCAAAATTCATTGAACTGGTACAATTGTTTCAGACAGAGAAAATATAGATACTTCCAGCCCTTCTCCTCATACTCGAGCATTTGCTCCTGCAAGTCTAGCTTGCCAACATTAAAGTTCTGTACTAACACAATGCGTTAAGAAAATATTTTGAAAATGTTACTCAAAAAACATATAAAGCCTAGAGATGTCTCCCTTGGGTGCTTCTTTTGGAAAAAAATAATGATCTACTTAAATTAGTTTAGCTCTCCCTGGAAGAATTGTTGGACTAGAATCAACACGTATTGCTGCCTCTTTCTCGCATGTCAGCTCTGTGGATGTGAGATTTGGAAACTGATTGTTGGAGGATATGGTTCATGTTAATCAATCACAAATATTTTGTGCTGTAAACTCAACATATGTTTGATCCTTCCTCGGCAAAGAGAAAGGTTTTTATGTTGTTGGATCACCTATCATGAGTAGAACCCCCCAAATAAGAGTTAATAAACCTGTAAATAGTCACTCTAATCCAGAACAATTGTAAAACCTGAAGAGGATCTAGTGTTTTTGTGTTATATTACATACCCCATCTAAGCTTAAGCTGTTGGAGACTGGGTTCTACACACTTAACAACACACTTCTTATGTATGTGGGCTGAGCATTTTTTTTTTACTAACAGGCCCAACCTGACTTTACACCTTTTAAGTTTAATCAAAGGATGATAATACCATTTAAATAAGCACTTCATGTAAAAGCTAAAGTGCTTAAGAGGGGGATCTAACTTTTAAACTTAAATGCTTTCAGATTCCTTACATGCTCAACGGTGCAGCTACCTGGTTTTGTATTGGTAAATAGCTACATTTTGCAACCAAGGTTCAATTGGAAGAGCATAGAGGGGTTTCTGGATAGTCCAAAATTATGATCCATGTGTTTAATAACTTCATTTACCGTTGAACAGCCCCTTTTATCTGAGATTATTAGCATACTTGTCATAAAGTTGCACCATATTATCACATACGTTTCCTACATCTTGCCTATTCCAATCAAATTTACTAGGGCCTAAAGTCTCCCTCATGTAGCTGAATTTTTAATGTATTTTTTTATTCTTATTTGAACTGTATTAATTGGAAAATCCCTAGAGAGAATGTTCAACCAATTACTGTGCTTTACCTTTTCTTCATCTATATTTTGGGAAGTTATGATGGTTTTCAACTAATAACTAAAGCGCTCTGTGCTTGCTTCTTGTTTTTTGTTTGCCAAATGTTTCCTTAAAAAGAAAAAGGAAAATCTTTTCTGAAATTCTGATGTATGAAGCTTACAAATTGGGCAGGTTATAGAGGTTGGAGCTTTCAACTTCCAATCCAAAGATAAAAAAGTTAACTTTTCTTCTGACTTGGAAGATTTGTTCTCGCATCAATCACAGAGCTACCTGAACTCTAGTTGCGATGGTTTTATCATTGATTCTCAACTTGAAGATCTCTATGATAACTATGAGATTAATGTAAATGATTTTGAGGTCAGTATTCTCATAGTGTATATGTTTGATCTATTACAACATCGGAGTTGCTAATGAAACATTGCAGGTGAAAATGTCAAGGCCTTATCCAATGGACATTGTCCCCATGTTGGAGAAGTTTAGCTTTTCAATTCACTTAGAATCTTGTGCTATATCAGATGAACCCATACTGAAAGCTTTAAATGTAAGTAAATCTCTTGAAAAAGAAACTTTGCCCATTCACTGTGATGTTGCAGATATTTTCTTGAAACTGCTTCAAATAAGGCTCAATGAAACTCCTTTGTAAAATTGTGGAGCAATTTGGACGTCATGTTCTAGAGGCTATTTTGGAGAACTCGTAACTCATCCTTAATGTATGTGTTAAATTTGTCTAAGGAATGGAGATAATACCTAGCAAAGAAAGCAAGGCAATATATGTATTTAATAGGTGGCATTGTGGAGAAAATTTTCATTCATTTAGTTGTTTCATTAGATGTAAGGGCTCTTGAGAGGTATACATGAAATGTGGATATTATTTTGTGTTAATTAATTGGTATAAGAAAGTTTCAAATGTTGATTTCTTGGTAAGTTTTTGTATTTATGGACGGGACCTTGCAAGGCCTTCTCAGTTGCAATAGATAATTGGTATTGATTCTATTAAGGTCATTGTTGAAGTGGAAGCTTTGAATCAATGAAGATTGAAGGTATCCTAGAGCTCTTAGTCTAGATATATGGTGCAAGCCCAATAATGTAACTAACTTATGGCATCTTCTTCATTGTCAGACGGTGATGTAACTGTCAGAGAATTTTCATTTTTTTAAAAAATAAAGAGTGCGTGTCCTTAGATGGTCCTAGAGTTCATGCAAAAAATTTTTATGGTCTCATTAAGGGTAAGCGAGGGAGAACCTCATGGTGATGTGCTTAGTTTGCAATATTTGGGTTATATGCTTTGTGAATTACTTGGGGGTGGAGTTATTTCTTTCGTCTCTTTTGGTGATAGCATCTGAGGTTTTCTGGACACACTGGATCAGTAGACTACGAAGAGATGGGAAGGCATTTTGATGTAATATTTAGTTTTGCTTCTTGGAGTATTCCTCATCTTCGTTCTTGTAGTAGAGGTGATCCGCATAGACTCCATAATAGACAGTTGCACATTCTGTGGGACTTTGTCGAATCTTATTTTTTGATTTGTGTTTATTTCTGTTGTCAACAATTACTTGTTAAAGGAACTTACTAATAATTTGGTTCTTTTGATTTTCAGGTCTACATAAGCATTTCATCCATTCTTTTCCATATTTCTCCATCTATATATCGTTCCATTGTAGGATTGATCTCTGATTTTAGTAGGCTGGATTGGAGTTCAGACTCTTCTGATCTTAATACTATCAGTGGACTTAGGAAATCTGAAGTTTTCTGGTTATCTATTGGAGCAAATTTGGAATCGGTTGGTTTCAAAATTGACCTTAAAAATGATGCGGAGAATGGTTATTCTCTTGTGCTCGCTCTTCAAATGGTAGATGTTATGTATGTTCCTGCCTATTTTTATACTTAGGAAATATTCAAGTAAATGTTGCTCTCATCCTTTTTATTGGACTGCTAAGAAAATGTAGACTTGCTTAACATCCAATTTCCACTGTATGGTTTTTGTGTCGTCAATGTGCAATATGAGAAAACTGTACAAGTACTCTGACTAGCTACATGTGTTAACATTGACAAATACATGCACCAATAGGATGAATTCTTGATAATTTTTGGGAGATTTTGGATAGAGGAGATGCTTTGTTCACTAGGAATGATCAGGATGTGGGACTGATATTAGATTACTAGAGTTTTTTTCTTTTTTTTTCCTTTTTTTGGATGGTTATTGGGCATGATAATTGTTCGCTGTTTATTGCATGGAAAAATGAAATATACAAACAAACAGAAACCTACCACTTTAGTCCATTGTATGGACTACAGGTACATAAGTGTCCATTAATTCACAAAGAGTACATCTAGTTACTAGAGTCTTGCTGCTCTTGTATCTGAAATACAAGCATTTATATTTGGAATTAAATATTGTGATTCCCAGTCGAACTTATTTTACAGAGTATTATGATAATTAGAAATCTAAGATGGTATGAGATAGGCTTTTATTATTAAGTTCTTTTGTTGTTTCTGATGGAAAAAGAAAAGTCTGATGTTAGCTGATGACACTAGTGATATTTTGAGACTGTTAGATTACTATGGCTACAAATTATGTGAATTTGAAAGTTCAGTGTTGGAGAACATTATTGACTCTACTTTGATAGAAATGCAATATAATCTTCTTCTGTGGTTATTGATAACAAGAGTGGATGCATGATATTCCTACTTTGGAGCTTGAGTCTTAAAATTAAGTGTGTGATATTCCTGGCCTTTTTCCCCTAGCTTATTCTTGTTGATGCTGTTTCTATGTGATAACATGATGAGGAGAATCTAAAGTTGTTGCCTCTGTTTCGATCATTTAAGTTCCTGCACTGAAGCACTTTACCATCATCTGCGGTATAACTTGCCTTGAGAAATTAGTTGGTTGGAATACCTACCATCTAAAAGAGAACTTTGCATAACTCTAAGCTTCTTGCAGTTTTGATCAAAATCAGTTCCCAGATTGCCGGATATTGATGGAGGCTTTGAAGATCATCACTTATTCAAGAAGGAATGAGGAAGAAGTCTATGTCCTCTGCTCCTCTGATGTTCAGTCAACTGTTGAATCTTCGCATCAGCCAGAGAAGGACGTCAAGTATAGAAGCCGGAGTGAAAACCCTAATGATGTTAGTTCGAGTCCTGTTAAGCTCTTGCAATTGCATTATGAAGCTTACAGGCATGCAGAACTAGTTTGTCACAAATTTGGAGTATGCTTAGCTAATGTTGATATTCACTGCCATCCCTTCGTTGTCGGCCTGGTTGTTGGATTTATTGATGAAATCTTGGAATATCAAAGATCTGTTTCTTCTGAAGTTAACTCATTTGGGAGTGTTAAGAGCTCTTGGTCAAGACCTCATTTTGATTTCAAACAGTTTGGTTTTTCAAATTTTGTTAGATCTGGGGCTTCTGAATGTGAAGATATTCCACTAGATCATTTTCCTTTTGTTACAATTCATAACTCTGGACCTCTTGTTGCTCTTGAGGATTCACTGATCAGTTCCAGACCTCAGTGGGGGAACACCCACAATTTAAGAGTCCAGGAAATCCCAAATCGCAAGTTCAGCTTCAAGAAGGGATCTGGTTATCTCCATAACCACTTAGCGAAAGCCATAATTAACACTGATCTTTCTCCGCAGAATTCTGTCACTAATAAAATATTGTCCCTTGACTTAAACCTCAGCAGCATTAGATTACATTTTCATGATTCTTCATGTGTACTTGCAACTCTTTCTGTGTCAAGTTCTAGATCATCCTTGTCCATGAGTAATGATTGTTTCGATGTTCTTTGTTCAACCGAGGGATTAGTTCTTTCTTCATCGTGGTGGTGTCAAACTACTGATGGCTCTCTTTGGGGTCCCTTATCACCAAATCTGTCTCCAATTTTGAACATGCGTGGAAGGAAAGAACTCTCTGGTCCAATAGAATTAAGTTTTAGCGTGCAACATGTTTCGTGCACTTTATATCCTGAATTTGTAGCAGTAATAATGGGCTACTTTTCTTTACCTGACTGGAACGGCAATGCAGAAGAGCAGCCGATTACTTCTCATAAGTCTGATGCTTCTAGTTCAGAACATGTCGGCTCCATCTTTTATAAGTTTGAGATTCTGAATTCTGTTTTGATGACACCTGTGGGGGTGGATGGGTATCAGCTTCTGAAACTTGATATACAACAGTTGGTATGTAGTTTCCTAGAAAACAGTGATGTAAATTTAGTCCTGAAGGGCATTCCTATTGAATGTTTGGTTCCAGCTGATAAACTTTCCAATAGAAGCCATTGCTTAAACTTATTTGGACGTGATTTATCTCTGTCACTCTTGTTGGTGAAAGCTGACCAATTTGATTCCTCGAGTTCCAGTAGAACACCTTATCATCAGGATATTTCGTTGATTGCACCATTGAGTGCTGATGTCTGGCTGAGATTTCCCATTCAATATGAGTGCTCAACTGTGCCTTCCGTATATCCAACAGGAATCATGGCAACAATCATAAACTGTCAGATTGATGCAAGAGGTACTTTCAATTATCTTTAGTTCACCTTTGGATATTGTCAATGCTTTTCCTTTTGAAAAAAAAGAAGATATTAATGGTGCCCATGTTGAAGCTTTTGTACATTGTACCTTTTTCTAGGAACATGGACAATTGCTGGATGTGAGGCATTGGTGGATGTCATTAATAAGTTTTCCTTGGTTGAAATGGTATCCAAATTGTTCAAATCTGATATTTTAGAGTTTCTCCAGTCTAAGAAAAGCATGGAAGAAAATATTCTACGTTCTTCTGGAGACATGGCTGTTACTGCTTCAGAAATCAGAGTCTCAGTGAAATCAATGTCTGTTAGGCTGCATTCTTTGAACAAAGACTCAATTGTTTCTGAGCTAGTTGCAGCAGTTGAAATGCAATTCACATGCTCTGCCTCATTAATGAATGGCCAACCCTTCTTTTTGGATATTTCACTCTCTTATTTAGTACTCTTTTCCTTGTTGAACTCTGTTTTACTTGTAGAAGGCTCACACTCAAGCTCTTCATGTCTTGACATAATGCTTTCAGTGTTGGATCAGGGAAAAAATAAATTTTTTATGTTCCTTCCTTGTTTGAATGCTTGGCTTCACATATCAGACTGGCATGAAGTGATTGTTCTGCTTGATCATTACTACGCTCGGCTGTCAAAGGCATTAACAGACATGTCAGCGAACAATACTAAGACAGTTGCAGATGTGTCAGTTGACATGTCACAAAGTTCTATCCAAGTTCTGAGAATGTCAAGCTCTTTTACATCAGGTGATGTGACTGACTATTCTATTGTGAAGTTGGAAAGAGTTAGCATAACAACTTATGTTCCCATCCAGTTCACCAGAGATGTGTTTTGCATGCCCAAGGAGCACCAAGTTCCAAACGAAAAGCATCCGAGTGATTCTTTTAATACGACCTGTCGAAATCCCCTGGGATTCATAGCTCTTTCCTTGAAGGGTAGTTGTAGTGAGATAATCAGTGATGGCAAGGCTATGATTCTAAAGATTAGGTTTGAAAAGGTGGAAGGAGTTCTGCAGATGTATACGGAAAATATTTCCAGAATACGGCCTCTTTTCCACCTATTTCATATCAATCTGGAAGCTGAGATCTTAAATCATCAGTTGGAGTGTAAGCATGCAAAATTTGATGTTTGTTGTGACAATCTGGAGTTGGGGCTTTCCGATGACATATTTCTCCTATATCAATGTATTTGTTTTGAAGCTCCCCAAGCAGGCCCTTTTGAATCAATTTTTACCTCTATTAATTACAGAGTTCAACTGGGGAAACTGTCCCTTCTTTTAACTGATGGAAAGGTAAGGCTTATCTTGTGGTATTATGGTATACTATCATGAGTAGCTTTGTCAACAATCACAGTTTTATTCATTGAATTTGCTTGTTTTGTGGTTTCAAAAGTTTGCTATCTTTGCGTGTGAATTAACATTTCTTCAGTACTATGACTTCCAGAAATCAAGCATTTAGCTTCTTGTTTAATAAAATGTATGAATACAGAACCATTTAGGCTATGAGCCAGTTCCGCATGGTGGTTACCAAATATAATTTTAAAAATTCATGGTCAAAACGTGATTATATGTGCATTTGAAAGCTTTGTTTTAAATGTAGTTTTGAACTACAAAATATCCATTAATTGCTAAGAATATAAATAATTACATTCTGTGATTGGTTAATCATATCCAGTTAGTTATATTGATGATATGTTCTTTTATATAATATCTTGTATGTTATGTGTTTTTTATATTTTACTTGAATATTGCGTAGTAAATGTTTCATAACAATTATATTAGTTCATCTCTATTGGTAAAAAGAGGATTGAAAAATGTAATTTAAGATAAATGCTTCTGTGCTAAATAGATATGTAGAATTTTGATATTAATATTTAGCAAATCGAATCAAATCCAAATATATGGGATTTAAAGGAAAAAAGGCTTATATTTTAATTTAAAAATTATATCTACTATGGGAAGTTAACAATTGAATATCATGTTGAAATGAGCATTTGCCAAAACTTAAGTGGCTTAGCTTTCCCAGTGACGGAAAAATTATGATTTTACAAACATCTCCAAGAACAGCGTTTGCAATTCAATACCAGTTAGCTTTGCAAATGATCATCCAAACAGGCATTTTCTATTTTAAATGTATAAATTACATTCACATGGAATAGCTTGTGTTTTTAGATGAGGAGTTAATTTTACTTGGTGCATGGCACAAAGCTACAGTTCTGGATTTGGTTTTAGGAAGATCATTGGGTTGGGGAGGGATACTTTCTATTACCTTTCCATAGCTGTTTATACTTTCTCACTTTCATAATGCATAATGCTCTAGTATCTTCCTTCTTTCTTTACTCAATGGTTATTTCTTGGTATTTATATTCATCTCAAAATGTGAGGGAATTTTAGACGAGTTAATTCCTTTGTTGAACCTTTTTACTTCCTCTCTACCACTCTCAACAATAGGTTCCAGATCATGGCTGGTGTCTGTATCTTCCCCCCTCCTTTTCTTCTTTTGTGATTTATTGAGTGATAGTTTACTTCCTTTTGCTTTGGAAAATGTAATCTAGAAGGCTAAGGTTCCCCTGAAAATCAAAGCTTTACTTGAATAGTGATTCTTAACTGAATCAATGATTCGCAGTGGGTGAGAAGGCCTTTTGAAGCTCTTAGTCCAGTTTTGTGCTTCTTGCAAAACTAAACAACGACCTTTTCCTTTGTTAGATAGTGAGGAAGTACTATGAGAATTTTCAGGAGTGGGTGTAGCCTGATGCAATTCTAGATTTTGTGCAAATAAATTATTATGGTTTTGCACAGAGTGAGGCAGGAGGAACAGTATGGCAACCTGCTTGGTTTCATTTGTTTTTTATGATCTAGACAGGATGGAATTGCAGAATGTCCAGTGATCACTATATGCCTAGTGAATTTCTTTGGAGTTACTTTTGCTTCCTTTGTTTGGGCAGTAGCATCTAATTATATTGGGGACATTGGATTGACAAATTTTTAAAAGAATTTGAAGGCTGCTTGTCGATGTTGTTTTTAATTTCTTGTTTTCCCAGATTTCCTCATCTTGTGTTACTTCTTTTCATTAATAAAGGTATTCTCTTACAAAAATTTCCAATTGCACATTATAGGATATTGTCTTGTTTTAGATATTGTTGGGGGGAAGAAAAAATCAATCGTGCATGAGGCAATGTGTTGGATTTATTTGGTCTGTGACATCACACTCCCATTTGGAACTTTTTGGGTGATTATACAGCTACAATTTGTTGAATATATTAACTTCCCACAAAATTGAGATTGTTCTAAAATCTGTTTTTGCTAGCAATTCTGGAAGGTTCCTACATTTTTTTGTTTGTTAACTTTTTTTCTTTTTAAATACTATAGTGGAGTTTCTGTGGGCCTCTGCTCGAGATTTTGGTGAGGAACTTACTCTTTCATTTTGCCATGACCGAGAGTGAAATGGATTGGTCTGTTGGAGGTGATCTTCAAGCAAACTACAAAAACATGGAGAAGGTAAAGCATAACTAGGGAAATAACCATGTGCTTTCTTTTTGTATGTTCTGCAGTAAAGATGCTCTATCTGCATGCAGGTCTTTTGGGAGCCATTTGTAGAGCCTTGGAAATTTCATTTAAGCATATCAAGAAAGCTCGACAATAGTTCTCTTCTGAATGGTGGAATCATGACTCTCGTTCATCTCAAATCAACAAGCCAGCTTAATTTGAACCTTAATGAATCCATAATTGAGGTACGCAAAATGGATACATATTGTTGAGTTTTATTAAGTTCCACATTTGCTAGCTTATGTTGAAGTTGTTCATTTTAAGAATCGGAAAATCTTCCCCTTCATGAGATACCTTTTGGAGTTGGAGTTTGCCCCCAAATCTGATTTTTCAACGAAGTATCAGAGCTGCCTATCTGATGTTGGGCCTTGCATAGATGTCTAGTCTTGAAACTTCACGCATCAAATGTCCAGACCTGGGTGTGAGGGGGGTACATTGATTTAGTATGTCCCACATTGGCTAGCTTGTGCACAAAATTGTTCATTATGAGACTTGGGCAATCCCCTTCCCTGATGAGTTACCTTTCAGGTGTGTAGTCAGGTGCTGTTCCAATTTTTTGACACATTATTTGTATCCAATTTTGTGTGTGGGGTCCGTCTGTTATGGGCACGTGTTTATGAGGCTTATTCTTGTTAAATATTGGGTAGGAGTAACTCTTGCCTCTCTCTTTAAAAGATTATGTTTACTGTTCTTCATTGATCCACTAACTTTTGAGACCTCAGCCCAGAACGACTTCAACCTTGGTGTGCTTTGTCAGTTTATGGATCTACTTGTGCAGTCTGCATTTTGTGTTTCTTTCTTACCCCAAGTAGTCTTGGGATATTCCAATCCTATGTAAAGCACCTCAGATTGTGTTCTGTCCAACAAATATAGAAGCTGCATTTCAGTAAATTAGGTTCACTAGGAAAAAGCATTGATAATTATTATGGTTTTGTCATATTGATTTGAAGCATTACTAAGGGATGGATTCAAATAATTGATAGATTTCTTGGACTATTTGTCTTTGCAGTTGGTATTTCCAATTAATGAAACATAATTTGCATTGCTAATAAAGAACCCATTGCGAAAAGTAATAATAATTCTGTTGGTATTTGGTTCTAACACAAAGATTTATATAGTTGTTAATTGGTTCATCATGCTATTAGTGTTAGGCTGAGTAAGCTGGCAAATTGCATAAAAGCTTGCTATGATCAATGTTATGTTTCATTTGGCACCTTTAGTTTGCTCTATTCTTTCTGGGCCATATCTGTTGTAGTAGTCAGCATCACTTATGTACTCTTTTTCCTTCTTAAAGATTGCTTCCAGGGCAGTAGAAATGATTATGGATGTCTGGCGTCCACCAGAGGTTACTGCTCAGTCAAATCAAGCGAAGTTATTTGATTCTCAAGAAAGTGAGAACCTAGTTAACGGAGGATATGCTCCATACATGCTTCAAAATTTAACTTCCTTGCCTTTAGTATTTCACGTCTTTGAAGGAGAGCCTAGTGCTGATGATCTGAATGCCTTGCTATCAAAAACTGGAACCATTTTGCAACCAGGTTCCTCAGTTCCCATTTGTGTTGATGAAACTCCAGAGAAACAACTTTTTCACATTAGACGTGCTCAATCATCTGATAGACTGTGCAGCAAACAAATAGTTGATGCAGCACATCATTTTATCATTATCCAACTAGAGGGAACATCTGGACCTTCTCCTCCAATTTCAATGGATCTTGTAGGTCTTTGGTACTTTGAGGTTGACTTTTCAAAGCCAATTACTAAGTCTGTGATTGGCAACAGCAGCGATGTTTCAAAAGGAAGTAAAAATGTCGAAGCAGATTGTAAGACAGATGAAAAAAATGGTTTTATGATTCCTGTTGTGATTGACGTATCTGTTCAGCACTACATGAAGTTACTACGGTTATACTCAAAGGTAATTCCAAATCTTTTCACTGATTTATGGCTTTTACAATAACATTGTCACTTTGGTTATCAGGTTATATTCTTAAATGCGACTCCAGTGCCGCTTGAAGTGCGATTTGATATTCCATTTGGTGTCTCTCCAAAGGTATCTAAATGAGGAAGAAAGAGAAGAAGTTTTAGTTCCATTACTCAATCCCTTTTTGCAGGGTGTTTTTGCCAATGGTCTTTCCATTTCTAGCTTGTAACTCTCCCTCATTTCAGATTCTAGATCCAATATATCCTGGGAAGGAGTTTCCGTTGCCTTTGCATTTGGCTGAAGCAGGCCGCATGAGATGGCGTCCTTTTGGGGATACTTATTTGTGGAGTGAAGCCTATAATGTCTCAAGCATTGTTTCACATGAAAGTAGGATTAGTTTTCTGCGCTCCTTTGTTTGTTATCCATCTCACCCAAGCAGTGATCCATTTCGCTGCTGCATATCAGTTACTGATAGGTGCCTGCCTATAGTTGGTTCAGTAAAGAAAAAATTTCTTGATGATGATAATTTGAAACCATCCACTAGAAGATGCAAAGATGTATTGCAAGACATGGAGACATCAAAGAAACATTTCACTCACTTTGTTACCTTGCATAGTCCATTAGTATTGAGAAATTATCTTCCAGAAGTAGTTACAGTGACCATAGAAAATGGTGGTTTTACGCATACGGCATTGCTTTCTCAGGTCAGTATAATGTCTAGCATGATACATAAAATTGGACTTTAGTACTATTTCAAATAAATTTCTTATGCTATTTCAGGTGGAAACTTCTTTCTTTCATATTGATTCCACGCATGACCTGGCATTAACTTTTAATATCCGGGGATTTAGGCCTTCAACTCTCAAATTTGCCCGTGCTGAAGCATTTAGTTCAATGGCTAAGTTCAGTGGAACAAAGTTCTCACTATCTGAAACTCTTTCTTTTGATTCTCAATTATCTGATGGTACTTTGTCTATTCATGCTTTTCAATAGTGTTAAATTATCATAGTTGCATTTCTTCTTTAGCAAAAAGTCAATCTTGTTCAAATTCTGCTTGTCTCAGGTCCTTTGGATGTTACTATGGAAAAAGTAATGGATGCATTCTCAGGGGCTCGTGAGATATGCGTATCTGTTCCGTATATGATATATAATTGTGTTGGTTTTCCTGTTGTTGTATCGAACTCTGTCAATGAGATCAAAGGGCACAATTGTATTGTTCCGTCATGTTATGATTTGGATGGGCAAGACCAAATTCTTGGCAGTAAATGCGGTCTTAGTCTTCTTTTGTCTAAGCAGGATAGGCATAAAACCCCACTTGGTATTCAAACAACAAAAGGTTCATTGAAAAATCCAAGTCCCGCGGAAACCCATGACTATGAGTGCTGCAGCACAGCTTTGAGTCCGATGGAGAAGCATGGCATAGGTGCTGGAAGAGCAACAGTTTCTACTATTGTGAATGACTTAAACTCCAGCAGTCAACCAAATTTGAAGTCACACAATAAATCTCCTGATTTTGTGGCAATTGATTGTATGAAGGCGAATGCTTGCATGTATTCTCCTGGCCATAATTCTAATGAAATTATGGTTAAGTTGAGTAGGTGCCTCTCTGATTCCTTTACTAAAAACCTTCCTAGCTCTTTGTGGTCAACCCCATTTTCACTTGTCCCACCAACTGGTTCAACCAGTGTTGTAGTGCCTCAGTTGAGTATGAATGGTGGGCACCTCATATCTGTTAGTGCTTTTGCCGCTCCGTTTTCAGGAAGGACAAGGATAATCACTTTGCAGCCAAGGTTTTTGCTTGACTTAATTTTGCCAATCAATATATACCACTAGATTCTGCAATTTGTTTCTTGTTGCATTAGTAATTCATTCTGATTTTTATTTCATATGATTTTGCTTCTTCCTGAAAGTAAGCATATTCACATCATGCCCAATTCTGCAGATATGTCATCAGTAATGCATGTGGCAGGGATTTGGTGTACAGGCAGAAAGGAACTCATCGTGTTTTTTTGCTGGAAGCTGGCCAACATTCTCATATTGAATGCACAGATACAAGAAGGTACATATTGTATGTTACAGAGCTGCTGTTCTTGCATAAGAGACATCCCTCTTGCTTACTGTAAGATGAAATTTTATAGTATCATTGGTTGAATTTTGGTACCAGGTTCATCTTTAGACTTCTTTCTGCTTTGTTTGGATAATTTCATTACTTATATATGCTGTTCTGGATCTGAAGTTTTACAATTAAAAGGCTGACTTCGGCTATTGTTCTCTGAACTAGTTAGAAGCCTGAACTAGGAATAGGAATTTAATTTTGTGACTACTATTATCGTGATTTGGATGATGTGAGCATATTTCCTTTCTGCACTTCTTGTCTGACAGTCAAATAACCTCCATGTAAGAAGAAAGATATATTGTGGCTGCTTTTAAAATGAAGGGGGTTGTAATAATATGTGCTTTAAGGACGTAACCTTTGATTTAGAAAGAAACTCGAACTTCCTTTGTCTGTACTAAATTTTATTTTGACTAATCTGCTATACTTTTATCCTATATTCTGATGTTGAATTGTCACTGCTAGAACCTCCCACATCCTCCTGTCCGCCCCTAAGCCCTTCCTTCTCCAATTTTTGGAACAAGAAATAATAAAAAGTAAAGAAATTCTCTTCTGCTTTCTATGAACATTAGTGCTTTAAAATTTTGCAGGGATCTTCTAGTTTGCATTTGTTTTCGTGAACCTGGATGGCAGTGGTCAGGTTCATTCTCACCAGAGCATCTGGGTGATACTCAGGTGAAAATGCGAAATTATATTTCTGGTGCTGTAAAGATGATGCGTGTGGAAGTGCGGAGTGCTGACGTTTCCTTTAAAGATGATAAGATTATCGGAAGTCCTCGTGGAAATTCTGGAACAAACTTGATACTTATGACTGATGATGATACAGGTTTTATGCCATACCGAATTGATAACTTTTCAAAGGAGGTTTGTGATTACAAGCTCTGCTTTGACAGAGATTATATTTTATGTTACAGAAGCACATAATTGTCTATGCTATTGACTGAATGCATAATTTCTATCTTTGGTTCACACAGTTTTAGTAGTTGTTTTTTGTTTTTCATGTGACATGAAATCTTGCATGCCACAGATCTTTTTTACGGGGTAGTTTATCTCATACTCTTTTCCACTCTAACAAGCAAGATGCTGAGCTTAAGGAATCCAAGTTATGCAAAATCATCTGGACTTAAAAAGAGAAATTTCAAGTGATTGGTTAATCTCCTATGTACAGCAGAGAAACATTGTTTAATGTTCAGAAATGCACCAGCATCTCTCTCTCTCTCTCTCTCTCTCACTCACGCACGCACACACACAAACACGACCCAACTACAAATACAGGTCCAGATATATCATGGACACATACAGTTTTCTTGGGTTTTCGAAATTTAGTTGTTCTTCAATACATTTTCTGACTTCTGAATAGTTTTCTATTACCACACTAGAAGCTTCATCCATCTTTAGCTGCTGCACTGCTATCAACTTTCTAGACTATCCGCTTCCACAAGAAATACTGATCTCTGAATTATATCTTATTATATCTCAATGGTTTTGTTGAGGCTATAATTAAAATGATCTCATTGTAGAGGCTCCGGATTTACCAACAAAGATGTGAAAATTTTGAAACTATGGTTCACTGTTATACTTCCCACTCTTATGCTTGGGATGAACCCTGTTTCCCACACCGTCTAACTGTGGAGGTATGATTAGTTTGTAACTGAATATGCTATGTGTTTTGTGAGGTTCATTTACTAATAGATCTCTGCCTCCTAATAATCAGGTGCCTGGAGAGCGTGTTTTAGGATCATACTCTCTGGATGATGTCAAAGATTACTCGCTTGTATACTTACCTGCAACTTCTGAGGTATTCTTGAACTCTGCATTATACCAAAAATTTTGATAATTTGGTCAACTGAATTCTCCTTAACTCTCATATTTCTGTAGTTTCTTTCAAAAATTTTGATAATTTGGTCAACTGAATTCTCCTTAACTCTCATATTTCTGTAGTTTCTTTCAAAAGGCATGATCTGAAGCTATCTATCTCCAATTATCATTATTAAGCAATTAGAAAGGAGAGTAATTGATACCTTTAAAAACACTCATTTGCTGAACACATTTTTTACTAACAAGCAAAGACTTGCGCATCATGAACTCTTATTTTAAATTTAATAGGTGGGGTGGTATTCTAAAAGCCTAAGCTATTAGAGAGGAGTTCAATTTATACATTTATCCCCTTGTATAAGTGATGGCCAAGTGGCAGAAATGGGGAAGGATGGAGAGTCTGTATAGGTTAAGGAAAGAATGGCTGAACTCCCTACTAAATATCATGGTTTGGCATCAAAACTAAACCAATTGGCCCTTGTTTCCATATTTCTACTGTGAAGGAAGTGGTTTTGCTCATACAATCTCAACTTTTTGTCTTGTGATGGTTAATTGAAAATATTGAGGACTCCATCCACATGATGGTTAATCCAGGAATATGTTGGAGCCTAGATGACTCTTCCACAATGTGTAAACCCAAATTGCTGGTAAAAGGCAACTTATAGCTGTGTTCACCCTTCAATCATTCCCTTCATACCCTGTTGTCCTCACTAGGGGATAAACCCAACCATATTTCCTAAAATTATGGAGTGTCACGATCAACCTGTATTGAGGCCTGTTGTCCCTGCTTAAACCCAATAAGTCATACAATCAATGTAGGATTTAGGGGTGGCTAACACTGTGAACAGTGGCAATAGTTTCCCCTTTTCCTAGTTGGTAGCTTGCTATAATATCACTTGCAACAACTGAAATGATATTGGCCTAGCAACCTATTGGTGTCTCAACTAGTTGTGTATTTGAAATTGCTCATGTACCATCCATTTCGGTATATGCTTCATTTTTTCCTTATCGTTGCATTTCATATATCTCTAACATCTTTGGAAACTTTTTGCCTGGTCAAATGTGAGCATATAATGGAAACGAGGAATATATTTGGTGAGTCTGATGCTTTTCTTCTCCAACCCTGCTGTCATGCCTTGTGCCAGAGGCCTAAAGTGCTGAGTCTAGTATCATCCCTGAGCAAACACTTGGCAACCTTCCTCGTCTTGCCAAAATGAATATTCTAAATTGATAAGAGCACTTACACCTGGCTTATATACGCAACTGACCTCACCTTACCAAAATGGATGTTCCAAGCTAACAATGGTAACTCAGGCATGTGTATACTACTCATGAAACCCACCAAGTTTCAATGGGAGATTTCGGGCTTTACACCCTTCCCGCTGGAAAAAGGAACAATAATAATAATAAATAAATAAGATTTTAAAAATAAGAGGGTAGTAATTGTTTATTTGGATGGTAAATGACAAAATCTGAGAAGAAAGAAAGAGTCTCTCTCTTCGTATATCTTTTTTATTGATTATATGAGCAGGACTTTATATACAAGTTTTCCTACACTAATTTTGGAAACAATGTTAGTTAAATATCATACTTCTAAAAATTAACTTTGACAACAGTAAGTTACAGCTGTTAATTCCAATCTAAGGAAATTTTCCTATTTTCTACATGATCAATTACAAAGATTTTCCTTCCCCCTCAAGCTAGAGAATAGGAATTTTCCATTCCCGGCTTAGAAACAATTGATTGAAAAACTGAGTTATTCAATCCTTTTGTTAACACATTAGCTAGTTGTCCTTGTGTAAACACATAAGACGTGCTAATCAAACCACTATCCAGCTTTTTCTTGATGAAGTGTCTATCAATTTCAATGTGCTTAGTGCGATTATGTTGCCCTAGATTATGTGCTATGCTGATTGCAGACTTATTATCGTAGTAGAGTCTCATTCGGCCATCCCATTTAAGCTTCAAATCTTGTAGAATAATTGTCAACCAAAGTAAGTCACACACACCTTGAGCCATTGCTCAAAACTCTGCCTCAGCACTAAACTTAGCTACCATACTTTGTTTTTTACTTCTCTAAGCCACAAGGTTCCCATCAAGAAATGTACAGTAACCAGAGGTTGACCTTCTATCTACAATGCAACCAGAATAATCAGCATTAGTGTATGCCTCAAGTATCAATCCTCCATTTCTTCTGAACAAGATGTCTTTTCTTGGTGTTCCCTTAAGGTATTGAAGTATTCTATAAGCCACTTGCAAGTGAATCTATTTTGGGCTATGCATAAATCGACTAATCACACTCACTGCATATGCTATATCTGGTTGTATATGAGAAAAATAAATGAGTCTTTCCACAAGGCGTTGGTACATTTCCTTGTCTACTGCTGCATCTTCTTCTACAATTCCAAGCTTGAGATTAGGGTCGATGGGAGTACTTACCGGTTTACATGCGGTCTTGCATGTTTCTTTTAGAAAATCTGTAACATATTTTTGTTGAGAGATAAAATTTTCTTTTTTAGAGTGTGCAACCTCAATCCCAAGAAAATACTTCAACCTTCCTTATGCCTTGATCTCGAACTCCTTAGCCAAGTATTGACTCAAAACTTGTTTTTCTTTATCATCATTTCCGGTCACTATTATGTCATCATCGTCTACCAAGAGAACAGTAACTTTTCTGACAAAAAATGTTTAATAAAGAGTGTGTGATCCCCTTGACTTTTGTTTATATCCAATAGTCAACATTACCCTTGTAAATCTCCCAAACCATGCCCTTGGTTCTAGTTTCCCTCTATTTGGACCATGAACATGAACGAAGGCTATACACCCAAAAATTCTTGGAGTAAGATTGTTTTTAGTCTTTAGGTTTGGATAAAAAGATGAGAAGATATCCATAGGACTTTTGAAACTTAAAATTTTAGAAGGCAATCGATTTATGACGTGAGTTGCTTTAAGAACGGCTTCTCCCCAAATGGCTTTTGGAACATATTTTTGAAACAAGAGTGCTCGAGTTTTTTCAAGAATATGGTCATTTTTCCTTTTAGCTACCCTATTTTGTTGTGGGATCGTAACACATGATGACTCATGGACTATTCCTTTTTTTTGGAAATGTGGGGTAAGAATTTGATTAAAGTAATCCTTGGCATTATCTGACCTAAACCTTTTGATTGTGATTGCAAACTGATTTTTTATCATGGAACAGAAATTTGGAAGTATGGTATTAACATCCGACTTATGTTTAAGTAAGAATAGCCAAGTGACACAGGTACAATCATCAATAAAAGAAACGAACTATCTTGCCCAAGAAACATTAGGAATATTAGACGGACCCCGAATATCAATGTGGATGAGATGGAAATGAATAGAACTTCTTTTATTGCTAATTGAAAAAGATGCACGTTTATGTTTAGCAAATTCGCACGGTTCACAATGAAAATTCTCAACATTCAAATTTGTAAATAATGAGGGAAACAAAGCCTTAATAACTATAAATGGCGGATATCCCAAGCAGGAATGATGCAGTAAAATCTTTTCTTTATTAGGTAGGACAGACTCTGACATAAAAGAATACGAAACTTTTGACTAACTTAGTATCTCAAGATAGTAGAGGCTATCCTGTTCCCTAGCACGTCCAATCATCCTCCCCGAATTCTTATCTTGAAATACACTAACTATTCTGAAAAATCACATTGCAACACGGATCTTGGGTAAGTTTTTGGATGGAGATAAGATTGATGGATAATTTAGGAATATGGAGAACATTTTTCAAGGTCAATGATGGACTTATTTTGACATCTTCTACTCCAGCAACAGTTGTTAGGGATCCATTGGCTGTGACTATTTTTCTATTACTCGGACATGGGGTATAGGTTGAGAAATATTTGGATGAATGGGTTATGTGGTCAGTTGCTCCAGAATCCATAATCCAAGAATTGGTAAGAGTTTATATTTTAAACATTCAATCCAATGGAAAGAGGAAATTTACCTGAATATGCCAAAGAACAAATACCTAACTTTTTTGACATATTGCCCGAAAACGACACGTGTCTTTGATTATGTTTTTCTTCTTCGACAACAGTTTGAATCACCTTCTCCGGTTGATCTAGGCAGAGAAAAATCAGCAAAAATTCGATGTGACTTCGGCAGTGATTATTCCGGCGATGAAGGCTAAGATTAATAATGAATACCGGGAAATAATTCGGGTAATCGGCAATTAAGGCCGGAAAAGAATAAAACTTCAGATTGAGTCTTGCTCTGATACCATGACAAAATCTGAGAAGAAATAAAGAGTGTCTCTCTTTGCATATCCTTTTTATTGATTACATGAGTAGGATTTTATATACAAGTTTTTCTAAACAATGTCAGTTAAATATCCTTTTTCTAAAAATTAGCCTTCACAGCCGTAAGTTACAATTGTTAATTCCAATCTGAGGAAACGTTTCTATTTTCTGCATGACCAATTACAAAGATTTTCCTACAGTAAGGCAGATAATCCGAAAGGTGTGTACATTGGATACGCCTGCCGAGACATTTGCAATATATTGATGATAAACAAGTTGGATAAACACTGTGTGATAGTAGTGTGAGAACAAATGAATGATACCAAATGCTCATTTCTCCTTCCTCACCCCCTCCCACTCCTGTACTGTATAGGAACATTGTGAAGATTGTTGTCAAACTCTGCGTTCCAGCTCATAAATCTGCTTCTTTTGTCATCACCGGTTTTGACACATTATTTGTTCCATTTGCTTTTCCAGAAACCTGAAAGAACTTTGCTGGTTTCTGTGCACTCTGAAGGAGCAATCAAGGTACATTACTGATATTTTGAACTTATAGGGCTTATTTTTGCCTCCAGTTTCTTTACTGATCATTTATCTTTCCTCTGTTATTGCAGGTTCTCAGCATTATTGATTCTAGTTGCCATGTTTTAAATGATTTGCCAACTTCAGATGCTCGTCAAATCAAACAGACAAGGAAGCATGCACAAAAGGGGGAAACTTTTGTTCGTTACAATGAGAGAATGTTGGTGGACATTCCTTTTGTTGGAGTCTCTCTTATGAATTCTTATTCAGAGGTATCTTCATAACTTGAAACATGTTGGAAATTTGAGGAGAATTGCATCAATAGTATTGCTGTGGTGCACTGATTATATCTCACTGTCTTTGATTTGTAGGAATTGCTCTTTGCTTGTGCAAAGAACACAAGGTTTGAATTTGTGCAGTCTCTTGATAAGCAAAAGTTATCCTTGCATATCTCGTTCCTGCAAATTGATAACCAGTTATCAACTACTCCATACCCTGTTATTTTGTCTTTTGACCATGTCAATAAAGGCAATAAAGAAGTCAGGAGAAAGTTTACGAGTATGACAGAAATTGATTTTGATACCATACCTGAACCTGTGTTCTCTCTATCTGTGGCAAAATGGAGGTCGAAAAATCTGTCATTGGTTTCAGTTGAATATATTAACTTAAGGTTTGTGTTTTTGGATAAAAAAGTATTGCCTAATTTTACTTGGATTATTCAGTGTTTGATGTACATTCTTTTACGTGCAGAGTGACAGATTTCCATCTTCAACTTGAGCAAGAGGTGATATTGAGCTTATTTGAATTCTTCAAGAATATCTCCTTGAGGTTCCAGAGTGGCTTATGGCAGCAAATGGAGTTTATACTTTATCCACCATCTTCTGATCCTCGAACTGTTAAGGATACCTCTGCAAACACTGATCTTCCTGACTTCTTCAAATCAAATGGGAATCGACATTATTCATATGGTTTGTCTTTGTTTCATGAAGATAACAGATCTAGCTGTTTGCTTCCTCCTGTAATTCCCATTGGAGCTCCTTGGCAGCAAATTCACCTTCTAGCCAGGAAACAGAAGAAGATATATGTGGAACTGCTTGATATGGCACCAATCAAGTTTACTTTAAGGTTAAGACCCTGACTATGTTCTATGCTTTCTGTCTCTTGGTGACCCTTACGAGATATTAACCTCACTGGTATATTCTTCACTACAGCTTTGCAAGCAGCCCATGGATGCTTCGTGATGGGGTCCTTACATCGGGAGAATCCCTCATTCATGTAAAGTGGAAAATAGCTTTCTTGAAAATGCATGATACTGACAAATTTTGTTAAATTACCAACTCATCTAAATTCTTGGTCTCATTTTATCCATTCGTTGTTGCATATGAATTCTTATCTAACTATGACGTACAGAGAGGTCTTATGGCTCTTGCTGATGTTGAGGGTGCACAAATTCGTCTAAAAGAATTGGTCCTTTCACATCAGTTGGCTAGCTGGGAATCCATTCAAGAAATCTTTATTAGGCATTACACTCGACAGTCTCTTCATGAAATGTACAAGGTATTAATCTTTGGTTGATCTATTTTAGTGCCAATTAGTGATGAGCACAAAGCACGTCCCTTCATTTCACTGATTTACCAGAGAGTTCTTGCTCTTCTATGGTCTGGCTGCATCAAGGACATTCCATTGTTTCCTGACTATTTTTGAACTTGGGGCTTATTGGTTTCCATCTCTCTTTCTGCTTATTGCTGGGGAGTGAAAATTAAGTTTATGTTTTTAGCAACTAACTAATCTGGAAAAACAAGGACAACCTATCTTCTGAATTATGCCTTTCAGCTGCTGGATAGCACTATACAGTTTCTATCTAGTTCATCGCTGCAAAACTTCTGGTTTTATTCATTTCCTCCAACATGTTGGAACCTGCTTTATGGTTGCAATTATTGAATGATTTTTAACAGCAGCACAATGGAAGTCCTTAATCTGAAGTTTTAGATATTGAAGCACATTTTTCTTGCAGATTTCCTCTCAGATTTTTGGTTCTAGTCAGTCTTTTGAAGCCAGCCTGTCTATTTGCTGTTACCAATACCAAAATTTGGTAACCTTTTAAGTTCATTAACCGGTTATTTATCCCACAGGTGTTTGGTTCAGCTGGTCTCATTGGCAATCCCATGGGATTTGCAAGGAGTTTGAGTCTTGGAATAAGAGATTTTTTATATGTTCCAGTCCAAAATGTATTCCAAGTATGTTCATATGCCTGTTCATCAATTTATTTATTAATGGCAATGGTGTGGCGCTGGAATTGACAATTGTTGTTGCAGAGTCCTGTAGGACTTCTTACAGGCATGGCACAAGGCACTACGAGTCTTCTCAGTAACACAGTCTATGCAATAAGTGATGCTGCCACGCAGTTCAGCAGAGCAGCTCATAAGGTATTTTTACATCTAACTAGCACTATTCATATGCATACTCTCATAATGGAGTTTTGCTGAAAATTAAAATTATTTTCTAGTTTATTTAGTCAAGTTATATCGTGCATTTGTTTTAATTATTTATGGACTAATAATCATTTTTCCTCTTATTATTTTTCTTTGAGATTATTTCTTTTGTTGATTATATTAACTGTTTTTGAAGGTTTATAGTCTATTATTATATCACATGGCATTATATTTTGGAATAGAAAAATTTGCAATCATGAATAACTAATGAATTAAAATACTTAATATTTGGCCGTTACAAACCTTCCTAACTCTTCTTATTAAATGATGTAACTATTATTGTTTTATTATTTTATAATTATTATGGCACATTTAATAACTATTAAAAGAAATCATAATAAATTTACCATTTAATCCTTCTTGTCTAATTGTTCAGTTTTGAGACAGAGTTTAAATTTGTACATTCAAAAAAGGAAGAAACACAAAATTTTAAATCACCAAGACAACCCATCCTCACTTTTAGTATAGTATAGATAATATGTAAAACTTCGGTGGATAGTCTTGGCTATAACTTCAGCACATAACTTCATTTGCAGGGTATTGTTGCCTTTACAATAGATGACAAGGCTATGGGACAGATGGAAAGGCAACAAAAGGGAATTTCTTCAGATAGCAAAGGTGTCATAAATGAGTTCTTGGAGGTGCGTAATCTATATTTCAGGTGTTTGGGTCATATTGGTTTCTTTTGTCCTTTAAACAAACCAGACTTCCTGGTGTGTTTGCTTGAAGTATCTCATAATGCATGCAGTTATCGGAGTTCTTCATTGTAAAAATAATCTCTAGTCTGACTTTTGGTTTCGCTTACACTTTCTGAATAAGTAAAACCATCTTGTCCTCATAGCTTAGATGCAAGAATTTGCATGTGCAAGCTTTGTACATAATGTAAAAACATGTTCGACAGATCAGAATGAAAAAGCATCAAAAACTATTTATATGCTGAGGCATTAAATCCAAGACTGAAGTATAAGTAGTAAAAACATTTTGACCATACATAGATCATTCAATGCTTTTAATTGCTTTGTTTATTGCTTGCCCTTCACATGCTATTCCGATTTCATTCGGTCCTGAGCTACAAGTAGAGGCTGTATCTTTCTCCATAACAACCGGAAAAATTCTGATTCCAGAAATAGTGAGAAATGTCATCTGTGAATGCATTGTCAGATAAATGAAAAGAAAATTTCCTTGCAAAAGGAAAATATACTAAAGCCAATCTTTTTTAAGGTCCTCAGGTTATCTATTTGGAAATCATTAGATAACCATAAAAAATCTTGATAATCTACATGAGATAGGCTGGTTAAACAGATATGTTCTAAACTTCACATCTGTTAATGAAAGTACTCCACACCTTAATAGCTTCAACTGGAAATTATTTCTTTTTGTAGATTATCTTCAAAGTACTATTTTTATCTTACTTTCTTCCAGCTTTCCACACTGGAATTGCCTTCTTGTAGTACCATGCCAACATCTGAGTCTGTTTCCCCTTCCTGCTAGACTTGCTGCAATTATCATAATCTCCCGTCACCTCAAAACTAGAAAGTTTCAAGTGTTAGCATTACTCAATATGATAAAACCCACATTATCAAGCAGGAGGCCAACCATACATTATTCTGTATCAAATTAGAGGAGCACTGAAGCCTTCGCAATAGACATTGTGGCTTTGTCATAGTTTATTTGGTCATCAGTCCTAATCTGACCATGTAGACATCTCTTTTGTGCAAGAATACATAAACTAATCTAATCTGGAAAGAACTGATCTTTTCAGGGGCTTACTGGCCTTCTCCAATCACCCATTCAAGGTGCTGAAAAACATGGCCTACCGGGAGTTCTCTCAGGTATTCTTGCTGCAAGTTAGTAATTTAAGTTTTTCCCTCGCTCTGTTCTGCTATGTGGGAGCACAGGGAAGTCCAAAATTTCCTTTGCCGATGCTGGTTAGAGTTCTTAATGCTGACTATTATGTTTTCCCACAGGTATAGCTCTTGGAATGACAGGACTTGTTGCGAAGCCAGCTGCTAGTATCCTTGAGGTTACTGGAAAAACTGCACAAAGCATTAGAAATAGAAGTAAACTCCCTCATACCAGTTCCCAGCACTTTAGGGTCCGTTTACCAAGGCCTTTAAGTAGAGAATTTCCCTTGAAACCTTACTCTTGGGAGGAAGCTGCGGGAACATCTGTGCTTAGATATGCCGAGAAAAGCAAAAAGCTGAGAGATGAGATTTTGATCAGTTGCAAAGCACTCAAACAGGGTGGTAAATTTGTGATCATTACGGAGAAACTGATTCTGGTGGTTAGTTGCTCCAGTCTGATAGATTTTGGCAAGCCTGACTTTGAAGGGGTTCCTGCCAATCCGGAGTGGGTTATAGAAGCAGAGATTGGAATTGATAGCATTATCCATGCAACTAATGATGAAGATGTGGTGCACATAGTGGGAAGTAGCACGGACTCATTTTTCAGGCACAGCCAGCAGGAGCAGAAACAAGGTCGGTTAACTGTTGGAAAGCCCTTGAACAATCCTCGTACTCTTCCCCTATTCCAGACTGACCTGGAATTTGTATGCAAGGAAGAAGCGGCGGACATCTTAAAACTTGTGCAATCTATGATTGAGAAGGGAAAAGACCAGGGTCGCGGCCGAACTTATCGACTATGTCAAAGCAATCTAAGATGGTGCCAGCAATTTATCCATCCATCTTCTTGAAGTAGTTAAGGCTCTGTGCATTGCGCATTCATTCATGTATCGAAATTTCCGGTCTCGTCAGAATGCTGCCTTTTGCTATGTAAGAGAGTTCTTGAACAGTAGTAGTAATTTGTCTTGGTTTGGTCTTTTATTTTCTTCCAATCTGGTGGCATGATACTTGTGTTATGATTCGTTTGCTGTGTAATAAATTAGGAAATATGTAAAAAGATAGTCTTTTCTATACGGAGTCCATTAATCTATTGATATAATATAAAATAAAAATTAATAAAAAACAAAAAAATTAATATTAATAATATTACGTTATAATATTTACGTACAACTCCGGCGGACATGTCATTTAAGTGTTAATACGCATTGCATTGCGAAGGATTTCAAATTTTTCTAGAATATTTTCGTGGTACATGAATCGGAGTGTATGGGAATGGGTTTCTCACCAAGTATGATATTGTTGGGGAGTAAAAAATGAAAAGTATGAATAAATCTGTCTTTAATGGTGCGGTAGTTCTGTTAACTTATTTGAACCCATACTTAGCGAATGATATGAACATGTTAGGCATTTTATTTTTTCATGCTTATTGATTAACGGTTTTTACATTTGCTAGAAGCGGTCAAAAGTGATACGGTATTTTACCTTTATCTTTGTTTCAAAACAAGATATAGTCAAGCAAGTATGTCAGGTATGCTCAGGTATAATTTGTTAGGAACAATGATCCTTCGGTAGCAATTTTATGAAAAACGTTAAATTTTGTACCTCCATTGTCTAGTTAATGACACGAATAAAATGTAGATGACAAATGTAGATTGTTACATATATATGCAATAATATCATCTTTTTCAACACTTTGACGAATGATATTACTTGTTACAAGAACAGTGAGAATGTATGCCACAGCATAAATGGCATAAATGATGATGGTAATCTCACTGAAAGGCATGTGAAATGTGTTCGTGTTCTACTGTTACATCTTAATGAACATCGACATTAAGGGGCTGTTCAAGTTAGTGAACATACACTCGTGTAAGTGACTCAGAGTTGTCGTGATGATCTCTTCAATCAAAGAGTCTGCCATAACCCACCTATCTAGATAACCAACTTTGTGGTGTACCACGGAGATCGATCACTCTTATAAGATAATGTACATTATTCACAAAATAAAAAAAATTGCACATTTGTCAAAAATAAAGTATAAGGAATAACTTGTACCTCACCACTCATATGTAGCTAACTACGAAAAAATGATGAAATAAGTGACGGATCACGGGGTCCTCCAAGGGTGGCTGTCTATGACCATAAGCTTCAAAATATTGCCTACCTTCCACTAGTTCTCTCCCAATATCAGGACTTTATCGGGTGTCAGAAACATGCCGCAATAATCCTCATTGGGATCTATTAGAAGAATACGTCGAGGCTGTGTCTAGGAACATCTACACAACCTCAAATTCGGCCTCTACCAGTGGCTTCTCTAAATCCTCACTCATTCGCATCTCCTTTACAAGTTGATCAAAATCGTCAATCAAATTCTCTACATCTTCAAGAAGAGCATTAGTACATTCCTCGTAGTTTTCTGGATGTCTAACCGGGGTCACGGGAGATGGTGATGTGTAAAAGTACGACAACCCTACCTCATTTGCATGTCCTATAACGCCTCTTGATACATGCGGCGCGGATATGAGAAATAATATAATGCAACTAGAGGAGTTGATATCGTCAGGTGCCAAAGATATGCATAATAGGTTAGAAATTGAAAGTACATACTTGGTACCCATTGCATGGGTGGTATGGTCTACACTGAATTAATTGTCATTAGTATATTCGATGTTAAAAATAGTATGTCACTCATATTATGCTTCAATGTTGTACCAGTTTGTTATAATGTTTGCATGTCCTATAACGTCTCTTGGTACATGTGGCACGAATATGAGAAATAATATAGTGCAACTAGAGGAGTTGATATCGTCAAGGGCCAAAGATATGCATAATATGCTAGAAATTGAGAGTACATACTTGGTACCCATTGAATGGATGATATGGTCTACACTGAATTAATAGTCATTGGTACATTCGATGTTGAAAATAGTATGTCACTTATATTACGCTTCAATGCCATGCCCGTTCGCTACCTCGCGAACATAGTAACTGGCTACCGTTCATGCAAACAACCTCTACGGTCAGCCAGTAGTCCCAAATTAAGTGACGAATCTCATCGTCTCATTAACTGCTTAGGCATATGTCATATACAAACAAGTGCATTAAATTTTTTAATTTTTTTTAAAAAAGCTTACAAATAATTCGAAATTTAATCTAAAAAAGTTAACAATCTTATATTAATAATTTCAATAGGAAAAATAGCATAAAATGTCATCCAACTATTTACGATTCTTCAAAAGTAGCTATTAGAAGTCAATCCTCGTGCAGTATGGAACTTCGAAGAAGAGACTCCAACCTGCAAAAATAGAACCAAAGTCATAGAGCAAGTCCACAAAAAAGTCTCCCCCCTAGAAAGAGAAAATAGATGTATTTATAGGGATCCATACATAAGTTTAGGTAAGTGAATCTTAGTAGAATTTGACGACTGAATCTTTCTAGGATTTAGTAAGTGAATCTTTTTAGGATATTACTTCACCAGGCAGATCTGATCCCACTAGGATCGAGTATAAACTTTTACTAAGATTTGGTTTGCGTGCACTACCCAACTCCGTCAGTAGCCAAAATCTTTTATTTTAATTTTATGTAGTAGTATATTATTTTTGTTCACTTAATTGTACCCTTTTATCACTTCAGACAATGAATCACACCTAGAAAGATCATGTACGTTAAACATGCCCATTTTTCTAAGGGTGAAATGGTCAGATCATTTTCTTTTCCTCCAAACACTCCCACCAGATTTACAGATGCACCAACCTCATTGATTTTGATCCAGTCAAACCCGATTTGAATTGATAATTCTTTATAATCCAAAAAAAAACCTTTCACTCTCAAGCACTTGATTTTATTCCCTCTAATATGAATAAATGCAGCAACTGTGGGGATTTGAGACACAATAAGAGAACTTGTTTAGCAAATGTTCAATTTGCAACTGTGAAAAATGATGTACTACACCATGATTTATCTCAAGTATCTAATGTAAGCTCATGACTAAGATTTACCACACTGCTTTAATTTTGATATGAAAATTATGTTGACATTTTTGTGTTATTTGATATGTTTGCAAGTGACTAACATGTAGAAAGTTCCAATCAACCAGCTGATGTCATGGAGGATCAGTTATTATCTATTAAAATCTTCAATAATTTATTGAGATTTATAAAAAGAGACAATTATGATTTTTTTGTAATCCTTTGAAAAATTTAGGTTATAGCAGTCCCTAAGAAGCAAAGGATCTATAGCATATGTCAGAAATAGGGTCACAACAAACAAACGTACACATCTTCAACAGTTGTATGGACAAGAGAACACTTGTCACGAGTAGGGTTCACTAATAAAATTTCTTGTTCTTTTTTGTGGAATGGATTGGGATGTGCTGTTAATTGTTATTAGATAATAACTTTTGCAAGTTTTTGTAGATTGGTTTTATCAACATTTGAATGGATTTGGATGGTTGTATGGTGTTTTGGCAAGAAAGTAATGATGTTGTTGGACAGAAAATCATATATTATTTCGGTGTATCTTGGAATTACTAAATTTTTATTTTGGAATTGAATTTTTTTTACATTACTTACTGCGGGAAGTTAAGAATGAATTTCATTGTTGTTGATGTTCAATTGGCAAAAAGAAAAATACTACATCATTCCCCCAAAAAAATGATCACTAAAAGCATCATTAGGATTATACAACACTACATAGAAGATGATGACTAAAAACACCATTACCATTATGATGGTTTTGACACTTCCTGCCCATTCTACATCCCACTCAGTAATATCCCAAAAAATAGTATACAGAAGCCAAAGGAAGCCAGCCTAGCTGGCAATGGGATTTGTCCCTCAACCCAAAGGTTGAGGGTTCAAATCCCACCGGAGGCATCCAAGTCCCCCGGGGCATATGCGGACTGGTGGAACAATCAAGGTTACTCTCGCTGTCAGCGGCAGGGTGGGGGTTCGACTCCTGCCGGGAACCTGAGAGCTATATTTGGGGGAGATATAGTGGAACAATCAGTTTGGAGCGGGCCCCTTGTGCGCAGTAGTGTACAGGGGCTTTGGGAACCTGGGAGCCAGTTCGTGCACATCCCGCGATTTACATACTCCATAGCTTAGGGGCGTAGTTATGGGGTCCAGGAATAGTTAGGCTTAGCTTAGATACCTGGATTATCAAAAAAAAAAAATAGTACACAGAAGACACCAATTTCAATCTGGCATGCCTTTGTCTTTGCCTTTAATTTCTTCTGCTATATCTCCAAACTGTCTAGCCTCCGTAACAATTCAAGAATAATTCTAGTAGAACGATAACATATTGGGGGATCAAGCTATTCAAAGTACCCACAACTAGGGGTGGCCAATTGGTTTTTGGTTCGGTTTTCGGTTTTACTATTCGGTTTTCGGTTCGGTTTTTTTTTAAAAAATAAGAACCGAACCGAACCAAACCGAACTAAACTGGTTCGGTTCGGTTCGGTTCAGCTCCAAACCGAAAAAAAAATCTCACAAAAAATGTGTAAAATTAGAGCAAAGAAACACCGAAAAAAAACCTCACAAAAGAAGTTCCAAATTAGAGCAATGAAATAATTAAGACAGTGAGTCATAATGCACAAAAAAATTACCAAATTAACAGCTTAATGTAGAGGACAGTAAGCCATAATTACCAAAAATCGGTTTTCGATTTGATGATTTCAACCGAAAACGAACCAAAATTTAAATAAATCCTAAAAACCGAACCGAACCGAATCGAACCGTTTAAATATAAAACCGAACCGAAATGTGAAAAACGGTTCGGTTTCGGTTCGGTTTTCGGTTCGGACCGGTTTTTGCCCACCCCTACCCACAACCTCCATCTACCTATGTTTTATTTACATCAAATCCCTAAAAAATATACCTATTAAACAAAAATTCTCAAATGATTCGGCAAAAACTATCACATAAGCTCTTACCTTATATGTTGCACAACTGCAGAATCGCTTGCTGGGTTGTTATCGGTCCACGAAGTTTGAGTAACTGCCGACTACCCACAATAGCAGTACTTGGAGTATCTTATTGAAGATATGGACCTTCTTGAACTTGAAGATCTACTCATTCTTCTTACTTCAATTAAAGTTGTAAAAGCCCTCAAAAAACTGCTACTACTGTGAAAATAGGTGTTTGGTGTAAAGCAAGAATTTGAGATTTTTAATTTTTTGACAACTACAAATGGGTTTGTTAGAAAATGTTAAAGAGAGATAGTTGGAAAATATTTTAAATAGAGGGAAAGAAAAGTATCTGACTATTTTACCTTAGGAAAAGTGGGCAAGTTCAACATATGATTTTTCTGGCCGTGAACCATCGTTTGAGGTGGTAAAAGGGTACAATTAATTAAATAAAAATAGTACATTAGTACATAAAATTGAAATAAAAGATTTTGATTACTTTTAAAGAATTGTAAATAGTTGGATGGCATTTTACACTAATTTCTCTTAATAATTCTATAATAATTTATTATAACAACTACTTAATTAAATATGATATTGCAAATTAAAATAAACGTAAAATTATGATATAACTAGTTAATAAATTCTTAATTGTATATCCATTTAGTATTACAAATAATGTTTGACATAATTATGCAAACAAATGTTAAATTAATTGCAGTAAACTATAGTGTTTATTTACAAATAAAATTAAACACATAAATTAAGTAAAAAAAATATGCAACTTGCATAAGAAGTTGGAGCAACTGCAGTGTAGATGCAAATTTTCTCAAAAAATCGATTATTTTAAGGTCAATTTTTGTGATTTTTATATGCACAAATACGTAAAAATAGATATAGTTTGACAAACTAACATTTTTTTCGCTCAAGCATGAATCTATTTTTGATATATCTGAGTTTTGATATTTTGAATACTTGAAAGCAATTTTAGAAATATAAAGGTTAAATAATAAATAATAAAAATATTTTTGACTATCTATAGTCTAAAAAAATTATATATAGTTAGTTACCTTTGTAAAATAAATTTTTTTAACATGTGCCTCACAAGCATATATTGATACAAATTAAGTAACTATTTTAGTAGTTGTATTTAGTACACTAAAATGAAACGGAATGGAATATCTTTCTATTCAAAATCCTCTTTCATTCAGAATAAATTTAGAATCATCTTTTTATTCCATTATTTGAAAAAATAATTTTAGCATAGAATGATAATTCTTTTTTTATTTGGTAAAATTATTATTCAATATCAAAACAACATAAAATTTCACTTAAAATTACTAAAATACCCTTCTAGTATATAATATCAATAAAACTTGATTATACCCAACAAAAAAATAATAATACTAAATTAAATATGTCATCAACAAAATCTCATTTATATAAAATTCATACTAAATTTTTTTTTAAAAAATTAAATATTTTAAAAATTGAAATATAATTTAGTCATAAAAATAGTTAGTCCACATAAAAAGGAATGAGGAGAAAAATTATAGAAAATAAAATAATTTATTAAATGTCTTCTTGGTTTTAAATATTTTTAATAAACTGTAAAGTGTCTTTTAGTTATAAGTTCGGCAGATGAAAAAAGTAAGAAAATAGCATGATTGAAACTTTTTAAAGACAAGGGCATAATTAAAAAATCAACTTTTGAAGAGTAAAGTGTTGAAGACCTTCAGTATTTTAAGAATAAAATTAAAGAAAAAAACTTGATTTGGAGACAAAGTGGGAAACAAATGCTTTTTTATGGGCAAATAAGACAATTGCAGTTAATTTCCGGACACTGGGGGAAAAAAGACCATTGGTTTTGTTCTAAAAACCGGTCCAAATGTAGAAAAGGAAACCGGTCCAAAGCAAATGCAAACGCAGCACCTCCAAACACTGGACAAATTAGTGACTGAACTGACACGAAGGTAGAATACGGGGACCGCCAATAAAATCTCTTTTCAGAATGTGAAATCGTTAAGGCTTTGCAGAGTACCACGGAAGAGAAAGATGGAGCAGCTTCTGAGCATGGGCTTTCCCCAGGAATTGGCTGCCGAAGCTCTTCTCGCCAACGACGCCGACGTACTCAGAGCCGCCGACTGGATACTCAGTCGCTTCCGGCCTCCTTCAACCCATTGTGATTCCGTAGCTGCTAAGAGAACTCCACCTCGTTCGTCGAGCAATCAACAAGAGCCGCAGCACCGGCTGGAGGGCGTGCCATCCTCTACTGTGCTTCCTCCGAATTTCCAACCCAAAATCAATCGTTTCTTTCACTCCGGCTACGAATCGCAGCCGCTGGCGATGGAAGAATCGCTAGCAGTAACACCATCATCAACTTCAAGTGGACGTAAAAAGCGTCTCAGACCGTATTCTCAACCGCCCTCTCAACCCTTGTATGAGCGGATGCGCCCTCGGACCCTGGACGAGGTTGTTGGTCAGGACCATATTCTCGGGCCCAACTCGGTCCTACAATCAGCCGTTGACTGTAATCGTCTCCCTTCTATACTCCTCTGGGGGCCACCGGGCACCGGTAAGACTTCCATTGCCAGAGCCATTGTCTACTCCTGTTGCACGACCGCCATCTCCTACCGGTTTGTCTCCTTGTCTGCCGTCAATTCTGGAGTCAAGGACGTAAGAGATCTAGTTGACGAAGCTAGAAAATGGAGAAAAACAGCTAACAAGAGGACCGTTTTGTTCATCGATGAGGTTCACAGATTCAACAAGGCCCAACAGGACTCCTTTTTGCCGGTGATTGAGGATGGCAGCGTTGTTTTCATGGGCGCCACTACTGAGAATCCATCTTTCCATTTGATCACGCCTTTATTGTCCCGTTGCAGAGTCTTGGTGCTCAACCCCTTAAAACCTCACCATATTAAGACACTCCTAAAGAGGGCGGTTTCTGATCTATCCTCTTCTATTTCAACCCCAGTCGGGATGGGGAAGATGATTGTAGAGGTGGATGATGAAGCTATGGAGTATCTGTCTGCTCATTGTGATGGAGATGCAAGAGTGGCTTTGAACGTCTTGGAAATTTCGGCTACAATTGCAGCTGCTCGCCTTCGAGGATCATATGTGCAAGGCAATGGCGAAGGGGGAGCGCACTGCAAACTCATTATCAGTGATGTGAAGGAAGCTCTGCAATGCAAGCACCTAGTTTATGATAGGGCTGGGGAAGAGCATTACAATCTAATCAGCGCTCTCCACAAGTCCATGAGAGGAAGTGACGCGGATGCTTCAATTTATTGGCTAGCAAGAATGCTGGAAGGAGGGGAGGAGCCCCTATATATTGCTCGCCGGCTTATCAGGTTTGCTTGTGAAGATGTAGGACTAGCTGATCCATCCGCCCTTCCACAGGCTGTTGCTTGCTACCAAGCCTGTCATTTCCTTGGCATGCCCGAGTGTAATGTCGTTCTTGCACAATGTGCTGCTTATTTGGCTCTGGCTCCTAAATCTGTTACAGTTTATAAAGCAATAGAAGCTGCGCAAAAGGTAGTAAGGGAGTCGGTTGGACAAAACGAGGGGGTGCCTTTGCACCTGAGGAATGCTCCAACTAAGCTAGTGAAGGATCTCGGATTTGGGAAGGGCTACGTTTATCCTCCTGACAATCCTGGTTCATCATCCCAAACCTATCTACCGCCAGGCCTTCAAGGTTACAAGTTCCTTGACTGGCCAAATTCTGCGAGGGGTAATTGATATGTGCCTAGACAATTACTCTCCTTCAGTTAGCAGTACTGACTTCTTCACCCTGGTTTCCCGTAGTTTGTCATTGATGTACAGTAACTCATCACGGGCTAGCATGACTTAACAAGCCTTTTGAACCATAGTATGCGTCAGTACTGTTGAAGGACATGGTTGTTAAGGTTAATTAGGAAAAACCACGTTGGTAACCCTTTTTTCATGTTTCAAGAGAAACTGCACAAAGTATTAACTGGCTTCTGCTGAGAAATGTAACTTGGAAATTTTGGATCGGGTTTTATGACTCTTGCTTGGACGCTTTCTGGTCCTGATTGAGCTTTAGGATTTAGCTACTTCAGTAAGACAAATAGAAGTGTAACAGCTGGTAAAAATTAGCAATATGCAGCAAATATCATGATACTTGCCTATTTGGGCATGATCAGATATGATAGGTCATCTTTTTTGGTTAATTTCTTGAACACACATAAATATTCGAGCAACTGCTAATGTATCAGTCATCACTGAGTTCACACATGGAGTTGTCAACAAGCATGGTAAGCTTTTAAAGTAAGCAGGTGCTTTTATCAAGGAATCCATGTTATGGAGATTGTGTCAGACAGATGAAGAACAACTCGTATATTTATGCTCCCATTGGAAATTCATCATTTTAAGATTTTTCAGGAGTTCAGTCATCTCCAATCTGTATTTCGAACCTAGCAATTCCCAGTAAAAGTGAAAAGCTCGTGGAATCTTAAATTTTATTTGAACAAAAGATAACTTCCTTGAATTGCAGATTCAGATCGGTTCTCTCCCTAGTTTCTAGTTCGGTTGAAGTGCTTACAGCTTAATGCCCCTTGTGTGATGCGTATTTCAACTATTCCATTTTTCTTTATTAATTTCCCAAAACAATGGTATTCACTTCGGAGATCAATAATAACAAAACAGCAGGACCTTTCGGATTAATTCTTATACGAGTGAACAAATACCCGGGGAGGGAATCATTCCGGCACTACTGGTCTTTCAAGATATTTAAGACGTCATTTATCCTTTTATTTTTTTGTTTTGAAGTTCCTCCAAGCTCCAGTGCCAGGGAATCAAAAACAACCTATGAGATAATCTATAGAAGCTGTGTCCCTCGCAATTGCCTAGTTTATTTCCCATCTTTAGATGAAAAGGCATCTACATTGATTTGAACATTCCTGGAGCAAAATCCAGCCACCCAAAAGGCAAGGGGAAAAGAAAAAGAAAGGAAAAGAAAGTAATTTCCTTGCAGGAAAAGTTTCTAGACAGATTAGTACAGCTATGGTACACTCGCCAACATATGATGGCCGAGATGAAATACAAGAAATAAAATAAAAGAATTACTCATTGCCCCCATAAACAAGCGTTACGTCATCCGTCCACTATAAAATGATGGCTAGCTAGCTGAACTCTAGCAGCTTTGTCGAATGAAACTCCAATGCAATACAAATCAAAGAATTACTTGCCAAGTGATGTCCAGCCGACCTCCTGCATGTTTGTTTTGCACTGGAGCTTGCCATTAAAATAAAGTGCCTCCTCAGCATAAACAGAGCTGTACAGGATGTATGATTAATCTCACACTTCATAAGAATACTTCTTCATGTCCACAAGTCTATGTACAACTCGATCATCCAGCATTACCAGCAACCTCTGCTGCGCGCTGTCTCATCATCTCCATTACAGCAGCTCTTCGACGAGAATCCGATTGCTGTTGCTGTTTCCTAAAATGCTCCTTCAAATCTCTGCATGATGTTCAACGAGATGCACTAATATTCAGAATCATAACAAAAGTAATGCTTTGCTTGGTCCAGTATGAAATTCTTAAAACTTATGAAACAGACCGGCAGCGTGGAACATGGCATTCTGATTCTTTGCATGCACGGGCATGAATTTGAAGGAGATACCACATCCTCTTACAGAGAACACAACCTCCAGATGCCCGTATTTTGCACGATATCCCATGCCGAAAAAGCCCCTTCACCTTGCGGCAATTTGGATAAAGACATTGTGCAGACCGACACTGAGAAGCATGGACTAGAAGATCAAGCATCTTACGGAGCTGCAAAGTAAACAGACCAAATATGTTAAGACCAAACAGTTTAGGATTAGAATATTTTCCCTAATTAACGCACTACTATCTATAATTTCGAACACAATCAACTGGCATGTATACCAATACTATCTATATTCACCATTTTCTTTCTCACTTTTGAGTGCATTGGACCGCTACTAGGTCAATGTACACTACAACTTCTGATTCACTCATTTTGAGTAAATTTTGGTCAAATTTCACAATTCAGCTTGTAATTTTGATGAATAAAGCAAGTTTTACTGGTAATTCAGACTTTGCAAGGTTCAACTCGGATGAGGTTTTTGTTTGAAAATTATTCACGTAGAGTTTAAAAGAAAAGTTTATGGGATCGAAGTTGGCTTTTCCAAAAAAGTCAAATTCTTTCCACTTCAGAATGACCCAAATACCCCAATCCTATGCTTTCAACTAGTAGAAGAAACAATATTTTGCTTAGTTATGCCCTTCCTACAGGAAAGGAATCAATATCTGACCATCCAATATCGCTACTATTCGAGTCGGTCATGGATCCGATCATCCAATTGTTTGATAAGGTCTTGTCTAATTCTCTTTCCTATTGCTTTCTGGTGGTGGACATGAATCTGGTCCAGTTAATACTTTCCTGTGGCATCCCTATGATACGCCTTAAGCCTCTAGTCGATTGAAGATATGTGAGTCAAGGAACAAAAGGTATCATTTACCTCAGCTACAAATGCAAGACAAACAACTTCAAACTATAGATTTTGACAAAGCATAACTTCACCATTGAAAAGCCAATTTCAACCTCCCAGAAACATCAATTCATAACTCAATGGTTCTGAGAGATACAAAGGTCAAGATAAAGGGGCCCGACTGCATGTTTCATTAAAATTAATCAACTTATAAGCAGAAAGAACTAGTAGTGAAAGTATAATGAAGAATAATGATAAAATAAGAGAAGCTATATTTGCGAATCGAGAACTTTGAATTATTCAATAGAATAAATAAGACAAAAAAGTTCTCATTTCTTGGAGAACATGATGGGCTGGTGACCAACCTTGTCATTCCACTATATTGTGCAAGTGTCCATGCTAGAAAACTTGGGGAAAAAAGGAAAATAAAGAAATACCTGCAAAACTCGTTGTTGCCTTGCTTCTTGGTTCTGTGCATCACGATCAGCAGATGGGTGATTGGTTAACTTATGAGGATGATCAATTCCACCATCTTTCTGATAACATGAATTGCAAATGTCGTATTCTGGGCAAATCTCACAGCGCCAACCTTGGCCAGCTTCTATATCCAGATAACATATATTGCATGTTGTGACAAAAGCTGGAGCCGTGGGATTGTGAAGATGGTAAAGGACCATCATTGAAGAATGTTTAGCACGCCGAAGGGTGTCATATTGGTAGTGGTTTCCTTGACACAGACTCAAAAATGCCTGTCTGGTGTCAAAAAACTCGCTCTCAAGAATTTCGTCTCTATCCTTAGTTTCAACAGGTACATCATTGACTTGGACCTGCAAAAATTATCCATCTCATTTGTTAAAAATGTGCACATGATGGTAAGTTAGAATATCAACTAAACTTTAGCACCATAAGCGATGATTGTAAAAGAACAAGGTCTCACAGAACAACTTACTTGAAAAAATACATGCTTGTCCTTTTGATTGACAGGATGCCTCTCCCTGTCTTCAAGTCTCTGCTCAGATTCGTAGCACCTGTACATATGTTGCACAAGGTTTAGACTAAGTCAATTGACTAACAGGCCAACCTAGAAAACCACAAATTTGAATTCTATAAATTAACAACGGCCAGCAGTAATTGAGACAGTATGATAATGCAAGATAATAAATAGCCACAGATTGATGATAAATTAAAAAGAGACATCTTTATTGGGGTGAAAAAAGGATATCTAACATTTATTAAATCCAGAGAATAATGAAGGCCAACTTCAATAGTATATGGAAAGGCACAAACATTGAATAAGAAACACCAGAGCTCACCTGTCACAAAGCTGAAAATTTTTGCACTGGTTGCAAACCCATCGATTTCCAGACACCATTAAAATGCAGCAATGATTACAAGCATGTTGCAAGTGAACCATGATAAAGTCCTCCTTCATCGGGCAAATAGTTTCACCAAGCTACAAACAAATGTGAAGTTCACAAGAAAAGTAAACTAATAGTCAGCAAGTTATCCAGAACAGATAGGTGAGAAGAGAAATGCAGTACGGTACAAGGGTGGGGGAGTTAAAAGGGAACAGTTTTGGAAATATAGATCTTTTTATTTGGGAATCTGAGGTACTCACTAGCAAAGGTACCAGAAAAAGGCAAGGCCATAGGTAACATTTAAGTGATCAAAACAAATCATAATGGTAAAGACAGCAATAATTCTTTGCATTTAAAAGAACTAAAACGAATGACCAACCAAACAAAGACCTTTCCCCTTTTTTGGCACTCGGGAAGGAGAACTTGCAAGTAAAAACAAGAACAAACTAGATCTTATAAATGCATAACAGGATGAATGGCCCAAGTGAGGAACTTTTCCAGCTTCATAAGTATGATAAGCAAGAAAAGTTTAAGAAACTTGGATAATGAAGTTACTTTGTGCATTAGCAGCAGATCCTTTGAAGCATTTCCCGACAGATCAGCTTGACCAGATGCTTTTAAAGCTCTTTTCGTTATGGTCTTTTTTTTGTGCTGCTTCCTCCCATCCTCCTCTTGTTGCAGTTGGTAGATCATATCCTCTGCAGCCCCAGGCCAATAATCTCCATCAAAATATGGTAGGCGAGCTGCAGTCACCTTTGCTTTACATTCTCCCGTAGTCACAAAGAAATGATCATATAAGTTAGTGAGATCTACAACAATATTTTCCTTTGCAGCTTTCCTTAACATTGACAAATACCTGAACCAAAAACAAAATGCAGAGGCAGGGTTAAAACAAATGCATCATGGAGAAAAGAACATGCTCTCAGATATTCACCAACATTAGAAGTCTACTAAGCTCACCATTCCCTAAGTTTATCTGATTTTGGTGTCTTCTGAATTTCTGGATGGCAATACAGAATATAATCTTCACCCTTTAGCGGTGGACAAGCCCATATATAGCAACTTGTGAAGCCCCTTTTTTTGCAATATTCAAGGTATCCAATCTGAGAGAAAGAGAGACAACCAAGAATTTATATATGCAAAATAGAAGAAAAATAAAAGACCACCACTGGTGCATTAGTTTTGGTCAAACAAATTCGAAACTAACCAAAATTTCATGGTAAACAAATGTTCGGAGAGCTTCTCCAGATACTGTTTTGACCTCTGGCCTGAAATACTTGACAGAATCCAGATATGAAAGATAAACACGTCTGTGATTTGGTTGCTGGCATTCTGATCCAAATTCCTGAACATACATGCCAAAGAGGCACACTTCTACACCTTCAATTTTCTGGAATAAGAGCAGCACCTGCAGAATGCAGCTTTCAGCTTAAAGTCTCATTCTACCAACAACATAATAATAAGACAGCAACAATCCACTGAGAGCTAGTCCCCCAAATTTTCAACCTTTGTTATCAGATTTAAAAATCAGGAAACAATGTGTTTCTAAATGAGGACCAAACATTTGTCAATAAATAGAATCTAAACTTGTATCGGATCCAAGCAACAGCTCTTTTTTTAGCTCAGTTGGTTTGAAATTCGAACACTATTCGAGTTCGTTTGGGATAGTTCATTTGAGTGTTTGAAACGTTCGCTAACAGTTCACGAACAATAAATTTATTTTAATTATTTCATTATTTTTATAATATACAATATATAAAAATAATATGATATATATTATACAATATACAATAATATAATATGTATATTATATAAAATATGTATATAACAATTTTATTATTTTTCATAGTGTTTGCGAACGATTCAACAAGCTCACGAACAGCTCATGTTCGTTCGATTAATAAATGAGCTTATTTTTTTGTTCGAGCTTGACTCTATTACTAAACAAACGAACAAAACTAGAGGTCAAGCGAGCTTTGTTCGTGAACAGTTCGGTTCGTTTACAGCCCTGACTTAAGCACTTAAAGCACGCATTTTGTTGAATCATAATAATTCTAATTCAACACATTTCAAGTCCTTCATAAACTGAATGAATCTTTTATCCAACAAAGAGACCCTTAACGCAATATATATTCCTATGTCTATCAAGCAGAAGGCAGTGGCAGTTAATAGAAGGCAAGAGGGCAAACAAGTTTCTAGACATGAAAGCCATCTGCAAAACTATAAGTTCATAGCCTACTTTTTATTAAAATATATTTCCTTTTGTTGTTAGATAACCAGTTTCTTTGTAATGCAACCTCACCAAGATTGGTTCAGATACCTTGGATTTATATGGAAATTCGGATGGATAATTCTCTTCCTGAAAGATTTCAAGAAAGCGTGGCTTAACTTCCAATTTCTTGTCCACTGATGACACCACTCTGACAACAAGTCCGTCTGCTCCAGGAACCTAGAAAATCAGATGCAGAAATCACAAAATGAGCAGGCCAATGGGAGAAATGCTATCGCAACCAAACTAGGAAATCACATGCAGAACAGAATCCAAATGTATTATGTAGTCAACTAATCATGCTTGGAACATATTGAACTGGAAAGCATGAAATAAAATGCTCAATGGATAGATGACCAGTCAACTGAATCACCTCATCAACACTTTTTCCTTGAACCCTTGCCCTCTCTAGTTTCTCCAGCCTCAGACGCCTGGCTAATCTCTGCTCAATGTGATCACTAAGAATTGTTCTAGGCAGATCTTTCGCTCCAAGAACAGCACTCTCTGGCAAGGGCTTACGCTCTCCTCTTTCAACTTCTGCTATATAGCAATTTGGACAAGTATACTCAGCTTGCCCTGCTTCATTTCTTCTACCATTAAATAGTGCACAAATTTGATGCTGCCAAGCTTCACACTTGTCGCATTGAACCCACTGTACGAAGCAGAAATATCAATATCTCAAAAACTATTTCCTAAGAGCAAAAAAAACACAGAAGAAAAACAAATATAGCAGTTTGTACCCATTCTTCAGTCTCCTCATCATTCTTCTTCTTCTCCAGCCTAGCCTTAGGAACAGTTGTTCCATCAACTACAATGGTATCTCCACGAGCCTCATTGTAGCATGGAATGCATAAATAATGTCGAGTATCACCAGCTCCAAATGTATAATACATTGCATTTCTTTTGATGCGAGCACCACAAGGTGTACAATATATAGGTGGTGGCTCAAAAGTCAGCTTCTCAACTGCACACAGCTGACAAGAATTTTCGCTCATGGAATGCTCCATTGCCTGATTCTTTTCTGCCTTTGCTTTACTCTGTAAAGGAAAGAATAGAATATATATCAGAAAATGGTGGCAGAACATACAATAACTGGATCTTAGGCATAAAATCCTATGGAACATTTTCTTCTCTTCTCTTTTCTCGCTCCCTCCATCCTCTCACTAAGATAGATGAAGGCGGTTTCTTAACCAAGTGACATGAAATAAGAACTAAAAAACTAGTATGCAACAGGATCTGATTCATCATCCTATTACTTCTTCGCAACAGAAGGTTCATTTCCCTTTACAAAATTTAAACAAAAAAGAAAAGGAAAAGAACTGAGCCTGCAAATGCTAAACAGAAATAAAATAGAGATAATTTGGATTCACATAAATCATTATGATTCACTCTTGCAAAGCATTTGCCGACCACCTTTTTAATCATAGCATCCAAGTGTAGATTCCCTTTAGTCGAAAAAGGAATACATATTTACATAAAAAATGAAAAATAATATAAACTTAATTTTGATTCCATACGTCAGAATGGCAGCTAGTAGTATCATGTAGTCAGTGACAAGAATGCTTCAACTTCAAAACAAGATGACACTACTGACTCGGCCCCAACTTTGATGCACAGGGACAATGTTTCCTTTTGGTTGCCAGAGCCATATTTAGACAGATATAAGCCATACTAGTGTTATTATGTAATAAAACGCACAACATGCATGCAGCACTCATCCATAAGAACTACAAACTAAAAGACAGTATTACATCACTTTATCATCCACAAGATCCCCTGCTCCAGGCATGCACGAAGATTCATTTCAAAAGTGAAGCATTTGCAAACACCAGAGGTGGTAGCAAAACTTAATGATTGGAATTTTATCTTCCATGAAAATACAATGAACTGAAAAGCATAAGTATTAGTGGATTTTATCTTTCATATAACATCAGCAATCAGATATTGCTTATACTAGGAATAACCCCATTCATAAGTGCAAGAAAGATCCACCTATATAGAAGAATAAAATAAGCTGCTCAAATAATCTATAAATACAATTGAGCTAAAGAATGAGAGATTCTAAAAATGCAGTAAACTTCTCTTCTTGACATCCCAGACTAGGAGAGGGAGACCCCACATCCCATAAAGAAATAAAAGCTGAAATCCCCTCCTTTCATCCTCCTTGATGTACTTTGTTTGGGGAAAAACTGCTTTCCCATTGCTAAATTTAGCTTGTCCAGAACACAGGTGTTTCAATTGGAATGTAAATGCTCGAAACTGCTGTATGCAATAAATAAATAGACAAGGTCAGGAAATACCTGGCCAACCCACTGCCTGAGACCCGAAATGTGCTCCCTAACTTGCTCCGGCGTGAACAATTCAGTCAATGACACTCCTTTAATTTTTGACTTCCCAGACTTTGAAGCACCAGCACTCTCAGAAGTCAACGATGTATCTTCCTGTTTAGCCTGGACCACCTCTTTCTCGATCTTTATGTTTTCCTGTTTTAACAGACCAGCAGGATTGTTTGCAATAATAGTATTAGCATGCAGTCCTTCCGTAAATGAATCATCTAAATTGTCTGTCCTCATCACCACACCCTTTGGACTCCCCTGTCCAACAGAAGCAGGAACTTCCATCTTAATTTCTCCGACCTCTGATTTCATCATAGTAGTAGAATTCACCTTTTGTTCCACTTGTGTATCCTGCAAAACTTGAGATTCACTAATAGCAGGGACTGGTAGACCAGAATCTTCAATTTCGTGAACAATTGCTTGCGAAGATTGCTCAATCTTCATGCGTTTAAGTGAGGGCTGCAAATCTTCAGGAGTCTCAACTACAGTCTTTAGAGTTGACCTACCTGGATTTTCACCAGTATCATATGTTTTCACCAACCCATTTACTGAATTTGGAAAGCCAGAACCAAGAGGAGGACAGCCGTATGCCTTGAGCTGTGCCTGCAAAAATTTCTTCACAGGAATGCAAACAGGGCAACTGGCATCCTTACATCGTTTATGATGGCTAATTAAAATCTTTGTGGCGCAACAACGTGGAAATGGGCACTGTAATGAGTTACATTTTTCCATATGTTTCAACAGGTTCTGGACATGTATGCAATTAGGATCTGGACATTTCCCTTCCGGAGCAGGACATCGACGAGCATGTCGTAGAAACAAAAGCCACCGCTGCTGATTATAGAATTGCCTGTCACGACTAAGATTACCTGATCTACATTCAGCACTGCTTATATTTGAAGGCTTATCTGATCTAGTAGAAGCAATAGATTGACCGACCACAGAACCATCTGAGGACAAATTATTTTGCTGAGCTTCATCTTGTCCAGTTATTCTATGACGAAATTCCTCCTGAACATTCTGTTCATGGGGGAAGCTCCCTTGTATATGTGATCCGTCCTGAGATTTAGGATACCATTGACCCTGTGCTACTGCTTCTGATTGAACCCCACCAGGTAGGCAGCTAAAGTCACTTTGAGAGTCAGTAACAAACTGGTTTTGATGAACAAATTGTTGCGTCTGTTCTGAGGTACAAGTTAGTGATGAACACATTTCCTGTGTGCCCGATGGAAAAGACAGCAAGTGCTCCCCTCTCTGATGATCATCCAAAGAATTATTTGGAAATTGATTTTGTCTCTCAGAGAATTGAAACTGATCAGGGACCCGAGCATTCAGAGCTTCTTCATGGCGCTCCATCCCAGGCTCAGACTTGACTGTTGCACCTAAATCAGGGGGAAGCTGTGAGCGGTTAAAAGCATCAGTCTTCGCTAAAAGCTGGTGCTGTTGAATTTGCTGCTTTTGTTGGCGTTGATGTTGGACAAGATGAGCCGCCGGAAATTGATGAGACTGCTGGGGAAATTGCTGTGGATGAGATCGCACATGATTCTCTGTCAAAGCATGTTGAGATTGGAAGTTCTTTTCAGTTTGGTCGATTGGATGAGACTTTAAGCTAGCTACCTGTTGAGAAGTATTCGCATTCGACTGAGTTGACATTAACGAAGAGTTTGACTTGGGCATGGACTGCAAGGTAACTGCACTCAGGTTTTGGTTATTCATCACCGAACCAACAGAAGTAGCAGAGGCATATAAGTTTCCACAACCAGAAGAATCGGAAGTGCTAATTGCATATCCATCCCCTGCACATACATGTTTTAGCAACTATAATAGCAGAAAAGAAATGAAACAAGACCCCAACTTAAATTGTCAGAATTGTTTTTATCCTTAAACTGAACAGAAGGAAGGCGCACACTTGTGAGCAAAGAAGAGAGAATATACCCTGAATAAGAGGTCGCTGATTCTGATCAAAATTTGGATGCAAAGATCTGGAAGAGTTTCCATAAATCGTCCCTGTTAAGTAGCCCTCTGAGGCACCAGGACCATTCAACATGTGTAAATTGCTGGTCATCATCCCTAGTCCTCCATTTAAGGTTCCATTTGATGATGCATATGACTTCTGCAAACTAGACCTGATCCCACCTCCCAAGTGGCTGCCAAGACTGTGCAATATACGGCTGTTCTGACCACCATGCTGCTTGTGCTGTAGCGGTTGTGATACCACAGTAGATTCAACACTCGAAAATGCACCCATGACATTAGATGATTCCATATTCATGTATGATTGATTGTTTGTACACTTATTCACAGTATCACTGCTTGTATTATTAAATCCAGGAGTCGGGATCATTTGGCTAGCCATTCTCTGCCCCCCCAAGGATGTCACCATGTTATTACCACCAGAGCTGATAGAAAAATTGGATGGTGATTGTTGGTATCCATTAGCCAGGGGTCCTGAATATTGGTTTTTGTTAGAGTTGCAATCAAGAAATAAGTTGATAGTCTTACTCATTTCAAAAAGGCACAAGAACCGTACTATCACCTGAAGAATTAAATGAACCACCTTGAGAACCTACAGATGATAGCCCATTAGAAGCTGGCAAGAAGGTTCCAGAATTGATAGCGGAGGAAGTAATGCCACTGCCACCATTTCCAGAAATCACTGAATTATCAATAGATGCTGTTCCCATCACACTGGTATTTCCACTTTGAGGCATTCCAGGGGTCGGTATCATTGTACCAACAGAAGAGGATGAATTAACATTTGCAAACTGTTGACTATGAGTACTCAGGGACAGGCGTTCAATGAAAACTTGCAGACGACTCTCCAGCGTAGCTAAGTTCACATACTCCTCCTAGAAACAAATAAAGCCATGAACAAAAACACGCAGTGAGAAAGCATCAACGTGGCTAAATAATTGATTGATGCATTAGGCTAAGCCAAATACTGCTCTTTTGGTTGATTCTTTCAGTATTCATATATAGTGAAAGAATTAATTAAAGCCATCAAAGAAAAGGAAAAGGATACTGATAGGACTACAATTTGATTTATGTGTGGAGTTGGAACATTTAATATAAAACAGGAACCATGAGGAAAGAATGTGTAAATAACTTGCATAGAAATAGAAACTACAGTAAACCTTCGTTGATGCATTCTTGAATAGAGCCTCCTCTAAGCGTTTCACTAAATCCAAAATCCTCCTTGGAGGCATATCGTGAGCAGGCTGCAAACGCTGCGATAGAAATTCGAATCTGGAGAACCAGAAATGTCTATTAAAAACCATTATTTCGTAGAAGTACGATCTATGATAAAGTAGCTCCAATTAAAAATAAAGTTAATTGGGGAAAAGCGGCACATACTACACCCCTTGATCTCCACATGGCACATAATGCTGTAGCACCTAATAATTAGTCCGAACAAATGGGGAATAGCGGCAAGAACAACACAAATAAACAGTTATATAACCAATAGACGTGTAGTATTAAAAATCTTACATTTTCTGAGTCATAAATCTGCGTGCTTTCACAAATTCGGGGTCCATATGTCCCATACTGCGTTGGGTAACTGGAATCTGCATCTGAGTAGCAAGAGAAGTTCCACTGTGCTGGGGTATCCCAGGCAAAGAAGCACCTGGCTGATTTGGTACTTGGCCTGAAAGTTGACCTGACATATGTGCCTGTAGATTCATCTTTATGTGGTAGGCTTCCCAAAAATAAGTGCTTCATACCATGAAATCTCACTAATGGATCGTACAGGGAATAACTTCACAAGAAGTAAGCCATTCATCTATTCATATTGTGTAGAAGTTTTATGATCCAGTTCTGAGGATAATACAAGAAAACTAATAGATTAGAAGTTGAAGAAAAAAAATCCTTCAACAGAAAAGCCATTAATGGGAATAATTTCCAATAAAGGAGAGATCAACGCCGCATCATTTCTCCATCACTCTACCTATTTCTACTCCAAACTTGCAGTGGGCACATAAAAAATAAGATAACCCAGCAAGGAATCAACCTCCCAAAAAAATGAAGAGAATTGGGGTAGCAATAAATTAAAGCATTTCCTTTTATGATGGGTCTCCTTAGAATTCTTTGGAAATGATATTAGAATCAACCAACAAAAAATTCACCATAATCATGGTTAGCTGACTGATCATAGTTTAAATAATTTCATTTCCACCAGGTGGAAGGTGTCTCAAGCCTCATTTAAAAGGGATTTGAAATGAAACAAACTTCAGCAAGAACACATAAGGAAAAACAAAATTAGTAGCGATAAAGACGCCTTCAGTAAAATTGTGTTACCATCCCCCTAAAATGTAGTCAAATCAGTATAAAAACAAATAGTCGCGGTCTGTGTCTAACCGACTCGCTTGTTGACCATCCCCAGTGCAAATCGACTAGGCAGTAGGGATGCATACGGAGGTAAGCGAACAATAAAAATTCGCCCTCCAGCAAAGAAGGATAAGAAGAAAATGAAGAAAATTTAACGAGATTAAGGAAACCAAAGTACCAGAGGAATCAAATTTCTCAAATTAGGGTTTCAATCCTCAGCTATGATTGATTGCTTTTGCTGGGAATTTCACCAATTGGGCCTTAATCTTGCCGGGGTTCGCAGAGAATCAAGGTTTTCCCACCGATGACGATCACTGGCAGCGATGTCAAGATCTTCGATTCTGTACGTCCTCCTCCGATTGTGCGCTGCTTAGCGTCTTTTTTTTTTTTCTTTTCTTTTTCCCCGATGAGAGATATTATTCTATTTCACATGTGAGAAATTTCTTCCTTAATTTTGTCTTCTCATTAGTTCGGCCTCCCAGGTATAATGCTCGCTGTTTGCAAGCAACGACTCCTCGGTTAGGCGCAAATAGCAAAGCGACTCTCTCAGGAGTAAAAGAAACAAATATTTTTTGAATTGTTTTTCTTTTTGGAAAGAGTAATTTTTAAAATTATATTTTTCTGGAAGAATTTTTTTTAAAATTATTCAAAATATTCCCCCTTTTGGGTGTTTAGGGTAGAAAAAAAGAAACCAAAGGAGAAAAACTGTAAATGAACTAGAATGATGACAAAGTTATTTTAAGATGATCATATAAAATGTAAATAATTCTGACAAAAAATTAGAATATGTAACTTATGCATGTTTGATAATAAATTTTACTATATTTGAGCAGAATATATTTTCAGGGATAACTTTGTCTATTCAAGTCTTTTTCCTATACTTAAAAGGGAAAAAAATTATATTGTGCAATACTTCCTTATTTCCTTCATCTAAATACTAGAAAATGAAAAAGAAGATGAGACTTTCTCTTCTTTTTTTCCTTTTCTCAACTCGAAAACTGGGTGTATCATTTTCTTTTAAAAATTTTGTATTTAAGAATATAAAATCAATTTATAAGAAGAAAGGCTTGACCCAATATGAAAGAAAATCTTAAAAACGTTGATTTTCGTTTTAAGAAGTAATCCACATGGGAACAACATGCTTAGTTGGGAGTTTAGGAAAAAGAAAACGAAAGACGTGCCTTTCAAGCACAATAATATTGTTCCGCCCGTGAGAACGTATGTGATTTTGGACAAGAGTGAAAAATTTTAATAGTTTTTTCTTATTGATTTTTTTTTCTATCAATTGGCCTGTTGCTAAGTAGAGTTAATCTATACCTCGAGTGCACTTACTATTTTTCGACAAATTTGGGAGAATTGAGAACTAAGTTAGAGTACAAACATCAACTTAAAATTTTAGTATATCACAATACATAAATTAATTTTGAAGTAATTTGTGAAAAGAGTCTCATAACTATTTTTTTCTTAAAGATATCCCATAACTTTAATTTATATAATTTTAGTCCAGATCTATTTTTTTCAAAAGAATACAGTCATTGTCACCAGTTTTATAGTAGAGTTAGATTCAAATTCACTTGTCGCGTATATAAATATGATTTAAAGTGTAAATTTAACATGTATTGCTCACTTTCATAAAAACACATGTAAATAAACACAACATGCGATTTATAATTCTAATTCAACTACAAATTTAATAGTGAATCATGTGATTTGGTGGTAGTCTATTTAGAAAAAAATACGTATAGTTTTCATTTCCAACCACTTTATAGAATATTGAGCAAGAAATAATGAATTTAGGCTTCAAATTCAACTCATGTGCATCACACATATGAAAATTCTTAATTATAAAAATAAAAGTTAAGGGACATCTTTAAGACAAAAAAAAAAGTAATTGGACTTTGTTTGCAAGTTACTCTTGATTTTGATTAGTTAAAAGTTCAAAAATTCATTACAAATTACGAAAAATGAAAATTTTTCAAACGTAAGAAAAATTTAATTTCTTTTCAAATAATTACAATTTTCTATGCAAACATGACCAATGATGTACTTGAAGGTTTATATTGAAGGTATTGCTAGTGCAAATTCACGCGGTATAAATGTTTGCTAAATAAAGTTACCTTTACCACTTAGTTTTGTAGATTACTATATTTTATTTCTCTTTCTTTGAAAATAAGAAAACTCACAAGAATATGCCATTTAAAAATGATCTTGTTGTGCGTTTTCTCACCTATTTGTTAAAAGCATCATTCTTTTGTGCTCCAAAAGATATCATTCTCATAATTTTTTGATACCTCTTTCATCCAAAATCCTTTTTTTCTAAAATTTCGTAATAAAACTTGAAATTCAAGATATAAATATGGGTTGAAATCTTTTAGTAGACACTCATGTATATTATCTAGTACACTAAATAAATAATGCCAAGGGATGGTACTAGGTCATTGGCCCAACATCCACACCTTGTCAAGCTCTTAATCAACCTAGCATGTGGAGATTGATAGAATTCTTATCCCCAACTTAGCAAGGAAAAGTGCATCCATAACCCTAATCGAGTCCTAAGCGAGGAATTATGGAAAAATCCATTGTTGGCTTCTTGAATTAATCATAAAAATCCTTATTGGCCCAAAAGCTGGTAAAGTAAATTTAATATTTTTCTTGAGGGAGTAAATCTAATACTTGATTATGACTATTTTAATAAAATAAATTTAAAAATCATAGTAACTCAAAATGGAAATGATTTTTAATATTATGAAAGTATGTGTGTGTCTATATGATATAATATGGTACTAATCCACGATATTTATATATTATACAAAATATAATATAATGTATAATAAAGAATTAAATCAAAACTAATTGATGGTAGGGTATTTATTATATAAAATGTAATATAATGTATATAAATGTCCACACCCTATACATGCATATGTCTATGTAAATGTGTGTGTGTGTGTGTGCATTTGTTATATGTATGTGCATTTACATATTAAAAAGCTTTATACGTGGGAATTGTAAAGAATGGAATGCATTTTTACTCAAAATCGCTTTCCATTTAAAATGGGATTGAAATCATCTTTCCATTCAATTGTATAGATGGCAAAGTTAGAATGGAACGATAATTCATTTTTAATGTTTGAAAAAACTATTATTCAATATCAGAATATACTAGAATTTCACATAAATGACCTAAAAGTCGTACTAGCATATGTTGGCAATAAGGCCAGATTAATTATGTCATTCACAAGCCTTTACTTGAATAACGTTCACATCAAAACTCCAAAAATATCAAATATATCATTTTAATTATTGAAACATAATTTATTTATAAAATTTAACATAGTCACAAAAACAACTCTAGTTATAAATATATGATCAAAGTAGATGAAGAGAAATAAGTTAACTATGTAATATTTATAGTTAATTAAAGAAAGGGTACAAACATCATTATAATTTTATATAGGTTTCCAACTTATTGTGGAAAGGCATTTTCTCAAGTTTTGGTGCGAAAAGAGTTTTCCCATTTCTTTCTAAAATTGTCTTTACAGTGACCTTTTCTTTTCAATTCTACAAACCAAACACTAGAATAGGAAAAAAAATGTTGAAAAAACCATTCCATTCCATTTCTTTCTAATGTACCAAACATGTCATAAAGTACTAAAGAAAATTTAGATTTGTTTAACTAATAAAACAAACATTTAATAAAATTTTTAAAAGGTGAATTATACTTATTGAACTTGTTATAATAACCTTAAAACTTTTTAATATAAGAATTTGGTCTTGATAAAAAGACCTTAATGTGGCCCACACATTATAAGTAGTTACAATGTTTTCTCCTATTTAAGTTAATTAGGTAAATATTAATAAAGATATGATTGGTTATGATTTTGGAATATATTCCGGATGTTTCCTTGATGGAAGGAAACTCTAATTGGTATCCATCATATGAGGGTCCCTAACCTAGCCTATATAAAGCCTGTGTAACACCATCAGTTCCAGGATTTTTTGCAACATTGATAGGCATAGGTTAGAAGACTCCCATACAAAACAACACAGAGACAGGGGAATCGAGACGGTTCAAATCAAGGTATTATCTTTATGCAATTACTTGAACAATATTGGCTAAAGGTACGCATTTAATTAATTTTTTCCGCTGCGAGATATATTTTGGTTCATGTCTATATTGTAATTTCTTCCATGTGGTATCAGAGCCCTCTTTAGCCATATTGTTTGGTATATATGTTTTAATGTATAGAAGTTGCATAAATCTTGAGCTTTTTGTCTTCTTTGCTTTTTTGCTTCCTTGCTACGGTTTTACCAAATCCAGAATTAGTTTATTTTGGTTTGTCTGAAGTTACAAAAGGTTTTTGTTTTGCCTTATTTTATTTGGTTTTCGTGAAGTTTGCCACGAAGGCAATGCTTTTTGCAGATCAATTGGGAATTTTGATTTAATACGCAAAAGCTAATGAATTGGAAAAGTTACTGTTTTTCTCTTGACTTGACAGTATGTACTTTCAAATTCAATAGTGAGGAGGCTGATGTGATACCATTTTTGTTCTCATCTATTTTTTTCCCCATATAGAGGAATGCCTGATATACTACTATTTTTGCACTCATATCTATTGCATTGAGAATTTGCATGTTGATAAAATATGATCTTTGCCAATATGATGGCTACTCTGTGTTATAAAGTTTAATTTCTGATTACGAGTTTATATCAGAAATTTTATTATAAATTTAGGGTAAGGATATTTTATTCATTCCATTAAAGCCTTAAACTTTTAAGGCATCAAGATTTTTTTTAAATAGTGCCTCTATAAAGTCTCTTTGAACTTGGGATGTTGATTTATTTTATTTTAATCCAATGATATTTTTCATTATATTATTGGACTATATTTAAAAATATATATATCATGGAATTAAATATAGTATGATGATTAAATCTCATATCCTTATGTATTTTTGTGTAAATCAACATACAGTTAAGTTGATTTTTTAAATAATTATTTGTGATGTCATAAAAAAATATTTATATTTGTGTCAATTGTTTAAGAGTAGCCAAAGCATCTTAAATACTTGACATATAAGAATTTTAGTCACATAAAGTTTTGGCAACTAAATAATGACATCTATAAGGTAACAAATAATTTTAGAGGCATATTTATTACATTATGTGTACATACAAAAATCTTATCAATATAATGATAGTTGAGATTTTGGAGGTGTTTATCAGAAATACAATTACGCTATATATTTGGGAGTAGCCACAGCATCCCAAGTATTTTAAAGTAATAAGAATTATTAATTACATTAAGTTTTGTGATTAATAATTATCAAAATAAATATTTATTATGCACCTAATTTATTGTATGTATGTACACTATTTTAGTTTTGTCAACATTAAGATAAGTTGACAAATTTAAGAATATTCTTGAATGTCATCGTGCAAGTTTATTTTATTTTATATCATGTGCTTAAGAATAGCCACATCATTTTAAGCATTTGATACATAAAGATAAATTCAACATCATAAAGTTAAGAGGTTGAATGATGACATTTAGAATAATGAAAATTAATTCATTGAAATAATAACTCGGCCCCACAGGGAGGTTATTATCTTGATGAGATTAATTGAAATAAGACTATAAACTAGACATTTAGAAAATTATCATATGCCCGCAGGTATGGATGATTTGTCTTACCAGTTTAGTTGATTTGTCTTATTATAAAGTATTTTAGTAAATTCTGTTATGGTTGGTGGTTTTGACCATCAAATGCGAGAATTTACTTTTGAATTGACATTAGTTGATTCATTAGCTGATGGTTTGAGATTCATAGCGTTAATATGTCTTTATCCTTGGTTATTATGTTTTTTCCTTGATTATGACTTAGAAAAATTTTTATTTTATAATTTCAATATTATTTTGTGACATTCTTTGCAATAAAAATTTTGTGCATGCACAATATAGTAGAAGTGTGCAAAAGTAAAGGACAATGTTTGATTATATGTTTCATTTGATTTTATGTTTTGAGTCATTATTGATATTCTCTTTTTTGTCTCTTTTCTTGTGTGCTCATAATTGCATGCATGCTTGTACACACATAAAGATGAATGGTCAATTACAGAATATTTGACCATGTGTGTTAAGAGAAAAAGAGACAATATAAGACACATAAATTATTATTCATGCCTTATGATAAAAGATTTTTTAAAAAATGGGTAAAGTATTCCAATTAAGAAAATACCAATATGGTTTAATGGTATTTCATACGAACTATTTTGGAATACTATAAAGAAACTTACCTTCATTTGTTGAATGACTCATAAGGAAATGATCTCATCTTGTAGTTTCTTTTACGAAATTTGATAACATAAAAAAATTATTTTGTAATTCATTCGCCAATTTTGTGCAGGATTTTAAGAAAATAAAATTTATTTTTATTAAAAGCATCCATTTAGAATGTATTTGGATGAGTGGGAGTTTAGAATCAATGTTAAAATATTAATTTTTAAAAAATATATTCCATTACCTACTATATTTTTGAAATTTTATTTCAAAGTTATATTGTTTAAATTTGATTTCAATTTGGAATTTTGAAAGAAAAAAAACTTGATACAAGAATTGAGGAGGATATTTGACAATAAATAAGTTATCAAATTGCCTTTATTAATTAAAAATATTAATGATAAAATGTACTCAAATTAAGATTAATTAAGAAAATTTAAATGAAACATCTTTAATTATAAATATTTATTTTAAATAATATAGGATAGAAAGGTAGGTGAAAATTTGTACCGAGCATAGTATTGTTTTTAATCAATTGAATGGTTACCTAATGATGATAGACTTTGATAGTGATATAACATGTTGAGGCTATCGCTTCACTTAGGATAGTGCATAATAATCTTACTCAGGTTCTCTACAATACTGTCACTAATATTTATTGTAATATTTTTATTTATAATATTTTATTTTTAAAATTTATTTGATTTAGTTTAAGGTATATGAATAAAAATTTATATGATTTAAAATATTAATGATAAAATGTACTCAAATTAAGATTAATTAAGAAAATTTAAATGAAACATCTTTAATTATAAATATTTATTTTAAATAATATAGGATAGAAAGGTATGTGAAAATTTGTACCGAGCATAGTATTGTTTTTAATCAATTGAATGGTTACCTAATGATGATAGACTTTGATAGTGATAGAACATGTTGAGGCTATCGCTTCACTTAGGATAGTGCATAATAATCTTACTCAGGTTCTCTACAATACTGTCACTAATATTTATTGTAATATTTTTATTTATAATATTTTATTTTTAAGATTTATTTGATTTAGTTTAAGGTATATGAATAAAAATTTATATGATTTAAAATGTTATAAAAAGTGTTACATAAAAGTGTTGTAGATAATCTGAACCCCTATTACTATCTTGGAAGGGCTTAGACTTGCTAATCGTTTAAGATATAAAGTTTGGAAAATGAAAGTGACTATAAAGGATTAGTTTTGGGTATTCATAATAATTTTAATGATCTATCTAGTTTAGGTTATATGATCTGCATCATAAGGAATTTAATTCATCCCTTTATGCTTCTATTTATTTTTTATTTTTGCTAAGTCCTCCATACTTTTATGCTCTATCTCTTAACTTAGTTAACTCTATTAACCTCTATATCTCGCATATAAATAGAAATTTACCTCTCTGCACTGTATGTTAGTAGATAGTCAATTAATTTCTTTTTCTTTCAAAAAAAAAAATTGATCTAACATTTCTTTATATTAGGCCCTAGGGTAGGATCACTAGCTTACATATCTTCAAGTTGAATTTCAGGAAGATTGCCATACTAATTGATATAGTTTCATGTGGAAATTTTCAATAGTTCACAAATTCCTTCAATAGAAGCAATATGAAGTCAGATTATACAATTGGAACTCAATATCTCAAAACAAAATTTCAAAAGTATACGTACAACACATTATAAGTATTCTTTTGTGATAATTGTTTTGACATTTTGTGTCATTTGTTTCAAAATATGTGATCTATTTTTTTTTTTACTTATGTGTCAAAGTTTTAGTATATATTTTAAAATCTATTTAATTTATGTATAATTCTACAATAGTTGTTGAACACTAAAATGACTAATTCATTTCAAATAAATATAAAATCCCAAATTGACGCGTCTAACGTAGAGGAGGTATCATTACATACTATGTTAACCTTGAAAACGAAAATGAGCAAAGTTAGAAGATTTGCATAAAAAAAAATGCAACAAGTTTTATGATTTTGTTCATTTGATTTATGATTCATAGTAATCCAATATGATGGGTGTTTGGATGATGGATATTTCTTTATAATTAGCAACATCTAGAGTATTCAATACTTATGATTTGTTGATTTCTTGTGATTAAAAAAAAAGAATAGAACACTTGTATACTTTATGTAAGGGCTAGTATAAATGTTTGCTTGATTAAATAAAAAATAATGGGACACTTGTATACTTTATGCAAGGGCTAGGATAAAAATAGGACACTTGACTAGCTTCTTGAATCATCCAAACTTTACACAAATTTATACAGAATATATGTCCCTTTTCCTTATGATTATTTGTAGTTCATACAAAGAGAAAACTATGTTCTTACTTCTACAAGTGTGAGCAAGGACAGGTAAAACTCCTATTGTCTTGCATATTACATTTATATCAATCTTGTGATGCATGATTGCTGAATGTTATTTGCTCTAGGTCTTGATGGTATAGCAGCTTGTTCACTGTTAGATCATGGATTCTCAATCAACCTCTCTCTCTCTCGCAAACTATCATGCAGAAGACAAATTAGAGGTGGAGATCTATCTCTAAGAACCTTTCAATGCTTAAGTTAGTAAAGATTGAAGAAAGAATAATTGTGTCTCTAACAACTTGATAAGAATTAGTATTTATAGGGATCAAATCTGTGAGACTAATGAAGTTATTTATGTTTGGAAAGTACCTATTAGGCAGCTCCTAACCCAAGCAGGAATAGGTTTTCTTACTGGGCTTTATGTCTTAGTGCACTATTTGGAACTCCATCATTCACTAAATCAGAACTTGACTACAGTTCTATGTTGGTAATATATTTTCTACTTAGTTCTTTTTTTTTTGTCTTTTATTGCATGCAATTTTTAGCTTTGTATTGTTTATTCATTAATTTTACTAATTGTGCCATTGTAGTAATCATTTTCTGCTTTGTCTATGGATTATGTATGAGTGTATTCTGGTTATTCATTCTCTTGCTTACAATTTCTAATTTTATGTTGCTGATTTATTAATTTTTCTAACTATGTTGTTACAATAATTATTTTTTTGCTATGTTTATGAATTCTTTATGAGTATGCTATTAAATCTATTGTTTTCCTTTTGAATGTCCATTCTGGTAATCTGATAGCTTTCTCATCACTTGATATGATTATTTTAACTTTTGTTTGATATCTTTTTTTTCTAAGATCTCTGTATTGTGTTATGCGATGCATTTTCCCCATGTCTATAATATATTGTTTTTTGATTTCAAAATTTAAGAAGTAAAGTTGTTGCATAAATGATATGCTTCTGGTTGTTGATTTTTGATTAATTTTATTTTGATATAGATAATAATACATCATATATGTTAAGTGCATATATTGCTTGTAAGATGATACAGTGTTTGTATTCTATTTTTCTACATTAATCCAAACACCAAATTGCTTAGCACAAATATTTTTTTGAGTACAAATATTACAACACATACAAAGTAATAATGTTTGGAGTAGATTTTTGTGGTAAGACACCACTTACAAATCTCTAAAAAGAACTAGAAACGGAAGAATCAACAAACAATACAAGAAGTAATAAGTAAAATTATCAATAGAATGTATTATGTTTGAACATTATTAGTTATTTTTTTAATATTTTGCCATCTCTACATTATCTTTTTGTCTATTTAGTTAAACATAACTAACAATAAACATTACTCCGTCATTACTAATTTTATATTACAATATTTACTATATCATAAAATATGATACAAATACAACATAAATTACTTAAAATATAAAATTGAACAACAAAATTATTTGTGCATCGCGCAGGCAATCTAACTAGTCTTTATGCAATTGACAAATACAATTGCTGATTGTAATACCTTAAATTGCTGACTGCAACGCATTATTTTTTTATTTTATATTTTCTCTTTCTCTCTCTCTATCCAAATCCACTATACATTTATGAATTAATTTCTTCATATCTTCGATGTTTGATATTAAGTTTGAGCGAAATAAATTTAGTTTATTAATCCTCCTTGTCCATTTCATACATATTCATCAAAATTTTAAATGAAATAAATTTAGTTCCTTAATCATCGTTATTTATTATATATATATATATATTCATACAAAATTTTAAAAATTAGCATTTTGTAAAAAAAATCGATCTGGACATGACTCGTAACTTAAATATAAATAAATATTACTAATTTGATTGATTATAAATAAGTATTATTAACTTAATTATGAGTAAGTATTTTAATAGTTCAAAATAAAAAAATTAAATTATAAAAAGACTTTGTTTCAGGAAAAAAAGATTCACAAGTATCTCGCCCAACTTGGCAAGACACTTTGGACAAAGGCTCGCCAATTGTATAATATTATCCCCACCATAATTAGCATGTGTAGTTTCAAGGGTCTCTTTGAAATGAGTCTTTAACTGGGTTTCAGAGCATTGTTTGCTACTTTTTTCCTAAGAAAAAATAATGCACTATAATCAGTAATTTAGTGTGCTACATTCAACAACTCCTTTAATAAAAAACTTTATGTAAGTATGAAATAGAGTAGAAAGCAAAAAGCTTTGGGAGGAGGAACTCCTTAAATAACTTTGACACACCATGGTAATGCAAATGCATTTTTCCACTCGATGCATTTAATCCAAGAGTATTATATACAATTTTGAATTTGACTATATACAATAAAAGAATTAAATCATTTTCAACTTCTCTTTTATTGCTACTCAATATTTTCTCTCTCATTATCTTTACAATTTCACTAAAATTAATGAGTATATCATTAATTCAGGCAATTAGAAAAATAATTACATTAGACTCTATCGAGTTTGAGATAAAAAATTTAAAAAAACTTGAAAAAACTTAATCTTTTTTAAATTTTAAGAGAGTTCCACCTCTGAGAATTTTACCAACTAAGACAAAACTCTTACAAGGCCAAAAGTTATAACTTTCATGATTTTTTCTTAGAAGGTGGAACTCAATGCATCAGTTTCTTCATTCAATGCGAAACTTGCTCAAAATTCTAAAAAAATATAATTTTTTATAGTTTTTTGAATTTTTATCTTAAAATCGAAGGTTTAAGTTTTGGTTCTTTATTTCATTGAGTTATATAGCTCAATTTAATACAATATTTATTAATTTTAGTAAAATTATAGAGAAAAAAGATGTTAGCTAAATAAAAAGTATAAATAGTTTAATTTTTTATTGTAAATAATTAAATTTAAAATTGTATATGATAATAGTGAATTCAAAATTATATATAGTAATAGTTAGGGCTATCAATCGGACCTAGTGAACCGATTTTACCATGCTGAGCTCGATCCAATTTTGTTTGGGCTGAAAAAAATAAGTCCAAGCTCGGCTTGCTCGAGCTCAGATTTTGGCTAGTGTTAACCTCTTTTTGTTGCATAAATTTATTTTATATTTTTATTTTCAATCTATAAAATTTTGTTTGATTTTTTTAGAATAATTAATACTATACTTTTAAAAACTTTTTAAACTTGTATTTAAATTTTAAATATTTGTTAATTAAAAATAAAAGTACAAATCTCTAAAATTTTGTTTGAAAATAGACCTAACCTATCTTGACCTAACCTTACCTGAATATTATTATAATTTCAAAATTTAAATACGAATCATATTTAATTGGGACAAACAGATCGGGTTTGGATGAGTCCAAACCCATTAACAATCCTAGCGATAATGTAACTGGGGTTGTTAATGGGTCGGGTCTTACTCAGACTCGACTCCGACTTCGATCCAATAATTTTGTATTCAGGATAACATTAATGTCGCTTTGCAGGTTGCAGCAAAATCTCTTCCTTCTCAGCTGCATACTCCCTGCTGTTAGTTACGAGAAATGAGGCTCCAAGTGTTAATGAGCATTGCAGTGCAGCTTCCACATGTAGTCAGCATGATATTGACGATGATAAGATGATTTCCATTGTACTCTCTGAAGAGTATGCTAAAATAGATGGCAGAGTTGGTCAACGTCTTTCTAACCTAGCTCCTATTCCAGTAAGATTCTTGATAGCTGTTGGATAATAATACTATTTTGATGTATATAAAAGGTTACCGAGGTCCCTCTAAATCTATTATTATTATTACTATTCTAAAAGTATGGGAAGGGGTCATGTGAATTTAAACATCTTTTGTTTCTTCCTTTTTTGAATGGACAAAAATACCCTTAGTTTGAATAAATTATTTTTAATTTCAGTAGTCCTATAATGTAATTGCCTTTCTTCCAACTCCATTGGTCCAAAACAATATTCATTTCATTTCCACTAAACAAAGTCACTCCTCCAATTTATTTAATAATAAAAAGGAACATTAATTTAGCTCTAGCACTTACTTCTCTAATTTTTACATACAAAAATATTCCATAATTATATTAGTTACTTCTCTAATTTAATGATTACAATTACATGTAGGAATGTTACATAGATGCTAATAATTATTTTTAAAAATTACTTGTAAGGTCCATTCAATAATTCTTATTACAATCATCCCAAACAAAATATCATGATTATTTATTAGAATACCAAGAACTTATTTATGTATTATTATTTATTTATTTATCCCAATCAAAATTATTTATTTCAAAATATAATTTTGAAAAGTGATGGATGCAAGAAACTCTTGTCTCACCAATTATTCTAATTCTAATATTGTAAAAATAATTATTATGAAAGTTAATATCCTATTTTATTCATTTAAGATCAGCACCTTAGTTAATAATTAATGGTACTTATACAAAGGGAAGTTACATAGAGGGTAATAATTAGTAATATAAGTTATTTGTAAAGTGCATTCAATATAGAAAATAAATATATGATATCAAACAAATATATAATATGTCATGTGGATTTAAACATCTTTTATTATTCATCAAAAAAAATATCATGATTATTTATTAGAATACCAAGAACTTATTTATGTATTATTATTTATTTATTTATCCCAATCAAAATTATTTATTTCAAAATATAATTTTGAAAAGTGATGGATGCAAGAAACTTGTGTCTCACCAATTATTCTAATTCTAATATTGTAAAAATAATTATTATGAAATTTAATATTCTATTTTATTCATTTAAGATCAGCACCTTAATTAATAATTAATGGTACTTATATAAAGGGAAGTTACATAGAGGGTAATAATTAATAATAAGTTATTTGTAAAGTGCATTCAATATAGAAAATAAATATATGATATCAAACAAATATATAATATCTCTACATTGCTGTTGAATCCATTCATATTTGTCTTCTTTCATAAAACAAAGAATAAGAAACTACATCAAGCCATAGAGCTTCAACTGCCTTTCTAGGAGGAAGAACGCCAAATTCAGTCCAAAATTAGGTACATTGACCACCAACAACTTACTGATTTTCCTTTCCATTGTTGAGTTTGCATAATGTATACTAATGTATCCATATAAATTTGTCTCTGTGTTCACATTTACGTTTTATCAGTGAAAGGAAACCTTTCAATTGAAAGATGTATAACTCGAATGTTGCATACCAAACTCAGTCCTTCCTTTTAATTTTTTTGATTTTAAGTGTGTCTTTTTACATGCAATGGCTTCCTAACATCGAATATCTTAAAATATATGATTAAAAAATCTAGCTAACATGTCTTTCTTTGCCATAGATTTATCAACCTTTGCCATCATCCTCCTTTTACACACCGACTTTATAATTATATTGAATAATTATATTTACTCTCCTCTGTATTTTGCCCTAGCAAATTATAATTATACCTTTTTCTCCTACTAAAAAAAAGATAATTAACTGCAAAAGCAGTCACTAATCCAGTTTAACATGCAGGGGAGTTTTCTTTAAAAGGTCAGATTCTTGAAAAAATTTAATGTATGTATATAGTTAGAAAGAGAGACAAAAAGAACAAATTTGGATCATGGTTTATCTGTTAAGAATAGTCTTAATGCCTGCTCCAGTGAGTGGGTGTATGAGAAAGGGAGAAAGCAACAAGAAGTCAATGAAGTGATATCAAAAAAGAAAATTCCACTCTTCAAAGTTCCTTAAATAATTCTCTTTTACTTTATATACATAGGTTGTGGAATATTTACTCTCCTCTGTATTTTGCCCTAGCAAATTATAATTATACATTTTTTTTCCTACTAAAAAAGATAATTAATCGCAAAAGCGATCACTAATCCAGTTTAACAGGCAGAGGAGTTTTCTTTAAAAGGTCAGATTCTTGAAAAAATTTAACGTATGTATACGGTTAGAAAGAGAGACAAGGTAGAGAGGACAACATCTTCCTATCTCAATCGTCCACGAAAATAATATACCATCCCACTTCAGAGATAAAGCATGACAAACATAAGAGGAAGACCTTTGTCAGGTAAACAGCATCCTGGAGTTTTTGCAGAGTATCTCTCAGATGGTCACCTTGCACAATAATGTCTTGAACAATGTCATATGAGATCTGCAATTTCGCAAAAATGTTTTAGGATCATTTTATTTAAGTATATTAAACAAAAGCCCAAGGGTCACACAGTTTATTAAGGAACACACATACCTCGCTTCTCCTTGTCTGAGCTGATAGCATTTTACTTAAAGTCTGAACGCTAGAAAGAGAACCTCGAATCTACAAAGAGATTATTACTGTAAGAGTTCGGAAGTACATTGCACCCAGTAATTAAACCCAGTGGTATTTCTTACTTGTTCAACCAAGCTACTCATTCCGACATTATTTTGCCAGGGATGATTGCTTTGAACCAATATTGCTTTCAAGTGAAAGATTAAAAGTAAGAAGTTAATTCGAAACAACAATGAAGAAGAACAATTCCTACTACATGTGAGTCAAATAGAAACAAATATGTCTATGCTACAGGGATTTTTTTCGTAAAATGGGATAAGCATTGCCGCTTATTTAAAACAGTAAAGTCTTTGCTAAACCAAGGTGCACAAAATTAGCATTGCAGCAAGAAACTATGTTTACATGCCTCTGTGTCCCAAAATCAGTAGACATTGGTGATCAAGAGATGTTAAGACAATGCCACTATATATCTCCAGTTAACAAGACTACTCCCTGGCCGAAAAAGATTTGAAGGGAAAAAAGAAATAAGAGAGAGAGAGAGAGGTAACATGTAATATGGCTTCCTCACATATCACTGTCAAATTCTGCTCCATTGCAGAGTTGAAATGCACAAACAAAAATAGTTTTCTTCCACAAGAGGCCCATCTATAGGCTATTGCTCCTTAGTCAACTATTATAACTTTTCTTCTTTTTCATCCATCTGTCAGAAGAAAATCTAAATCACTTATGCATGTATCAAGCTCCAATATAACAGACTATATTAGTAGCATTTAGATTTGATCGAGTGCAAAAACGTAATTCACGTGCAAGAAGTCAATGAAGTGATATCAAAAAAGAAAAGTCCACTCTTCAAAGTTCCTTAAATAATTCTTTTTTACTTTATATACATAGGTTGTGGAATATTTACTCTCCTCTGTATTTTGCCCTAACAAATTATAATTATACCTTTTTTTTCTACAGATATATCCATTCTACTTTTTCAAATCAAGAATGGACAACATATTATGACGAAATAGCAACTCTGGTAAATATTAGCATATTGATTACATTTTATTGTAAATATTAGATGCATATTTTTTCATAATTTTCTCAATATGCTATGATTTTTTATTAGTCAATGACGAAGCTTAAGAAAATTACTTTACATGATTCACAATACAAGGAAAAATGTTATTTGATTGATTCTATATTACTTTAAAATAATAAAAAAACATAGTTTGAAATAATAATTGTTCCTAATGGTTCTTCTTGACAAATTTATCTACATAAGCTTGCCTTTGCTGCATTTAAATTTTTATTAGTTTTAATGTATGCAAGCATGACAACTTATATTATTTATTCATCATATTACAGATGACATGAAGAAACACAAGTTGAAATGCATGAGAACAAAATATGCAAATTTGACAGCTTCAGAGAGAGAAGAATACATTCAGAAAGTATCAGAAACAAGAAAGAGAAGGAAAATTCAAAATTCTACTACTTTTGAACATAATTCCAGCTTATGTTCTATTCAATCTAAGAATAGTTGGTATGCTAGACTTAGCGACCAGGAGAAGAAGTTATATGCAAAGCATGTTAATGGTTTGAAAAAGCAAAAAAAAGGATATGATTGATTCAACTACATCTACTTCAAATCAAAGAATTCCAAAACTACAAAATAAATGGTTGCTTAAAGCTCAAATGGTTCTAAACCAACACGGAGGTATATAATGTGATTTAATTATTGTATAAATTTATATGATGTTATTTCTATAGTAAAATTTTATAGAATTCTTATCAAAAAACTAATGATTATCTTTTTTTTGAAGCAGATACTGCATTATATGAACCAGTGTGTTCGACTTTGCATGAAGTGAAGAAAATACACCGGTGTATCCATTGTGATGCTTTGAAATTTGAATATGAGACTCCAGGTTTTTGTTGTGATAATGGCAAAATTAAGCTAGCGTCACCAGAAGTACCACAAGAGTTATTTGACCTGTTTACTTCTCAATCAGAAGAATCAAATTTCTTCCTAAAGCAAATTCGAGCATATAATAGTATCTTCTCATTCACTTCATTTGGAGTTAAACTTGATAAAGGACTTGCGTCAGGAAAATGTGGTGTATATACCTTTAGAGTGCAGGGTCAAATTTATCATGATCTTCCCGGTTTAGTACCTACTGAGAATGGTCCTGCATTACCAGAAACAACAATTAGTACATTACCAGCAACAGGAAGATCAACATCAACAATCAAACTCATGGTACTACGCATTGGGCAATCAGAGTTCTGAGGCAAAAATAAAGAACTCAAAATCAAGAAAATTATCTTCCTTGACAACGAAGTACGTTTCTAAAAATTAATTTTCAATTATGCAATATCCTTAATGATTATGAAAAATTATGATAACATTGTACATTTTTATAAATTGCAGGGGACAAGAATACGTGGCATAATGTTTGGAAATGTTATTCAACATTTTGATGGCATATTCACAAGAAATGCAACCTACATAATATCCAATGCAATAATTAGAGAAGTAAACAAAATGTTTCTGAATGTGCATCCCAAACTAGAGCTAGAGTTACAAATGAATACGATCGTTACTGAAGCTAAAGATGCTGTCAACAAGGAACGAATCACATACGACTTCGTCAACTTTGATCAACTAGACAACATCAAGGAGGACGACACAATAGGTGATATTACTAAATTTGCAATTTTCTAAAGATAAATAAGTTTGCAAAATATATATTTATTTTTTCATAGTTATTTTTGCATAAGAAAATGCTATAGAATTACTTGCTGCACCTTATAATTATTAGTTGCTATCAACTGACAATATGTTCACAGTATCAAAAAAAAATTGAAAATATTTGTTTGATTTAATTATTCATAGACTATTTATTTTTTGTAATTTCTGTAACAGCAATGTCACTTTCAATATCATTATCATGGATAGACAATGCATAATGTTATAAGCTTTTTATCTTACATATGTTTTTTCCATACACAATCCTCTATGTAGATATTCTAGGTTTTGTGTACAAAGTCAAGAATTGCTACCAAAAGGAGAAGTACCCAGAAGGGACATCTTCAAGAAGGGAAATTATCATCATGAATGATCGGTAAGACATATTCAAAGAACTCCAACTAAAAAATATTACAATTATTTAATTATTTAATTACAATACAATTATTTAATTACAATTTTTTTATTTTTACAAATGCAGGTTGGAGACAATCAATGTCACGATGTGGGATGACATGGCAATCAATGAAGGGAATGTATTAGAGAGCCAACAAAGTGAAAAACCAATTGTGGCAATAACAGGGCTTAAGAAGAAGATATATCAAGGTATGATGAAAATATTAAAATCTAAACCACAGATATATATAGTACACACAAATATTCTGTTAACCAAAATTCTCTTCCGAAGGACAACTTCAACTACAAACAAGTACCATATCAACACTTGAAGTAAGTCCCATATGTTTGGAGTCAGAAACCTTACTAAACTGGTAAGACAACAATTGTTACAAATATTTGTCGTATTATTCCAACCCAAAAAGAATACACATATAATGTCATTTAATTTTTACATATTTTTTTTATTTTTTTTATTTTTGCAGGCTAAAAAACTCAAAGGAAGCAGAAAATATAGAGAAGCGGTTAATGGAAAAAAGAATTGAAGAAGCAGAAGAAGTAACCTTGACAAAGATCATCAACGAAAGAGAATCCTTAATAGAGGTAAGAAAATCAAATAACCATAATCTAAAGTGTTTTTTAGAAAAAAACCAAAAAACATTATAAGGAAAAATGACAAAACAAATATAAAGTCTGGCAGGAAAAATTATACTATTTCACAGCAACAATAGACAAGGTTGAAAATAGTTCACAACCATGGTATGATGCATGCAAGAATTGTTCAAGGTCAATTACAAGAACTAATGAAACAGTTCAATGTAGAAGCTGTCCAGAGAGAACAGCAATACCCAGGTATGAATATTATGAAAAATTTTACATATTATACCTATTAAACGTTCATGCTAAGCAAGGAATTATAGGTACTTGATAAATCTCAACGTCACTCAAGCGAAAGATAGTGCAAAAGTAACACTTTTTGAGGATGTTGCAAGTGTTGTGCTTGGATGTTCAGTAATTGAGTATATACATTCTATTGAAAAGGTAACAAAATTTCTAAAGGTTCAATTAAAACAATAAGATTTTACACTTTGTGAAATAATCATGTGCATTCATTTATTGACCTTTTCAGGGTATCAACAGATCAAAACACCACAAAAGAATGTTGAGTTTGAGTATGCAAGAGTACAAGTTCTTGGTGAAGATGAATAGAAAAATAGAAGTACAAAATGGAAGATTACAAGTCATTGCTGAAGCAGCTTCAAGAGATAAATGAAACATCAACGAATAAGTTGCAGCAGGTATGACTAAGAGAAATAAGACGCAGTGTACACCGAGAAAAATCAAAGATAACACAAACGGAAAAGGAGACATATTCATGAAGGAGAACAAAGAGGAAAACAACTACATCAAAAAACCCATAATCGAGAAGAAAAGGATGACCAAATTGGAGAAAGCCCATGACATCACAGAAGAGAAAGATGATGATGAAAAGATATCAACATATATTAAAAGAAGGAAGAATGCCAACAAGAATGATGTTACTCAATCAACACCTATCAAGAAAATCAAGAAAGAAAAAGTCTGAAATAATTAGTACTTCAATAGATTCCCTTCCATTATTAATTACAATAATGATATGTTGTCTTCATTAAATAATTAATGCTTTGTTGCTTTGTTGCTTATAAGGTAAGGTTACTTTAGTAATTTTTGGTCGATTATGTATTGCATATGCTACTTTATTACAGGTTTGTCAATCAAGATAAACTCATCAATTTCATGTGCTTCTGTCCACTTAATCCGACGAAGACTTAAGCAAAAACATTCCAGTTCACTGACATTAGCTTAGAGTTTACATGTACTAACTTAGAGAAGTTAGGTCTTGTGTGCTCCCTCCTTCCCATAATGTCTTTTTAATTTAATAAAACTTGGGGTGGCAATCACCCCAAAAACTACCATTGAACTAAGAAGAGAACAGGGACCCTTCCTTTCTCCAACCCTCTTGATTCTTAGTATAATCCAAAGACATTCTTTCTGCTAACCACTTCTTAGGCTGTGAAGTTAGAGTTCCAGAGTGGGATTGGGTTTAAGATTAAGGTGAATTCGGGAGTGGAAAGATAGAATAGGATCAAGCCTCTAAAACAGTTAAAAGACAATCTAATATATGCCAACAACTTAAGTTAAAACTTTAGAGATATTACTAAAAGGCTAAGTGACAGAAAACAAAGAGTGATGTCCCAATAAGTAATACAACATAAAGAGTCTGAAATTCCTAACCAATCTATTATTCAAGATAAATTCCTAATGGTTATACATTGCACACTTGTTAATGCCAATCACCCAAATTTATTTATAACGGATGGTAGATTCTGTGAGGTTTAGCTAAAGGTGATATTTCTATTGGATAGTCCAAAACAAATGTGGGTTGAACAACTTTGACTGTACCACAATCTCAACAACCTAGAAAACCAGCATAGAAAAGAAATATTAAAACCTTAATTAGTGTGAAGGAAGCTGATCCATTTCTGTCACCCAATTATAATAACAAAATTGAAACCAAAACTCAGCTTAGATGTAGAAGCCTGCCAATGTGCAAAAAGAGAGAAATAAAAAGATTGCTAGAGTAAAAGCATACCTGATATTAAATGGTAAGTCTCCCATGAAGTGCAAGAGCACACTGTGTTATAATCTCTTGTGCCATATTCATCATACTTTGATAGTCTGAGTATGCTTCATACATCAAATATGAAGCTAAGAACCAACATTAGCCAAAGAAGGTTTTTTTCTTTTTTATGAAGTTTGCAATGTACGCTTAACATGCATTATCACATTGAAGACTTGGTAAAAAACAAATTCATGCCACTATTGCAATCGTAAGAATAATAATGAAAAACTAAAAGGATGAAAGCAAACTAGAGGAAGGCTTACTTCAATTGTTGTAAATTCGAGATCGTGACGGGTTGAAAGGCTTTCATTTCTAAATATGCGGCCAATTTCATACACTTTTTTCAGATCCACCAACCCATAATTGGCATTTAGAGCAAAATTTTATGGCGAAAATTAATAAATGTGAAACAACATAATGATCAAGTTCAAAAGACTCAAAAATATGGTAAAAAATTGTCTTTAAGAGAAAGCCTTAAAGATCACTAGCCCTAGAACAAGTGTGCTAAGAAAGTGCCTTGCCGAGAAGAACATTTTTTTAACTAAAATTTCACAAAGCTAAGACAGACAAAGGTATAGTTCAAAGATTTTGAGGAAAATTAACCAAAAAAAATCCAAAGTGAGATTGGCTACATGAATAATCAAAATAAAAAAGAAGCATAATAACATGAAAAAAAAGAAAATTTTCAGGGAAGACATGATGGCCGATTAAAAGCAAAACATTATTAGAAAGGTTGCCTAGAATCAAGATTAGTAAGTTCTCTTTCGGATGAGTGAAGCTCAATATTGAAGCCACCATATCATGAAATTTGACCCCTCTCCATGCAATACCCCCCTTCCCAAAGGAAGGAGAAGAAGACAAGGTAAAGGAAAGGACAGCTCACCGGTATTTTCTTTAAGTGAAGCTCACCTGCAATTCTCAGATAAAATCCCGTCCGAGAGAGTTATGAGTCAAGGGCTCCCATTCATTGATCACATCATTTGCTCCGTACGTAGTCTAAACCACAACCCCATTTGAGCCTTCTGATAGTTTCCAGCTTACAGTGTCCAAAGACATAATTCTTGAACAGCAACTGCTTGTTCTTTACCGACATCCCCTCTACCAATGCTAGAAAATAATAAATAAAGAAAATAGGGAGAAACCCAATGATGAGGAAGGAAAAGAAAGGACTCTTGCAATGGAGATAGAATTAAACTAAAGTTAAAGTTGGTTAGCGTGTTCTGCTAAACACAATTTGAGGATAATTATTTTTTAATAAATTATTTAAAGTGTTATGCTAAACACAATTTGAGAATAAAATTTTTTAAATAAATATTTAAAGTGCTAAGCATTCTCTTTATATCAAATAACAAGTATTTTTAAATATTAAATTACGAGAATGAATATTCATCTTCTTATATTTGATTATTTTTTAAAATTTTCTAAAAAAATTTAAGACACAAATTCTAACTAAATAACAATTATTAACAGATATTTTCTATTAAAAATTACAATATTAATTAAATACTTTATAAAATTAATAATTTCAGAATAACAAATAAAAATATTTTTTAATCAAACTAGACATAATTTTAAATATTATTAAAATATTAAAAAATTCTAAAAAAATTAATGTGACACTTTTAAAAAATAATATTAATAATATTATAATAATTATTTAAAAATTATTAAAATATTAAAATATTAAAAAACTTAAAAAAAATTAAATTCACGTGCAACGCACGTGTCCCTTTCTAGTTCTAATAAAGTGTGCAGAAAAAGGATGATGTTATTTAGCCAGATGTCGGTCTGGAGTTGTCTAAATTGCAGTATTGCCTTGTATAATGTCTTTTCCTTGAGTTTGGTTTTCCTTTCACAAAGTTCATAAATCAAACAAGAAGTAATAAACACAAATAACATTTTTTTTTGCTTCCTGTTTTATCTAATATGATGGGTTCTTAAATATCGGCCTTCCTCATTCTTTTAGTTTTAGCTTGAAATTTTTTTTAATTGCCATTAGCTCTTTCTATGCCATCCCTTCCCCCTCCCCCTCCCCCTCCCCCTCCCCTTTTTTGGCAAATCAAGAAGCAATGTAATGTTTCATCTACTTTTGGGCTTTAGTTGGCAACATATATATATATTTTATCTGAATTTTGGAATGATGGAATACTTTCTCTAAGGAGTATGGTACTTTTATGGCCTCATTGTCTGCTACTGAGAAGTTTGAGTTAAACAAATTAATTATTCTTGAATATATCTCTTTTTATTTTAGTTTGAAGCTGTTTTATTTATTTATCTATGTTCCGCATTAAAAACTTCCTTCTAAAACTTTTTGTTTCTGGTATTACATACAAAAAATCATAGCTGTCACCAGCAGGAAAAGAATATTTTAATCAAAAGATTTTACAAAAAGTAAACAATTGTAAGTTTTTTTATCATGATAACTCAAAAAATAAGGAAATTAGGCATTGCATTTTACTTCAGATATGCATATGGACTGTGGATAAGAGGCATTTCTTTCTTTCTGATTGAAGATCAAGGTAACAGAATCAATTTTAGTAATTTGTTTTAAATATGCTAAAATAATCCAATTACAAGAAATTAGACTGAAAAATCAGTGAATTGGACAGCTAGGAGAACAGGAATCCTTAACGGCTTTAGTTAATTGAGTGGAGAACTTAGCAAAGTAGAGAGAGAACGTTAAAGTTTAGTAATGCAAATGTGCCATTTACTGTGTCCATTCCCTGCCTCAATAATCTCTTCAGTCATGGTAAAACCCTTATCTCTTTTGTCTCAGGTCCCTGTTGTCCTTCAAGCCTGCTAGAGTTGTGTACGTCATATACTAGGGTTTACAACAAAATTTCTATAACTGCCCAATGAAACACTTTGTCTCATTGCAACTTTCTCCTGGGACCTTTAGTTCCCAACCTAAGCACCCATTCCTCCCCGATGAACTGTACCTAAGCACTGTTTGACATCCCACCATCTCTTTGATACCTGAAATCAAATAGATTCGGAGTCACAGCTTGACCTTCAAAGAGTATGTGAATTGGAATTAGGAAGTTTCTTATTGAATCTGGCCATTTTAAAGTGCAATCAGCTGGACTTTGGGTGGGATAACAGATAATTAAAGAAAAAGAATTGCCATTTTTACTGAAAACGTCATTGTTGTTGTAGAGATCTGTCTGAAAGAGAAAGGTCAGAACAAAAGACTAAAAGAATGGGGATGTGGTGACGTAAGAAATTAAAGATATGGTTAAAGATTAAGGAGCTTGTGGCTACATAGAACAATATACTGAAGGAGGCAAAGGATGCACAATAAGGGATAGAGGATGTTCTGTTGGATATTTTCAGTGATTAGATGAGACAGCCTTCTTAGTCTTGTCAAATCTATCAAATAATGAGGACCCACCTAAAAGAGAGAATGGAATGGTAGGAGAGACTATCTCCATAGCATCCATGTGAGCACCCTTGACCAGAGTGTATTATTTTGATATTAGTCATTCTGAAACAAAAAGCAGCCAGCTTGTTTATTTCTTTGCTTTTTGTTTTCTCATGAACTGGATTGCTGTCTTTTTCTCAAACCTTAAGTAAAAACTTCCATTTTCTTACTTTTAAGTGAGAATAGAACCAAGCAGCAAGAAGTTTCTCCTTATTCTTTTTTCCCCCTTTTTTGGCAGCATATACCACGTATCAATTCCTACATACCTGACTCAAGGGATGCTACTTTGGATTACCAAAGGTTGTTTCAGAGGCAAGTGGACAAATTCATTACAATCCTTTGTGTTTGTGCTCGCAGGGGTGTGTTTGTGAGGCTGAATCATCTGAACTTTCTTAATGCAAATTGTCCAAAAAAAAAAAAAAAAAGGAAAAAAAAGAAAAAAGAAAAGAAAAGGCTATCTAGTTATCCATTTGCTGATCTTTGTCTGTGGGTATAATTTGTCAATCCTTGGATCATTATTGTGATTGAGTGTTCCCTGTTTCGATATTATTGGGTTTTTGGGCTGTATTAAATTTATTATTTGGTTAATTTGGAAATTATAACAGGTTCATTTTAAGAATAAAAATAATTTCATTTGCAGGGTATTTGAGAAAGAAAGACAGATTGATGCAAAGATAAGAAACTTAGGCAATCACATGATGTTCAGATTCAGGGAAAGGGATGAAGCGGGTACCGTAAGTTATAAATGGAAGGAGAGGAAAAGAAAGGACCTTATTTAGCTCATTTGGTAGCTTAAAAAGATAGCAATGTGTAATTACTTCCTAAGTTGCAACAGCAAAAATTGACTGTAAGAGGAGCAACCACCCAATTATAGTCTAGCAAACACTACCTTTCATTGAGTAAACTCGTGCACTCTTTTAAAGTCACTGCCTCACTCTAATATCTTACATTTTGCTGTCTTATATGTCATATGGCAAAATCAGTGGAAAAGATTAGAAACAATTAACAGACTAGATCTCTGTACAAATGGATATCCTGACGCTAGTTGGTAATTAGACATATAATGATATGAAGGAAGCTGGAAATCTTTAGAATATGTGTAATGCAAAGAAACAAAGAAGCTTAGCGTGTTTTTAAGAGTTTCTGAAACGGTTTCCAGTGATAATCATATTTGTTTGGATGTTTAAATCCTTCAACTATTGCTGTAATATTTAAGCAACAAAAACTAGAAAAGCAAGGGTGGAGTCACGGATCTCTACTTAATGGGCAATGCTATAAATATTTGAAAATCTCTAGGAGCAAACGTAATGAATTTTGTCTCAAAATTTTTTCCAAATAAAATAATACAAATTTTTCAAATTTTGACATAGGATGCAGCACTGCTGCTAAAACACCCACAAGGGGATGTGGATCTGACCTTGAGGAAAAGAATTCCAGCCTTATAATTCAAGTAAAACCAATTGAAGAGTTTAAAATTCTAGCTCAAGGAAATGCCACAAGGGGACGTGGATCTGACCTTGAGGAAAAGAATTCCAGCCTTGTAATTCAAGTAAAACCAGTTAAAAGAGTTTAAAATTCTAGCTCAAGGAAATGTCATGTCCCTCTAGTTTCCTCCCTAACAGATTTCAATACCAAAGAGTATGTCGAAGTTGTTGTTTGCCAATCTGATTTGAAGTACCATGAGTTCCAACTCATGGTGATGTATAGGCATCATTAATTTATATCTCAAGTGACACTACATTCCAACATTCACCTATGTGCATTAGAAGAATTTTGTATGTTGTAGCCTTCTTCTGATGTTTGTTTAAGTGCTCAAGATGGGACAAAAGAGTGACCTCAAGCTTTCGCTACAAAATACAAGAGGTTGTTATTTGAAATATTTCAAGATTAGGGTTTAAAGAGAGTGAAAGAGGAAGGGATTAAGCAAATCCTGTTTCTAAATCCCCAGTCTGAAGTCTACTGGAAATGGTTACCGTGAAGGAATAATCTCCGAGATACTCGTTTATTTATTTATTTCTTTTTTTTACGTGTTTATTCGTGTTGGAGGTGGGGAGTTCAAATGTTAGGAATTGTCTAACATTGCCTAAACTCCACATTAGTATGATATTGTCCGCTCTGGGCTGAGCCCTCACGGATTTGTTTTTGGTATCTCCCAAAAAGCCTCATACTAATGGAGTTATCTTGAATCTTATATTTAGACAACTCTTCCATCAAATTTTCCATGTGGGACTTAGTTTGCATCCCAACAATCCTCCCCTCAAACTAATGACCACACAGGTTATGACCTCTCCTTCAGAGGTAATCCATTTGATCTGCCAACCATCTTGCACCGCCGCTACCAACCAGCGGGACACGGCGCCTGACCACCACATTATCAGGAAGACTTTCGACACAAGGCATCAACCGCAGATCTCCAACGAGGGGGGCTTCCCACACAGTGCCACGTCACCCGGACGAACCATCGGCTCTGATACCACTTGTTAGGAATTGTCTAACATCTCCTAAATTCCACATTAGTATGATATTGTCCGCTCTGGGCTGAGCCCTCACGGATTTGTTTTTGGGTATCTCCCAAAAGGCCTCATACTAATGGAGTTATCTTGAATCTTATATTTAGACAACTCTTCCATCAAATTTTCCATGTGGGACTTAGTTTGCATCCCAACATCAAATTGTTTATTCTTCTTCTTTTCATCCAGGATATGCTGAGTGATCTTTTTCTTTGGCATTCTCCCAGGCTAACTGTTTATGGTCTATATGAAGTTAAGGTCTCTGGGGATGGCAATTGTCAGGTTTGTTAATGGGTTTTGTAACTTGCTTATGCTTTTGTTTTGCATATGTTGATTTCTTTTGTTTCGTCTTCAGTTTCGTGCACTTTCAGACCAGATCTATCGGACGTCTGAGTATCACAAATATGTCCGGAAGGAGGTTGTGAAACAGGTTGGTCCTGTGGTAGCTCATTAAGTGTCTGAAAATGATGCTTTGAAGAATGAAATAGAATTGCAAGACTTGTTGAAATTAAGTTTGTTTTTCCCGGAAAGTTATACCTGCAAAAGAATTTTTTCAAGCTGTGTCAAATGCCATTTCTTTGTTTTTCTGGACTGACTTGCATGCCACTACCTGTCTCTTTGCATGCTCAAACAGCAGCATTTCTGCATTGCTTTACAATAAAATCTAGTTTCCTGCAACTTCTAGCTTCTGTAAGATGCATTGCCACGATATTCATGGTTTTTCTGCTCAAATTTTACCACGATGGTTGTGGCCATTTTGCGATTGTACTGCTTCACATATATTTTCACTTGATCACCCTTGCCAACCGTACATGTCACTGAAAGGGTGTACTTAACTGATTTCTCTCTAGTTGATTTAGTAGTCATGGTCCCACTGGAATGGCAGATCTTACTTCAGTGCATTGTATAATTATACCTGCTACAACAGAAAGTAATATTTTGTATCTTCTCATGTGTTGTAATGTGCCTCTCTTTTAGCTCAAAGACTACCGTGCTTTATATGAAAGTTATGTTCCGATGAAGTACAACCATTATTACAAGAAAATGACCAAGTAAGATACTCTCTTGGAAGTTGTTATGTCTGCTTTTAATGCCCTGATTCTGCTGAAGAAGCACTTCTTCCTGCTTCCTGCTATAAATGTTTTTTTTGTTCCACTATTGTGTCCGACTTTGTTTTAATTTATGTGCAGATCAGGTGAATGGGGGGATCACGTTACACTGCAAGCAGCAGCTGATAAGGTATTGTATTCTGTTGAAAATCAACATTCATTTTCTAATTCTCTCTTTTAATGATGATTTTGGATTAGTTGATTTGTCAAGTTAAAATAACTACAAACCCATTTTGGCTGTCGCTGAAAATATGAAGAGATTTAGTGTACTTCTATTATGGTATGATGCAGGAGAATTTTTCCCTGAACATTAATAGCTCAATTTTGTTCTGCTTGGATGGGTTTTCTTATTTGTTTTCTCATAAAACATTCTCACATTCTTCTCTCTCCTAACATGTTCATTACCTCCCCACACCCCCTGAGAAAAAGCAACTCCGTCTTATGAGGACCTTCTTAAAGAATTTTTTGTTGAAAGTACAAAATAACTAAAGCCAGAATAGGTTTTTTAAATAGTAATTTCTGCTCATGGTCCTTGGTTAAATCCCATTGAGTTTATTCTTTTAGGTTTTGCACGTGATGGGAATCTTTAACAATCTGTTAAAGAAGTGGAAATGGCTAACCAGGGAAGGGTTCTTGATACAGTATCAAGTAATAGTTGTTTAAGGCTAATATGCAAAAGCTTGAGCATAAGGGAGTTTAATATTGTCTATGGTTCTTTACTTCTGGTAAGGTGGTGGATCAAGGCAGAACAATGAGATGGTAGTTAGCAGGTTGGGGATGGGAGAGATGGCAGTGGCGAGGTGGTCATAATGAGAGGAGGTGGAAAGAAACCAGGAGATGGCAATTGGTTGGTTGGTTAAGGAGCTAATGGCTGTGGAGAGGTAGTGGGTTAGAGGAAGGAGATGACATTTGGTAGGTTGCAAGTTTGGGAAGGAGGAAATATAGGTGGATTGGTAATGGGTTAGGGGAGAAGGAAGAAAAGATGGCAGTTGGAAGGTTCGGGAAGAAGGGGCATGGTGGTGTGATGGTGGATTGAGGGAGGAGAATAGTCATTTTTTAGAATACTTTTTCGTCTTATTTTTCTCCAACATAAAATAGTTATAAAGGGTTATAATGAGTGTTAAACTAGAAGTTTGTGTTTATTAATTACTTACATAAGTCGTTAGGTCCATCCTTGTTCATTCTTGGTAAAAGGTACCAACGTGGTATTAAAAAAGAATTGGGTACCAACGTGAAAGTTACCTTTATTAATTATCAAATTAATATCAAAATATAAAAAATAGAAAATAAAAAACGGGAAGTTTTAAGGTTGAGGGATTTCAGAATTCTCAGATTTGAATGTTTTTGGGTTAAAGTTCAGTGTTTATAATTCCTGGTGTTCTTGTTATTTGAAAGATATATATGTGGATAAATAAACAAGATTTGTGCCTTGAGGTACATGCTAAATAGTGGAAGTAAGGAGTCCTTTAGATCATGTCTCTTATGACTTTGGCAGAAGAACACTCCTCAAGTCAATAATGACATATTGTCATGCTTGGGGACACTTTCTTACTGGTGCACTATACCAAGTATGGTGCAGATGCTCCAGAGATGAAGTGATGCTCCTTTTCCCTTTCTTGTGGAAAATGAAAATTTTAATATAAAGGAAACCAACATTTTTTATGCATCTACATATGATTCTGATTACTTTTCATTGGGTATGTGCACTTTTTCCCTCCCTTTATGAAGTATTATTACTTAAGCGTTCTAATCTTATCCATCACCTCTAAATTTTTAATATCAAACTAATGACAGCTCAAAAAGGTCAACCAACTAGTAAAATATTTTTTCCCGTCAAATCTTTACTGGCAATCTTGAGATTACTCAAGCATGGTATTGCATAGTTGATAATTAGTGAAGATAAATTTCAGGTTTAATGTGCTGTTCTCAAATGTTAAGAAAATGAATAATAAAAGCAGTTGATCCAGAACTTTCTCTGCAGTAGTTCTTCTTCCTTTCTATTGGATTTATTTTTTGCAGAAATAGTTTAACTTTGGACGCAGAGAAAATTATGTGGTGGATATTATTAAGTGCTATGCCATTTCGATTCGAATACAAACATGTGCAATTTTTATATGGATGATAAGCACTGTAATATATATCAATACGTGCAATTTTTTAAGTTGTCTGTATATGTAAAACCATATGGTAGTTGGAACCTAAATGACAAATTCTAAGCAGTCCTGGAAAGCTAAAACTTGATGGCTTGTATAATCCATCTTTTCAATTCAACTTCATAACTTTCAGAAATAATTTAAATTGAAGAACAGCTGAAACTGTCAAAACAAAATTTAAGCATGAAATGAAGAAATGAATTGCAGTTCTGTTGATAGTTCAAATCGTTGGGAGACTTCATGCACTTGTCTGCATTGTTGGGCCTTCTTGATTGAAAATGATGCTTCTATTTGGTTTACAAGTCTGAACATATGTGGGAAGTTAAAAGAGCAATAAAATCAATTAAAAGGCTTAGAATTAGCATGTGAATGTTAAGACACCCATCCAAAAACACTCTTTATGTAGGTATAAATTCTTTTTATCTGCTCAATCATTTTTTATCCCTGAACCTGGAGTCGAGTACACAGACGTGATCTTACTACCAATAGATTAGCTTGTCTTGGGCTTTGACATCAGTTTTCTGACGAGATGAATAATTTTGATTGTCTTAGATTCCTCTATACCCCTTCCCTCACAAAGGGGTATGTAAAATAAGAAATGTTAAAAAAACTGGAAGCAATATCCAGGAAGAGGGGAAAAAGGAAACAAAATAAGTATCGGTGAATTGATGTTATCAAGAGAAGTTGTTCAATACAAACAAATAGCTTCTTCAACTAGGTAATTGTTTGTCAGCCGCTGGTTTAGCTTGGGTTGTATAAGGCAATTATCCATATTAGTTTTCTGGATATCATTTGGTAGTCAATAACTCAAGATTCAGGTAACTGAAACATTTCTTATTCATTGACAAAGATGTTCATTGTGTTGCTTATGTGCAGTTTGCAGCCAAGATATGTCTTTTGACATCATTTAGAGATACTTGTTTTATCGAAATTCTTCCACAATATCAGACACCTAACAGAGGTATTAAAGCTCTTTCATTAATTTTTTGATGGACAAAGACAGCCTCCCAACCCCAATCAGTATTTTGGAATCTTCACAACCACTATGAAGTTTTTGTGAAATTAGGGCTTTTATTTTGCTGTCTAAAATGGGATAATTGAGACCTTCCTAGTGTTAAAGTTTTGAATTTCTGCCTTATTATATTTCTCCATTCCACCCAGAAGGAAAATACAAACGAGCATATGCCTCCAACAGTTTTAAGGTGCTTTTGTTAATGTGAGACCAGGTCCGTGCACCTATATATTGAAGAAAAAGGTCAAGGTGTTTGCTCTCCGTCAACAGCATCTGCTACTCCGTACTGTACTGTCCTGTTTTTCTCCAGATCCTCTTCCCCAAAGAATATGTATAACCCATTCCATTAATGTCTAAATGCTTCCCCTTTCTCCTTTCCCATTCCACCAACCACTCCTTTCCAAGCAGGAAGCATTGCAACTGAAGACCCATGCATGCCAATAACTTCCAAAACTGACTTCCCATTTTGAAACACACAGTAGTCATGATGATTATGAACAATTCACTTGTTTGTACTGGTTATTATTGAGCTCTAGGTAAATTGCACATTGATGAAGAGAAATTTTGATAGTGGTTTGTGGTGGGGCCTATGGAGAAGAAGAGGGATGGCGGAAAACAGTGGACAGAGTATCGGTGATGACTGGCCGGGGGAGAATGTGACTAGGGGTATTATTGGAACTATAGAGTGAGGTTGGGCATGGGAAAATATCCACGTCTATCTGGGTGCGTCAGGACCAGCCTTTCAATTTTTCATCAATTTTCTACCTTTTTTTTTCTTTTTTGAAAAATTTCCTTCCATGCATGTATAGTTGGATTTTTTTTTTTTGGGGGAATTTTGTGAGCCTAATACACTGATAGAGGTGGTTGGACTTTCCCTCCTCTCAGTTTGTATTAGTTGTAGAAGAGGTTAAGGAGTTTGGTGTCTCTGGGTCAAAGGCAATTTTATGGAAATATCCTTCGGAATTTGTTTTGCTATTATACCATATCATCAAAGATTAATTTCTGAAGTAGCTATTAGTAGAGTAACACTGAAAAGTCTTGGAAATTCAAGGACAAGTTTTTGCGAGAGAGGAAATCAGCTCCGTGTTGGACCTCCTGTCCATCTATCCTTACCATCTATCCTTACCATGTTCTAGAAAAACTGATCTTCAGAGGCTCAATTGAGTCTACTTCATAATTTCAAGGACTAAATTACAATTGATTGTCAAAATTATTAATGTTTTTCATTTTCTGTACTGGTTTTTATTTTTTGCAATCCCCAATACCAAATATTTGAAATCCTCTTCCTTCCCCAAATCCTAATTCCGAAAAACAGGTTGGGAGAATATCAAAGATGATCAATTGTTGAAATTAAAGGGAATTCAACAGTGGGGGATTTGCACTTAACAGTTTTCTGTTTTGGTTGAAGGTAGCAGACCCTTCTACGTGTTAGGTTGTTGTACATAAGCGGCTGAATAGAGGGGCAAAAGAATTAGTCCTGCCATAGTTTAGTTATTCGCTAATCTTTTTTGGTTTGTTGATTGTGCAGAGCTCTGGTTAAGCTTTTGGTCTGAAGTGCACTACAATTCCCTTTATGAATTGCGAGGTGTGTGTGAACATAAGCTGATTACTTTAGTATTGGTAAAAAGAAAGAAAAGAACTTACAAAAGGAAAAGGAAAAGGAAAGAAATGAGAAACCAAAAATGATGGAAAAGCGATAGCTACAGGGCCTTCGATGCTAGATCTTTTCAAATCTGATGGATTTTCTATACGAGCTGCTCCAATACAGCATACAGTGAGAGCAAGCCGAAATAGAACGGTTTTTATTAGTTAGATTCTAAATATTTCAGATTTGATGAACTTTGGAATTGTTTTTCACTATGTAGATGCTCCAGTACAGCATACAGCGAGGAGGAAGCATTGGTTGTTCTAGAGGGAAGAAATGATAATTTGTCTTAAGTAGTATCAAGCTTGTATGCATAAAGGAGAATTAAGTCATTGTATAAATGCTAATAATAGTTTGTTATGTGTCATTGCATGTAATTCATGTACTGAATGTATGATCTCATTTTCTAAATGTACTTTATTTCAGATTGACATGAAGCTTTGTATATTTTTTCTTTGACCCCTGAATCATAGTACTTATGCAGTTGATTACTTAAATGTACAAAATCTGGTCATAAAATTTTGGAACGGACAAGGCAAAAATGGGGGAGAGTTGCTAGAAAAAATGGGGGAGAGTTGCTAGAAAAAATGGGGGAGAGTTGCTAGAGGAGAATCTCTCCATCAATTGATGATTTTGAATTGGAATTATTTTGGGGTTTTGTTTATAAAGTACCCTATTTTTCACTTTAGTACTTTATTTGTTTTCTTATTAAAGTACCTTATTTTTGTTGATGTCATAGAAATTTGATATAGATATTTATTTATTGTTAGTTGTTGTATTTCATAGTTAATTTCTTTAAATTTGATTTTTCATATTCTCTTTGCAATTCTTCATACTTCATTTGTAAAATTTCCATCTTTCTTTTTACTTTGCCAATTTGAACAAAAGAATCTCTGTTTTTTTTTTCTGTTCTCACAAATTTCAAGTTCAATTTATTTAAAAAGTTTGTAATTTTTCTCATTTTAAAATCAAGTGGATAGTTAATAGTTTAAATATTAATATGTAATAATTGTAAGAAGTGTAAGCAAACTGAGAAGTGTTAGCAAAATAAGAATAGTTGTTGCAAATTACAAATGATTTCAATTGTTGTTGGAAAATTAGAAAAAAATAGATGTTTGTTTGTATTTAACAAGAAAGAGATATTTTTGTCCATTGCAAATAGTCTTACACAGATAAAAAAATTTATTTTTTATTTAATTATAATATTAAGAAGATATTTTTTAATGAGATCGGTAAAAAGAGAGTGCTTTAATAAAAAAATCATTAAGATATTAAAGTAAAAAAGTATACAAAGATTATGGTATTTTAATGATAAAAATTCTTATTTCGGCCATTGCTCGAGACTGAACACATACCCAATGAATGGCTGTGGACTAAAAGAGGGTGCCAATTTTTGGACCTTAAGCATGTGGTCATACCTGCGCTTTTTGGTTGGCAGCACGAGATTTGGAGTTTGGACTTCGTTACATCTCTGAAGGAACGTTTTTTTACCTGTATGACCCAATTAGGGAACGCTTCTTCTAATTTCACTATTTTAAATTTCATTATGTACAATTAAAAAAATTTATTTTTTACTATTTATTCTTTAGATTTCTTCAAATTCTCTCAAACTTTTCATACACTAAAATCCAGATCTAAGGAAATTTACTTTTAATTTGGACGAAAGATGCTAATTTTTTAAATTAAATATATATTTTCATATTTATGTATATAATATCTATGAAAATCGACTTTAAAATTGCTAAAAATTAACTTTGGTATTGGTGCATGTTCCACCATCTAGGACAGAAAAATTGATGGGCCTCCGCCCTCAAAGTTGGAAGTTCGGTTACTTTTGTGGCCACCTTGAAATGTAGCCACAGAAGATTTTAGCAAGTTCCGCTGCCAGAAATAAAAAAATTTAAAAAATCCATATGTTCATAATTTTTCAAGTTTTTACCTACAATCAATGGAGTCTGGTATAGAATTGCTACTCCTTGCATTGTATAGATTTGATGCATTATTTGTATATTTTAGAGTTTAGGGTAAGAGGGAGACACAGGAGGTGAAAGAAACAACTTGAAAAATACTAATTTTTTAATTATATATAATAAAAAATCTATATACAACAAATGAATTTTTTGAAATCTATTCCAAAATAGTTTGAATACATTGTTTGATGCCCTTGTACAATACATGAATGTACGTTGGCATTGCTATTACAATGCAATATATCCCTCATTGATTTTACTCGACTACAAAACGCTTTTCTTTTATGTTTCTTTTTGAAATCGAACTTCAGAAAACCTAGAACGATGGAAAAGGGAACCCCATTAACGCATATTGTGATGCCTCTTCTTCTTTTGTCTCATAGCTTTTTTTAGGGTTTAGGGTTTTAGGGTTTAGGGTTTAGGGTTTAGGGTTTAGGGTTTAGGGTTTAGGGGTTTAGGGTTTAGGGTTTAGGGTTTAGGGTTTAGGGTTTAGGGTTTAGGGTTTAGGGTTTAGGGTTTAGGGTTTTAGGGTTTAGGGTTTAGGGTTTAGGGTTTTAGGGTTTTAGGGTTTAGGGTTTAGGGTTTAGGGTTTAGGCTTTAGGGTTTTAGGGTTTAGGGTTTAGGGTTTAGGGTTTAGGGTTTAGGGTTTAGGGTTTAGGGTTTTAGGGTTTAGGGTTTAGGGTTTAGGGTTTAGGGTTTAGGGTTTTAGGGTTTAGGGTTTTAGGGTTTTAGGGTTTAGGGTTTAGGGTTTAGGGTTTAGGGGTTTTAGGGGTTTAGGGTTTAGGGTTTAGGGTTTAGGGTTTAGGGTTTAGGGTTTAGGGTTTTAGGGTTTAGGGTTTTAGGGTTTAGGGTTTAGGGGTTTGGGGTTTAGGGTTTAGGGTTTTAGGGTTTAGGGTTTAGGGTTTAGGGTTTAGGGTTTAGGGTTTAGGGTTTAGGGTTTAGGGTTTAGGGTTTAGGGTTTAGGGTTTAGGGTTTAGGGTTTAGGGTTTAGGGTTTAGGGTTTAGGGTTTAGGGGTTTTAGGGTTTAGGGTTTAGGGTTTAGGGTTTAGGGGTTTAGGGTTTAGGGTTTAGGGTTTAGGGTTTTAGGGTTTAGGGGTTTAGGGTTTAGGGTTTAGGGGTTTTAGGGTTTAGGGTTTAGGGTTTAGGGTTTAGGGTTTAGGGTTTAGGGTTTAGGGGTTTAGGGTTTAGGGTTTAGGGTTTAGGGTTTAGGGGTTTAGGGGTTTTAGGGTTTAGGGTTTAGGGTTTAGGGTTTAGGGTTTAGGGGTTTAGGGTTTAGGGGTTTAGGGTTTAGGGGTTTAGGGGTTTAGGGTTTAGGGTTTAGGGTTTAGGGGTTTTAGGGTTTAGGGTTTAGGGGTTTAGGGGTTTAGGGGTTTAGGGGTTTAGGGTTTAGGGTTTAGGGTTTAGGGGTTTAGGGTTTAGGGTTTAGGGTTTAGGGGTTTAGGGTTTAGGGTTTAGGGTTTAGGGTTTAGGGTTTAGGGGTTTAGGGTTTAGGGTTTAGGGTTTAGGGTTTAGGGTTTAGGGGTTTAGGGTTTTAGGGTTTAGGGTTTAGGGTTTAGGGTTTAGGGTTTAGGGTTTAGGGTTTAGGGGTTTAGGGTTTAGGGTTTAGGGTTTAGGGTTTAGGGTTTAGGGTTTAGGGTTTAGGGTTTAGGGTTTAGGGTTTAGGGTTTAGGGGTTTAGGGTTTAGGGTTTTAGGGTTTAGGGTTTAGGGTTTAGGGTTTAGGGTTTAGGGTTTAGGGTTTAGGGTTTAGGGGTTTAGGGTTTAGGGTTTAGGGTTTAGGGTTTAGGGTTTAGGGTTTAGGGGTTTAGGGTTTAGGGGTTTAGGGTTTAGGGTTTAGGGTTTTAGGGTTTAGGGTTTAGGGTTTAGGGTTTAGGGGTTTAGGGTTTAGGGTTTAGGGTTTAGGGTTTAGGGGTTTTAGGGGTTTAGGGTTTAGGGGTTTAGGGTTTAGGGTTTAGGGTTTAGGGGTTTAGGGTTTAGGGTTTAGGGTTTAGGGTTTAGGGTTTAGGGTTTAGGGTTTAGGGTTTAGGGGTTTAGGGTTTAGGGTTTAGGGTTTAGGGGTTTAGGGTTTAGGGTTTAGGGTTTAGGGTTTAGGGTTTAGGGTTTAGGGTTTAGGGTTTTAGGGTTTAGGGTTTAGGGTTTAGGGGTTTAGGGGTTTAGGGTTTAGGGTTTAGGGTTTAGGGGTTTAGGGTTTAGGGGTTTAGGGTTTAGGGTTTAGGGTTTAGGGTTTAGGGTTTAGGGTTTAGGGTTTAGGGTTTAGGGTTTAGGGTTTAGGGGTTTTAGGGTTTAGGGTTTAGGGTTTAGGGGTTTAGGGTTTAGGGTTTAGGGTTTAGGGTTTAGGGTTTAGGGGTTTAGGGTTTTAGGGTTTAGGGTTTAGGGGTTTAGGGGTTTAGGGGTTTAGGGGTTTAGGGTTTAGGGTTTAGGGTTTAGGGTTTAGGGTTTAGGGTTTAGGGTTTAGGGTTTAGGGTTTAGGGTTTAGGGGTTTAGGGTTTAGGGTTTAGGGTTTAGGGTTTAGGGTTTAGGGTTTAGGGTTTAGGGGTTTAGGGTTTAGGGTTTAGGGTTTAGGGGTTTAGGGTTTAGGGTTTAGGGTTTAGGGTTTAGGGGTTTAGGGTTTAGGGTTTAGGGTTTAGGGTTTAGGGTTTAGGGTTTAGGGTTTAGGGGTTTAGGGTTTAGGGTTTAGGGTTTAGGGTTTAGGGTTTAGGGTTTAGGGTTTAGGGTTTAGGGTTTAGGGTTTAGGGTTTAGGGTTTAGGGTTTAGGGGTTTAGGGTTTAGGGTTTAGGGTTTAGGGTTTAGGGTTTAGGGGTTTAGGGGTTTAGGGGTTTAGGGTTTAGGGTTTAGGGTTTAGGGTTTAGGGTTTAGGGTTTAGGGTTTAGGGTTTAGGGTTTAGGGTTTTAGGGTTTAGGGTTTAGGGTTTAGGGGTTTAGGGGTTTAGGGTTTAGGGGTTTAGGGGTTTAGGGTTTAGGGTTTAGGGTTTTAGGGTTTAGGGTTTAGGGTTTAGGGGTTTAGGGGTTTAGGGTTTAGGGGTTTAGGGTTTAGGGTTTAGGGTTTAGGGTTTAGGGTTTAGGGTTTAGGGTTTAGGGGTTTAGGGGTTTTAGGGTTTAGGGGTTTAGGGGTTTAGGGGTTTTAGGGTTTAGGGTTTAGGGTTTAGGGTTTAGGGTTTAGGGTTTTAGGGTTTAGGGTTTTAGGGTTTAGGGTTTTAGGGTTTAGGGTTTAGGGTTTAGGGTTTAGGGTTTAGGGTTTAGGGTTTTAGGGTTTAGGGTTTAGGGTTTAGGGTTTAGGGTTTAGGGTTTAGGGGTTTAGGGTTTAGGGGTTTAGGGGTTTAGGGTTTAGGGTTTTAGGGTTTAGGGTTTAGGGTTTAGGGGTTTTAGGGTTTAGGGTTTAGGGTTTTAGGGTTTAGGGTTTAGGGTTTAGGGTTTAGGGTTTAGGGGTTTAGGGTTTAGGGTTTAGGGTTTAGGGTTTAGGGTTTAGGGGTTTAGGGTTTAGGGTTTAGGGTTTAGGGTTTTAGGGTTTAGGGTTTAGGGTTTAGGGTTTAGGGTTTAGGGTTTAGGGTTTAGGGTTTAGGGTTTAGGGTTTAGGGTTTAGGGTTTAGGGTTTAGGGTTTTAGGGTTTAGGGTTTAGGGTTTAGGGTTTAGGGTTTAGGGTTTTAGGGTTTAGGGTTTTAGGGTTTAGGGTTTAGGGTTTAGGGTTTAGGGGTTTAGGGTTTAGGGTTTAGGGTTTAGGGTTTAGGGGTTTAGGGTTTAGGGTTTAGGGGTTTAGGGTTTAGGGTTTAGGGTTTAGGGTTTAGGGTTTAGGGGTTTAGGGTTTAGGGTTTAGGGTTTAGGGTTTAGGGTTTAGGGTTTAGGGTTTTAGGGTTTAGGGTTTTAGGGTTTTAGGGTTTAGGGTTTAGGGTTTAGGGTTTAGGGTTTAGGGTTTAGGGTTTAGGGTTTAGGGTTTAGGGTTTAGGGTTTAGGGTTTAGGGTTTAGGGTTTAGGGTTTAGGGTTTAGGGTTTTAGGGTTTAGGGTTTAGGGTTTAGGGTTTAGGGTTTAGGGTTTAGGGTTTAGGGGTTTAGGGTTTAGGGGTTTAGGGGTTTAGGGGTTTAGGGGTTTAGGGTTTTAGGGTTTAGGGTTTTAGGGGTTTAGGGTTTAGGGTTTAGGGTTTAGGGGTTTAGGGTTTAGGGTTTTAGGGTTTAGGGGTTTTAGGGTTTAGGGTTTAGGGTTTAGGGTTTAGGGTTTAGGGTTTAGGGTTTAGGGTTTAGGGTTTAGGGTTTAGGGTTTAGGGTTTAGGGTTTAGGGTTTAGGGTTTAGGGTTTTAGGGTTTAGGGTTTAGGGTTTAGGGTTTAGGGTTTAGGGTTTAGGGTTTAGGGTTTAGGGTTTAGGGGTTTAGGGGTTTAGGGTTTAGGGTTTAGGGGTTTAGGGTTTAGGGGTTTAGGGTTTAGGGTTTAGGGTTTAGGGTTTAGGGGTTTAGGGTTTAGGGTTTAGGGTTTAGGGTTTAGGGTTTTAGGGTTTAGGGTTTAGGGTTTAGGGGTTTAGGGTTTAGGGTTTAGGGGTTTAGGGGTTTAGGGTTTTAGGGTTTAGGGTTTAGGGTTTAGGGTTTAGGGTTTAGGGTTTAGGGGTTTAGGGTTTAGGGGTTTAGGGTTTAGGGTTTAGGGTTTAGGGTTTAGGGTTTAGGGTTTAGGGTTTAGGGGTTTAGGGTTTAGGGGTTTAGGGTTTAGGGT